>CM038678.1:34965897-36419294 GCA_021605205.1 Aegilops longissima | reverse complement strand
TCGGCTTTGCGCTTCTCGCTCGATCGAGTTTCCTCCACCGGCTTCATTAGCGGCTGACTGTATTTACCACTCCGAGCCGATCCTCTCTTCACCATTAGCATACTTGGTGGCAATTCCATCATCCGACTCAGGTCATATCCCCCGTCCGATGTAATTTCAAACTCAACTCCCCGTTCTTACACCTTCCTTGAAAGCATGCATCGCCTCGGTGATCGACACATTTTCAACTATGTGGTGCAAGGTAATCCATCTCGGATGTAATCTCGTAGTTTTATTCGACTTCTGCATACACACGATCGCAGCTCACAACCCTGCTGGTCGCCAAGTCCTTCAAATGTCCTCGACAAACACTCGGGCAAGATCTCCCCAAGTGTAACATACTGTGGTGCTAATCGATTCAACCATGCTCTAGCCGAACCCTCCAACATAAGGCAAATGCTTCATAGCTACCTCATCGCTGCCGCCGCTAATCTGACAGCCACCGGTAGTCCTCGCCAAGTGTCGCTTGGACTCACCGTGAACTTATCGACTCAGCCACAACCTGAAGTTGGGAGGAATCATCGCGCTCGATGGCCCTCGCTAAAACACTCCGCCCTCAAACATGAACTCGTCATTGAGGGAACATCTCTCATGGCCTTCGGTGAGCTCGTTCTCGCCGACCAAGCCTTGAACGATAATGGATCTCGTGATCAAAGCCTCTGGCTCGGGTCGACTGAACTCTTCGCTTCAGACTGTGCCGGGCATCTGCCATCTTGTTGCCGAGAGCGATGATCCACCCCTTGATGAAAGTGCGTTATATCGACTAGAGGGGGGGTGAATAGGCGATTTTTATGAATTCTTCACTGAGGAATTTGCCGGTGAGGAAATTCCTTAGCAAAGAACTACTTGCAGCGGAAAAGTACTCGTAAATAAGCGCGAATAGACACAAGCATAGTCATCATGATGAAATGAAGACAATCACAGAGTACGTAAAGTTTAATCACAGATAACACAAGATGAAGACAAACAGATCAAGAAATTGAACTAAGGAAATTGAGAAATTCTTCACCAAAGTCTTCAAACACAGATATGAACAAACACTCAACACAAAGAATGAGGAAATGAAAGGGTTGAGGAAATAGAACCAGTTAGGGTTGGTGAAGACAATGATTTGTAGACTCAGTTCCAACCGCCGTCTCGGCTTGTACGTCTGGTTGGAGCAGTTGAGTATTTAAACTCGAGGACACACAGTCCCGACACCCAACAGCTGAGCACGCAGCTCAGACACCCAGTCCTCAGATTCTCCTTGAACTAAGGTCACATGACTGGCCCAATCACTCGTGGTAAGTCTTCAGCGATTTCCAAACCTTCACAGACTTGGTCACCGGCGATCCACAATTCCTCTTGGATGTTTCTAGACCATGACGGCTAACCGTCTGAAGAAGCACAGTCTTCAAAGGTAATAAGGCCGGATCCACGCAGGATCAATTTCTTCAGTGATGCTCAATCACTTTGGGTTTGTAGGGGTTTGGTTTTGGGTTTTTCTCACTTGATGATTTTCGCTCAAAGTCCTCAGAGGATGGGTTGCTCTCAAATGACAAGTGTCAAGTTCTCTCGGAGCAGCCAACCAGCTAGTGGTTGTAGGGGGCGGCTATTTATAGCCTAGGGAGCAGCCCGACATGATAAGACATAAATGCCCTTCAATGATATGACCGTTAGGTGGATAAGATATTTTGGGACAGTCAAGCCAGAAGACAAGAACGGTCGGAAATTTGAATATCAAATTCTCGTATATCATGTTCCTCAACTGTAGGCAATTAGCATCATGCCTTTTAACTCTCACCGTATCAAATTCTCACGTACTGTAAGAGCTTCGCTCTCACATCAAGAAATTGACTGAATCTGTATGAGATTTCCAAAGGCTTCACTCAAGGGATTGGTAGGTAGGATTTTGAGTTGAGCATCACATGGAAATTTTTCCTTAGTATTTCTCACCCCTTTTACAAGACGGTGTTTTATGACTCAAGAAAGAGAAAATGAAACTACGTAAAACAAAAGTCTTCACGCTTCATGTTCCTCAAATGAATACCAAGTCTTCAAGGTCACACCAATTTCTTCACTTTCAAAGTCTTCTAAAGTCTTCGAATATCAAAGTCTTCAGCTTGAAGAACTTCATTTTAGGGTCGATTCTCTGTAAAATATCAAACTCCTCATAGACTTATAGACATGTGTACACCAACAAACGATTAGTTACTTAACCTATAAGTCTTCAATACACCAAAATCACTAAGGGGCACTAGATGCACTTACAATCTCCCCATTTTGGTGATTGATGACAATATAGATTAAGTTTTCAACGGGATAAACATATGAATTGTATATTGATAATGAGGATTTGATTGCAAGATATAGAAGAACTCCCCTCAAGATGTGCATAGTGAGGAATTTGCTTTTGAGGCAATGCACATTTGAAGAATTGAATCATGGAGATCTCCCCTATATCTTGTAATTCATACACGATTTAATATATAATATGAAGAATTTGAAATGCATGATGAAATATGGTGCTTGATGTTATGCAAGGTAACGATCAAGAGTATCGAGCCCAAATCGATTTGTTATGAAGATTTTCAAGGAGCTCACGAGAATCAGAGCATAGAGCCAGAGCATAATGCATCAAAAGTATAAAAGCACCATCGGGTTTAAGATTACAACTCGATCCAATAAAAGGTTTCAGAAGAACGAGAGTTGTAACTTAATAGAAATAAAATACTGTATATAGACAAAAACTAGACCCGCTTGAAGACTAACTCAAATTTCTCCCCCTTTGTCATCGAATGACCAAAAGGATCGAAACTGAGGACTAACGCTCCTGAAGAATTTCAAGTTAAAGATGGAGCGCCAGCATTGTTGGGGTCGGTTGTTGAAGTAGGACCAGCCGCAGTGTCTTCCAAATCTTCATTTTCATCAGTGTCGCGAGATGAAGAATAGGAGCTGGCCACCAAGGAAGGAACTTTGACCTTCTTGAATTTCTTTGGAGGAGGTGCGACCACCAAATTCTTCCTTGAGACCCATTGAAGCCGGTTCTTCTTCATCAGAGACATGTGAAAGAACAGCCCAAAAGCGCTTGAAGGTTTCATGGAGGTAGTAGTTTTTTCTTCACCGCATTGTGTCTTGAGGTCATGTTGTAAAGAAGAGTACCAAACCGACGCTTGACCCATTTATGATTACGATCAACCTTCCGATGAAGACTCGAGGAGTAACTCACGATCACCATCACCGGGTGCGAGCTTGAGGACTTTGCTTGACCGAGGTATTTGCGGTTGAGTCATGTGGCGTGAGCCATCATTGGTGGAGTAGGATGCTGCTTATGTAAACGTCCATCCAATGGATGAATGCCTTCATCGATCACAGCAGCGGCCTTGCCCTTGTCATCGCTGAGGTAAAGGTCCGCTTGAGGACTTCAATCGGGGCAAGTAGCTGCAAGTGGTTCAAAGTATCAGCCTTTGTAATTGAGTGAAGACCTGACCGATGAGTCTCATAATCCAAGGCGATAAGGCTTCAGCTCAAATGGTGACATAGCAATGTTTGCCGTGAGTCCTCATGAAGAAATCGGAAGTTGACGGGAACGCCATGGATGATGTTGAAAGCATATTCTTCATGATGCCAATGACTTCTTCATCATTCGAGTCGTGGCCTTTGATTGACTCATTGTCTTCGCTGTAATCCGATAGACAGTCCGAGGCACATATAATAATTCCTTGACGAGGAATTTGGTTCTTGGGGCCTGCCTTGGCTTCAAAGGCTTCATCAAGACTTGCATATAGTGATTTGTAAGTTCTCGTTCGTCAGAGATACGCTGGCACCATCAAGCGGAGGATCGAGTGGTAGGGCACGGCAATTCAGCTTGCCGGTGCCTTGTAGTGAGTATTTTCACCATCCAATCTAAGACCCATGAGTTCACATCTTCGCCTCCGTGATGTGCAGCGTTGCATAAAACTTAAGAATTAGCTCTTCATTCCAATACGTATATCAAGGCAGAAGTTTAGAAGTCCTCGCCGTGAAGAACACTTAGGACTGGCTCAAAGTTCCCGCAGCGACTCCATATCCACATGAGGAATATGAGCATGATCAAGATTTTATCCTTGTTGAAGAGCACCGAGGAATAAAAGTTGGCTTGGCCGGCAGTCCGTAAACGCCTCTTCCTAATGCGCAGCGTAATCATAAGGATTATATTCAGTGAAGAACACGTGTCGGCAAAGAAATCTTCAGCCTTGAACTTTTGCTTGCTTGAGAACGGATTCTTTTGCTTGGGCAGAGGGGTGTCGTGAGTTGCATCACCACTCAGAATCGAAGTTCAGGTTCTTCAGCCGAGGAATTTCTTGTTCCTCAACAGTGCAGTCCGAGGATTAGCAAAGCAGCAGCTTTCATCAAAGACTAGTGGCTGGAATTTCTTCATGCATGTAACCAGTGGTGTTGATTTTCTTCGTAGTCCATTTGGACTGTTTGTGCAGGGATCGAGGAATCTGTTGGAGCGGGTGAAGAGAGGAGTATTGGGATGCCGACTTTCCCAAAAGTCATCATTGATCACCGTGTGGTGCATCCAATATCCACATCTTCATCTTCAATTTCCAAAGACTAGCCCCGAGGAATTTCATAGTCCGATGAGGAAAAATCAGTTGAAGGGATTGCATCCACTTCAATTTCTTCATCAACTCGCCCTCTCGACGAAGCAGATTGATGTTCTTCATCGGATCCGATTGGGATCTCATAGTCTTCTCCAAAAGGAAAACTTCCTTTGATGGTATGGAGGAAATTGGAACAGCATCAATTGATTTTCAAATGAGCTGGTCATTGGCTTCATTTTCTTCGCAGTCAAGAATCTGACGCAAATGATGCTTTCTTTTTTCACAAAGAGCTCGCTCAAGCAGCCTTTGGTTTTCTTCACATCGAGGCAGATGGAAGAATTGGAGTTGGAGTTGGCGCAGAGGAGCTGAGGAATTTGGTTCAGTTTCTTCAGACGCAACCGATGCAGCTCTGCCTTTGAGTGCTTTTCAGCGCACTCACTAGTGGGTGCCCTGGCAATTTCTTTAGTGGCTGGAATGGGATCATCAGCCCTGGAATCAGCATTTTCATCAGCAGGCTGAACATCATCAGCGGTGCTGGCATGTTCTTCAGTTGGTTGGGCTGAGGCTTCAGCCTGAGGAATTTCATGTTGCACTGGGGCAGCAACATTTGTGAATTTCTTCGTCAGGTTGACGAATCTGACCTTGACCCCTTGCCAATCAGCATAGTAGGTATCAAAGTTTTTCCTGAGGTCTTGAATTTCGGTTTGGACCTTGAGAAGCTCCTCAGGTGTCATTTTGGCAACGCTTCTTCAGAACTTCTCCTTCCCCAGATTGAGCCTTTTTGATTTCCTCGCTTCTCAAACTTCCATTTTTCTTCAGCTTATGAAGTGAGTCAACATGTGACTTTGTCCAGTGTGTCGATGAAGGTCAGGCATAGGGGTATTGGGATCCTTGTGCCAGAGATCAATAAAGTCGAGAACTTTCTTCGGGTCCAATAGAAGTGGCATGATGTACCTTTGGCTCTAGCGGCCTTTACTTAACGGTTCTCGATGATTTCCGCAAGTTCTTCATCGACGCTCATCATCGATGGCACATGGAATGCAACCTGTTTCTTCCTTGGCTAGGCCGAGGACCTCGTCCAATTGTTGCTTTGGTCTTCAAATTGAGTCGGGCCGATGAAGAAATGGAGCAGCTGAGGAACTTGCGAAATGCTCGAGGTAATTGAAAACCAGCAGTCCTTTGGCATGTAGCTAGTGCACAGGAACTCAAGGTTTTGATGGAGCTGTTGAGGACTTTGGTGGAGCAGCAGCAGTGTGAGGAATTTGCTTGGAAGGTGCTACTGAGGAACTTGGCCGTGAGGGCGCAGATGGTGAAGCACTTGGCTTATGAGCAGGCTTCTTTTGCATAGATTTCCTCGGTTTGACCGAGACCTTCAGAGCAAAAGCAGCAGCGTAATCCTCATTGAATTTCTTCACCGCTTCCTTTGCTTGTTTTGCCAATTTTGCTTGGCGCTTAGCCCATTCATCGTGAAAGTCCTCACCTCGCTTGATGCTTGTGGGATCCGCTATTTGGCCAAAAGCCAAAGGAGCTCTTGGGCATGGAGGATTAAGAACTAATTTCTTCATGTACTTAGGAGTTACATATCTATATTCCCTCCATTCCCGTGCCCATCTCCGCTCAATCTTCTCGAATACGCACCTTATGCTGATTTTTGCTTTCTTCATCCGGCAGTAGTTAGCATATTTTCTCGTGATTTCAAACGCAGTCATAACCTCAAGTTTCTTTCCTCCTTCTCGTGGCTTCTTACCGCCTGCCATTTTCTTCAGTTGAGGAAATTGAACAATTGAGTTCTCTCAAGAAGTATGCAGTTTTTTCTTCGAGGAACGCTGCAAATGAATTAAGTTGATGAGAACCTAGGATTCAGCAATGACATTTGTACCTGTGAATGTGAGTATAGGTGCGAGGAATTTGGAGAGGTCATATGCTTCTCGTAAGGTTTTTTTTAAAACAAGTTTTGAGGATTTTGACCAGATGAGTTTTGAAGAATTTCACTAAGCGCTTTTTGTCTTTAGGTTCCAGAGTTGTATAGATCGAGGATCCACACAATTGAGGAATCTTGAAGAAAATCATTGCTTAGAGAAACGAATCAAGAGATTTGAGGTGTTCATATGTGTGAAGATTTGAAGAATAAACACCTTGAAGAATTTGAAGAAGATTTGAGAATCGGGCGAGTAATAAAAGTAACTTTTAATTACTCAAGTGAAGAACACGACTAACTGAGAAGAACAGTTGGGAAGTTCGTCTGCTCAGATCTTCCATGCCCTAACTTCATGGAGGAAGACAGCTACGCGACGGGCGGAGTGAGGATTTCCGCTGTCGGCGCTGAAAGTACGCCGGCGACGAGGTCAAGGCAAAGGAAGCTTTTCCTCACCGGGCGCATTTATGGAGAAGCGGGCGGCGCTTAGGGTTTGAGGAGCTCGAGCGGGAGAGAGAGGTCGAGCAGAGTAACAGAGTGAGGAAGGGAGAGAGGGTATTTATAGACGCTGGTGAAAAACGGATCGCCCAAGATTTAGGACTAACATGCCCCGACTATTTCCCTTCACGACATGTGTCACCCACGCATCAGGTAGTGGAGATCGTACCATCGTGGGTGATTAGAATAATGCATCGGGAATGAGGAACGATTTGAGCGGCAAAACCGAAAGTTTGGATAAGATCAGTTGTAAAGTTCCGCTCGCAATTTCTTCACCGCAAGGACATAAGTGAAGATTTTGAACGAAGTTTCAAAATAGAACGCATATGAAGAATTTGTGAATGGATTGGGTTGAGTATAGCATAGAGGGGGAAGGGTCCGATCACATTCACTTAGCGTAAAAAACGCCTTGAAGAAATAGCCATAAGTGAATGTCAGAGAATATAAACCCATATATATATATATATATATATATATATATATATATATATATATATATATATATATATATATATATGTGTGTGTATAGCCAATGAAGAAAGACGACGGAATCAGTGAAGATTTTGCAAAGTTGAAGAATTTGAAAACTCAAGAATTTCAAAACCGAGGAAAACTCAAATTGAAGATTTTCAACTTTGGTGGTGGCGTGACTCCATCAGATAAGAATGATGATTTCAGACACCGCTGCATAATTGTCGAGGGTTCTCGAGAATCAAATTCTTCATTAATTTCTTCACATTTAGAGTGTTATTCTTCATTGATTGAAGAAAAACGCTTTCTTCATGTGTTGCACATCTAAGTCATCAATTTTGCATAAGTGTTAGGATGTGTGCCTTATTCAAAGAACGCTCAAGATTCTAAGATATTTAGCTCACACCGCAACTTGCTAAATCTTTCTCATCCAAGGGCTTAGTGAAGATATCAGCCAGCTGTTCTTCAGTCTTCACGTGCTCGATGGAGATGTCGCCTTCAACACATGATCACGAAGAAAATGATGACGAATTTGAATGTGCTTTGTCTTCGAAAGTGCTGAACTGGGTTGTGAGCAATCTTGATGGCACTCTCATTGTCACAATAGAGAGGCACATTCTTCACGCTGATGCCGTAGTCCTTGAGGGTTTGCTTTATCCATAGCAATTGAGCACAACACGAGCCAGAAGCAATGTATTCAGCTTCCGCAGAGACAGGACACGCAGTTCGCTTTCTTCGAGGACCAACAGACCAAAGATCGTCCGAGGAAATGACAAGTACCAGATGTTGACTTGCGGTCCACACGATCACCAGCATAGTCGAGTCGAATATCCAATGAGATCAAAAGTAGAGCCCTTGGGGTACCATAATCCTAGTGTTGGTGTGTGAGCTAGATATCAAGAATATGCTTCACAGCCTTATGGTGTGATTCTTCGTGTAGCTTGAAATCGGGCACACATGCAAACACTAAGCATTATATCTGGCCTAGATGCACATAAGTACAATAAAGAGCCAATCATGGAGCGGTATACCTTATGATCGAAGTCAATACCATTTTCATCAGTGCATAGATGGCCATTTGTGGGCATAGGAATTTTGACACCTTTACAATCTTGCATGCCGAATTTCTTCAGGACATCTTTGAGGTATTTCTCCTGAGATATGAATATGCCATTGTGTTGTTGACGAATTTGAAGACCTAAGAAGAATTTCAACTCTCCCATCATAGACATATTATATTCTTCACTCATCATGTAGGCAAATTCATCACTATAACGTTGGTCAGTACAGCCAAAGATAATATCATCAACATATATTTGGCACACAAACAGTTCACCATCATAAGATTTAGTAAAGAGAGTAGGGTCGAGTGAACCGGTGTGAAGCCATTCTTCACAAAGAATTCCTTCAATGTATCATACCACCGAGGGCTTGCTTGAGGCCATAGAGGGCCTTATTGAGTCTCAAGACTTTGTCGATTCTTTGGGTCTTCAAAACCTGGGGTTGAGCAACATATACTTCTTCCTCAAGCTTACCATTGAGGAATGCACTTTTCACATCCATTTGATATAAAGTGATATTGTGATGGTTAGCATAGGCGTAGTAATATGCTAATAGACTCAAGTATAGCGACATGTGCAAAAGTTTCATCGAAATCAATTCCTTCAACTCGCGGTGTAGCCTTGAGCTACTAGTCGTGCCTTATTCCTCACCACAAGACCATTTTCATCTTGTTTGTTGTGGTAGATCCACTTTGTGCCAATGATATTATGCTTCCGAGGATCCGGACGCTTGACCGCCTCCTGCACATTGTTGAGCTCGAACTCGATGTAATTTTCGATGAAGGTCGCATAGGGGTATTGGGATCCTTGTGCGTAGATCAATAAAGTCGAGAACTTTCTTCGGTCCAATAGAAGTGGCACAGATGTACCTTTGGCTCTAGCGGCCTTTACTTGACGGTCTCGATGATTTCCAAAGTTCTTCATCGACGCTTCATCATCGATGGCACATGGAATGCAACCTGTTTCTTCCTTGGCTAGGCCGAGGACCTCGTCCAGTTGTTGCTTTGGTCTTCAAATGAGTCGGGCGGATGAAGAAATGGGAGCAGCCGAGGAACTTGCGTAAATGCTCGAGGCAATTGAAAACCAGCAGTCCTTTGACATGTAGCTAGGTGCACAGGCTGAAGGTTTTGATGGAGCTGTTGAGGACTTTGGTGGAGCAGCAGCAAAGGTGAGGAATTTGCTTGAAGGTGCTCTTGAGGAACTTGGCCGTGAGGGCGCAGATGGTGAAGCACTTGGCTTATGAGCAGGCTTCTTTGCATAGATTTCCTCGGTTTGACCGAGACCTCTCAGCAATGAGCAGCGCAGAATCCTCATTGAATTTCTTCACTGCCTCCTTTGCTTGCTTTGCCAATTTTGCTTGGCGCTTAGCCCATTCATCGGAAAGTCCTCACCTCGCTTGATGCTTGTGGGATCAGCTACTTGGCCAGGTGCCAAAGGAGCTCTTGGGCATGGAGGATTAAGAACGAATTTCTTCATGTACTTAGGAGTTACATATCTATATTCCCTCCATTCCCGTGCCCATCTCCGTTCAATCTTCTGAATACGCACCTTGCGTTGATTTTTGCTTTCTTCATCCGGTGTGCAGTAGTTAGCATATATTTCCTCAGGGATTTCAAACGCAGTCATAACCTCAAGTTTCTTTCCTCCCTTCTGTGGCTTCTTACCGTCTGCCATTTTCTTCAGTTGAGGAAATTGAACAATTGAGTTCTCTGAAGAAGTATGCAGTTTTTCTTCGAGGAACGCTGCAAATGAATTAAGTTGATGAGAACCTAGGGATTCAGCAGCGGACATTTGTACCTGTGAACAGAGTATAGGTGCGAGGAATTTGGAGAGGTCATATGCGTTCTCAGAAGGTTTTTTTTTTTAAACAAGTTTTGAGGATTTTGACCAGATGAGCCTTGAAGAATTTCACTAAGCGTTCTTTGTCTTAGGTTCCAGAGTTGTATAGATCGAGGATCCACACAATTGAGGAATCTTGAAGAAAATCATTGCTTAGAGAAACGAATCAAGAGATTTGAGGTGTTCATATGTGTGAAGATTTGAAGAATAAACACCTTTGAAGAATTTGAAGAAGATTTGAGAATCGAAGCGAGTAATAAAAGTAACTTTTAATTACCCGAAGTGAAGAACACGACGAACTGAGAAGAACAGTTGGGAAGTTCGTCCGTTCAGATCTTCCACGCCCTAACTTGGCGGAGGAAGACAGCTACGGCGACGGCGGAGTGAGGATTTCCGCGGTCGGCGCGAGTACGTCGGCGACGAGGTCAAGGCAGTGAAGCTTTTCCTCACCGGCGACGATGGAGTAGCGGCGGCGCTAGGGTTTGAGGAGCTCGAGCGGGAGAGAGAGAGGTCGAGCAGAGTAAAAGAGTGAGGAAGGGAGAGAGGGGTATTTATAGACGCGGTGAAAAACGGATCGCCCGAAGATTTAGGACGAACATGCCCCTGACTATTTCCCTTCTCACGACATGTGTCACCCACGTACTGTGTAGTGGAGATCGTGTACGATCGTGGGTGATTAGAATAATGCATCATGGAATGAGGAACGATTTGAGCGGCAAAACCGAAAGTTTGGATAAGATCAGTTGTAAAAGTTCCGTTCGCAATTTCTTCAGCTGTCAAGGACACAAAGTGAAGATTTTGAACGAGTTTCAAAATAGAACGCATATGAAGAATTTGTGAATGGATTGGGTTGAGTATAGCATAGAGGGGAAGGGTCCGATCACATTCACTTAGCGTAAAAAACGCCTTGAAGAAATAGCCATAAGTGAATGTTGAGAGGACATAAACCCATATATATATATATATATATATATATATATATATATATATATATATATATATATATATATATATATATGTGTGTGTATAGCCAATGAAGAAAGACGACGAATCAGTGAAGATTTTGCAAAGTTGAAGAATTTGAAAAAGCAAGAATTTCAAAACGAGGAAAACTCAAATTGAAGATTTTCAACTTTGGTGGTGGCGTGACCCACCGTATAAGAATGATGATTTCAGACACCGCGTACAATTGTCGTAGGGTTCTGAGAATCAAATTCTTCATTAATTTCTTCACATTTAGAGTGTTATTCTTCATTGATTGAAGAAAAACGTTTCTTCATGTGTTGCACATCTAAGTCATCAATTTTGCATAAGTGTTAGGATGTGTGCCTTTTCAAAGAACGTTCGAAGATTCTAAGATATTTAGCTCACACCGCAACTTGCTAAATCTTTTCTCATCCAAGGGCTTAGTGAAGATATCAGCTAGCTGTTCTTCAGTCTTCACGTGCTCGATGGAGATGTCGCCCTTCAACACATGATCACGAAGAAAATGATGACGAATTTGAATGTGCTTTGTCTTCGAGTGCTGAACTGGGTTGTGAGCAATCTTGATGGCACTCTCATTGTCACAATAGAGAGGCACATTCTTCACGTTGATGCCGTAGTCCTTGAGGGTTTGCTTTATCCATAGCAATTGAGCACAACACGAGCCAGCAGCAATGTATTCAGCTTCCGCAGTAGACAGTGATACGCAGTTCTGTTTCTTCGAGGACCAACAGACCAAAGATCGTCCGAGGAAATGACAAGTACCAGATGTTGACTTGCGGTCCACACGATCACCAGCATAGTCAGAGTCAGAATATCCAATGAGATCAAAAGTAGAGCCCTTGGGGTACCATAATCCTAGTGTTGGTGTGTGAGCTAGATATCGAAGAATATGCTTCACAGCCTTATGGTGTGATTCCTTCGGTGTAGCTTGAAATCGGGCACACATGCAAACACTAAGCATTATATCTGGCCTAGATGCACATAAGTACAATAAAGAACCAATCATGGAGCGGTATACCTTATGATCAAGTCAATACCATTTTCATCGATTGCATAGATGGCCATTTGTGGGCATAGGAATTTTGACACCTTTGCAATCTTGCATGCCAATTTCTTCAGACATCTTTGAGGTATTTCTCTGAGATATGAATATGCCATTGTGTTGTTGACTTAATTTGAAGACCTAAGAAGAATTTCAACTCTCCCATCATAGACATTTGATATTCTTCACTCATCATGTAGGCAAATTCATCACTATAACGTTGGTCAAGACAGCCAAAGATAATATCATCAACATATATTTGGCACACAAACAGTTCACCATCATAAGATTTAGTAAAGAGAGTAGGGTCGAGTGAACCGGTGTGAAGCCATTCTTCACAAAGAATTCCTTCAATGTATCATACCACGCCGAGGGGCTTGCTTGAGGCCATAGAGGGCCTTATTGAGTCTGAAGACTTTGTCGAGATTCTTTGGATCTTCAAAACACAGGGGTTGAGCAACATATACTTCTTCCTCAAGCTTACCATTGAGGAATGCACTTTTCACATCCATTTGATATAAAGTGATATTGTGATGGTTAGCATAGGCGAGTAATATGCTAATAGACTCAAGTCTAGCGACAGTGCAAAAGTTTCATCGAAATCAATTCCTTCAACTCGTGTAGCCTTGAGCTACTAGTCGTGCCTTATTCCTCACCACAAGACCATTTTCATCTTGCTTGTTGTGGTAGATCCACTTTGTGCCAATGATATTATGCTTCCGAGGATCTGGACGTTTGACCAGTTCCTGCACATTGTTGAGCTCGAACGATGTAATTCTTCTTGCATGGCCTGAATCCACTCCGGCTCGAAATGCTTCATCTACCTTAGTGGGCTCTGTGATAGAGACAAAAGCATAGTGCCCACAAAAGTTAGATAAATGTGAAGCTTTTGAGCGAGTGAGAGGACCTGGCGCTTTAATGTCATCGATGATCTTCTCCACTTGCACTTCTTTTGCAATGCGAGGATGAGCTGGTTGTCGCCGAGGAATTTGATCATTTTCCTCAAAGCACCATTTTCTTCACATTATCTTCAGTGCATCACTCGGCGTTCTTCGCGTACAGGAATGAATTCTTCAGCAGTTTCTTCAGTAGGAATGACATCCTCAGTTGCCTTGAACCTGATAGAATCCTCAGGTGTTGGTTCGTCTAACACAGAAGGTAGGTGCTCTCTTTGCGAGCCATTAGTTTCATCGAACCGCACATCTACAGTGTCAACAATCTTGTGTAGAGTGATGTTGAAGACTCTATAGGTGTGCGAGTCCTTTCCGTAACCAAGCATAAAACCTTCATGTGCTTTCGGTGCAAATTTAGAGTTGTGGTGAGGATCTCTAATCCAGCATTTAGCACCGAAGACTTTGAAATAACTTACATTAGGTTTCTTGTCAGTGAGGAGTTCATAGGCAGTCTTCTTGAAGAATTTGTGAAGATATACTCTGTTGATGATGTGGCACGCAGTGTCAATTGCTTCAATCCAAAAACGACTAGGCGTTTTGTATTCATCAAGCATAGTGCGAGCCATCTCAACAAGAGTTCTGTTCTTGCGCTCCACGACGCCATTTTGCTGAGGAGTATAAGGAGCAGATAACTCATGAGTAATACCAAGTTCATCAAGATAGTCATCAAGACCGGAATTCTTGAACTCAGTTCCATTGTCACTCCTGATGTGCTTGATCTTCACACCAAAGTTAGTTGAAGCCCTCGAGGAAAATCGTTTGAAGACTTCCTGCACTTGATTTTTGTAAGTAACAATGTGTACCCATGTGTAACGAGAGTAATCATCAACAATAACAAAGCCATAAAGAGATGCATCATTAGTGACAATTGAGTAATGATTGGGACCAAAGAGGTCCATGTGAAGCAATTCAAGGGGCGAGTAGTGGTCATGATAGTCTTCATTTGGATGCTTGGCCTTGGTCATTTTCCAGCTTCACAGGCTCCGCATAAGTGATCCTTGAGGAATTTGACATTCTCAATGCCAATGACATGCTTCTTCTTCGCAAGCGTGTGCAAATTCCTCATGCCTGCGTGACCAAGTCGTCGATGCCATAGCCAGCCTTCTGAAGCTTTTGCAAGTAGGCACATGGCTGGTTGTGGACCTGTGGAGAAGTCAACAATATACAAGTCTCCTCTCCTAAAGCCTTCGAAGACTTTGGAATTGTCGACTTCCATAATCACAACACAACGATACTTGCCAAAGATAACAACCATATCAAGATCACAAAGCATTGAGATCGACATGAGGTTATATCCTAAAGACTCAACAAGCATGACTTTGTCCATGTGCATGTCCTTAGAGATAGCAACCTTACCAAGTCCCAATACCGACTTTTGCCTTTGTCAAGAAAGATGATATGCTTCAGATGAGACGGTGATAAGGGAGCATCCATCAATAGATTCTTGTCACCAGTCATGTGATTTGTACATCCACTATCGAGAACCCACTCAGTGGCTTTGGGTTGATCATCCTGCAGATGAATTAGTACAACTTACGATCTCATATACTTCATCAGTGAAGAATATGATATCAAGTTCATCAGATGAATTTCATCAGTCAGTATTAACAGATAAGCAGTATGAGGACGTGTGAAATGAAAGTTCATTTCATCATGATTAGCCTGCGTCCTTTTAGGCATTTTGTCAGGCCCCCAGCAAATTCTTCAGACGTTAAGGCACGTCTGGAGACCTGATCCTGCAGAAGAGATTAGTTCTTTTTCTTCACCACCCACATCTGAAGGGGTGGCAAAGATTTCATCACTCTGCGAGCACCATATGAGAATGGTTGCATAGAAGCCAAACCATTTCGTTTCACATAAGAGGGGTTAGGGTAAGCATATGAATAAGCAGAGAAATTCTTCGAGGACTTATGAACATATTGATTTGAAGAGTAATGCATATATTCATAGCCCTTAGCTCTACCCTGCGAAACAGAGTCGTTAGCACGATGATGATCATATGAGGACTTTGATCCTTTTGAGGAATTTGATCCACGTGAGGAATTTGGTCCATATGAGGACTTGGATCCATATGAAGAATTTTGTCCATATGAAGAATTTGATCTGGGGTTCCTATTCTTCACTGGTGGAGTCATG
This sequence comes from Aegilops longissima, assembly GCA_021605205.1. Taxonomy (NCBI): domain Eukaryota; kingdom Viridiplantae; phylum Streptophyta; class Magnoliopsida; order Poales; family Poaceae; genus Aegilops; species Aegilops longissima. Next base: position 36,403,785 of record CM038678.1, on the reverse strand, counting down.
AGGACATTCACCTGAAGACTTTCAAGGCACTTCTTGGGAACCCAGATTTTCTTCATAGGGAAACCGCTCTGCAGCTTAGTGCCAACATATCTAGCAAATACTTCACCATTCTAATTTTTGAACAGTTTATAGTTGAGTCAAATGACTCATCAAGAGAATGAGGAGATTCGCATGTAAAGCCAGATAAGTTAGATGGATCAATCTGGAGGTCCCTTTGCAGCAACCCATGAGGTTTTGGGATACCGCCAGGCTTCCAATATGTTCCATCAGATTGAGTTTCCTCTCAAAGGCAATACCCTCTTTCCTAGGGTTCTGTTGAGGATCTGCTTTTAAGCACATCACAAAGAGTCTGATGCCCTTTGAGGCTTTTGTACATGCTGTCATGTACAATTCCTTCAGTCCTGCATCGTCGGGATACTAGCAATGTCCTCGATGAGGAATTAGTGATAGCAGAGGCAGGTGAAGAATTTGTAACAGTTGAAGCATTTGAACATTCAGGTGAAGAATTAGCAGATTCACGTTCAATGCACTTTAAGCATGGAGGAACAAATTCTTCTTGAGAAGCGCTGATTTGTTGAGCAAGTAATGAATCGCGCTCCTTCGAAGATCTTCATAACTCACTCTTAGCTTCTCAAGATCTTGCTTTCTTTGAAGAAATTCATAAGAAAGTTTCTCATGATCAGATAAGAGAGTGTTATGATGACCTTGAAGGCTGTCAAGCCTAGAATGAAGTCTCTGAAGATTTTCAGTCAGGGCTTTAGTGCGATCCATTTCTTCACCCAACATATCATCACTTTTGTCTAGCATGTTTTGAACCTTTTCAAAAGCCCTTTGTTGTTTTATAGCAATCTTAGCAAGTTTAGAGTAGCTGGGCTTGAGATCCTCATCAGATTCATTTTCACTAGATTCAGAGGAGGTGAAATTTAGTACCTTAGCACCTTTTGCCATGAAGCAATAGGTGGGAGCGAAGTCATCATCATCCTCATCGGGCTTGTCGGTGGGTCAGTTTCTTGATGTTGAAGATGGACTTGCTAACAAAGCAAAGAGCAAGAGCCGACTAGCCACACCAGATTCGGATTCTTCGACTCCTCCTCTTCCTCATGTTCCTCGATTCAGCTTCAGAGTCCATTTCCTTGCCAATGAATGCCCGAGCCTTTTGGAGCTGCTCTTCTTGTGAGAAGAAGGCTTTGAGGATTTTGATGATGAAGATTTTGATGATTTCTTCTTCTTCTTCGCATCATCGTAATCTGTAATCCTTGTGTTTCTTCTTCTTTAATTCCTTTTCCCACCGAGGACAATCTTGGATATAGTGACCAGGCTTCTTGCATTTGTGACAAAGTCTTCTCTTATAGTCACTAGATGAGGAATCACTTTGCTTCTTGAGGATTTTCCAAAGCGACCACGCCTTGAGAATTTCTGGAATTTCTTCACGAGCGATGCTAGCTCTGGCCAAATTCTTCAGATCTCCAAGGCTACTACCGAGTCTTCACTCTCGATTCGGACACAGCCTTGGCCTTCGAGGCACGTGTTTTTCCATAGCCGAACCATAGAGATCTCTTTTCAGCAAGTGGAACTCGTGAGTATTTAGCCTTTCGAGGATATCGGCAGGATCAAGAGACTTGTAGTCAGCTCGTTCTTGTATCATCGGTGCGAGTATCAAATGAGGAATCAGCGATCTTAATAATTTCTTCACCACCTCATGATCGGTGATGTCGGTGGCACCAAGTGCTTGAAGCTCATTTGAGATGTCAGTGAGGCGATCGAAGGTTTGTTGAACATTTTCGTTGTCGAGTCTTTTGAAGCGGTTAAAGAGATTCCGAAGAACATCAACTTGAGAGTCACGCTGAGTTGAGACACCTTCATTTACTTTGGACAGCCTGTCCCAGATGAGCTTGGCAGATTCCAAAGCACTCACCCTTCCATATTGACCTTTGCTCAGATGGCCACATATGATATTCTTCGCTTGAGAATCGAGTTGCTTGAATCTCTTCACATCAGCAGCATTCGGAGAAGGTGTGACCGAGGGAACACCATTTTCCACAACATACCGTAGATCGTTGTCAATTGCTTCAAGATGCATTCGCATTTTGTTCTTCCAAAGAGGGTAGTCCGTCCCATCAAAGGTAGGACACCTGCTGAGACCTTGATCATACTGCGGTCGACATAACTAAAACTCGGTGGTTAAACAAAATCACACGTAACAAGGGAGTACCTTGCTCGATACCAATTGAAAGTGCGTTATATCGACTAGAGGGGGGGTGAATAGGCGATTTTTATGAATTCTTCACTGAGGAATTTGCCGGTGAGGAAATTCCTTAGCGAAGAACTACTTGCAGCGGAATAAGTACTCAGAAATAAGCGTAACAGATTACAAGCATAGTCATCATGATGAAATGAAGACAATCACAGAGTACAGAAAGCGTAATCACAGGATAACACAAGATGAAGACAAACAGACTGAAGAAATTGAACTGAGGAAATTGAGAAATTCTTCACTCAAAGTCTTCAAACACAGATATGAACAAACACTCAACACAATAATGAGGAAATGAAAGGGTTGAGGAAATAGAACCAGTTAGGTTGGTGAAGACAATGATTTGGTAGACCAGTTCCAACTGCTGTCTCAGTTGTACGTCTGGTTGGAGCGGTTGAGTATTTAAACTCGAGGACACATAGTCCCGGACACCCAGTCGCTGAGCACGCAGCTCAGGACACCAAGTCCTCACCGTATTCTCCTTGAACTAAGGTCACACAGACCTCGTCCAATCACTCGTGGTAAGTCTTCAGGCGACTTCCAAACCTTCACAGACTTGGTCACTCGGCGATCCACAATTCCTCTTGGATGCTCTAGACCATGACGCCTAACCGTCTGCAAGAAGCACAGTCTTCAAAGGTAACAAGCGTCGGATCCACGCAGGATCAATTTCTTCAGTGATGCTCAATCACTTTGGGTTTGTAGGGGTTTGGTTTTTGTGTTTTTTCCTCACTTGATGATTTTCGCCAAAGTCCTCGGAGGATGGGTTGCTCTCAAATGACAAGTGTCAAGTTCTCTCGAGCAGCCAACCAGCTAGTGGTTGTAGGGGACGGCTATTTATAGCCTAGGGAGCAGCCCGACATGATAAGACATAAATGCCCTTCAATGATATGACCGTTAGGTGGATAAGATATTTTGGGACAGTGGCGCAGCAGACAAGAACGGTCGAAATTTGAATATCAAATTCCTCGGGGCTATCATGTTCCTCATCGTAGGCAATTCAGACCGGCGAATTCCTAACTCCTCGGTCGAGAACAAATTCCTCGGCGACTGTAAGAGCTTCGTCTCATCCTTTGAAGAAATTGACTGAACTGTATGAGATTTCCAAAGGCTTCACTCGAAGGGATTGGTAGGTGTAGGATTTTGAGTTGAGCATCACATGGAAATTTTTCCTTAGTATTTCCTCGACCCCCTTTTACAGTACAGTGTTTCCTATGACTCAAGAAAGAGAAAATGAAACTACGAAAACAAAAGTCTTCACGCTTCATGTTCCTCAAATGAATACCAAGTCTTCAAGGTCACACCAATTTCTTCACTTTCAAAGTCTTCAGAAAGTCTTCAGAATATCAAAGTCTTCAGTTGAAGAACTTCATTTTTAGGGTCGACTTTCTCTGTAAATATCAAACTCCTCATAGACTTATAGACCTGTGTACACTCACAAACGCATTAGTTACTTAACCTATAAGTCTTCAATACACCAAAATCACTAAGGGGCACTAGATGCACTTACACTTGGGGGAGGGGTGGGCACTCGACGTCGATCATTGCGATTGAATCGGTGCTCCTATGGCTCGCGGTTCCTGTACTGATCATCACGCCGGCCTCCTTGTTCCTCACGCCTCGGGGGCGATCTTGGACTATGGGCCGACTGGAGTGAATTCGCAGCGACGGATCTGCTGTGAATCCTGTTCCGCGACTGTGATACGACTGAATTTTGATCTCCTGCTGCCCGGAGTAAATCCCTGATCTGTTGCAAACCTCTACCCGCCTCTGACTGGGAATGCTGAATCGACTCTGGTATACGGGCTGCAGCTGCTAAATTCTGAATCGGGGTTCGATATACCTGAGTTGGTTGTGGAAAGAGCTGACGTCGACTGGATTCTGGAACCCATGGACGCGTGCGCTCGTCGAGAACTCGCTGGAGGTTCTCCAATCGGGTGCGCTCGGCCAGGTTGGCCAAGCGCGCATCCTCCAAGGCACGAGTGTCGGTGTCAAAACCGGCGAATCTCGGGTAGGGGGTCCCGAACTGTGCGTCTAGGCGGATGGTAACAGGAGACAAGGGACACGATGTTATACCCAGGTTCGGGCCCTCTTGATGGAGGTAAAACCCTATGTCCTGCTTGATTAATATTGATGATGTGTGTTACAAGAGTAGATCTACCACGAGATCAAAGAGGCTAAACCCTAGAAGCTAGCCTATGGTATGATTGTTGTTCGTTGTATATATGTCGACTAGCCTGGCCCTGGTTTATATAATGCACCAGAGGCCTAGGATAACAAGAGTCCTAGCCGAATACGCTGGCGGGGGAGGAGTCCTTGTCTTGATCACCAAGTCTTGTGGAATCTTCCTTGTATCGGCACCGTCCGGGACGGCCCATGAGTATGCGGCCCAGGGGTCCTCGCCCAATCTAACCGATTAGGGGACGACGTGGTGAGTACCCCCTAGTCCAGGACACCGTTAGTAGCCCCCTGAACCAGTCTTCAAGTTAGGGACGCTCCTCGATTCTTCCGAACTGTTCTTCATCTTCGGTTGCCGGTCTTGAAAACTGGTTCAACAAATCTTCTCATCTTCAATCTTGAGGATCGCCGAAATGCATTCGACGAGTTTACACGTCGGGTATCCGAGGAAACCCCTTTAAGTTTACGGCCTTTATCAATGCCTTGTTATTTTTATGCCACGCCTCGGGTTTGAAGTTATTCCCAGGAGGCAGTGTCCTCTTGCGTCCGAGCTCTAACGCCGGACTGCATTCAAGGTATCTTTTGCAGCCGAGCACCAACGCCGGACTGCTTCCCAGTTCTATCGCCGGACGGTATCCGAGCTCCAACGCCGGACTATGTATCCGAGCTCCAACGCCGGACTGTAACCGAGGTGTCGTAAATCACCTTGGTTCAAAGAAGTTTGAAGGAGTTTAGCCGAGCTTAATGCCAGAAATGCCCTCTATGGAGCCAGCCACTAGCGTCCGAGCTTTATGCCGGACTGCTTCGAGGTGGTGCACCACCCGAATGTGGGCGATTTTTGTCAATATTTTGATTGGTGCAATTTATTCTCTGCCGAGATACAAAGCCAAGAGCCCTCAAGGTGGGTATCGGTCTAAAACCCGAGATGCACATGAAGGATGACATAAGACCGCTGGTCCACGAGTCACCGAGACTCAAAGTTGATTTGCCAAATCGGTCTGAGGATCAAGTCCTAGCTCGACAGAATACTTCGGGACAAAAAAAGCGGCGTGCTCAGTCCTCAAGACTCAGGGTTGGGTGCGGCCGACCAACCCGAGGATCAAAATCTCCTCGAAATTGTATTGCACTTAAGATTTTTGCATAGAACAAGCAATGCAAGAGCCCCGAGACACCGGTCGAGTGGCAACACCAGATCGGGGATCAATGTGCCCTTTAATATTTGTAAATAATAAGCCCGAAGCCCAAGAGCCCCGAGCCTTAATGCGGCACGGGTGGCGAATTAAGCATTGATATCCATAGTAAAATCACAAATTATGTGTAATGACTCTATGTATCCAAGTACTTTCGTCATTAATGCTCGGATCCGCACTGTACAAAAACTTTGTTGACCGACCATCGGCTTCAACCTCCTCGACCATGAGTCGAGGAGTGTTTGTCCTACTTTATAAAGCCTTTATGAGGGCAAAGATTTACGACAAACAAGGCAATCTGGCCATACGGTTTTATAAACAAAGGTACGCAGAGAGATATGTTATATTACTGTTTAACAGAAGAAATGTCTTCCAAAGAAAATAGTCCCGCTATCGGTTCCTTTCTTTGGGTCGTCATGCTAAGCATGATCATGAAACCTCAGCTCCAATGTAAGAGAAAAATATTGAGGATTTAGGTTGGGAGGCCAGTGACTAGCCCCAGATAGTGTTCAGCGACAGTCGAGGTCAAGCCGGAAACACTTCGGCCAATGTTATGAATGGCCCATCATTTAATATAGTCATCGGATCGCTGACCAGTTTACACCTATTGTGACAGTCAGTTTTCGTCTTTCTCCACTGAGGTGCTTGACCATGCGAGCTGGAAGACCAATCGCAGTGGTTCTCCCTTTGCACACCTAACCGAACAAAGCGGAACGTAGGAGGCAAGCGCGGGAGCCGGTCAACCCAACTATTGACCGAAGACACAATTCGAAACTGATGCATATATAGCAATATTCGAGAATGTTTTTGCCAATCTCTAAAGGTGTCCGGCGTTGCAGATCGCGAGACTTGTGCTGAAAACACACAAATAGTTTAAAAGTGCCAAAAGCTTGAAAACCAAAAACGCCAAGAAAACATGACGTCCGAACAAGATTAAGTGTTCGATGCCAATCCGAAAATTGGACTTTAGAAAAAAAAAAGTGCTTCTGCCGTGCTTTAACATGACACATATTATCTCAAGACTTCAAGCGGGTCAGTCTACGGCTTCAGTCTCCCATCCCAAAGGCGGAGTACTTCTCATTAGCCCAGTTTAGAAAACTAAACTCTAGCAGTTTTGAGAGAGAAATTAGGCTCCCCGGCTAGTGACCGCACACTCGTGTCGAAAAAAGGAGTGAAAAATAAAAAACTTTGCAACGACTAAGAAGAAAAACACTTAGTATAAAACGGCTCAAATAAACATAAGAGCCCCCAAGTGACTTGGGTAAAAGTTGACTATATAATGTAAGGTGACATGTAAAATGCCTTCTAGCTGGATTGTAGATCGTTTGTTGTAGCGGACCTTTTCGCTTCAACCTCTGGACCCAATAGTCCGGAGTGTGTCCGAATACCCTCGCGTTATAAAAACCGGGCATGCATGGAGACCAGCGTAGGGGTCATTAGTGCTTTATCGCACAAGTGCCCAACTAGTTATGTTATATTACATGGTTAGTAAGAAACATCTTCCAGGGAGAATAGTTCCGTTAAGGGTTCCTTTCCCTGGGAGGCATGCCCTAAAGTGCATGTCCGGACTGCGAAAAGACCAGAAAAACATCTGGGGGCAGGTAAATGAATAGGTAAGAAATCATCTTTTAGTTCACCGACCGAGTATTCCCTTAAGAACGCTAGCTTTCGGCTTCACCCAGTCTGAGGTACACATCCGGCTGACCCGGCAGTAATAATCGCAGAGGTGCTCCCTTTACCACCTAGCCGAACAATCGGGAACGTAGGGGTAAGCACAGGAGCCAGGCAACCCAGCTTGGCCAAAAATTAAGTCATATCGATGCATATAATGGTGAATAAAAGGTACATGCGGAAGTGTGACACATGTGTTGGGCATAAAGCCCGAATTAATAAGCTTATGTTTAAAGAAGCCCCCAGGTATAATGAGCGCGGGTAGCACGTCAAGTGTGTGCGAACAAAGTTTCGACAAGGAAAATTTTACAAGCAACTTTTTTCCAAAAAAGTATAATGCTTGGTCGAACCGAACACAAGTTAGAAATTTAAAACTTTGAGCATGAAGGCAACTTAGCTGGTTAATGTGTTCGGTATTGACGATGCGGTCCGAGCTTGATGCGGGACAAGGTTCCATCCCCCAAGCCGGTCCCGGGGTGGCGGAGCAAAGAGCTCGGCACTGTGAAGTGGTGACATAGCACGGTCAATGCAGGACGGCAGAGTGATACCGAAGTCCCTGGCATGGGGTAATGAAGTGTTGACGAAGCCCCCCGTCCAGCCGAGGTGACGTCAAAGGATATAGTCCGGCTGGATCATTTTTCTGTGCACAAAAAATAGTGCAAACCAGAGATAATAGTAATACAAAAATTGTTGCATAATAAATAATTTATGCAAAGTGAGTAATAAAAGAAATATGGCCTGGCGCCGAAGTCAATGTCGATGCAGGGCGGCGGCGTGATGCGGTAAAGGCATGGCAAGGCCTGAATTCACAGGTCAGTTCGAGTTCCGGATGCGGCGTTCGCCGGACTATGCACGGAAACTGGCCGAACCATCATGCGACCGTCGATTATGCGGCCACCACTTGATAGACCTGTGTACATATGATGGACAAACCAGAGTAATAATTCCTTGGGAAAAATGAACCCAAACAAGCAAAAAATACTAGGATTAATAGCACCTGGTTTATTTGTTGTAGCAATCCGAAGAAAGGTGATTCCCAGAATCGGGACTCGATCCGCGCACCCATTGCCTGATGGGCGATAAAACGACGACATGGTAATGCTAGCAAAGGTTGGCTCGCCGAGGCAAAGCCCTCGGCCCAGCTAACGTGACGGAGCTGGTCGGCTAGTGACGCCGAAGTGTCCGGAGTAGGTTGATGAAGAGATGATGAAGCCCCCGGTCCAGCCGAGATGTCGAAGTAGGTCAGCGTGATGGACACCAGCTTGAAGAAGCAATAGTGCGGCCCTGCCGATGCAGGTCGTGACGTGGTCGATGCCGGCTTGATGAAGCGACCGTGCGGCGATGCCGGTATGCCCACTCCGTGTAATCCGTGGGGCGGCGATGTTGGTGATGATTGGTCCTTCGCGATGTCGGACTCTTGTTCGGCTTGCCGAGATGATGATCCGAAGAAGTTGAGCTCGGCTCAACAAAGTGATGACGTTTCTAGCGCAGGTCGGCAGCCGTGGAGCAATATTGCCGGACTGGTTTGACACCAGCATGATGTTGAAGATCATGTTCAAAAAATCTTAAGGTTAGTGGGATGTGTTCGGAAACAAAACACAATATCCCATTCAAAACTTCCTTCAAAAGGGATGTCCGAAATCCTGTTCATAAAAAAGACGAACTCGGGTCGGATTCGTTTTCGCGCAGAAAACAGATCCGAAAAGTGATGCACTAATCGGAAGGTTCCCGGAGTTTGGACGGTCGGATCGAGCTGAAATTTTGGGGGGTGTTAGATATAGGAATTCCGCAGCCGATTAACGGTTGGATCTTCCAAAGGAAGTCCGAGCTAGAAGCTGGACACCGCGCCCTAAACTCGTCCGGATTCTCGTCCAGATTCAATGCGGCTCCGGTATATCGGAGATTGCCAGAGATTCCTCCATCGGAACTCGACGAAATTTTCCAGGGTTGTTGTAGACTCAATTCCGCACAATTCCACCGAAGCAATCGTTAAAACGACACTTGAGGAGGCGGTGGCGGCGGACACAAGTCCGCTGTCCAGAAAAACAGTACGGTCGCCCGAGGGCAATGTTGACGTTGAGCCCCCGGGCTCCCTGGATGATTCCTCCATGATCTTGATAGATATCGGAGTTGATGTTGATGAAGGCCCTCATCCGAACATGACGATCGGAGGTGGGCCGCAGTCCATGGTCGAACCAAGGTGACCAGTCGAGCTGGTGACGAAGATGCCGAAGTCGCAGATGATCTGCAGGTGAGCCATCGACCTTTTGCCGAACACACAGAGGAACTCTCAATGAAAGCACCAATGTCGGTGTCAAAACCGGCGGATCTCGGGTAGGGGGTCCCGAATTGTGCGTCTAGGCGGATGGTAACAGGAGACAAGGGACACGATGTTTTACCCAGGTTCGGGCCCTCTTGATGGAGGTAAAACCCTATGTCATGCTTGATTAATATTGATGATGTGTGTTACAAGAGTAGATCTACCACGAGATCAAAGAGGCTAAACCCTAGAAGCTAGCCTATGGTATGATTGTTGTTCGTTGTATATATGTCTACTAGCCTGGCCCTGGTTTATATAATGCACCAGAGGCCTAGGATAACAAGAGTCCTAGCCGAATACGCCGGCGGGGGAGGAGTCCTTGTCTTGATCACCAAGTCTTGTGGAATCTTCCTTGTATGCGGCACCTGTCCGGACTGGCCCATGAGTATGCGGCCCTGGGGGTCCTCGGCCCAATCTAACCGATTGGGGGACGACGTGGTGAGTACCCCCTAGTCCAGGACACCGTCAACGAGCCTCAGGGGTTTCTCCAACGATAGGAGTGTGAAGTGCATCCATGTTTAGGCGGCGAAGTTCCTCCCTCTGCAGCGAAGTGAGGGGCTCGGGTTGGTACTCTTCGTGAACCTTCGCCGGATCGCCTCCACCGTCGCCTCCGTCGGTGCGGGGGAATCCAGGAGGACTACGTGGTCCTCGACCATTAGAACCTCCGCTGTCGGATCGCTGCTATCGCACTCGGATGCAGTCTCTGCGGAGCCAGTCAACAGATCGAACAAGCCGTAGAGAGATTCGTCGGGCTCGATTTCCGCAACTTGGGGAGTGGCCGACTGGCGAGCCACCGCATGCCTCACCCACCGCTGAAGTCTCGACCGACCGGAGCGCTTGCGCCGGCGGGAGACTGGGAGTGAGGACGGCACAAGAACCGACCCATACTGGGTCGACAGTTGTCGCAGGAGGACGCCTTGCGGGCGCCGCAAGCGCGTCGTTACCCATGAGACGGGAGCGCGTCGACGTCGAGAGGAGCCTTCTGAAGCCAAGCGGAGTCGTCGGCGATGAACGTGAGCGCACCGAGACGGATCTCGCGGGCCTCGACCAAAACTCCACCTGGATGTAGGAGATCGAAAGAATCCCAACTTCTCCAACAAATCGCTAGAACACCTGCCCCACGGTGGGCGCCAACTGTCGTGGTTCTAAGTCTGACAGTAGAATGGGGGGTAGGTATGGAGAGGCAAGATGCTAGCTATGGAGTAGTTGTATACGCAAGAGTTTAATGAGTTCAGGCCCTTCTCGGAGGAAGTAACAACCCTACGTCTCGGAGCCCGGAGGCGGTCGACTGGATTATATGTGTATGAATTACAAGGGTGCGAACCCTTCTACCTGTGGAGGGGGTGGCTTAGAGTGCGCCAGGACCCCTGCCAGCCCACGTAGCAGAGGGTTAAAGGTACATTAAGACCAGGAGTTACTGGTAACGCCTTACATAAAGTGTCATCATGACCATAAAGACTGCTTAACTACAGACCGTTAGGACACCGAGTGGCTCTCGAACTCCTGGTGGTCGAGTGGGTCTTCATGGTCGACTGTCTTTGAGTCTGTCGAGTGGAATCCTACCAGGTCGACTGGGAGGCAGTTTATTCTAAGGATGTCCTTGGGGAGGGTATCTTGGACAGGTCCATGACCCTACCCTAGGTACATGACTTCATCAGTACCCCCACAATTTATTTTGGTTATCCTATGAAGACGCATTTCCCCGATTTGGGTTCGAGCTCATCAGGTTGAAGCTTTTTCACATAAGCATCGCAGCCCCAAACTTTAAGAAACGACAGCTTAGGTTTCTTGCCAAACCACTATTCATATGGTGTCGTCTCAACGGATTTAGATGGTGCCCTATTTAATGTGAATGCAGCCATCTCTAAAGCATAACCCCAAAATGATAGCGGTAAATCAGTAAGAGACATCATAGATCGCACCATATCTAATAAAGTACGGTTACGAAGTTCGGACACACCATTACGTTGTGGTGTTCTAGGCGGCGTGAGCTGCAAAACTATTGCACATTGTTTCAAATGAAGACCAAACTCGTAACTCAAATATTCGCCTCTGCGATCAGATTGTAGAAACTTTATTTTCTTGTTACGATGATTTTCCACTTCACTCTGGAATTCTTTGAACTTCTGAAATGTTTCTGACTTATGTTTCATTAAGTAGATATACCCATATCTGCTCAAATCATCTGTGAAGGTCAGAAAATAACGATACCCACCGCGAGCCTCAACACTCATTGGACCGCATACATCGGTATGTATTATTTCCAATAAGTCAGTGGCTCGCTCCATTGTTCCGGAGAACGGAGTCTTAGTCATCTTGCCCATGAGGCATGGTTCGCAAGCATCAAGTGATTCATAATCAAGTGATTCCAAAAGCCCATCGGCATGGAGTTTCTTCATGCGCTTTACACCAATATGACCTAAACGGCAGTGCCGCAAATAAGTTGCACTATCATTACTAACTTTGCATCTTTTGGCTTTAATATTATGAATATGTGTATCACTACGATCGAGATTCAAGAAAAATGGACCACTCATCAAGGGTGCATGACCATAAAACATATTACTCATATAAATTGAACAACCATTATTTTCCTATTTAAACGAATAACCGTCTCGCATCAAACAAGATCCAGATATAATGTCATGCTCAAAGCTGGCACCAAATAACAATTATTCAGGTCTAAAACTAATCCGTAAGGTAGATGCAGAGGTAGCATGCCGACGGCGATCACATCGACCTTAGAACCATTTCTGACGCGCATCGTCACCTCGTCCTTAGCCAATCTTCGTTTAATCCGTAACCCATGTTTCAAGTTGCAAATATGAGCAACAGAACCAGTATCAAATACCCAGGCGCTAGTACGAGCATTAGTAAGGTACACATCAATAACATGTATATCAAATATACCTTTCACTTTGCCATCCTTCTTATCCGCCAAATACTTGAGGAAGTTCCGCTCAAAGGACCTATCTCTTTGCAAGAGAAGCACTCCGTTTGTGCTTAGGTCCGCACTTGGGCTTCTTCCGGAGCAACAACTTGCTTGCTATTCTTCTTGAAGTTCCCTTTCTTTCCTTTGCCCTTTTCTTGAAACTAGTGGTCTTGTTAACCATCAACACTTTGTAGCGACCACAATCTGAATGGACTGAAGTCTCTGTGCATCAGTGTCATCACTGGATCGGTAATGCTGACACGCACAGTACTCGAGGAATTATAACAGAGTTCAATCACACAATTATTACATCGAGTCCTCATAAAGAGTATGATTACACAAGAATATCATGGCTGAAGGCCATCCAAACTAATTAACTACGGAAGCTTCGAAGGTAAATGAGTCCATCAACTCCAACGGCATAGCTGAGTGCAAAACAACAACCTATCGCACCTTATTGGTTGTCTGAGTAGTCTTCAACATGAGACGTTGCAGCCGTGTAGGTTTGCATATTGAATATGTTTGTGGAGTTACACTTTAAAGCAATGAAATGCAAGAACTATCTTTACATGCAATATTTGGCTAGTGCAGGGTCTATGTTTAAGATTTTGCATAAAGCTAGTTTTTTCCTACAACAAAGGAATAAATTTATTTAACTACTCTGAAGTTGTTCCAATATTTGAGAAGGTTCTCCCAACTCAAATCCCAATTAAAAGTATCTTCATTAAACCCAATTCAATTAATTAAAGAGTGATGAGATCAACAATAATATCCAATTTCATATACTCAAGATGTCCATAACCGGGGACACGACTAACCATGATTAGTTTATACACTCTGCAGAGGTTGCGCACTTTTCCCCACAAGACTCGACTGCATCCATGATCGGAAGATCGAGACATAGTCTTTCTGAAGCACTTACTCTCTACTTCGGGCACACCGGTACACCTACTTTCCCCTACATCTGCTAGTCCACCTCTTCGAGAGCTCATACAACTTACTCAACTATGCCAGAGCCCATAAAGGCTTGTGGCTGCACACGGAAGTTTCTAGTCATGAAATATCATATGATCCCTTTGAGCCTGGGTGGCGAACCGAGGAAAAATCACACGGGTACCCCGGGATTTCCCTTAATGGAAAGCACTGGGTTCCCCAGGTGCCCCAACCAATCCACCCCGATGTGTATTAAAGTTGCCACCTTAATGTTATCCAAGATTAATAACTCTCAAAACTTCCATGTGAATCACTATCCAATACCCGTCTACGAGCATGGCTAAGCAATAATAAAGCATAATGTATATTCTCGGGGTGATAAAAGGTATTAGGTTCCTACCTCAAGTACTACAACCAAACCACATGTTCCCAATCCTACTCATCCAAATATTTGAGGGGCAATACTAATGCATAGTAAAAACTAGGTATAGAAGAGTATGATCAAAGTGTAACTTGCCTTGCTGACGATCTGCAAACTCTAGAGATTCATAGTAACAAGCTTTGCACTCCGGGTAATCTAGCATAGACAAACAGTAGCATACATAAGCAATCACTCAAACGAAACAACGAGAAAACCGAGAAAAGATCCAAATCAAACATGAAACAAGCAAATGGCTTAAACTAAACAGAAAGTAAAACCTAATAGCATTATTATCATATGGATTAGATCTTAGCAATAGGTATATGTGATTAGCTATGATTGCAAAAAGAAACAACTCAAACGGAGAAACAAAACTCAAGATACGAACGAAACAAGATCGTTTACTAATCTGAACTAAACTCAAATTTTACAATGTAAAAATCATGTTCAAGTTGGTTAACTGGAAAGAACAGATCGTTACGAAGATTTAGGCGCTGGTTTCATCTAATTTGGACAAACGAGTAAAAAGTTACGCTAGTTTTAAGATCAAGGCTAAATCACGATAAAACTATTCGCGGATAGGTCCCTGGCCGAAAATAAAACTAAAAAGAAAAATCTACCACGCGAACGTTCGCTAACAGAACTAATCTAAAGAAAACCGTTCATTGAAACGAACAAACGAACGAACATTCGTTAAATAGGTAAACCTAAAAAATAAACCGATCTAACTATTGAACCGACTAAACCGAAAAAACCCGTGAAAGACCGAACGATTATTACTGGTTCGCCGGGGTTAACCGGTCGGCGGCGGCGGCGGCGGATCGGGAGCGCTGGCGACGGCGAGGCGATGCGGCGGCGGCGACGGCGATCTACGGCGGCGGCGCGGCGCGATCGCAGCTTGGCGGCGGCGGTGCGTGAGCGGGGCGCCGGTGGTGGCTCGCGGCTCGGCAATGCGGCGCCGAGACGAAGGCTGCGACGGTGATGGTCGAGGGGCAGAGGGGGTCGGGGCCGGCCCTTATAAAGAGGGGGTTCCGGGTGGCTCCGACTTGGCCTCCAAGTCGGGCGGCGGCGGTGACACAGACTCCAAGGAGTCGGGCGCAGTACGCTTGTGGCCTGTCAGGAAGGCGGCGAGCGCGTTAGTTAGGCTCTTTGGGTTTCGGCCCAGTCGGTCCGGAGACCTTTTTTTAAAATAATTTCACCGCAAGCAATAAAATCCTAATAAAATATAAAAAAAAATCTAAAAATTCCAAAAACAATTTTCACCGTCCAAACCTAGTATTTAGGACAAGATGAACATTTTTCTGGACTAATATGCAATTTTCAAAAATGCCAGTTTTTTTCTAATTCAAATAAAATAGCAAATAAAATAGGAATAAAATAATAATTTGATTTTAAAAAATTTCTCCAATATTTCTCTTAGGTTGAAGAAGTCATATTATCTTCTCTCATTTATTTTTATTATTGGAAATAATTGAGAGAAATATTAAAATCAAATTGATCCTCTTTTCAAATTTGAATTAAATTCAAATATGAATTTTGTGAAACCTCCAACTCTCTCCTTGGGTCCTTGAGTTGCTTAAGATTGCTAGGATCACAAATAAATGCAAAAAATAAATATGATTTGCATATGATGATCTATGTATAACATCCAAATTAAAAATTGGGATGTTACACACTTGATGCTCCTTCTTGATATCTACCTCCGCAGCCTTTAGCATCGCGAAGAGCTCGGGAATTGTCTTTTCCATCCCTTGCATATTATAGTTCATCACGAAGAATTTATAGCTTGGTGGTAGTGATTGAAGAACTCTGTCAATGACACTATCATCAAGAAGATTAACTACCAACTGAGTCAAGTGGTTATGGTACCCAGACATTCTGAGTATGTGTTCACTGACAGAACTATTCTCCTCCATCTTGCAACTTTAGAACTTGTTGGAGACTTCATATCTCTCAACTCGGGCATTTGCTTGAAGTATTAACTTCAACTCCTGGAACATCCCATATGCTCCATGACGTTCAAAACGTCTTTGAAGTCCAGATTCTAAGTTGTAAAGCATGGCACACTGGACTATCGAGTAGTCATCAGCTTTAATCTGCGAGAGGTTCATAACGTCCGGAGTTGCTCCTGCAACGGGCCTTGCACCTAGAGGTGCTTCCAGGACGTAATTCTTCTGTGCAGCAATGAGGATAATCCTCAAGTTACGGACCCAGTCCGTGTAGTTGCTACCATCATCTTTCAACTTAGCTTTCTCTAGGAACGCATTAAAATTCAAGGGAATGGTAGCACGGGCCATTGATCTACAACAACGTAGATGTGCAAAAAACTATTAGGACAAAGTTCATGATAAATTAAAGTTTAGTTAATCATATTACTAAATAACTCCCACTTAGACATCCCTCTAGTCATCTAAATGATCATGTGATCCATATCAACTAAACCATGTCCAATCATCACGTGAGATGGAGTAGTTTTGAATGGTCAACATCTCTATGTTGATCATATCTACTATATGATTCATGTTTAACCTTTCGGTCTCAGTGTTCCGAGGCCATATCTGCATATGCTAGGCTCTTCAAGTTTAACCCGAGTATTCTGCACATGCAAAACTGGCTTGCACTCATTGTATGTGAACGTAGAGCTTATCACACCCAATCATCACATGGTGTCTCGGCACGACGAACTATAGCAACAGTGCATACTCAGGGAGAACACTTATACATTGAAATTTAGTGAGGGATCATCTTATAATGCTACCGCCGTACTAAGCAAAATAAGATGCATAAAAGATAAACATCACATGCAATCAAAATATGTGACATGATATGGCCATCATCATCTTGTGCCTTTGATCTCCATCTCCAAAGCACCGTCATGATCTCCATTGTCACCGGCTTGACACCTTGATCTCCATCATAGCATCGTTGTCGTCTCACCAACTATTGCTTCTACGACTATCGCTACCGCTTAGTGATAAAGTAAAGCAATTACATGGCGATTGTATTTCATACAATAAAACGACAACCATAAGGCTCCTGCCAGTTACTGATAACTTTTACAAAACATGATCATCTCATACAATAACTTATATCACATCATGTCTTGACCATATCACGTCACAACATGCCCTACAAAAACAAGTTAGACATCCTCTACTTTGTTATTGCAAGTTTTACGTGGCTGCTACGGGCTTCTAGCAAGAACCGTTCTTACCTACGCATCAAAACCACAATGATTTTTCGTCAAGCGTGCTGTTTTAACCTTCAACAAGGATCGGCCGTAGTCAAACTCGATTCAACTAAAGTTGGAGAAACAGAAACCCGCCAGCCACCTGTGTGCAAAGCACGTCGGTAGAACCGGTCTCATGAACATGGTCATGTAATGTTGGTCTGGGCCGCTTCATCCAACAATACCGCCGAATCAAAGTAAGACGTTGGTGGTAAGCAGTATGACTATTATCGCCCATAACTCTTTGTGTTCTACTCGTGCATATCATCTACACATAGACCTGGCTCTGATGCCACTGTTGGGGAACGTAGCATGCAGTTTCAAAATTTTCCTACGCTCATGCAAGATCTATCTAGGAGATGCAGAGCAACGAGAGGTGAAGAGTGTGTCCACATACCCTCGTAGACCGAAAGCGGAAGCGTTAGGTTAACACGATTGATGTAGTCGAACGTACGGCACCTCCGAGTCCAACACACGTTCAGCTCGATGGCGTCCCTCGAACTCTTGATCCAGCAGAGGGTCGAGGGAGAGTTTCGTCAGCACGACGGCGTGGTGACGGTGATGATGATGTGATCCGTGCAGGGCTTCGCCTAAGCACTACGACGCTATGACCGGAGGAGTACACTATGGAGGGGGGCATTGCACATAGCTAAGAGAACAATTGATGTGCCTTTGGGGTGCCCCCCGCCCCCGTACATAAAGGAGGGGAGGAGGAGAAGGGAGAGGGAAAGGGGGCACCGCTCCCTCCCCTAGTCCAATTTGGACTGCCATGGGGGCGCGGCCACCCTTTGCGGCCCTCCTCTCTCTCCACTAAGGCCCATGAAGGCCCAATACTTCCCCCGGGGGTTCCGGTAACCCCTCAGTACTCCGGTAAAATATCTGAACCACTCGAAACCATTTTGATGTCCGAATACTACCTTCCAATATATGAATATTTACCTCTCGGCCATTTAGAGACTCCTCGTCATTGTCCGTGATCTCATCCGGGAGTCCAAACAAACTTCGGTCACCAAAACACATAACTCATAATACAAATCTTCATCGAACGTTAAGCGTGCGGACCCTACAGGTTTGAGAATTATGTATACATGATCGAGACACATCTCCGATCAATAACCAATAGCGGAACCTGGATGCTCATATTGGTTCCTACATATTCTACAAAGATCTTTATCGATCAAACCGCAATAATAACATACGTTATTTCCTTTCTCATTGGTATGTTACTTGCCCGAGATTCGATCGTTGTTATCCTCATACCTAGTTAATCTCGTTACTAGCAAGTCTCTTTACTCATTCCATAATGCATCATCCCGTAACTAACTCATTAGGTACGTTGCTTGCAAGGCTTATAGTGATGAGCATTACCGAGAGGGCCCAGAGATACCTCTCCAATACACCAGTGACAAATCCTAATCTCGATCTATGCCAACCCAGAAAATACTTTCGGAGACACCTGTAGAGCATCTTTATAATCACCCAGTTACATTGTGACGTTTGATAGCACACAAGGTGTTCCTCCGGTATTCGGGAGTTGCATAATCTCATAGTTAGAGGAACATGTATAAGTTATGAAAAAAGCAATAGCAATAAAACTTAACGATCATTATGCTAAGCTAACGGATGGGTCTTGTCCATCACATCATTCTCTAATGGTATGATCCCGTTCATCAAATGACAACACATGTCTATGGTCAGGAAACATAACTATCTTTGATTAACGAGCTAGTCAAGTAGAGGCATACTAGGGACACTCTGTTTTGTCTATGTATTCACACATGTACTAAGTTTCCTGTTAATACAATTCTAGCATGAATAATAAACATTTATCATGATGTAAGAAAATATAAATAACAACTTTACTATTGCCTCTAGGGCATATTTCCTTCAATATATGCTCTTCGAACGACTTCTTGATCATTAACAAGATAATATGCAATGGGCAGCCTATCCCCCGATCATGTGGAAGGCGGTTAATATCATAAACGAATGTTGGTGGCGGCGGGGGCAGTTTCAACATTGAATTCATAGTTTCTTCAACTGCCCTCTTGCACTGGTTGTAGAGTTCGCTCTTCTGTCATAGCCGTCACCGACGTCAGAGAAGGAGATGCAAACGGAGGATCAACCCTCTTCCTTGCTGCATGTTTCATAAAAATAGATGCAATGTCTCTGTTCCTCTTCATTTTGTAACAATTCTATAATAAAAATAAAATCAATCTGTTAATTGTGGGTTGGATTGAATACATAATAATCATTAATCATCAGCTCAATACATCAGTTTTGAGTTCCAATCTGTACTTCTGTAGTCATAACTAAAGTTGTTTAAATAGTGAAGGCAAATTATACTTTGAACAGAAAAAAGCTGCAAATCATACTTTTAATCGGAGGAGGTGAGAAGTCAGTGAGCTTCGGCGGTCCTGCCTCGGTCTAGGGTCAGCAGTGCACGTCTTGCCTGGCAACGGGGTCTCTTCGGCATTCCTTCACCAATCCGCCTCTACCGATAGCCGGTCGTGCGTCATCGGCGACGACCTCGCTAGGGTTCTAGGCTTCTAGCAACCCGGCGTCGGTTCAAGTCCCTTTTTCTTGGAGGCTGGGAGCGTACTACATCCGGCATACGAAGCAAACGAGAAAGCCTAGCGATCGGGTCGAAGCTTAGCTTTTTTTATTTTTGACCGAATCAGTTGTAGTTGGGCTTGGGCCTTGGCCGCTACAACTTCTATTTTTTCTTATTATTTTACATATAGTAAGTTAATAGACTGAATTAATCATCTTGTCGACCCTGTGGCTACGCCACTGGCTTTACATAAAGGATATACGTAATTTTTAATGTGAATATGGTGGCTTGAGGATACACCACCCCACACGGGGCGACGAACCCTGAAAAACTCGGTCGAGGCCCGCTGCGGCCTTTCTCTGGCCCCCGGAGCCCGGTCCCCTCCGCCAACGCTCACCCCTGTAACCCCCTCCCACCTGTCAGGACCCTGTTGATCTGCAACTCTTAACTGAAGAACAGAACAGCTACTCTGAAGAAATCGACAGCGACGACGAATCGGTACTCACTTGGGAATGGATGGCTGAGATGACGCAGAAGGAAATCAACGGACGACAGGCTTAACGGCCACTGTTCATCTTCACGCCATTGCCGCCACCCTCCTGAAGCCTACAGTAATGGAGCGCGTCAGCACCGGCGTCGCCACCAACCTGCCAGCTATTTAGCCCCTTCGAGACGGCTCTGGAATCATCTTTCCCTTTCTCCAAGTTGTAATAGCTAGCCTAACTAGAACCCTAGACTACTTGGTAGAAATTCGCGACAGATCCTCGATCTGAACCATGTATCTGTAATTCTATTGCTAAAATTTATCAAAGCGGGGCTAGTTCGAGTACTTTGTGCGCCGATCGATTATTCTGTTCTTGTCAATTGGTATCAGACGACAGTCGTTCCTCGAGGCGGATCGGTCGAAGCAGGCTGTGGTTTGGTTTCGGCTTCGTAAAATCCCACAGCGGGCTGTCGATCGCGGCGGCGGGGTTCGTTGGTGACAGAATTTGGCGGCGGAAGGGCGAGGTCACGGGCCAGGGTTGAAGACGAGTTCTGTGGTAAAATTCCGGAGCCAGTGATCGCCATGCCTACCAGGACGTGTCCTTGTGGACCTATGAAGTCCAGTAGTAACTTGATCCGAAGTACCTTGATCATCATCATTAATTTCCTCTCCAGTCGGTGTAGGCACCACAGGAACATTTTCCTGAGCTGCACTACTTTCCGGTTCAAGAGGTAGTACTTCATCGAGTTCTACTTTCCTCCCACTTACTCCTTTCGAGAGAAACTCTTTTTCAAGAAAGGATCCATTCTTGGCAACAAAGATCTTGCCTTCGGATCTAAGGTAGAAGGCATACCCAATGGTTTCCTTGGGGTATCCTATGAAGACGCTTTTTTCGACTTGGGTTCGAGCTTTTCAGGATGAAGTTTCTTGACATAAGCATCGCATCCCCAAACTTTTAGAAACGACAGCTTAGGTTTCTTCCCAAACCATAATTCATACGGTGTCGTCTCAACGGATTTAGATGGTGCCCTATTTAAAGTGAATGTACCTATCTCTAGAGCGTATCCCCAAAATGATAGCGGTAAATCGGTAAGAGACATCATAGATCGCACCATATCCAATAGAGTGCGATTACGACGTTCGGACACACCGTTACGCTGAGGTGTTCCAGGCGGCGTGAGTTGTGAAACGATTCCACATTTCCTTAAGTGTGTACCAAATTCATGACTTAAATATTCTCCTCCACGATCTGATCATAAAAACTTTATTTTTCGGTATGTATGATTTCCAATAAGTTGGTTGCTCGCTCCATTGTTCCGGAGAACGGAGTCTTGATCATTTTGCCCATAAGGCATGGCTCGCATGTGACAAATGATTCATAATCGAGAGACTCTAAAAGTCCATCAGCATGGAGCTTCTTCATGTGCTTGACACCAATGTGACCAAGGCGGCAGTGCCACAAGTATGTGGGACTACCCTTATCAACTTTACATCTTTTGGTATTCACACTATGAATATGTGTAATATTAGGTTCGAGATTCATTAAGAATAAACCATTGACCATCGGAGCATGACCATAAAACATATCTCTCATATAAATAGAACAACCATTATTCTCAAATTTAAATGAGTAGCCATCTCGCATTAAACGAGATCCTGATACAATGTTCATGCTCAAACTTGGCACTAAATAACAATTATTGAGGTTTAAAACTAATCCCGTAGGTAAATGTAGAGGTAGCATGCCGACGGCGATCACATCGACCTTGGAACCATTCCCGACGCGCATCGTCACCTCGTCCTTCGCCAGTCTTCGCTTATTCCGCAGCTCCTGCTGTGAGTTACAAATGTGAGCAACGGCACCGGTATCAAATACCCAGGAGTTACTACGAGTACTGTTAAGGTACACATCAATTACATGTATATCAAATATACCTTTAGTGTTGCCAGCCTTCTTGTCTGCTAAGTATTTGGGGCAGTTCCGCTTCGAAAGACCCTTCCTTTGCAATAAAAGCACTGTCTCGTGCTTGGGTCCATTCTTTGACTTCTTCCGGCAACTGGCTTACCGGGCGCGGCAACATCTTTGCCGTCCTTCTTGAAGTTCTTCTTACCCTTGCCCTTCTTGAACTTAGTGGTTTTATTGACCATCAACACTTGATGTTCTTTCTTGATTTCTACCTCAGTGACTTCAGCATTGAAAATACTTCAGAATAGTTTTCACCATCCCCTGCATATTGCAGTTCATCACAAAGCTCTTGTAGCTCGGTGGGAGCGATCAAGGATTCTGTCAATGACCGCCTCGTCCGGAGGTTAATGTCCAGCTGGGACAAAGCGGTTGTGCAACCTGGACATTTTGAGTATGTGCTCACCGACGAACTGTTTTCCTCCATCTTACAACTATAGAACTTGTCGGAGACTTCATATCTCTCGACCGGGCATGAGCTTGGAAAACCATTTTCAGCTCCTCGAACATCTCATATGCTCCGTGTTGCTAAAAACGCTTTTGGAGCCCGGTTCTAAGTGTAAAGCATGCCGCCTGAACGAGGGAGTAATCATCAAGACGAGACTGCCAAGCATTCATAATGTCCTGGTTCTCTCGATGGGTGCTTCACCTAGCGGTGCTTCTAGGACATATTGTTTCTTGGCTGCTATGAGGATGATCCTCAGGTTCCGAACCCAGTCTGAATAGTTGTTGCCATCATCTTTCAGCTTGGTTTTCTCTAGGAACGCGTTGAAGTTCATGGTGACATGAGCGTTGGCCATTTGATCTACAAGACATTTTGCAAAGATTTTAGACTAATGTTCATGATAATTAAGTTCATCTAATCAAATTATTTAATGAACTCCCACTCAGATTTGACATCCCTCTAGTCATCTAAGTGTTACATGATCCGAGTCGACTAGGCCGTGTCCGATCATCACGTGAGACGGACTAGTCATCATCGGTGAACATCTCCATGTTGATCGTATCTTCCATACGATTCATGTTCGACCTTTCGGTCTCTTGTGTTCCGAGGCCATGTCTGTACATGCTAGGCTCGTCAAGTTAACCCTAAGTGTTTTGCATGTGTAAAACTGTCTTACACCCGTTGTATGTGAACGTAAGGATCTATCACACCCGATCATCACGTGGTGCTTGAAGCATTTAACTTTAGCAACGGTGCACGTTAGGGGAACACTTTCTTGAAATTATTATAAGGGATCATCTTATTTACTACCGCCGTTCTAAGTAAACAAGATGCATAAAACATAATAAACATCACATGCAATTATATAGAGTAGTGACATGATATGGCCAATATCATATAGCTCCTTTGATCTTCATCTTCGGGGCTCCGTGATCATCTTGTCACCGGCATGACACCATGATCTCCATCATCATGATCTCCATCATCGTGTCTCCATGAAGTTGCTCGCCAACTATTACTTCTACTACTATGGCTAACACGTTTAGCAATAAAGTAAAGTAATTTACATGGCGTTGAATCAATGACACGCAGGTCATACAATAATTAAGACAACTCCTATGGCTCCTGCCGGTTGTCATACTCATCGACATGCAAGTCGTGATTCCTATTACAAGAACATGATCTCATACATCACAATATATCATTCGTCATTCATCACAACTTCTGGCCATATCACATCACATGACAATTGCTGCAAAAACAAGTTAGACGTCCTCTAATTGTTGTTGCATCTTTTACGTGGCTGCAATTGGGTTCTAGCAAGAACGTTTTCTTACCTACGAATAACCACAACATGATTTGTCAACTTCTATTTACCCTTCATAAGGACCCTTTTCGTCGAATCTGCTCCAACTAAAGTGGGAGAGACAGACACCCGCTAGCCACCTTATGCAACTAGTGCATGTCAGTCGATGGAACCTGTCTCACGTAAGCGTACGTGTAAGGTCGGTCCGGGCCGCTTCATCCCACAATACCGCTGAAGCAAGATAAGACTAGTAGCGGCAAGAAAGTTGACAACATCTACGCCCACAACAAATTGTGTTCTACTCGTGCAATAGAGAACTACGCATAGACCTAGCTCATGATGCCACTGTTGGGGAACGTTGCATAAAATAAAATTTTCCTACGTTCACCAAGATCCATCTATGAGTTCATCTAGCAACGAGAGAGAGAGATGCATCTACATACCACTTGTAGATCGCGTGCGGAAGCGTTCAAGAGAACGGGGTTGAGGGAGTCGTTCTCGTCGTGATCCAAATCACCGGAGATCCTAGCGCCGAATGGACGGCACCACCGCATTCAACACACGTACGGTCAGCGTGACGTCTCCTCTGTCTTGATCCAGCAAGGGGGAAGGAGAGGTTGATGAAGATCCAGCAGCACGACGGCGTGGTGGTGGATGCAGCAGTCACCGCAGCAGGGCTTCGCCGAGCTTCTGCGAGAGGGAGAGGTGTAGCAGGGGAGAGGGAGGCGCCAAGATGCAAGGGTGCGGCTGCCCTCCCTGCCCCCTTTATATAGGCCCCATGGGGGGGCGCCGGCCCCTCTAGAACCCATCTAGATGGGGGCGGCGGCCAAGGGGGGAGGCTTGCCCCCCAAGGCAAGTGGGGCGCCCCCCCACCCTAGGGTTTCCAACCCTAGGCGCAGGGGGCCCAAGTGGGGGGCGCACCAGCCCACCAGGGGCTGGTTCCCTCCCACTTCAGCCCACGGGGCCCTCCGGTGGTCCCGGTACAATACCGGTAACCCCCGAAATTCTCCCGATGGCTGAAATAGCACTTCCTATATATAATTCTTTACCTCCGGACCATTCCGGAACTCCTCGTGACGTCCGGGATCTCATCCGGGACTCCGAACAACATTCGGTTTGCTGCATAATCATATTCATACAACCCTAGCGTCACCGAACCTTAAGTGTGTAGACCCTACGGGTTCGGGAGACACGTAGACATGACCGAGACGGCTCTCCGGTCAATAACCAACAGCGGGATCTGGATACCCATGTTGGCTCCCACATGCTCCTAGATGATCTCATCGGATGAACCACGATGTCGAGGATTCAAGCAACCCCGTATACTATTCCCTTTGTCAGACGGTATGTTACTTGCCCGAGATTCGGTCCTCGGTATCCCAATACCTCGTTCAATCTCGTTACCGGCAAGTCTCTTTACTCGTACCGCAATGCATGATCCTGTGACCAAACACTTGGTCACTTTGAGATCATTATGATGATGCACTACCGAGTGGGCCCAGTGATACCTCTCCGTAATACGGAGTGACAAATCCCAGTCTCGATCCGTGTCAACCCAACAGACACTTTCGGAGATACCTGTAGTGCACCTTTATAGTCACCCAATTGCGTTGTGGCGTTTGGTACACCCAAAGCACTCCTACGGTATCCGGGAGTTACACGATCTCATGGTCTAAGGAAAAGATACTTGACATTGGAAAAGCTCTAGCAAAACGAACTACATGATCTTGTGCTATGCTTAGGATTGGGTCTTGTCCATCACCTCATTCTCCTAATGATGTGATCCCGTTATCAATGACATCCAATGTCCATAGTCAGGAAACCATGACTATCTATTGATCAACGAGCTAGTCAACTAGAGGCTCACTAGGGACATGTTGTGGTCTAAGTATTCACACGTGTATTACGATTTCCAGATAATACAATTATAGCATGAATAAAAGACAATTATCACGAACAAGGAAACATAATAATAATCCTTTTATTATTGCCTCTAGGGCATATTTCCAACACGCAAAACTTTATGTCATATGTAGATGCTGCTACCACGTTCCACTTGGAGCTATTCCAAATTGTTGCTCCATTATACGTATCCGTTATCTCTACTCAGAGCTATCCGGATTGGTGTTAAGCTTGCATCGACGCAACTCTTTACGTCGAACTCTTTATCACCTCCATAACTGTCGTGGAATTGTCACGGCAGATGTCCTCGAGAAAGGACTTAGTCGCAGGGCCATCGTACGGGTTAACTTAGAGGGGTTAAAGCGGACGCAAAGACACGGGAGTTATACTAGTTCAGCCCCTTCGATGAAGGAAAGGCCTACGTCTAGTTGTGATGGGATTGATGTAGTTTCGGCGACTTGGGAGCAATAGCTTCGCCTAAGCCTCGAATTGTCTGTCCTTAATCCGCCGCCGGGTCGTCCCCTTATATACACGGGTTGACGCCCGGCCGGTCTACAGAGTCCCGATCCGGCTCATACAAGTGTCCGGCTCGGTCTCTTCTCTCTTGTCTTACAAAGACAAGTTACAACACTAAGACGGTTCACATAAATGGACCTTAATTAGCCTCTGGGCTCCGGGCCTCCTCCGTGGGCTGGATCATGGATTTAGGTAAACCGGCCCCTCCAGGGCGGTTCACACTCAGTAGTTGTATCCCCAACAATAACCGAGAAACATATCCTTATTCCTCTAAGGATAATTTTGACCGCTATCTGGTGATCCACTCCTTGATCACCTTCGTACCCTCTTGCCAGATATGTAGCAAGGCACACATCAGGTGCGGTATACAGCATAGCATACTGTAGAGCCTACGTCTAAGGCATAGGGGATGACCTTCGTGCTTTCTCTCTTTTCTGTCGTGGTCGAGCTTTAACTCCTAACTTCATACCTTAAAACTCAGGCAAGAACTCCTTCTTTGACTGATCCATCTTGAACACCTTCAAGATTATGTCAAGGTATGTGCTCATTTGAAAGTATTATTAAAAAATTTGATATATCTTATAGATCTTGATGCTTATTGTTCAAGTAGCCTAATCTAGGTTTTCCATTGAAAAAACACTTTTCAAACAACCATATATGCTTTCCAGAAATTCTACATCATTTCTGATCAACAATATGTCAACAACATATACTCATCAGAAATTCTATAGTGCTCCCACTCACTTCTTTGGAAATACAAGTTTCTCATAAACTTTGTATAAACCCAAAATCTTTGATCATCTCATCAAAGCGCACATTCCAACTCCGAGATGCTTACTCCAGTCCTTAGAAGGATCGCTGGAACCAGCATACCTTTTAGCATCCTTAGGATCGACAAAAACTTTCTGATTGTATCACATACAACCTTTCCTTACGAAGACCGGTAAGGAAACTCGTTTTGACATCCATCTACCAGATTTCATAAATGCAGCTAATGCTAACATGATTTCGACGGACTTAAGCATCGCTACGGATGAGAAAATCTCATCGTAGTCAACTCCTTGAACTTGTGAAAAACTCTTCTCCACAAGTCGAGCTTCATAGACGGTGACATTACCGTCCACGTCCGTCTTCTTCTTAAAGATCCATTTATCTCAGTGGCTTGCCGATCATCGGGCAAGTCCACCAAAGTCCATGCTTTGTTTTGATACATGGATCCTATCTCGGATTTCATGGCTTCTAACCATTTGTCGGAATATGAGCCCACCATCTCTTCCCATAGCTCATAGGTTCATTGTTGTCTAGCAACATGACCTTCAAGACAGGATTACTGTACCACTCTGAAGTAGTACGCATCCTTGTCCCCCTACGAGGTACGGTAGTGACTTGATCCAAAACTTCATGATCACTATCATAAGCTTCTACTTCAATTGGTGTAGGCGCCACAGGAACAACTTCATGTGCCCTGCTACACACTTGTTGAAGTGACGGTTCAATAACCTCATCAAATCTCTACCATCCTCCCACTCAATTCTTTTGAGAGAAACTTTTCCTTGAGAAAGGACCCGTTTCTAGAAACAATCAATTTTGCTTCCGGATCTGAATTAGGAGGTATACCCAACAATTTTGGGTATCCTATGAAGATGCATTTATCCGTTTTGGGTTCAAGCTTATCACGATGAAACTTTTCCACATAAGCGTCGCAGCCCCAAACTTTCAAGAAACGACAACTTAGGTTTCTCTAAAGCATAGTTCTCACGGTATCATCTCAACGGAATTACGTGGTGCCCTATTAAAGTGAGTGCGGTTGTCTCTAATGCCTAACCCATGAACGATAGTGGTAATTTGATAAGAGACATCATGGTACGCACCATCACACTATGGTGTTCCACGCGGTATTAATTGTGAAACAATTTCCACAATTTCTTAATTGCGTGCCAAAGCTCGTAACTCAGATACTCATCTCTATGATCATATCATAGACATTTTATCCTCTTGTCACGATGATCTTTAATTTCACTCTGAAATTACTTGAACCATTCAATAATTCAGACTTGTGTTTCATAAAGTAAATACACTCAGTATCTACTTAAATCATCCGTGAAGTAAGAACATAAGGATATTCACTGCATGCCTCAGCACTCACTGGACTGCACACATCAAAATGTGTTATTTCCAACAAGTTGCTATCTTGTTCCATCTTACTGAAAACGAGGCTTTTCAGTCATCTTGCCCATGTGGTATGATTTGCATATCTCAAGTGATTCAAAATCAAGTGAGTCCAATCGATCCATCTGCATGGAGTTTCTTCATGCTTATACACCAATAGACATGGTTCTCATGTCTCAAACTTTTCAAAAATGACTGAGTCCAAAGATCCATCAACATGGAGCTTATGCATGCGTTTTATACCAATATGACTTACATGGCAGTGCCACAAGTAGGTGGTACCATCATTACTATCTTATATCTTTTAGCATGAAAATGTGTATTACTGTGATCGAGATTCAATAAACCATTCCTTTAGGTGCAAGACCATTGAAGGTATTATTCAAATAAATAGAGCAACCATTATTCTCCTTAAATGAATAACCGTATTGCGATAGACATAATCCAATCATGTCTATGCTCAACGCAAACACCAACTAACAATTATTCTGGTTTAATACTAATCTTGATGGTAGAGGGAGTGTGCGATGTTTGATCACATCAAACTTGGAAACACTTCCAACACATATCGTCAGCTCACCTTTAGCTAGTCTCCGTTTATTCCGTAGCCTTTATTTCGCGTTACTAACACTTAGCAACCGAACCGGTATCTAATACCCTGGTGCTACTAGGAGTACTAGTAAAGTACACATTAACATAATGTATATCCAATATACTTCTATCGACCTTGCCAGCCTTCTCATCTACCAAGTATCTAGGGTAGTTGTGCTTCAGTGTCCGTTCCCTCATTACAGAAGCACTTAGTCTCGTGTTTGGGTTTAACCTTGGGTTTCTTCACTAGAGCAGCAGCTGATTTGCTGTTTCATGAAGTATCCCTTCTTGCCCTTGCCCTTCTTGAAACTAGTGGTTTCACCAACCATCAACAATTGGTGCTCCTTCTTGATTCCTACTTTCGCGGTGTCAAACATCGCGAATATCTCAAGGATCATCATATCTATCCCTGATTTGTTATAGTTCATCACGAAGCTCAAGCAGCTTGGTGGCAATGACTTTGGAGAAACATCACTATCTCTGGAAGATCAACTCCCACTCGATTCAAGTGATTGTTGCACTCAGACAATCTGAGCACAAGCTCAACAATTGAGCTTTTCTCCCTTAGTTTACAGGCTAAGAAAATCGTCGGAGGTCTTATACCTCTTGACGTGGGCATGAGCCTGAAATCCCAATTTCAGCCCTTGAAACATCTCATATGTTCCGCGATGTTTCGAAAACGTCTTTGGTGCCTCAACTCTAAACCGTTTAACTGAACTATAACGTAGTTATCAAAACGTGTATGTCCGATGTTCGCAACATCCACAGACGACGTTTGGGGTTCAGCACACTAAGCGGTGCATTAAGGACATAAGCTTTCTTCTGTCCGCATAATCGCTACTGTCAACTTTCAACTATATTTTCTCTAGGAACATATCTAAACAGTGGAACTAAAGGGAGAGCTTACGACATAATTTGCAAAGATCGTTTTGACTATGTTCAGGATAATTAAGTTCATCTCA
Source organism: Aegilops longissima (assembly GCA_021605205.1). Lineage (NCBI taxonomy): Eukaryota > Viridiplantae > Streptophyta > Magnoliopsida > Poales > Poaceae > Aegilops > Aegilops longissima. Next base: position 36,373,765 of record CM038678.1, on the reverse strand, counting down.
TGAACTCCCACTCAGATAGACATCCCTCTACTCATCGAAGTGATTACATGATCCGAGTCAACTAGGCCGTGTCCGATCATCACGTGAGACGGACTAGTCATCATCGGTGAACATCTTCATGTTGATCGTATCCTCCATATGACTCATGCTCGACCTTTCGGTTTCTTGTGTTCCGAGGCCATGTCTGTACATGCTAGGCTCGTCAAGTTAACCTAAGTGTTTCGCGTGTGTAAATCTGGCTTGCACCCGTTGTATGTGAACGTAAGAATTTATCACACCCGATCTCACGTGGTGCTTCAAAACGACGAACTTTCGCAACGGTGCACAGTTAGGGGGAACACTTTCTTGAAATTTTAATGAGGGATCATCTTATTTACTACCGTCGTTCTAAGCAAATAAGATGCATAAACATGATAAACATCACATGCAATCAAATAGTGACATGATATGGCCAATATCATTTTGCTCCTTTGATCTCCATCTTCGGGCTCCATGATCATCATCGTCACACGCATGACACCATGATCTCCATCATCATGATCTCCATCATCGTGTCTCCATGAAGTTGTCTCGCCAACTAATTACTTCTACTACTATGGCTACCGGTTAGCAATAAAGTAAAGTAATTACATGGCGTTGTTCAATGACACGCATGTCATATAATAAATTAAGACAACTCCTATGGCTCCTGCCGGTTGTCATACTCATCGACATGCAAGTCGTGATTCCTATTACAAGAACATGATCAATATCATACATCACATATCATTCATCACATTCTTCTTGGCCATATCACATCACATAGCATACCCTGCAAAAACAAGTTAGACGTCCTCTAATTGTTGTTTGCATGTTTTACGTGGCTGCTATGGGTTTCTAGCAAGAACGTTTCTTACCTACGCAAAACCACAACGTGATATGCCAATTGCTATTTACCCTTCATAAGGACCCTTTTCATCGAATCCGTTCCGACTAAAGTGGGAGAGACTGGCACCCGCTAGCCACCTTATGCACCAAGTGCATGTCAGTCGGTGGAACCTGTCTCACGTAAGTGTACGTGTAATGTCGGTCCGGGACGCTTCATCCCACAATACCATCGAAACAAGATTGAACTAGTAACGGTAAGCATATTGAACTTCATCTATGATCCTGATCTTTATAGAGATGGAATTTGCCGTTTAATTGATTCTAATGATTTGCCATTAGGTTTTGGTGATTCGCCCGGTTTTACCGAATACATTCAAAAAGTTCATACTCCTAGTTTCAAATCAGTTCCTAAACAAACTACAAGTAGGGATATGACAAAATTATGCAAAACTAGTCTTTAGAAAATAAAAGATGATTTTACTACATGCACTTTTCCGGTCTCTTTAACATCTGATATCTGGAGTTGTCAGGCAAAGCAAGACTACATTAGTGTGGTCGCTCATTATGTTAACAAAAAATGGGAACTACAAAAAAGTATTATAGGATTTTAATTAATTGATGAAGCACACACTGGTGAAAACATAGCTCAGGCTATACTTAATGTTGTGTCAGAATTTAGGCTGACCGACAAGATATTTATTGTAACTTTGGATAATGCTTCATCAAATACAACTACAAAGGAGAGCCTCGGTCCTCTATTTTCTGTATATGCTTCATCTTTTTTACTAACATTGTGCTTGTCATATAATTAATATCATTGCTAAATGTGCTATCAAAAGATGCAAGAAAGAGGTTGAGATTATAGGCACTGCAATTTCTTTTCTTAGTAACTCTACTCAGAGAATTAGTAGCTACAAAGGATATTGCACAGCAATAGAACAAATTCCTCATAAGTACAATATAGACATGCTTGTTAGATGGAACTCTACATATATGATGCTTAAGGCAGTTATCCGAGACAAAATTGCGTTCTCGGGCTGGATTAATGCAAATATATGAAGAGAACATATCACTGTTGATACTTGGAATGTTGCTAAAGCTTTGGTCAAGTTTTCAGAGATATTTTATGATGCAACAATTTCTTTGTCTGGGGTTTATTATCCCACATCTCCTTTAATGATGCACACTCTTGTAGACGTTACATCTCACTTGAAGGCATTTGAAAATAATGTTGGGGAACGTAGCAGAAATTCAAAATTTTCCTACGTGTCACCAAGATCTATCTAAGGAGAAACCAGCAACGAGGGGAAGGAGAGTGCATCTACATACCCTTGTAGATCGCTAAGCGGAAGCGTTCAAGAGAACGGGGTTGAAGGAGTCGTACTCGTCGTGATCCAAATCACCGGAGATCCTAGCGCCGAACGGACGGCACCTCCGCGTTCAACACACGTACAGCCCGGTGACGTCTCCCATGCCTTGATCCAGCAAGGAGAGAGGGAGAGGTTGAGGAAGACTCCATCCAGCAGCAGCACAACAGCGTGGTGGTGATGGAGGAGCGTGGCAATCCTGCAGGGCTTCGCCAAGCACCGCGGGAGAGGAGAAGGGAGAGAGGTAGGGCTGCGCCAGGGAGAGGTCAAACTCATCTCTTGGCAGCCCCAAATCCCTCAAGTATATATAGGGGGAGAGGGAGGATGCGCCCACCTAGGGTTCCACCCACAGGGGCGGCCAGCCCAAACCCATCTAGGGTGCGACCAAGGGGAGAGGGAAACTTGCCCCCAAGTTAGGTGGGTGCGCCTCCCCAAACCCTAGGCGCCTTGGGCCCTTGTGGGGGAGCGGACCAGCCCACCGGGCTGGTCCCTCCCACACTTGGCCCATGCAGCCCTTCGGGATGGTGGCCCCACTTGGTGGACCCAGGACCCTCCCGGTGGTCCCAGACGATACCGATAAAACCCAAACTTTTCCGGTGACCAAAACAGGACTTCCCATATATAAATCTTTACCTCCGGACCATTCCGAACTCCTCGTGACGTCCGGGATCTCATCCGGACTCGAACAACATTCGGTAACCACATACAAACTTCCTTTATAACCCTAGCGCCATCGAACCTTATGTGTAGACCCTACGGGTTCGGGTATCATCTGAGACATGACCGAGACGTTCTCCGGTCAATAACCAACAGCGGGATCTGGATACCCATGTTGGCTCCCACATGTTCCACGATGATCTCATTGGATGAACCACGATGTCAAGGACTCAATCGATCCCGTATACAATTCCCTTTGTCTAGCGGTATTGTACTTGCCCGAGATTCGATCGTCGGTATGTCAATACCTTGTTCAATCTCGTTACCAGCAAGTCTCTTTACTCGTTCCGTAACACATCATCCCGTGATCAACCCCTTGGTCACATTGTGCACATTATGATGATGTCCTACCGAGTGGGCCCAGAGATACCTCTCCGTTACACGGAGTGACAAATCCCAGTCTCGATTCGTACCAACCCAATGACACTTTCGGAGATACCAGAGTGCACCTTTATAGCCACCCGATTACGTTGTGACGTTTGGTACACCCAAAGCATTCCTACGGTATCCGGGAGTTGCACAATCTCATGGTCTAAGGAAAAGATACTTGACATTAGAAAAGCTTTAGCATACGAACTACACGATCTTTGTGCTAGGCTTAGGATTGGGTCTTGTCCATCACATCATTCTGCTAATGATGTGATCCCGTTATCAACGACATCCAATGTCCATGGTCAGGAAACTGTAACCATCTATTGATCAATGAGCTAGTCAACTAGAGGCTTACTAGGGACATGGTGTTGTCTATGTACCCACACATGTATCTGATTTTCCTATCAATACAATTATAGCATGGATAATAAACGATTATCATGAACAAGGAAATACAATAATAACTAATTTATTATTGCCTCTAGGCATATTTCCAACAAATAATGTATTATTAAGTTCTATAGTTCTCGCTAGACCACTTTATTGATATTGTTTTTATGGATGAGGAAGTGGTTCAGTGGAGGTTCACGGGTTTCTATGGTCGTCCGAAATGGAATGAGTGCCATCTTTCTTGGGACGATATTCGCAATTTTTATAGTAAGGGCAATCACCACTGGGTTGTTTTGGGGGACTTTAATGAAATTTTATACCCGTCAGAAAAAGAAGGTGGTATTGCTAGACCACTTGGTATGATGAGAGAATTTCGTGAATGCCTAATGGATTGCGGGCTGGATGACATTGGCTATATGGGTGACCTGTTCACTTGGAGGAGAGGCGAAATTCGTGAACGTCTTGATCGAGGGGTCTACAATATAGCGTGGGCAAATAAATTTCCACAAGCGGCAGTAATCAATGAAGAACATGTTCATTATGACCACCGCCCAATCGTACTGGATACGGATTACTTGGATGAAAAAAATCTTTAAACGACCACTACTAGGGAAAACCTTATACACAAAATCTTACCAGTAGCGCGTGTTAAAATGAAGCGCTACTGCTACTTAGCAGTAGCGCGTCGGCTAAAATGGCGCCATCACATTCCCGCTTAGCAAGAGCGCGAGCAGAATGTAACGCGCTACGACTATAATTGCCACACCGTTCCCGACGTGCTAGGTATAGTAGTAGCGCCCTTCTAGAAACAACGCTACTACTACGGATTTTAGCAGCAGCGCGTTTTTGCTCCCCACACTATTGTTAAAGCTATTTTCACCTAACCCCCCGTGCGGCCTGATTCCCTCTCCTCTGCTTCCTCCCCCAATTCCCCACTCTCTCTTCTCCCCCTCGTCGCCTCCGCCGGAGCCCCTCCCCTCGCCCTTGCCGGAGGCCCTGCCCTTGCTCTCCGCCGGAGTCTGCCCCTCGGTGTCGTCGTGCGCCTGTGCCTCCTCCTCGTCGACCTCGACCTTGCCGGAGCCCCTACCCTCGCTCTCCGCCATCGTCTCCCTCGACCCGCCTCGCCGCCGTCTTCCCCGACCCCGCGTTGCCGCCGTCTCCCCCGACCCCGCCTCGCCGCACCTCGGTGCCGCCGTCTCCCCCGACCCCATCTCTCTCCCCGCCCTCTGTAAGCACTCTCCCCTTCCGATCCCTCTTCTCTGCTTAGTATGAACCCTAGCTATTTAGTGCTAGTTAGTATGAACCCTATGCTATTTTTAGTGCTAGTTAGTTAATTACAATTAGTATTAACCCTATTTAATTAGGTAGTACGAACCCTAGTTAAAAATGGATACTTATATGGTAATTAGGGCAGTAGTTCCTAGGTACTAATTAGTTAGTAAGAACTAGGTACTAATTAGGTACTAGTTTATTTTTATTTATAGTAAGTTTATTTTTAGTAAGAACTAATTGAATTAATAGAACTAGTTAGTAAGAACTTGTTGCTATTTTTTTAGTTAAAGCAATTTTTCCCACATCGACGTGGACTATGCCTATCCCGCATCCTCGTCGTCGAGCCGGCAGAGGACGACACCTGCTTGACCAGACGGGCCATGTCCGGGACTAGGCTCTGCCGGGGTGGTACCGGGAGGCGCTACCTACCGGGGGGGCGCAGGTTGGTTCATTTCCGTTCCGGCAAATATCAGGCGCTTGATATGTCCTATTTTAGCAAATATCATGCCGGATTTTTCCGTGAATTTTGGCATGACTTGTGCCAGAATATGTAGGAAATATCGAGTGCCCCGGATTTGTGTGTTGAGTATCCTTGTAGTTGTCTTCGATCGATTTTCAATTAATGTTTTAACTATGAACATAGGAAATGTCTGACGACGAAAAGGATTTTGGTATTTGCAAATATTGCGAAGACGAGCGCGGCCTGTGCGACGGAATCTTCCTAGATGATGATAGGCGCTTCAGCATCAAGATGGACGAGAACTTCAAAGTGGATACAGTAAGTCACAATGACAAGTCTTTTTTCGTAATTAAGCATGACATCTGCTTCATTTGCTTCAACTTATAATTTTTTTACTATTCTACTAGCGTATCCCCCGCCATGCAAGAGTTTTTGTATTGGATAAGATAGGTTTCAGTTCTATGACAACTACTATGGAGGTAAAGAGAGTTTATTTGAAAACCGAGCATGGTTATATTTTCCATACAAAATTATACAACGAAGACGACTACACCTATTTTAGATGCAAAACATGGCGAGCACTATGCAAGACTTATGCATTTGAGCCTGATATGGTTATCACCTTTGATATTCGTCGGGAAGATGATATTGAAGGTAATACCGACATCTGGATCGATGTGCAGACGCCTCCAGTTCTACCAAAATGTGAGTTTCTCAACCATATTTATGTCTTTGATATTGTTTATTCAAAAATAATTGACAACTAATTTCTATTGACAGCTTATTTCCAATCAAGCAAACATGTCCAGCGCTTGGTAGACAGGACCTACTACTGTCCCGGGGCTGAACTAAACTGCGAGGAGATAAGTCATTATGTTTCATGGCTTGAGGATCTTCATACTGTCAAGACAAATTATTTTTTTGGACTTGCAAATCTTAGTACTCAAAACGTGTGACCAATAGTGTTCGTATTGAACTACGGTCACATCTATTTAGGAAAGATGGTAAGATTTTTACTATTTGTACTCAGTGCATCTTTCGCATACATTATTTTTTTAAGCTAAACTTCATTGCTAAGTATGTTACTATGCGATGTTCTTCAACAGGGACTCCCGCTGAATGTTGTGCCTCATTGGATCAAGACTAAAGGTCAGATGAGAATTGTTAGCTTACGGTCAAGATATCCTATAATGCACTTTAGTGCATTCAGGATTTCTAATAGCGAGGAATGCTTAATAGTGAAAGATTGGAGCAAAATTATGAACGATTGCAGAGAAGTACTAGGGGACAGCAATCAGAAGCGCAATCCACGATTAGGAGACAGGTTCATCTGCATGCTCCAACTTGATGAAGAACGAGTGCTACACATGTTTTATATTATTTTACCTGAGAGAGAGCAGCAGGAGCGATTAGCTAGTGTTTTTTTGACTATGTACTGCAAGGCAACAGCCTCACAGCCCTTTATTAAAACAATTATAGATTCTGTACAAAATTAGAAAGGTAAACAAAAGGGGAAAAGAAGACTACTTACAGGGGGTGATTAGTGTAAAGAATCTATCCAATCAGTTAGTCTATCTCTATATTTACACTTGATTCTATGAGCTAAGAGAGTAATATCATGAATAAAATTCCTCCTCCAAGCTCGAAAGTGGGCAGCTCATTTCAAGATCCTTCCATTCCTTTGGGTCCAAATATTCCGGTGGCCGTAAATACTACCTCGAGAAAAAGCGGTTGACCAAATTCCTCCTGGCCTCACAAGCCATTTCAAAAGTGGTCTGATTAGGTTGAACATTCCATGAAATGCCCAAATAATTCCAGACTCGTTGGCTAAAGTTGCAAGCAAAAAAGAGATGAGCTCTATCTTCATGCAAACCTGAGAAGCAAATGGCACAAGTATCATCCTGGATAATCCAATGACGTCTCTGCATCATATCCCTAGTGTTCAGACGATCCATCAAAAGAAGCCATCCAAACACCTTGAGCTTGAGAGTGCAAGCACAGTTAGTGTTGGTGGCACTGACTGATGATTTTTATTAGCTAGTGTTGCTGGTGATTAGATAGCTACCGCAGTTAGTGTTGGTGGTGATTAGCTAGCTAGAATGAGTTTGAAGATGATGATGTGCTACACTATGACTATGATGATTAAATAACTACTGTTGATGTTATGACTATGATGATGATTAAATAGCTTGTGTTGGTGGATTAGATTCAAGTGGAGGGACCATGTGGTGCACATCAAAAGTACTACTAGTCCAAACTAGATCAAGTTTGGTTTAGTAGTATACTTTTGACATGCACCACATATTGCCTCCACTTGAACCTAATCCACCTTCATTTGACACACTGTTATGGACATAATGATGTAAACCTCATAACTGGTATTGTATCAATATTTGTACGATGGCGCATAAATACACTAAAAATAAAAAAATAAAAAAGAATACTAGTAGCGATGGAGAGATCAAAACATGCTGCCACTAGTTACATTAGCAGTAGTGTGGGATTGAACAAACGCTGCAGCTATTTGTCCTAGCAGTAGCGCGTGCGGGCACGCGTTACTGCTAAGCAATAGTTGTAGCGTCTTATTAGTAGTGCGCCTCCCCGCGCTACTAATGAGCACAAAACCAGCGCTACTGCTAGGGTTTTCCCTAGTAGTGGACCAGAAGGGTGGGTTAAACAGTTTGAGGCGAGGTGGTTGAAGGAAGAGACGGTTACTGAAATTCTTAAGGCATCTTGGGAGAAAGCAAGACTTGCAGGTATTGGAGTATCACTTGCTGATCGTACGAGAGCAGTACTTGCCGATCTACATACCTGGGACCGGGAAACTCTAAAGGGACCAAAGGTGAGAATTAGGAAATTAAAAAAGGAATTGGAGAGATTAAGGCGGGGCCCATTAAATATGAAGTCTCAAGGTAGTCAGAAGGAAATTATTGTGCTAATTGAAAATATCTTGGATCAAGAGGAAATTTTCTGGTTACAAAGAGGACGGGCAAACTGGTTGATGCACGGGGATCGTAATACGTCTTTTTTCCATAATGCTGCCACGTCTAGGAAAAAAGGAATAATATAAAGAAACTATTAGATGAGTCTGGAAAATGGTTAACAGAAAAGGATTTGAAGAATCACATAACTGAATATTTCACAAAGCTTTTCACATCGGAAGTTCAGCATCCGAATCAAGAGGTTTTATCACTTGTGCGTAAGAGAGTGTCAAACGAAATGAACAATGCTCTACTTGCTCCTTATACCGCAGAAGATGTCCGCAAGGCTTTATTTGATATTGGGGACTTGAAAGCTCCAGGACTAGATGGACTCCACGCTATCTTCTATAAAAGGTTCTGGCCCATGCTAGGGGAAGACCTAATTGAGGAGGTTCTGAAAGCAATCAACACATGTACTATCCCGATGGTTGGAATGATACTGCAATCATGATGATTCCTAAGATTAACACACCAGAAAAGGTATTCCAATTTAGGCTGATCAGCTTATGTAATGTGGTATACAAAATAATTGCAAAAATGGTGGCCTCTCGATTGAAGACCCTTCTACCAGAAATTATTAGTCCAACACAGAGTGCTTTTGTACCAGGTAGATTGATAACCAATAATATTTTAGTGGCCTATGAATGTTTTCACACAATCAAGAATAAAAGAGAGGGTAGAGAGGGCTTGTGTGCTATAAAACTTGACATGCACAAAGCCTACGATAGAGTCGAGTGGGCTTTTCTAAACGAGATTATGCTGAAATTGGGTTTCCGTCGAGAGTGGGTTAATTTGATTATGCAATGCGTCACAACAGTAGAATACAAATTAAGGATAAATGCAGAGGAAAGTGAGAGTTTAAAGTCTACTAGAGGGTTGAGACAGGGGGACCCGCTATCAGCTTACCTATTCCTGCTGTGCACAGAAGGGTTGAATGCCTTGCTCTCGCATGCTGAGGAGAACGGGAACATATCAGGAGTTAAAGTCTGTAGAGACGCCCCACCAGTAACTAATCTCCTATTTGCGGATGACTCGTTGATCTTGATGAAAGCCAACCAACATAATGCGGTGGCCCTGAAATCAGCACTAGATTTATATTGTGCAGCGTTGGGACAACTGGTAAGTGTGGAAAAGTCTAGTATTTTCTTTAGCCCCAATACAAAGGTAGAGGTCAGAGAACACTTGTGTACAACGCTCAATATAATGACAGAGGCCCTGAATGACAAATACTTGGGCTTGCCAGCAAATGTGGGCGTTGATAAAACAGACTGCTTTAAATTTCTGATTGAACGTATTGTTAAGAAAAATAGTGGTTGGGAAGAAAAACTACTATCTGCCAGGGGGAAGGAGATCCTGCTCAAGGCTTTGATCCAAGCCATACCTACCTATGCAATGTCGGTCTTTAAAATTCCTATAAAAATTGTAAAGGAATTATTGACGCATAGCGCATTTCTGGTGGGGAGACGAGGAGAACCAGAGGAGGATGCACTGGATGGCCTGGTGGAAAATGTGTGTACCAAAAACCCAAGGAGGAATGGGATTATGTGATATCCACTGTTTTAACCTGGCTCTACTGGCCAAGCAGGCATGGCGTCTCCTTGATAATCTTGATTCCTTGTGTGCCACTATTCTAAGGGCCAAGTACTATGCTGATGGCGATTTGCTGAATTCCAAGCCAAAGCATGGTGCTTCCTTCACCTAGCAAAGCATTATGGCAGGCATTACTACTCTGAAACGCGGCTATATTTGGCGAGTGGGAAATGGACATAACATCAACATTTGGGAAGATGCATGGATCCCAAATTGTGCCACTAGGAAGATTGTGACTCCTAGGAGGGGACAATTGTTATCAAGAGTGGTTGATCTGATTGACCCTGTTTCCAATATTTGGGATGAGGACCCGATTAGACAAACTATGTGGCCCATTGACGATGAACGGATTCGTAAAATCCCTCTTTCGCAACATAACATGTCAGATTTCATTGCTTGGAGTTATACGAAAAATGGTATGTTCTTGGTACGGTCTGCTTATTCCGTGGAGTGGAATGATCAGTATGGGAGTAAACTAAAACACTCTAACGGGATGGGGCGAACCACACCTAACCCTATTTGGTGTCAGATATGGAAATTATCTTGTCCGGCAAATGTCAAAAATTTTATATGGCGTACGTTACATGGCACTCTCCCATGTCGGGCAACACTTGCTAATAGACACATGAAGGTCTCGCCCCTTTGTCCTACTTGTTCTCAGGGTGTAGAAGACACGAAGGACATGCTTTTCCTATGTACTAAAGCAGAGGAGGTTTGGAAGAGGCTAGGAATAGATGAGATTATTGATAGAGCTTGTGAGGTTGATCGTGCTGGAGAGGCGATACTGGAATATCTTTTAGCTCTTCCAGATCAACATTTGCGTATTATGGGGTACCAAAATGTACGAGAAACGATAGCTATTTCAGCTTGGTATCTATGGTGGGAGAGAAGAAAATTAGTACACAAGGAAACAACTCAGAATGCAACTCAGATATCAATGGGGATCATAGCCCTCACATACAATTTTGTAAATGCATCATCTTCAAAGCGTCCATGAAAAAGGGGGGTTGGCATTGTCCCCCTAGGGGTTTCGTGAAACTCAATGTTGACGCCTCTTTTGACCACGACATGTTGAAGGGTACGATGGGGACGGTTTTGCGAGACGACAAAGGTAGGTTTATTGCAGGAGGAAATGGAAATATTGACCATTGCGCGGATGTTCTGATGGCAGAAGCTTTAGCCCTCAAATTTGGACTAACACTAGCGCAAAGGGCAGGGTGCAATTGCCTAATCATCAACTCAGATAATCTAGAGGTGATTGAGACCATGCAGGACGGAGGACAGTCAACGGCTGCGGCAGCGGCAATTTTCGATGACTGCTTCCACTACGCATGTGATTTTATCATGACTAGATTCGAACATTGTAATAGAGAAGCAAATAGAGTAGCACATGAACTTGCTAGATTAGATAGATTTTCTTCAACTTCAGATTGGTTCGAGGAGCCTATCAATGAAATTGTACTCATCCTCACAAACGATGTATTGGTTATTTCTAATGAATAAAGTTTCGTTTTATTTCAAAAAAAAGTTCTATAGTTCTCGCATGAAACTTAAATATTGCAAATACTGGGTGAAGATTCCTATTTTGTATGCATTTGCATTTATCTTGGATCCTAGGGTTAACTTGAATTGTTTGCTAGTGCAGTCGTTGTACTAACTGGGGCCCTAGGGATAGATTATATCGCTTATTCCACTGAGGTTCGTGATAAGCTTTCTTACGTTTATGCTAAGTATGATCAAAAGTATGCCGGAGCTCGCATGCAGCGGCCTCCACCAGCACCAACGGGAAAAAAGAAAGGAGCATGGAGCAAGTTATTTGGTTCTTCCACCTCTACCCGGAGCTTTTCCACATTAGAACCATCGCCTGTGCTTTTAGGTGGTGGGGAGTTAGCGAAGTACCTCAACAGCAATAAAGTCAACTTATGAAGATGAGGAGGACAACTTTGACATAATTCAGTGGTGGCATGAACACAAGGTTACATATCTGATGCTTTCCATGTTAGCACGGGTTGGGTTATCAGTACCCGTCTCATCTACGTCATGAGAGTCTGCTTTCAGTCTAGCTGGAAGAATACTTGAGGAAAGAAGGACGAGTCTCACCAGGGCCGGGCCGACAAAATCTGAGGCCCTGTGCGAAACTATAAAATGGGCCCTACCTCACTTAAAAAACTATATAAATCTAACTATAATAATATTCAGATCATAATATCTTACATAGTAATGGGAAATATCAAGAATCATACCTATTATTGGTTGTAAAGTCTTCACTTAAATAACATCATTCTTTTAGTGTTGCTTGAAATAAAATCTTCAATAATATCCTCATAATCAATTTTCTGTCTCTATCTGGCTATCTCTAGGGCTAGTATGATTTTCAACATTATTATCACTAGCATGCAATTGATCAAGTGATTGAAAATCGGAGGACACTTGTGTTTTTTTTTAAACAAACTTATCCATATCTTCAAACTGAGACTGAGTTAATTCCTCGATTTGTTTCTTCAAACGCTTTTGGTAACCAGATTCATGTTTTCTAAGTGAAGACATGACTCGGATCTTGTAATGCCAGACGCCTAATTGATGAAATAATAAAATTAGCTACAAAGTATCAGCAAAACCACATACATGATCGAAATTAGAACTCACAATGAAGAAGGGCTCAAGGAACCACCGGCTGTCGATACAATAATGCTTGAGAAATCGAAGATGGTGCGAACTTGCCTGCCTTCCTGCAGGGTGCCAGGTGTCGTTCCTACCAGCCACTCGTTGCCTTCTTCAGCAACCTTAAGAATCAAGATTATCACGCTGGGTCACTGGCCCAAGCTGCCGCCGCACGCACACGAGGAAACGAAGGAGAAGGCTAACTGCCGCACGAAGAAAGTACGAAGGGAGAGAAGGGACGCTTCGATCCCTAATTTATTTTTCTGAGTGAATCTTGATCCGCATCCATCGATGTGGATCGACCCTTCGATTGCTAGGACGTAGCCGAGGCGTGGGAAGCGGGGAGAAGGGGATCGCGATCAGGACCTGTGCACCAGGAGGCCCAACCATCGACGAGAGAATAGGAGGCCCATCATCTTATCGCTAATGAAGTAATAAAGCCTAGTACTAATGCATAAAAATTTTGAGGCCCCTAAAACCTGGGGGCCCTGTGCGGGGGCACAGGCTGCACACCCCCAGGACCGGCCTGAGTCTCACCCTAGATATGGTGAGAACACTCATGACCGTGAAAGACGAAAAACTAGCCAAAAGAAGAGGCCAACACACTGTCGGAAACAACGAACCGATGGTCACGTTCGAAGAACTTACACTCAAGACGAAGAAAAGACGAAGAGTAGTTGTAGTCTTTGTATTTTTTTTCTCTTTGTAATTTTTTTTAAGTTTTTGTAACTTTCTTTTCCTTTTGTAGTCTAGAGTGTGGTTTTGTACTCTTTTACTTCCTAGGGATGAAAGGTTTTAATGAGGCGGTTACTAATAAAACTCAAGATTTATCCCACATGATGGCATTTTTCTCATTTTAATTTTTTGGACTTATTTTCGTCTAACGTGTCTAACGTGTCAGCCCATATAAAACGTATAATTTTTTGACTATATAAAGGGTTGTCTACCCCCACTTATTTCTCACGCTCAGACTCAAACTCTATCTCATTTCCACACTCACGCTCCAAATGTTTGATAAAATTGCACTGTGAAAGAGAAATGACGTACTGTCTGCGTCTTACTCTTGCCGTATCGATGTGCTCTAGTGAAAGTAAAAGCAGAACCTGAACCCCCGCGAACCCTGAAAAACTCGGCCGAGGCCCGCGGTGGCCCTTTTTCTGGCCCCCGGAGCCCGGTCCCCTCTGCCAACACTCACCCCTGTAGTAACCCCCTCCCCCCACTCTCTCCCGAGCGCCGCCGCCGCCGCCTCCGTTCCCGGCCGACGCCAGCCGTCTTCCTCGCTTCTCTCCCCCGGCGCCGCTCCACCCGGAACGCCTGCTCTTCGTTATGCCTTGCGCGTGGCCTTGCGGCCGCGAGGGTTCCCGGCGCGGCGTCGCGATGGACATCGGAGCGGCCTCCCGCGCGTGTCCGTGTCCTGGCTGTGGCCCTTGCGCCTCGCGCGTGCTGGCCGGCGCGGTCGGTAGCCGTGGTCGTCGGCCTCGGACGGCCCTGCGGTCGCTGGCCGGGGCGGCCTCCCGCGCGTTCGGTTGACTCCTCCGTCGCCTACCGCGCGGTTGGCTGGCTACACCTCTCCTCCTTGTCTTGAACATTGAGCAGCAGTGGTGATGCCAGCAAAGAGGCGGTTCTGGAGGCGACATGGCCGTCCGTCGACGGCTGCGACGGCTCGAGCGCAACAGCCGATGCAGCTCCTGCTACATCCTACATCCTCCATGCCGCTCTTGCAGCTCCGGGGCTGGAGGCAACACACACGCTGGCCGTGTGAGTTGTGCAAGGATTTATGGCAGAACAAACATGTCAAAACCGAGAGTGAACTGCAAACGAGTTGGTTCCTTTTGAAACTGTGGACGTGTGCCCAGGGCAACTCAGTCCCTTCAGACCATTTATTCCGGTTAGTAGGCTTTTCTTCTGCGTGCAGAGAAGAAGGAAAATGTCAAAGTAATCGGTTCTCTTGCGTACATTTGAACACAAAAGGAAATTACACATCATGGTAGTCACTGAATCCGAATCCCCAGGTAACAATCTGATGCAAATCCAACCAAATGTGCAGTTTGTCCAACAAGAAACGATTCCGTTATCCTGCTTAAGTTTCAGTATTACGTACATCCTATGTAAATAGGAGATTCTAAGCCAGGGGCAAGAATATTTACATCCTCAATTTATCCTTTACTGTTTATAGGTGAACCTGCTCTTCTCTTGCTGCTGTTGCATCTTGATATGCAATCTATGCTTGCTTTGCCAAAGTGGAGATGGAAAGGAAGTTGTCATTGATCAAGGCATGTGAGCTGGGAAGCGGGCCAGAAGAGCAAAGCTATGAACAGGGAAGTTGTTCATACTGGTGCAGTGAACCGATGAACTGAACTTTGCACAAGAGGTTCTCTACATGTTTGGCCAGAGTTCAGACAATCTTTTCCTTCATTATTTCCTTTTATATGTTGAAATAAGAAATGCTTCATTTATATATATGAAAAATCTCAAATTTGATAGTAGCAACTAGAGAAATGAAGCATTTCTTGTTTCAACATATACAAAAATAAAAAAGACCTAGAGAAAAATCATATGGGTGAAAATCTAGAGAAACTTAACAAATACATCCAGAGAATGCTAGAAGCATCATCTTGTGTAGGCTTTTTAGCAATGTATTGTCACCATGTAAATAGTACTATCCACGCTAACTCCAGCCGAACAACCTGGTCTTTGAATGAGTCGTGTCACTGCCTCAGTCTGGAAAATCTGCAGCCAGCAGTGGTTCTGCACGAAGGTACATCTTGTTTCCGACTACGTATAGGTATAGTACCATTGCTAGAGTTTGTCTTTTTTGCTTTGGACTTAAGGGAATCAACTCTTTCCAGCCTGCTCTCGATGGTAGGTGCTCTTGTTCATTTCCTTGTGTCAGCACTCAATACATACGTCTCTGATATGTTTCAGTTGTACATCTCCTTGACATCGACATGTGAGCGTAAATTAGATGCTGCTAACAAAAGATCATATGTGTTTCCCCCTTTTTTGCAGTTAAACCAAAGCTCAGATTTCTTTGTGTAAACACATTGAAGACCACTGCAGAGTCTGACATTGAAGAATTCTGCAAAATACATTGTAGAAAAAGTTATTTTCCAGATGATTCATATATGATTTTGTTTAAGATACAAGGTTGCTTCTCCGAGCCTGGATATCTTCTCCTCATGCACTAGCAGAGTATCCGATGTCTGTTGCATGTTGATTAATTGTGTTCATTTTCTTTCTCTGTTGATCCAATATAAAAGCGATGCCTCTTGAAGTAGCTCAGGATCTAACATATGACTAAGATAAGCCTCATGCCTTCAGGTTTCATTCTCTAAAATCCCTTGTTCAAGCAAAAGAACATTTGCACATCGACCACATTTTCTTCAGTTCCGGGACAGCATCAGTTCTACCCCCGATAGTAAATGCACCTAAACTGGATGTACTTCTCATTCCGTTGGCTCTGCTCTGGTGAGCTCTTCCCTATTTCCCTCTTTGATTAGTTGCCTCCATGTTCCCAACCTGATCTCCCTTCAATGTTTATCATGGTTTTAGTAGTAGTGTGACTGTTTTAAAGTTTATAATTTTTGTGTTCTCTAGCAAGTGTGAGTGTGCTATGAAATTAAGATTCTTAAGGCGAATGTTGTTGTATAAACTCAGGCATGTTTCTTATCGTTAGTTATATGGCTCACTTCAATACTTCCCCAAGGAACAAAGCTTGCAGCATCTGTTTTGGTTTATTTAAATCCTCGCCAAATATTTTTCTTCTGAGGAAAATCCTTGCAGAATATTAATGCCATCATATGCTCCAATTCTCTGCTAGGCTGATTCAGCGTGCTTATTTGACAATTCTATCTAATTTTTCTTCTTGATACTAGAAATCTAGCAGGCAGGACAGGGGTGACATTGGGAGCGTCAGTGTGTGGTCCTCGGCAGTTGTTCGTAACATCTTGCATGATTATGTTGTTGCCTATAAAAAATGCTCAGTTCCAGACAACAAGACAACTGCGATATGATTTTAAACTGTGTCATGTTTATAGCCTACTTGAGGTCGATATGGTTCTATGAGAGGTGGTTGCTTATGCATCAGGTCCTCAATGTTTGACATATAACATGCTTCTAAATAGTTCTGTTCTCATTGACTGTATCTGTGCGTTGCTACAGATATAAGTTGTTTGTTTGGGATACTACATTTTGTTGGAAGGTTACGATTAGGCACTATTATTTTCCTATGTTCATTGTTTGTGTGCTTTATCTATTGGCATTTCGAGAATCCCTGTCATGGATCTGCTTTTGCTTTGTCATGCTTACTGAACCCTGAGTAAAAGTAATGTGACAAGCACCGATGAAAAAAAATGTTGTCGAAACATATGAAATTATGTAGATATAAAATCTAGTAGATTTGAAGGTCTCGCCGTGAGGAAGCCAATGGTGAAAGCAGATCGTCAATCGAGTTAACGGTCTGAGGGATAAAACGTTTTAAAAATTCATATTTTGAGGAATCTTTGTTGGTTTTTTGCTTCTTTGTTGGTTTTTGTTTATGTAGATTGTACGATATGGTCTAGATCGTACCATCTCGAAGCTCTCTATTCAGAGAGTAATCGTATTGTAATTTTGACACAAGACAAATGTCTTGATAAAACATATATGGAAACAAGCTCATAAATCTTGGGAGTGGTGACTTCTATTCACACTATAGTGATCCTTAACCGATTGCATCTTTACATTTCAAGAACAACTATAATCCTCTACTTGTGGAATAATGCGTCATCAAACCAATTTCACTTGCAGAGCTGCAAAGACATGGAAACAAACCACTAAAACCTTTCATCAATGGACGCTGCAACAGATTCCATTAGTAAGTCTTTGTCCGTTCATTCATCTGGTAGTCTTTGGGCTCCAAACACAAGGCAACGAACATAATTATTTTCTAACCATCCTTTTAACATGATTTATTTCAGAACCCATGACCCAAACGCCGAGATGAACAACACATGCACACGCAGTCTCGGACGACGGTTTTATGAAGGGTAGAATGTAGCCACCGGGAGGAGCAAGAAAGGCAATAGAGTGAGCGAGAAGTAAAGCAATGATCGTATGAAACATATGGAAAAACAGAGTTTTGGAGGTCTCTTGACCACCAAACACCACCCCAAAAATAGCACGGCAAAACGCGACCGCTGCCCTCCCGAAATCCACCCCTGCTGCCACTATAACTTCAAAACGGAATGGCAACCTCATCTTTACCAACTTTAGGATAGGTCCAGCAGAACCCATTTTGCTCGCCTTTTACCAGCACAACATCATCCCCTGAAAAAGCAGGCTCCGGCTCCGGCTCCTCCCGAATTTCAGTTTCCGGATTCGCCTTCATTTCCTGCACACAGACATGAACGGACTCAGAAAATTGAAGAAGGGGATCAGCGGCAAGCGAGGCGACCCCCACGTCGCCCAACACGGTAAGAGATTTGTTGGTGTCGATTGCGATTTTTGTCAGGATTTCATCTTCCCCTAAGCACATGTTTCCGATTCCTCAACTGTGCTGCATGGCTTCATCAATGTTTTGCCATTCTCTCCTCTGCAAAGATGTTTGGGCGCTCACCCAGCTGAAAATGGAAATTGCCCATAGCTTAACCTTTGGTGACCGTTGGTTTGCAGGCCAAACTCCATATGATGAATGGGAGGAGCAACAACGATATTATTCGCCTTCACCGTTGGTGAGCGCTTCACCACGGACGCCGCTGGTGAGCGCTTCACCACGGACGCCGCTGGTGAGCCCTTCACTGAGGACACCGCTGGTGAGCCCTTCACCGCGGGCGCCACCGGTGAGCCCCACGGGGTCGCCAAAGACCCCAGGAGGGAGCCAGAAGAAGCCAGTGCTGGGCAAGGTAAAGAGCAAGGCTAAGAAATGGATGCACCTTCTGCATCACAAAAAGAAGCTTCCCTCGCACGATGAGATGATGATGTGGACACCACGTATCGGGCCCAGCTCGGATGACACCTACGGCAGGGGGGGACAATACGATGACGATGAGCGCCTTGGAACCCCAAGCACGGCACTACACCCATCTTCATGTATGCTAAGTTCAAATGAAACACCACCTGTCTAACTATCTCCAGTTCAGTTCAGCAAACACACCAATTCTTTATAGTTCAGTTGCGACGAAACACGATAAATTTTTATGTCCATGTGAACTGCAGTTGCTGAGTCGGAGTTCGAACCTGAGGTCTACGTGCAAGCATCATCAAGGCAGAACACGCCAGCCCCGAGCCCCACCGCTTGCCAGGAACAACCATTCTTCAAGGTCAGCAGCAGGTTCGAGTCAGAAATGAAGGAAGCCAATGAAATGCTGATGGAATCGAAGAAGCTGCGGGTCAAAACATCGAAGCAGAAGACCGTGACATTTGCACCGATACTAGAATACGGGCCAGAAATCGAAAACAAAGTATGGAGCGACAAGGAACCTCCTGAATCGACAACCGAGATATTCAGAAAGGCGTGTGCTACAGTATTCCAGGCTGCCCTCAAGATGGTCTCTAGAATCCAAGATACAATGGTAGCATATAATATCGACAAAAGGCACATGGTAGAGATATTAGTATCAGTTAATAGATACCTTCTGCTCAAACTGGAGCCTAGTCCAGATGACGAAGCACTTGCGGAAGTCATCACTGAGGCTGTCCTAAATCTGTTAGACGCGTGGACTGAGAATGTTGAAAGGCCTTTGATGCAGAGGGCAAAGAAAATCTCTTCTTGGTTCCTGCAAGAAGGGAGAGTAGAATTACCTCCTGTTTCGCTGTCTACACGTCCTCGTGCTGCAGAAGGTAAGCCACTATTGTGCAAGGACAATCCTATCTGCAAAAATATGTTACCGAACACTATATTAGCTAACTGGAAACTTATGACATGCAGATGCAGAAGAGTTCTATTAATTAGAGGATTAACCACTGCTTGAAGCAAGAGATGAACACAGTGACACGGCATCAGTAGAGAGTCATTCACCTTACAGTATATAGATGCTGGAGGCGAAGACCAAGAGCATGCCCCGAGTAATACTTTGTTCGTAGAATTGATAGTAAAAACATCTTGTGTGTTGTAAAATGAAACCAAAGGAGGTTTCTTTACCTTTGTAGAGGAGAGTAAAGTAAAGGACTACAATCTTGATCAAGTTCCTCTTCAGATAAACCTCAGCACTATGATTCTGCCACAGATTCCATTGAACTCAACTCTACAGTTAATTTATGCGAAAACAGGCACAAAAAATGCCTATCACACTGAATATGGATACATCCATATTATGACGAGAAACACACAAAATAACACAGGTGAACTTCTGATAAAATAAACAAATTGATACTTTTTTCCCAGAATACTGAGATTGCAAAAGGATAAGTTACATAATTGTTTGGTCTTGCAACATTCGCTGGCACAACCATACATACATAACATCTCAACTATTTCAAAGGAACATCAGGAACTACGGGTTCAATACACACACATTATATGTTCATATTGGCAAGCACAGAAAGTTCGCCTGTGTAAACTCTGCCACTTCGATTAATAGCGTCATGCATGTCACTGCAGCTCATATGAAGAAAAGGTGAACCCAGATTGTTTCTCGTTGGTGCACTTCAATTCAAGCTTCTGAAATGGACTACACACAAAGAAAACAAAAGATGTTTGAAACAACTTCCTAATTAAGAAATTCTGTAGTAAGCTTGCAATGTGTAAACTGTGGCAAATTATTCATTACCTGCTGTTTGGGTCGTAATAAAAGCCACTAATGGATCCATCGCTGCAAGAAAAGCAGACGTAATAGAAACCAGCTATGGTCAACCCACAGTCCACTCCCACATTAACAAAGTACTGCTCTTTCCATCTCTGCAAGTAGCATCAGAAAATTGGAAGCTAATAAATGCAACAGATAAGCATTTCAAGATATGATGATGCTTCTACATATGAACATGTCAGGTGGTGCAGTACCATAAATATATAAGGATAGTTGCTAAGGTCCACAGACTTGCCACCATCTGCCTCAATCTGACTCTGCAAAACAAAATAAATTAGTAACACATTCTCAAATTCATGTTGCTGACTACACCAATTTAAGTATTTGGTTACCAGAAGAGGGGTAAATGATGGGAACTTGGACCAGTGTCTTACATCATCCTCTGCTCTGCAAAACAAAAACAAGAATTGTGTTTCCAAGAGTAAGTTTGGAATGTTATCCTGCACCAGGACATATATGTGTGAGCGAAAGTTAAATGATGGCATTGACATAAACAATACTCACGATGCCTCCCACTTGCCAGTAAAAAAGGTATAATTTTTAGCATCTACTATCTCCCCCTCCCAGAATGTCACCACCTATGGAAAGAAAGAGAGCCAATAAGCAAAGTTGAAGTTAATGAATAAAAACAGATCGTGAGGGAAATGCATCAACTATAAATTTAGAAACTCTGACGATTATCCACAAAGTACTTTATTTTTCCTTTAAAACCCAATACTTGATTTTCTACCTGTTGGATTTTCTTCTCAAGTAGTGCAATTGTTTCTAGAACTTAAAAAAAAAAAATCAGCATGCCTCACAGAACTGAGTGCTAGCTCATGGTAGAAGCACTGCCTGGTACTCCGAGCAAGCCAGGTTCGGCCCCCACAGGGATGAATACCGCACCCAAGTTTATTGTTTCTTCTTCAAAAAAGGCCTAGTGTACCCTCCCCCTCTTGTCTCCTTAAGAAAAATCAGTCTGCCTCTGGAGCAGCACATTTCTCTAGTTCATTTTAAAAAAAATCTATGGTGACCCAATATTTAATTTAATGCATCTAAATGCACATTGACATTGGAAATTTAGTAATGATAATAAGACAAAAAAACTAGTAGATTTCATAATTTATAAAAGGAAAAACTGGTTTTGATCTGTCCATAAATGTTTCTCGAGGAAAAGATATAACATATAAAGTCAGGGAGTCAAAGTGGAAGAAAAAACAAGTTTCTTACAGGTGTGTCGGCTAAGGGAACATTAAGTGCCTCCATCGTTCCACATAAATAACCCTGTTCAATATCACAGCCATGGATACGAACATTGACTTTCCATGCTTCATCTTTTTGTAAACTTGAAACATTCTGAGTTCCTGCAAAGCACTGGATGAAATATACAAGTAAATTAGGCCAATTCACAGTGACATGAACACCGCAGCTTTTATTCAAGGATAGCAAAGAGAAAAATGGAGGAACAACACCACTCTCTAGCTTGACATCATACCCAAACAATGACACTGTCTTCCCTTGCCCTAGAAATGCAAGTAATATATCTCACATTTGCTTTATGGGAGGACACGGTGATAACAAAAACCAGTCACGTTGCATGATAACTGCTATTTTGGACAATCCTTTTGATACAAAATAATTCAAGCTTCAGCTGTCCCATCTCAATCGAAGGTTCAAATATGCACCAAAAAGACTTACTCTTCCAGCAGTTAAGAGTGAGCAGCTAGGAGGAGACGGCTGCACAGCATTTGCATCTTGTCCTGCAACAATAATTTCAATCAGTATTATATGATGAGCTGCCAAACTAGTAAAGCGTCATAAAAACAGCTAAGGCTGCAAGGCGATAACCATGTTAATTTTTCGAAGTTGATTTCAGACCCCCGATGCAAAAGCTTGGACCAAATTTATGGTCAAATTGTTCTTTGAATAACAAGATCCCTATTTTGCTTCTTTTTCTCCAAATACAGCAACTTGGAACAGTATTGAGCACCGCTTTTCACACGCTCAACGCATTCAGGAGCTCAAATGCCGTGACACACATTCACCACCCAAGAATGATCAAAATCAATCAAACATACGCAACACTTGATTATCTAGGAATCTTCCTTAAACAGCTGACACACAATCAAAAGGAATTCAGAGGTCAGAACCAATCGGTTCTACCCCAAATCACCAGTACTCCCAGATGGCACTGGAGCAGCAGGTTCACAGAATCATCTGGACCCACCTCCAGATCACAACAACGCACTGCAAGAGCAGCCGGATTACAGCAGCATACTCTACGCGGTCAGACGGATACAGAGTCATACAAATCCTAAAATCAACAGTACACCAAATTACTCGCACAATCCGGTCCAACCTAAGAGTAATTGGATTCGACGCGCGCTGGATCGATCCGGAGCGGGTGCCAGAGCAGCCCCCGATCGGATCTGGAGCTGGGAATCGCGCGACGAGCCAGAGCGGGCGCGCGTGGGTAGCATGGAGATGGGAGGGGGCAAGGGAGGGGGGGGGGGGGTGAAACCTGAGGAGGACTGCGAGGAAGGGGTGGCGGTGTCGACCACCCTCACCGGCATCTTCTGCGGCGGCGGCGGCGGTGGGTGAGGTCGCCGGCGACGAGGCTGGATGGATGTTTCGAGAAGAAGTGTGGCGTTTTGGTGCCTCGAGTCGTGTCTGAACGATGGGGACAGTTTTGTCACATATATTTTGCAGAAAAAAAAGAATTTATTAAATTTTTTTAACACAGTACTGACGCAAGCGCTCATATACACGCGCGTACACTCACCCCCAGAGCTCACTCCTATGAACGCACACACGCACACCTACCTCTATGAGCACCTCCGAAAGACTGAGTCGGCATATCATCTTAAAATTTACGAAGTCATCGTAGGCATCTCGTCGTCGACGGGAACGTCTGCTCCCACTTAATGCACATCGCCGAAAATCCTGAAATAAATTCAGGAATAAATGTGAGCAGCAGAATTTGAACTCTGGTGGGCTGGGATACCACAATCCCTCTAATCATCCAATCATTTTTGCTACCTTTTTATGTTTTAGGGTCACACTTTTTTTTCCTATTTTTCAGGGTCGCACTTGCGAAGTCTGAAGTGTGTCATGGGCTTGGTGGGAGCTAGCTCTGGCGCGACAATGGAAGGTGTTATGCACAGATGTTCAAGCCGTCCTGCTTCTAGAATGTCTGCGCCTACTTGATCATCATCGAGTAGAGCTTCTTCGGATTGCTTGGGTTTGAGTTTGTTGGGAGGTGATTCTTTGCGTTGTTCGTGTTTGTGTGCCTCTTTATATGGGCATCATGTTGTACCATTTTGTTTTGCTAAAACTTGAAATGATGTCGTCACAGCTACTACTGTTTTTGAGCGAGAACTATAAAAATGATGTTGTTGTCTGCCTTCTACTTTATAATAGTTCGGGCAGGTAAACCCCTTTGGTTTAAAAAACTGCAAAAAAACTTATTAATATGTTTTTATTCCATGGGTAGGCTCATAATTTAACCCACAAAACACACGTGCTATTTTGTTCAATCGAGCAAGCGAAGGTCTGAGCTGCCCAATTGAAATGGGCACCAACCAACTCAACCTTATCCACTCTCCTCATCGACATGATGGCATCCCCAAATCCTCTTATTTGATTGCGCTTGCCATGAAGCTAGGCCTCCGGGAGCCGGGAGGACAATGTTCTCGTCGCCTCCCTACACACTAGAGGTCGACACTGCTATCTACCTCTCGCGTTGGACAAGTCTCATGGCTCCTACACCTCCAGGCGAGCACGACAAGTGCTGGCACATCCTCTTAAACATCAACTTTCGATCTGCATTCGTGATTGCACAATGTCCCCAAATGTGTCGTGTCTTTGGCACCCTCAGCATTATGCTCCATTGTCGGGGCGACGAAATCAACAGCCATGGCACCATGTGTGGCTCCTCCCTTGCTTACATGTTTCGCGTGGCCATGTTGTACATGGGGATGATTAATGAGGAGCGTTGTGCTGGTCGATCAACGCTTCGCTAGAGTGACCCTAGCCAACACCTAGACAAGAGCCCCATCACTCTCCAATCTCCTCACAAGCGACGACTCTACTACCAGGTCTAGAGGCTAGTGTAGTGACATGTATCTCTTCCTTTAGACCATGCAGGTCAACTATTTTCGAGAGGGCACCTGTGGGACATGGAGGTCGATGATGTCATATCAAAGTGATGTGCGTGCGTGGTTTTGATAATTAAAGGCATCCATACGGTTTAATGATTTTCTTGAGTTATCATATACAAAGACATGTTCCATAGATGATGCATGAAATGTATTGGATGAGTGTGAAGAATGCCATCAACACTAAGATGTGCATCAAGAGCACTGGGGTTAAGATATGAATACATTGATCAACAAGAAGCAAATGTAATGGATTTTGCAGTTTCAAGATCTTGAGAGAATGAAGAATAATTCAGGACCTGACGTCAAGATAATGTCATGGTGTTAGCATGAGTTGAGTCATGATTGATCATGTCTTAGTGTAGGGGATTTTAGTGAATAATTCATTGTGTCTCTCAAGTGGTTGTGTTAGAGCACGAAGAAGGTTGAGTGCTGATCAAAATGATGCCAAGGTGAAACTCAATATGGCCACGAAATCAATATAGGGCACTATGTTAATTTGAAACGATAATCAAAGGGATACAAAGGGGGGCATGAGGGGAGATAAGCCACGAGTGACGACCCTGCAGAAGCGAGGGAGAAAATTTTAAAAGATTGCGAGCCTCCTGAATCGAAGCACGACCTTTGAACATATCGTCTTGGGCTGCCCAAAGACAGCAGAACCGAAGGTCGACATATCGTATTGGGCAGCTCAAAACTATAGGTCGCCGTGAGCGCTGCATGCATGCTCAGCGAGTACTACTATACAGCCAACACTTATTAGACGATACGCGCTCGACGTTTGCCATCCGGCCACCGGTGACATTGTCCCTGGAGTATCTTACGGCGGAGAGGATTTATCGGATGCACATCGTGCACACAACATCGTGTGCAGATTAATTCCGTCCTCGACGCGGGGCAACAGCCAATGATCACCCCGTGGCCGCCACGAAGCCCGTGTGGACGCGCCTACACAGCGCATTGACAAAAGTGGAAACGTGACGAATCATCCGGGCCCCCTGTCGCCCTCTCACTCTAAACTCCAGCGTGAAACCGTACGACCGTCGACTAGACCTTTGCATCATCTAGATTGAAGTTGACTTGCCTTGGACAACTTTGTACCACAACAGGACGAGGACATTCCTTTCTGCCGTATGGATAGCCATGTGAAAACAGAGCATGGTACGCGTTCACATGTACTCTAGCTTCGAAAGATACTTCCTCCACAGTTTATAAATGGTATTTTTTTTTTTTTTTGCTCCTGCCGTAGTCGTTCATATTGGTTAGACTTAAATCTTAAAAAGCGCCGGCGCACTACATTATAGAATGGGGGAGTATGCACTAATACCTACCTAGCTACTACTACCTCTTTAAAATAATATAAGACCAAGTTTAGTGATTTAAATTCTTCACAAAAAAAATTTTAGTGATGTAAACGTTTTTATATTTTCTTACAGAGCGAGTAGATGAAACTCTGATAGAGGGAGGCGACCTAGGCAAAATAATACTACCGCTTGCGCGGTACACAACGACGATCGATGACTAGCTAGCGGTCAGCCGCTAGCTAGTCATCGATGGTCGTTGTTCTGCTCAGATGAAGAGAGGTGGTCAATCGGGTCTCCCTTGTGGGTTGTGGCCGCGGCCGGCGTTCTGCCGAGGAGCCAAGTCCAAGTATACTGTGAAGACAAGAAAAAAGTCTAGTGCACTATAAATTCTGGGAGTGCACCAATGAGTGTCCTCCAGCAAAGCAAAGCAGTTGTGAGGTCATCGATGTAGACGTCGCGGTCGCGCCTATAAAATCAAGGCTGGCGAGGGTGCACCAAACACACAAACACTCCACTAGTCCAACCCGAACAAACGACAGAAAAGATCGAGCGGCCAGGCGGCCTGCTCTGCTTCTCGTTCTCGCGTGGACCCGACGACTGGCCGTGGAGCGTGCCCTTCCGCTGGCCGTGGGCGGCCTACCAGAGGCGAGGCTGACGCCGCCACAGCCCGCAGACCTCGTCGCCGGCACCCTCTCCCTCGCGCTCACCGGCGAGCCAGCCGGTGAGTCCACTTCCTCCCCCATTCCTAACGCACTATAGCTCTTTTGGTTTGATCTTTCGTCATCTCACTTAATTGGGGAAAGTCCTAATTAGGCCATAGAGTTTGCACTGAATAAAATTGTTGGGGGCAAACAATTGATATGTACTACTGTATTTTACAAAAGAAAGGGAGGTGAACGTGAAGCTAATGAAGCATCTTTTACCCAAGGATAACCCACTCTTCAGCCTCCTCTCTTGTTGCTCGAATTTAACATCAACGCCATGAACAAACAACCAAGTACTCCGTACTATTCTCAAGGATTGCATATTATCAAGACAAAGCTACGTGATAAGGTACAAGATGATTTTCTAGCCAATAGCTTCCATACTACACTCCCCGCAAAAAGGAAAAAAAAAAAGCTTTGATACTAGACATACATCATGTATCATGGGGAAGAACAGCCATGAAGATGTTCTTACGTACAGTAGTTTAGAAGATCCAGCAAAGAAACAAAGAGCTGGTCGTTTAGAAGATCCAGCAAAGAAACGAAGAGTTGGTCTGTAGTGATTAACACAATACTCCGTGGTTATGTAGTATTTTCATACATTTACTTTTGTTACATGATGAGTATTTTTTTATATAATTAACATTAAAATGTATTTCATAAACTAATGTGTACAGAATCAATATAATTATCTGACTTGTTATAGTCATACGGTTCGTATTCAAAGTTCTTTTTTTTTTAGCAACTTCGCCCCTCCCGAGATTTCTTTCAAGCTCCGCCATTGAATATCTGCAAACATGTAGCATCTGTTATTGACTATTCATAATTCTGCTTGCTCTTATGTATGCATACTTGCAGATATAGAGAGGGTACTACAGATCTAACTAGGGCGGTGTACATGGCCCAGAAAGTTTCTACAATTGGACAGTTACTTCTCTTGGTGTTGGTGGCTCTCAGTGCACATGTGGTCGACTGCAGCTCATCCTCGCTGCATGGAAACGAGACAGATCGATTATCACTGCTTGGATTCAAGGATGCAATCAGTCTCGATCCACATCAAGCCTTCATGTCCTGGAACGATAGCACCCACTTTTGCAACTGGGGAGGTGTTTTGTGCAGGATGAAGACTCCACGTCGTGTCACTTCTCTAAACCTTACAAGTCAAGGTTTGGTAGGACACATCTCTCCTTTACTTGGGAACTTAACATTTCTTCGATCTCTAATCCTCACGGACAACACACTCACGGGGGAGATCCCACCCTCCCTTGGTCACCTGCGTCGCCTCCAAACCTTGCGCTTGAATAACAACACTCTACAAGGAAGGCTGCCAAGTTTCGCAAACTGCTCAAACCTCAGGGTGCTGGATGTTTCGGTTAACAATCTAGTTGGCCGAATTCCTGTTGATTTGCCTCCTCGCCACCTTCAGGTGCTGCAAGTTTCAGCTAATAACCTTACTGGCACCATCCCAACTTCTCTTGGCAATATCACAAAACTAACCACCATTAGTTGCTCTTTTAATCACATCACAGGAAACATCCCAAATGAGCTTGCAGATTTGTCCAACTTGCAGTACATGTATGCTAGTGTCAATCAGCTAGTAGGCAGGTTTCCACAAGCCATCCTGAATCTTTCTACTCTCGTCGGCCTTGACATTGTTCTCAATGGTCTAAGCGGGGAGGTGCCACCAAATCTATGTACCTCTCTGCCCAATCTCCAGATACTTGTATTAGGTGGCAACTTCTTTCGAGGGCACATTCCTAGCTCACTCACTAATGCTTCCAGTCTGAATGACATCGATTTGTCAGGTAACAACTTCACTGGATTGGTGCCCACCACGATCGGTAAACTTACCAAACTCTCGTGGTTAAATCTTGAACATAATCAACTCCAAGCACACAACAAGCAAGAATGGGGTTTTTTGGACAGCTTAGGCAACTGCACAGAGCTACAAATGTTCTCCATGAGCTGGAATCATCTATCAGGGGATGTTCCAAGTTCATTAGGCAACCTTTCCAGTCAACTTGAACGCCTATACATGGCACAAAACCAACTATCAGGAGATTTTCCTTCTGGCATAGCAAACCTCCGCAACCTGATCGTTGTGTCGTTGGGGGGGAATCACTTTACAGGTGTCGTCCCAGGGTGGATTGGAACCCTCAAAACTTTGCAACAGATAGGTTTACACACAAACTCCTTTACAGGGGTCATACCATCATCCTTGTCAAACTTGTCTCAGTTGGGAGGGCTTTATATGTTCTCGAACCAGCTCACTGGCCACATACCACCAAGCTTTGGAAACTTCTCAATGCTTCAATATTTGGACATTTCCAACAACAATCTTCACGGTGGGGTTCCAATGGAGATCTTCAGGATTCCAACAATATTTGAAATTGTTTTATCCTTCAACAACCTGGACGGAAAACTTCCTTCAAACATTGGCAATGCCAAACAACTCGTAAATTTGGTACTTTCATCAAACAAGCTATCTGGAGATATTCCAAGCACTTTGGGTAATTGTGAAAGTTTAGAAGATGTTGAGTTAGACTCGAATATTTTTAGTGGAAGCATTCCCACATCATTGGGGAAGTTAAGTAGCCTAAAAGTTTTGAATTTATCTACTAATAACTTAACTGGGTCAATACCAACATCTCTTGGCAACCTACAACTTCTTGAGAAACTAGATTTGTCATTCAACCATCTTCATGGTGAGGTTCCAACAAAAGGCATCTTCAGGAATGCAACTGCTGTGCGGGTTGATGGAAATCAGGGGCTTTGTTGTGGGGCATTGGAGTCGCACATGCTAGCATGTTCTGTTATGCCTTCAAATTCAACTAGGCACAAGGGATCTTTAGTACTCAAAGTAGTTGTTCCAATAGCCAGTATGGTGTCGCTTGCTGTGGTCATATTTGTCTTGTTTCTCTGGAGAGGAAAACACAATAGCAAATCTATATCGTTGCCATCAATTGCTACAGATTTTCCCAAAGTTTCTTTCAGTGATCTAGCCAGAGCAACACAAGGATTCTCAGTGTCCAACTTAATTGGCAGAGGGGGATACAGTTCTGTATATCAAGGAAAACTAGTTGAATACAAAAATGAGGTTGCCATAAAAGTCTTCAACCTACATACAAGAGGAGCACAAAAGAGCTTCATTGCAGAATGTAATGCGTTGAGAAATGTGCGGCACCGTAATCTGGTCCGAATCCTAACTGCATGCTCAAGCATTGATTCTAATGGTAATGATTTCAAAGCCCTAGTGTATGAGTTCATGCCACGAGGAGACTTGCATAAACTACTATACTCAACTCCAGACTATGAAGGCTCTCCATATTTGAACCCTATTACACTGGCTCAAAGGATTGGCATTGTGGTGGATGTAGCAGATGCATTGGAGTACCTACACCATAACAATCAAGGCATAATGATTCATTGTGATTTGAAGCCTAGCAACATTCTTCTGGATGACAATATGATAGCTCATGTTGGAGACTTTGGCCTAGCAAGATTCAAAGTTGATCCCACAGCATTATCTCTTGGTAACTCAAACACCTCTTCGATCGCACTAGTGGGAACGATTGGATACACTGCTCCAGGTATGCTTTTTTTATATCTTGTGTTGCCTCATTTTATATTTGCATCCATGTTAACCTCTGAAAGCGAAATTAACTCCTCTGTTTATCAATTATGTAGAATACGCACGGGGTGGTCAAGTTTTGACCGCCGCAGATGTTTACAGTTTTGGTGTCGTTCTGCTCGAGATATTCATTCGAAGAAGGCCAACTGATGACATGTTTAAGGATGGACTGAGCATTGTAAAGTTTGCAGAGGCCAACTTCCCTGGTAGAGTATTAGAGATTGTCGATCCCCAGCTGCTACATGAGTTAGGGCTTTCCCAAAAAAATCCAATGGACTTGAAGGAAGAAGGTGTACATTCTCTGATGTCTATCCTAAACGTTGGCCTTTGCTGCACCAAACCATCTCCAGATCAACGTATGAACATGCAGGAGGTGGCTGCCAAGCTACATGGAATTAGGGATGCATACCTCAGAGGAAACTGAAGAAGTTTTTATGTTGCTTCAGACTTCAGTGGTATATTAGCTCTCCCAATAAGTTGCTGCATAGTTGGCGTTTACACATACCATGTATGCAATTTACAAATCCAAACCCTCTGTGTGTCACTGCATCATCCCAGCTGTTGAACACTGAATGCAATAGTATACATTTTACCAATGTGAATATCATTTCCATGTACCAATGTGACAAATCAAATAGTATACATTTTACTGACTCGTACCTGGAATTCAGGGTTTACCCAACTAGCCTTGAGGGCTAACATTCAGAAAACATAACAACAGATGAACCTGTCCATATGACACATGCTATTGGAGAATCACAATCCTATATCCCATGGTCTTGAAAGAAAAGCTCCTTGGATTTGAGCAACCTATCGTAATAACTATAACAAGACTGAGTACACGATGTACTCCCTCTTTCCCACAAAATAGGGCGGATAACCCTTTGATGCTGATTTCAAGGCAGAAAAAAGGCCTCCCAGCTCTGCCCCAACTAACTCTCCTGATCATTGCCCCGCTATGCTGTGCGATGCAATACATCGCCTCGCACGCCGCTGGATGCAACTCCTCATCTGTCACACCCTCATGTTAGCAAAGCACACGGTTAAGCGGCGCACGCTCCCGTCTCAGCCTCCCAGTCCCGGAACACCCAGCCGACATCTGCATCTTGACCTGCGACGAGAATTTCAATCAGGAATATGTGACGAGCTACCGAATTAGTAAAGCACCACAAAGACAGCTAAGGCCGCAAAGCTGAAACAATTTTATTTTTTGGGTCTGTAGTACGAACAGAGAAGCAACAGCCATGTAATTTTTCCAAAATTGGTTTCAGGCCCCTGATGCAAAAACATGGAGAAAAATTATGGTTAACCTGTTCTCCCAAGAACAAGACACTTCTCTCTCATAAAAAAAAATATGACAGCAACTTGGAACAGTATTGAGCACAGCTTTTCACATGCTCAACGCATTGGGGACCTCTAACACTGTGACACACATTCACCACTCATGAATGATTAAGGTCAAACATACGCCATACTTGAGAGGCTTCCTCAAACACCTGACACAAAATCAGAAAGCATTCAGAGGTTGTAAACAATCAGCTCTACCCCAATATGGCACTCGAGCAGCAGGTTCACAGAATCATCCGAATCCTCCGGATAATAAAAAATGCACTGCACGAGTGACCGAATTACAGCAGCCTACTTTACGCAGTCAGAAGGATACAATCACACAAATCCTAAAATCTACTACGTACCAAATTACTCGCACAGGCCGGTTTAAGCTGAGACCAATGTAGATTCCGCATGCGCTGGATCAATCCTAAGAGCAATCTGGATTCTACACGCGCTGGATCGATCCGGAGCAGGTGCCAGAGCAGCCGCCGATCGGATCTGGAGCTGGGAACCGTGCGACGAGCCAGAGCGGGCGCGCGTGGATAGCATAGAGATGGGAGCGGGGCGAGGGAGGGAGGGAGGGCGGGCGAAACCTGAGGAGGACTGCGAGGAAGGGGTAGCGGTGTCGACCACCCTCACCGGCATCTTCTGCGGCGGCGGCGGCGGTGGGTGAGGTCGCCGGCGACGAGGCTGGATGGATGTTTCCAGAAGAAGTGTGGCGTTTTGGTGCCTCGAGTCGTGTCTGAACGATGGGGACAGTTTTGTCACATATATTTTGCAGAAAAAAAAATGTAATCGATATGATCATCTTTGCTACCTTTGTGGAGCTTATTATGGTTGCAATGAATTTGTGTTTCAGGGTCACACTTTTTTTTTTCTTTTTTTCAGGGTCGCACTTGTGAATTCTGAAGTGTGCCCTGGACTTGGTGGGAGCTCTGGTGCGACAATGAAAAGTGTTATGCAGAGATGCTCAAGCTGTCATGCTCCTGGAATGCTTGCGCCTGCTTGATGATCATCATCGAGGAGAGCTTCTTAGGTTTGCTTGGGTTTGAATTTGTTGCTAGGTGGTTCTTCACAATGTTTGTGTTTGTGTGCCTCTCTATCCGGGCCTTCTGTCGAGTCTCCAGTGTACTGTTTTGTTTTGCTAAAACTTATAATAATACCATCGCAACTACTATTGGTTATACCAAGAGCTATGAAAGTGATGTGGATGTTTGCCTCTATTTTATAAAAGTTGGGACAAAAAACCCTTTTGACTTGCCAAGAAAACAATTACATGTTTTTATTTCATAGGTAGGCTCAAAATTTAGCATAAAAAACACACACACATAGTATTTGGTTGAATCGAGCGAACGGAGGTCTGAGCTGCCCAATTAAAATGGGCACCAACCAACTCAACCTTATCCACTCCCCTCACCGACATGGTGACATCTATAAATCCTCTCATTCAATTGTGCCCGCCATGACGCTAGGCCTCAGAGAGGGCAATGTTCTCGCCGCCTCCCTACCCACTAGAGGTCACCACTGCTATCTACCTCTCACGTTGCATAGGTTTCTTGACTTCTACACCTCGTGGCGAGCACGACAAGCGCGGGCACTTTCTTGTAGACGTCGAGTTTTGATATGTGTTCGTGGTTGCACAACGTCCCCACATTTGTCGTGTTGTTGGCACCCTCGGCATTAGGCTCCATTGTCAGGGCGACGACATCCACATCCATTGCATCATGTGTGGCTCCTCTCTTGCTTACGTGTTCCGTACGACCCTGAATTCGCTAATGAGGAACGGTTGTGCCGGTCGATCTTAGGGTTAATGAGGAACTGTTGTGTCGGTCCATCCATATTGTGCACTAACATCCGTATGTCGTGTCGTGTCGTTGTACATGGGGATGACTAATGAGGAACGGTTGTGTCTGTCGATCAACGCTTCGCTAGAGTAACACTGGCCAGCACCTAGTCAAGAGCCCCATCGCCCTCCAATCTCCTCATAAGCGACGACGCTACTGCCAGGTCTAGAGGCTAGTGTAGTGATGTGATCTCTTCCTTTAGACCACAAGGTCAACTACTTTTGAGAGGGCACCAGTGGACATGGAGGTCGACGATGTCCTCTCAAAGTGATGTACACATGTAGTTTTCATAATTAAAGGCAATCCATATGGATTAATGGTTTCTTGAGTTATATACAAAGATATGTTTCATAGATGATGCATGAAATGTATTGGATGAGTGTGAAGAATGCCATCAACACTAAGATGTGCATGAAGAGCATTGGGTTTAAGATACGAATACATTATGGTCAACAAGAAGCAAATGTAATGGATTTTGTAGTTTCGAGATCTTGTGAGAATGAAGAGTAATTCAGGACTTGGCATCAACATAAGGTCATGGTGTTATCATGAGTTGAGTCCTGATTGATCAAGTCTTGGTGTAGGGATTCAAGTGAATAATTCATTTTGCCTCTCAAGTGGTTGTGTTAGAGCATGAAGAAGATTGAGTAATGATCAAAATGATGCCTAGGTGAAACTCAATATGGTCACGAAATCAATAAGGGGCACGATGTTAATGTGTTGTTCTTCATCTGCCCTGACTGTTTGTGCCCCTAGGCCCGACTATTCAGTTGTGCTAGCAAATCTAACCGGAAGACGTTAAGGACTAGAAGTGGTCGACCTAGTGTTCAGGTCCTCTCGTGTTCTGCCCCTTGGGTTAGATTGCCCGAGCCTTGATGCTTGAGCAGTAGAAGGTATGAGTGATTTCCGACGTCATTTCTAATTTGGTTTCATTTTGGCTAGTGTCCAGGGCACTTGTCCTTGATCCAGACTGTCCTAGCCTTCTGGGTGATCTCTGAATTGTCTGACTCTTGGGTTTTCAGCTACGTTTGAACCCGTTGAGTAGGAGTTGGCATGCCAACATTTACATATATGGAGGTCCAAACTCACTACTAGGGAAAACCTTATACACAACATCTTAGCAGTAGCGCTGGACAAAACAGGGCACTACTGCTATTTAGTAGTAGCGTTTTTAAATAGACCGCGCTACTGCTACTACTTTAGCAGTAGCGCATTCTGCGAAACCGCGTTGCTGCTATATTTGTATCTGGCGCAGATGGCTAGCCCACTTAGCAAAGATGGCGTGTACCACCGACCACAGCATCACACGGCCTGCACCAGCAGCGCATTTCTCTGTAACACACTACTACTTACTTACCTTATCCTGGAGCGGTTCACCCTCTCACACTCACTCCCTCTCACTCGCTCTCACTTGCGCCCCAGACGTCGTCCGCCGCCACGCTGCTCCCGCCGAGGTACTCCTCCTCCTCATCCCCTACCTCCTCCTCCTCCTCCGCCGCCTCCCCACCACCCCGCCTCCTCCTCCTCCTCCTCCGCCGCCCCTCCACCCCGCCTCCCTCCTCCTCCTTCGCCACCCTCCTCCTCCTCCCGCCTCTCCTCCTCCGATCCCACCGCCTCCTCCCCCTCCTCCTCTCTCCTTCCTCCTCCCTTCCTCTCCTCCCTCCATCTCTTTTTTTCTTCTATTTTTCACTATAGTTTTTTACTATTGTATAATGTAGTTTTTTTACTGTTTTTAGTAAGTGTTTAAAATAATTAGTAAGTAAATTAATAAATTAGTTGAACTAGTTTATTTTAGTAAGAACTAGTTGAATTAATAGAACTAATGTATTTTTAGTAACAAAGTCAAATATAACTAGTTGAACTAGTTTATTTTTAGAAAGAACTAGTTTATTTCTATTTATAGTAAATTTATATTTAGTAAGAACTAGTTGAACATGTCACATTTGTTGTTATTTTTATAGTTTAAGCAATTATTCCCGCATCGACATCGATGATGCCTATCCCGCATCCTCGTCGTCGATACCCGTCGTTCGCTAGGGTTTAGTTGTATTACTGGTGTTATATGTATGATACTATTCGGGATGTGTTAGTGATAACTTATAGGGTTTTTGTTTTTGCAAAAAACAAGGAGCCCCTCCATCATCCCCGCCGTCGTCCCCGTCACCGACCCCCTCCGACCTCGAGGTGAGACTAGCCAAATCTCCATGTCAATATGAGTCCTATAAGATATGATGTAGATAAAAACATGTATATCTTGTGTTGCTCAAATAGGATATGTGGTTGCCCAAGTGGCCGGTCATGTTCAGGTTACACCTCCGAGTGGCCTATGTTTTGCCGGAGTGTTGATTAATTTCCGTTCCGGCAAATTTCAGGCACTCGATATGTCCTGTTTTAGCAAAGGTCATGCCGGAATTTTCCGTGAAATTTGGCATGACTTGTGCTAGAATATGTAGGAAATATCGAGTGGCCTGAATTTTATAGAAAGATAATTAAACGATATTTCGGGTTGACTTTAAGTCTGTCGAGGCCGAAGAATCCCGACTGTTGTCGTGGGGGTCGTTTCTCCTTCTTCTCCGGGTGCTAGACCTTTGTTATGCACTAGGGAAAGGAGGAGTAACGACCATCACCGACGGTCGCAAATGTCAGAGAGGAATCAGTGAGGGAGAGTCTCCACCATATATGAGAGGATGAAGAATCCGACTGTTGTCATGGGGGTAGCTTCTCCTTCGTTCCCGTGTGCTAGACAATTTGGTGTAATGCACTCGGGAACGAAAGGAGGAGCTACCATCACCGACGGTCGAATATATACACCAGGTGAGCTGAGAGTTTTCAAGAAAAGACTCGACATACCGATAGTCAACCCGTGATGAATAATGAACAAGCTGAGAGTTTTAATTGTACAAGTTTAATCTTTGAATTATGAACATAGGAAATATCGTCGGACGAAGAAGGTCCAGGGGAGTGCTCCTGATGCGGCGACAACCGGGTTTTCTGCGACAGGCCTCACCTGGACGAAGGTCGGCGCTTCAGCATTAAGCTCGAGGAGGCCTTCGATTGTGATACGGTAAGCTACGACGCAAAGTGTTTTTTCGTAATTAAGCTCGACTTCTACTACTTCAACGTGTAATTTTCGTCTTTTACAATTCGACTAGCTTTTCCCATGCCATGCAAGACGCTATGTCTTGGAGAGGATGGCTTTTTGAAGATCATGAGAGGAATGAAACAAACAAAATTAACCTAAGGGCCCATCATGGTATGGATTTTGAGGTAAATCTATAAAATTCTGAGAGCGTATCCCATTTTGGTTGCCCGGGTTGGGAAGCACTTTGCAAGATGTATGATTTTCAAGAGGGTATGTTTGTCACCATGGATCTTGGTGATCCTGAGATCGACCAAGACAATTTGGACATTTGGGTCCTTGTTGATACGCTTCCAATTCTACCGCTATGTGAGTTCCTCAAACATAGTTATTAAGTAATTTATATTGTTTATTTCAAAATAGTTGACAACTTATTTACATTGATAGCTTACTTTCATTCTTCAAAGAATGTGCGGAAGATGGTAGACAGAACCAACTACACCGATGGTTCTGAGTTAACTTATCAGGAGAAAAGTCATCTGGTCGCATATTGTACTGATCTTGAGAATTGCAATGTATTTTATCGAACTCCTCCAAATTATGGTCAATACGTTCCACTAGTGCACGTGTTGAACCACGATAACTTCCATGGAGATATCCTGGTAAGATTTTTTACTATTACGACATCCGTGCATCTTTTGCATACTTCTAAAACTGAACTACATTGCTAACTACGAAGTTATTACTATGTTTTTAAACAGAAAATCCCGATGGATTGTGTGCCTCATTTGATGTATCAGAATGGTCGCCTTGATGTTTTGGACATATAGCCAGGTCGTCCTATGAATCTCACCTGTCCATACCGGATTTCTAAAACCGGTGAAAACATGATAACCAAAGAATAGAAAAAATGTATGGACAGTCGTAAGGAGGTTCTTGGAAGCAACATTGTGTGAAAGGCAAGAATTGGAGACAGGATAATCTCCATTCTTCAAAATGGAGAGTCAGGGGCTATCTTGTTTTATGCTATTTTACCTAAGATAATATAATAGGTCCTAAGAGAATGTAGTAAGTCCTATGAGGTACAATATGTTTATGAGAGTTGATGATGATGAGTAGTTGTGATTATGTCTAGTGACCAACTTGTATGTGATGTCTCATTGATGAAAACGATGATCATGAGGAGGTGTTATATGACAATGATGTATTATGATGATAAGTTATTAATGATATGATGATGATGATGATGATATATTATATCATTGGGTGAAAGAGCCGTGGATTAGTTTTAAGTGGATGTCCATCCACTTGAAACTAGTCCACAGTTCTTTCTCCCAGTGATGTAATAACTCATTATGATGTAAAATCATTTTCTAAATTGCTGCGATATAAAAACTTGTATAAAGGTGTATGAATACAACATGAAATAAAAAAGAAATACAGAATAATAGTAGTAGCGCGTGCTAGGAGAAGCGCTACTACTAATTACCAGTAGCGCTCATAGTACAAAGCGCTGCTACTAAATCGATATAGCAGTGGCGTGGTCCAACCCACGCTACTGCTAACCTTTAGCTGTAGCGCTTTACTAGTAGCCTTGCACCCCCCGCTACTGATAGGCTTTAAACATGCGCTACTGGTAGGGTTTTCCCTAGTAGTGACTGGTAGGGCCTTGTGGTTTGAGGCCATGTTGAATGCATTTGACTGAGTTGGGAAGATGAAGCATGTGGATTGTCTTCTAGATGCTCTTCCCACAATGAGATGGATCTAAGAGGTATGGTAAGTAGTTGTGAATTTCCCTTTGTGAACTTATGTGCTTCGTATGGTTTTGTAAGTCAAGTCATACTCACAGGCTGATATCAAGTGAAGATGGTCATCAAGGTAGACATGTGCATCTTCACGATAAGCATCCAGAGAGACGATATGCTTAAAGCTTGCCATTCATTCGATGATAATGGGATAAGTAAAGAATAGGTTCACGGTGAGATCCAATATGTTGATCGAGAGAAGGTGAATTTTGACCAAGATAAAATTCGATGATGAATTCAAAACAGTCAATATAGAGAATTCAAAATGCATGTGCCACTTGTGAACATGTGATGAATTGGTGTGGGAAAGCAATTGCATATTTCATTTGATTCCATTGTGTGGAGTACGACGAGCGGCACTGAGCCAATCTCTCGTGTAGCCTCCCCGCTTCCGGCACGGTAAAGGTCGCCGCGCACAAGGTGTTCAGCGAAATGACCAAAATACCTCCCTTGAGAACTGGTCGAACAAGCCAAAGTACTGTATGTACGAAGCTCTGTACAATAAAAAAATACTATAAAAAGAATGGCAGTTAAATGAAAACAAATCAATCACGGTGATGTGATGCGATACATCATGCACGCGTTACAGCTGCTTCGTCATGTGCAAGATCTGCTTGGACGTGGTCGCTACCACTTTCTGGCAAAGCACCAGCAGTAGCAATGCTAGTGGGCTCACCGTCCCCGCCGTCGAAACCGGAGACAGCTGCGGCCGTGACGGCGGCGACGACGACCTCCTCTTCCTCCTCCTCGGTGATGTCACCCTCTTTCGGCCGACGAGCTCCATTGCCATTGCCTTCCGTGTACAGCCTCAGCAGGTTGGCCAGGTCCGGCGACGAGGAGTAGACCGAGCCCGGCAGGAAGTCCACCAGCGACTGGTAGTTCTTGCCCCCGCTCCAGCCCGCCTCGTCTTCCATCTGGCCCGTCGATTCACCGCCACCGTCGCGGCTCGGCCAGCGGCGGAGCCGGTTGGCCGGAGCGGAGTAGTCCGCCGCGTCCAAGGAGGCGGCGGCGGCCTCGTGGCCGTGGAGCTGGGCCCTGACCCTGAACGCGTCGAGCTGCCGCTGCAGCTCGTGCTTCTCCGTCTCCGTCTCGTGGACGAGCTGCATGGCCACCCGCGCCGCCTCCCGGTCCAGCTCGCCCTGCTCCTCCAGCTCCGCCCTGGCGCGCCGCTCGTCGCGCAGCTCCGCGCGCGCCGCCTCCAGTTCCCTCCGCTGGGCGTGGAGGGCGGCGACGAGGCCGCTTACCGTCAGCGCCTGCTCGCCGCCTGCCGCGGCGCTCTCGTCGTGCTCCGGCTTCGTCGTCCCGTGACCGTGGCCGTGAGGTGTTTCTTTGGCATCGTAATCCGGCGGGGCGTCTTCCGGGAGGGCGACGAGGGGAGCGAGCTCGAATAGGGATACGTACGGGCCTTCGCCGCTGTCGGTGCTCGACGTTCTTCCGAGGATGCTGAGATTGGTGGCAGCGGCACGAGGTTGGTCATCGTCGCCGGCACGATCTTGCTCGCAGATCTCGCTGCCGATGGAGACGACGCGTTGAGACTCCAGACCTGAGCACAGTGCATGTCAACTATCAGTTGTCAACACGAAGAATTCCAAGACCGTTTTCATTCGCTAATGTACAATTTTTTTACTTGGATTCGCTAATGTACATTTGAAGTACGTATAATAAACTACTACTAGTAGTAGGAAAAGGCCAAAAGCTTAGAAAATCTTTATCACAAATTCGGATCCACCTATCCTTCATTTTTGAGTGTAAAAGATGATGGGGTCGGTCGATTTGGAACAATCTGTACCGTTAGATCGAAGATAAACGGCCAGATCGTGGACTTCTTCCTTGACACCTTTCCTAGCACATGTCAAACCTCCAGTTCGCCTTCGCCTACGATGTCGCGCCTCTGACTCGCTCATGGCGCGGCCTACCTCTTCTTCCCGCAATAATCAGTAGCACAGCTAGGATTTTCAGGCAGCCGAGAAATAGCAAAACTGCACTGGTTCCTGTGTTTACTGCGGTTGGAATTGTTCAGCAACAACACTGAATTGCAATTTGGCAACCCTGCCGATGCCGTTCACAGCATCACTCAGCAGATGGCTCCCGGCGCGGCAAGATGACTATAAAATCCATGATTATCCTAATCACCTGAGAAATTTGGCAAGAAAGGAACTGCTGCACATTCGGGGAAATGGAAAATTTTGTGAGGAGTTAGAATAGCTTGAGCCCAGGGGCTCCTTGTTTTCTGTTTTCTCTACTCCAAATGCCTGAGTATCATTCATGCGATCACTTGACCAGCCCTCTTTTCACATGAAACCTTGTTGAGCTCGCATCCTTTCTTATCCCGTCGAAGGTGTGTCTGTTTCCACCGCAATCATCTTGGTGGTATCACCAACAACTCGACCAGATAAACTTAAACAAATTCATGCTATTCTCTAGCAATTCCGGACAGAAAGACCATTGGTGCCACGCTGCTAATTCAATAGAATAAGAAAATCGATAGATTGATTACCTCCATATTTCGTCCCTGTGTGGACGTGATCAGAAGGAGAGCACGCCGGCTGCTCTGTTTCTTCTGCGCCTAAGCGCGCGATGGCGGCGACGTGAGCGTCGCAGAGCAGGCGGCGGAAGGCGTCTTGTTCTTGGCTGGCACCGGCGCCAGGGGAGGAGGAGGAGCAGAGCAAGCGGTGGACGCGTGCGCAGAGGAGGCAGGGCGGGCCGAGGCGGAGCGAGGAGGCCGCGGCGGCGATGAGGCAGAAGGCGGCGCCGTTGGCGAGGAGCAGCGACGCCAGCGCCCACTGCAGCGCCGCGCGCACCAGCACGGCCAGGAACTCGCGGACCATCACCAAGGAATCATGGAAGCTTCGTGGATCAATCGAGAAAACAGAGGACGATCGATGCCGACGAGCTGGAGCCGGGAGGCAGAGGAAAGTGGCAAAGAGACGACAATGGCGGGTTAGGTGGACGGGGTGATCGGCTCCATCGGTGGCCAAGAGAAGGAGAAGCTGTCAACTTTGCAAGAATGGAGCCCCACTATGAGTTGGAAAGATAATCAAATTGGGTGTGATTGAATGATTGGGGTTAGAGATCGATCACTTTTGAGAGCAGAGGTTGCGGAGTTGGAAGGAGAGAGACGTCATGGGTCGTCTACTACTCCGCCTCACTCTCATCAAAGAAAGTATTATGCTTTCTCTTTGATTCTTGCCACTCCGTCCAAATTGGTGTTCCTTTCGGCAAAATGACGTCTTTGCACGACGAGAATGTCGACGTTTATCCGGGGAAAGCACCAATGGGATCACTAGCTAAAGAGCTATCCTCTAGAACCACCCGTTAGAGAAGAAGAAGAAGAAGAAAACCGAGTTTTCTCCTCTAACCGGCACCCCTAGCAGAAGCAAAAAAAACCTTAGAGGAGTAAAACTTTTACTCCAAGTTGCGCCTGGCCCTTAAATTTACTTATCCTTCCTGTTGCAGAGTAAAAATCCAACCTCTCCTCTCTTCACCTCTCAGCTGCGGGACAAAATTACCGTTCTGACCTATCTGGCTAACAAAATCACAATTTGACCTCGTTTCAAAAGAAAAATTCGATTCTGACCTCTTTGGGTGACGCCAACATCACTGGTGTCTGGGTTGCGAAGCAGACGCCAGGAACCGTGGCGTCTGGACCCTGGCCCGCACTGCCCGCCTGCCCGTTGACCTGCTGACGTGGCAAAGGGGCCAGATGCCAAGGACCCTGACGTCTGGCTCTGGTTACTGGATAACCCCACCGGGAGAGTGTGTGGGTCCCACCCCACACACTTTCCCCAATCCAGCCCGAGCTTGAAGAACATTTGCTGTCCCCCCCCCCCCCCACTCTCTCTCACCCCTCAAGCTCCCCCTCAAATCCTCTCCAAAAGGTGCTTCCTCTTTCCATCACTTTGTTGCTTGTGGTAATCTCCCTCAAATCACCCAATTTTTTTTGGTTAAATCTTGTTATTTTGGTTGCATTTTTTACATGTTGGTGGAACCCTAGTTCATGTTTTCTCCCTTATGTTAGTGTGAATGGCTTGGTTAACTTTGATAATATAGTGATATGCATGGTGTGTACTAGGAATATATGCTTGTTGAGTAGAAAGATTGGGGGTTAGGGTTAGTTAGTGATTAGGGTTAAGTTTGCTTAGTGTTGGGGATATAACTACTGAGTGTAAACCGCCCAGGAGGGGCCGGTTCACCTTCAACTATATTGAAGCCCACGAAGACTCAGAAGATGGCGCTTTACTAATGCTTAGAGGCCCGGAGCCCAAAGGCGGATTAGGGCCCATAGTGGTAAACCGCCATAATCATGTAACTTGTATTGTAAGTCAGGAAAGGAGAGACCGAGCCGGACACTTGTATGAGCCGGCCTCGGGACTCTGTAAACCGGCCGGGCGTCAACCCGTGTATATAAGGGGACGACCCGGCGGAGGTTCAGGGACAAGAAACAACAACTCGAGAGCCAGGCATAGCTTTTTTAGCTCCCTGGTTATCGAGACCCCAATAATCCCATCACAACAAGACGTAGGCCTTTACCTTCATCGAAGGGGCCGAACTAGTATAA
Source organism: Aegilops longissima (assembly GCA_021605205.1). Lineage (NCBI taxonomy): Eukaryota > Viridiplantae > Streptophyta > Magnoliopsida > Poales > Poaceae > Aegilops > Aegilops longissima. The sequence goes on along the minus strand of CM038678.1, from coordinate 36,330,911 downwards.
AAACCCTCGTGTCCTTTGTCCGGTTTAACCCCTTTAAGCTAACCCGTCGCGATGGCTCCACGACTAAGTCCTTCCACGAGGAAATCTGACGTGATATTTCCACGACAGTTGGCGCCCACCGTGGGGCTATCACACGATGGTTTCGAGTTCTTGAAGGGCAACTTTGAAGGACTCAAAGGGTACGCGGTCGGCTGGATGATCAAGAGTCGTCGCAGCAAGCTCTACATCGACGACGCAGGATGGGGCCCCGAGGCCGGCTCAATTGAGTACGGGTACCGGGTCCCCTTTGGCGGAATTCACGTTTTCATTGGCAAGATCAGCGAACCGGGCCCTGAGCCGGACATCTGCACCGACCTCGTCGAGACGGCTCAGCGTGCAAGCCCCGCTCGGATTCAGCCCGCCATGAAGCGTGCGTTCGTGGGATGTGTCCATGGGATCAGATCTGAACCGGTGTCTGAAGGTGAGACGGTCGCTTACTCCGACAGTGAATCATCCGCTGGTGAAACCGAATCCCTGTACCAAGTTCATGACGGTGTGTTCGAAGGGTATTCCGATGGCACCAGTATTCCAGAATTTCTTGAACCGCTGAACCGAGTCAGAATCTTCATGGCCGGAACACAACCAACTTTGCAAAATTCTACTGCGGCGGCGTCCGGACCGGTAGCAGGGGCAGGAGGCTCCGCGCGCCGGCCGGCTCAAGTTCTCTCCGGTTTGATGGATGCCTGGGCGACCTTATTGACCATGGCAGTTACTCCGGCGACGCAGGATCCGCACAATGCGGACATTGCGAGGCTAAAGGATCAGATAACACATGCCAAAGAGGATTTAGCGGCTGAGGAGATCAGGATGGCTGAGGAACGGGCCACTTTAGATGCCCAGGCGCAGAGGATTCAAGCCGAGAATTATCGACTTTTGATGGATCAGAACGCTTCGAATGAAGTATTCAGGAGGAGACATCAATCTCGCTTGCCGGCGGATTACAATGCGATGAACTTCTTTGATACGCCAGGAGCAGGGACTAGCAATCCGACAGCAGTGAACCAAACTATTGTGCCAAGGACCGGAGCGCCGGATCAACCTCAGGTGATGGGTCCACCTCGACGAACGGACAACCCGCCACGGTATACCACACCCCCGCCGGGTCACTTCTCTACCCCTTTGGACAATATGATAGCAGCAGGATCCCGGCTGGCAGCTATTCTGATAGAGGGTGAATCGCCAGCGGCGGTTGAGACACGGCGGGCCAGGGATCTTCTTCAAACGGCTATGACGCAGCAGCAAGCTTACTCGTATAGCCGAGACAGGATTCACACGACCTCATGTCCGAGCAAAAGCTATAGCAGGCATATAGATGAACCGGAGGTGTCCAGCAGTGCGCGGCGCCGTATTGTCCCTCAAGGACCCAATCCGGCGCGTGGTGAGGTGAACGCTCAGGACATGGTGGATAATGGCAGAGCACGAAGGGAGGCCGCTTTAGCAACACAGCATACGGGTCGTTATCAACCCGCCCCGGTTCAGCCAGCAGCGTCAGTAGACCGAGGCGCCGGTCTTGCCTTCAGTTCCTGGGGAGTGCCATGTCTCATTCCGGCTCTCCGTAACGTGCGGCTGCCTAAAGATTTCAAGGTTCCCTGTAAGGTGCCTAATTACACCGCTGATCAACCGCCCGAGGCATGGGTGGAAAGTTATGAGATGGCAATGGAGATGCTGGACGTGGATGAAGCGGCTTGTGCAAAGTACTTCACGATGATGTTGGAGGAACAACCCGTACATGGTTGAAGAACTTACCAGCTAACTCCGTCGAGTCATGGGACCAGTTGAAGGCCCGGTTTATAGCCAATTTCAAGGACACATGTAAACAACCTATGTCCATTGTGGATCTGGATGCCTGTGTTCAAGGGGAGAACGAGTCAACAACTCATTGGGTGCGCCGAGTTTCAGAAGTTTTGCATTCATCGGACCGGATTAATGCTGGCCAAGCAATCATCACACTGGAACGTAATTGCCGGTTTAAGTCACTGAAGATGAAGTTGGGACGGCTCAAGCGCCACTGCAATGATATGGGCACCCTTATGGCCGCCTTGGTTAAATATGCCGATTCTGATAATACAAGGATCCCGATTCTGATGAGGAGAAACCGGAGAAGGGAAAGAAGAACGGCGGTGCAAAGGGACATCATCACAACCAAGGAGGCCATAGAAATAATGGTAAGCGCAAAGCGGATTCAGATTTTGTGGCTAACGCTAATGTGCAGCGTCGTAATGGTAAACCGCCCCAGCGTGGTGGCGGAATGAATCTGGAGTGTTTGTTAAACCAGCCCTGCCCAAAGCATGGGACCAAGGAGGTTCCAGCTACACATCTTTGGAAAGATTGTCACGTTATGAAGGAGTTCAAAAACTCTGATCTTTTCCGGTATGATCAGGGTCCATCGGGCGGTTCAGGTCCAGGTTTTCATGGTGGCGGCGGTTCAAACTCTGGATTTCAGAATAATCAGGGCAACCAGAACAACCAAGGTGGTAATAACCAACAGAATAATCAAGGAAATCAGCAGCAGTCAGGTTATCAGAGTCACCCAAAGCAGTTGAATGGTGGGCAGTATCATGTGTTCACCACTAGTTTGTGCAAGCGTGATCAGAAGCTTCACAAGAGGGCAGTTAATATTGTTGAACCGACAGTACCAAGCTACTTGCGGTGGTCCGAGCAACCCATTGTGTGGAGCAGAGAGGATCATCTGCCCCGGGTTGACAATCCGGGACACCTGGCTTTAGTGGTGGCACCTCAGGTGGGAGGTTATAAGTTCACCAAAGTGCTTATGGATGGAGGGAGCAGTATCAACATTCTGTATTATGAGACCTTCCGTCGCATGGTGTTGATAGACAAGAGTCTTAAACCGTCAAACACTGTTTTCCATGGTGTAGTACCAGGTAAATCGGCATATCCTGTTGGCAAGATCGCTTTGGAGGTTGTGTTTGGTGATGAGCATGACTCCCGGTCTGAAACATTGACCTTTGAAGTGGTGAGGATCCAGAGCCCGTACCACGCACTGTTTGGACGACCGGCTTATGCAAAGTTCATGGCAAGACCCTGTTATATTTATTTGCAGCTCAAGATGCCGGGTCACAAGGGGACCATCATGATTCACGGAAGTCGTAAGATCACTTTGGATTGTGAGGAAGGTGACGCGACCTATGCTAAGTCGGTTTGTGCTACAGAGGAGTTGAAACACTACAGGGACAATGTTGATCCGGCAGATATGACCCCTCTGAAGAAGCCCACAACTGAGCATGACCCGAACCTGAAATTCAAACCGGCTGATGAAACTAAACTTGTTGACTTTGTTCTTGGAGATTCATCCAAACAGTTTAGCATCAGCACAAATCTGGATCCGAAATAGGAAAGCGCGCTCATCGAGTTCATCCGTTAGAACCGGGACATTTTTGCATGGAAACCTTCTGACATGCCAGGTGTACCGAGGGAACTCGTTGAGCACACTCTCAATATTGATCCCAAGTTTAAACCGGTCAAGCAGTTTCTTCGCCGCTTTAACAAGGAGAGACGCAGGGCAATTGATGAGGAGGTAGCCCGGCTGTTGGCTGCTGGTTTTATCGTTGAAGTGTTTCACCCTGAGTGGTTGGCTAATCCGGTGCTTGTTCTTAAGAAAAACGGCACTTGGCGCATGTGTGTGGACTACACAGATTTGAACAAGGCTTGTCCGACCGATCCTTTTGCTCTCCCGCGTATTGATCAGATCATTGATGCGACGGCGGGTTGTGAGCGTTTGAGTTTCTTGGATGCTTATTCAGGCTATCATCAGATCAAAATGACAGTTAAGGACCAGGAGAAGACCGCCTTCATCACTCCCTTTGGAGCCTTCTGCTATGTTTCTATGCCCTTTGGGCTCAAGAGTGCCCAGGCAACTTATCAACGCTGTGTGCAAAATTGTCTTCACACTCAGATTGGGCGCAATGTTCATGCCTATGTTGATGACATTGTGGTAAAGTCCAGGAAGAAGGAGACATTGATAGATGATCTCAAGGAGACCTTTGACAATCTGCGTGTTTACAAGATGATGCTCAATCCGAAAAGTGTGTTTTCGGTGTTCCGGCAGGCAAGCTTCTAGGTTTTCTGGTGTCCAACAGAGGCATTGAGGCTAATCCGGAGAAGACCAAAGCGATTACATCTTTGGCTAAACCGGCGTGCATCAATGATGTTCAGCGTCTGGCAGGTCGAATTGCAGCCCTAAGCCAGTTTATTAGCCGCTTGGGAGAGAAGGCGATCCCTCTATATCAGATGTTGAAGAAAACAGACACCTTTGTCTGGAGTGATGCGGCTAATGCGGCGTTTGAAGACTTGAAGCGGCAATTGGCTGAACAGCCGGTCCTTGCTGCTCCGGTTGACAAAGAGCCCTTGTTATTGTACGTGGCTGCTAATGCCCGTGCTGTCAGTGTGGCAATTGTGGTGGAGCGCAAGGAGGCTGGCAAGGAATATCCGGTTCAACGACCGGTTTACTATATCAGTGAGGTGCTCATTGAGTCAAAGCAGCGATATCCGCATTGGCAGAAGCTGGTATATGGAGTTTTTATGGCAAGTCGGAAGCTCAAACAATACTTTCAAGGCCATCCCATTACAGTTGTCAGTTCAGCTCCTTTGGGTGATATAATTCAGAATAGGGAGGCAACTGGCCGGGTTGCAAAGTGGGCGATTGAGCTTGGTCCACATGGTTTGAAGTATATGCCTCGAACAGCCATCAAATCTCTGGCACTTGTTGACTTTATCAATGATTGGACCGAGTTACAGGCACCAGAGGACAAACCGGATAATACATACTGGACTTCACTTTGATGGATCCAGACAATTGGAGGGCTCGGGGGCTGGAGTTGTCCTTACTTCCCGTCGAGGTGATAAAATTCGTTATGTCCTCCGTTTAATGTTCCCCTGTACTAACAATGCAGCTGAGTACGAGGCTTTACTCCACGGGCTCCGTGTGGCCAAGGAGATGAATTTAAGCCGGGTACGATGCTTTGGAGACTCTGATCTGGTGGCTCAGCAAGTTTCTAGCACTTGGGATTCTAAGGATCCACTCATGGCGGCTTACAGACGCGAGGTGGATATTGTGGTGGGTCACTTCAAAGGGTATCAGGTTGAGCATATTGATCGGCGCAAAAACGAAGCGGCGTACGCTTTAAGTCGGCTGGGATCTCAACGTAAACCGGTACCTCCCAATACCTTTTTAGATATCTTGCATAACCCGTCTGTTAAGTTGCCTACAGAGGAGGATTTAGCTGTTCCTGATCCGGAGGCTCAATTGGTGGCCGCTTTACATGTTGTGCCGGATTGGATGGTTCCATATTTGGCATATATGAACCGGGGCGAGTTAACAGACAATGAAGTTCTGGCCCGACAGATAGTCCGGCGATCCAAGTCCATGGTTATTCACAATGACGAGTTACACCGCTGCAGCGTTTCAGGCGTATTTCAGCGTTGTGTTTCTCCTGAAGAAGGCCAAGAGATCCTACGGGAAATTCATGAAGGGGATTGTGGTCACCATGCCGGTTCAAAGTCCCTGGTTGCTAAAGGTTTTCTTCATGGGTTCTACTGGTTGACAGCTCATGCTGATGCGGAGGATCTGGTAAAGCGGTGTGACGCTTGTCAGAAGTTTTCACGCCGAGCTCATGTTCCGGCTCAAGAATTAAGGATGATTCCTATCACTTGGCCGTTTGCCACTTGGGGATTGATATGGTGGGGCCCTTTAAGCGCTCCAAGGATAAGAAGACCCACCTGTTGGTGGCGGTTGACAAATTCACCAAATGGGTTGAAGCGGAGCCTATCAGCAAGTGTGATGCGGCTACGACGGTTCAATTTCTCAAAAAGATTATCTTCCGCTTTGGCTTTCCACACAGCATCATCACGGATAATGGTACACACCTTTCTAAAGGTGAGATGGAGGACTTCTGTCAGAGAGAGCACATCCGGCTTGACTTAGCATCTGTGGCGCACCCCCAGTCCAATGGTCAAGCTGAGAGAGCCAATCAAGAAATCTTGAAGGGTATCAAGCCCCGGCTCATGCTTCCTTTAAAGCGGACGCCGGGTTGTTGGGTGGAAGAATTGCCTTCTGTGTTATGGAGCATCAATACCACCCCCAATAGATCGACGAGTTACACACCTTTCTTCATGGTATACGGGGCAGAGGCGGTCCTCCCAAGTGATATTCGTCATGATTCGCCCCGGGTTGCCAATTATGTTGAAGCGGACAATGAGCAAGCACGCCAGGAGGCGTTGGACCCGTTGGATGAAAAACGGGATATGGCTTTGGCTCGCTCGGCGGTTTATCAGCAAGACCTGCGGCGTTATCACAGCCGCCGGGTTAAGACAAGAACCTTTCAAGAAGGCGACTTAGTGCTCCGGCTCATCCAGGATCAGACCGATATGCACAAGTTATCCCCACCTTGGGAAGGGCCCTTTGTGGTCAGCAAAAATCTGCACAACGGATCATACTACCTCATTGACGTTCGAGACAACTCATGCAGTTCTGAGGTGGAGACCCGGCGGCCATGGAACATAGCTCTCCTTCGGCCTTACTATACTTGAGCCATAGGCTACTTTTATGTACATATTTTGACAATGTATATATTATGATCAATAAAATAAATCAGCATCCTTGCTATAAGCAGGGCCTCTGCTGTTTTTTCTCAAATATCTTTTGAGTTACATGGGGGCTTCAACTGACAAAGCGGAGTACTACCTGTTAAACCGGTTATCATGCCACAATATAGCTTGGGAGCTTCACACCCAAGGGGCCAAAGAGAGTCTGGATGCTATGCACAGCTCAAACATAGGCACCCAGTGAGCATAGCTCACAAAGTTACTTGGGGGCTCTTTGTGTAAAGTAACAAAGATTTTGAAAGGACCCTTGTAGCTGGGTATTGACCCACGGCTTGGAAGCCTGGTGTATTCACCTAAAACCCCGGGTTAACCTGCCTTCATCAAGTAAGCCACTCCTATCCAGGTAATCCTGGCATGACCCGCCGAACATTTGACAGTTACTCTCATTGAGACCCTGAACTTGTCAAAGTTAAAACGACGATTGGTTAGTTGGAGGCCCATCTTAAAAGGCTTTGTCAAATGGTTTAACTCAGCGGCCTGGCAGCCCACGAAAAGCCTCGAATTTGGGCCTGGCAACCCTCGAAAAGCCTTGACTACATGGTTTTATTTGCTTTTTGTCAGAAGTTTATTTTTTTGGATGAAATTTATGTTGAACCGGTATCTTTTGATCCGGTCTGGCTCTTGAGTCATCATACTAACCCGGTGTTTGTTAACCCGGCTTGGCTTTCAACTACAAGTTGTCAGGCCTTATTATTAAACCGGTGTTTGTTAACCCGGCTTGGCTGTCAACTAAAAGTTGTCATACCTTATTATCAAAATCGGCATTTGTTAACCCGGCCTGGCTTTGACTATATGTCGCCAGTTTGATCATCTGGTGTTCTTCGTAACCCGGCATGACTTATTACGCAACATCATTACATGGTGAGAGTTACAACAGCTCAAGATTTGGGGCTTCACCCTTACTACAATAACAGTTGGTTAACCAACTAAGTGATTTCATATCACATGTATGAGTTATTTCATATTTATTCTGCTTTGGTTATTAGCCAGGCTTTATCTTGGGCATTATGACCTGTCCGGCGGTAAACCGCCAGGACAATTCTTTTTATGCAGATATCAGAATCGCATGAAAATTATCAAAGTGTAACCAAGCACAGCAAACATCATGATGGATCAACCAAAGTTATGTATCAGTACTGAAGATTAAAGTACTTGCACTAGCCTATTACAAGGCGCTTTGAGGCCCAAAATGCTGATTGTTTTTACACGACAAAGTCTGTCAAAGTAACTCGAATGCCGGATTAAGACTCATTGACAGGACGACATGAAGTTGATGGATCTTCAGGTGCCGGTTCAACCTCCTCCTCTCCACCCAGAGGCTGGAAGTCAATGGTGGTCCAGTCAATCCGGGTTAGAGCCTGAAATACAGCTTCTTCACTTATCAGATTGGACGGTTCAACATCAGGGGCGTAAGTGTGCTTACGGATTGGCGGGATAAGGTTTTGTGCTTCTGTCACAGTCGTATCAACCCGCTAGTTCCTTCCATCGTAAAAGTACCGATGAACAGTCAAGTTAGCCTCTGCAGCCAGTTGACTTGATAGCGGACGCATCTCCTTTGTCAGAGCTTTGAGGGCTTCATTGTCAAATGCTGACCCGTCTGCTTGTTCATCCGGAAATCCCTTGGTGATATCAACTGGATCCAAGTCAGATATCCATGCCTTGGCCCGAGTCAGTGCCAGTAAAGCGCCAGCCCTGGCAGCAGATCGCTTCACCTCCTCTATCTGAACAGGTGTCATGGATAATCTTGCTAGTGTGTCCTTGATCAATGTTGGTGCTGGTTTGTTGTATGAGACTGCACAGATAACCCGTTGGGCACCGATGAACGAAGACGAAAGAGGGGATGCCATCCAGGGCATCCCCAAGCTTAGTTGCTTGGTTGTCCTTGAATATTACCTTGGGGTTACTTGGGCATCCCCAAGCTTAGGCTCTTGCCACTCCTTATTCCATAGACCATCGAATCTTTTACCCAAAACTTGAAAACTTCAACCACACAAAACTCAAAACAAAACTCGTAAGCTCCGTTAGTATAAGAAAATAAAACCACCACTTAGGTACTGTAATGAACTCATTCTAAATTCATATTGGTGTAAAACCTACTGTATTCCAACTTCTCTATGGTTCATACCACTTAATACTACCCATAGATGCATAGAAATAAGCAAACAACACATAGAAAACAGAATCTGTCAAAAACAGAACAGTCTGTAGTAATCTGTATCAAACGTATACTTCTGGAACTCAAACAATTCTTAAATAAATTTCTGGACCTGAGTAATTTGTCTATTAATCATCTGAAAAAATAATCAACCTAAAAGCACTCTCCAGTAAAAAATGGCAGCTATTCTCGTGAGTGCAAAAGTTTCTGTTTTTTACAGCAAGATCACAAAGACTTCACCCAAGTCTTCCCAAAGGTCCTACTTGGCACAAACACTAATTAAAACATGAAACCACATCTAACCAGAGGCTAGATGAATTATTTATTACTAAACAGGAACAAAAAGCAAGGAACAAAAATAAGGTTGGGTTGCCTCCCAACAAGCGCTATCGTTTAACGCCCCTAGCTAGGCATGATGATTTCAATGATGCTCACGTAAAAGGTAAGGATTGAAACATAAAGAGAGCATCATGAAGAATATGACTAGCACATTTAAGTCTAACCCACTTCCTATGCATAGGGATTTTGTGAGCAAACAACTTAGGGGAACAATAATCAACAAGCATAGGAAGGTAAAACAAGCATAACTTCAAGATTTTCAACACATAGAGAGGAAACTTGACATTATTGTAATTCCTACAAGCATAAGTTCCTCCCTCATAATAATTTTCAGTATCATCATGAATGAATTCAACAATATAACCAGCACCTAAAGCATTCTTTTCATGATCTACTAGCATAGAAAATTTATTACTCTCCACATAAGAAAATTTATTCTCATCAATAGTAGTGGGAGCAAATTCAACAAAATAACTATCATGTGAGGCATAATCCAATTGAAAACTAAGATCATGATGACAAGTTTCATGGTTATCATTATTCTTTATAGCATACAAGTCATCATAATAATCATCATAGATAGCAACTTTGTTCTCATAATCAATTGGAACCTCTTCCGAAATAGTGGAATCATCACTAATAAAGTTGACACTCTTCCAAATCCACTTTCATGTTCATCACAATAAGATTCAACATCCTCCAAAATAGTGGGATCACTACTTCCTAAAGTTGACAGTCTTCCAAACTCACTTTCATCAATATAATCATCATAAATAGGAGGCATGCTTTCATCAAAATAAATTTGCTCATCAAAACTTGGGGGACAAAATATATCATATTCATCAAACATAGCTTCCCCAAGCTTGTGGCTTTGCATATCATTAGCATCATGGATATTCAAGGAATTCATACTAACAACATTGCAATCATGCTCATCATACATAGATATAGTACCAAACATTCTAATGCATTCTTCTTCTAGCACTTGAGCACAATTTTCCCTTCCATCATACTCACGAAACATATTAAAAAGACGAAGCGTATGAGACAAACTTAACTCCATTTTTTTTGTAGTTTTCTTTTATAAACTAAACTAGTGATAAAATAAGAAACAAAAATATTCGATTGCAAGATCTAAAGATATACCTTCAAGCGCTAACCTCCCCGGCAACAGCTCCAGAAAAGAGCTTGATGTCTACTACACAACCTTCTTCTTGTAGACGTTGATGGGCCTGCAAGTGCACATGTTTGTAGGACAGTAGCAAATTTCCCTCAAGTGGATGACCTAAGGTTTATCAATCCGTAGGAGGCGTAAGATGAAGATGGTCTCTCTCAAACAACCCTGCAACCAAATAACAAAGAGTCTCTTGTGTCCCCAACATGCCCAATACAATGGTAAATTGTATAGGTGCACTAGTTCGGCGAAGAGATGAAGATACAAGTGCAAAATAGATAGTAGATATAGGTTTTTGTAATATGAAATAATAAAAACAGCAAGCGATAAAAGTGAGCGTAAACTATATTGCAATGGTAGGAAACAAGGCCTAGGGTTCATACTTTCACTAGTGCAAGTTCTCTCAACAATAATAACATAGATAGATCATATAACAAGCCCTCAACATGCAACAAAGAGTCACTCCAAAGACACTAATAGCGGAGAACAAACGAAGAGATTATGGTAGGGTACGAAACCACCTCAAAGTTATTCTTTCGGATCAATCTATTCAAGAGTTCGTACTAGAATAACACCTTAAGACACAAATCAACCAAAACCCTAATGTCACCTAGATACTCCATTGTCACCTCAAGTATCCGTGGGCATGATTATACGATATGCATCACACAATCTCAGATTCATCTATTCAACCAACACAAAGTACTTCAAAGAGTGCCCCAAAGTTTCTACCGGAGAGTCAAGAACGTGTGCCAACCCCTATGCATAGGTTCATGGGCGGAACCCGCAAGTTGGTCACCAACACATACATCAAGAGGCACATGATATCCCATTGTCACCACAGATAAGCACGACAAGACATACATCAAGTGTTCTCATAAAAGACTCAATCCGATAAGATAACTTCAAAGGGGAAACTCAATTCATCACAAGAGAGTAGAGGGGGAGAAACATCATAAGATCCAACTATAATAGCAAAGCTCGGGATACATCAAGATCGTGCCATAGAGGGAACACGAGAGAGAGAGAGAGAGATCAAACACATAGCTACTGGTACATACCCTCAGCCCCGAGGGTGAACTACTCCCTCCTCGTCATGGATAACACCGGGATGATGAAGATGGTCATCGGTGATGGATCCCCCTCCGGCAGGGTGCCGGGAAGGGCCCCCGAGAGGTTTTTGGTGGCTACAGAGGCTTGCGGTGGCGGGACTCCCGGTCTATCTTCTCCGTGGATGTTTTTAGGGTATGTGGGACTATATAGGCGAAAGAAGTCGGTCGGTGTCGGTGTACAAAAAGAGGGGTATGCTTTTTTGTACCCCTATAATTGTGCACGGGCAGTCTGAGCCACGGACACCGCCACACTGAGCAAGGCAAGGGAGGTAAGCCAAGGTAAGGCCAAAGCTCAAGAGGAACAGAACAACGCCAAGACCAAGACCACAAAGAGCAAAGGGTACGGAGCGGACTCCCCCGGCAAGATCCTTGCCGGGGAGCAGTTTTAGCAAACCCGGCAAGACCCTTGCCGGGGCAGCTCGCCCCACACCTACGGAGCGAATCACCCTTGAGTCCACTGCCCCCATGGGGCAAGGATTCGGGAGACATCCCCGTGGTGGCATGCAGATCTTTGTGAAGACATTTAAGATCAGATACACACTATACAAGACGACGACCCTTGGCGGGATCCCAGCCAAGGAGGACCACAAGGCCCCCGGAAAGAGCCCTATCGGGGATGACAGCAGGCGCCACGACAAGACTCTTGCCGGGGTCCCCGGCAAGACCCTTGACGGGGCTACGATGAGGCCCTTGCCAAGGGCACCCGTAGGGCCACCATCGGGCCCACACCAATCAAACCTTCACCGCCATTCGCATACAGTTGCCGACCCAACCAGTTGGGCAGGCACTTGCGTGGCGGCAAGCAGATCTTCGTGAAGACCCACCATTGCGCCACCTCAGCTGCCTGCCTGCCTACATGGCACCGCGGGCACTGCTGGCCAGGGCGCGTGTCAACACGAGAGGGAGCGGCGACGACGAGACAGGCTCTCCCCTCCCCGATAAAGCAAGGACACCTAAGCAAGACGATTAATGGCACCCTGTCATGTAATGCGACGGATAAACTCGCACCATCAGCATTTTTCCACCTCCCGTGTGCCACTGTGGCAACCCCTTTCCCTATAAAAGGAGGCCCAAGGCAACCAGGAGGAGGATTCGCCTTTTTGGAGCTCCTGACGCCCCTCTGCTAGCTCAAGAACACAAATAAACAAACCACCAAACCAGGAGTAGGGTTTTACGATCCCGCGTCTTAACCTGGATAAAGAGACCGTGTGTTATCTGCTTGATCCGCTTTTCTCACGACCCCGCACTCGCAACCGTAGTAGGGATTCTTGTGATCCCATAGGTGTCGCTTCCTACACCGACATCTTTGGCGCGCTGTAGGGGCGCGATGGTGAAATCGGCTCTAGCAGTTAGTTCGACGCTTCTTCATCGTCATGGCGCCCAAGAAGAAGACGACGGTGGCGGTTGGCCCGTCGGAAACCGGACATCCCGTCCCGACGCGGGCGAGCAGCGGACCGGTCGCAGAAAGGACCCGGGGCGCTGTTCGCGAACACCAACACCGTCGCAGCAGCCGAAGTTTGGGAGGCGGCGATGTTCGTGCGCCTGGTAACGGGCCGCACGCCGCTAAATACAAAGACGGAGACAGGCCCTCCGCGGGTGGCACGGGTCCTTCCAAGATCGCTGCCACCCCGCCCGCAGGCGACGCGAGGGCTTCCAAGACTCCCACGTCGGCGCTGACGGCGCGCTCTTCTCAAGCGGCGCACGACGAACGGCGTAATCATGCCGAGGACCCCGGGCGTCGCCGCGGAAAGAGCCCCGAGCGCCATTCCCGGGATTTAGAAGACCTGCCCGCTCGCCGAGGCGCTAGTGAGGGTGGCATGCGACCGCGGGATCGTGATAAAGCTCCTTCTGACATGGTCAGAAGTCGAAGCGCGTCGCGATCCGTGCAGGTTTCGCTCCCACCAACGCCCGCAGAAGCCCTGGCGCGCGCGCAGTTGCTCCTCGATTTTCCTCCCACCACGGGGAAACTCGACGAATGGAGAGCCACTATCCGGAACCTTGTTGCGGTGGCCAACAAAGACGAACCAAGTCCGGTGGAGCCCCCGGGTCGACGTTCCGACGGAGTCCCACGCACCAGTGGCGGGAGAGCCGGTGGCGCCGCAACCACGGTGCACTTGCCTCCTCCTCGCCCGGTACCGCGGGCGCCAGCCCGTCGCGACGTTACAGGCGACGAGATCTCCGTAGCATCGTCCGACCCACGGGCCCACAGTGACCAGCGCCAAGTTCTTCGGGAACGAGAACATGAAGACGCTCGAACCACTATCGAAGCGCCGCACGAGCGCTCCACCAATCGGACAAAGTAGCAGGGCCTGCCAGAGGCACCCGCACCGGGAGTTTCGGAGGCCTACCTTACGAGGTAGGCTGTCCAACTTTTACCCGTGAGCGCGGCAGTTCCAAAGGCCCACTCACCGCACCTTCAAACCCGACGTGGGCGAAAAGTACGATGGCAGGACCCACCCGTCCGAAGTTCTCGGTGTCACACCATCGCGATGCATGCTGCCGGAGCCGGGACGATAAGGTGCTTGCGACCACTTCCGCTGGCTCTAAACCCAATGCCATGTCGTGGTTGATGCACTTGCCGTAGACTCTATTTCCTCCTGGTCGGATTTGTGCCATGAGTTTGTGGGCGCCTTTACTGGGGGCCACCAAGCCCATGGCCAAGCAAGCGACCTGCACGTCATTCCCCAGAAGGGAGGCGAGAGTCTCCGCAAGTATATTCAGAGGTTCAGCCGGGTACAATACAATATCCCTGATGTTCATCCTGCCGCCATCATCAGCGCGTTCCATCAGAACGTGCGTAATCGCAAGATGCGCGAAGAGCTGGCAATGAACAAGGTAAGAGATGTGGCGGAACTTTATGTTCTTGCTGACAAATGTGCCCGGGCTGAAGAGGGAAGGAAGTACCCCGGCGAAGATGCCGGCGTGGAAACCGACTCCTCAGATGAGGATATTGCCGCCCCGGCGAAGAAAGGTCGGCGCCGCAACAGGAAGCGCAAAGGAAACGCCGTACTTGCCGTCGAGGGATCTGATGACACCGGCTCCACCAAGAAAACCAAGGCAGACGACCCCGGCAAGGAGGTTGCCGGATGTGTCGCCTGCCGGGCCTTGGCGGCTGCCGAGAAGCCAGGAAACTCCGACAAGCGATACTGCAAGATCCATCACACCAAAGGCCATGCTCTCCAGGACTGCCGACAGGTCGAGCTCCTCGCTGAGAAGCAGAGGGCTGAATATGAGAGGTGGCACAAGGAGAAGGGCCCAGACGGTGCTGAGGGGTCCGGCAAGAAGCGCGACGGCCAGGCGGGCCATCGCGGCAAGGATAAGCAACAGGAGAGGCCTGCTCGGGGCCATGACAAAAAGCCAGAAGACGACGATCACGAAGAGGACGACGAATCCAGCGACCAAGAGTTTCAGAAAGCTGCAGAGGCCATGTGCGTCGATGGCGGCGCCTCGCTGCATACTTCTCACCGCCGGCTTAAACAGTGGGCGCGAGAGATTACCGTGGCAGAGCCGTCGTTTGATGCCCAAAGGCCGCTGAAGTGGTCCAGCACACCTATCATTTTTGACACTGAGGATCACCCTGATCGCACTACCGCGGTCGGGTGCTTGCTGTTGTTGGTTTCACCCACAATACGCAACCTCAAGGTGAAGAAGATGCTAGTCGATGGCGGGGACGGTCTGAACCTGATCTCGCCTGCCGTGATCGAGAAACTGCAGATTCCTGATGGAGACCTCGAAGAGACGGGCACGTTTCAGGGGGTCAACCCGGGAAGAAGCCAACCTAAGGGAAAGGTCACGCTTCCGTGACTTTTGAAGCGACCTGAACTTCGTGACGGAGAGGATCGTGTTCGATGTGGCCAAGATCCCTTGCCTTACAACGGATCCTGGTCAGCCAGCGCTGGCCAATTCATGGCGCGCCACACTACGCTTCGACACCTCAAGATGCCAGACCTGTGACGATCATCACCATCCCTCCGACAAGAAAGATGCGCCGATCTGCGCTGACCAATTATACCAGCAAGCAGTTGCAGCAGCTGCCGCTAGGGCACTTGCTACGCCGCGGGATCCCGGAGGAGGAAGAAGAAGAAGACTGGTGAGACCTCGGACACCCACTCCGGCAAGCGCACCTCTTCGGAGTGTAGCGCTGCCGTCGAGGACGTGCCAGAGAGCTCCGCTGGAGGAAACAAGAAGCCCAGGGCCATACCGCCGGAAACCAAGAAGGTTTCTGTCAATGAGGACGGCATGGGAGGAGCTTTTACCATAAGATCCACCCTTGACGGCAAATAGGAATACGCCACCACCTTCCTGCGGCGAATGTCGATGTGTTTGCATGGCAAGCTTCCGACATCCCCGTGTTCCTGTGGAAGTGATTGAGCACCACCTGCCGCTCTGCCCTCATGCGCGCCTGTCAAGCGGAAGGTCGAAAGCAAGCTTTGGAACGACAAGAGTTCATCACGAAGAGATCCGGAACCGGAAGCGCGGGTTTGGTAAGAGGAGTGCTCCATCCAACATGGTTGGCCAATCCGGTCATGGTGCGCAAGGCAATGGAAGTGGAGGCTGTGTATTGGTTACACAGATATCAATAAGGCTTGTCCTAAAGACCCTTCCCGCTGCGCAAGATCGATCGATTGTTGACTCCATGGCTGGGTGTGATCTGTTGTCATTCCTCGACGCCTACTCCGGCTACCACCAGATCTTCATGACAAGGGAAGACGAAGAGAAGACAGCATTCATCACCCCATGTGGTACGTATTGTTTCATATGGATGCCTTTCGGGTTGAAGAGTGCTGGTTCGACGTTTGCAAGGGCGGTCCAGATTGATTTTGAACCCCAGCTCCATAGAAATATGGAAGCTTACATGGATGACATAGTGGTCAAAACCAAGGACAGGGCAACCCTCATACCATATTTGCAAGAAACATTTGCAAACCTGTGCAAGATCAATCTCAAGTTGAACCACGAGAAGTGCGCCTTTGGCGCCCCGTCCGCAAGCTTCTTGGGTTCTTGGTGTCACAGTGGGATAGAGGCCAATCCGACAAAATCAAAGCCATAGAGCAGATTGAAGCGCCTGCGAATCAAGGATGTCGTCGGCTTGTTGGTTCGCGCCGCCATGGGCAGGTTCATTTCAAGTTCGCGAAGGCCCTTCCCTTTTCAAGATCCTGAAAAGGCGGGCCCAATGGAATGGATGCCAGAAGCCGAAGCAACATTGCAAGATTTGAAGAAATACCTCTCTTCCGCGCCAATACTAGTTGCGCCAGGCCACAAGAACCGTTGCTGCTATACCTAGCGGCAACGGACCAAGTGGTCAGCGCCGCACTGGTGGCGCAGAGAGAGGTTGACGACGAGGAGATGGCAGCGGCAGAGCCCGACACCACCAATGCAGAGACGACACAGCCAGTTGGAGTCCCGCCAAAGAAGAAAATGATGCAGCACCCGGTCTACTTAGTCAGTTCCCTCCTGCAGGGGGCTAGATCAAGGTACTCCTGCGTGCAGAAACTGCTCTTCGGCCTCCTTATGGCCTCGAGGAAGCTGCGTCACTACTTCCAGGCGCACGAGATCACGGTCGTCACTTGCTTCCCTCTGTAACGGATATTGCACAATCCAGATGCAACGGGAAGAATTGTGGAATGGGCACTGGAGCTGTCCAGCTTTGGCCTCAAGTTTGAAAGTACTTCGACGATTCAGAGCCGAGTCCTAGTGGAGTTCATTGCAGAATGGACCGCAACACCTGACGAAGAAGTCCAAGAGACCGCTCTCCCCGGCAAGGAGGCAAGTTGTGATTTGGTCATGTACTTTGATGGAGCTTTCTCCTTACAGGGCGACGGGGCTGGCGTACTGCTTGTTGCGCCCACCGGAGAACACCTCAAGTACGTGATCCAGATGCACTTCCCCAGGGAGGTGTCGACAAACAATACGTCAGAGTACGAAGGGCTGCTTGCCGGTCTTAGGATCGGCGGACCTAGGAATCAGGAAACTCATCGTTAGGGGAGACTCACAGCTTGTCGTCAAGCAAGTCAACAAGGATTACCAGAGCCCGTTGATGAAGGCCTACGTCGATGAAGTGAGAAAGCTGAAGAGCTGCCGACAAGATATAGCTGAACACGCCCCCAAGCGGAGAACGATATCGCTGATTACTGTCCAAAACGCTGCTGCCTCAAACCACCGTGGAACCAGGTACCTTTGTGCTTCAAATGACTCAGCCATCCGCTGATCCATCGACAGAGCAGAATAAGAGAAGGAAATCAGGGCCCGCAAGTACTTTCCGCCGAAGCTCCCGGAGCCGCCGACAAGGATGTTGCCGGGATACCGAGCCCGCCATCGAACGGCTGGCTCCGCGGAGCGCTGCTTTTGCCGCCGAGACAGCCGCCTCAGAGCGGAGGTAATGCCTTTAGCCCTCGCTGTCGAGCCCCTGTGCTCCGCATGGGCACAACATACCGTCCGATTCCTCCAACAAGGGAACTTCCGAGGAGCAGGAAGAAGCGAAAAGTAGCCCGTCAGTTTATCATGTACCAGTTCGTCGATGACGCCCTGCATGTAAAGAGACCGAACGGTGTGAAATTGAAGTGCATCCCTCGAGAGGAAGGACTAGAGCTGTTGGCAGAGATACACGGATGCATATGTGGATCCCACATTGGGTCAAGGGCCCTTTCCGGCAAGGCATTCCGGCAAGGCTTCTTCTGCCCACCGCCTCCGTGATGCGATGACACTAGTCACCGTGTGTGAAGCGTGTTAGTTCCATTCAAAGAAGCTTCATCGCCAGCTCAAGCCCTTCAAACCATTCCTCTCTCTCGGCCCTTCTCGGTCCGGGGCTCGACATATCGGGCCCTTTCCCTCAAGCCCGGGGCTTTGAGTACTTGTACGCTACATCGACAAGTTCACAAAGTGGCCGGAGGTGGAGGCAGTGAGGAAGGTCACAGCTCACCAGCCAAGTTCTTCAGGACTAGTGTGCCGCTTTTACGCATCCAACAGGGTTATCACCGACAACGACACACAGTTCACAAGCCGCACCTTCATTCAATATACCCAAGACCTCGGCAGCAGAGTCTGTTTCGCTTCCGTTGCTCACCCGCGAAGCAATGGTCAAGATGAGAGGGAAATGCTGAAGTACTGCGAGGATTAAGGACCAAGACCTTTGACAGGCTGCACAAGAGTGGAAGGCGCTGGATTGATGAGTTGCCGGCAGTTCTTTGGTCGATCAGACGATGCTAAATCGAGCCACCGCCGACGCTTTTGCCTCGTATACGGGCGAAGCAGTTCTCCCATCGAACTCATATACGGTCACCTCGAAAGTGCTCGCCACGACGAAGTTTGAGCAAGAGCAATCGCGCAAGATGACGCAGTGCTCCTTGAGGAAGATCGCCTTCGGGCGGCCGTGAGAGCAGCACGCTACCAGCAAGCCTTGCGCCGCTACCATAGCCGCAAGGTTCGTGCCCAAAGCCTTGAGGAAGGCGACCTTGTCCTTCGCGCGCTCAATCGCCAAGAATTCCAACAAGTTGACGCCAAAGTGGAAGGCCCTTATCGGGTAATACGAGTCACCAGGCCCGGCGCAGTCCGCTGGAGATCAAGATGCTGTTCCGTGAGTAACTCCGAACATTGAGCATCTTCAAGTTTTACCCGTAAGGCGCAGCTCGCCGGCCCCCGGCAAGCCACCTTTGTACAAGCATTGCCGATGATGCATGTAACCTTCGTCCAAAGCCAAAGCGCAGACTCGAGCATAAATAAATGAAGGCCGGCGCCTAATTTATAGCATGCATGCTAGGTCGAGTCTCGCCCTTGGTTAGGGTTGATAGTGCTCAGCAATACTAACCCTAGCTTAGAGGTCCAAGCAGCGCCTCTTTGCCGTCCTTTTGTCTTCTTTGGTTCGCAGGACTCACAGATATCCTTGCCGGATCGCTTGAGGAAGAAAAATAAAAGAGGGACGGACTGGCATCTAGACCCCGGCAAGCCAGTATTACCGGGGGCTGCGAGTACAGAGATTCACCCACGGCAAACCAGAGTTGCCGGGGGCTACAACTTCAGATAAGTCTTTCATCCCTTGTCATGCATTTCCTTATGGACTGAGGTATGTGAAACCTCGTTTTTTCCCAAAGCTACCGTGCTCCCCTGAAACTCTATGCCCTAGGGCCCGTTCCTGGGGCCAGGTTTGGTCGCAGTCGCGGTAGCAAAAGGATGAAACGAGGAGCCTGAACCCACCTCATCCCTCCCTCCGCCGAAAGCGTGAGAAAGGTGGAGCGAAGTGGGAAGACGGCGGGGCCTGTTGCCGGGCAAGGAAATGTTTATCTTATGGATATCAAGGATTTACTCCTTGTCGTGGGTTCTACCCGCAAACAAATGACCCGGCAAGCATCCCTCGTTCATTAAAAACATTCCACTCAGGTACATTCCATAAGGGATGAAAAACATGAATGATGGGACTACAAGTTTTAAATTCAGCTAAGGCCCGAAGGCTTACAAACTAAAAAGAGATAAGGTGCCCGTAACCCCTCTCTTGCCCCTTCTTTTCAGGAGGCAGGTCAAGGAGGCGAAAAGGGCAAAAGGGGCGCCTAGACGAGCTACGGGTGGCAGAAGACACCAAGAGAACATCTCGCACTACTACAAAAAGGGCTATAGATGGAATGGCTACTAATGGCGCACCTGTGATGTGGTGCGCCATTACTATATTCTAATGGCGCACCATGTCTCGGTGCGCCATTAGTAATATATTACTAATGGCGCACCTGGTGTGTGGTGCGCCATTAGTAGTTTCGAAAAAAAACATAAATTTTTTTTTTGTTACTAATGGCGCACCGATGCATAGTGTGCCATTACTAATTGACATAGTAATGGCGCACCACATCCGTCGTGCGCCATTAGTAGTTTTGAAAAAAAAAGTAAAAAATAAATAAAAATGGTGCACCATGTCTCGATGCGCCATTACTAGTTTTAACTAGTAATGGTGCACTTTCCACTGGTGCGCCATTACTAAGTTTTTTTCAAAAAAAAAAATAAAAAATAAATAAAAAAATCATTTTTTTTCAAAAATAGTTGAACTAGTAATGGCGCACCACCCCACGGTGCGCCATTAGTAACTTGGCCACCACTTCCACCGAATGCACCCCCGTGGATCGCCTTTTCAGTTTAAAAAAAATAAAAGAAAATGATGAAAATGTCAAAAAAATAAAAGAAAATAAGTTTCCCATATGATATGTGGTCTAGTTGTTGGGAAAATTTGCAAATATGAATTTCGACTTCATTTGCAAAATCTCTCGAGAATTTGTAAAAATGGGCATAACTTTTGCATACTAACTCGGATGAAAAAGTTTTTTATATGAAAAATCATATGCCCACGGTGCGCCATTACTATGTCGTATATATGGCTGGGCGCACCTCCTCCACTCCACCTCTCCTCCACTCCATCTCCTCCTCTCCTCTCCTCCACTCCATCTCCTCCTCTCCTCTCCTCCACTCCTTCTCCTCCTCTCCGCGACCTCCTTCTCCTCTCCGCGACCTCCTCCTCCTCCGACGACCTACTCCTCCTCTCCGCGACCTACTCCTCCTCTCCGCGACCTCCTCCTCTCCGGGAACCTCCTCCTCCTCCTCCTCCCTCCTCCGTGAGCTCCTCCTCCTCCCTCCTCTCCTCCCATTCCTCATGGTTTCTCCTTCCTCCTCGATGCTTCGTGAACTCCTCTGGCGCCTCCTCCTCCTCTCCGCGATGTAGGCGAGTGCCTCCCGTGACCTCCTCCTCCTCCTCTCCGCGAACTCCTCTCCGCAAAAGAACACGGCAAAAGAACGACAAGATCCAAAAACAGGAACAAAATTTGAAATAATATCGTACAAAAACAAGCAAAAAACTAGCAAAAATGGGAAAAAATCACGATCCAGATCCAAATTCAAAATTCAAAAATAGCAATGGCGACGGAAGGGTTAGACGGTGCGCCACTACTATTTTCCCGCCTTCAAAATTCAAAAATACTAATGGCGATCAGGTTTATACTAATGGCGCACCAGGTGGTGCGCCATTAGTATACCAGATACTAATGGCGATTAGGTGCGCCATTAGTAAAATTACTAATGGCGTGCTAGTAATGGCGCACTGCTGATGCGCCATTAGTAGGCAAAACTGGTGCGCCATTAGTAGCCCTTTTCCTAGTAGTGTCGGTGGTCGCTCAAGGCTGGATGGTGATGGCGGCGCCAAGCGAGCTCAAGACGAGGCGGCAGGACGCCAAGATGCGTCAAGGCGCGGTGCCAAGCAGCTTCGATTTGACGGCCTTGCCGCCCGCCTCTTCCTCTTCCGCAGCTCCCAATGCCAGCCGCCAAGGAGACGACTCAGAAGTTCAGGAAGCCGGGCGACACGGATGATGGGATCGCCGGTGCCACACGGAGCGGCGCCGACACCTAGTCGGACCCGCCATCCTGCCGCTGCTACCTCGCGTCGCTGCCGCTGTCCTCCTCACCACTCCCGCCGAGGAGGAGCTTCGCTATCGTAAGAGCTTCCACGCAGCACCTTCCCCGAGTCCCGGCACCAAGACCTTGATGGAGAGGAGGCCGCCCATCGCCTTAAAATGGAGAGTGAGCCCGCCATCAAGTGGTGGATGTGAGCGAACGCCTTCCACCCTTGACTAAGGTACATCACGTGAGGGGCTGGAAAGTCGACGCGAACTCAAGGTGCCACGATCCAATAGCCCTCATGTGCAACTGCAATGACTCAAGGATCCAGCTCCATCTCGCCATGAATGGAGTCGGGAGACGAGACGACGACGAGGTGGCCGGGCGAGCCGACGAAGAACTCGCAAGGATCATCGCTAACATGGCCCTCCGTGGGAGGAGGAACCATCGGCGGAGGCGGACCGGCGCGCCACCCCGCCTCTCTCTCTTCCTCGAGCACCTCGGCCTCGCCCACGGCCTCGCCTCCCCTTCCTCACGGGCCGGCTCTGCCACCACAGTGAAGGAGAAGGAAGGACGATTGTCGAGCGGCGACCCTTGCCGCCACCGCTGAAGAACCCGGATTCTCTCTCCATGGCGGATGGGAGGAGGGGAGCAGAAGTTGAAGGTAGGAGAAGATGGAAGAGTGCGGACGCCGTCCCTCGCCCGCCTCCTTATAAAGGAACGGGTGGGGCACGGCCGCCCGGCCAGCCAATCAAGACGCGAAGGCGCAGGGAACTAGGACCAACCTGCTGCCCCGCCGGGCGACGGCCCGGCTTCCCGCCCACTGCTCGCCACCCCGCCGCATGAGAACCACGAAGGGGCATGCGGACCGAGGCGACGGGTGAGGCGACCTATCCCCACCCCGTGATCGTGGGGAGTGGACGCTTTGAAGACCACGCCTGCCCCGCTCAAGAATGGGCCGCGCCACGCCCCCTCCGCTTATGGGGAAGGCGCGAACCGCCCCTTTTACTACGACGTGACGATGCGACAGAGCTCAGCCTCACAGATGCCGCCCACGCCACGCACGCCTCCCACGCCGAGCCACGCTGCTGAGGCACGGAAGCGCAGCGCTAAAAGACTTACCGCACAAAAACTACCCCGCCGCCCACAAGACCGCTTTTGGGCCTAGCCTAACGACGCGATTGCGCTTATGTGTGGCCCAGGCCGGGGCTCCTGCCGGTGTACAAAAAGAGGGGTATGCTTTTTGTACCCCTATAATCGTGCACGGGCAGTCCGAGCCACGGACACCGCCACACTGAGCAAGGCAAGGGAGGTAAGCCAAGGTAAGGCCAAAGCTCAAGAGGAACAGAACAACGCCAAGACCAAGACCACAAAGAGCAAAGGGGACGGAGCGACTCCCCGCAAGATCCTTGCGGGGAGCAGTTTTAGCAAACCCGCAAGACCCTTCCCGGCAGCTCGCTTCCACACCCACGGAGCGAATCACCTTGAGTCCACCGCCCCCATGGGGCAAGGATTCGAGACATCCCCGTGGTGGCATGCAGATCTTTGTGAAGACATTTAAGATCAGATACACACTATAGAAGACGACGACCCTTGGCGGGATCCCAGCCAAGGAGGACCACAAGGTCCCCGGCAAGAGCCCTGCTGGGGGTGACAACAGGCGCCACGACAAGACTCTTGCTGGGGTCCCTGGCAAGACCCTTGCCGGGGCTACGATGAGGCCCTTGCCAAGGGCACCCGTAGGGCCACCATCGGGCCCACGCCAATCAAACCTTCACCGTCATTCGCATACAGTTGCCGACCCGACCAGTTGGGCAGGCACCTGCGTGGCGGCAAGCAGATCTTCATGGAGACCCACCATTGCGTCACCTCAGCTGCCTGCCTGCCTACATGGCACCACGGGCACCGCTGGCCAGGGCGCGTGTCAACACGAGAGGGAGCGGCGACGGACGAGACATGGCTCTCCCCCCGTCCCCGATAAAGCAAGGACACGTAAGCAAGACACATTAATGGCACCCTGTCATGTAATGCGAGGGATAAACTCGCACCACTGTACCCTTTCCACCTCCTGTGTGCCACTGTGGCAACCCCTTTCCCTATAAAAGGAGGCCCAAGGCGACCAGGAGGAGGATTCAGCTTTTTGGAGCTCCCCGACGCCTCCGCTAGCTCAAGAACATGAGATAAACAAACCACCAAACCAGGAGTAGGGTTTACGATCCCGCGCCCTAACCTGGATAAAGAGACCGTGTGCTATATGTTTGATCCGCTTCTCTCACGACCCCCGTGTTCGCAACCGTAGTAGGGATTCTTAGGATCCCAACGGTGTTGTTCCTACACCGACAATGGGGGGTGCTCGAGGGTCCACGAGACAGGGGCGCGCTTAGTAGGGGCGCCCTATCTCGCGACTCTCGAGGCTCTTCCGACATGAACTCCAAGTCTCCCCGGGTGATATTCTTCCCAAAAATAACGCCAAGGTTTCATTCCGTTGACTCGCTTGATATTCCTTTTCTTCAAATATCAAACAGTAATAAAACAAAGAATATGGGCTGGGCCTCCGGTTAATAGGTTAGTCCAAAAAGTAATACAAAAGTGTATAATAAAGCCCATAATCATTCAAAACAGATAATATAATAGCATGAAACAATCAAAAATTATAGATACGTTGGAGACGTATCAATCACCTTTTGGTGGACTTGGTGGATTGACGGTACCCCTGGCTGGACTTGGCGGATTAACAGCTGGGCTCGGCGGATCAGAAGCCGGGCTCGAAGGAGTAGCATGAGGGCTCGATGGATCAATATGAGTGGTCGGGTCAGCTTCCAGCAGATTAGCTTCAGTGTTCTCACCTTGTGGGGCGGAATCATCCATAACATCAGTATTTCTACCGGAACCCTCAGGAGCCCTCTCCAGTTCAACTTCACCAATAGGGGTACTGGTTTTAGCCTTCTTGCTCATGCGGGCTTTGGCACTGTGATATAAAAAAATGATTAGCACAGTAACTCGAACTATGAAGGAAAAATATGAAGGGCAGTTTACTTACCCAGGGATGGTTTTAAGGGGAGGCAGCTGAGTGGTTGATGAACCGCCAGATGAATTGGAAGACACCTGGTAATTCGGATCAGACGGATTAAGTGGGTATCGGAAGAAACCCTTCAAAGGATAAAGTTTTTCGGGAGAACAAGTAACCTCTGGACGATGTTTCCGGGTTGGTGTATCCGGTAAACCGGAAGAGGTGATTTGCTGGCCACTGTGCCGGGTTGTGCGACACTCTTCAGTTTGCTGTGTCTTCAAAGAAAAATTTGGATCCAAATAAGCAAGATGGTGAGAGTATTTTACTTTCCGAACTGCACGGCGAAATATTTGAACCGGCACAAGATCTGAATCAGAGGAAAGAGAGATTACCTCAACATGATCCGCACGGCTGGCCTCTGCATCATCGTGGGAATAGTCATTGTCAATAAGGTGTATGAAAAAGGAACCAAGCGAGTCAAGTTCTACCTCTGGATCCGATTCTTCAATATCTTCTGGCGGATTAGAAGACTCGGCGGTTTTCTTCTTGTCAGCTTTCTTTGTGACCTTGCTCTTCGCACGAGGAGCCCTAACCGGTTTATCTTGAGCTCTCCGCTTCCAGAAGGAACTATTGGCCTGTGAAATTAAAACAAAGGAGTATTAGCACATTGTTAAAGCGGAGGCGAATCAGTGAGCATTAAGTTAAACTTTACCGTTGGCGGTTTGTTGGAGGTGCAAAAAGGTGGCAACCCGATTTGGCTGCATGCGGCGATCGGTTCGTCAAACATCTTCTTCACAGATTCAGTAACTTCATTGTCTGTCATTACTATTTCATGATATCGTTGAGGATCCTTGACGTTGCCAGTATATTCATGTATTAATCCGGGGCGGCGACTTAAAGGCAGAATACCCCAAGAAACCCAGCAGCGGACGAGATCAATACCAGTTAAACCGTTGGCTAGGAGAGCCCGGAGCTTGGCGAGTTGAGGTGCATAAGTTTGCCATTCTTTGGCAGTTAATCGTTGAGGTAACGGGTGGCCATTGCTAAGCCGGTGAGGGCGGTAACCCGGCAAAGGATTTTCTCCAGCAGGGGCAGTGTTCTGGCAATAAAACCAAGTTTGGTTCCAATCTTTGGGATGGCTGTGGTGCTTTGCATGAGGGAAATCCACTTCTTTTCTCTTCTGGATTGATACCCCACCAAGTTCCGTGTTGGGACCATCAGAGAACTCCGTGCGGCGGTTTAAATGGAAAAAATCCCGAAAAAGCTCCACAGATGGTTCTTCTTGAAGGTAAACTTCGCAGAACACTTGAAAATTGCATATATTAGACACGGAATTCGGTCCTATATCTTGTGGATGGATTTGAAGGCTCGCAAGGACATCCCGAAAAAACTTTGATCCGGGCGGGCTGAATCCCCGGTCTAAGTGTTGCATAAATACAATCACCTCTCCATCTTGAGGTTCAGGAGGGCACTCAGGGCCAGGGACTCGCCAATGAAGGACCCTTTTTGAGGTTAAAGCGCCAGTGGTAACATATCCATTGATTTGTGTTTTCGTGATCTGGGACGGAACCCAGTTGCAAGCAGAGAATTGTTTGGTCATCTTGGAAAGCAAACTGTATAAGAAAAATGAAGGCCGGTTTACGATTGACGGTTCAAGTGCACTAATCGGTGTTAAACTAGGAAGTTTGATCAAAGCATACATCAAAGATAGACCGAAAATTACTATTCAAATCAAGATGGTGGTTTAAGTGAGGGCTAATGGCATATGGCGGATTGTCAACTACTAAAAGTTAAACCGCCCTTAGATGGAGGAGCAAGAGCTGAAAATCTACTAAGTGTTGACAGAAACAGGTTTCACAAAATGACAGTATAAATTTGGATGTACCGTGGTTCAGTAAGAAAATTATTCTGGGCCCTAAAATGGCGACGATAGAGCTCCATAAGTCCAGAAGGGAACTATCAAGGCAAGAGGAGATACTACGACGAGGTAAACTAAAGTTACAAGCTTTGGCCACCATAGGAGGATGATAAGTTCATCTAGATTCAACAGTAAGCGCGAAGGCAGCCATCAAAGATGAACACTTATGAACACGGATGAACGCAGAAACCCTAAATACAGATCTAGGGTTGAGAGGAGGAGGCTTACCAGATGCGCAGGGATAGCGGAGAAGAGCCGCAGGTTTCTGGTACAATCAGGTTGATGCAGCGGCCTTTGTCGATGCAGTACTCGAAGGTTGAGGGCGACGGTGGAGCTTCAGAGCTTGAGCGTCGCGAGGAGGAAGAAGAGGCACGGAAGGAGAAGAAAGAAAGGACCCCTGAGCCTATTTATAAGGCAAAGGGATAAATGGCGGGCGCGAGGATCAAGGATCCTGAAGCGGCAAAAGGGGGCGCGCTGACGCCTCGATTTTCGGGATACCATTAATGAAGGGAATCTTTTTAATCTTTTTATACAGAGATGACGTCATGATGATCCGTTGCTGTGTCCAGAGGATGACGTCACGGCGGTTTAACAAAGTTTACAGGAGAAGACATCATGGCGGTTTACAGGAAATATAAGGAGATGTTCACAGAATTTCTTTAAGTATTGAAGATTGACATGAACATGTTCAAATCAACCTGGGGCCTAATGTTGGGGATATAACTACTGAGTGTAAACCGCCCAGGAGGGGCCGGTTCACCTTCAACTATATTGAAGCCCACGAAGACTCAGAAGATGGCGCTTTACTAATGCTTAGAGGCCCGGAGCCCAAAGGCGGATTAGGGCCCATAGTGGTAAACCGCCATAATCATGTAACTTGTATTGTAAGTCAGGAAAGGAGAGACCGAGCCGGACACTTGTATGAGCCGGCCTTGGGACTCTATAAACCGGCCGGGCGTCAACCTGTCTATATAAGAGGACGACCCGGCGGCGGTTCAGGGACAAGAAACAACAACTCGAGAGCCAGGCATAGCTTGTTTAGCTCCCTGGTTATCGAGACCCCAATAATCCCATCACAACAAGACGTAGGCCTTTACCTTCATCGAAGGGGCCGAACTAGTATAAAAACCCTCGTGTCCTTTGTCCGGTTTAACCCCTTTAAGCTAACCCGTTGCGATGGCTCCACGACTAAGTCCTTCCACGAGGACATCTGACGTGATATTTCCACGACACTTAGTGTGTGTTAATTAGTGAAAGTTTTGTGGACATCACCAATAATTTAGTGTTGATATAATTAGGATATAATGAGATGTATTTGGATAAACACCAATTCTCATTGAAGTCTTAAATGCATTCATTATGTTTTTAGATGGAGAGACTTGTTAATGTTCATTACATGGACAAGGAGGCATTCTTGAGTAACAATGCCGACACGGGTGAGGAACCATTGATTTTTTATACAAGCCCTAGCTATGAGGATGTTGTTGCAAAAGTGAGACAAGTCTTAAAGTGGATGGACACCAATATTGATGTTAAGTTAATAGGAAGGTATGACGTTGGAGTTGGAGCCAAATCTCGCTTGAAAAGTATGCCTATCACCTCGGATTTGCATTAGGATGTATACAAGGATAAAGTTTCCCAATCGACAGACAAGTCACTTGAATTGTTTTCCACCAAGGTTGAATCTCCTCGGTTTACACTTGATTTGAACCGGCATGCCTCTTCCCCAATGGATGACATGAGCGAGAGGACAATGGTGCCACTTGTTGAGCATAGGGTTGTGGTTGACGCCCCCAATGCTTATCGCCAACCACGTCCCCGTGTACCATCTATTGAAGCAAATAAGGTTGAGTTGTATGCCCCCAATGCTTCTAGCCAACTACCAACTAGCCAAGCAAATGAAGTTGAGGTGATTGCTAGTGACGAAGTAATTCAAGAGGATGAAGATGCTTATGATGACGATGAAGAGCAAGAGGAAGGGTTTCATGGTAATGATGTTGGTGACTTGGATGCATACATAGCGCAAAAGGACATGGATCGTGAGTTGCCTTTTAGGCGTCAATATGCGTATGACTCGGATGACGAGGGTCCAGTTGAACAGTTGGACGAGGATGGATTCACAAAGGAGGAAAACCAAATCCACTTTGAGCTGACGGGCTTAGAAAAAAGAACTCACTTGTTTAAAGATCTCAGCCTTGCCCATAAAGCTGTTGTTGACGGTGGAATGAGAATGACGGCGATTGAGCCAACACCATGCCCGGATCCAGGAGAACCAAGGGTGGAGAATCAGGACGAGAGTGCTTATTTGAAGAAAGGAGTGAAGTTTCTGAGCTTGCCTATGCTGAAGTTTTGGTTGGCTGACTATGCCATTCGGAACCATAGGCCAATATATGTTGAGCACTCCGACATGAAGTTGCGTTACACCGTGAAGTGTGAGCAAGAAGGATGCCCATGGAAGGTTCATGCAAGAAAGCTTAAAGAAACCGAAGAATGGGTGTTAAGAAGTTGTGTTGCCACTCATAGGTGCAAACCGCCATCTAAACGACTTCGAACGACACACCGTCAACTCACATCTGAGTATCTCAGATACAAATGGATGAAAGACATAGGCTTTGATCCCACTGTGAAAGTGAGGTTTCTTATATGGACGGTGAAAAAACAATTTGGTTATGAAGTCAAGTATGGGAAAGCATGGAAGGCAAAGGAAAATGCTATTAGGATGTTGTATGCTAGTTATGAAGAAGCATATAACCAGCTCCCGAGGTTGTTGGGAGCGATTGCACATAAGAACCCGGGCATGTTTCATGTGGTCGAGGATCACGAGGGAGTGTTCCACCGTGCCTTCTAGAGTTATGGACAATGTGTGGAGGCGTTTCAGCATTGTCGTCCGGTCTTGTCTATAGATGGCACGTTCTTGACCGGTAGATACAAGGGCACACTAATGGTATCAATGGCGCACTTATCAAACGACAACGTGTTGCAGGTTGCTTTTGCTTTGGTGCCTTCCGAGCACCAAGACAACTGGGAGTGGTTCATGGGTCATGTCGGGGATATACCCCGCGGTGTAAACCGGCCGGAAGTTAACCCGGCCGGACTTGGCGGTTTATTTGAGGTCCCGCTGGCACTTGGCGATATTCATCTGGTGACCCGCCCAGACCTGGCAATTTACCAGATGACCCGCCAGGACGTTGTAACTCACTGGTGACCCGGCGGACGGGTCAGAGGAGCGACAAGACCCGGTGGCCCGTCTGGCGGTTCATGAAGGCCGGTTCAACTATTGTGGGCCGGTTTAAGAGGAAAGGCATGAGGAATATTTACCTTACAAGGAGTTAAGACCAGGACTTGTATCCGGTTTGCATTAGAGATAGACTAGTCCTAATCCTAATAGGACTCCACATGTAACCCGCCTTCAAAGATATATAAGGAGGGGGGGCTCTAAAAGGGGAGAAGGGACAAGCAAGAAGAAACAATGTTAGGGCTAGACACAAAGAGGAGAGCCGGTTTACGGCGACTCCCTCATGATTATAATGAGACCTAGCCTCAAACAGCATGTAGGGTTTTTACCGGATGATGTTTCCCGGGGCCCGAAGCTGTCTAAACCCTTGTCTTGCGTGTTGATCCGCCCTGCGTCTCTCGTCCCACTCAACCCCTCTCAAGCTACCACATAGATGCGTTGGCCTCACAACTAAGTCCTGACACTAAGGACATCTGACGTGACAATTCCACGACAGTTGGGCCCACCGTGGGGCCTGCGCACTGTGGTCTTGAGTTCTTGAAGGGATCTCTCCTAAGGATCGAGGAGCTCGCGATTCCGTCAGATAAGGAAGAGCTGGCAAGTAAATTGTTTCGTGATCGAGAACATGATCAAATTTGAAGCCAGCGCACACGACCAGATGATCTATTAAGGCCGTATTAATTTCTGCTGCCGCTGCAAGTCCTAGGGATCGGGAAGGTTGCAATTTTCCGGATGAGAAAGGAGTCGGTTCAATAAATCACATCATCCACGAGCAGTACAAACCAGATCAAGAAAAGTCAGGGTTGCATGTTCAACGTCTGCCATGTGTGCCGTGATAATCCGCCGAGTCTGGTTTACAGAAAAAAGGAGATGCGCCGTGAGTCACCCGAGACTACAGCTTAATCCGCCGAGTTCCACTGTTGCTCCACGTTCACAAGTCCTAGGCCGTGGGGGGGATCCAATCGTCTGTTGCTACCCTCTTTTTCCCCGATGTGAAGAATAGTTAACGGAAAAATCAACTAGTACTTACACTAGTACGTGACCAAGACTAGTACTATTCCTACTTGAGTACTCATAGACCGGATCGCTACCTCCGTCCGAGTCAGAAGATTCAAGGAGCGGCTGCCGGATCATCGTCAGGGGAATTTTCAAAGAGAAAAAACAGCCATGAGCCCATGACCCAGGAACGAGTCATCCACGGGCTTAGACTCTTTCGTTGAACTGGACCCCGAGCCTCGTGTCAACCAGCGATCGCCTCCGCTGTCGCCGTGGTCTTCGTGGCCGCTGTCCCTGGAGCAGGCCGCCTCCACCGCTGCTGTTCTCGCATCGAGTCACCGCCTCGCGCCATCCGTTCCTATGCCAAGTCGCCGACGGGCCGCGTTCGCGCCTGCGCCGTCCCGAGACGGCCCGGCGCCCCGCCTCGCCTCACGGGCTCCCCAGTCGGCTGCCGCCCCGCTCTGTCCGCATAGGCAGCGACCCGCGCCACCGCGCCTTGGATTCGCCTCTGCCGTTGCTGGTTCACACCTTCAACTCGTCGTCCGCTGGCCTCGCCCTCTGCTGCTCTTTTACTGGCCGTTCTTCGCCGGTTCATCACAGCTAGACTTCTATTCCACCAACCCGCCACCGCAGTTACAGCCTCCGCATGCCCTTGCTGTTGTTGCCAGTTGGGCACCAGCCGCCTCCGACTGTGCTGCGCCTGCTGTCGAAGCCTCTGCTTCGCTCCTTCAAATCGCCTCCATGGTCACTTACGCCACGCCGACCCGCCGCTGCTATAGGCGTACCTCGAGACAGTTTTCGTGTCGCCTGACTTGCCTTGGGCCGCCAAGTCAACTCCAACCCGGAAACGGACAGAACTCCACCGGATTCGCTTTCACCGGGCTGACCCGGATTCGCCTGCAACGAGTCGCCGCCGCACCTCCGTACCAGATCACTGGACCAGCTGCCGCTTTAAGTTGCTGCCTTGCCGGTTTCGCCGGTGCGCCAAACTATCCCGGCCTGGATTCAGACGCCTCTGCCGCGACCTCGCACTATACCGCCGCCTCTGACAGCACGAACTCGTGCCTTGACTTGCCCCGGGCCGTCCTCGCCCATCATTCGGCTGCCATGGCCACGACCTCCACGACCCAGCCTCACTGCTTTAAACCGGTGCCCCCGAGCAGCCACTTCCAAGTCGCCCTGGTCGTGCGCCTTTCTGCTTCAAGCCGCCTCCCGCGTTGACCTCTGGCACTGCCACACCGTTTTGCCCGGCGCCCTCAGTTCGCCCCGGGTCAACCTACTTCCGCCGCGGCACAGCCACGACGCACCTCACCCTGGGCCGCCCGACGCGCCAAGCCGCGCTGGCGCTGACCTCTCGTTCTGAGCCGGGTTGCTCACCTCCGAGCTGGGTCACTCGGCTCCCGTGAACGAAGCGGAGCTGCCGTGGTCAGGCTACGTCGCTTGCGATTCACCTCGCCGCTTCATCCATCGTGACCTAGAACCGGTCTCGCGCTTTGACTGCGCACGTTGAGTTGGAATTTATCTCCACTGATAAACTGCCGCCGGGTCAAGTTGATCCGGCCTCACCGCCGCCGATGCGGCCGTCCGAGTCACCAAATGACCCGCCTTGGGCTTCATCTGCATCACCACCACTGCCGAATCACCTTACGAGCGGTACGATGAAAGATCTGTCTGTGCCTTCTGCTTGGCCACCGGTTTGAGCCGGCCCTGTTACCTCCGGATCACCCTTTTCTCCGCCAAATCGCTGAGCCCCTCGAGCCTTTTTGCTGCTTCTCGCGGGCGAGCTACAGCGCCCGGAGTCACCCAAATCTGAGCACGCCAAGCTTGAGAGCTGGCCGAAGGTCCATCTGAGTCGACCGGTGCAGTGCTTTTGGCCACCGCCTCGGTTGCGGTGAACGGATCATTCATCATCCAAAACCGTTTTGCCATCTGCAAACATCAGGTGATATCCATCTCAAAATTGTTTTATTAACACATATTATGTCTATCAAAGGACAAATTACTTTGATTTGTATATTTTTATATACAAGACCATTATTCACTACAAATGTGATTTACACCATGGATATGGAGCACGGATTGATAATATTCCGTCTGGGGATACTCCGGGACATATCATATGATGAATGGACGCACACAAGCTGTTGCCCTTGTGGTCCGGTCCACATCAGCTTGCTGGGATCGCGTCAGTTCGTTGTCAATTGGCGTGCGCAAATCGCCGCCCTCGAGGTCTGGTCTACATCAACACACCGGGCCGCATCTGTCTGCATGAGCTATTTATATTGAGTACGAGCAAGTCACTGCTTGGGTAGCCCGGTTTTTCTTCCAATACATTTGGAGGCAAATTATCATTCAGCCGCCTTCTGCACTGGATGGATCAATAGACATACACACAAATCGCTGCCACTACAGTTTGGTCAACTTCAAATAGCCAGTTGGAAGGAACCATTGGCCGAGTTGCTGACACGGCTCATACGGGATCATCTATAACCCGCCGCAGTCACCTCAACCTTCTGTGGATTTACATCGCGTTATCAACACCAATGATATATACCTTCTGCTATGGTCAAAGTACGGAGAATCTCAAGACAACTCCTTGAGTCATCTTAATACTCGGGGGCTACGATGATATGATTCAGCAAGTCTTGCCAGTTTCAGCAGTCTTACCAGTTTCAGCAAATTCAAGTGCCCCAGGATGTTGAAGGGAAAGATAACCCGATCCCGAAGGCTACTGTTATGTTTAAAGGCTGTCAGAAATATTCCGGCTCACAATGATGCTTCCGGTTTATAGTCCGGTTTAAGAGGAAACTATCTCTTGCAAAGCTCTGAAGCGCTCAAATCCGGTTTAACAATATCCGGTTCAAAAAGGAATTAACTTCTCGCAAGTTCGGATTTAAAGGCCGTCAGAAAATTTCCGGCTGAAAATAAAGATTCCGGTTTAAAAACCGGTTCAAGGGAAAGATGTCTCCCACAAAACTTTGAAGCTCTCGATATCCGGTTCAAAATCCCGGTTCAAGAAGGATTTTTCTCTTACAATAAGTTAAAAGGTGCCAAAGAGAATCTGCTGCCATGATGCGCGGTTCAAACATGGGTATCATGCCTTATTGGCTTATCATATTATTGATCACTTGGGGGCTTGGTTGTATCCGAACCATAGCCACGCCTCTTGATCGGCCTAGTGCCACAACATCACTTGGGGGCTTGGTCGTGTCCGAACCAATGCAACACCTTTTGATAGGCGAAAGCCACCAGATCACTTGGGGACATGGTCAAGTCTGAACCACCACGCCTCTTGATCGGCCTAAGGCCATAGAGTCACTTGGGGCTTGGTCGAACCCGAACCATTGCCACGCCACTTGATCGGCATAATGCCACGGTTTCAGTTGGGGACCTGGCTGACTTGAACCATAGCTGCACCTTATTGGGAGCTTGGTCGTGTCCGACCATGGTAACACCATCTGATCGGCTCAGTAAAGCTTCTTTTTGCAAACGGTTTTATCATTGCCTTTGCTTCCATATTTTTTTTTCATAACTATTATTTGATTTTTGTTGCGTTTTTAAACCGACATTGTTAATCCGTTTCAAACTGTCAATTACAAATTGATGAAACACGGTTAAATCTTAATCCGGAGACTATCTGCCCGGTTTGATTTTATGTTACCATCTTATTATGGAGTAAACCGTGTTCATTAACCCGGCTTGACTTTCAATTACAAATTGTCGAGACATGATCAAATCATAATCCGGAGACTATCCGCCCGTCTGGTTTGACTACGAGTCGCCAGATATTATATATGGTTAAACCGTGTTTATCACAACCCGCACGGTTTCATCATAAACCGCACAAAGATGAAAGGAGTTATCATTACTCAAGATTGGGGTTATCACCCTTACTACAAAAAGTTGGTAAACCAATAATGTGATTCAATGTCACGGTATGACATATTTCATTGATTATTCTTAAGTGCATCCTTGGTTATAAACCTGGGTTATATGTGGGGCATTATGATTCCGTCCGTGATAAACCGCCGGACACTTTAAACTTGTTGTATGCGAGACAGGTTGAATAAAGCATGATGATAAATTATCCGGTGTTTATTAAACCGGCCTGGCTTTAAGACGATAAGTCGCCAGTATATAATGAGAAATTATCCGGTGTTTGTTAACCCGGCCTGGCTTTGGATTATAAGTCGCCAGTACATATTTGGATTGCGCCATTGGAATCATGCGCTTATAAATCATTGGGTTATATTATTCAAATAGCCAAACTTGGCTGAATTTTCATTATGATATTGAATGAATAAGGTTTTTCATACCAGAATATATTATCTTGAATAGCCAACATGGCTAGATTTTTATTATGGTTATTAATAACCAATATTATGATTGAGGTTTTCAAAGTCGCTTTAGCGCAATGGCTATTATTTCATCAATGGGTATGATTTATTCTACAATGGAGGGAATAGTCCCGAGTCGCTGCAGGCTTACGACCCGGCACTTGGAGGCTACATTATTTAAATTGAGATTACATCAAATATGCAAGTCTCATGTCGCTGCAAGCATGCACCATGAAACTTGGGGGCTAATGCAAAGTAATTTTCTGCTCATATTATTGAAGACCCGACTCATCACATTATAATGAGTCGGCCCTTGGGGGCTACCAATTGCTCCTGTCAACAGTTGAAGGTACAAAGCTTTTTATTCATTATATTGAAGGGTCCACTGCTCAGTTGGTAAAAGCACAAGGCTCTTAACCTTGTGGACGTGGATTCAAGTCCCATGATGGGGGCTATACATCATTGCTCAATCTACATGATTCTACCTACAAAGTCCCTGCTCATTATTGCAGAATGACCCGGCCCTTGGGGGCTACACTGGTTGAAGTTTTTATGAGTATAAGACAATTACAAGTCCCAGGTTGCTGCAAGCATGACAATGTTGGAAATATGCCCTAGAGGCAATAATAAATTAGTTATTATTATATTTCCTTGTTCACGATAATCGTTTATTACCCATGCTATAATTGTATTGATAGGAAACTCAGATACATGTGTGGGTACATAGACAACACCATGTCCCTATTAAGCCTCTATTGACTAGCTCGTTGATCAACAGATGGTTACGGTTTCCTAACCATGGACATTGGATGTCATTGATAACGGGATCACATCATTAGGAGAATGATGTGATGGACAAGACCCAATACTAAGCCTAGCACAAAGATCGTAGTTCAGTATGCTAAAGCTTTTCTAATGTCAAGTATCATTTCCTTAGACCATGAGATTGTGCAACTCCGGATACCGTAGGAATGCTTTGGGTGTACCAAACGTCACAACGTAATCGGGTGACTATAAAGGTGCACTACAGGTGTCTCCGAAAGTGTCTGCTTGGGTTGGCACGAATCGAGACTAGGATTTGTCACTCCGTGTAACGGAGAGGTATCTCTGGGCCCACTCGGTAGGACATCATCATAATGTGCACAATGTGACCAAGGGGTTGATCACGGATGATGTGTTCTGAACGAGTAAAGAGACTTGCCGTAACGAGATTGAACAAGGTATCGGGATACCGACGATCGGATCTCGGGCAAGTACAATACCGCTAGACAAAGGGAATTGTATACGGGATCGATTGAGTCCTTGACATCGTGGTTCATCCGATGAGATCATCGTGGAACATGTAGGAGCCAACATGGGTATCCAGATCCGCTGTTGGTTATTGACCGGAGAACGTCTCGGTCATGTCTCGATGGTTCCCGAACCCGTAGGGTCTACACACTTAAGGTTCGATGACGCTAGGGTTATAAAGGAAGTTTGTATGTGGTAACCAAATGATGTTCGAGTCCGGATGAGATCCCGGACGTCACGAGGAGTTCGGAATGGTCCGGAGGTAAAGATTTATATATGGAAGTCCTGTTTTGGTCACCGGAAAAGTTTGGGGCGATATCGGTAATGTCTGGGACCACCGGAGGGTCCTGGTCCACCAAGTGGGGCCACCTGCCCTGAGAAGGTTGCGTGGGCCAAGTGTGGGAGGGACCAGCCCCTAGGAGGGCTGGTGCGCCCCCACAAGGGGCCCAGGCGCAAGGGAGAGTGGGAGGGGCAAACCCTAGTTGGGATGGGCCTTAAGGCCCACCTAGTGGCGCCTCCCTCTCCCCTCTTGCCGCCCCAAAACCCATCTAGGGCTGGCCGCCACCCCTAGGGGTGGAAACCCTAGAGGGGCGCAGCCCTCCCTTCCCCTATATATATGAGGCCTATGGGGCTGCCCATAACACACGAGAGCCTCTCCCTCTCCAGCGCAGCCTGCCTCTCCTCCTCCTCCTCTCCCTTGGTGCTTGGCGAAGCCTGCGGGATTGCCACGCCCTCCATCACCACCATGCTGTTGTGCTGCTGCTGGATGGAGTCTTCCTCAACCTCTCCCTCTCTCCTTGCTGGATCAAGGCGTGAGACGCCACCGGCTGTACGTGTGTTGAACGCGGAGGTGCCGTCCGTTCGGCACTAGGATCTCCGGTGATTTGAATCACGACGAGTACGACTCCTTCAAACTCGTTCTCTTGAACGCTTCCGCTTAGCGATCTACAAGGGTATGTAGATGCACTCTCCTACCCTCGTTGCTAGAATCTCCATAGATTGATCTTGGCGATGCGTAGAAAATTTTGAATTTCTGCTACGTTCCCCAACAGTGGCATCATGAGCTAGGTCTATTGCGTAGATTCTTTGCACGAGTAGAACACAAAGTAGTTGTGGGCGTTGATGATGTTCAATATGCTTACCGTTACTAGTCCAATCTTGTTTCGACGGTATTGTGGGATGAAGCGGCCGGACCGACCTTACACGTACTTTTACGTGAGACAGTTTCCACCGATCGACATGCACTTGGTGCATAAGGTGGCTAGCGGGTGCCGCCTCCCACTTTAGTCGGAACGGATTCGATGAAAAGGGTCCTTATGAAGGGTAAATAGCAATTGGCATATCACGCTGTGGTTTTGCGTAGGTAAGAAACGTTCTTGCTAGAAACCCATAGCAGCCACGTAAAACATGCAAACAACAATTAGAGGACGTCTAACTTGTTTTTGCAGGGTATGCTATGTGATGTGATATGGCCAAGAAGAATGTGATGAATGATATGTGATGTATGAGATTGATCATGTTCTTGTAATAGGATTCACGATTTGCATGTCGATGAGTATGACAACCGGCAGGAGCCATAGGAGTTGTCTTTATTTATTGTATGACCTGCGTGTCATTGAACAACGCCATGTAATTACTTTACTTTATTGCTAACCGGTAGCCATAGTAGTAGAAGTAATAGTTGGCGAGACAACTTCATGGAGACACAATGATGGAGATCATGATGATGGAGATCATGGTGTCATGCCGGTGACGATGATGATCATGGAGCCCCGAAGATGGAGATCAATGGAGCTATATGATATTGGCCATATCATGTCACTACTATATAATTGCATGTGATGTTTATTATGTTTATGCATCTTGTTTACTTAGAACGACGGTAGTAAATAAGATGATCCCTTATAACAATTTCAAGAAGTGTTCTCCCCTAACTGTGCACCGTTGCCAAAAGTTCGTCGCTTCTAAGCACCACGTGATGATCGGGTGTGATGGATTCTTACGTTCACATACAACGGGTGTTGACGAGCCTAGCATGTACGACATGGCCTCGGAACACATGCAATACACTTAGGGTTAACTTGACGAGCCTAGCATGTGCAGACATGGCCTCGGAACACAGAGACCGAAAGGTCGAGCATGAGTCGTATAGTAGATACGATCAACATGAAGATGTTCACCGATGATGACTAGTCCGTCTCACGTGATGATCGGACACGGCCTAGTTGACTCGGATCATGTAATCACTTAGATGACCAGAGGGATGTCTATCTGAGTGGGAGTTCATAAGATGAACTTAATTATCTTGAACATAGTCAAAAGACCTTTTGCAAATTATGTCGTAAGCTCGCGCTTTAGTTCCACTGTTTAGATATGTTCCTAGGGAAAATATAGTTGAAAGTTGACAGTGGCGATTATGCGGACAGTAGAAAGCTTATGTCCTTAATGCACCGCTCAGTGTGCTGAACCCCAAACGTCGTTTGTGGATGTTACGAACATCGGACATACATGTTTTGATAACTACGTGATAGTTCGCTTAAGCGGTTTAGAGTTGAGGCACCAAGGCGTTTTTGAAACATCGCGAACATATGAGATGTTTGAAGGCTGAAATTGGGATTTCAGGCTCGTGCTCACGTCAAGAGGTATGAGACCTCCGACGATTTTCTTAGCCTACAAACTAAGGGAGAAAAGCTCAATCGTTGAACTTGTGCTCAGATTGTCTGAGTACAACAATCACTTGAATCGAGTGGGAGTTAATCTTCCGGATGAGATAGTGATGTTTCTCCAAAGTCATTGCCACCAAGCTGCTAGAGCTTCGTGATGAACTATAACATATCAGGGATAGATATGATGATCCTTGAGGTATTCACGATGTTTGACACATGAAAGTAGAAATCAAGAAGGAGCATCAATTGTTGATGGTTGGTGAAACCACTAGTTTCAAGA
This sequence comes from Aegilops longissima, assembly GCA_021605205.1. Taxonomy (NCBI): domain Eukaryota; kingdom Viridiplantae; phylum Streptophyta; class Magnoliopsida; order Poales; family Poaceae; genus Aegilops; species Aegilops longissima. The sequence continues at coordinate 36,291,377 of CM038678.1, read as the reverse complement.
AGGGCAAGGGCAAGAAGGACACTTCATGAAACGGCAAATCAGTTGCTGCTCCAAAGAAGAAACCCAAGGTTGAACCCAAACCCGAGACTAAGTGCTTCTGTAATAAGGGGAACAGCCACTGGAGCGGAACCACCCTAGATACTTGGTAGATGAGAAGGCTGGCAAGGTCGATAGAAGTATATTTGATATACATTATGTTAATGTGTACTTTACTAGTACTCCTAGTAGCACCAGGGTATTAGATACCGGTTCGGTTGCTAAGTGTTAGTAACTCGAAATAAAAGAGCTACGGAATAAACGGAGACTAGCTAAAGGTGAGCTGACGATATGTGTTGGAAGTGTTTCCAATTTTGATGTGATCAAACATCGCACGCTCCCTCTACCATCAAGATTAGTATTAAACCTGAATAATTGTCATTTGGTGTTTGCGTTGAGCATAGACATGATTGGATTATGTCTATCGCAATACGGTTATTCATTTAAGGAGAATAATGGTTACTCTGTTTATTTGAATAATACCTTCAATGGTATTGCACCTAAAGGAATGGTTTATTGAATCTCGATCGTAGTGATACACATTTCCATGCCAAAAGGTATAAGATAGTAATGATAGTACCACTTACTTGTGGCACTGCCATGTAAGTCATATTGGTATAGAACGCATGAAGAAGCTCCATGTTGATGGATCTTTGGACTCACTCGGTTTTGAAAAAAATTGAGACATGTGAACCATGTCTATTGGTGTATATGCATGAAGAAACTCCATGCAGATGGATCGTTTGGACTCACTTGATTTTGAATCACTTGAGATATGCAAATCATACCACATGGGCAAGATGACTGAAAAGCCTCGAATGGAACAAGATAGCAACTTGTTGGAAGTAACACATTTTGATATGTGCAGTCCAATGAGTGCTGAGGCATGCAGTGAATATCGTTATGTTCTTACTTCACGGATGATTTGAGTAGATACTGAGTGTATTTACTTGATGAAACACAAGTCTGAATTATTGAATGGTTCAAGTAATTTCAGAGTGAAGTTGAAGATCATCGTGACAAGAGGATAAAATGTCTATGATATGATCATAGAGATGACTATCTGAGTTACGAGCTTTGGCACGCAATTAAGACATTGTGGAAATTGTTTCACAATTAATACCGCCTGGAACACCATGGTGTGATGGTGTGTCCGAACATCACATTTGCACCCTATTGGATATGGTGCGTACCATAATGTCTCTTATCGAATTACCACTATCGTTCATGGGTTAGGCATTAGAGACAACCGCACTCACTTTAGTAGGGCACCACGTGATTCCGTTGAGATGACACCGTATGAACTATGGTTTAGAGAAACCTAAGCTGTCATTTCTTAAAGGTTTGGGGCTGCGACGCTTATGTGAAAAAGTTTTCAGGTTGATAAGCTCGAACCCAAAGCGGATAAAATACATCTTCATAGGACACCCAAAACAGTTGGGTATACCTCCTAATTGAGATCCGAAAGCAATAGGGATTGTTTCTTGAATCGGATCCTTTCTCGAGAAAAAGTTTGTCTCGAAAAGTTGAGTGGGAGGATGGTGGAGACTTGATGAGGTTATTGAACCTTCACTTAAACTAGTAGCAGGGCACAGGAAGTTGTTCCCGTGGCACCTACACCAATTGAAGTGGAAGCTTATGATAGTGATCATGAAGCTTCGGATCAAGTCACTACCGAACCTCGTAGGACGACAAGGACGCGTACTGCTTCAGAGTGGTACGGTGATCCTGTCTTGAAGGTCATGTTGCTAGACAAAAATAAACCTACGAGCTATGGGGAAGCGATGGTGGGCCCAAATTCCGACAAATGGTTAGAAGCCATGAAATCCGAGATAAGATCCATGTATCAGAACAAAGCATGGACTTTGGTGGACTTGCCCGTTGATCGGCAAGCCATAGAGATAAATGGATCTTTAAGAAGAAGACGGACGTGGACGGTAATATCACCGTCTATGAAGCTCGACTTGTGGCAAAGAGTTTTCACAAGTTCAAGGAGTTGACTACGATGAGATTTTCTCATCCGTAGCAATGCTTAAGTCCGTCGGAATCATGTTAGCGTAAGCTGCATTTATGAAATCTGGCAGATGGATGTCAAAATGAGTTTCCTTACCAGTTTTCGTAAGGAAAGGTTGTATGTGATACAATCAGAAAGTTTTGTCGATCCTAAGGATGCTAAAAGGTATGCTGGCTCCAGCGATCCTTTCTTAGGACTGGAGTAAGCATCTCGGAGTTGGAATGTACGCTTTGATGAGATGATCAAAGATTTTGGGTTTATATAGTTTATGAGAAACTTGTATTTCCAAAGAAGTGAGTGGGAGCACTATAAGAATTTCTGATGAGTATATGTTGTTGACATATTGATGATCAGAAATGATGTAGAATTTCTAGAAAGCATATAGGGTTGTTTGAAAAGTGTTTTTCAATAGAAAACCTGGATTAGGGTACTTGAACAATAAGCATCAAGATCTATAAGGATAGATCAAAATGCTTAATAATACTTTCAAATGAGCACATACCTTGACATGATCTTGAAGGTGTTCAAGATGGATCAGTCAAAGAAGGAGTTCTTGCCTGAGATGTAAGGTATGAAGTTAAGACTTAAAGCTCGACCACGGCAGAAAAGAGAGAAAGGACGAAGGTCGTCCCCTATGCTTTAGACATAGGCTCTATAGTATGCTATGCTGTGTACCGCACAGGAAGTGTGCCTTGCCATGAGTCAGTCAAGGGGTACAAGAATGATCCAGGAATGGATCATTGGACAGCGGTCAAAATTGTCCTTAGAGTAAATAAGGACATGTTTCTCGATTATGGAGGTGATAAAGAGTTCGATGTAAAGGGTTACGTCGATGCAAGCTTTAACACCTATCTGAGTGACTCTGAGTAGCAAACCGGATACGTATAGTGGAGCAACCATTTGGAATAGCTTCAAGTGGAGCGTGGAAGCAAACATTTACAATATGACATAGAGAATTGCAAAGCACACACGGATCTGAAAGGTTCGCACCGTTGACTAAAACCCGTTGACTAAAACCTCTCTCACAAGCAAAACATGATCAAACCTCGTAACTCATTGAGTCTAAATCACATAATGATGTGAACTAGTTTACAGACACTAGTAAACTCTTTGGGTGTTGGTCACATGGCGATGTGACCTATCAGTGTTAATCACATGACGATGTGAACTAGATTATTGACTCTAGTGCAAGTGGGAGACTGTTGGAAATATGCCCTACAGGCAATAATAAATTAGTTATTATTATATTTCCTTGTTCACGATAATCGTTTATTACCCATGCTATAATTGTATTGATAGGAAACTCAGATACATGTGTGGGTACATAGACAACACCATGTCCCTAGTAAGCCTCTATTGACTAGCTCGTTGATCAACAGATGGTTACGGTTTCCTAACCATGGACATTGGATGTCATTGATAACGGGATCACATCATTAGGAGAATGATGTGATGGACAAGACCCAATACTCAGCCTAGCACAAAGATCGTAGTTCGTATGCTAAAGCTTTTCTAATGTCAAGTATCATTTCCTTAGACCATGAGATTGTGCAACTCCCGGATACCGTAAGAATGCTTTGGGTGTACCAAACGTCACAACGTAACTGGGTGACTATAAAGGTGCACTACAGGTGTCTCCGAAAGTGTCTGCGGGTTGTACGAATCGAGATGGGATTTGTCACTCCGTAAACGGAGAGGTATCTCTGGGCCCACTCGGTAGGACATCATCATAATGTGCACAATGTGACCAAGGGGTTGATCACGGATGATGTGTTACGAACGAGTAAAGAGACTTGCGATAACGAGATTAAACAAGGTATCGGGATAACGACGATCGGATCTCGGGCAAGTACAATACCGCTAGACAAAGGGAATTGTATACGGGATCGATTGAGTCCTTGACATCGTGGTTCATCCGATGAGATCATCGTGGAACATGTGGGATCCAACATGGGTATCCAGATCCCGCTGTTGGTTATTGACCGAGAACGCCTCGGTCATGTCTCAATGGTTCCCGAACCCGTAGGGTCTACACACTTAAGGTTCGATGGCGCTAGGGTTATAAAGGAAGTTTGTATGTGGTTACCGAATGATGTTGAGTCCGGATGAGATCCCGGACGTCACGAGGAGTTCCGGAATGGTCCGGAGGTAAAGATTTATATATGGGAAGTCCTGTTTTGGTCACCGGAAAAGTTTGGGCGATATCGATAATGTCTGGGACCACCGGAGGGTCCCGGGTCCACCAAGTGGGGCCACCTGCCCCGGAAGGTTGCGTGGGCCAAGTGTGGGAGGACCAGCCCCTAGGAGGGCTGGTGCGCCCCACAAGGGCCCAGGCGCAAGGGAGAGTGGGAGGGCAAACCCTAGTTCAGATGGGCCTTAAGGCCCACCTAGTGGCGCCTCCTCTCCCCTCTTGGCCGCCCCCCCAAAACCCATCTAGGGCTGGCCGCCACCCCTCGGGGGTGGAAACCCTAGAGGGGGCGGAGCCCTCCCCTTTCCCTATATATATGAGGCCTATGGGGCTGCCCATAACACACGAGAGCCTCTCCCTCTCCAGGCGCAGCCCTGCCTCTCCTCCCCCTCCTCTCCCTTGGTGCTTGGCGAAGCCCTGCGGGATTGCCACGCTCCTCCATCACCACCATGCCGTTGTGCTGCTGCTGGATGGAGTCTTCCTCAACCTCTCCCTCTCTCCTTGCTGGATCAAGGCGTGGGAGACGTCACCGGGCTGTACGTGTGTTGAACGCGGAGGTGCCGTCCGTTCGGCACTAGGATCTCCGGTGATTTGAATCACGATGAGTACGACTCCTTCAAACTCGTTCTCTTGAACGCTTCCGCTTAGCGATCTACAAGGGTATGTAGATGCACTCTCCTTCCCTCGTTGCTAGAATCTCCATAGATTGATCTTGGTGATGCGTAGAAAATTTTGAATTTCTGCTACGTTCCCCAACAGACAACCCGGCACTTGGGGGCTACATAGTATGGAGTATTCAGTTTTTACTAGTCACTGGGATGAACAACATGGATTTCTTTGAAAGTGGCAGTATTTATATTGAAGCAAAGTCTTAAGCCACCACTTTGTTCTGCTCAAAGACTTGGGGGCTATAGGTATTATATTATTATCGAAGAAATATTTTCAAATTCTCTGATTGAGCAATCTAGGTTGACCCGGCGTCACCAATCAATATGACCCTGTGGCTGCAACCCGGCGTCATTATTAATCATGAACCGGCGTTGGCAACAATCATGAACCGGTGTCTGCAACAATCATGACTCGAAATTATCAACTTTTTATAACCCGACAGTCTTTGGCAATGATAAAACCGGCAAGTTCTGCATCTTCAAACCGGTTGAATATCAGATGAGTATTTCAAGACCGATATTTCTTAAACCGGCGCTTTGGAAGCCGACTCAAGTAGATTATTCTTCACAATATTTTTTCTATAAGAAGCCAACATCAGCAATTTGAGTATGAAGCTGGTTATTGACCCGGATTTTCTAGAAGGAGGAAATGACAAAGGACTTAAGGACGATCGGTGCGGTCTACAAGAATTCTTAAGCGGAGCACAACCTGCCAAATTTTTTCGGTGTTTATTTTGCAGCATAAGTTTACCATGGATAAATCCAAGCTAAACTTGGGGGCTAATGTCGGGGATATACCCCGCGGTGTAAACCGGCCGGAAGTTAACCCTGCCGGACTTGGCGGTTTATTTGAGGTCCCGCTGGCACTTGGCGATATTCATCTGGTGACCCGCCCAGACCTGGCAATTTACTAGCAGCCCGCCAGGACGTTGTAACTCACTGGTGACCCAGCGGACGGGTCAGAGGAGCGACAAGACCCGGTGGCCCGTCTGGCGGTTCATGAAGGCCGGTTCAACTATTGTGGGCCGGTTTAAGAGGAAAGGCATGAGGAATATTTACCTTACAAGGAGTTAAGACCAGGACTTGTATCCGGTTTGCATTAGAGATAGACTAGTCCTAATCCTAATAGGACTCGACATGTAACCCGCCCCTTCAACATATATAAGGAGGGGCAGGGCTCCCCAAAGGGGGAGAAGGGACAAGCAAGAAGAAACAATGTTAGGGCTAGACACAAAGAGGAGAGCCGGTTTACGGCGACTCCCTCATGATCATAATGAGAGCTAGCCTCAAACAACATGTAGGGTTTTTACCGGATGATGTTTCCCGGGGCCCGAAGCTGTCTAAACCCTTGTCTTGCGTGTTGATCCGCCCTGCGTCTCTCGTCCCACTCAACCCCTCTCAAGCTACCACATAGATGCGTTGGCCTCGCGACTAAGTCCTGACACTAAGGACATCTGACGTGACAATTCCACGACAGGTCATGTTAGGCACAATGTGATTGGGGCTAGGGAGGTATGCATCATATCGGACCGACACCATGGCATACTCAAGGCAATGGACATTGTTATTCCAGGATTTGCAAAGCTTCACCACAGATGGTGCATGAGGCATTTCGTGGCCAACTTTTACCGGGCATGTAAGAGCAAGGAGCTCAGCAAAGACCTTACCCATGTATGTGTGGCCTACACCACCGATGGTTTTGATGCTTGGTACAACAAACTCTTTGCAGCGGTGAACGAAGGGGGAAAAGAGTTCTTAACTAGGAATTTAAGCAACAAGCACAAATGGGCATGCGCTCATGACGATGGTGGTAGGCGATATGGCGACATGACGAGCAATCTAGTAGAATGTTTTAACGATGTGCTGAAGGGTGCTCGTGCATTGCCGGTGACTGCAATAGTGGAGTACACCTTCTTCAAGCGTAATGAGTACTTTCAGAGGCATTCTGAAGAGACTGCAAAATGGATAGGTGAAAAAAAGGATTATCCGGAAAAGGTTGATGAATGGTTGCAGTTACAAGCAATCAAGTCTTCACGGCAACAAGTTATCATATTCGACAGAATTGAAATGATCTATCAAATTGATGAGCCAGGTGGCACAACACGAGACAATTTTCAAGGTGGTGCTACATTTGAGGTGCGTCTGAAGACTCGGTGGTGCCAGTGCGAGAGGCCTAGTAAGTATCATTGTCCATGCTCGCATTTGATAACGGCGGCGAAGGCGAGAAACATACATGGTTGTGATGGAAAAACCATGCGGATGCAAGAGTTCCATGTGGAAGCTACTAGGTTGACATGGGCACCAAGATTTCACCCTTTCTTGGACCAATCACAGTGGCCTGAGTACCATGGCCCTCATATTAAGCCAGACCCTCTTCTGAAGGTGGAGACCAAAGGTAGAAGGAGAACTAAGAGGTTCAGGGGTGATATGGATGACCTGGTTGGATACACTGGCATGAAACAATTTGGTAGCGGTCATTTCATGGAGGCTCCTGACACTATCAACTGTGGGGTGTGCGGTGAAGGGCGACACAATGAGCGGACATGAAAGAAAAGGAAAACCAAGAAAAGGAAAACAAGTCGTGGAAGTGGCACCGATGGTGAACGGTGGTGGTGGTCGAGGAAGCACAAGTGACAGAGGTGGTGGTGGTGGTCGTAGAGGGAGCACAAGTGCTAGAGGTGCTAGTGTTCATAGAGGGAGTACAAGTGCTAGAGGTGGTGGTCGAGCAAGCACAAGTGCTAGAGGTGGTGGTCGAGCAAGCACAAGTGCTAGAGGTGGTGGTGGTCGTAGAGGAATGGTTGATAATGGATCGGCCTTCAGTTTTTTGCTTAATCCAGATGGTTGATCTAATAATAATGGTATATTGTTTGTTCATACAATTCCTAGCATTTATTGATTTACTGTATTTACACATTTACTCTCTTTGTGTCTTGTGCTAACAATTGTTCTTTTTGTAGGCAAGGCTTCATCCGGTTCCAGGACGAGGCCGGCGTGCGCGGACCAAGAGGACATGCCGAAGACGTGAATGGAGGCCGGATTGGACAAGGAGAAGGAGAAGGATGTGCCCACACCACCATGTTGGTGTGGTGATGTTTGCAAGCTGAAGGTGTCCACTGACCGCAAGAAGTCATGGACAGAAGGTAGAAGGTTTTTCGTGTGTCCCAACTATGCACATGATCGTCGAAGGCCAACTAACGCATATGACATACCACCGGTATGTTAGGTATACATACAAAAAATGTAAATATGTTTGTCATTTTATTTATAACACAAACATGATTTATATGTAGTCCCCTCCTCCACTTTGCAAGTACTTCACTTGGATAGATCACGAGGTACCAAAAGATGTCCAAGAGGACCAACGTCGAGATTGCTTACGGAGGAAGCGCCTGTTCGAGGAGTCCTATGCACGGGGATTGGAGCGGGAGCGTCATGAGAAGGAGGCTCGTGAGCGCAAGAAGTGTGAGGAAGATAGGGCACGCAAAGAGAAGGAGGCTCGTCAAGAAGAGAGGGCAAGAAAACTTGCAAGGGCTCGCAATGCACAAGAGGAGGACGAGGCACGTGTACAAGAAGGGAAAGTGGCCCCGTACTACTCAGTAGACAAATGGAAAAGGCACCGACATCGATGATGGACTTTCGAGACTTTGTGTGTGATGAACTTGTCAATCGAGACCTTGCGTGGTCATGAACTACTTATGTCATTTGAGACATCGTGTGTGATGAACTTGTAATTCGAGACTATTTGAGATTATGTGCAAACTATGTTTGTCATTCGAGACTAGTATGCTTTGTTCATATTTTTGGTTGAGACTAGCAAAAACATTAACAAAAGACAGAAGTGTGTGCAAAAACTATTAACAGTCAAGGCCAGACACCACAGACCCTGGCGTCTGGCTCATTTTGGTCGCGTAGGAGACCAGACACTTGTCTGATGTGTCTGATGCAAACCCAGACGCCAAGGTGCATGGCGTCTGGGTCCCTATCCAGAGAGCATTTTTTGCAGTTTGCTAACGTGCACACCCAGACGCCAAGTACCGTGGCGTCTGGCTCGTTTTGGTCGCGCAGGAGACCAGATGCTTTTCTGATGTGTCTGATGCAAACCCAGACGCCAAGGTCCATGGCGTCTGGGTCCCTATCCAGAGAGCATTTTTTGCAGTTTGCACACCCAGATGCCAAGGACCGTGGCGTCTGGCTCATTTTGGTCGCGCAGGAGAACATACACTTGTCTGATGTGTCTGATGAAAACCCAGACGCCAAGGTCCATGGCGTCTGGGTCCCTACCCAGAGAGCATTTTTTGCAGTTTGCTAATGTGCACACCTAGACACCAAGGACCGTGGCGTCTGGCTCGTTTTGGTCACGCAGGTGACCAGATACCTGTCTGATGTGTCTGATGCACACCCAGACGCCAAGGTACGTGGCGTCTGGATAAGATTCTTTGGGCCCACCTCTAGCCCTCTCATCCATTCATCTCTGGCGTCTGGGTGCTGGCAAGTTTCACTTAGGGTATGTGGATAAGATGCTATGGGCCCACATCGAGCCCTCTCATTCCATTCATCTCCACTCACATTCACGAGCTGCTACCCCCTCACTCCCTCGCCATCACCCTAACCCCCCTAAAATCTCTCACAAATCAGTCCCGTTTCATCGTTGGATCTTCGGGATTTCATAACAAGAAGGTAAATCAACTCCACCCCCATTTTTTGGTTGGTTTAATGTAACATTTTTTGTGCAAACCCTACTTTTATTTTTCCTAGTGGTTATGCTCAAGGGGTAGGTAAATCAACTCCACCCCTATTACATTCATCTCCACTCACATTCACGAGCTATCCCCCCCCCTCAGATGGATACGGGTGCTCAGTGGGTGCTTAGCCCTACTGTTCATGTCCAAGGCCTTCCTCCATGTGTTGTGCAAGTTAGTAAAGTGGACCTCACTTTTGATTTCTTGAAGACTAAATTCATGTTGAAGCAAGGGTTGAAGGAAGACGATTTTGTGTACTATGTCAGCAGGAGGCAGTCAGATGGCCCTGGGGAAACAAAATTGATTGACATAACTGATGATGGCAAGATTCAAGAAATGCTGAGCGAATGGGAATGGAAAAGGGTTGTTGAGTTGCATTCCTACCGGAAACCGAGTTGTATGTGATGTTTATGTCATTTGAAGTATCGTGCTTATGTCCTAGTGGTTTGAAAAGACTATGTAATGCTTTTAATCTAGTGGTTTGAACTATCGTGGTCATCAACTATTTGTGTAATTTGAGACTATGTCATTTCAAACCTTGTGTAATTTGTGTAATTTGAGACTATGCCATTTGAAACCTTTAGTGTGTGTTGAACTATAGTGGTATGAAAAGACTATGCAATGCTTATATATGTTATTCGAGACTAATATTCTATGTATCATGATATTTGTGTCATTTACAGTGTATACCAATGCGTGCAATTAGGTAGCTAGACAAAACTACAAGTGGAAAGAGAAGTGTTATGCAGCACAGACCGACGCCAAGGACCACGGCGTCCTGCTCCCCGCTTACCACATTTTTCGGTGTCGATCGATCGCCAGACGCCAAGGACCCTGGCGTCTGGTCCCCTGACTTACAACCAGACGCCAAGGACCCTGGCGTCTGGTCCCCTGTGCATATAAATGACTAAATGATTCCTCCTTTTGACAGATTTCATCAACATTTCATAGCAATCAATGAATTCATAGACATCATAGGAAACAACATTTCACATAAATCACATGATTGGGTACTACTTTTAAACGACAAATTCATGTCATACATTCATAGCAACTTCACGAATCCATTGCAACTTAATTCAAACGGCAACAAGTTCATGGAAATAAACGACAACAAGTTCATGGAAAGAGACTACACCAAATTCATCAAAACAAACTAGAACAAGCTCATTGAAACAAACTACAACAAGCTCACTTCCTCCTTCCTCTCTTCATGATATCTGCAAGTGTATGCTCCTCCTCTTCGCTAGCCTCCTCCTCCTCCGCATCATTGTTGGACTTATATCTTTGCATTCCCGCAGGCATAAATTGATGAGGATACTCCGGACTATGGAATTGAGTGTTCCATGTCTTGTTTCTACCTTTCTAGAAAGGGCATTGCCTTGTGTCAGTTGTGTAGCCTGTGATGGTTGTGGAGCATCAACATCATACTCATGTGAAGGAAATATGCCCTAGAGGCAATAATAAAGTTATTATTTATTTCCTTATATCATGATAAATGTTTATTATTCATGCTAGAATTGTATTAACCGGAAACATAATACATGTGTGAATACATAGACTAATAGAGTGTCACTAGTATGCCTCTACTTGACTAGCTTATTGATCAAAGATGGTTATGTTTCCTAGCCATAGACATGAGTTATCATTTGATTAACAGGATCACATCATTAGGAGAATGATGTGATTGACTTGACCCATTCCGTTAGCTTAGCACTCGATCGTGTAGTATGTTGCTATTGCTTTCTTCATGACTTATACATGTTCCTATGACTATGAGATTATGCAACTCCCATTTACCGGAGGAACACTTTGTGTGCTACCAAACGTCGCAACGTAACTTGGTGATTATAAAGGTGCTCTACAGGTGTCTCCGAAGGTACTTGTTGGGTTGGCGTATTTTGAGATTAGGATTTGTCACTCCGATCGTCGGAGAGGTATCTCTGGGCCCACTCGATAATGCACATCACTTAAGCCTTGCAAGCATTGCAACTAATGAGTTAGTTGCATCATGATGTATTACGAAACGAGTAAAGAGACTTGCCGGTAACGAGATTGAACTAGGTATTGAGATACCGACGATCGAATCTCGGGCAAGTAACATACCGATGACAAAGGGAACAACGTATGTTGTTATGCGGTTTGACCGATAAAGATCTTCGTAGAATATGTAGGAGCCAATATGAGCATCCAGGTTCCACTATTGATTATTGACCGGAAACAGTTCTAGGTCATGTCTACATAGTTCTCGAACCCGTAGGGTCCGCACGCTTAACGTTACGATGACAGTTTTATTATGAGTTTATAAGTTTTGATGTATCGAAGGTTGTTCGGAGTCCCGGATATGATCACGGACATGACGAGGAGTCTCAAAATGGTCGAGACATAAAGATTGATATATTGGACGACTATATTCGGACACCAGAAGTGTTCCGGGTGATTTCGGAGAAAACCGGAGTGCCGGAGGATTACCGGAACCCCCCCGGGAGAAGTAATGGGCCTTATGGGCTTTAGTGGAGAGAGAAAGGGGCATCCAGGATGGGCCGCACGCCCCCTCCCCCTCTGGTCTGAATTGGACTAGGATAAGGGGGGGTGGCGCCCCCCTCTTTCCCTCTCCCTCTCCCCCTTCCTTTTCCCCTCCTAGTAGGAGTAGGAAAGAGGGAGTCCTACTCCTACTAGGAGGAGGACTCCTCCTCCTTGGCGCGCCCCAAGGGCCGGCCGGCCTCCCCCCTTGCTCCTTTATATACGGGGGCAGGGGGGCACCCTAGAGACACACAAGTTGATCTTCGTGATCGTTTCTTAGCCGTGTGCGGTGTCCCCCTCCACCATATTCCACCTCAGTCATATCGTTGCGGTGCTTAGGCGAAGCCCTGCGTCGGTAGAACATCATCATCGTCACCACGCCGTCGTGCTGATGGAACTCATCCCCGACACCCTGCTGGATCGGAGTCCGGGATCGTCATCGAGCTGAACGTGTGCTGAACTCGGAGGTGCCGTACGTTCGGTACTTGGATCGGTCGGATCGTGAAGACGTATGACTACATAAACCGCGTTGTCATAACGCTTCCGCTTACGGTCTACGAGGGTACATGGACAACACTCTCCCCTCTCGTTGCTATGCATCACCATGATGTTGCGTGTGCGTAGGGATTTTTTTAAAATTACTACGTTCCCCAACAGTGGCATTCGAGCCTGGTTTTATGCGTTGATGTTATATGCACGAGTAGAACACAAGTGAGTTGTGGGCGATACAAGTCATACTGCTTACCAGCATGTCATACTTTGGTTCGGCGGTATTGTTGGATGAAGCGGCCCGGACCGACATTACGCGTATGCTTACGCGAGACTGGTTCTACCGATGTGCTTTGCACATAGGTGGCTGGCGGGTGTCAGTTTCTCCAACTTTAGTTGAACCGAGTGTGGCTACGCCCGGTCCTTGCGAAGGGTAAAACAACACTAACTTGACGAACTATCGTTGTGGTTTTGATGCGTAGGTAAGAACGGTTCTTGCTCAGCCCGTAGCAGCCACGTAAAACTTGCAACAACAAAGTAGAGGACGTCTAACTTGTTTTTGCAGGGCATGTTGTGATGTGATATGGTCAAGACGTGATGCTATATTTTATTGTATGAGATGATCATGTTTTGTAACCGAGTTATCGGCAACTGGCAGGAGCCATATGGTTGTCGCTTTATTGTATGAAATGCAAATGCCCTGTAATTGCTTTACTTTATCACTAAGCGGTAGCGATAGTCGTAGAAGCAATAGTTGGCGAGACGACAACGATGCTACGATGGAGATCAAGGTGTCGCGCCGGTGACGATGGTGATCATGACGGTGCTCTGGAGATGGAGATCACAAGCACAAGATGATGATGGCCATATCATATCACTTATATTGATTGCATGTGATGTTTATCCTTTATGCATCTTATCTTGCTTTGATTGACGGTAGCATTTTAAGATGATCTCTCACTAATTATCAAGAAGTGTTCTCCCTGAGTATGCACCGTTGCCAAAGTTCGTCGTGCCCAGACACCACGTGATGATTGGGTGTGATAAGCTCTACGTCCATCTACAACGGGTCCAAGCCAGTTTTGCACACGCGGAATACTCAGGTTAAACTTGACGAGCCTAGCATATGCAGATATGGCCTCGGAACACGGAGACCGAAAGGTCGAGCGTGAATCATATAGTAGATATGATCAACATAGTGATGTTCACCATTGAAAACTATTCCATCTCACATGATGATCGGTTATGGTTTAGTTGATTTGGATCACGCGATCACTTAGATAACTAGAGAGATGTCTGTCTAAGTGGGAGTTCTTAAGTAATATGATTAATTGAACTTAAATTTATCATGAACTTAGTACCTGATAGTATTTTGCTTATCTATGTTGTAGATCAATAGCTCGCGTTGTTGCTTCCCTATGTTTATTTTTGATATGTTCCTAGAGAAAAACTATGTTGAAAGATGTTAGTAGCAATGCTGCGGATTGGATCCGTGATCTGAGGTTTATACTCATTGCTGCACAGAAGAATTATGTCCTTGATGCACCGCTAGGTAAGAAACCTATTGCAGGAGCAGATGTAGACGTTATGAACGTTTGGCTAGCTCAATGTGATGACTACTTGATAGTTTAGTGCGCCATGCTTAACGGCTTAGAATCGAGACTTCAAAGACGTTTTGAACGTCATGGACCATATGAGATGTTCCAGGAGTTGAAGTTAATATTTCAAGCAAATACCCGAGTTGAGAGACATGAAGTCTCCAACAAGTTCTATAGCTAAAAGATGGAGGAGAATAGCTCAAGCAGTGAGCATGTGCTCAGATTGTCTGGGTACTACAATCGCTTGAATCAAGTGGGAGTTAATCTTCCAGATAAAATAGTGATTGATAGAATTCTCTAGTCACCATCACCAAGTTAGTAGAACTTCGTGATGAACTATAATATGCAAGGGATGACGAAAACAATTCCCAAGCTCTTCGCGATGCTAAAATCGGCGAAGGTAGAAATAAAAAAACATCAAGTGTTGATGGTTGACAAGACCACTAGTTTCAAGAGAAAGGGAAAAGGGAAGAAGGGGTACTTCAAAGAACGGCAAGCAAGTTGCTGCTCAAGTGAAGAATCCCAAGTCTAGACCTAAGCCTGAGACTAAGTGCTTCTACTGCAAAGGGACTGGTCACTAGAAGCGGAACCACCCTGAATATTTGGTGGATAAGAAGGATGGCAAAGTGAACAAGGGTATATTTGATATACAAGTTATTGATGTGGACCTTACTAGTGTTTATAGTAGCCCCTGAGTATTTGATACTTGTTCGGTTGCTAAAGATCAGTAACTCGAAACAGGAGTTACAGAATAAACAGAAACTAGTTGAGGGTGAAGTGACGATGTGTGTTGGAAGTGGTTCCAAGATTGATATGATCATCATCGCACACTCCCTATACTTTTGAGATAAGTGTTGAACCTAAATAAATGTTATTTGGCGTTTGCGTTGAGCATGAATATGATTTGATCATGTTTATTGCAATATGGTTATACATTTAAAGTCAGAGAATAATTGTTGTTCTGTTTAGATGAATAAAACCTTCGATGGTCATACACCCAATGAAAATAGTTTGTTGGATCTCGATCGTAGTGATACACATATTCATAATATTGATGCCAAAAAGATGCAAAGTTTATAATGATAGTGCAACTTATTTGTGGCACTGCCGTTTGGGTCATATCGGTGTAAAGCGCATGAAGAATCACCATAAAGATGGATTTTTGGAATCACTTGGTTATGAATCATTTGATGCTTGCGAACCGTGCCTTTTGGGCAAGACGACTAAAACTCTGTTCTCCGGAACAATGGAACGAGCTACTAATTTATTGGAAATAATACATACCGATGTATGCGATCCAATGAGTGTTGATGCTCGTGGCGAGTATCGTTATTTTCTGACCTTCACAGATGATTTGAGCAGATATGGGTATATCTACTTGATGAAACACAAGTCTGAAACATTTGAAAAATGTTCAAAGAGTTTCATAGTGAAGTGGAGAATCATCGTAACAAGAAAATAAAAGTTTCTACCATATGATCGTGGAGGAGAATATTTGAGTTACGAGTTTGGTCTTCAATTAAAACAATGTGGAATAGTTTCACAAACTCATGCCACTTGGAACACCACAACATAATGGTGTGTCCGAACGTCATAACCGTACTTTATTGGATATAGTACAATCTATGATGTTTCTTACCGATTTACCAATATCGTTTGGGATCATGCATTAGAGACAGCTGCATTCACATTAAAAAGGGGCACCATCTAATTCTGTTGAGATGACACAATATGAACTATGGTTTGGCAAGAAACCAAAGTTGTCATTTCTTAAAGTTTGGGCTTGCGCTGCTTATAAGAAAAAGTTTCATCATGATAAGCTCAAACCCAAATTGGAGAAATGTGTCTTCATAGGATACCCAAAGGAGACAGTTTGGTACACCTTCTATCACAGATCCGAAGGCAAGACATTCGTTGCTGAGAATGGATACTTTCTAGAGAAGAAGTTTCTCTCGAAAGAGGTGAGTGGGAGGAAAGTAGAACTTGATAAGGTAATTGTACCTTCTCCCCCATTGGAAAGTAGTTCATCACAGAAATCTGTTCCTGTGACTACTACACCAATTAGTGAGGAAGCTAATGATGATGATCATGTAACTTCGGATCAAGTTACTACCAAATCTCGTAGGTAAACCAGAGTGAGATCCGCACCAGAGTGGTACGGTAATCCTGTTCTGGAAGTCATGTTACTAGACCATGACAAACTTGCGAACTATGAGGAAGCGATGATGAGCCCAAATTCCGCGAAATGGTTTGAGGCCATGAAATCTGAGATAGGATCCATGTATGAGAACAAAGTGTGGACTTTGGTTGACTTGCCCGATGATCGGCAAGCCATAGAAAATAAATGGATTTTCAAGAGGAAGACGGACGTTGATAGTAGTGCTACTATCTACAAAGCTAGAATTGTCGCAAAAGGTTTCGACAAGTTCAAGGTGTTTACTACGATGAGAGTTTCTCACTCGTATCGATGCTTAAAGATTGTCCGAATCATGTTAGCAATTGCCGCATTTTATGAAATCTGGCAAATGGATAAACAAAATTGCATTCCTTAATGGATTTATTAAAGAAGAGTTGTATATGATGCAACCAGAAGGTTTTGTCAATCCTAAAGGTGCTAACAAAATATGCAAGCTCCAGCGATCGATCTATGGACTGGTGCAAGCATCTCAGTGTTGGAATATACACTTTGATGAGTTGATCAAAGCATATAGTTTTATAGAGACTTGCGGTGAAGCCTGTATTTACAAGAAAGTGATTGGGAGCACTACAACATTTCCGATAAGTATATGTGAATGACATATTGTTGATCGGAAATAATGTAGAATTATTCTGCAAAGCATAAAGGAGTGTTTGAAAGGAGTTTTTCAAAGAAAGACCTCGGTGAAGCTGCTTACATATTGAGCATCAAGATCTATAGAGATAGATCAAAACGCTTGATAAGTTTTTCAATGAGTACATACCTTGACAAGATTTTGAAGTAGTTCAAAATCGAACAGTTAAAGAAAGAGTTCTTACCTGTATTACAAGGTGTGAAATTGAGTAAGACTCAAAGCCCGACCGCGGCAGAAGATAGAAAGAGAATGAAAGTCATTCCCTATGCCTCAGCCATAGGTTCTATAAAGTATGCCATGCTGTGTACCAGATCTATTGTATACCCTACACTGATTTTGGAAAGGGAGTACAATAGTGATCTAGGAGTAGATCACTGGACAGCGGTCCAAATTATCCTTAGTGGAAAAAGGATATGTTTCTCGATTATGGAGGTGACAAAAAGGTTCATCATAAAGGGTTACGTCGATGCAAGTTTTGACACTGATCCAGATGACTCTAAGTCTTCATCTGGATACATATTGAAAGTGGGAGCAATTAGCTAAAGTAGCTCCGTGCAGAGCATTGTAGACATAGAATTTGCAAAATACTTACGGATCTAAATGTGACAGACCCGTTGACTAAAATTATCTCACAAGCAAAACATGATCACACCTTAGTACTCTTTGGGTGTTAATCACATAGCGATGTGAACTAGATTATTGACTCTAGTAAACCCTTTGGGTGTTGGTCACATGACGATGTGAACTATGGGTGTTAATCACATGGTGATGTGAATTATTGGTGTTAAATCACACGGCGATGTGAACTAAATTATTGACTCTAGTGCAAGTGGGAGACTGAAGAAAATATGACCTAGAGGCAATAATAAAGTTATTATTTATTTCCTTATATCATGATAAATGTTTATTATTCATGCTAGAATTGTATTAACCGGAAACATAATACATGTGTGAATACATAGACAAATAGAGTGTCACTAGTATGCCTCTACTTGACTATCTTGTTGATCAAAGATGGTTATGTTTCCTAGCCATAGACATGAGTTATCATTTGATTAACAGGATCACATCATTAGGAGAATGATGTGATTGACTTGACCAATTCCGTTAGCTTAGCACTCGATCGTGTAGTATGTTGCTATTGCTTTCTTCATGACTTATACATGTTCCTATGACTATGAGATTATGCAACTCCCGTTTACCGGAGGAACACTTTGTGTGCTACCAAACGTCACAACGTAACTGGGTGATTATAAAGGTGCACTACAGGTGTCTCCGAAGGTACTTGTTGGGTTGGCGTATTTTGAGATTAGGATTTGTCACTCCGATCGTCGGAGAGGTATCTCTGGGCCCACTCGGTAATGCACATCACTTAAGCCCTGCAAGCATTGCAACTAATGAGTTAGTTGCGGCATGATGTATTACGAAACGAGTAAAGAGACTTTCCGGTAACAAGATTGAACTAGGTATTGAGATACCGACGATCGAATCTCGGGCAAGTAACATACCGATGACAAAGGGAACAACGTATGTTGTTATGCGGTTTGACCGATAAAGATCTTGGTAGAATATGTAGGAGCCAATATGAGCATCCAGGTTCCGCTATTGGTTATTGACCGGAAATAGTTCTAGGTCATGTCTACATAGTTCTCGAACCCATAGGGTCCGCACGCTTGATGTTACGATGACAGTTTTATTATGAGTTTATAAGTTTTGATGTATCGAAGGTTGTTCGGACTCTCGGATATGATCACGGACAAGACGAGGAGTCTAGAAATGGTCGAGACATAAAGATTGATATATTGGACGACTATATTCGGACACCGGAAGTGTTTCGGGTGATTTCGGAGAAAACCGGAGTGCCGGAGGGTTACGGAACCCCCCGGGAGAAGTAATGGGCCTTATGGGCTTTAGTGAAGAGAGAGAGGGGCAACCAGGATGGGCCGCGCGCCCCCTCCCCCTCTGGTCCGAATTGGACTAGGAGAAGGGGGGGCGTTGCCCCCCTCTTTCCTCTCCTCTCCCCTTCCTTTTCCCTCCTAGTAGGAGTAGGAAGAGGAGTCCTACTCCTACTAGGAGGAGGACTCCTCCTCCTGGCGCGCCCAAGGGCGGCCGGCCTCCCCTGCTCCTTTATATACGGGGGCAGGGGGGCACCCTAGAGACACACAAGTTGATCTTCGTGATCGTTTCTTAGCCGTGTGCGGTGCCCCCCTCCACCATATTCCACCTCGGTCATATCGTTGCGGTGCTTAGGCGAAGCCTGCGTCGATAGAACATCATCATCGTCCCACGCCATCGTCTTGTGGAACTCATCCCGACACCCTGCTGGATCGGAGTCCGGGATCGTCATCGAGCTGAGCGTGTGCTGAACTCGGAGGTGCCGTACATTCGGTACTTGGATCGGTCGGATCGTGAAGACGTACGACTACATCAACCGCGTTGTCATAGCGCTTCCGCTTACGGTCTACAAAGGTACGTGGACAACACTCTCCCCTCTCGTTGCTATGCATCACCATGGTCTTGCGTGTGCGTAGGAATTTTTTTGAAATTACTACGTTCCCCAACATCATGATCCTCTTGATGTGTTGCATCATACTCATGCTCATCATGATGTGTTGGCTCCTCTTGATGTGCTGGCTCCTCTTCATGGACCTCCTCCTCAATGTCCTCTTCGTTCTGGACATAACACCATTTATTAGCTCTGGCGGCGCGGCTACCAGGTGCATACACGTCACTGGACTGAGCACCATGGCAAGAAAGCATAGTTGCCATCTTATGGAACCGCTTCTTGAACTTCTGCGACAACACAAAATATGCTATGATATGAGATGCAAATAACTAATCCGCGAAAAGAACTTTTATAATATGTTGCGACTAACCTCCATCGTGCTCCTAAGAGTCCTCTCAGACAATCCACCACCAGGTGGATGACTCAGTGCAACATTGGCATCCTTGACGCACAGAAGCAACTCTCTGCCCTGCAATTCATGAACACACCAAACTTATGTATTTGAAAGAAGACAATACGATGCAAGTATGTTAGAATATGTTCATTAGACTACCATTTCGTCATGCATCGGTGCATAGTCAACATGAGCCCCTCTGGTGTCTCTCACAGCCGTGTTGAAGGTCTGATAACCTTCTGCAGTTTCTGGGTCTTCAGACACCAACTCCGACCACTCCTTGTGAGTCCAACCAGGCTTTAGCTTTAACCGGTAACGATCCGCATACCACACTTGATACTTCTGATATGCTGACTGATTGTGAGGTCTATTCTCTGATTGCACTAACGTGTCTCTTTGATCCCAAATTTGTATCCATGCACGGTGTTTGTTTGCCCAATCAGATATATCCTGATTGTTCCTTCGATCAAACCTTAAATGATGCACGGTACAAAGCATTAGCAAACATAGACAAATTCAATGCTCTATGTGACACTCCAAATTTTTTTTTGTGATTTTTGTTTTCAGAAAGAGCCTTGCTTGGTTTGGAAGAAGGTCATTTAAAACCTTCCTAAAAACCATCTTCTAAGTTTGCCCTCTCAAAAATCTTTTTTTTTCTTGGATTTAGTTTCTTTTAAAAAGAAAACCTTTTTGATTTTTGGTCTTTCATTTGATTATTATCCACTCTGGTTTACCATGCCTCCTATGGTGAAACTCCCCCAAAAACCCCTCCTCCCACTTTGGTACAACCCAAACATTCTGTCCAAACTAATAAAATCCATTTTTGGATTTTATTCCATTTATTTCTCCTCCCAAAATAATTCTGTCTTTTCTTTTGAGCCTAGGTGATTTGCAAAGCAAGTACCCTAATGCTTTTGATTTTTGACCTCAACTCAACACCCCTGGATAGTCCTTTGTACCCACAACCCAGAACCATCTTGATCCACTCTTCTTCTTTTCAAATATTTCAAATTTCACTCACTGCAAGTTTGGACCAGATTTGCCAAATTTGGTGAAATTCATATCTACACTTCTCCAAAAATTCCACCAAAATTCAGGCAACCTCTAGTTGCAATGAGAGACCACTTCACCAAAAATCAGCTCAAGGAAAAATCCTGGATACCGAATCATTTTGTCGAACACCGCACGCCTTTGTTTTGTTCATATTCAGTAAATTCAGAAAGTTCGATGTCGTTTCTCGGCTGAACTTCAGTCACATGCCCACTGTGCGTTTGGCTCGATGCTCGCAGCCTGGCCTGCTTGTCCGGAGCTCCACACGCGCTTGGCGCCTTCCCGCATCGGTGGCGCTCACCCGCCGCCTGGCGGCGTGCTTCTGGGCGGCGAAACACCGTAACGGCCGACAGGGAGCAAAACGGCGGCTCAACGCTGTTCGGCGCCGCCCAAACCGCCTGGTGGCTCCGCGTGGCCATCCCCTTGCCAGCGCACGCATGCAGCACCGTCGCCGTGGCTTGGCACGCGCAGAGCGCGTTCTCTGCCGTCGACGGGCCGTGCAGCCGTTCCGTCGAGGGCAAGCCGTAAACCTCACTCCCGTGCTGAGCTGGACCCTAAAATGGCACCACTACTCCACCTAGGCGATGCTCAAGCTCCTAAGCCGACCGTCCAGCCATAGCGCCGCCGTAATCAACTCGCCGGACTTATCCGTTCACGGCAACCGACTCGGGCCGGCTATATATAGCACCCCCGAGCCTACTCTCGCCCCCGCACGACTCCACCACCTCACTAGACCCCGCCTAGCCACTGGGAGAGCCTCGAGGGGCCCTTCTTCCCCGACTCCGGCCGCCCCGTTCCACCTCGGCCTCCACCTCGATTCGCTCCGGTGAGGCCGTCTCCGACGCCCTAACTTCGTCAACAACCCTCTCGAGCAACTAGGAGACTAACCCCCACTCCTATTTGATCCCCGTAGCTCCCTCCAGCGAGATCCACGATTGCCCGAACCGCCGTCCGCCGGAGCAAGGGCCGCCGTCAACACAGTGCTCGCCGGCGACCACCACCACCACCCACAGACGCAGGCGGTGCCTCGATCTCAAGGTAACCCCGATCACCTTGCCTCGCCGTGGATCGCCGCCGGCGACCACCGCACCTCTCGGGCGCCGTCGCGCTCTGTTTTCTCCGTTTGAAATTTCAAATCCGACAGGTGGAGCCCGCCTGTCAGCCTCACAGCCGTTTCTTTAAAACAAAACGTTATCCTGGACTTTTCCATAGAGCCCCCTGGAAACTTTCTGTTTCATTACAGATGGGTCCTTGGACCAAAACTCTTATAACTTTTAAACAAAAAATGATTTTTGATTGATTCCTTTTCTGTCATCTTTATTTTTCTGTCTAGTTTTTTGTCATATTTATTTGAAAAATATTTGGAACACTTTTATGTACACTCACGGTATTTACGTTGCGTACGTATGTTTTTTCTTATACCGTAGATACCGGAGGAGGTGACGGAGCTGCAAACTTCACACAGTTAAACTCCGACTACTCCGAACCAGGCAAGCATGTTTGAACTCTTGATATGATGAGTGTTGTTGCATGTTTGCATTTAGTATAGTCATGGCATGTTTATGAACATCACTTTGAATGTTATATTTCATGCACATAAGCGGAAAGTAAGTTTCGGAAAGCATTATGTTGTTGGATACATATTTGCATAGCCATGTGTTGGCATGAGGATGGGTAAGATGGCAGTGTTGTGACATGCTAGTCTTATGCCAGATTTGTTTTGACTTCCGTGTCATCGTGAAACAAATCACATTTGCATTCATTCCTTCCTATACTGTCACATGTTTTCCGAAAGGAATATGGCATAGTAAGTTGCAAATCGTTTTCCTGGTACACACCAAATAGAGAGGCCGGGATGAGGGTTCCATGGCCCTGGATTAAAGCCCGTCATCCGGTCAGGGG
This sequence comes from Aegilops longissima, assembly GCA_021605205.1. NCBI lineage: Eukaryota > Viridiplantae > Streptophyta > Magnoliopsida > Poales > Poaceae > Aegilops > Aegilops longissima. Next base: position 36,268,439 of record CM038678.1, on the reverse strand, counting down.
GCATGGGTGTTTCCGGTTGGGACCGAGAGGGGGGCACCCCTTAGAGCGCGCGTATAGAAATTTGATCCCATGCTACTCGAGGTTGTGACCTCCCCGTCTCAAAGTTTTTCTTGGACGTTGTCCAGGGTGATTCCTAGCATTCGTGAGGTGAAATGGGTGTGTACTAGTTAAATGTGTTTCTACTGAAATACCGTAAACGGAACTAGTCCTTCGTGACTACGGAAATCCGTTGGCTGTGGTCAGTTCATCCAAACTCTGCAGAGTCTCAAATCTTTCAATTATCTTGTACTTTGTTCAAGTACTATATTCATCTTATCTTGTCAGGTATCAGCCTCAGTGACCAAACTTCGGTGGAATTTATGTGTGATAAATCCGGTTAAAAGATTATTCTTATGGATGGACTAATCTTGTTATTTACATTCATTACAAGCCCTGTCTGTGATGTCGCTCAGACGTCCGACGGTGGCATATCTGTTATTTACATTTCTTGCAAGCCCTGTCTGCGATGTCGCTCAGATGTCCGACTGTGGCATTTCTTTTAAAGCCCTTTATGTGACGTCGCTCAGACGTCCGACTGTGGCATTCCTTTTAAAGCCCTTTATGTGATGTCGCTCAGACGTCCGACTGTGGCATTTCTTTTAAAGCCCTTTACGTGGTGTCGCTAAGACGCCCGACTGCGGCATTTCTTTTAAGCCCTTTATGTGTTGTCGCTCAGAGGTCCGACTGTGGCATTTCTTTTAAAGCCCTTTACGTGGTGTCGCTAAGACGCCCGACGGTGGCATTTCTTTTAAGCCCTTTATGTGATGTCGCTCAGACGTCCGACTGTGGCATTTCTTTTAAAGCCCTTTACGTGGTGTCGCTAAGACGCCCGACTGCGGCATTTCTTTTAAGCCCTTTATGTGGTGTCGCTTAGACGCCCGACTGCGGCATGCATATTATTTATTTACCTTTCGAGGCGTCGCTCCAGACACCCGATCGGTTTTCAGTTATTTATTTTATTTATCAAGTCCTGTAATAATATCGTTGTTTATGAGCATCATCCTTTATTCATGACGCATTCATGCATTCATTGATTATACCTTTTTTCTGAACTGTCTTGCGAGTACTTTCAAAGTACTCACCTGGCTTGTTGATTTGGCCAGATGTTGATGAAGGCGATCTCTTGGATGAAGAGTTTGATAGCGAGTCCGACGCCTAGAGGGGTCCCAGTCAGTCCCGTGTGATCCTGTTTTGGTCATTGTATTATCCGCTTCCGCAACCCCCGAATAAATTCATCGAGCCTCCCCCGACGCTCGATGAGCTGCCAGTTAGGAGTCAAGTTATCCACCACTTTTTCCTCGAGCTAGTAGCATGCCACCACACGCCTGTGTCAGGACCGCCCACATGTAAGATATTGGCGAGTTTGTAATAAATTGTTGAGCAGCCTCAGCTCAACCTTGTAATATATTTGATGCTACTGGTTCTCTGTTTATCAAGCATTCGTCTACCAGAAAGGATGACTTTTTCCTATACTGGGATTTAAAGATCGACTTTCTCAATAGTTATTTATTGAAAAAGTCGGTCGTGACACTCTACTACATACTCAAGGACATGCTTGCTCACCGATGCAGAGATAGCATTTCCTCCGTGCTCCCCTCAATTGGAATACCTTGTCTTCTTCCAAATTGTCTTGCCACACGGTCTACAAAGTGCCACTCGACTGCGAAGAAGCATATCATTGGGCACCTCGCCCGCCAAAGATGGCTATCACGCGTGCACATCTCATTAAGATCAAAGCCACGATCTTCCACATAAGGCAACCAATGTACCTGCAAAACCAAGAGATACATTGTTAGATACAAGTTTCATTCTTGACTAAATTTTGTCTCATCGAACTTCTCAATACCTGCTCAGCAGTCAAGGTGTCCAGCTTGTTCATATAGCATTTGTATCGCACATGCGAGCTTCCTGTGTACACTGTCACTTGTTCCCAATAGTACGCAAGCGTAGGGCGCCGATAGGATCATCATCATGCACCCCATCATGATTACCCCGTGGGTTTGGCATGTTGGGGTTCTTGAAATCGGGCCGTCCAACCGGGATCCGCTCCCACATCCACACGGATAGGCTCCAAACAAACCCAGCCAATGAGGATGTATCTCCCTTCCTGCGACATGCCAAGTCAAGCTGCAATCAAACAAACATGTTAGATATGGAGGCACATGACAAATGCAAGATAAATGATTGCAAATATCTCTTACCTGACGATACAAATATGCTAGTGCGGCGAACCCCAGCTATCTTTGGGTATCCCGATTATTGAGTAGCTCGGGAACATCCACATGGCTGAGTTCGGTTGCATCTGAGAAGACTACCTTGGTTAGTACATACCAAAGATAGGCCCGCGCGTACTGCTGCACAACCATGTCATTGGCACCCTCAGGGCACGGATTGGTGTCTCCTCTGACTAGTTTTAGCCAAGAATGCCTCACTCTCGCGGTATCGGCCTTGCCTTGTTGAGGGTCGTCGGGCTGAACACCAATTAAAATGCCAGTCCGTTCTCGCCAATTAACGACGCTGACACGACCGGTAACAGCTGTTCCGTTGATAGGAAGGCCGCTTATCATAGCCATATCCTCTAGGGTCATCGTCAGCTCCCCACATGGAAGGTGGAACGAGTGAGTCTCCGGCCTCCAACGATCCACAAGTGCGGTCAACGCACGCGTGGTTCACCGGCGGAGCGCGTCGCTTAAACTGCAACACGAATGGGAGAAGACCCAATCTTTGAATATAAGGCTCGTATCGCGGGTCGTAAGTAAAGCCATCAGCAGAATGATCCCTCATGCGCATAGCAACTACAAGCTGCAAATAAAGTGATGTTTTGATCAATACAAGAACACAAATGAGAAACAACGAAATTTGATAAGTCTTGCTTCTTACCTTTCCGTTCTCAATGGCACGAGCACGATGCTCCTTATCCCACCCATCGACTAATCCGGCATACCAAGGTCCATCATCATCCGCCATCCTACAAAACAAATCACAAATATCTATGAATACATGAACAATATCAAACAATACAATTTCCTTCTCCAAGTTATGCCATATGAACACACCATTCTTCTCAAACATAACCACATCATTTCTTTCTTCTACCTATGCACACATATCATCTAGAGTACCAAATTTCGCCATCAAATAAATTTCATAATCATCATCCACCATTCTATTGAACAAATCATGTCACACACAATCATCAAATTTCATCATCTCTTTTGCAAAAAAAACTTTGCCATCTATATATTCAACTATATTGTCATACCACTTCACACATATAATATTTTTTCAAAATATATTTGCTTGCCAAAGTAGTCTTCTCAGATTCAAACAAATATTATGCCATCTATATATTCAACATATAGCTAATTTACTAGCACATGCATACATCATCTATAATTCAAAAAAAAATCACAAACTATGTCTATTGGTGGACAACTACAAACATCTATCAACTACACTACCTACCAAATCATCTATCAACTACAAACTATTTCCTAAAACAAAAAATCATCTACTAATCTAACAACACCTAATGTGAAATAATGCATCCAATAAGAGAGGGGAAAACCAAAACAAATTGGAGGCAATGGGGGAGAATACCTCAAAGAAGCTGGGGGGGGGGGGTTCAGATCTATGAGTTTGAGTGGAGGATGGAGTAGATGGGGGGGGTGTGAGGGGGAGGAGGGGCGACGAACAGAGGGGTCTGTTCGTGAGGCGCCGGCAGGAGAAGTTGAGATGGGGTTGGGTGGGCTGGCCCGCGCGGTTATCCAATAACCAGGGCCAAACGCCAGGGTCCTTGGCGTCTGGCCCCTTTGCGACGTCAGCAGGTCAACGGGCAGGCAGGCAGTGCGGGCCAGGGTCCAGACACCAGGGTTCCTGGCGTATGCTTCTCAACCCAGACGCCAGGGATGTTGGCGTCACCCAAAAAGGTCAGAATGACCACACGCAAGCATCTCCGTTGGCAACTTTGTGCACGAATCTTGGAACAAACCGACCGGTTTTCTGCGCCACGTAGGACGAGGCACGTGTGCGGTGTGCGAGTCGGGTCGCCCGCACGTTGGTTGCCATCCCGTGGTCAGCGGTTGCCACCCGGAGGCGTGCGGTGGAACCGCTATGCGCCCGTACGCCACGCTCCGACCATGGTTGACGTCAAACACGTCGCACACCTCTGCCCCCTCTCCATCACGGTTCCATTTACTCAGCCGCACCGTAGTTACTGGCACAACCCACTCGCATTTCAAACCACTGGAGGAGAAGGCGAGGGAGAAAGCGGCGGGGCGGAAGAATCGGCGGTGTTCGCGGCCATCGGTGGTGCTTTCGCCCGGAGCAGGCGGCTGCGCCGGGCGCCTGCGGGTTGAAGGTAATGCTCGCTACAACTCTCGCAACCCCTTCCTGCATTTTCCCCCCTTCCCTCCCTGTTTGATTCCTCGATCGAGATTCGTAGAGATTCAGGCGATTCTGCGATGCGTCGGCGTTCCCACCGGCGCCGAAGTCGTCTGCTAGACGTTTTTGGTGGCACTGGGCAGTTTCGTCGCCGCCGCCGTGGCGGCGTCGTCGGTGTGGTTATGCTTGTTCGGAGGCACGCACTAGTCTTGCCTATGGATTGGGCAGGTGTCTCCCGGGTTGTTTGATGCGCATTGGTTCGAATTTGTGTTTGCAGTCAGTTCGGGGGTGAACTTTGAGGGTGAATTTGAGGTCGCTGTAGTTGCCATTGAACCCTAGATCTAGTTAGTTGGGTTTTGAAACTGTAGTATGAGGCGAACTTGGTAGTTTGATTAACTATCGTGATTGTATGGCAAACTAACTTCCTCAACAAATGTGATAGTTGCCACAAACGTGTTTTCCCATGCGGCAACAAATTACTGAAATGACTGTGATAGTTGCCACAAATAAGCTTTCCCATGCGGCAACTATTTTATTGAATGATCGTGACGGTTGCCACACACGCGCTTCCATGTGGCAACTAAATTTGCTGAATTACTGTGATAGTAGCCACAAACATGCTTTTTCATTGTGGCAACTAATTTTTCTGAATGATTTGTGATAATTGCCATCTTGTGATAGTTGCCACAATCGGTAGTCAATGCTGTTTCAGCAGCCAACTGCACTGGGCGGCAACTAATGTGCACATCAAGTGTGCTGTTGCCACTTGGATAGTATATTCATGTGGCAAATAGAATGTGAACACACTTTCTGCATTGCCATCTGCGAGATAGGGCGAGTGTGGCAAATTAACTGCATAATGTGGCAACCAAATTTGCATATCAATTGTGTCGAGATGCCATACATATGCTTTGCATGTGGCAAGTTTTGGCTGACCACATCATATCATTGCCATGACTACAGTCATTACAATGTGGCAAATTCATTGTATCTGCAGCGCAATTTTTTTTGTTTTTGCCACAACGACTTTGTGATATATGAACACCTTGTGGCAATTTTTCAGGTTCTTGATTAGATGTGGTTTCATCGCTTTGTTGTAGTATGTGTTGCATTTCAGCACGGCAATTTCACCCTAGCACATTTCTGCCACTGTGGCAATTTTTTCAGGTTCTTGATTAGATGCTTACCTATTGCATTTACATTTCCACCATGAAAATTTGGTCTGTTCCTATCTCAGCAGAATGGCTCGTGGCGATCATCAAAATGATGATGATTTCATGGATCCACCACAGCGTGTCGGACAACTGCGGGAGAAAAGAGGGTGATGAGGTAAATGTCCACATCCCTCCTCCTCCTGCTTTATGTTCTTGGTTGACACCTCGAGCTTGCGATCGTCGACACGAACTAAAATTTCATGACATTGCAAAACATGGCAACAACTGATCACTTTTTGCAAAACATGGCAACAACTGATCACTTTTATGCATTTTTTGCGAAGAAGAAACGTATTCGCATATGAGCCTCCCAAGAACGGTATTGTGTTGGTGACAGATTCACCGGCGATCGAAGGGAGCTGCTGCTGAGATGGGTATCAGAGCTATGATGGATGTCCGGTGCACGAACCTTGTCAACCACTGTCACGGCGGCTTGGTGAGATCTCCGACCCGCCTCCGGAATTCGTGATTCCGGGGCGTGGAAGACTACCGTTGAATGAGGAATCTGTGTTACGCACTTTGGGTGTGCCTCGTGGACATATCAAAGTCCCGTCTGAGTCAATAATGAGATCGGGAAGCACTGTTCCCCGTTTGTTTCTGGGTTGGAATCCATGCCGAACACGTCTGCGATGGCAGATTCGCTGCGAGCCATGACGATGCATGGAGATGTTTTCAAGATGAAGCTACTCATGTACCTCATCTCAGCTGTTTTCGCGCCGACCACTTCTCTTCGCCCAAGCAACAAATGCTTCCCCATCCTGGTGAATGATCCATCTTTACTACTTTATTTTCCTTCAATCTTTTGGCTCCGATGTCATGTGTCAAGCTAATGACTGCCAATGTTTTTCGAATGTTTTTTTCCATTTGATTTATGATGCGGCAACCTTTTTTGTCCTGAAATTTTGTGTGGTGCAGGCGGATCTGGAAAATGTGAAGAACATGAATTGGTGTAAGTTTATCGCCGACTTCCTGCATGATGCATTCTCAAGCAAGATGTACCAAAAGGGTTGTCGACTACATTTAATGGTATTTTTTTACCAGTTTTTCTATGAACACTGTTTTTAACACACTTTTATTCATGCATGGCAACCTGATCATAACAAGATGGCAACTGCCATAATGACAATATGGCAACTGGCATAATGACAATATGGCAACTGCCATCATATTATTATGGCAACTGTCATCATACTATGATGGCAACTGCCATCATAGCAACATGGCAACTGCTATCACACTAAGATGGCAATTAGCACATGCAGATGGCAACTTTTTCTTTTCTTCTCTTCTTCATGCACATCAACTTGATTGTCATGGGAACATATATTATCCTGTTTTTTTTCCACACAGTACCCATGATGGCAACTGATATTTCTTTCTTCTTAAAATTGTTTTGCATCAGCTCATGTACGTCGACTGTCTTGATCTGTCCACCGTGGATTTCACTGGTACAGGAGGACCGCCGCCTGCGCACAAGTTTGCTGTTTCTGCGTGGGCTATCAACGCTGTCAAGGTTGTGCTTTCCGCAGACAAGTCTACGGACACCACATATGGAAAAATGCAGGTTAGTTCTGGTTACTTTGTCCACACGGCATGCTTACAATTTGGCATGAGGCAACCGTCTGTGGTTCATAAGAGATGACTACCTTTGTTATCCATGGTTGTCTGATCTTTGTATCCATGTCTCCTCCACATGGCAACTCTTTTCATTCATCTTTGAAACTTACATTCTCTCTCTTACGTCCTAGCTATTTTTTTGTTCTTTCCAGCTGATGGCCAAGCATGCTATAGACTACAGCGTGTTTGGGGGGCCTCAAAACTTTGGAAAGTGGATGGACATGCACTCAGCTCCGTTTTACCCTACCGAGGTAATCAAAAGATCTACATCTATGGTTTGCCGTGGAGTATTTTTTGATGTCGTGCAAGTGATTGCAATACGGGTGGTTGTGATGCTTCTTTGTTTCGTGCACAGGCGAGGGCACCTGTTGAGCATCTAATAGGGCACTTTGCATCCGGAATGACCGGCTTGCTCGGGAAGTTAGTTGAGGGGTGGACATCCCTCAGTGGCTCTGACAGCGACGCAGTTGCGAGGCAGTTCACTTCATTTGTCCCAGAATGTACACATCGGCCAACTGGTTGCCGTGGCCGGTATGACTACAACAGTTCCCAAGAGCCTGCTGACACACAAGATGAACTAGGTGGTGATGTTGGTCTCAGCAAGGATGACGACGATGACACGGAGAATGTTCAACATGACACCGATGATGATGAACATGCTGAAGTTCGCGCAGGTGGCAACAAGGGCAAGGATGCAACAGATGTCCCCAACCGGAGAAAGTCAAAGAACATACGGCTGCGAGGCGAGGGGTGTTGCCATCAAAGAGGGGAGGACTCCAGAGGGTGTTGGGCAGGGTTCTCCGGCAAGAGGTCTAGGACCGATCCGTAGCTGCCGGAAGAGGTTCGACTTTTAATTTTAGTTTTTGCTTTGTCTATTTTCTTGGAACAGACTCATCCTTTTTTGCACTTGTTTTTGTCAAGCGGCACAGCGAGTTTGCTGTCGACAATTGCCACCTTTTTCCTCCATCTCATACGTGCGGTGAGGCGGCAGGTGGTGGACGAGCGATTCTGAAAAGCGGCGCCAATGCCAACCCGTGTTTACTTTTTCGGTTGAACAAAGCGCCCCATTGCGGTGACACCTTCCACCAGGTCATCTCCTCGCCTGACGACGACCAACACTTTGGGATCTGTCGTGTTGCGGACTGAGGAAGGCAGTCAAGAAGTAGGTTTTTCCATGCGCTTTCATTGACATAGCGCTATATTTTCTTGATTTTCAATGCATCCGTTTAGCTTGTCACATTGTCTTACATCGCCGCCCCACGTGGCAACTGCTGTTTTCCAACTGATTTTTCCTTCCTTTTTTAAGTGTATGGCAATTCCTATTGGTTTTTACATGGCAACTGGCATCTAGGCCAAATGGTAACTCTTACTGTACCTAATGGCAACTGCCATCTTTACCGTTGGCTTGTGAGCTCATCCCACACATAGGTTTGAAATTGCATTCATGGCAGATCAGACATGTTTATCATTCTTCAAGTGGGCTAACATGGCACCTGCTGCTGGATTTTGTATGGCAACTGCTAACTATGACACATGGCAACTCACGTTCCCCTTACATGGCAACTAACAGCTTTTCCACCTGTTTTTCATTTTTTTTAAGATTTCTACCATGGCAAACATATTTTTGTTCATTTGTAATACCTTTTCATGTGCTCTATTTTTTGCGGGGTGAAGAAGACTACTACTGCAGGGGCCAAGCATATCAGTGAGGACCCGCTCGAGCATTGCATTCAAAGTTGTCAGCAGGGGCAACTCAGATGTACATGAGGCGCCAGCGACAATCTGCTGCTGCACCGTCAAACGCTCCCACCAACTCTGATGCAAGTGGCCGACCATCTCCGCCCGCTGCGGATGTGCAGAGCTAGAACAACAGCATCCGTACATCGGGGGTGGCGAGTCGGTATCTGCCGGGACAGCTGAAATATTGCCAACTCTTACGGCAATGAAGGATCTTCTTGTGAGCCATGCCACCCCATCGACAAGCGTTGAAGTGGGCGCCCGAGGCGAACCTAAGCAAGGAAGATTCCGCTCATCGACCTGATTCCAAGCGGCGTGCGTGGTGGCACTCCTGTGTCCACGACGAAGCGGCGAGGCGGCAGTTCACAATGATATGCCATCTGGTGAGAGTCACGGCACAACAACTCCAGCTCCTATCGGTGCGAATCTTGCTAAAGCGATTGTTTGCGTGCTGGTCTTCCACCTAGGCGTCGTAGCCCTACAAGCAACCAACAGACATACCCAACGCACCGGCTGTAGCTAGGAGCGGGAGAGATGAGTCTGGTTATGTTCCTGCGTCCACCTTGTTCCGCCACCTGCCAAAAGCAATGTGATGGAGAAACCGGAAGACCGGAGCACAACGATGTAGGTGTCAAGCAGGCACGAGTGGCGCAGTGAGCGTCCGGAGCAGACTGCGCCTTTACCGCGATGGAAATCGCCGGCTTAAATCTGCGCACTTCGGGCTCCCGTCAATGTGGGTGTCCCCTACAGCCCAAACAAGAAGATTCTCATGAAAGCTGCGGCTGATCTGCGACAACCGCCCGCCCTGCAAATAAGCCCGATCATTACATGGCGGCCGATTCAGATATGTTTGTCGATCTTTCACCCTTGGATTCTGCCCGCAAGTCGTTCGTGGTTCGCCGGTGAGGCATGAGAGGCACAATGGCCTTCACCCACCGAGCTTCAGCTTTGGCATCGATCAAGATCAACCGTAGTGCAAGATCCTATGCCGATTGCCTTTGCTTTCACGGGAGGCATGCCCGCAATGATGGCGCAACCATTGGTCGAGGCGGGAAGGCTGTCAAGTTCATGAGCCGATAGTGCAAGGTACACTTATCATGTCCTTATGATTTTCTTGTATACATCTTTGTAGTTTGACTTTTGTCCCAATCATATTTTTGGGGGTTCTCACTTGTGATGGCAACTGACATGTGATGACATGGCAACTGGATTTGATGCATCATGTCACCTACATTTTTTGCTGCCATGATGCATTTCACATTTGGGCAACCACGTGGCAACTGAAGTTGATTCAACATGTCAATCTGTAGTTCTTGTCACACGGCAAATCTGATGCATCACACATGGCAATCTGGATTTGCCGCACCATGTCACCTGCATTTTTGTTTCCATGCTGCATTTTTCATCGGCAAGCACATGGCAAGTGGAGTCGACACAACATGGCAATCTGTAGTTCTTGTGACATAACAACTACAGGCCAACTAGATGGCAACTACAATGCAACTACATGGCAACTGTAGTTGCTATGACATAACCACCTTAGTTGGACCACACATGGCAACTGCCCACTTTTGTACCTACATCTCACACCATGCACCCTGTCTTCTCACAATCCATCTGTTTTGATTTCTAGGTATCCTAATCCACTTTTTTTTAATCCTTGCAGCCACCCCTGAGGAGATTTCACCGTCACTTGATGAAGCTTACCGCAGGATCGAGGAGGCAACATTGCAGAGGAGATCCTCATGAGGGTAAGGGCAATCAAGTTCCAACGTGCCTGCAGATATGGTATCCGAGGATACCATTAGGAGTGCCACCCCTGGTTCTGTGAAGCAGCAGAAGGTAGTTCACCCACCTCCCGCGGAAGACTACGAGCCCGAATTCAGGGCCACTAAGGAACAGACCCAGCTGTATGATATTGTCAAGCGTTTTGGAAATGCGAGGTCCAGCAGCAAGCACATGAAGGAGCTGAAAGCGTAAATGACCACACCCCATAATCTCTCATTTCGCTTTGCTCCTTCTTTACCATTCATCTTATTTTTTTGTACTTTCTATACATGATCCACTTACTTTTTACTTCTTTCATTTTTCTACCTAGTAGGCACGATCCTTCCATGTTATATCATTTTCATACAGCTCATGTTTGGACAGAACCAAGGTCATTCAATGCGGAGCGACGTACGTCGACCTGGGTGATCTTGCCGAGTCCGTGAGGCCAAATGGTGAAATGTCGACGAATGTAGTTGCATGCTGGATCGACTACATCAACAATCATATGGATGTGTGTGCCGACAAGATAATCATGCATTATAGTGTGACCTGCAAAATATGGGATGATGACTTCCACCACAAAATCCTGAGGAAGAATTTTTCTCAACACGGTGAATTCAAGCTCACACTGAAGAAATATGTGAGTACTCCTCCCCTTTCTGCACTATTTTTTCACATGGTGTGGTTTTTTGTCATCATCTGCACTTGTGTTTATGTGGCAGATGTTTTCATGTGGCAACAGCTGGCGTGCACACTGTCATCTTGATTTTTGCATCCCGTGCAAACTATGTGGCAACTTGATAGTAAAATACATGGCACATTTTGTTCATACATGGACGACAACTTTCTTTCAACTACCCCTACCCATAACCAAACATTCTATGTGATTCTAATTTTTTTGTCCCTCTGTTGTTCTTTATGTGAACTCTGCTTCTCATTTCCTTCACTTTTTAAATGCAGGTCATGTTCCCCATGTTCCAGGAGCTTGCACCACATGACCAACAAGACAAGTGTGGTCACCACTATGCCATCTGTCTTGACCTGAAGAACCAACGTTTTGAGGTGCTTGATTCAATCCGTTCGGAAGCTGATGCAGACCTTACTACGCATGCCGAATTCTTCATCAACAACCTCAAAGAGACATGGAACCGTCACTACAAACATTCAAAGGTCCATATCAGGCATTTCCCGACTGAGTATGTGGCGACTGCGAAGCAAGGGAACACGTAATTTCTTAACCCCCTCCTTCATGTGCCATTTACATCAATCCAACCCCTCTTTTGTTGCCACATCTGAATTGAAGTCTATCTTTTGCTACGTCTGTCCTTTTTGCGTGTTCACCTGACTCTTTTCTCGTGCAGGGACGGATTTGTGGCTTTCACGCTTGGAATACTTTGCAAAGTGGGAAGGCAGAATTGTCCCGCTATCACAGCTGCAGCGATCGTTGAGCTCGGGAAAATCCACACATGGAACTGATTGGCGAATGAAGATTTCAAAAGCGGTCCGAACACGCGAGTTTGTGGAGGAAGCTGTCAAGAAAGTCATCAAGAGGTACAAGTGATCACGCGGCGATACACACCGGACGCATACCTTACATTCTGTTGCCGAGGAATGTAAGGTACTATCTCTTTTATTCTCGTCAAAAACTATGTTCGTGTGCTATGTTATGACTGCAACCCCGCGTAGGCTACTATGTAGTGGTGGTGTGTGAGCGACATTTGAATAGTTTCTGTAATATATGTGTGGATGTGAACCTACTTAGGCGTGACAGCAGATATGTTTTTTATGTTTATCATTATTACTATGGTTTCATCGTTTTTATCACCCGTTTGCTGTTTCGAATGCGTCACGATGTTTTAAAACATGGCAAATGTAGTTCATCAGACATGGTTAGCGAACGTCATTGTCATTGTTCATTTGGACGTCTTGCTTCTTCTATTTCATCACTAACTTCACCGGCTAGCATGGTAGGTTTGATCATGTAGCCACAACCTTTCTTCGCGGTTTATGCACGTTGCGCCTTTTCCAACTTGTTTCCTATACATTGCACACAATACACTATGTGTCTCTAAACCGCGTCGTATTGTCATGGAAATATATGCCATGCAGAGTCATTACAAATACCATGGCATATTTTCAGTACAGCTAACATGGCAGATACAGTACAAACAACATGGCAGATCCAGCATAATTAACATGGCGAATCTGATTACAACTAACATGGCAGATCGATTACAACTGAAATGGCGGATCAAAGACAACTAGCATGGCATATTTAGTATAAAATAGCATGGCATATTTAGTATAAAATAGCATGGCAGACTAACTACACATAACATGGCAGATTAACTACACATAACATGGCAGATTAAGTACCCATAACATGGCAACTGCATTTATCCACTCAATGAATTTTCCTTCCACTTCGATGCCCCTCAAGAGTCATTCTACAATCATAAAAAAATTCTCATCATCTAGGGTACAAAACAAAATGTCCACAAGGACCATGTCACGTCGCCCCAATTTTTGCTCATGGATTACCCGCCCCTTTCTTCGTTTTCTTGTGTTTTGCTTGAATCTCTAATCCCGACTTGTACCTTATCTCTCTTGGACGACCCTTTGTGATGGAACGGGGTGGGTTCCTGACCTAGGTCTGCGTGCTTGCTATTCCAGATCCTATCTCCGAGTTTTCAGATGATGGCCCCGTGGATGAAGGCATACTTGATGTGCGGGGGAACCGGTGTAAGGCTTCCTCAGCTTTCCTCTTCTTGATCTCATCAAGCTCTCTTTTCAGTGCCTTCCTGTGTTTTTCCGCGACTCTCGCTGTCTCATCACTCTTGCACGCTTCATCAATTAGCTCAGCATAGTTCTTTGTCAGCACAACGTGCCTCACGGCTTCCATGGTTGGCTCAGGTCTCTTGTCATGCACAGCCAAAACTGCGTGTGTTGTCTGTGGCGCCAACGCATCGTCAGCGTCCCAAGTCCATCGCCGCCTTATGAAATGGCGGGGCATCCGTGTCACAGCGTTCATGTCCATTACTTTTAGTATGTGACAACACACAATGCCGTCCCGTTCGAACTTGCAGCATTAGCGGTAGTACTACCTTACGCCTATCGAGGCTTTGACGAAGTAGTTCCTTCCTTTGTCCGGGTCTTGAGTTCGAATCGACATGCCCAAAATAGAACACACCTTGAGCGTATGTTCGTCCACAGAAAGCCGTGAACATCTTTGTACGCTTTATTTCTTCCTGGAATCTGCAAGTCTTGTGTGTTTTCTGTTAAACTATCGTGCTTTTTTCTTGTACCACCTTATGTTGTCATGTAAATAGAAATACATTTTTGATTGAACATGGCAAACATAGTTCATTGAACATGGCAAATATAGTACGTTGAACATGGCAAATGCAGTACACTAGACATGGCAAATGCAGTACACTAGACATGGCTACTGGAGCACACTAGACATGGTAATTGTAGTACATTTTCAACTGGACATCGTCATTTTCCACACCAACATTCCCCAATGGAAGCACATTGCATAAAACATGGCAACTGCCCTTTTATTTCTGTTGGGGAACGTAGTAATTTCAAAAATTTCCTACGCACACGCAAGATCATGGTGATGGCATAGCAACGAGAGGGGAGAGTGTATGTCCACGTACCCTCGTAGACTGTAAGCGGAAGTGTTATAACAACGCGGTTGATGTAGTCGTATGTCTTCACGATCCGACCGATCCAAGTACCGAACGCACGGTACCTCCGAGTTCAGCACACGTTCAGCTCGATGACGATCCCCGGGCTCCGATCCAGCAAAGCGTTGGGGATGAGTTCCGTCAACCTGACGGCGTGGTGGCGATGATGATGCTCCACCGGCGCGGGGCTTCGCCTAAGCTCATGACGATATGACCGAAGTGGAATATGGTGGAGGGGCACCGCTGCGGCTAAGGAACGATCCGTAGATCAACTTGTGTGTCATGGGGTGCCCCCTGCCCCGTATATAAAGGAGCAAGGGGGGAGGCGGCCGGCCTAGGGAGGAGGCGCACCAAGGGGGGAGTCCTACTCCCACCGGGAGTAGGACTCCTCCTTTCCTTGTTGGAGTAGGAGAGAAGGAAAGAGGAGGAGAGGGAGAAGGAAAAGGGGGCTGCTCCCCTTGTCCAATTCGGACCAGAAGGGGGGCACAGGCCTCCTTCCTTTTGGCCTCTCTTCTCTATTCCCGTATGGCCCAATAAGGCCCATATACTCCCGGCGAATTCCGTAACTCTCGGTACTCGAAAAATACCGAATGACTCGGAACCTTTCCGAACTCGAATATAGTCGTCCAATATATCGATCTTTACGTCTCGACCATTTCGAGACTCCTCGTCATGTCCCCGATCTCATCCGGGACTCCGAACTCCTTCGGTACATCAAAACTCATAAACTCATAATATAACTGTCATCGAAACCTTAAGCGTGCGGACCCTACGGGTTCGATAACTATGTAGACATGACCTAGAACTATTCTCGGTAAATAACCAATAGCGGAACCTGGATGCTCATATTGGCTCCTACATATTCTACGAAGATCTTTATCGGTCAAACCGCATAACAACATACGTTGTTCCCTTTGTCATCGGTATGTTACTTGCCCGAGATTTGATCGTCGGTATCAATACCTAGTTCAATCTCGTTCTGGCAAGTCTCTTTACTCGTTACGTAATGCATCATTCCGTAACTAACTCATTAGCTACATTGCTTGCAAGGCTTATAGTGATGTGCATTACCGAGAGGGCCCAGAGATACCTCTCCGACAATCGGAGTGACAAAACCTAATCTCGAAATCGCCAACCCAACATGTACCTTTGGAGACACCTGTAGTACTCCTTTATAATCACCCGATTCGTTGTGACGTTTGGTAGCACCAAAGTGTTCCTCCGTGGCAGGAGTTGCATAATCTCATAGTTACAGGAACATGTATAAGTCATGAAGAAAGCAATAGCAGCATACTAAGCGATCAAGTGCTAGGCTAACGGAATGGGTCAAGTCAATCACATCATTCTCCTAATGATGTGATCCCGTTAATCAAATGACAACTCATGTCTATGGCTAGGAAACTTAACCATCTTTGATTGAGCAGGCTAGTCAAGTAGAGGCATACTAGTGACACTATGTTTGTCTATGTATTCACACATGTATTATGTTTCCGGTTAATACAATTCTAGCATGAATAATAAACATTTATCATGAAATAAGGAAATAAATAATAACTTTATTATTGCCTCTAGGGCATATTTCCTTAGTCTCCCACTTGCACTAGAGTCAATAATCTAGTTCACATCATCATGTGATTCAACACTAATATTCACATCTGTATGTGATTAACACCCATAGTTCACATCGTCATGTGACCAGCACCCAAAGGGTTTACTAGAGTCAATAATCTAGTTCACATCGCTATGTGATTAACACCCAAAGAGTACTAAGGTATGATCATGTTTTGCTCGTGAGAGAATCTTAGTCAACGGGTTTGTTACATTCAGAGCCGTATGTATTTTGCAAATATTCTATGTCTACAATGCTCTGCACGGAGCTACTCTAGTTAATTGCTCTCACTTTCAATATGTATCCATATTGAGACTTAGAGTCATCTGGATCAGTGTAAAAATCTTGCATCGATGTAACTCTTTACGACGGGCTCTTTTATCACCTCCATAATCGAGAAATATTTCCTTAGTCCTCACTAAGGATGTTCTTGACCAATGTCCAGTGATCTACTCCTAGATCACTATTGTACTCCCTTGCCAAATTCAGAGCAAGGTATACAATAGGTCTGGTACATAGCATAGCATACTTTATAGAACCTATGATTGAGGCATAGGGAATGACTTTCATTCTCTTTTCTATTTTCTGCCGTGGTCGGGATTTGAGTCTTACTCAATTTCACACTTTTGCAACACAGGCAAGAACTTTTCTTTGACTGTTCCATTTTGAACTACTTCAAAATCTTGACAAGGTATGTACTTATTGAAAAAACTTATCAAGCGTCTTGATCTATCTCAATAGATCTTGATGCTCAATATGTAAGTAGCTTTACTGAGGTCCTTCTTTGAAAATCTCCTTTCAAATACTCTTTTATGCTTTGCAGAATAATTCTACATTATTTCCGATCAACAATATGTCATTCACATATACTTATCAGAAATGCTATAGTGCTCCCACTCACTTTCTTGTAAATACAGGCTTCTCCAAAAGTCTGTATAAAACCATATGCTTTGATCACACTATCAAAGCGTTTATTCCAACTCCGAGATGCTTGCACCAGTCCATAGATGGATCGCTGAAGCTTGCACATTTTGTTAGCTCCTTTAGGATTGACAAAACCTTCTGGTTGCATCATATACAACTCTTCTTTAATAAATCCATTCAAGAATGTAGTTTTTGACATCCATTTGCCAGATTTCATAAAATGTGGCAATTGCTAACATGATTCGGACAGACTTAAGCATCGCTACGGGTGAGAAACTCTCATCGTAGTCAACATCTTGAATTTGTCGAAAACCTTTTGCGACAATTCTAGCTTTGTAGATAGTAACACTATCAGCGTCCGTCTTCCTCTTGAAGATCCATTTATTTGACATGGCTTGCTGATCATCGAGCAAGTCAATCAAAGTCCATACTTTGTTCTCATACATGGATCCTATCTCAGATTTCATGGCCTCAAGCCATTTCGCGGAATCTGGGCTCATCATCGCTTCCTCATAGTTCGTAGGTTCATCATGGTCTAGTAACATGACTTCCAGAACATGATTACCGTACCACTCTGGTGCGGATCTTACTCTGGAAGACCTACGAGGTTTGGTAGCAACTTGATCTGAAGTTTCATGATCATCATCATTAACTTCCTCACTAATTGGTGTAGGAATCACCGGAACTGATTTCTGTGATGAACTACTTTTCAATAAGGGAGAAGGTACAATTACCTCATCAAGTTCTACTTTCCTCCCACTATCTTTTTTCGAGAGAAACTTCTTCTCTAGAAAGGATCCATCTTAGCAACGAATAACTTGCCTTCGGATCTGTGATAGAAGGTGTACCCAATAGTTACTTTTGGGTATTCTATGAAGACGCACTTCTCCGATTTGGGTTCGAGCTTTATCGGTGAAAACTTTTTCACATAAGCATCACAACTCAAACTTTAAGAAACGACAGCTTAGGTTTCTTGCTAAACCATAGTTCATACGGTGTCATCTCAGCGGTTTAGATGGTGTCCTTATTAAACGTGAATGCAGCTGTCTCTAATGCATAACCTCAAAGCGATAGTGGTAAATCGGTAAGATACATCATAGATCGCACCCTATCCAATAAAGTCTTGATTCTGACGTTCGGACACACCATAACGTTGTGGTGTTCCGGTGGCGTGAGCTGTGAAACTATTCCACTTTGTTTTAGTTGAAGACCAAACTTGTAACTCAAATATTCATTTCCACGATCAGATCGCGAAACTTTATTTTCTTGTTACGATGATTTTCCACTTCACTCTGAAATTCTTGAACTTTTCAACTATTTCAGACTTATGTTTCATCAAGAAGATATCGCATATCTGCTCAAATCATCTGTGAAGGTCGAAAATAATGATACTTGCCACGGGCATCAACACTCATTAGATCGCATACATTGGTATGTATTATTTACAACAAGTCGAGAGCTCGTTCCATTGTTCCGGAGAACGGAGTTTTAGTCATCTTGCCCAAAAGCACGGTTCACAAGCATCAAATGATTCATAACCAAGTGATTCGAAAATCCATCTTTATGGAGTTTCTTCATCGTTTTACACCGATATGACCCAAGCGGCAGTGCCACAAATAAGTTGCACTATCATTATTAACATTGCATCTTTTGGCATCAATATTATGAATATGTGTATCACTACGATCGAGATCCAACAAACTATTTTCATTGGGTGTATAACCATGAAGGTTTTATTCATGTAAACAGAATAACAATTATTCTTTAACTTTAAATGAATAACCGTTTTGCAATAAACATGATCAAATCATATTCATGCTCAGCATAAGCGCCAAATAACATTTATTTAGGTTCAACACTAATCCCGATAGTATAGGGAGTGTGCGATGATGATCATATCAATCTTGGAACTACTTCCAACACTCATCGTCACTTCCCCTTCAACTAGTTTCTGTTTATTCTGTAACTCCTGTTTCGAGTTACTAATCTTAGCAACCGAACAAGTATCAAATACTCAGGGGCTACTATAAACACTAGTAAAGCACATATCAATAACCTGTATATCAAATATACTCTTGTTCACTTTGCCATCCTTCTTATCCACCAAATATTCAGGGCATTTCCGCTTCCAGTGACCATTTCCTTTGCAGTGTAAGCACTCAGTTTCAGGCTTTGGTCCAGCTTTGGTCTTCTTCACGGGAGTGACAACTTGTTTGCCATTCTACTTGAAGTTTCCCTTTCTTTCCCTTTGCCCTTTTCTTGAAACTAGTGGTCTTGTCAATCATCAACACTTGATGCTCTTTCTTGATTTCTACCTTCGTCGATTTCAACATCACGAAGAGCTCGGGAATCTTTTTTGTCATCCCTTGCATACTATAGTTCATCACAAAGTTCTAGTAACTTAGTGATGGTGACTAGAGAATTCTGTCAATCACTATCTTATCTGGAAGATTAACTCCCACTTGATTCAAGCGATTGAAGTACCCAGACAATCTGAGCACATGCTCACTAGTTGAGCGATTCTCCTCCATCTTTTAGCTATAGAACTTGTTGGAGACCTCATATCTCTCAACTCGGGTATTTTCTTAAATATTAACTTCAATTCCTGGAACATCTCATATGGTCCATGACGTTCAAAACGTCTTTGAAGTCCCGATTCTAAGCCGTTAAGCATGGTGCACTAAACTATCAAGTAGTCATCATATTGAGCTAGCCAAACGTTCATAACGTATGCATCTGCTCCTGCAATAGGTCTGTCACCTAGCGGTGCATTAAGGACATAATTCTTTTGTGCAGCAATGAGGATAAACCTCAGATCACGGATCCAATCCGCATCATTGCTACTAACATTTTTCAATACAATTTTCTCTAGGAACACATATAAAAACATCGGGAAGCAAAAACATAGGGAAGCAACAACGTGAGCTATTGATCTACAACATAATTTGCAAAATACTACCAGGACTAAGTTCATGATAAATTAAGGTTCAATTAATCATATTACTTAAGAACTCCCACTTAGATAGACATCCCTCTAATCTTCTAAGTGATTACGTGATCCATATCAACTACACCATGTCCGATCGTCACGTGAGATGGAGTAGTTTCAGCAGTGAACATCAATATGTTGATCATATCTACTATATGATTCACGCTCGACCTTCGGTCTCCGTGTTCGAGGTCATATCTGTTATATGCTAGGCTCGTCAAGTTTAACCTGAGTATTCGCGTGCGCAACTGTTTTGCACCGTTGTATTTGAGCGTAGAGCCTATCACACCCGATCATCACGTGGTGTCTCAAAGACGAAGAACTTTCATAGCGGTGCATACTCGGGAGAACACTTCTTGATAATTTTAGTGAGAGATCATCTTATAATGCTACCGTCAATCAAAGCAAGATAAGATGCATAAAGGATAAACATCACATGCAATCAATATAAGTGATATGATATGGCCATCATCATCTTGTGCTTGTGATCTCCATCTCGAAGCACCGTCATGATCACCATCGTCACCGGTAGCGACACCTTGATCTCCATCGTAGCATCGTTGTCGTCTCGCCAACTGTTGCTTCTATGACTATCGCTACCGCTTAGTGATAAAGTAAAGCAATTACATGGCTTTTGCATTTCATACAATAAGCGACAACCATATGGCTCCTGCCGATTGCGATAACTTGGTTACAAAACATGATCATTTCATACAATAAAATATAGCATCACGTCTTGACCATATCACATCACAACATGCCCTGCAAAAACAAGTTAGACGTCCTCTACTTCGTTGTTGCAAGTTTTACGTGGCTGCTACGGGCTGAACAAGAACCGTTCTTACCTACGCATCAAAACCACAACGATAGTTTGTCAAGTTGGTGCTGTTTTAACCTTCGCAAGGACCGGGCGTAGCCACACTCGGTTCAACTAAAGTGAGAGAAACAGACACCGCGGTCACCTTTAAGCAGCGAGTGCTCGGCGGTGAAACCAGTCTCGCGTAAGCGTCTGGCGTAATGTCGGTCCGGGCCGCTTCATCTCACAATACCGCTGAACCAAAGTATGACATGCTGGTAAGCAGGTATGACTTATATCGCCCACAACTCACTTTACTCGTGCATATGACATCAACGCATAAAACCAGGCTCGGATGCCACTGTTGGGGAACGTAGTAATTTCAAAATTTTCCCTCGCCACGCAAGATCATGGTGATGGCATAGCGAGAGGGGAGAGTGTATGTCCACGTACCCTCGTGAGACCGTGGCGAGGCGTTATAACAACGCGGTTGATGTAGTCGTGAGTCTTCACGATCCGACCGATCCAAGTACTGAGCGCACGGTACCTCCGAGTTCAGCACGTTCAGCTCGATGGCGATCCCGGGCTCCGATCCAGCAAAGCGTTGGGGATGAGTTCCGTCGACCTGACGGCGTGGTGGCGATGATGATGCTCCACCAGCGCGAGGGCTTCGCCTAAGCTCCGCGACGATATGACCGAAGTGGAATATGGTGGAGGGGCACCGCCTGCAGGCTAAGGAACGATCCGTAGATCAACTTGTGTGTCATGGGGTGCCCCCTGCCCCGTATATAAAGGAGCAAGGGGGAGGCGGCCGGCCTAGGGGAGGCGCGCAAGGGGGTCCTACTCCCACCGGAGTAGGACTCCTCCTTTCCTTGTTGGAGTAGGAGAGAAGGAAAGAGGAGGAGAGGAGAAGGAAAGGGGCTGCTCCCTTGTCCAATTCGGACCAGAAGGGGGCACAGGCCTCCTTCCTTTTGGCTCTCTTCTCTATTCCCGTATGGCCCAATAAGGCCCATATACTCCCGGCGAATTCCGTAACTCTCCGGTACTCGAAAAATACCGAATGACTCGGAACCTTTCCGAACTCGAATATAGTCGTCCAATATATCGATCTTTACGTCTCGACCATTTGAGACTCCTCGTCATGTCCCGATCTCATCCGGGACTCGAACTCCTTCGGTACATCAAAACTCATAAACTCATAATATAAGCATCATCGAAACCTTAAGCGTGCGGACCCTACGGGTTCGATAACTATGTAGACATGACCTAGAACTATTCTCGGTAAATAACCAATAGCGGAACCTGGATGCTCATATTGGCTCCTACATATTCTCTGAAGATCTTTATCGGTCAAACCGCATAACAACATCGTTGTTCCCTTTGTCATCGGTATGTTACTTGCCGAGATTTGATCGTCGGTATCCAATACCTAGTTCAATCTCGTTCTGGCAAGTCTCTTTACTCGTTACGTAATGCATCATTCCGTAACTAACTCATTAGCTACATTGCTTGCAAGGCTTATAGTGATGTGCATTACCGAGAGGGCCCAGAGATACCTCTCCGACAATCGGAGTGACAAAACCTAATCTCGAAATCGCCAACCCAACATGTACCTTTGGAGACACCTGTAGTACTCCTTTATAATCACCCAGATTCGTTGTGACGTTTGGTAGCACCAAAGTGTTCCTCCGTAAACAGAGTTGCATAATCTCATAGTTACAGGAACATGTATAAGTCATGAAGAAAGCAATAGCAACATACTAAACAATCAAGTGCTAGGCTAACGGAATGGGTCAAGTCAATCACATCATTCTCCTAATGATGTGATCCCGTTAATAAAATGACAACTCATGTCTATGGCTAGGAAACTTAACCATCTTTGATTCAACGAGCTAGTCAAGTAGAGGCATACTAGTGACACTATGTTTGTCTATGTATTCACACATGTATTAAGTTTCCGGTTAATACAATTCTAGCATGAATAATAAACATTTATCATGAAATAAGGAAATAAATAATAACTTTATTATTGCCTCTAGGGCATATTTCCTTCAATTTCAACATGGCATCTACAGTTTGGCTAAACATGGCAGTTGCATTTCAACAAACATGGCAGATTCACTTTATTAAACATGGCAACTGCATTTCAGCATATGTGTCGCCAATATAACATTTTTCCAGTTGACATTGGCACTTGCATGCCAACATGCCCCAATGGAAGCACAGTGCATTAAACATGGCAACTGCACTTCATTCAACAAGGAAAATGCACCCGAGCAAGCACGGCAAAACAGAATTTTCATTGAACATGGCAACTGCAGCTGAGTAAGCATGGCAAACAGTATTTCATTAAACATGGCAACTGCATATCATGGCAACTGCATTGCACTCTATAAGGCACCTACTGCCTATGTGCTTTTTCTGCAAATAAGACTGTAACGCAACTGACTTACTTGTTAAAGATCTTGTTGGTGTATATCTTGCTCATTTGCCTCTCCATCGGTAAATACGTTAGCAATTTTGGCTGCTTTAGTGTTGTGGTCGCTTCTTGCTGTAGCTCAGATCCCAGAATTTTTTGTTGCAAAGCTGTGTACTGCTTGGCAAACTGTAGCAATGAGTTGCCAGGGCTGACGTACCGCTTCAAAACAGCATTGAACCCCTCGCTGCGCTGCGTAGTCTGCAGAAATGGGAAGAAGCACTGCATGAAGTAGGCCGGCACCCAGTACATTCGCTTCTCCCACAGGTTAGCAAGCGTCTCGTTGTCTTGGACTTGATGTGTTTCAATCATGGCCATCCAGCTCCTTTCAAACTCCTCCACCGTCAAGCTGTGGTCCACGCACAACTCGAATGCCTTGTGCAGCTCTGGACGGTCAGCAAAGAACGGTCCTAGCGTCTCCTCAGCCTTCTTTATAATGTGCCACCTGCAGTGCCTGTGCACTGCCAACGGAAAGACCTCCTCTATGCCTGCACGCATGCTGAAATCTTGGTCTGTTATTATGTTCATCGGAGCAAGTCCATCCATGCACTCCAAGAAGGTCTTGAACAACCAAACGTACCCATCCGTGTCTTCGTTCCGGACGAGCCCGCAGCCGAACTGCAACGACTGATTATGGTTATTTATTCCTATGAACGGAGCGCATGGCATCTTGTACATATTGGTGAGGTACGTCGCGTCGAATGAAATGCAATCTCGGAAATGTTTGTAGGCTCTCCTTGCAGCACCATCCACCCAATACATGTTCCTGACACGGTCCTCATCGTCCAACCTTATCCTGTAGAAGAAATCTGGATCTTCCTTCGCTTTCTCATCGAAGTAGGCAATTGTGGCCTCTATGTCTGCCAACTTGCTCTCTCTACGGTACTTGGCCTGTAGGTTTGTGACGTCAGCTGGTATGTACGGCATGCTACTCAGTTTCCCCTTTTTGCTGTGGATGAGAGATAGTATCTGTACCATTCTTGATGGACCGACGTTACAATCATGTAGCAGCTTTACGAATTGCCTTTCGACGGGGGTGAACCCTCTGTGGGCGGTCAGAAATTTTACCAGGTCGAACTTCTTTATGAGTTGGTGGTTGTGCTCGTCAAAATATTCAGTGACCACCCACTGTGTACCATCTACGTTTAGCTTACACCGGACAGGGAATTCAGTCTTGAGAATGATACCTCTCTTTCGTTCTGGAACGACAGGCGCAACACCTTTCCCCTTCTTGTTCCTCCGTGCCTTGTGGCACCTCATCTCACCTCTGCTTTATTCATTAGTTTTCTTAATTTTTCTATGGTATTCGGTGTTGACCGCAAATCCATGGAACTTTGCATATGTCTGGTAGAATTCCTTTGCTTCTTCGAACGATTCAAATCTCTGCCCAACGTACGGTGGCTGAGGTACCATGATCTCTGATTGCCCACCGTCTTCATCCCCTTGTGCGTCGTCGTCAGTTTCATCATTCACTTCAGCATCGGCGGCAGTTCCATCTACTTGAGTCTTGGCGGTCTTTGGTGTTCAAAGGGTGCTTATCGGCATTCTTGGAATGATTGCCATTCCGGCTCGACTCGAAATTGTTTGCGGCATGATTGTCTGCTGGCTGGTGGAGCAACGTCTTCCGTGCGCTCGAGCTCCCGCAGATAGATGTCCCAGCGTCGCTGTTCCCTGTAGTTGTAGGCCTGTAATAGAAAAAACAGGTGCGAGTAAGATTTTTGTTTGAATAACATGTGTATCATAGCGGATCACACCATCTTGAGTGAGTTGGCATGACATCATTTCAAACAGCAAGCCGTGAGGCTGCGCGTGGACATGTATGGCAGCTGTCACTGTCCAGTCATGGCAGCTACTGTTCAACAAACATGGCAACTACTGTTTTGCCTACAAATAACTACAAATAACATATGTAGTGCTGTTTTTGTGGTTCAGTTTTTCTCCTTGCCTTGTTGTGCATTTGACCATCTTGTGTGGTCTGTGACACCAAAATGACGTGCTCCACCTGCAGCTTGTGAAGCTTGCCACGAGACGTTTGCCGGGTTACCACCAGCGTAATAACCTATAAGCATAGTATTGGTTGGTCAATTCATGGCAAATGCAGTTTGTGCTAGCACGGCATCTGCAGTTGCCCCTGGTGTGGCAACTGCAGTTTTACTGGCATGGCAACTGTAGTTGCATCGGTATGGCAACCGCAGTTGTTCCTTCATGGCAACTGCAGTTGCCATGGCATGGCAAATGTAGTTGCACTGGCATGGCAACTGCAGTTGTTCCTCCATGACAACTGCAGGTGTCTATGGATGGCAACAACAGTTGTCCAAGGATGACAAGTGTAGTTTTTAATTCATGGCAATTGTAGATATCCAGTCATGGCAATTGTAGATGTCAACTATGCTCATACGCTAATTGAGCATCTGCAACTTCACTTTTTATGGACTCACCTGCATGGCGTCGATGGCAGGTACATGGGTGCTGCTGATGCCACGTGCTGCATGAGCGCTCTGCATTTTCACCGTGATAACTCGTGAGTCCTTTTGCCAGTTTTTTTGCATGTTCATTTTTCATGTCCACAGCAGTATGTGCTCTTTTTCGTTTTGCATTACCTTGATTAGCCATACTAGCTAGTTGAAGTTGGCTGCCCGCAAATTTGTCAGTGTTAACGCCTTGTGACTGAACTTGCCACGGGGGGCCCCTAAGAGTGTTTTGGTCATAAGAACCTACGAAAAAAATGAGAGTGTACGACATAAGTAGAATGTCATCTTCATCGTTGCGAAGATGGCAACTGTTCTCTTCTTTTGTTATCACGCATCATACCTACGCCCGCATACTGTTCTAGTAGTGGCAGCAACGGTCCTGCAGAGATGAGTTGACTGTACTCTGATGCATCTCAAGGGGGCGTTTCTGGCCTTTGAGAATCCCAAGCATCAGCGCCATCTTCGTGATTCATTCTTTCTGTGTCTCGCTTCTTTCCGATGTGCTCTCAATCACTTCATGAACAAGAAGGCATCAACAATCCACAAGAATTGTATTCTTCTGCTGCTTGCACATAGAAGATAGGGATGGCAAGCAACATGTCAAAATAGGTGGCAGCTACTGACAACGAAAGGTGGCAACTGTCGTTATACACAAGTGGCAATTAATTTTTTCCAACCCCTTCATTCCAAAAATTGTCCTTCCTGTCCTTTTTTAGGGATTCCTACTCATCTATTTCATACGCAACTACCTGCGTCAATTAAACTAGGAACTTAAGTTAATCTCAACACGTAGATCACAAAACTACTAGATCTCAGAACTACTGGTGTTGCCACCCTATAGCATGGATCCAGTACAAGATGGGGGAGATTTTCAGCCTGAAGGATGAGAAGGATGAGATAGGGAGATTTTCACCTGATTTTAGCTGATCGTCTCTGAAGGGCTGGGTTGGAGTGGGGGGCTGGGGGTGGGGAGGGTTGGGGTGTGGTTTGTGGTGTGTTTGCCCTACGGATCTGCTCTGGTTGCCATCGCAACCAGAGAAGGCCGGCGACGGAGGTAGGGGTTCGAGAGGTGGGGGACGATGGCGGCAGTCGAGAGAGGCGATCGAGCGAAGGATGGGAACGGCTGGGTCGTGCGGGCAGCGGGTCGTGTGCCCCGGACGGGGCAGTGCGGGCGGGGTTGCCACGCACCGGACGTGCGGGCCGTGGTTTTGTGCGCGCGGACGTGGTCGTGCGGGCCGGTTCCCGTCCATGCCACACGAGGCGTGCGGGCGGGTTCCCGTCCATGCCACACGTGTGGCAGTTATTCGGACCCTTTTTTTGAAACAAGGTCAAATCGTGATTTTGTTAGCCACATAGGTCAGAACAGTAATTTTATCCTCTGCTGCTCCTCCACCCAATTCCTGCTGACCAACCTCGCCTGCACCCACTCTGGCACCGGCCCATCGCGGATATGCCCAGATCCCACCGTCGCCCATCCGCAGCGCGGATCCGCGCCACCACGAGCGCTCTAGAGGCCATGAAGGTACTTCCTCATGTGCTGTTGGCGTAGTCTCTTCGTCCCGCACCGCTGGCGCATCTTCTTCCTCGCGCGGACGCCTGCACGGCTTCCGTGACCTTCCGCTGCCACCGCCACAAAGGCAGTACATCGGCGTGTGGGAGCTGAACTCGGGAACGTGGGTGGCTGAGATAACCAGCCGGCACACCGACAAAGAAGATTTGTATTGGGTCTTTCGTTCGGCCGAGCAAGAAGCGCAGGCTTACGATATCATGTCCGTCCCCCATCAAGGCGCGGGCGTCCATCAAAACTTGGCATTTGGAGAGATGTTGCGGCCATGGGCGGTCTCCGCGCGGAGAGGAGGAAAGACCAGGAGGCTCGGAAGCGCATCATGACGGAGGCGACCGACAAGGCGTACATGGCGGACCTCCGCCGCAGCTACCCGGAGCAAGTCGAGGTGGAGCGTCTTGTACGAGTAGTTAGCGGCCGGGGGCGGATGCCATCGTTCTGTCTAGCAATGACGGCGGCGGCGGCAACAACGACGAAGATGGCCAAGGCCCCGACCCTATGATTGGTGGGAAGGCGATTGAAAGAGACTCGCCAAAGAGAAAGGTAGTGATTGGTAAGTTTCAATTATGTAAGTCTAAGTTTCGGTTTAAGTTCATCTAAATGTCAATGTAAAATATGCAACCAATTTCATTTTAGTAGGTTCATCGGCATTGACTTTTGTTTTAGTAGGTTTATATGTACATGTTTACATCGAATCTGTGCTGTGCCACTCAACTCTTTTTTACTTGGCTAAAGTTTAGGGGATCCGCTAGAAATGACCAAAATTTAGAGGAGTAAAAGTACTGCACTAAAGGATACTTGGCCGTTTACTCTAAATTTTAGGGGATCGGCTAGAGTTGGTCTAAGGGTTACACCTTGCAAAGATTACTCCCACCTTCTCACACACTGAGTGCACCACTTGTTGCAACACGAGAGTTTTCCTTTTTTTTCATAAATTTATTTATTCAAAACGTTTTATTTTTTGAACCGTGCGTCCAAATTCCGAACTATTTTCACGGTTAGATTTCCCCCGTCAAGGATTTTGAAACTGGATCCCATGTTAATAAATTTTGACGAACCTATTTTCCAAAAGAAAAGGGAAACAAAAAATTTGAATGGTACAAATTATCGGACCATAAATCAAACTTGTTACCCCCCCCCCCCCCCTCCCCCTAAGAAGCACAATTGTGCTTCTCGCGGAAGAACATATGTGCTTTCCACAGATGCAAACCCGTGCCTCGACAAGGAGCAAATCTGTGCTTCTAGCACATTTTTTTTCGTTTCCAAGTACGTAGTTCTGCTTCTCGTGGAATTAATATGTGTGTGTGGGGGTGGAGAGAATCTCTTTGCTTTTGCCTCGCCTCATTGGCCCAGTAGAAGCCCAGTAAATCTCCTGACGGATGTTTCTCCTCAATCTTTCTTCAAGCTGCGCATGCTGTTTTTAGAAAAAAGGTGATCTGCAACTGCAGAATGTACATTCGCATTTAAATCATTTTTACTTACTTTTTTCACTTTTATTTGTGTTTTTATTTTTCATCTTCCAGGTCTAGTTTTTTTTCTTTTCAAGCCTTTTGTTTTCTATAGTTGTTTGTACTACAATATTTTTTTCTAACAAATGATGAAGATTTTTTAAAAGACACACTGAATTGTTTTTAAAATACCATGAACACACTGAACATTTTAAGTATATGGTGAATATTTTTTCAAATATGCACTGAACACGTTTAAATATATTATGAACATTTTTCAAAGACGCAATGAATAATTTATTAACATGTGTATACATTGTTTATAACACAGTGAACTTCTACTCAATATATGGTGAACTTTTTTCAAATATATGGTGAACCTTGTGTAATACACACCGAACATTTGAACAAAAGTAATAAATAAATATAGGAGAAAAAATATAATAAACCAGAAAAAGAACCGATGAAAAGAGCAAAAGAAAGAAAATACACCCTCCGTCTCATAATGTAATGTAAGACGTTTTTTCACACTAGTGTAGTGTTAAAAAACGTCTTACATTATAAGACGGAGGGAGTAGGAAAGAAAACCGAAAACTAGTGAAATAATGGAAGGTTCCTACAGACCAGTCAGAAAATCAGAAAAATAGAAAATAAAACCAAAAAAGAAAAAGAAAGAAAAATCGAAAGTAAAAAATACGAAAAATGGACTGGCTCATACAAATGCCCATCGCTAGCGGGGTGGGCCAGGTCGGTCGTGGGACCTACTCCCTCCGTTTGGAATTACTCGTCAAAAAATGAAAATATTTAGATGTATTTTAGTTGTAGATACATTCATTTTTGTGACAAGTAATCCCGAACGGAGGGAGTAGTACATACCGCCCTGGGTGCTAGCAAAGAAGGCAGCGCGCAGCTCCTCCTTCCCCAGGCGCAACCTTAGGCCGGCTCATGCGTGGGGGGCATTGTTTTCCATTTCCTTTTGCTGTTGCTTTTGTTTTGAGTTTCTTTTTGCTTCTTTGAAAAAGACCAGGATCTAAAAATACTTTAGAATTTCAACAAATGTAAATAAATACGAAACAATTGTTCACGAATTTTAAAAATATTCACGAATTCAGAAAGATGTTTACAGTTTCTCAAAATTGATTTTTTTTTGAATTTTGATTGATTATGTTTTTAGTTTTTATGATTTTTTATTTATATGAATCTAATTTGATATTTGTGACCATTTTCCTGTATTTTATGAACAAAATTTAAATTCAATGAACAACTTTGTGAGTTGGATGAACTAATCTTGAAGTTGAGAATATTTTCTTGATGAAGGTTCTGCTGGTAGTGTGCAGGAAACAGGGCTGGTCAATGACAAAGAAATTGGTGAAAATACCCATGATTTTATGCAGCAAACAGGAGACTACACAGAAGATCCAGCCGCAGCTTCCGATGCTGATTCTGGCCGGCGAATCCCCTCGGGATCTGGCGCTGTAGCGGCGTCAGGCGAATCCCCCGCGGGATCGCCGCCTGCAGACGGGACAGGCGGTTGCCCAGGCGGGCCCGCTGCCGTTTTGTCCCTGGGTCGAGCCAACCCCGCCTCGGTGCCCTCTCTTGCGGTTGAGCACGACCCACGTGGCCGTCCTGGCGCGGGGCGCGTTGGCCTGGGCGGGTCGGGCCCCTCCCAGCCGCTGCCAAGTGGCGCGTCTGCACCAGGCTCTACGGCAGGATCTCAACAGGAGTTCTCCCTTGGATCCGGTGCGGCAACCTCTGGATCTTCTGCGGATTCTGTGGCAAATTCTGACTTTGCTGTCTCTGCATCAACAAACCGGCTGCAGGTTCGGGCTGATCAACCGGCCCCGCCCTCCCCGATGCATACTCACACCAGGTCTCAAAGTGGCATTGCTAAACCAAAAATTTACAAAGATGGGTGTATTTGTCGGGGGTCTTTTTGTGCCGCAGGTGAACCGAGAAATTTACAAGATGCTCTTGGTGACCCAAAGTGGAAGAAGGCGATGGATGAGGAGTACTCTACTCTTATGGAGAACAAAACGTGGCGCCTAGTTCCACCTGTCAAAGGGAGGAACGTGATTGACTGCAAATGGGTGTACAAGATAAAGAGGAAGTCTGATGGTACTATCGACAGGTACAAGGCTCGGTTAGTTGCAAAAGGCTTCAAGCAAAGGTATGGTGTGGACTATGAGAACACCTTTAGCCCTGTGGTAAAATCTGCTACTATTCGTTTAGTTCTTTCCATTGCCATCTCTTGGAATTGGTGCATGCATCAACTAGATGTAAAGAACGTGTTTTTGCATGGTGTTCCGGAAGAGGAAGGCTTTATGAGGCAACCTCCTGGGTATGAGAGTTCAGTCTCACCACGACACGCCTGCAAGCTTGATAAAGCACTTTATGGCCTGAAACAAGCACCAAGAGCCTGTTACTATCGTTTGTACTCCAAACTTCGCTCTCTTGGCTTTCTTGCTTCCAAAGGAGACACCTCGTTGTTTTTCTATCATCGGCATGGAGTGACTATTTTTATGCTCATATACGTTGATGATATTATTGTTACAAGCTCCTCATCTAAAGCAGTTGCAGCTCTTCTGAAGGATCTGAGTATGGACTTTGCACTCAAAGATTTAGGTGTCTACATTTCATTCTTGGTATTGAGGTGAAAAATATTCAAGTGGAGTTCTTCCGTCACAGGAAAAATATGTGCAAGAGATACTTCAGCGGATGGGGATGACAGGATGTAAACCTTCACCTACACCCTTGTCTACCTCTGAGAAGTTATCTCTTCATGATGGAGATATACTTACTACCGAAGACTCCACCAGGTATAGGAGCATCGTGGGAGCATTACAATACCTCACGTTGACTCGGCCAGATATTGCATATGCTGTTAATAAGGTCTGTCAGTTTTTGCATGCTCCTACTACTGTTCATTGGACTGTTGTAAAAAGGATACTCAGATATCTTCAAGGAACACAGAGTCATGGGCTTAAACTTTGCAAGTCAGACTCCATGCTTGTTAGTACGTTTTCTTATGCAGATTGGGCAGGTTGTCCTGATGACAGGAGACCCACAGGAGGTTTTGCAGTTTTCCTTGGAGGTAACCTGGTTTCATGGAGTGCTTACAAGCAAGCTACCGTTTCTAGGTCTAGCACAGAGGCTGAGTACAAGGCTCTAGCTAATGCCACTGCTGAAGTAATTTCGGTCCAAAACATGTTGACAGAGTTGGGTATTCATCATCCCAAAGCAGCATCACTATGGTGTGATAATTTGAGTGCCACATATTTGTCTGCCAACCCTGTTTTTCATGCTAGGACAAAACATATCGAGATCGACTATCACTTTGTTCGAGAACGGGTAGCCAACAAGCTGTTGAATGTTCGCTTTGTTCCTACTGGTGATCAAGTTGCAGATGGGTTTACTAAACCCCTTTCTTTGAGGCAGCTGGAGGCATTTCGACGCAACCTCAACTTAGATAGGTTGTGATTGAGGGGGAGTATTAAACAATGTATATACGGTATGTCTATAAACCGTATACGTGTGCGTGCGTGTAGTTTGTTGTAACCATAGTTGGGCTGTTGAGATTGCATCTTATCCTAGATTGTGTCTTGAAGATCAATCCACAGCCCAACAACCTTGTATATCCTGCGGCATTGTGCCTATATAAACACGCACGCGTCCCTGCTAACCGCATACGCTTTAGCCTCATTTTCTACAGTCAAGACGCCCACGGGCCTTGTTGGTGAGGTTTGGCTGGATCTCGTCATCTCTATTTCTCTGAAAGCTCCGGGACTCGTAGAATGCCGCCACCTTGAGAAACGATCTTCACCAGCCCTCCGATTTTACTCTTTGGTGTTCTAGATTCTCCAAGCAAAAGGCTGATGTTGTGTATTGGCGACAATAGCCTTGGGTTCTAGCGCATCTCTGTAACATCTTGCCATGACTCATTGAGTAATGCATTCGTGTGGGGATACCCCCTCCCCCGTGGTTGTTCAAAAATAAAAATATACGACATGCGTAGAAGTATAGAATTGTAGTCCAAGTCACCCTTATTTACCAAAGCTATGGATCTCAACGATCTCTGTGTCCAGCGTCGTTGAAACTTGAAACTCGCCATAGAGCCTTTTATATGCCTATACACCTGGATAGATCTGTGATCTCCTTTGCTTGCTCTCATATCCATCATGTCGTCGTCGATGAAGCCAATGTCGGCGCTGCTGTCCACCCTGCGCCGGGCCGGCCGGCAGCACCTCACGGCGTCCACCGTCGGCGCGAGGCCGCGCGTCATCGGCTCCCACGTCCTCCGGATCCACGGCTACACGCACGTGAAGCAGACGATCCCCAACGGCGAGGCGGTGGAGTCAGCCACGTTCCACGTCGGCGGCCGCGCCTGCCGGATCAAGTGCTACCCGAACGGCAGCGGCAAGAAGCACCACGGCTACACGTCCCTCTTCCTCACCAGCCTCCACGACGCCGGCACGGTGGGGCTCGAGCTCAGCCTGCTCGACCGGGACGGGAGACCGTCGCTCACCCGCGCCACGGAACAGCGACGCTTCTGGATCGGCGACAGCGCGGGCTGGGGCTTCAAAGACTTCGTCAAGAACGACGATCTGGTCGAGGGAGAGCACCTCGTGGACGACTGCCTCACCGTTCTCTGCAACGTCACCGTCCACGACCCTTCATTGCACGCCGCGGAGGTTGCCGCGCCGGCAGCGGCCGAGCCGTTCGACGACCTACGTGGGGAGCTCGGGGAGGCCATGTGGAACGAGACGGACGTGACGATCCACGTCGGCGACGAGACGTTCCCAGCGCACCGGTCGGTGCTGGAGGCTGCGTCCCCCGTCTTCAAGGCAGACCTCGAGAACAACACCACCGGCGAGGTACGCGTCGACGACATGGACGCGGAGGTGTTCAAGACCCTGCTCCAGTTCATGTACACGAGCGCGCTGCCTGAGCCTGACAAGAAGCAGCTCGTGGCAGATGCAGCTACGGCGGAGCGGCTGCTCGTGGCGGCGGACAGGTACGGGCTGGAGAAGATAAAGGCCGTCTGCGAGGAGGCGCTGTGCCCGCGCGTCGACATGGGCTCCGTGGGCGCCATGCTAGCGTTGGCGGAGCGGCATGGATCTGCCGTCCTGAAGAAGGCGTGCATGGAACTCCTCTAATTCCCGGTAACCTATTATCATTCATGGCGACCGAGGGTTTTGAGGAGCTCAAGAGAACCCAGCTAGGGTGCTGGAGCTTCTCGTGTGGAGCTTCTCGTGAGGCAGCTATAGCCTGATGGATATATACGTGCAGCTTGCTGCCTAGTTAAATTAGCTACAGTCCCTAAATCAGAAAAGTTAATTAGATTTTTTAGGGTGCATTTTATTGACTTGTAATGAAGCATTAAAAGAATAAAAACACAATGAGCCTCTGCTTATCTAAGATGCACACAGTCAATATCAACAAACACACACAAAACAACGCGTCGGCAAAAGCAAAGTCATACAAGACCGATGCTTTGCCTATGCGAGAGAAAAAAATCGAAGCCAACAAAACAACGGTCGATAGAATACAGTTAATTAGATACTCTGCAGTTTTCTGAAAAGATACTCTGCATATTCTGTAACATAATTTTGTGATGATATAGGTCTTGCTAAGTTTTTTTTTGAAAACCCCTTTCCATATACACCTTCTGTTCCAAATGAAGTTGAGACACTTATTTTGATATGGAGGGAGTAGTATTAATTATTTAAAAAATTCTTACAATAATTTGTTACAACATTAGCCACGCACGACGGAATACTATTACAAAGCCCACCATCTAAATTATTATCAAAACTAAACTTAGCAATCTCATGCCCCACCACATTAGCTTGTCGATTAATGGTATTAATCTTGAAATTTTTTTTATAAGCATGGTGATGCTAAGCGCTTCTATCTCCAAATAACATGAGGGGAATTGTCAAGGGATTCATTTGCAAGGAAAAATCCACAAAGGAATATTAATTTCACAAGATTCTGCACTAGTGGCGGGAGCAATCGAAGTACTAATAAAATCATTGTTATTAGTATTGGAAAAGTCACACTATTTGGTATTCTCTCGAGTCATCGAGACAAAGCAAGCAATCTAACACACGAGCAAAAAAAAAAGACGAACGGAAGAGGGGCAAAGAAAAGGGGCGAATAAGAGGGTGAATCTTTTCGAAAATCGTTTTAGAAGTGGGGGAGAGAAAAACGAGAGGCAAATGGCGAATAATGTAATGCAAGAGATGAGAGTATATGATGGGTACTTGGTACGTCTTGACTTGGCGTAGATCTCCCCGGCAACTGCGCTATAAATTCTTCCTGCTACTTCTTCAACTTGTGTTGATTTTTCCCTTGAAGAGGAAAGGGTGATGCGGCAAAGTAGAGATAAGTATTTCCCTCAGTTAGAGAACCAAGGTATCAATCCAGTAGGAGACAACACACAAATCACCAATACCTGCACAAACAATCAAACAACTTGCACCCAACGCAATAAAGGGGTTGTCAATCACTTTACGGTTACTTGCAAAAGTGAGATCTGATAGTGATAGATGAAACTAAAGAAAAGGTAAAGTAAATATTTTTGGTATTTTTGGTTTATAGATCAGAAAGTAAAATATTGCAAAATAGTAGATCGGAAACTTGTATGATGGAAAATAGCAGATCGGAAACTTATACGATGGAAAATAGACCCGGGGGCCATAGTTTTCATTAGTGGCGTCTCTCAAGATAGCAAATAATACGGTGGGTGAACAAATTACTGTCGAGCAATTTGATAGAAAAGCGCAAATTTATGACGATATCTAAGGCAATGATTATGAAATATAGGCATCACGTCCGTGTCAAGTAACCGAAACGATTTTGCATCTACTACTATTACTCCACACATCGAGCGACTCCTGCCTGCATCTAGAGTATTAAGTTCATGAAGAACAGAGTAATGCATTAAGTAAGATGACATGATGTAGAAGAATTAACTCAAACAATATGATGAAAACCCCATCTTTTTATCCTCGATGGCAACAATACAATACGTGCCTTGCTGCCTGTACTGTTACTAGGTAAGCACACCACAAGATTGAACCCAAAGCTAAGCACTTCTCCCATTGCAAGAAAAACCAATCTAGTTGGCCAAACTAAACCGATAGTTCGAAGAGAATTACAAAGATATCAAATCATGCATATAAGAATTCAGAGAAAATTTAAATAATATTCATAGATAAGCTGATCATAAATCCACAATTCATCGGATCTCGACAAACATATCGCAAAAGAATATTACATCTGATAAATCTCCAAGAACATCAAGGAGAACATGGTATTGAGAATCAAAGGGAGAGAAGAAGCTATCTAGCTACTAGCTATAGACCCGTAGGTCTGAGGTAAACTACTCCCGCTTCATCAGAAGGGCAATAGAGTTGATGTAGAAGTACTCTGTTATGGAATCCCCCTCCGGCAGGATGCCGGAAAAGGCCCGTAGATGGGATCTCACGGGTACAGAAGGTTGTGACGGTGGAAAAGTGTTTTCATGGATGCTTCTGGTGGTTTGTGAATATATGTGAATATATAGGCAAAGGAATTAGGTCAGGGGAGTCACGGGGGGCCCACAAGACAGGGGGCGCGCCCTACCCCCCTGGGCGCGCCTTCCACCCTTGTGGCCGCCTCGTGGCTCCTCCGACTTAATCTCCGAGTCTCCTGGGTGTCTTCTGGTCCAAGAAAAATCATCGCGAAGGTTTTATTCCGTTTGAACTCCATTTGGCATTCCTTTTTTGCGAAACTCAAAAACAAGGAAAAAACAGAAACCTGCACTGGGCTCTAGGTTAATAAGTTAGGCCCAAAAAATTATAAAATAGCATATTAATGCATATAAAACATCCAAAATAGATAATATAATAGCATGGAACAATAACAAATTATAGATACTTGGGGACGTATCATGTCACTCCGAAGCTTATGGTGGCCATTATGTGGGAGACAGAACTGGTCACAAGGTATTGCAATCTGATTTTTATTGGCCTACTCTCTTCAAGGATGCCCGTAAGTTTGTTTTATCTTGTGATGAATGTCAAAGAATTGGAAGTATTGGTAAGTGTCAAGAAATTCCTATGAATTATTCACTTGCTGTTGAACCATTTGATGTTTGGGGATTTGATTACATGGGACCTTTTCAATCCTCTAATGGGTATACTCATATTTTGGTTGATGTTGATTATGTCACTAAGTGGGTAAAAGCAATTCCAACTAGTAGTGCTGATCACAACACCTCTATAAAAATACTTAAGGAAGTTATTTCCCAAGGTTTGGAGTCCCTAGATATTTAATGACTGATGGTGGTTTAGATTTTATTCATGGTGCTTACCCTAAAATGCTTGCTAAGTATGATATTAACCATAGAATTGCATCACCCTATCACCCTCAATCTAGTGGTCAAGTTGAACTTAGCAATAGAGAAATAAAGTTGATATTACAAAAAATTGTCAATAGGTCCCGAAAGAATTGGTCTAAGAAGTTAGATGATGCACTTTGGGCTTAGAGAACAACATATAAGAATCCTATGGGTATGTCACCTTATAAAATGGTTTATGAAAAAGCTTGTCATCTGCCTCTTGAGTTAGAACATAAAGCATATTGAGTAATTAAAGAACTCAACTATGATTTCAAACTTACCAGTGAAAAGGGGTTATTTGATATTAGTTCACTGGTTGAATGGAGAACCCAAGCTTATGAAAATGCCAAGTTATTTAAAGAAAAAGTTAAAAGATGGCACGAAAAAAGAATCCGAAAGCGTGAGTTTAAAGTTGGAGAATATGTTCTTTTGTACAACTCTCGTTTTAGATTCTTTGCAGGAAAACTCCTCTTGAAGTGGGAAGGACCCTATGTTATCGAGGAGGTTTATCGATCCGGAGCCGTCAAAATAACTAATGCCAAAGGTAATAACCCGAAGGTTGTCAATGGGCAAAGAATAAAACGTTATATCTCAGGTACGCCCACTAATGTTGGAAGCAATATTATCCAAACTATGACACCAGAAGAACACATAAAGGACCTTCCGGAACACTCCAGAATCGTGAAAAGGAGGAGGTACGTGATACAATAAGTAAACGGACTCCGAAAATTCCGCAAAAATAATTTTTGTCAGTTTTGGAATATATAAAAAATTAGGAAAATGAGAAACAACCAGGAAGGCGCCCCTGGTGGGCACAAGACACCAGGGCGCGCCAGGCCCCCCTTGGCGTGCCCAGGTGGGTTGTGCCCACCTCGGGTACCTTCCGGAATCCGTTTTTCTTTCGTTTGCTTGTTTCCCAAGATAAAAAAAATCTTTATATACCCCCCAAACCTATTGACCATCGTATTGCGGAGAAATCTTCTGTTTTCTTTTCTTGCTGTTTTCTGTCAGATCTGCCAGGCCAGGCACCTGTCTTCTCCCTCCTCCAACAACGTGGAAGAGGATGCCTGGTTGATGAAGACTGAATTGAAGAGAGAAGAACCCAAGGAAGCCTTCAAGGGGAACAAGAGTAAGGAGGCTACTGGAGATCAAGCTCCGGTGGTCGATCAAGCCTTACCTGCTGAGGAGGTAGAAGAAGATATCCTTAAACCTTACTATGATCATCTTACCCCCACTGAGATTGAAGCTTTTCGGATCATCAAAATGGCTCGTGTGCAAAATAAATATCTTACCCGTGAAAATATTATATTGCAGGAGCACATCATCGCCCTCGAGAGTGTCATTTGTAGATTGGAGTATCTTTTGAACCTGAAGGATAAGATTGCCTCTACTTCATCACCACCACTTCCTCATTCATCACCAAAGGAAACTTGAGTATCGGGTATGGGCACTCCCCTTGGCTTGTGCCAAGCTTGGGGGAGGTGCCCCGATATCGTATCACCTCCACTATCTTTTGCCTTTACTTATCTTAGTTCGATCTATAGTCATCTTTTGCTTTAGATGAATAAACGTTTAGTTTGATCCTTTCTTTTCGAGTGTTTGCTTAGTGATCTATCCTTGTAATCTTGTGCAATATATATAATAAAGTTTAGTTTGAAGTTTTGTTTTCTTTACTTTCTCGTTCAATAAAAAGAAAGGAAATAAATGAAAAAGATCACATGCTAATTTTATGGTTAGTAATGACATCACATAAGGAAGAGTATAAGTAGAAAATTTTATTGGAGAATTACAAACATAGCATTGTTCAATGATGCAATTCATGAAAGAATTAATAAGGGAAGAGAAGATTCACATGAAAATACACTATCTTGGACATCTTTTGTGATTGTAATCCCCCATGAAAATATTATATGCCAAAATTGTTGACGTTGGACAAGGAAGACAACGTAATGATTTATGTTTGTTCATATTCACATAGCAGTTATATTGTCATAGATCCTTCAACATGTGATGCTTGCCCCCCATCTTTGCTAGCCAAAAATTCTACACTAAGTAGAGATACTACTTGTGCATCCAAAACCCTTAAACCCAAATCTTATTTTGAGAGTCCACCATACCTACCTATGCATTGAGTAAGATCCTTCAAGTAAGTTGTCATCGGTGCAAAAACACAATAAAAATTGCTTCTAAAAGTGTTGGATCATTTAGTGTAAGACAAAATTGAGCGTTGTACGAACTTGCGATGGCAAAGAATAAAAGCGACAGACTGCATAACAAAGGTTGCTATCATAAGTGGCAATATAATGTGACGTTCTTTTACACTAAGAGATTGATCATACAAACAAATAAGCGCATGGCAACCTCTGCTTCCCTCAGCGAAGGGCCTATCTTTTACTTTTATGTATTTACTTTTATGCAAGAGTCAAAGTATTTCTCTCTATTCCTTTTTATTTTCTCTTTTGGCAAGCATCATGTGGTGAGGAAAGATCTAGGTACATATATCCAGTTGGATATGGGTAGCATGAGTTATTATTGTTGACATCACCCTTGAGGTGAGTATGTTGGGAGGCGAAACTATAAGCCCCTATCTTTCTATGTGTCGGGTTGAAACTTTTTGCTCATATGTATGCGGTGAGTGTTAGCAATCATAGAAGACTATATGATGGTTGAGTATGTGGACTTGCAAAAAAGGCTCCGATACGTGACCCTTCCTGAAAAGATGATGAATTGTAGTTGCAAAGTTGACTGAGAACATAGTTTGTTGGTTTTCAATAGAGTTTATGCTTTATACTTCGATGTTGTGATGAATTTTTACTTGTTCATGAGAAGTCTATGATAAAAGTTGTATGATAGAGTTGTTTGCTAAAGTTTGTTGCTGTTATAATAATATACATGCTGCTTCTATGTCCGTATTTTGTTTTTATCGGCACATCTCTCTCTAAGAATGTGGACATGTTTTTCGATTTCGGTTTTTGTCTTGAGGACAAGGAAGGTCCAAGCTTGGAGGAGTTGATACGTCCATTTTGCATCATGTTTTCCTACTATTATTTATATTGTTTTTATGTATAATAATGCATTTTGTAGTAATTCTAATGCCTTTTCTCCCATAATATGCAAGGTTCACACAAAGACGGAGAATACCGCAACTGGAATTCTGGACCTGAAAAAGCTACGTCAGGCCACCTATTCTGCACAACTCCAAATGAGCTGAAACTTCACGGAGAATTTTTATGAAATATGTACGAACTATTGGAACAAATAAGTACCAAAGGGGGCCCACCAGGTGGGCACAACCCACCTGGGCGTGCCAGGGAGCCCAGGCGTGCCCTGGTGGGTTGTGCTCCCCTCGGCCCACCTCCGGTGCCCATCTTCTGGTATATAAGTCATTTTGACCTAGAAAAAAAATAAGGGGAGGACTTTCAGGATGAAGCGCCACTGTCTCGAGGAACTTGGGCAGGAGCACTTTTGCCCTCCGGCGGAGCGATTCCGTCGGGGGAAAGCATTGTCATCATCATCACCAACAACTCTCCCATCTTAGGGAGGGCAATCTCCATCAACATCTTCAACATCACCATCTCCTCTCAAACCCTAGTTCATCTCATGTGCTCAATCTTTGTACCGGAACATTAGATTGGTGCTTGTGGGTGACTAGTAGTGTTGATTACATTTTGTAGTTGATTACTATATGGTTTATTTGGTGGAAATTATATGTTCAGATCCATTATGCTATTTAATGCCCCTCTGATCTTGAGCATGATTATCATTTGTGAGTAGTTAGTTTTGTTCTTGAGGTCATGGGAGAAATCTTATTGTGAGTAATTATGTGAACTTGATATGTGTTTGATATTTTGATGGCATGTATGTTGTGATTCCCTTATTGGTGTCATGTGAACGTCGACTACATGGAACATCACCATATTCTGGCCTAAGGGAGTGCATTGTGGAGTAGGTATTAGATGATGGGTTGCGAGAGTGACAAAAGCTTAAACCCTAGTTTATGCGCCACTTCGTAAGGGGCTGATTTGGATCCCAAAGTTTAATGTTATGGTTAGATTTTATCTTCATACTTTTCTCATAGTTGCGGATGCTTGCGAGGTGGTTAATCATAAGTAGGAGTCTTGTTCAAGTAAGAACAACACCTAAGCACCGGTCCACCCACATATCAAATTATCAAAGTAGCGAACACAAATCAAACAAACATTATGAAAGTGTCTAGATAAAATTCCTATGTACCCTCAAGAACACTTTGCTTATCATAAGAGACCGTTTCGCCTGTCCTTTGCCTCTAAAGGATTGGGCTACCTTGCTACACTTTTGTTACCGTTACCATTACTTGCTCGTTACA
This sequence comes from Aegilops longissima, assembly GCA_021605205.1. Lineage (NCBI taxonomy): Eukaryota > Viridiplantae > Streptophyta > Magnoliopsida > Poales > Poaceae > Aegilops > Aegilops longissima. The sequence goes on along the minus strand of CM038678.1, from coordinate 36,226,982 downwards.
AATTACCTTGCTATCAAACTACTCGCTACTTATAATTTCAGTGCTTGCAAAGAATACCTTGCTGAAAACTATTTGTCATTTCCTTCCGCTCCTTGTTGGGTTCGACACTCTTACTAATCGAAAAGACTATGATTGATCCCCTATACTTGTGGGTCATCAGGGTGCATGGGTTTCTTGACAGCGGTGGCTATAGAAGCCGAGAGAGAAATAAGAAATAGGAAGCAACCGAAATGCAGAGGCTTAGTGCAAGATTAGCGAAACTAGAGGAACTTGAGAGCCAGCGACCTACCGACCAACCATCTTAGCGGCACGAAGATCCTTCCTTCGATGCTGCCCCAGAAGCTACCCCACCATCTCAGCAGAGAAGCAGCGTGGCTTCCAGGGAGCTCGTTCAGCCTGATTTCACGGCTCCTCGCTACCCCGTGGATAGTATCACGAGGGCTGAACATTGTGTGCTAATGGCGAAATGCCAGAACCAAACCTTGAAGGCGGCGCTCGTCTCTGTTGTACCTTCTCGAGCTGAGGGAACTTTCTGACGTAAATATGCCCTAGAGGCAATAATAAAGTTATTATTTATTTCCTTATTTCATGATAAATGTTTATTATTCATGCAAGAATTGTATTAACCGGAAACTTAGTACATGTGTGAATACATAGAGAAAACATATTGTCCCTAGTAAGCCTCTACTTGACTAGCTCGTTAATCAAAGATGGTTATGTTTCCTAACCATAGACATGTGTTGTCATTTGATGAATGGGATCACATCATTAGGAGAATGATGTGATGGACATGACCCATACGTTAGCTTAGCATTATGATCATTACAGTTTCATTGCTACTGCTTTCTTCATGACTTATACATGTTCCTCAGACTATGAGATTCTGCAACTCCCGAATACCGGAGGAACACCTTGTGTGCTATTAAATGTCACAACATAAATGGGTGATTATAAAGATGCTCTATATGTGTCTCCAAAGGTGTTTTTTGGGTTGGCATAGATCGAGATTAGGATTTGCCACTCTGTACGTGTTTCAGAGAGGTATCTCTGGGCCCTCTCGGTAATGCTCATCACTATAAGCCTTGCAAGCAATGTGACTAATGAGTTAGTTACGGGATGAAGTATTACGGAACGAGTAAAGAGACTTGCCGGTAACGAGATTGAACTAGGTATGATGATACCGATGATCGAATCTCGGGCAAGTAACATACCGATGACAAAGGGAACAACGCATGTTGTTATGCGGTTTGACCGATAAAGATCTTCGTAGAATATGTAGGAGCCAATATGAGCATCCAGGTTCCACTATTGGTTATTGATCGGAGATGTGTCTCAGTCATGTCTACATAGTTCTCGAACCCGTAGGGTCCGCACGCTTAACGTTCGATGATGATATGTATTATGAGTTATGTGTTTTTGATGACCGAAGTTTGTTCGGAGTCCTGGATGAGATCACGTACGTGACGAGGAATCTTGAAATGGTCGAGACATAAATATTGATATATTGGATGGCTATATTCGGACACCATAAGTGTTCCAGAAAGTTTCGGGTAAAACCGGAGTGCTGGAGGGGTTACCGGAACCCCCCGGGGAACTAATGGGCCACATTGGGCCTTGGTGGAGAGAGAGAGAGAGAGAGAGTGGAGGCCAGGGCAGGCCGCGCGCCCCCTTCCCCTTGAGTCCGAATTGGACTAGGGAAGGGGGGCGCCGCCCCCATTTCCTACTCCCTCTCCCTCTCCTTCCTTCCCCCTCTCTCCCTCTTGGTCGAATCCTACTAGGACTAGTAGTCCTAGCAGGATTCCCCTCTTGGGGCGCGCCCTAGGGGCTATCCGGCCTCCCCCCTTGCTCCTTTATATGCTGGGGAAGGGGCCACCCTAGAACACACAAGTTTCTCTTAACCATGTGCGGTGCCCCCCTCCACAGTTACACACCTCAATCATACCATCGTAGTGCTTAGGCGAAGCCCTGCACCGGTAGCATCATCATCACCGTCGCCACGCTGTCGTGCCGACGGAACTCACCCCCGCCCTCAACTGGATTAAGAGCACGAGGGATGTCATCGAGCTGAACGTGTGCTAAACGCAGAGGTGTTGTGTGTTCAGCAGTTGATCGGTTGGATCGCAAAGAACTTTGACTACATAAACTGCGTTCTTGAAACGCTTCCGCTTTTGGTCTACGAGGGTACGTGGACACTCTCCCCTCTCGTTGCTATGCATCACCTAGATAGATCCTGCGTGATCGTTGGAATTTTTTGAAATTACCGCGTTCCACAACAGTGGCATCTGAGCCAGGTCTATGCGTAGATGTTATATGCACGAGTAGAACACAAAGAGTTGTGGGAGATAATAGTCATACTGGTTACCACCAACGTCTTACTTTGATTTGGTGGTATTGTTGGATGAAGCGGCCCGGACCGACATTACATGACCGTGTTCATGAGGCTGGTTCTACCGATGTGCTTTTGCACATAGGTGGCTGGCGGGTCTGTTTCTCCAACTTTAGTTGAATCGAGTTTGACTATGGCCGGTCCTTGTTGAAGGTTAAAACAACACACTTAACAAAAAAATCATTGTGGTTTTGATGCGTAGGTAAGAACGGTTCTTGCTAGAAGCCCATAGCAGCCACGTAAAATTTGCAACAACAAAGTAGATGATGTAGGGCGGAACCCTAGGGGCCGATCTTTCACGTTTGGAGAGGATCCCTACGAGGAACACGAAGAACATGCGGAAGAACACGAGGGAAATCACGGGGAAAAACGAAAGAAACACTCAACCAACACGAATATGATCACACATGTGCTAGATCCAAGGAACACAAAGAGATTCACGGTCCAAATCCAACAAAGGACGATACAAGTGGCGGTAGCTCATCTCCGAGAGGAGGTCTTGAATCCACGAGGGATCTTCCCGTAAAGGGGTCTTGAATCCATGGTGGATCTTCTCCGAAGAGGCCGCGGTCTCTCACGAGGAGGAGATCTGTATGGATGAGCAAAGCTCTATCTCATATGAGCTAATCCTTTGCTAACCTTAACTAGGAGGAGGTGGAGGAGTATATATAGTCTAGGTCCACGAAGGGGTAAGTGGGAGAGGGGTACATGGGCCTCGGGCCCGATACACTGTGCGCAGACAGGCGTCGGACGTACGGTGGGTTCCGGTCGTCCGGTGGCTCGTGGGCGTCCGGACGTCCGGTAGTCTACGGACTTCCGCTAATTCGGCTCAGGTGTGATGGTGCCGGTCGCCCGGTGGTGCACGGTCATCCAGGGCCTGGGGGGTGTCGGACGCCCGGTACTTGCCGGTCGTCCGGCCGTTGTAGCTTCCGTCAGCTGGCCCTACTGGCTGGCTGAGTGCCCAGGCGTCGGACGTCCAGCGTTGTCCGGTCGTCCGGTGGCTGAAGACTTCGAGCAGCTTCTTCTCTTGGTCCTTATACTTGGCGTCCTCGCTAGCTCGTCCGTTGGATGTGATGGCTCCGTGGCTTTCCTCAAATACCTGATCATGCATAGCACACACGTTGGAGGTAGTAGCCATGTCTCACATGTAGAAAGTGAAGGTTCGGAGAGGAGTGAGTTCACCTTGTGTCCAATGGCGTATGTTCGAGGTCTCGTCATATGTCCTATTGGGGTTTGGAGAGTAGTCGGAGTCTACATGGGGATGAACGTGGGATGCTCCACATCATCTCTCCCCCCCCCCCTTGGGAAAGATCTGACCTCAGATCGTGATCCTCATCACCATGGAAACGGTTGTCGTGGACGGACTTGTACTTGGACGAAGTTGAAGACATGGTGCAATCCAAGTAGTCCAAGGTGTCTCCGGTATGTGGTACATGCAAAATGAGCAAACACAAGCGACACTCGGAAATACAATGGTTAGCGCACACAAAATGTCCATCATGTAAGAATGAGTCCGCTGGGCAAGATAGTGCGTGACAAAGCACAAGATGCTTATCCAAAAGATGTAGAATGAGAGGTAAAGCATTCATGTGAGCAAATTCATTTGTCGTATGCACAAAGGTGTGATGAATGTGATTAATGCGACCATTGTGCAAAAGGATGTCATAGTGGGACGGTTCATCAATAGCATGAATATGGCAATGGATGCTCAAAATGTGTAAGCTATCATGCAATTGATGGTCGACAATATGATCATGATGTATGAATATGCCATCAAGGAAGATCACAACAAATTTGCTAAGGAAGTGAACAAGCTCTAATATCATGGATGACATGGGAATACAAGATGCAACAAGGCAATCATAATGTGAGGTAATCCATGTATAGGGTGCAAACTTATGGTGAGTATGATATGTCCACCGAGCATGACATGTATGAGCAAAATCAACAAATATTGAGGTGTTGGTGTACCAATGCTCGATGTCGTGGCATGAGTGGAGGTTCGAAGGTGCATCCAATAAGTGCGAGCGTTCCTCAATGTGAAGGTCCATAGAGCCAATCTCCAATGTCGCTCCTCCTTCCAATAGATGTAACATGTAGACAACAAGAAGGAAACAACAATGAAAGAGTGACCCATCCTGTCGTGGTTTTGTCACGGCAGATGTCCTTAGTGTCAGGACTTAGTCACGAGGCCGACGCATCTATGTGGTAGCTTGAGAGGGGTTGAGCGGAATCGAGAGACGCAACACAAGACAGGGATTTAGACAGCTTCGGGCCCCGGGAAACATCATCCGGTAAAAACCCTACATGCTGTTTGAGGCTAGGTCTCATTATCATCACGAGGGAGTCGCCGTAAACCGGCTCTCCTCTTTGTGTCTAGCCCTAAGATTGTTTCTTCTTGCTTGTAGCTTGTCCCTCTTTGGGGAGCCCTGCCCCTCCTTATATATGTTGAAGGGGTGGGTTACATGTGGAGTCCTATTAGGATTAGGACTAGTCTATCTCTAATATAAACCGGATACAAGTCCAAGTCTTAACTCCTTGTAAGACAAATATTCCTTATGCCTTTCCTCTTAAACTGGCCCACCATGGTATGAACCGGCCTTCATGAACCGCCCGTTGGGCCACCAGGTCTTGTCGCTCCTCGCACCCGCCTGCCGGATTACCAATGAGTCGTGAACCGCCAAGTCTCAGCGGGGTCTCAAATAAACCGCCAAGTCCGGCCGGGTTAAATTTCGGCCGGTTTACACCGCGGGGTATATCCCCGACATTAGCCCCAAAGTATAGCTTGGATTTATCCATGGTAAACTTATGCTACAAAATAAACACCAGAACTAATTGGGCAGGTTGTGCTCCGGGTTAAGAATTCTTGTAGACCGGCACCTGATCGTCCTTAAGTCCTTTGTCATTTCCTCCTTCTAGAAAATCCGGGTCAATAACCAGCTTCATACTCAAATTGCTGATGTTGGCTTCTTATGGAAAAAATATTGTGAAGAATAATCCACTTGAGTCGGCTTCCAAAGCGCGGTTTAAGAAATATTGGTCTTGAAATACTCATCGATATTCAACGGTTTGAAGATGCAGAACCTGCCGGTTTTATCATTGCCAAAGACTGTCGGGTTATAAAAACTTGATAATTTCGAGTCATGATTGTTGCGACACGGTTCATGATTGTTGCCAACGCCGGTTCATGATTTTTAATGGCCGGGTTGCAGCCACAGGTCATAATGATTGGTGGCGCCGGTCAACCTAGTTTGCTCAATCAGAGAATTTGACAATATTTCTTCGATGATAATATAATACCTGTAACCCCCAAGTCTTTGAGCAGAACAAAGTGGTGGCTTAAGACTTTGCTTCAATATAAATACTGCCACTTTAAAAGAAATCCATGTTGTTCATCCCAAAGACTAGTAAAACTGAATACTCCATACTATGTAGCCCCCAAGTGCGGGTTGTCATGCTTGCAAAGAACACAGGACTTATAATTGTCTTATACTCATAAAAACTTCAACCAGTGTAGCCCCCAAGGGCCGGGTCATTATGCAATAATGAGCAGGGACTTAATATATACTTCAATGAAAATAACATCATATGATGTAACCCCATCATGGGACTTGAATCCACGTCCACAAGGTTAAGAGCCTTGTGCTTTACCAACTGAGCAGTGGACCCTTCAATATAATGAATAAAAAGCTTTGTACCTTCAACTGTTGACAGGAGCAATTGGTAGCCCCCAAGGGCCGACTCATTATAATGTGATGAGTCGGGTCTTCAATAATATGAGCAAAAAATTACTTTGCATTAGCCCCCAAGTGTCATGCTGCATGCTTGCAGCTACATGAGACTTGCATATTTGATATAATCTCAACTTAAATAATGTAGCCCCCAAGTGCCGGGTCATAAGCCTGCACCGACTCGGGACTATTCCCCCCATTGTAGAATAAATCATACCCATTGATGAAATAATAGCAATTGCGCTGAAGCGACTTTGAAAACCTTAATCGTAATATTGGTTATTGATAACCATAATAAAAATCTAGCCATGTTGGCTTATTCAAGATAATATAATCTGGTATGAAAAATCTTATTCATTCAATATCATAATGAAAATTCAGCCAAGTTTGGCTATTTGAATAATATAACCCAATGATTTATAAGCGCATGATTCCAATGGCGCAATTCAAATATGTACTGGCGACTTATAGTCCAAAGCCAGGCCGGGTTAACAAACACCGGATAATTTCTCATCATATACTGGCGACTTATCGTCTTAAAGCCAGGCCGGTTTAATAAACACCGGATAATTTATCATCATGCTTTATTCAACCTGTCTCTGCATACAACAAGTTTAAAGTGTCCTGGCGGTTTACCGCCGGACGGGTCATAATGCCCAACATATAACCCAGGTTTATAACCAAGCCTGCACTTAAGAATAATCAATGAAATATATCATACCTGTGACATTGAATCACATCATTGGTTTACCAACTTTTTGTAGTAAGGGTGACAACCCCAATCTTGAGTAATGATAACTCCTTTCATACTGTGTCGGTTTATGATAAAACCGTACCGGATTGTGATAAACACCGGTTTAACCACATATAATACTGGCGACTCGTAGTCAAACCAGATCGGGCGGATAGTCTCCGGATTATGATTTGATCATGTACTGACAATTTGTAATTGAAAGTCAAGCCGGGTTAATGAACACCGGTTTACTCCATAATAAGATGGTAACATAAAATCAAACCGGGCAGATAGTCTCCGGATTAAGATTTAACCGTGTTTCATCAATTTGTAATTGACAGTTTGAAACAGATTAACAATGTCGGTTTAAAAACGCAACAGAAGTAAAAGTTCTTTAGCCAAAAAGAACAGAATTCAAGCAAAGGCAAAATAAAGCCATTGCAAATGAGGCTTTACTGAGCCGATCAGATGGTGTTACCATGGTCGGACACGACCAAGCTCCCAATAAGGTGTAGCCATGGTTCAAGTCAGCCAGGTCCCCAACTGAAACCGTGGCATTATGCCGATCAAATGGCGTGGCAATGGTTCGGGTTCGACCAAGCCCCCAAGTGACTCTATGGCCTTAGGCCGATCAAGAGGCGTGACTGGTTCAGACTTGACCATGTCCCCAAGTGATCTGGTGGCTTTCGCCTATCAAAAGGTGTTGCATTGGTTCGGACACGACCAAGCCCCCAAGTGATATCATATAGAGCTTTTGAAAAGCTAACTCAAGGGGTAAACCGAGGCCGCTTTAAGACAGAAACTTCGTGTAACCACACATGATAGGCCAATAAGGCGGGATACCCATGTTTGAACTGCGCATCATGGCAACAGGTCCTCTCTGGCTCCCTTTAACTTTTTGCAAGAGACAAATTCTTCTTGAACCGGGCTATTGAACTGAACATTTGAGAGCTTCAATGTTTTGTGGGAGACATTTTTCCCTTGAACCGGATTTTAAACCGGAAACCTTCTTTCTAAGCCGGAAATTTTCTGACGGCCTTTAAATTTGCACCAATATGGCGGTTTAGGGTCCTGCATTAGATAAGTTTTGCAAGCCGGAGTAATTGTTTTTTCAAAGAAAGCAATAGATAACATAAAAATATATTGGATGGATTTCACCTGATATGTCAGGCTAGTTGATATCCACTGCGGGGTTGATGATCACCATGGTGACGCTGAAATCGATCATGGCCGAGTCAGCCGCGGCAGCAAGGCAGATGAACCGGCCGCGGCAATGTAAACCGGTGCGGACGAGTAAGTTATCTCCGCGTTTATAAACCGGCTCTGACGAGAGTTATTCGCGTGTGTTGATGTAGCAGGGGCAACAACTTGAGCATGTATCCGTCAAGCAGCACGGCACGAACGCGGTAATACAAAAATATCAGCGCATGCCCCTTTGTCACACCTTTGAAATGAATAATGGCCCTGCGAAAAAATACCATATACCAGAGTAATTGTTCTCAAACAAAGTATGTGCTGATAAAATATATAGGGGATAACACCTGATTCGCCTGGACAACAAACGAGTCGACCGTGGCATTGTAAGCCGGTGCGGACGGGCGAGTCAGCCACGGGTCGGATGGATAAATCGCCCATAGTGTTGTAAACCGTCGCGGACGAGCGAGTTGTCTTCCATGTTGTAAGATGGCGCAGACACGTGAACCGGCCGCGAGGGCGGGCAGGCGAGTCATCCGTGACCTTGTAAGGTGGCGCGGACGGGCGAGTCAGCTGGCGCGTTTGATGTAAACTGGACCGCGACATGCGTGCCCGTGGAGCCATGCGGCACAGCCGAACGTGCATCCGCGGCATAACACCATGTTTGTAATGAATAATTTACCTGTATATAACAACACTATAGGGCAGAGTAGTTGTTTTCACAAAAAATTAACAAGTACTGATAAAAAGTAAGCTGGATGGATATCACCTAATTTTCTTCAGGCGTCTTGTCGCATCTGCCGAGAAGCAGACAGAAGCAGAGACCAGCATACGCGTGTTGGTTGCAACTAGGGCGGGTCAACTAGGTCCAGCGGTGTACGCGGAAAAGATATCTCGCAGGCGATGTTGATCCGCCAATCCCATCCGGCGTGGTAGTCCTTTGCCCAGACATGCATACTCACGTGAAGCAAGCAGTTCCTACAAGCATTATTTCTTCCTTGTACAGATTGCCTTCTCAAAGTTTGAGTTTAGATTTGACTCGGTCCTGACACCAGAAAAAGTAGCAGCAGCAGAGGCGTAACCCGGCGACTCCAGAGGGGCGTCGGCAAGACGGGCCGCGGCCAGGTAGCAGCGGCTCCCGGGGCGACGGCGGTGGAGATCCAGCCAGAGTGGCTCGTACTGTCTCGGGTGTGTTGACAAGTCCACATGGTAGCCTGCAATTTACTATTCCAGGATGCTTCCTTTGGATGGCTTTGATTTTGACTCGGACTGCTAATAGTAGTACTATTCAGTAGCGGTTTGATAGAGATGGGCAACTCGCAGCAGTTTGAAGCACAGGGCGGCTCGCGGCCACTTAGAACGGCGATTTGGCGAAGGCCATTGACCCGCCCGCCGAGACACACAGACAGTCCGTAATAGCGGTGAGGCAAAGGTGACTCGGACAGTAGCTTGAAAACAGAGAAGACGGAGCTCACGTCCGGTTTGTGGTCGCTGTTACCTTGACCTCCATCTTTAATCTCTCCGACATCCTTTTTCATAAATAATGTCCGATTCATGATATGATTTGATGTCTCAATCGAAACTTGTACTGCGCTTTGGCAATTTTTGCACAACTGGTATTATCATCTGACTCGGCGAACCTGCACTTTTGATTAGACAAAGAACTCCAGCCATGTTGATTTTGTTGATCTACAAATCAGGACGTTTTGGACGAACGGCGGATTACCTTCTGTTGAACTCGGATCACACACTGCTAGCTTCAAAGCCGACCAGCAAAATTAACCCGGCTCTCGGTCTGCCCAAGATTGTCCAACTTCGTGGTATCCTCGGCTTTAATTCAATCAGCATGACATGACGAGACAGCGGCAGCCGCGGAGGCAATGACCGCAGACGGCGGCGGTTCAAGCAGAGGCCGCGGCAAGGGGAGCCATGGCGGCTCAGGACGCGCGAGGGGCGCCGGCGGTTTAAGATACTGCTGTGAGTCTAGTAGGTCTCGAACCAAGATTCGGCTATAAGTAGTTTTTAAATCGGTCCAACTCCGAACGATGTGTGCGTTGGGCCACCTGCTGCAGCACCTACAATCACTAGTCCCCAGAGTGACTGGACTTTGTTTTCCGTGAATAGTACAGAGCCTGATGGTTTTTTGTAGTAGTAGCCAGTACGGTTGATGGAGACGACTCAGAAGTCGCACTAGTAGTAGCGATAAAAACACGTCGGGATCCGGCGCGCTGGTGAAAACGTGCTGCAATAGGAAACCATGGTTTCGGCGATTTGATCATTGCTTTGATAGATTGCGGACACGTCCTCAACTTGTAGCGGCGACAGTGCAATCGGCACAACCATACTTTCCTTGATCTTTTAAACTTCCAAACCATGAACTCAGACCGATAAACTACGGCTCGGCGTCGGCGAATCCGTATGTGGTCATTAATTTTCCAATTATAACTGTCCTTGTTTCTGGTCTTGGCCCTTCTTGAGCATCGCATACCAAAAAACTCCGTCGGTTATAAATCTGGACTGATGAATTTGAAGTTGATGCAGATCTTTCAAACGGCTCTTGCTTCAACCGGACATTAATGAATTTCTTGATCCCTGAGAGAGATCCCTCCAAGAACTCAACACCACCGTGCGCGTCGCCCCACGGTGGGCGCCAACTGTCGTGGTTTTGTCATGGCAGATGTCCTTAGTGTCAGGACTTAGTCGCGAGGCCGACGCATCTATGTGGTAGCTTGAGAGGGGTTGAGCGGAATCGAGAGATGCAACACAAGACAGGGATTTAGACAGCTTCGGGCCCCGGGAAACATCATCCGGTAAAAACCCTACATGATGTTTGAGGCTAGGTCTCATTATCATCACGAGGGAGTCGCCGTAAACCGGCTCTCCTCTTTGTGTCTAGCCCTAAGATTGTTTCTTCTTGCTTGTAGCTTGTCCCTCTTTGGGGAGCCCTGCCCCTCCTTATATATGTTGAAGGGGTGGGTTACATGTGAAGTCCTATTAGGATTAGGACTAGTCTATCTCTAATACAAACCGGATACAAGTCCAAGTCTTAACTCCTTGTAAGACAAATATTCCTTATGCCTTTCCTCTTAAACCGGCCCACCATGGTATGAACCGGCCTTCATGAACCGCCCGTTGGGCCACCAGGTCTTGTCGCTCCTCGCACCCGCCTGCCGGATTACCAATGAGTCGTGAACCGCCAAGTCTCAGCGGGGTCTCAAATAAACCGCCAAGTCCGGCCGGGTTAACTTTCGGCCGGTTTACACCGCGGGGTATATCCCCGACACATCCAATATGCGTATTTGAGGATGGCTCAAAGAGAAGGAGTTCACCTTTATGAGAATGTCGAAAATGTTGGTGTCGCACATCGTGTATGCCTTCACATGACCAAGTTGTCTCGTGGTGGTACCGCCTTGTAAATCCTTCAAAATGAAAGAAAATGCCAAACACTTGGAAAAACAAATGAGGTTAGCGGAAGGGCAAAATCTATCATTCGTGTGGTAAGATACCCAACAAGTGTATGCATCATGCTCATCATAATAAAGGACAAGGGAGCATTTCATAGTATGGAGGCATATGATGCGATAACAACCAAATACAATAGGCTCAATCAAACAAGCATGCATCACAAGTAAGGTGTCAAAGTCTCCAAGAGCAATAAGCATAGTACGGTTGCACTCAATACAAGTGGATATGAGAGAGGCAACTAATGGAGGAAAGCGACAATGAGCAAGATATATCATGTGAGAGGCATGAGCATATATGTCATCAACCCAAGAAAGCAAGTAAGAGTGGAACATGGGTGATGCAACATGGCAAGCAATCATATCAATCAAGTGAAGCAAGCTAGTAGTGCGAAGATGCAACATACTAGAAGGAATCATGGCAATCATGTCATGTGTGCAAATAGTGGGCATGAATAATGCACATGACATATCACAAGCATGAAAGCAAGATATGAGGAAAATAGCATGAATGTATTGGTGAGAAGCCATATGTAAATAGCAATGGGTCATCATGACTCTCCCAACACAAAAAGCATCAATAGCATGTGGCACAAAGAAATCGAGGCAATAGCTACAAGTATCTCCACCAAGCATGCAAATACACATAGAAGTATCATAATGGTGAATCATGGGTAGATGCAAGCAAGGGTCACAATTGCATGGCAAAGGCATAGAAGCAAGTATAACATGCAAAGTGAACACGGGAAAATGAGCAAAAGGTGACAAGTGGTAAATAGCCCATAGCCGTGTTAGAGCCAAGTAAAAGAGAGGCGCGTAGTCCTTGCGCGAAGAGAACGGTGGTAAGGATAGTCCACAGGATCCCAAAGCATCGTTGCTCTCAAGAGATCGTTTCGTCAACTCTTGGGATTGAGAGGTTGACGAGTATACGTGAGTACCTACACAAAACAAAGACAAAGGAAAAATTGTGTGTGCGTGGTATATGTACACATCATCCATCATGATGCGCACGGGCATGTGTCGGTTAGCACAAAATATCCAATGCTCAAATAAATGAGATGCGTGATATAGAAACATGTCATCCATCATGATAGGTTTGTTATTATGTATGGCATAATGGAGACTCAAATTGTGTAATGCATCACGAGAAATATCTAGAGAATTGTTATTCATGAAATGCATACGGTGCACGCAATTATGGGAATCACGCAAAGTATGGAATGCATCAAGATCTCCTAATATGTATGAGGAAACTATGGGGGTCTCCTCATGAGCATTAACGGAAACATCACATGGAGAATATTGACAACATCCAAAACAAAGCATGTTTGGTTCAATGTGATCATGGCATGGCATAGTAGATGAATTGTGCAAATCATGTAAAGGAAGCATGGCAATATCATCACATGAAAAACAAAAGCCAATGACCATCATCTCGTCATCTATGCCATAAGTGCAAATGGGATTGATTTTAATGGGGCATGCATAGTTACTATGTTGAGATTGTAATGATGCAATATGGGAGATCTCACTCATAGCATATGACAAGTTCAATGGATTGTCAAACATGATGTGACCAATAGAATTTTGACATGATATCCTATGGAGCATAGCATCACAACTAGGCAACTCAACATGCTCATCATCATATTCATCATAAATAGGTAAGTCAAGGCATGAAGAAGTCTCACTAGCATGAATCATGGGAATAGGTGGGTCAACATCATGGAAGCAATCAATGTCAAGAGAGTCCACTAGCGGGACAAGAGAAGCACCATCACCTATGTTACCTTTAGAGCGTCGCTCATGTGTTGTAGGTGAGGTGTTGAAGATCCACTTGTTGTCATCTTCATCTTGATGGAACCATGTGGGGGGTGCATCATCTTCCACCATGGCCATCGATTTTCCCATTGGAGGGATGGACTCGTCGAGGGTAGGCATGTCATCATGTAGGAGACCTAGCACCAAAGAAAAAACACACTAGGAGTAGAGGTTAAGTCGTTAGAAATCATAGTGGCCTCACATGCTGAGGGAGTCCTGGATTGGGGGGTGTCCGGATGGCCGGACTATGACCTTTGGCCGGACTCCTGGACTATGAAGATACAAGATTGAAGACTTCGTCCCGTGTCCGGATGGGACTTTCCCTGGCGTGGAAGGAAAGCTTGGCGATACGGATATGTAGATCTCCTCCCATTGTAACCGACTCTGTGTAACCCTAACCCTCTTCGGTGTCTATATAAACCGGAGGGTTTTAGTCCTTAGGACGAACAACAATCATACCATAGGCTAGCTTCTGAAGGAAATATGCCCTAGAGGCAATAATAAAGTTATTATTTATTTCCTTATTTCATGATAAATGTTTATTATTAATGCTAGAATTGTATGAACCGGAAACATGATACATGTGTGAATACATAGACAAACATATAGTCACTAGTATGCCTCTACTTGACTAGCTCATTAATCAAAGATGGTTATGTTTCCTAACCATAGACATGTGTTGTTATTTGATTAATGGGATCACATCATTAGGAGAATGATGTGATTGACATGACCCATTCCGTTAGCCTAGCACTTGATCGTTTAGTATATTGCTATTGCTTTCTTCATGACTTATACATGTTCCGGTAACTATGAGATTATGCAACTCCCATTTACGGAGGAACACTTTGGTGCTACCAAATGTCACAACGTAATCGGGTGATTATAAAGGAGTACTACAGGTGTCTCCAAAGGTACATGTTGGGTTGGCGTATTTGAGATTAGGTTTTGTCACTCGATTGTCGGAGAGGTATCTCGGGCCTTCTCGGTAATACACATCACATAAGCCTTGCAAGCATTGCAACTAATAAGTTAGTTGCGAGATGATGTATTACGGAACGAGTAAAGAGACTTGCCAGTAACGAGATTGAACTAGGTAATGGATACCGATGATCGAATCTCGGGCAAGTAACATACCGATGACAAAGGGAACAACGTATGTTGTTATGCGGTTTGACCGATAAAGATCTTCGTACAATATGTAGGAGCCAATATGAGCATCCAGGTTCCGCTATTGGTTATTGACCAAGAATAGTTCTAGGTCATGTCTACATAGTTCTCGAACCCGTAGGGTCCGCAACAAGGTTTCGATGATGGTTATATTATGAGTTTATGAGTTTTGATGTACCGAAGGAGTTCGGAGTCCCGGATGAGATCGGGGACATGACGAGGAGTCTCGAAATGGTCAAGGCGTAAAGATCGATATATTGGGCGACTATATTCGGACATCGGAAAGGTTCGAGTAATTGGTATTTTTCGAGTACCGGTAGTTACGGGAGAAGCAATGGGCCTTGATGGGCTTTAGTGGGAAGAGGAGAAAGGGTCAAGGGCTGCTGCGCCCCGTCCCCTCTAGTCCGAATTGGACTAGGGAAAGGGGCCGCCACCTTTCCTTCTCCTCCACTTCCTTCTCCCTTCCTCCCCTCTTGGTGGACTCCTACTAGGACTTGGAGTCCTAGTAGGACTCCACATCCTGGCCGCACCTATTGCCTTGGCGGCCTCCTCCTCCTCCATCCTTTATATCTGAGGCAAGGGCACCCCATGGAGACACAAGTTGATCTACGGATCGTTCCTTAGCCGTGTGCGGTGCCCCTTCCACCATATTCCACCTCGGTCATATCGTCGCGGAGTTTAGGCGAAGCCTGCGCGATAGAGCATCATCATCGTCCTGCGCCGTCGTCTTGTGGAACTCATCCCGACACTTTGCTGGATCGGAGTCCGGGATCGTCATCGAGCTGAGCGTGTGCTGAGCTCGGAGGTGCCGTCACGTTCAGTACTTGGATCGGTCGGATCGTGAAGACGTACGACTACATCAACCGCGTTGTCATAACGCTTCCGCTTACGGTCTACGAGGGTACATGGACATACACTATCCCCTCTCGTTGATATGCCATCACCATGATCTTGCGTGTGCGTAGGATTTTTTTTTTTGAAATTACTACGTTTCCCAACAGTGGCATCCGAGCCTAGGTTTTATGCGTTGATGTTATATGCACGAGTAGAACACAAGTGAGTTGTGGGCGATACAAGTCATACTGCTTATCAGCATGTCATACTTTGGTTCGGCGGTATTGTGAGATGAAGCTGCCCGGACCGACATTACGCGTACGCTTACGCGAGACTGGTTTCACCGCTGCGAGCACTCATTGCTTAAAGGTGACTGGCGGGTGTCTGTCTCTCTCACTTTAGTTGAACCGAGTGTGGCTACGCCCGGTCCTTGCGAAGGTTAAAACAGCACCAACTTGAAAAACTACCGTTGTGGTTTTGATGCGTAGGTAAGAACGGTTCTTGCTCAGCCCGTAGCAGCCACGTAAAATTTGCAACAACAAAGTAGAGGACGTCTAACTTGTTTTTGCAGGGCATGTTGTGATGTGATATGGTCAAGGCGTGATGCTATATTTTACTTGTATGAGATGATCATGTTTTGTAACCGAGTTATCGGCAATCGGCAGGAGCCATATGGTTGTCGCTTTATTGTATGAAATGCAACGCCATGTAATTGCTTTACTTTATCACTAAGCGGTAGCGATAGTCGTAGAAGCAATAGTTGGCGAGGCGACAACGATGCTACGATGGAGATGAAGGTGTCGCGCGGTGGCGATGGTGATCACGACGGTGCTTGAGATGGAGATCACAAGCACAAGATGATGATGGCCATATCATATCACTTATATGGATTGCATGTGATGTTTATCCTTTATGCATCTTATCTTGCTTTGATTGACGGTAGCATTATAAGATGATCTCTCACTAAATATCAAGAAGTGTTCTCCCGAGTATGCACCGTTGCGAAAGTTCTTCGTCTTTGAGACACCACGTGATGATCGGGTGTGATAGGCTCTACGTTCAAATACAACGGGTGCAAAACAGTTGCGCACGCGGAATACTCAGGTCAAACTTGACGAGCCTAGCATATACAGATATGGCCTCGGAACACGGAGACCGAAAGATCGAACGTGAATCATATAGTACATATGATCAACATAGTGATGTTCACCATTGAAACTACTCCATCTCACGTGATGATCAGACATGGTTTAGTTGATTTGCATCACGTAATCACTTAGATGACTAGAGAGATGTCTATCTAAGTGGGAGTTCTTAAGTAATATGATTAATTGAACTTTAATTTATCATGAACTTAGTCCTGGTAGTATTTTGCAAATTATGTTGTAGATCAATAGCTCGCGTTGTTGCTTCCCTATGTTTGTTTCTTTCATATGTTTATTTTAATATGTTCCTAGAGAAAATTGTATTGAAAAATGTTAGTAGCAATGATACAGATTGGATCCGTGATCTGAGGTTTATCCTCATTGCTGCACGTAAGAATTATGTCCTTGATGCACCGCTAGGTGACAGACCTATTGCAGAGAGCGGATGCGACGTTATGAGCGTTTGGCTAGCTCAATATGATGACTACTTGATAGTTTAGTGCACCATGCTTAACGGCTTAGAATCGGGACTTCAAAGGCGTTTTGAGCGTCATGGACCATATGAGATGTTCCAGAATTGAAGTTAATATTTCAAGCAAATACCGAGTTGAGAGATATGAAGTCTCCAACAAGTTCTATAGCTAAAAGATGGAGGAGAATCGCTCAACTAGTGAGCATGTGCTCAGATTATGCAGGTACTTCAATCGCTTGAATCAAGTGGGAGTTAATCTTACGAGATAAGATAGTGATTGACAGAATTCTCTAGTCACCATCACTAAGTTACTAGAACTTCGCGATGAACTATAGTATGCAAGGGATGACGAAAACGATTCCCGAGCTCTTCGTGATGTTGAAATCGACAAAGGTAGAAATCAAGAAAGAGCATCAAGTGTTGATGATTGACAAGACCTCTAGTTTCAAGAAAAAGGCAAAGGGAAAGAAAGGGAAACTTCAAGTAGAATGGCAAACAAGTTGTCACTCCCACGAAGAAGCCCAAAGCTGAAACTGAGTGCTTACACTACAAAGGAAATGGTCACTGGAAGCAGAAATACCATGAATATTTGGTGGATAAGAAGGATGGCAAAGTGAACAAGGGTATATTTGATATACAGGTGTTTGATGTGTGCCTAACTAGTGTTTATAGTATCCCCTGAGTATTTGATACTCATTCGGTTGCTAAGATTAGTAACTCGAAACAGGAGTTACAGAATAAACAGAGACTAGTTGAAGGGGAAGTGGCGATGAGTGTTGGAAGTAGTTCCAAGATTGATATGATCATCATCACACACTCCCTATACTCTCGGGATAAGTGTTGAACCTAAATAAATGTTATTTGGCATTTGCGTTGAGCATGAATATGATTTGATCATGTTTATTGCAATACGGTTATTCATGTAAGTTATAGAATAATTATTATTCTGTTTACATGAATAAAACCTTCTATGGTCATACACCCAATGAAAATGGTTTGTTGGATCTCGATCGTGTTATTGAAACCAAAAGATGTAAAGTTAATAATGATAGTGCAACTTATTTGTGGCACTGCAGTTTAGGTCATATTGGTGTAAAGGCATGAAGAAACTCCATACTGATGGGCTTTTGGAATCACTTGATTATGAATCATTTGATGCTTGCGAACCGTGCCTTTTGGGCAAGATGACTAAAACTCCGTTCTCCGGAACAATGGAATGAGCTACTGACTTGTTGGAAATAATACATACCGATGTATGCGATCCAATGAGTGTTGATGCTCGTGGCAAGTATCATTATTTTCTGACCTTCACAAATGATTTGAGCAGATATGCGTATATCTTCTTGATGAAACATAAGTCTGGAATAGTTGAAAAGTTCAAAGAATTTCAGAGTGAAGTAGAAAATCATCGTAACAAGAAAATAAAGTTTCTGCGATCTGATCGTGGAGATGAATATTTGAGTTCTGAGTTTGGTCTTCAATTAAAACAAAGTGGAATAGTTTCACAGCTCACGCCACCGGAACACCACAACGTTATGGTGTGTCGAGCGTCAGTAACCGTACTTTATTTTGATATGGTGCGATCAATGATGTCTCTTACCGATTTACCAATATCGTTTGGGGTTATGCATTAAAGACAGCTGCATTCACGTTTAATAGGGCACCATCTAAATCCGTTGAGGCGACACCATATGAACTATGGTTTAACAAGAAACCTAAGCTGTCGTTTCTTAAAAGTTTGGAGTTGTGATGCTTATGTGAAAAAGTTTTCACCGATAAGCTCGAACCCAAATCGAGAAGTGCGTCTTCATAGAATACCCAAAGGTAACTATTGGGTACACCTTCTATCACAGATCCGAAGGCAAGTTTTTCGTTGCTAAGATGGATCCTTTCTAGAGAAGAAGTTTCTCTCGAAAGAAGTGAGTGGGAGGAAAGTAGAACTTGATGAAGTAATTGCACCTTCTCCCTTATTGGAAAGTAGTTCATCACAGAAATCAGTTCGGTGATTCCTACACCAATTAGTGAGGAAGTTAATGATGATGATCATGAAACTTCAGATCAAGTTGCTACCAAACCTCGTAGGTCTTCGAGTAAAATCCGCACTGAGTTATACGGTAATCGTGTTACGGAAGTCATGTTACTAGACCATGATGAACCTACGAACTATGAGGAAGCGATGATGAGCCCAGATTCATGAAATGGCTTGAGGCCATGAAATCTGAGATGGGATCCATGTATGAGAACAAAGTGTGGACTTTGATGGAGTTGCCCGATGATCGGCAAGCCATATTATATAAATGGATATTCAAGAGGAAGACAGATGTTGATAGTAGTGTTACTATCTACAAAGCTCGACTTGTCGCAAAAAGGTTTTCGACGAGTTCAAGGTGTTGACTACAATGAGATTTTCTCAACTGTAGCGATACTTAAGTCTGTCCGAATCATGTTAGCAATTGCCACATTTTATGAAATCTGGCAAAAGGATGTCAAAACAACATTCTTTAATGGATTTATTAAAGAAGATGTGTATATGATGCAACCAGAAGGTTTTGTCAATCCTAAAGATGCTAACAAA
The DNA here is from genome assembly GCA_021605205.1 of Aegilops longissima. NCBI lineage: Eukaryota > Viridiplantae > Streptophyta > Magnoliopsida > Poales > Poaceae > Aegilops > Aegilops longissima. The sequence goes on along the minus strand of CM038678.1, from coordinate 36,207,460 downwards.
ATGTGCAAGCTCCAGCGATTCATCAATGGACTGGTGCAAGCATCTCGGAGTTGGAATATACGCTTTGATGAGTTGATCAAAGCATATGGTTTTATACAGACTTTTGGAGAAGCCTGTATTTACAAGAAAGTGAGTGGGAGCACTACAACATTTCTGATAAGTATATGTGAATGACATATTGTTGATCGGAAATAATGTAGAATTATTCTGCAAAGCATAAAGGAGTATTTGAAAGGAGTTTTTCAAAGAAGGACCTCGGTGAAGCTGCTTACATATTGAGCATCAGGATCTATTGAGATAGAGCAAGACACTTGATAAGTTTTTCAATAAGTACATAGCTTGTCACGATTTTGAAGTAGTTCAAAATGGAACAGTCAAAGAAAAGTTCTTGCCTGTGTTGCAAACGTGTGAAATTGAGTAAGACTCAAATCCCGACCAAGGCAGAAAATAGAAAAGAGAATGAAAGTCATTCCCTATACCTCAGTCATAGGTTCTATAAAGTACGCTATGCTATGTACCAGACCTATTGTATACCTTGCTCAGAATTTGGCAAGGGAGTACATTAGTGATCTAGGAGTAGATCACTGGACATTGGTCAAGAACATCCTTAGTAAGGACTAAGGAAATATTTCTCGATTATGGAGGTGATAAAAGGCCCGTCGTAAAGAGTTACATCGATGCAAGCTTTTTACACTGATCCGGATGACTCTAAGTCTCAATCTGGATACATATTGAAAGTGGGAGCAATTAGCTAGAGTAGCTCCGTGCGAGCATTGTAGACATAGAATATTTGCAAAATACATACTTTATTACGAATGTGACAGACCCGTTGACTAAGCTTCTCTCACGAGCAAAACATGATCATACCTTAGTACTCTTTGGGTGTTAATCACATAGCGATGTGAACTAGATTATTGACTCTAGTAAACCCTTTAAGTGTTGGTCACATGGCGATGTGAACTATGGGTGTTAATCACATACGATGTGAATATTAGTGTTGAATCACATGATGATGTGAACTAGATTATTGACTCTAGTGCAAGTGGGAGACTGAAGGAAATATGCCCTAGAGGCAATAATAAAGTTATTATTTATTTCCTTATTTCATGATAAATCTTTATTATTCATGCTAGAATTGTATTAACGGAAACATGATACATGTGTGAATACATAGACAAACATATAGTCACTAGTATGCCTCTACTTGACTAGCTCATTAATCAAAGATGGTTATGTTTCCTAACCATAGACATGTGTTGTTATTTGATTAATGGGATCACATCATTAGGAGAATGATGTGATTGACATGACCCATTCCGTTAGCCTAGCACTTGATCGTTTAGTATATTGCTATTGCTTTCTTCATGACTTATACATGTTCCGGTAACTATGAGATTATGCAACTCCGTTTACGGAGGAACACTTTGGGTGCTACCAAATGTCACAACGTAATCTGGGTGATTATAAAGGAGTACTATAGGTGTCTCCAAAGGTACATGTTGGGTTGGCGTATTTGAGATTAGGTTTTGTCACTCCGATTGTCTGGAGAGGTATCTCTGGGCCTTCTCGGAAATACACATCACATAAGCCTTGCAAGCATTGCAACTAATAAGTTAGTTGCGAGATGATGTATTACGGAACGAGTAAAGAGACTTGCCAGTAACGAGATTGAACTAGGTATTGGATACCGACGATCGAATCTCGGGCAAGTAACATACCGATGACAAAGGGAACAACGTATGTTGTTATGCGGTTTGACCGATAAAGATCTTCGTACAATATGTAGGAGCCAATATGAGCATCCAGGTTCCGCTATTGGTTATTGACCAAGAATAGTTCTAGGTCATGTCTACATAGTTCTCGAACCCGTAGGGTCCATTGCTTAAGGTTTCGATGATGGTTATATTATGAGTTTATGAGTTTTGATGTACCGAAGGAGTTCGAGTCCCGGATGAGATCGGGGACTTGACGAGGAGTCTCGAAATTGTCGAGGCGTAAAGATCGATATATTGGGCGACTATATTCGGACATCGGAAAGGTTCAGTGATTGGGTATTTTTCGAGTACCGGGTAGTTCTGGGAGAAGCAATGGGCCTTGATGGGCTTTAGTGGGAAGAGGAGAAAGGGCCAAGGAGCTGCTGCCCCCCCTCCCTCTAGTCCGAATTGGACTAGGGAAAGGGGCCGCCACCTTCCCTTCTCCTCCATTTCCTTCTCCTTCCTCCCTCTTGGTGGACTCCTACTAGGACTTGGAGTCCTAGTAGGACTCCACATCCTGGCGCACATATTGCCTTGGCGGCCTCCTCCTCCTCCATCCTTTATATCTGAGGCAAGGGCACCCCATGGAGACACAAGTTGATCTACGGATCATTCCTTAGGCGTGTCGGTGCCCCTTCCACCATATTCCACCTCGGTCATATCGTCATGAGTTTAGGCGAAGCCCTGCGCCGATAGAGCATCATCATCGTCACCACACCGTCGTCTTGTGGAACTCATCCCGACACTTTGCTGGATCGGTCAGGGGATCGTCATCGAGCTGAGCGTGTGCTGAACTTCGGAGGTGCCGTCGTTCGGTACTTGGATCGGTCGGATCGTGAAGGCGTCGACTACATCAACAGCGTTGTCATAACGCTTCGCTTCTGGTCTCGAGGGTACGTGGACATACACTCTCCCCTCTCGTTGCTATGCCATCCCCATGATCTTGCGTGTGCGTAGGAATTTTTTTTGAAATTACTACGTTTCCCAACAACTTCTAGGGTTTAACCTCTCTGATCTCGTGGTAGATCTACTCTTGTACTACCCATATCATCAATATTAATCAAGCAGGAGTAGGGTTTTACCTCCATCGAGAGGGCCCGAACCTGGGTAAAAACATCGTGTCCCTTGTCTCCTGTTACCATCCGCCTAGACGCACAGTTCGGGACCCCTTACCCGAGGTCCGCCGGTTTTGACACCGACATTGGTGCTTTCATTGAGATTTCCTCTGTGTCGTCACCTTTAGGCCCGATGGCTCCTCCGATCATCAACGACGATGCGGTCCAAGGTGAGACTTCTCTCCCCGAACAGATCTTCGTATTCGGCGGCTTTGCACTGCGGGCCAATTCGCTTGGCCGTCTGGAGCAGATCGAAAGCTACGCCCCTGGCCATCAGGTCAGGTTTGGAAGTTTGAACTATACAGCCGATATCCGCGGAGACTTGATCTTCGACGGATTCGAGCCACAACCGAGCCCGCCGCACTGTCACGACGGGTATGATCTAGCTCTGCCGCCAAATAGTGCCCCGAAGGCCGCCCCAGTGTCCGCTCCGACCTTTATCTCGGAGCCGACTGCGCCAATCGAGGACGGATGGTTGGACACTGCCTTGGGGGCTGCAATCTCTACGGTGATCGAGCCGAACACCAGTCTTGTCCCTCGCGAAGCCCGTGACTCCCAGGAGCCGGACTCCTTTCCGGACTCCGAGCCTTCCGCGCCCCTGCCGATCGAACCCAATTGGGCGCCGATCATGGAGTTCACCGCCGCGGACATCTTTCAGCACTCGCCCTTTGGCGACACTCTGAACTTACTAAAGTCTCTCTCTTTATCAATAGAGCGTTGGCCGGACTATGGTCAGCAGGGATGGTATGCGGATGACGAAGAAATTCAAAACCCACCCACCACCCACTACGTCGCCACTGTCGACGATTTAACCGACGTGCTCGACTTCGACTCCGAAGGCATCGACGGTATGGACGACGATGTAAGAGACAAACAGGAACCAGCGCCTATAGGGCACTGGACAACCACCTCACCACATGATGTGTACATGGTGGACACACCTAAAAGAAACGACAACGAGGAACAAAGGGACGCAACGAGGGATCGTTCCCTCAATAAGCAATCAAGGCGGCGGCGTAAGCGCCGCGCCAAACCCCACCTCGACAGAGACCCAGCCATAGAGCAGGGCAAACTGGCGGACGACGAACATGCCATCGAGCAACCGTCCAAACAGGGCAACTTGGGTAAACAAACCGAACAACCTGTCGCCGGCGAAGATAATAGTCCGGACGAACTCACGCCGGACAAGTTGATGGAGCAGAAGAACCTCCACAAAAAGCTCGTCACCACTGCGCGTAGCCTGAAAAAGCAGAAGCAGAAACTCAAAACAGCGGAAGATGCACTCAGAATCAGATGGGGCAAAGTACTCAACACCACAGACAAATATGGTGACAGTCACCACACAAAGAGCTATCCGAAGCGAAAACTACTGCCGGAATTTGATGAGGAGGCCTTAGAGCCCCCGCAGTCAAAAAATAAGGAAGCCACCAGGCCGGATAGAAGACCCCATGACCAACATAGAGCGGCAAAGGGCGCCGTACTCAATCCGGCACGCGATCCGCACAAGGATTCACATCAAAAAGACGGCCCAGCCAGATCTATCTATGGTCCAAGAAAGCAAGCTCTAGTAAGCAATGCAACGCAACAAATATCCGAACATCGCGGCACACCCAAATATAGGGGCGCCGCACACCCCCTATGTTTCACCAATGAGGTGCTGGACCATGAATTTCCAGCGGGATTCAAGCCCGTAAACATAGAGGCATACGACGGAACAACAGACCCTGGAGTCTGGATTGAGGATTATATCCTCCACATACACATGGCTAGAGGAGATGACCTCCACGCCATAAAATACTTACCCCTCAAGCTCAAAGGGCCAGCCCGGCATTGGCTTAAAAGCCTTCCCGAAAACACCATAGAAAGTTGGGAAGAGCTCGAGGATGCTTTTCGAGCAAATTTTCAAGGGACTTATGTACGACCTCCGGATGTAGACGATCTAAGTCATATAACTGAACAACCCAGAGAATCAGCCTAGAAACTCTGGAACAAATTTCTTACTAAAAAGAACCAGATAGTCGACTGTCCGGACGCCGAAGCCTTAGCAGCTTTCAAACACAGCGTTCGAGACGAATGGCTCGCCAGACACCTCGGCCAAGAAAAGCCAAGGACAATGGCCGCATTAATAAGCCTCATGACCCGCTTTTTCGTAGGAAAAGATAGCTGGTTGGCAAGGAGCAGCACTAGCGATCCAAGTACATCCGAATCTAGGGATGGAAACGGGAAACCATGACGTAGCAAGGACCAGCGCCGGACCAAGGAAAGCAGCCCGAAGAGCACGGCAGTCAACGCCGGATTCAAAAGCTCTCGGCAGAATCAGAAAAAGCCGCCCACCACGGATAACAGGGACGAGCTATCTAACCTCAACAAAATCTTGGACAAAATATGCCAAATTCACAGTACTCCCGGGAGGCCTGCAAACCATACCCACAGAGATTGTTGGGTCTTCAAGCAATCCGGCAAACTCAACGCCGAACACAAGGGGCTCGACATACCAAGCGAGGACGACGAACCCCACAAGCAGAGCACCGGAGAACAAAAGAAGTTCCCGCAAGAATTCAAAACAATAAATTCACTTCACGTGACAAAAGGGAAAAACAGAGTGGCATGCGCCACACGGCCTGCCCCAGCGGAGTCCCACCACTGGTTGTTACAACCAATCATCTTCGACCATCAGGATTACTCCAGAAGTATCCGGAACACAGGTTGGACTGCCTTGATATTAGATCTGATAATTGACAGACTCCACTTCACACAAGTCCTAATGGACGGCGGCAGTGGTCTAAACCTGCTATATCAGGACACCATCCGCAAAATGGGGATAAACCCAACAAAAATTCGCCATGGCAACACTTCCTTTCAAGGGGTAACGCCAGGCCCAGACACCCGTTGTACGGGTTCTCTTTGGCTAGAAGTTATGTTCGGCTCCCCCGACAACTTCCGCCGCGAAAAGCTAACCATCCACATCGCCCCATTCGAAAGTAGCTATCAAGCACTACTGGGACATGAAGCTTTCGCCCGCTTTATCGCAATACCTCATTATGCATCCCTTACGCTTAAAATGCCCGGTCCATGAGGCATCATTCATTAAAGGGAAATATCGAGTGTTCCTCAAGTGCGGAAGACTGTGCGGCTGCCTTGACAGCCACACACTAAACCAGCTTTACTAGTCAAAGCACCTAAAACAGGTCGTTCAGACCCCGGACATGGCTAGACGAGTCCGGCGCAAACATACAATGGCTTACTAGCCACATACCCCTGTACAAGGGGCTCCGTACGTATACAACAAGAGACAATAAAGCTCAATCCTTCCCATTTTTTGAATTATACTTTGTTTATGTTAACATAGATTTTTTTGCACGATTGCTTTCAACTAAGTTCCTCCCTTTTACAGATGAACACCGTGCTACGCCCGTCCAGGATACGGCACAACGGAGACACGGGCACAGACGTGCAGTAGGGACCCATTCTAAGGATTCTTTTCAGATTAAGACCCTGCGAAAACCTTTTTTACTGTCTCTTGTTGATAACATCCCCCGGTTCCTTGTTATAACCAAGGAGGAGGCTGGTGTCTTGGCATGTGGCCACGTCAGAATTTTGCGCGTACCTGGACACCAGGGGCTTCTTACCCAGGGCTTTTGTTCAGCCCGTTTTCATAAAGACCGAATACCTTAGGGAGTGTTCGGTGTAGCAAGTTTGGCCTTATATGCATCAGCTCCGAATCATGTCTTTGGTAAAATGTTGGGTTTGCCCGGCTCCTGTGTTTTGCTGCCTTACGTTCCGCTCTATCGGCTAAGGCGGCACCAGGAGAACTACTGTGATTGTGCCCGGTTCGGCGGTAGCACCTCGATGAAAGCGGCCTGACCGTCATGATATAGCGTGAGACTGGTCAACCACTCGATGACTTGCCGGAATCTTTAGGATTCCTCCGCATTAAAGAAGGGCCCTTTCCCGGTCAGGCACACACGCGCCCCGAATTCGGGTGAGCGCGGTGCCCCCAGGGGCTATATAGTAGCCCCACTGTCAAACTCCTATGGCTAAGTGAAAGTGATAAAGCATTATAGTCCGGTTTCCTAGTTCGCTGCGCTATCACCTCCTTTATAGGACCAAGACGTTGGATCAAGTGTGAAAATGCGCCTTCTGCGAACAACCCCGCATTATATGCGTGGGGGCTGAAGCCAACGACTGCCATCTTTCAGGTTATATACACATATACATTAACGGCCGCACAGTAGGTATTCTAATTCTTGAAAGCACAAGTATAAAAAGCTTTTATATTCCATCGAAACATTGTTTTACAATAATACATGTTATTGAACATAACATCCTTGAGCACTGCGTCTCTATTAAGCGAGCGCCTGCGAGAACTTCACGAAAATAGTGCTCGGCAGGTACTCGGCTCTCGTCCGAATCTTGGGATGCAACAGCAGTGGCCTTCATCTCCGCCCAGTATGTCTTGACACGGGCAAGAGCCATCTGCGCACCCTCTATGCACGCTGACCTCTTCATTGCAGTAATATGAGGCACCGCACCGAGGAATTGCTGCACCAAGCTAAAATAACTGTTCGGCTCGGGCCTTTTCGGCCACAGATGACTCACAACATGCTTCATGGCGAGTCCGGATAACCTATTCAGCTCTGCCCATGCGGCCAAACGATCGGATACGGAAAGTGGGCGCTCCGAGTTGTGGAACTGCGACCAAAAAAGATTTTCCACTTCATGGTCATTTTGATCGCGAAAGTGTTCGGCCGCGTCCGCGGCACTCGCCGCCAAATCCAGATAAGTGTTCGCCGCACTCCACTTTCGGTCCAACGGAGCATATTTAGGATCCTCGAACTTCATCCGCAGCATATAGGGCTTTCCAGCCGTGATATCTCCGGCCTGACGTAGCTCCTCCTTAATAGCTCTCATAGCAGTGCGAGTATCCTTTGCCTCGGCCGTGACCTTCTCTAGGTCCTTCTGTGCCACCCTATCTTCTTTTTCAAGAAGCTTGCACCGGTCGGCAGCATTCTTCAATTTTACAGCCATCTCGGCCATTTCCTTCTTGCTCTGGCAGTGAGCAGCCTGTCCGGCTTTTAGCTCTTCAGCCGCCTTTAAGGCAGCCGCATCACTTTTCCTGGCCTGCTCCTGGGCTCGAGCAAGTTCTGCCCGAAGCTTCTCCACGGCAGTGGCACCATCTGCATAAAGCACACATGTCATAAGGTAGGAACATCAAGCTCCTCTTACATGATGTCTCTAGGGACATTACATACCTTGTGCCTCGTCCAGCCGCTTGTTGACAAGCGTGATGTCGGCATCTGCCACGTCAAGTTGCCGCTTTAGCTCGGCAAATTCATCAGTCCGGCTAGCCACCGAACACTTCGCCACCTACATAGGAAAAGCGACATATTATACATGGGATTATGATCCTCCGTGCGCCGTCATTTTTGACAACGCACAGAGTCTCAGGGTCTACTATCTATACATGGCGCATCTCATATATGCGGATCTGTCAAAAGGTACATCATTTCGCGTACCTCAAAACCCGTCAGTAAACTCTTGGTGGCCTCGTACAACCCGCTCTCCGCGGATGAAATCCTTCCAATCACCGTATCCATCAATGCACGGTGTTCTTCTGAGATAGACGCTCGCCCGAGCAGATCCTTCAGCTCCTCCGACCATGCACCGGATGGTGCCGGACTCGTCCGATGGCCCTTTTCGAAGGCCGGATTCGGAGAAACCCTCTGTGACGACACCTCGGGGTCGCCCGCCTCGCAAGACGGTACAGCTGGGGGAGGCGTTCCGCTCTCCATCATCTCCGGACGAAGATCACCTGAAGACGAGCTCTGCTGAGAAGGGCTGAGATCCGAACTACAAGGTAAAATTTCGGTTATCTTCCTCAGAAATAAAATAGGGATGTCTCTCATTTCAAAACCCCTCTCTTTACTTACGGCTCGGTGCAGAGTTGATCCCCTTGGGGGCGCAATGCGACCGGGGCACCCTCCGGCGCCGGACCATCTGACGAAGACTTCTTCCCCCGCTTTGAGGCCATGGCCTCCGGGTCTTCAGAAGCGGTCCTTTTCTTCCCCTGGTTAGAGGAATTCTCAATTCCTCCCTTCCTGACAGCCCCCTTCGGGGAGGCGGTACCTTCCTTGTTCCCCACTTCGCCTTCTTCCAAAGGCGCAACCTCTAGCATCCTGGTTAACACGGGATCCGGCGTAGTTTCGGGGAGGGGGGCCGGACACCTGATAAGCTTTGCTTTCGCTATCCACTCCGGTTTAAGGGACAACTCTTTAAAGGGCAATTTTATAATAAATATGCGGATAGCGTGTCCGGGTACAGGACTACTTACTTGAGTATCCGGGTGATTGCAGCTCAGACCTGCGTCCTCGGATGCGTCCGGACACATTGCTTGTGATCCAAAGAACAATTTGTGCATCTCCATGGGCGTCACGCCCCCAAAGTGCTGGAGGGCTCGCGGTCCTTCCGGATTAAACTCCCACAGGCGGAGGGGGCGACGTGTGCAGGGCAGGATGCGGCGGATCAACATAACCTGCGTCACTACGGCCAAATTGATATCTCTTTCTAGGAGTTCTCGAATGCGGCCCTGCAACAAGGGCATGTCCTTGGACGGCCCCCAGTTAAGCCCTTCATTGACCAATGACGCTAGCCATGGTGGGGGACCCGAGCGAGAAGCAGGTGGCGCCACCCATGTGGTGCCCCTGGGAGCTGTGATGTAAAACCACTCCCGTTGCCATAAACCGAACTCCTCTTGAAAAGAGCCCTCGGGCCATGGAGCGTCGGCAATCTTGCTTATAATAGCACCTCCGCACTCAGCGTGCTGCCCCTCGATCATCTTCGGTTCTACCTTAAAGGTCTTAAGCCATAGTCCGAAGTGAGGAGTAATATGGAGGAAGGCCTCACACACGACAATGAACGATGAGATTTGGAGGATGGACTCCGGAGCTAAGTCGTGAAATTCCAGCCCGTAATAAAACATGAGCCCCCTCACGAAGGGATCAATTGGGAAGCCTAGCCCCCGAAGGAAGTGGGATGTGAACACCACACTCTCACCGGGCTTGGGAGTGGGAATAGCCTGCCCTTGAGCAGGCAGCCTGTGCGAGATTTCGCCGATTAGATACCTGGCATCTCTTAACTTTCACACATCTTCTTCCGTAACGGAGGAAGGCATCCACTAGCCTTGGAGGTCGGAGCCGTACATCATCGAAGGTCTGAAGCGCCTAAATCTGGAGCTTTGGGTGTTGGAACTCGAGGCGAGGGGCGGATTTGATTGGATTGAAAGAAAGGAGTCGAGCCTTGGTCTCTTTATAAAGAGGTTGAATACCAAGAGCCCTCCCCGTGACCATTTGGGACTCACTCTCGATTAAAGAGACATACCAATGGCACAGTTGGATTACCCATGCCCGTATTGATGAGAATCCCCGAATAAGGGGACACGATCTCTGCTTTGACAAGGCGTGCCGAGAAAACTGCCTCGCTAAACGCGCTGAGGTGGGACATTAAAACGAATAAAGACGTGGTTGTGGCATGATGTCACACTACCAAATACGTCAGCAGATTAGATTTGAACAAATATTATTCTCTCTATGGTGGTATGTGGAACTTATTTTGCAGAGCCGGACACTTTCCTTGTGTTCAACATCTTCTATGAAGTATTCGGAGGAGGAACCAGCCTTGCAATGCCGAAGACAATTTGCGCGCCGGACTCGTCGTCATTGAAGCCTGGTTCAGGGGCTACTGAGGGAGTCCTGGATTGGGGGTTTCCGGTTGGCCATACTATGACCTTTGTCCGGACTCCTGGACTATGACGATACAAGATTGAAGACTTCGTCCGTGTCCGGATGGGACTTTCCTTGGCGTGGAAGGCAATCTTGGCGATACGGATATGTAGATCTCCTCCCATTGTAACCGACTCTGTGTAACCCTAACCCTCTCCGGTGTCTATATAAACCGGAGGGTTTTAGTCCGTAGGACGAACAACAATCATACCATAGGCTAGCTTCTAGGGTTTAGCCTCTCTGATCTCGTGGTTGATCTACTCTTGTACTACCCATATCATCAATATTAATCAAGCAGGAGTAGGGTTTTACCTCCATCGAGAGGGCCCGAACCTGGGTAAAAACATCGTGTCCCTTGTCTCCTATTACCATCCGCCTAGACGCATAGTTCGGGACCCCCTACCCGAGATCCGCCGGTTTTGACACCGACACATGCCGTGTCAACTACCTCACTCTCTAAGTGTTGTGGCTCACTCACTCTCTCAAGGATGCACTCACTCATATGGTTGGTGGAGTCACTCAAATGGCGCTCAACCTCACATAGGATGTGTGGCATGCTCTCATGTGTGGGGCTAGTGGTGGTCACACTCATCCTATCATAGGAAATGCTCTCAATGTCACGTATGGTGTAGTCACTCATGTCACTCATGTGTTAGTGGCTCTCCTCACATGGCACTTGGGGCATCTCTTCATATGTGGGTGTCAGAGAGGTGTAGGTGCAAATGTCTCCATGCGCAGTCGGGTAGCTTGACTCGGAGTATGAGTCCAATGTGGGCGCCATCTTCATGGTGTTGAAGAGGTTCGCGCTCATCGCCGTGGTCGACGGGGGTGGCCCTTGCTCGACCGTCTTGGTGTGGGAGGCCCATATGATGTGGCACCTCGTAGCTCGTCTCCATGACCGAAGGGAATTTCCCATGCTCGGCCATCTTCCTTGAGGGGCTTCCGAAGATGGAAGTGTCACCCTCGCTCGTAGGTGGTCGGCTTGGAATTGATGAAGTCGTTGTAGGCGTACTCGTGGGAAGTAGGCCAAGATGTTGTACGTCCAAAGGCAAAGATGCCTTCATAGCACTTGGTGAAGATGCCGAAGTGGTGGCGGTAGCCGTAGCTCCGTCTTGGTGGTGCTCGTCTCGCGGTCTTCTTTTGTGCTCTTGAAGCTTGGACTTGGCGTGAAGTAGGGCTTGTTGGGACTTGTGCATTTGCGCTTGTGGAGCATCGTCACGATGATGATGATGTCGTTGTCGTGCTTGAGCTCGTAGTATTTGTCGTTCGTCGTCGTCGTGCACATGTTGCTTGGATGTGACTTGCCCTTCATGACGATGTGGATCACGAATGCGATGGTGGTCGCCATGTCAATGAGGACGATTTGCACTTGCATCATTTTCGCGCTCCAAAGACTTGTGGCTTGAATGTTGCCGCCTTGAAGATGACGAAGGGGAAGAAGACTTGATCAAGGCTCTAATTTCCTCCATCCTTGCATCTTGATCCTCTTTATGTGCGGAAAGCTTCTTGTCGATGTAGTCCCTTTTCCTTGCTTCAGAGTGACAAATGTCGATGGAGATGTTCTCGATGTGCTCTCGCAATCTTGATTGTGCGCCGTGCATTTGTCGTTGTAGATCAAAGATGGACGCTTTGGAGATGTAGTTTTTCACGCCATCGTTGTTGTCGTAGACCGGAGAGGAAATGCCTTGCTTATCCATCACAGGACTCGAGCAAATATGAGTGGGAGAACGAGAAGAACTAGACCAGATGTACCTTGACGATGTTGAAAATGGATCAATGATCACTCAAATGTGTAACAAGGAAATAGCACAATTGGTACCAATTCTTGTCGGTTCTCACACCTACACAAGTAAAGCTTATGGTGGAGCTCGGTGAGGATAGTGGCACAAAAAATTGATGCAAAAAGTTAGCAAGAGTCAATAATGTTGAAAGAGATTCACAAATTTGCAAGCGAAACAAGTGGACCAATAGCAATATGTGGCACACGAAAACACACACACGGATAGATAAATGGGGTCGTGCAACCAAGGAATGAGCACAAAATGTGGAATCCACGGAAAACGCTCGTGTTGCACAACTCAAGAGAGACGCTATCACGATTGCTCAATATGCGGATACGACACTTGTGCACAACCTATAAGATGCAAAATGGATAAACTTCTATCCCAAGTATGCTATGTATGTATGGTTCCCGGTGTTTCTCTCAAGATGATCCAAGATGATCGGATATGACAATCTTATATGCAATGTGGTATGATGCTATGGCACTTGCTTACAAGCTTCTTTGCTCTCTTTCTTTTGCTTAAAAGCTTATTCTTTTTTATGGCCACTTTTGCACAATGCACAAACCAAGATAGCAATTGTGTATATGCGGGAACAAACTTGTGACACAAGATGTGATACCAATATATGCACCACGATGATATGGTATGTATGCTATGGGAAATATGATCACTAATGTGCACAAGTAACGTTGCCGGCAATACTCAAATGGCTAGTCTCGATAGACAAGTAACGCAAAATGGGCTAGGGGTTATCAATGCAATTTGCAAGGGGAATATAAAATGGTGTCGTTGAGGTTACCGTCCTTTGCGATGATGAGTGGCGGTGTTCTTGATGTACATACCAAGATGATGGAGACTCGTCCCTAAGTAGCCGAAACACCTTAGGAAACGGAAAAACAGCGGTCTCAAAATCTCAAATGACAAATGTCAAATGGTGGTAGCAGAAATCGGTGGTGGTTTTGCACTTGGCAATGCGGAAGTTGAATGATGGCTATACACGTGTCCGAATTGAAGTTGCCGTCCCTAAGTAGCCGAAACACCTTAGGAGACACAACTCATAACTCAAACAAAATTGGGTTAAGTTGGGGAGGAAGTGTATGGTGGGTAAGCCTATGCGGAAGTGGTGGTGGTGGTTGATGAACCAATCGTCCCTAAGTAGCCGAAACACCTTAGGAGACTCGAATCACTACTCAAGCAACCACTAATGCTATGGTGAACAAAATGGGTTAGGTTGCGGAAGTTGGTGGGTAGCTATGTGGATGATGTGGTGGAAGCCCTAGGAAAAGATGCCAAAGTTCCAAAAACTTGATGGAGTCAAATGATGTTGGTGGTATTTTTTGGGAAGGGGATGTCAATAGCTTCAAAACGAGCTAAAGAACATCAAAATCGGAGTTCGGATGAATTAGTTATGGTCGAAACAAGAATCAGCCGAAGTCTGAAACTACAAGTTACGGACGTCCGTAAATGGACGGATGTCCGGTCGCCGGACGTCCGATCGGGTCGGAAATCCGTAAATTCGGTTCGGGTTAGGGGTTTCGGTCATTTGGGAAAGGTCGGACATCCGGTCGTTCCTGGGGCTCCGGACGTACGTAAAACACCGGTCGTCCGGTGGATCGAGGTCACCGCGAAATCCGAGATTCAGGGCGCGATTTTGAGCGAAAAAATGGAGATTTCGGGGTCAAAATTGACAAGATTTCATGGAGGAAAGATGGGGAAACTCGGGGAGATGCTAGATCCACTTGAAACCAAGCAAATCCATGGATCAAAATCAACAAAATTTCAACTCACCAACAAATCACAAAAAAAATTGGGGCTATTTTTTGGTGGGGATTTTTGGATTTAGAACAAAATCAACAAAATCAAGCTAGAAAACAAAGGGTAGGGGCTCTAAAAACATGATCAACCTTGCTCTGATCCAAGATGATGTAGGGCGGAACCCTAGGGGCCGATCTTTCATGTTTGGAGAGAATCCCTACGAGGAATACGAAGAACACGCGGAAGAACATGAGGGAAATCATGGGGAAAACCGAAGAAACACTCAACCAACACGAATATGATCACACATGTGCTAGATCCAAGGAACACAAAGAGATTCACAGTCCAAACCAACAAAGGATGATACAAGTGGCGGTAGCTCATTTCCGAGAGGAGGTCTTGTGTGACACCCGGGTAATTGAGCTACAGTAACCCCCCTCGTAATGATGCCACGTCACCCCTGTTACTTTTGACAAATTTCGCGTTAGTTCAAAACGATTCAAATTCAAAATTCAAAATATGGCAAACAACAAAAGTTTTCAAATATTGGAACTAAAATGTTTGGTTTGTTGCAAATAGTCCTTACTAAATGTTGGTGGAGAAACCCCACTTTTTATTAAGTGTTTAAAACTCTGAAATGAGCAACACAGTAACAAAACCAATTATTTAAAAGCTTTTAAAATATTAAACACGTACAAACTATTTTATTTTAGGTGTCAAGTTATTGTGGTGGTGGCATATTTGTTGATACCAATTTAGGTACAACTAATGTATTTAATAAAACTAAGCTATTGAAATATAAAATTAAAACAGAAAAGAAAAGAAAATAAGAAAAAAGGGAAAGACTAAAACACAAAAAAATAGAAGGAACAACCCCCCAGGGGCCACGGCCCGATCGGCTCAACCACCAGGCCGGCCCAGCCGCCCCCTTCACTCACTTAACCCCACGCCCCTGGAACCCTAGCTCCGCTAACCCCCTACGTTCCCCCACTCCCCACTTGCTCCCTCGTCTTCTCCCCCGTCCCGATCTGGATTGGGGGGCTGCGCCCGCCTCCGCCACCACTGCCGCGACGGAGCCCTTTCCTGCCGGCGCCCCTCCATCCCAACCGCATCCCCCAGTGCTCCCGACGGCCCCCGCGAGTGCGCCCGCGCCCGAGGACTGCCTCCTCCGCCCTGTACCAAGGTCGTCGTCCCCGCATCGCCCCTCTGCCATGGGCTTCACCACGACCTCCCTCACCTCTCAGTCACGGGATCGACCCCGCCGCTCGTCCCCGCGACCCATTAACGGACGCCATCGCCGTCGTCCTCTCCATCGCCGGCGTTCCCCATCCTCATCGCCGGTGCCGCCTCGACGGACCTCCCCGACTCCTCCCCGAGCCCACTGCCTTTTCCCTACGGCCCCTGTGAGCCTCCGCCTCCCCCTCTCCTCCTCCTGTCTCCCGCGCGCATGCGCTCACGGCCGTGGCCTCGTGCCAAGCGTGCGCCAGCGCCGTCCCGCCGCGTTACTTTGTTGCGCTTAGCAACTCCGGCCGTCGCCCGTGCTCACCGCCCGTGTGGTCGCGCTCATCGTGCCCCAGCGCGCCCTGTCGCCCGTTGCGCACACCACAGCCCGCGATTCGTGCGGACCGCCCCGCACCGCGATCGCCACTTCCGGCCCGTGCGTCGCGCCTGAGCATCCATGCCCGCGCGCCTCGCCGCTGCCCGGTGGGTGCCTAGGCCCATGGCGCCCTAACGCGGGCGATGCAGCGCCGTCGCCCGGCTTCGCCCGTCCGCTATGCCCGCTAAGGACCCCTGTACCAATGACAAATGGGGCCCACGTCCCTGAGAACGAAAATGGATTAAAAGAAAAGGGTTAAAAATGATAATAAGAAATAAAAAATATAATAAATAATTAATTAATAATTTATTTAACTTAATTAATCTAGTTTAATTAAACATAACTAATCCAACTTAATTAAACCCTGATTAACATGTTTAGTCCATCACAAATGGGTCCCACTGGACCCACACGTCAGTTTGACTAGTCAACACTCCTGTTGACTGCTGACATCATGCTGACGTCATGATGATGTCAGCATACACTATTCTGGATAATGTTAGAACTAAATAATTAAATAAATTCTAAAATGATTAAAACTTTAGAAAATCATATAAAATAAACCGTAGCTTAAATGAAAATGTTTTCTATATGAAAGTTGCTCAGAACGACGAGGCGAATCGGGATCGCAGCCCGTTCGTCCACCACACATCCTAGCATAGCAAACACACAACTTTCCCCTCAGATTCATCATCCAAAAACCACGGAACACGGGGATACTTTCCCGGAATGTTTCCCCTTCACGGTATCACCTCATACCGCGTTAGAACACGTCTAGCTCGCTTGTTGTCTGTTATGCACTTGCTTGCTATGTATTTACTGTTTCTCCCCCTCTTCTCTCGGGTAAACCACGTGGCGATCTTGATGCCCTTGTGGTCGACTCGTCACAAGCGACCCCTCTTTATGCGAGCAACCAGGCAAGCCCCCCTTTGATCACCAGATATCGCCTATTCTTCTCTATCTGCTTGCATTAGAGTAGTGTAGCATATTCTTGCTTTTCGTTAATCCTATTCTGCTGCATAGCACATCGTTGTTGCTACTGATTGGTACCCTTACCGCTATCCTCTTGCTTAGTATAGGATGCTAGTATTCCATCTGTGGCCCTTACCCATATCCGTCGGCTGTGCTATACTATCGGGCCGTGATCACTCGGGAGGTGATCACGGGTATATACTATATACTTTATACATGATACATGTGGTGACTAAAGTCGGTTCTGCTCGAGGAGCACCCGCGAGTGATTCCTGATTGGGTCTGAAAGGACCTTTGTCCCATGACCCTCTGTGTGGATCTTTGTCGGCGGAGCGGCAGGGCAGATTGAGACCGCCTAGGAGAGAGGTGGGCCTGGCCTGTTAGGCGTTCGCGGATACTTAACTGCAACTTAACGAGATCTTGGTATTTGATCTGAGTTGGGTCGTTGACCTTATCGCACTAACCGCCACGTGGGACAAGATATGGACAAGCGGCGTGGTGGTATCGGCGAAGCATTTCGTGACGTCGGCGACGGCGGCGCCATGCGGATTGGACTGGCAGCACGCTAGGCTATGTGCGCTTCGGCCGCCCTACTTAGCGTGCAGGTGTGCTAAGGCGATGTGCCCGGACTAGGGCTGCAAGCGAGTCGAGCTCGGCGAGTTGGAGTTGGCTCAGCTCAACTCATATGAAAATTGACGAGCTCAAACTAAGTGAAGCTCATGATCGAGCTGTAGAACATGACTCGTGCTCAGCTTGTAACGATCTCGAGTCGATCTCGAGCTAGTTTCGAGCTAAATGAGATGGTAAAAATTATAAATCTATGGATGAAAAACAAAAAAAAGAAGGTGAATATGCTGGGAAACTTTGGCAAAAATATAGGATATTTAACACATAGTCGACCACATGCCATAATTAGGCCTAAATCTTCTCTGCACTTTACTAAGTTTCCATGTTTGTTGGTAAATAAAATGGAGAAAAATTATGAACAACATATATGGTAATAAATTATCTTATTTTCATTTAATATATGGCATGTTCATTTACCATAATGATATTCATCGAGCTATCGAGCTAAAATCGGCGAGCCAACATTGGCTCAAGATCTGCTCGTTTCTTGGTCGAGCTACATAAAGTGTTCAAACTCAGCTTGTTTCTTTTCGAGTCGATCTCGAGTCGAGTCAAAAGACGAGTCGATCTTGAGCGGCTCACGAGCCTCGAGCTTTTCTTGCAGCCCTAGCCCAGACCCATGTGCGCTTAGGTTTAGACCGGCGTGCTGACCTCTCTATTATACCTAGGTGGGGCTGCGACGTGTTGATTTTCCGCGGCCGGGCATGACCCAGAAAAGTGTGTCCGGCCAAATGGGATCGGCGTGTCGGGTAATATGGTGCACCTGCATGGAATTTTATCTATTGAATAGCTGTGATCTTGATATGGGGCGACTTGGAGTTGTACCTTGACCTTATGACAACTAGAACCGGATACTTAATAAAACACACCCTTTCAAGTGCGGATACAACTCGGTGGTGGCTCTCTAACAGGGCTACGAGGAGAGGATGCGCCGAGTAGGATTATCTACATAATGCTACTTGGAGGACTTGGTCTACTCTCTTCTACATCTTTGCAAGGCAGAGGCTGCGGAAGCGTAGTCTTGACGAGGTTAGTTATCCTCCTCTTATTACGGCATTCTGCAGTTCAGTCCACTGATATGGCCCTTTACACATATACCCATGCATATGTAGTGTAGCTCCTTGCTTGCAGTACTTTGGATGAGTACTCACGGTTGCTTTCTCCCCTTTTCCCCTTCCTTTATACCTGGTTGTCGCAGCAGATGTCCGAACCAGGGCGAGGCATACCGTCGGCGGCGACTACTACTGGAGGTGCCTACTACTACGTGCAGCCCGGCGGCGGCCAGGACTAGTTAGGAGGATCCCGAGGCGGGAGGCTGCGCCTCTTCGTCTGTATCCCAGTTTGTGCTAGCCATCTTATGGCAACTTGTTTAACTTATGTACGTACTCGGATAATGTTGCTTCCGCTGACTTCGTCTATGATCGAGCACTTGTATTCGAGCCCTCGAGGCCCCTGGCTTGTATTATGATGCTTGTATGACTTATTTATGTTTTAGAGTTGTGTTGTGATATCTTCCTGCGAGTCCACGATCTTGATCATTACCGTTTGCGTGCATGATTAGTGTCTGATTGAATCGAAGCGTCTGAGATTAATGTCGAGCCATTGCTGTAGGAATCCCCCTTCCAACTCTTGGGCCGAAGTCGAGTCCAGACATTACAAAATCTTTTACTAACATGGCTGTGTGCCTTACAGGCCCACGTCGCCCTTGGGTGGTATTAGGATCTTTTATTCCTCCTCCTATACTCTGGGACTCTGATCTCTCTTCTATTCGGGTTAAATGATTTTGCTAAAAACAAAACTAACTTTAGGTTCTCGAAAATACTTTCTCCCGGAGAGCCCCTCACTCCCGATGATTGTTTGCTACACCAGAAGATTCCGAAGATACTCGCTGAAGTTCTCTCGAGACTTTGCGCCCACTTCTTTTGCAATTCCCTACCACCGATAAATCCTTATGGATAACTTATTACCCTTACCATTCTTACATTCATCCCTAGCTGCTCTTGTTATTACAAGATGCATCGAATTGTTCTTTGACTTTTAAGAATCTTTTGAGCCATTGCATTGCAAATCTTTGCCACATGAATACCCTCTATGGATAATTCCTCACACTTACCGAGTATCCGTTCTTTCACTGTTGTTCATGTGTTTCACAATGGTCTTCGAAATACTATTCGATCCTCCAAAAATCCTTAGTAGCTTATTGCTCTGCAATACTTGTCTGCTTGCATTGTGGATGCTTTCCATATGTCTGGCAATATTCGTTAGTATCCTTTGGCTTGATCTCGACCAATCAAATTGTTGTCGATTTTGCCCCTAAGCTTACTCAACTTATCCATCCTTAATCAGAGCGTTTGCTTCTGATCCTTTGATTTGGTAATCATAATTCCTTTACATGTGAGCTTTGAATTAGTCAGTTGCTTCTATAATCCAATGCCTTCGCATTGTTTCTTCCTCTGGTTGTGTGCCAATACTCACATCAGTTTCACTATGGACCGTCGGATCCTTTGTTGAAATATCATCCGACAGTGTCCTTCGTATACAAAAACCTCGAGAAGTTCTTTCCCTGATACATAATGCCTTAGGTAAATTGTATCCTCTGTTTTTGTCAACCATGCACTACTATCGAGCTTGTGGTATATGTTTTCACGATACCCTGACGGGTTGAACCTATACCTTCCCTAAAACCGTGTGAACCCGAAAGTTTTCATGAGTCATACTCTTCCGGTGCTTCGCGGATAAAATTTCAACACTGCAACTTCTTGAAGGCGAAGTGAATGGAAGGTTATGCATTAAAGGGTGGGAGTCAACCTTGAACTTTGTGTTCATGCCCATGGACCCGATGTGGAACTTATCATGGAAGCTTCTTGCAAAATATTGAATCATTTGGGAAATTCTTTCGATGTCATTAGATTGGATCCCTTGCAGCTATGGTTCCGACCATATTGTTCTTCTTTGATCCCATTTCTCGGGGAAGTTTAAATAGTTGCCTTTTACAGAGCAATACCCCAGTCCAACCTCTACTTTGATTTGTCGTCGAGTATTACCCCCTGGTATCTTGAGATTATCACATAACCGCATAACTTCTTATGAGTTCTTCGTCAAGTACTACATTCTCATCGATTCCAATTTTTCCTGGGTTTTGAGTGGTTAGTCACTCGAGTACCCCGATAACTGAATCGAGTCCGCACTACGGTTCAACAACTCTTAGTAATATTCCTTGCTTACGAGTTTGTACCCGATCACGTCATTCCTAGCCTATTTGGCTATATCATTATCATGATGATTTTAATTGTGTTACCTGGTCCTTATTCCAAGAGCACAACTTTCAACGATGATATAAGCTTGCGTCGATTTTCGTCGTCATATCATTTCTCCTTGAACAACAAACTTGATTTCGAGTTTGTGTCCTAACCGTGGTTCCAATAACCTTTCGCTTCATCATTCGTTTGACTTGATGTCATCGTCGATCCATTACATCTTCGTGTAACCTCTCGACAAATGTGTCATGATCATCATCAACCTTATGAGCTCTTCCAGGATATCAGTCGGATTCATGATGGGAAATACCATCCTTGCCCTCGATGAGTCGTGTTATCATCGGCCACTTTATTGCCTTCCCTCCGACACAAACTTGTTCATGTTTTGTGTTATACCTTGAGTTCGTTGCTAACCAGCATTGTTCTTCTTTACATTGGAGTATTACCATCTTTTATGTCAAAATTGTTGTAAGGATTTCACCACCTCTTAAGAAATTCTTGTTACAGTGATGCTTCTCGCCATCACCATTCTTTCCTTGGCCCCCGTGTTGAGTGAACCCTATTGTTTTGAGGTGAATGGCCGATAGTTTCGTTATCGAATCACCATTCTAACTTTGAACGTCCTACTTGGTCCATATTTCCAGGTGCATTTTCGTTTAATATTTAATTGTGGAAATCCATCCTTAGGAAATCTTGATGAACTATCGCTGAGTTCATCAGCCACCTCCTCATCCTCTCCTTGGTTTAATGATGAAATTTTGTTTTGGAACTTGCTTCTATAGTTCATTTCCCGAGAATCTTATAATGTCATCTTGTCAACTTGTGTTGCACCTTTTCTTCTCAGACATCCTGAGTCTGAGGTATCCTGACACCATATCGGATCTGAATCTCGGTCAGATATAATGGTTGGGACATATTTCCAAGAGTTATAACATTGATCTCTACATAACCCGGTAAGGTGGTGTCTTTGCTTAGCACCCTTGGCCAGAGGACCTATTGTTATAGTTTCCTTTTTAGCAAAGATAACCATTCTTCCATGAGGAAATTGGAAGACTTATTCTGTAAGTTGTTCCTGATGGATCCTTTGTGCATCCAAATTCCGACCCTTACTTGATGACAATGTCAGGGCTATCTCGAAGCATGTCTATGGTACTCCGATTTTCAATAAGAACATTTGAAGCACCATGCTAAATGTTTCTTGTTGAAATTACCCAAACACCGTTGTATGGGTAATGTCATGAAATTTCTCTCCTAAAGGGTTTTTCTACCTAATATCCTGTCTTGGATATCATCCTCTGCTTGACTTTGGGAAGGATATACCCCTGATATATGTGTTTAAACACATTTTCCTTTCTGTTGTTTTGTTCAAACTTTCTTATAATCTACTTAACAGAGCAGTGGTAATTCCTTGCTTAGGTAAGCACTTCGTGGTACAACTCTGCCAGTAAGACCCTATTACTATAATTGATGACATTTCGGTAGCCACCGATGGATGAGAACTTTGCCTAATGGTCCGCCTCGTTCAACGAGCAGGAAAATGGTTCTCTTCGTCCCTCGCCCTTGGTATCGACATTGTTGCCAACATAACTGATAGGCTACCCTGTGACATGTCTTGCTATCATGACCGTGCAAGATATCAACGCTTTTCCTACTTTTAACCACATGGTGGGACAATAACCCACAGTTCCACAGGATCGAAACCTGACTCTCCTATACCCCTTGTTTCCAAAGTTATTCCTCATGCGCGGCTTCGTATGTAACTCACGGGCCACCTTTCGAGAGATCACCAATTCTGGTATCAGAAACAATACTTTTGCCCATTGCTCTGAACCCTTTCACACTCTGTTTCAGGCATCGAACGATTGCCTGCCCGCTTGAAACTTCCCATGATACCTATTTATATTGCTCTAGATATTTTCCTAAATTTCAAATCAAGAGATACTTTCGCCACCTTCCTCGATGTTATCGACCAGATAGTCGACCTTGCAGAGGTCTGTTCTCCCGGAATACCCCTTTATTCTTTCGTAAGCACGATAGAGTTCCTGAAGAAAGGACACCGACTTCATCATGATGACCTGAAGCAGAGAAATGAAGACATCAACGTAATGGATCGACCTCTTCGAGAAGAGCAACCAAGACCGAGAAGAATCGTTAGGATTCCGTAACCAGAACTTTCCCCCTTACGCCCCTCTTAAATCTCGGGATGAGATTTCTTGTAGTGGAGGAGAATTGTGACGCCCGGGTCCCCCTCGTAATGATGCCACGTCACCCCAGTTACTTTTGACAAATCTCGCGTTAGTTCAAAACGATTCAAATTCAAAATATGGCAAACAACAAAAGTTTTCAAATATTGGAACTAAAATGTTTGGTTTGTTGCAAATAGTCCTTACTAAATGTTGGTGGAGAAACCCCACTTTTTATTAAGTGTTCAAAACTCTGAAATGAGCAACACAGTAACAAAACCAATTATTTAATAGCTTTTAAAATATTAAACACGTACAAACTATTTTATTTTAGGTGCCAAGTTAATTGTGGTGGTGGAATATTTGTTGATACTAATTTAGGTACAACAAATGTATTTAATAAAACTAAGCTATTGAAATATAAAATTAAAACAGAAAAGAAAAGAAAATAAGACAAAGGGAAAGACTAAAACACAAAAAAATAGAAGGAACAACCCCCCCCCCACTGGGCCACGACCCAGTCGACTCAGCCCACCAGGTCGGCCCAGCCGCCCCCCTCACTCACTTAACCCCACGCCCGTGGAACCCTAGCTCTGCTAACCCCCCACGTTCCCCCACTCCCCACTCGCTCCTTCGTCTTCTCCCCCGTCCCGATCTAGATCGGGGGGCTGCGCCCGCCTCCGCCACCACTGCCGCGACGGGGCCCTTTCCCGCCGGCGCCCCTCCATCCCAACCGCATCCCCCAGTGCTCCCGACGGCCACCGCGAGTGCGCCCGCGCTCGAGGACTGCCTCCTCCGCCCCATACCAAGGTCGTCGTCCCCGCATCTCCCCTCTGCCATGGGCTTCGCCACGACCTCCCGCGCCTCTCAGTTGCGGGATCGACCCCGCCGCTCGTCCCCGTGACCCATTGACGGACGCCATCGCCGTCGTCCTCTCCGTCACCGGCGTTCCCCGTCCTCGTCGCCGGTGCCGCCTCGACGGACCTCCCCGACTCCTCCCCGAGCCCACTGCCTTTTCCCTACGGCCCCCGTGAGCCTCGGTCTCCCCCTCTCCTCCTCATGTCTCCAGCGTATCGCTCCGGCCCGTGACCTCGTGCAGCAGCGCGCGCCATCCCGCCGCGTTCGCTGTTGCGCTAGCAGCTCGGCCGTCGCTTCGTGCTCACCGCCTTAATGGTCGCGCCGCGCTTCCCAGCGCATACTTGCCGCCCATCGCCGCACACCACAGCCACACGATCCGTGCCGGACGCGCCCCGCACCGCCGTCGCCCGTCCGGCCCGTGCGTCGCGCCCTGAGCATCCATGCCACGCGCCTCGCCGCTGCCCGGTGGGTGCCTAGCCCCAGGCGCCCCACGGGCGGTGGCGCCCGTCGCCCGGCCGCCCGTTCGCCCGTCGCTATGCCGCTAAGGACCCACGTACCAATGACAAGCAGGCCCACGTCCATGAGAACGAAAAATGGATTAAAAGAAAAGGGTTATAAAATGATAATAAGAAATAAAAAATATACTAAATTATTAATTAATAATTTATTTAACTTAATTAATCTAGTTTAATTAAACAGAACTAATCCGACTTAATTAATCCCTGATTAACATGTTTAGTCCATGACAGATGGGTCCCACTGGACCCACACGTCAGTGTGACTAGTCAACGCCCCTGTTGACTGCTGACATCATGCTGACGTCATGATGACGTCAGCATACACTATTCTGGATAATGTTAGAATTAAATAATTAAATAAATTCTAAAATGATTAAAACTTTAGAAAATCATATAAAATAAAGCGTAGCTTAAATGAAAATGTTTTCTATATGAAAGTTGCTCAGAACGGCGAGGCGAATCCGGATCGCAGCCGTTAAGTCCACCACATCCTAGCATAGAAAACCGCGCAACTTTCCCCTCGGTTCATCTATCAGAAAACACGGAACACCGGGATACTTTCCGGATGTTTCCCCCTTCACCGGTATCACCTCATACGCGTTAGAACACGTCTAGCTCGCTTGTTGTCTGTTATGCACTTGCTTGCTATGTATTTACTGTTTCCCCCCTCTTCTCTCGGTGAACCCGTGGCGATGCTAATGCCCACGTGGTGCGACTCGTCACCGACGACCCCTCCTTGTCTGAGCAACCGGGCAAGCCCCCCCCTTTGATCACGGATATCGCCTATTCTTCTCTATCTGCTTGCATTAGAGTAGTGTAGCATATTCTTGCTTTCCGTTAATCCTATTACTGCTGCATAGCTTGTCATTGTTACTCTGATTGTTACCCTTACCGCTATCCTACTTCTTAGTATAGGATGCTAGTATTCCATCTGTGTCCCTACCTTCTTGTCAAATCGGCTGTGCTATACTATCGGGCCGTGATCACTCGGGAGGTGATCACGGGTATATACTATATACTTTATACATGATACATGTGGTGACTAAAATCGGTCGTCTCGAGGAGCACCATGAGTAATTCACGGATTGGGGGCTGAAAGGACCTTTATCCCATGACCCTCTGTGTGGATCTTTGTGGCGGAGGCGACATGGCAGGTTGAGGCGCCTAGGAGAGAGTGGGCTGGCCTGTTCGGCGTTCGCGCATACTTAACTGCAACAACGAGATCTTGGTATTTGATCTGAGTTGGGTCGTTGACCTTATCGCACTAACCGCCGTAGAACAAGATATGGGCAACCGGCGTCGTGGTATCGGCGAAGCATTTCATGGCGTCGGCGGCGGCGCGCGGATTGGACTGGAATGCTGCTAGGCTAGGTCTGCTTCGATTCGCCCTCGCAACATGCAGGTGTGCTAAGGCGATGGGCCCAGGACCCTGTGCGCTTAGGTTTAGACCGGCGTCTTGACCTCTCTGATACGCCTAGGTGGGGCTGCGGCGTGTTGATCTTCCGCGGCGGGCATGACCGAAAAAGTGTGTCGACCAAATGGGATCTAGCGTGTCGGGTAATGTGGCGCACCCTGCAGTGAAGTTTATCTATTGAATAGCCGTGATCTTGATAGCAGGGCGACTTGGAGTTGTACCTTATGACAACTAGAACCGGATACTTAATAAAACACACCCTTTCAAGTGCGGATACAACTCGGTGGTACGCTCTCTAACGGAGACTACGAGGAGAGGATCGCGGGTAGGATTATGCTATGCGATGCTACTTGGAGGACTTGATCTACTCTCTTCTACATCTTTGCAAGGCGGAGACTGCGAGCGTAGTCTTAGACAGGATTAGTTATCCCCTCTTATTACGGCATTCTGCAGTTCAGTCCACTGATATGGCCCTTTACACATATACCCATGCATATGTAGTGTAGCTCCTTGCTTGCGAGTACTTTGGATGAGTACTCACGGTTGCTTTCTCCCCTTTTCCCCTTTCCTTTCTACCTGGTTGTCGCAACCAGATGCCGAACCAGGGCAGGCGCCACCGTCGGCAGCGACTACTACTGGAGGTGCCTACTACTACGTGCAGTCCAGCGGCGACCATGAGTAGTTAGGAGGATCCCAGCGGAGGCTGCGCCTCTTCGATCTGTATCCCGGTTTGTGCTAGCCATCTTATGGAAACTTGTTTAACTTATATGCGTACTCAGATAATGTTGCTTTCGCTGACTCCGTCTATGATCGAGCACTTGTACTCGAGCCCTCGAGGCCCCTGGCTTGTATTATGATGCTTGTATGACTTATTTATGTTTTAGAGTTGTGTTGTGATATCTTCCCGTGAGTCCCTGATCTTGATCGTACACGTTTGCGTGCATGATTAGTGTATGATTGAATCGGGGGCGTCACATCTTGAATCCACGAGGGATCTTCCCGTAAAGGGGTCTTGAATCCATGGTGGATCTTCTCCGAAGAGGCCGCGGTCTCTCACGAGGAGGAGATCCGTATGGATGAGCAAAGCTCTATCTCAAATGAGCTAATCCTTTGCTAACCTTAACTAGGAGGAGGTGGAGGAGTATATATAGTCTAGGTCCACGAAGGGGTAAGTGGGAGAGGGGTACATGGGCCTCGGCCCCGATAAACTGTGCGCAGACAGGCGTCGGACGTCCGATGGGTTCCGGTCGTCCGGTGGCTCGTGGGCGTCCGGACGTCCGGTAGTCTCCGGACTTCCGCTAATTCGGCTCGGGTGTGATGGTGCCGGTCGTCCGGTGGTGCACGGTCGTCCGGGGCCTGGGGGGTGTCGGACGTCCGATACTTGTCGGTCGTCCGGCCGCTGTAGCTTCTGTCGGCTGGCCCTTCTGGCTGGCTGAGTGCCCAGGCGTCGGACGTCCGGCGTTGTCCGATCGTCCGGTGGCTGAAGACTTCGAGAAGCTTCTTCTCTTGGTCCTTGTACTTGGCGTCCTCGCTAGCTCGTCCGTTGGATGTGGTGGCTCCATCGCTTTCCTCTAAGTACCTGATCATGCAAAGCACACACTTTGGAGGTAGTAGCCATGTCTCACATGTAGAAAGTGAAGGTTCGGAGAGGAGCGAGTTCACCTTGTGTCCAATGGCGTATGTTCGAGGTCTCGTCATATGTCCTATCGGGGTTTGGAGAGTAATCGGAGTGTACATGGGAATGAACGTGGGATGCTCCGCATCAGTAGAGGACGTCTAACTTGTTTTTGCAGGACTTGCTGTGATGTGATATGGTCAAGGCATGATGTGATATAAATTGTTGTATGAGATGGTCATGTTTCGTAACAAAGTTATCGGCAACTGGCAGGAGCCATATGGTTGTCACTTTATAGTATGCAATGCAATCGCCATGTAATTGTTTTTACTTTATCACTAAGCGGTAGAGATAGTCGCAGAAGCAATAGTTGGCGAGACGACAACG
The DNA here is from genome assembly GCA_021605205.1 of Aegilops longissima. Classification (NCBI taxonomy): domain Eukaryota; kingdom Viridiplantae; phylum Streptophyta; class Magnoliopsida; order Poales; family Poaceae; genus Aegilops; species Aegilops longissima. The sequence goes on along the minus strand of CM038678.1, from coordinate 36,179,846 downwards.
ATGCTACGATGGAGATCAAGGTGTCGCGCTAGTGACAATGGAGATCATGACGATGTTTCGGTGATGGAGATCATGAGCACAAGATGATGATGGCCATATCATGTCACATATTTTGATTGCATGTGATGTTTATCTTTTATGCATCTTTTTTTGCTTAGTACGGCGGTAGCATTATAAGATGACCCCTTACTAAATTTCAAGGTATAAGTGTTCTCCCTGAGTATGCAATGTTGCTATAGTTCATCGTGCTGAGACACCACATGATGATCAGGTGTGATAAGATATACGTTCACATACAGCGGGTGCAAGCCAGTTTTTGCACACGCAGAATACTCGGGTTAAAGTTGACGAGCCTAGCATATGCAGATATGGCCTCGGAACACTGAGACCGAAAGGTCGAACGTGAATCATATAGTAGATACGATCAACATAGTGATGTTCACCATTGAAAGCTATCCATCTCACGTGATGATCGGACATGGTTTAGTTGATTTGGATCACGTGATCATTTGGATGACTAGAGGGATGTCTATCTGAGTGGGAGTTCTTAAGTAATATGATTAATTAAACTTTAGTTTATCATGAACTTAGTCCTCATAGTTATTTTGCATGTCTATGTTATTGTAGATCAATGGCCTGTGCTACCGTTCCTTTGAATTTTAATGTGTTCCTAGAGAAAGCTAAGTTGAAAGATGATGGCAGCAACTACACGGACTGGATCTGTAACTTGAGGATTATCCTCATTGCTGCATAGAAGAATTACGTACTGGAAGCACCGTTAGGTGTACCACCCGCGCCAGCAACTGCAGACATTGTGAATGCCTGGCAGACGCGTGTTGATGACTGATACGTCTCCAACTTATCTATAATTTTTGATTGTTCCATGCTATTATATTACCCCTTTTTTGGATGTTTATGGGCTTTATTTTACAAAATTATATACTTTTTGGGACTAACCTACAAACCGGAGTCCCAGCCCGTATTGCTATTTTTTTTGCCTATTTCAGTATTTCGAAGAAAAGGAATATCAAACGGAGTCCAAACGGAATGAAACCTTCGGGAGCGTGATTTTTTGAACGAACGTGATCGAGAGGACTTGGAGTGCAAGCCAAGAAGCAGCCGAGGCGGCCACGAGATAGGAGGGCGCGCCCCCCTGTCTCGTGGGCCCCTCGGGCGTCCATCGACGTACTTCTTCCTCCTATATATACCTTCGTACCCCGAAAACATCCAGGAGCAAGACGAAACACAATTTCCACCACCGTAACCTTCTGTATCCGCGAGATCTCATCCTGGAGTCTTCGCCGGCACTCTGCCGGAGGGGGAATCAACCACGGAGGCCTCTACATCAACATCCTTGCCCCTCAATGAGTTGTGAGTAGTTTACCACAGACCTCTGGGTCCATAGTTATTAGCTAGATGGCTTCTTCTCTCTTTTTGGATCTCAATACAATGTTCTCCCCTCTCTTGTGGAGATCTATTAAGCGTAATCTCTTTTTGCGGTGTGTTTGTCGAGATCCGATGAATTGTGGGTTTATGATCAAGTTTATCTATGAATAATATTTGAATCTTCTCTGAATTCTTTTATGTATGATTGAGTTATCTTTGCAAGTCTCTTCGAATTATCAGTTTGGTTTGGCCTACTAGATTGATCTTTCTTGCAATGGGAGAAGTGCTTAGCTTTGGGTTCAATCTTGCCGTGTCCTTACCCAGTGACAGAAAGGGTTGCAAGGCACGTATTGTATTGTTGCCATCGAGGATAACAAGATGGGGTTTATATCATATTGCTTGAGTTTGTCCCTCTACATCATGTCATCTTGCTTAATGTGTTACTCTGTTCTTATGAACTTAATACTCTAGATGCAGGCAGGAGTCGGTCGATGTGTGGAGTAATAGTAGTAGATGTAGGCAGGAGTCGGTCTACTTGTTATGGACGTGATGCCTATATACATGATCATGCCTAGATAACGTCATAATTATTCGCTTTTCTATCAATTGCTCGATAGTAATTTGTTCACCCATCGTAATACTTATGCTATCTTGAGAGAAGCCTCTAGTGAAACCTATGGCCCTCGGGTCTATCTCTTATCATATTTGCTTCCAATCTACTTTTATTTGCATCTTTATTTTCTGCATCTATATTATAAAATACCAAAAATATATTTATCTTATCACACTATCTCTATCAGATCTCACTTTCGCAAGTGGTTGTGAAGGGATTGACAACCCCTTTATTGCGTTGGTTGTGAGTTCTTTGTTTGCTTGTGTAGGTTCATGGGACTTGTTGAGGAGCCTCCTACTGGATTGATACCTTGGTTCTAAAAAACTGAGGGAAATACTTACACTACTATTGCTGCATCACCCTCTCCTCTTCGAGGAAAACCAACGCAAGCTCAAGACGTAGCAAGAAGGGTTTCTGGCGCCGTTGCCGGGGTGGTCTTCGTTCAAGTCAAGACATACCAAGTACCCATCACAAACTCATCTCCCTCTTATTTACATTATTTGCCATTTGCCTCTCGTTTTCCTCTCCCCCACTTCACCCTTGCCGTTTTATTCGCCCTCTCTTTCCCAATCTTCTCCTCTCTTTTCCGTTTGCCATTTTCTGTTTGCGTGTGTGCTTGCTTGTCCTCATGGCTTTGCCTAAGAGTATCGACCTCCTTCTTAGGAGGTTCGAAGAGATTGAGTCAAATATTAGAAACTTTATGAATTTGCAGTTTGAGCATAATAATTTTTTCAGAAAAGAGTTTAAAGAACAAAGAGATTTTTTGGGTCTTATGAATAAGGAGCTTGATGATATGAATAAAGAATTTTACGGCGTGAACTCTCAAATTATCCGGCTTGAGAAGGCTATATCTCAAATTTCTGATAAGCAAGCCACCTTAGTCAATAAGATGACTGCCAAACCAGAAAAGTTAGATGAAAATAATGATGAGGATCTTAAAGTTATTGATGTATCTCCTATTAGATCTTTGTTTTGCAATATGAATTTTGATGATTATGGGACTGATGATGAATCAACTTTGCCTAGAAGGCGTCCCAAGAATTCAGAGTTTTTAGATCTTGATGCTAATTTTGGTAAAAGTAAGATTGGAGAAGTCACAACTCTAAATAGCATTGAACCCACTATCTCGGATTTCAAGGAATTTGATTATGATAATTGTTCTTTAAAAGGTTGTATTTCCTTGTTGCAATCCGTTGTTAATTCTCCTCATGCTTATAGTCAAAACAAAGCTTTTACACTACTAGGTAAAACCTTATACACAGAATCTTACCAGTAGCGCTTGTTAAAATGAGGCGCTGCTGCTACTTATGATAGCGCGTGCGGAGAAACAGCTCTCGTGTTACTAGTAGTAGTAGCGGTAGGAGCAGAGCGCTACTACTACTGCAATTTCCACACCGGTCCCGGCGTGCTAGGTATAGTAGTAGCGGCCTTATAGAAACGGCGCTACTACTACGGATTTTAGCAGCAGCGCGTTTTTCCTCCCCACGCTACTGTTAAAGCTATTCTCACCAAACCCCCCGTGCGGCCTGATTCCCTCTCCTCTGCTTCCTCCCCCAATTCCCCACTCTCTCTTCTCCCCCTCGTCGCCTCCTCCTCGCCGACGTCTCATGCCACCCGCCTCATGCCGTCTCCCCGACCCTGCCTGCTTGCCGTCTCCCCGACCCGCCTGCCGTCGTCTCCCTCGACCCGCCTCGCCGCCGTCTCCCTCGACCCGCCTTGCCACCGTCTCCCACGACCCTGCCTCGCTGGTGTCTCCCCTGACCCCGCCTCGCCGCCGTCTCCCCCGACCCTGCCTCGCAGCGCCTCGGTGCCGCCGTCTCCCCCGACCCCATCTCTCTCCCCGGCCGCCCTCTGTAAGCACTCTCCCCTTTCGATCCCTCTTGTTTGGTTAGTATGAACCCTAGCTATTTAGTGCTATAGTATGAACCCTAGGCTATTTTTAGTGCTAGTTAGTTAATTACAGTTAGTATTAACCAATAGGTAGTACGAACCCTAGTTAAAAATGGATACCTATATGGTAATTAGGGCAGTAGTTCCTAGGTACTCCCTCCGTCCGGAAATACTTGTCGGAGAAGTGGATGAAAATGGGTGTATCTAGAACTAAATTGCGTCTAGATACATTCATTCCTTCGACAAGTATTTTCGGACGGAGGGAGTACTAATTAGTTAGTAAGAACAAGGTACTAATTAGCTAGGTACTAGTTTATTTTTATTTATAGTAAGTTTACTTTCAGTAAGAACTAATTGAATTAATAGAACTAGTTAGTAAGAACTTGTTGCTATTGTTTTAGTTAAAGAAAATTTTCCCGCATCGACGTGGACGATGCCTATCCCGCATCCTCGTCATCGAGTCGGCGGAGGATGACACCTGCTTGACCAGATGGGCCATGTCCAGGACTGGGCTCCGCCGAGGTGGTACTGGTAGGCGCTACCTACCGGGGGGCGCAGGTTGGTGAGGAGCCAGCCTGTCGTTGACCCGAACCTTCTTTGGTGGCGGTCGCGTGGGCCAGTGATGGTCCAGAGGCTCGAGGACCCCACAGAGGTTGTGCGTCACCGTGTCAGTGAGGAGGACGCGCACGTCCGTCGCTACTTTTTTGCGTTGGAGCACAGGTTCTCCAATACCTAGCAGGTTCTCCAGGGATCTCACTGGCGCTATGATCCCGTGATGGTTCCTTCTCTGTGGGTGTCCACAGCCCGCGCCGATACCTGTCGTGTGCTAGGGTTTTAGTTGTATTAGTGATGTTATATGTATGACACTATTCAAGATGTATTAGTGATAATACTCGACGATGTACGAACACGCATGAGATGATTTACTTTTGCTTATTCAATGCATGCTAATTTGAGTCCTATAAGATATTTTGAAATGTATATCTTGTGTTGCTCAAATAGGATATGTGCTTGCCCAAGTGGTCGGTCATGTTTGCAGGTTACACCTCCGAGTGGCCTATGTTTTGCCGGAGTGTTGATTCATTTCCGTTCCGGCAAATTTCAGGCGCTCGATATGTCCTATTTTAGCAAAGGTCATGCCGGATTTTTCCGTGAATTTTAGCATGACTTGTGCCAGAACATGTAGGAAATATCGAGTGCTCCGGATTTGTGTGTTGAGTATCCTGGTAGTTGTCTTCGATAGATTTTCAATTAATGTTTTAACTATGAACATAGGAAATGTCTGATGATGAAAAGGATTTTAGTATTTGCAAATACTGCGAAGGCGGCCTTGACTGTCGACGGAATCTTCCTAGATGATGATAGGCGCTTGACATCAAGCTGGGCGAGAACTTGAAGTGGATACGATGAAGTCACAACGACAAGTCTTTTTAGTCATTAAGAATGACATATGCTTCATTGCTTCAACTTATAATTTGTTTTTACTATTCTACTAGCGTATCCCCTGCCATGCAAGAGTTTTTGTATTGGATAAGATAGGTTGCAGTCGTACTATGGAGTAAAGAAATTTTACTTGAAGACCGAGCATGGTTATATTTTCCACACAAAATTATACAATTCAGACGACTACACCTATTTTGGATGCAAAACATGGTGAGCACTATGCAAGACTTATGCATTTGAGCCTGATATGGTTATCACCTTTGATATTCGCCGGAAGATGATATTGAAGGTAATACCGACATCCAGGTCGATATCTGAGCATCTCGATTATACCAAAATGTGAGTTTCTCAACCATATTTATGTCGTGATATTGTTTATTCAAAATAGTTGACAATTAATTTCTATTGATAGCTTATTTCGGTGCAAGCAAACATGTCCAGCGCTTGCTAGACAGGACCGATATCTTGTCTTTGGGCTGAACTCAACTGCGAGGCTCAGTCATTATGTTTCATGGCTTGCGGATCTTGATACTGTCAAGACAAATTTTCTTCCTGCATTTAGAAATGTTAGTACTGAAAACGTGCGACCGTTAGTGTTCGTAATGAACTACGGTCACATCTATTTAGTAAGGATGGTAAGATTTTTAATATTTGTCCTCAGTGCATCTTTTCCATACATTATTTTTGAAGCTAAACTTCATTGCTAAGTATGTTACCATACGATGTTCTTCAACAGGGAGTCCTGATGAATGTTGTGCCTTATGGGATCGAGACTAAAGGTACCATGAGTATTATTAGCTTTAGTGCATTCAAGATTAGCGACGGATGCTTAATAGTGCAAGACTGGACCAAATATGTGATGGGGGAGCGCAGAGAAGTACTAGGGGGCAGCAAACAGATGCGCTACCCACGATTAGGAGACAGGTTCATCTGCATGCTCCAACTTGATCAAGTAGGAGAGCTATACATGTTTTATGTTATTTTACCTGCGAGAGAGCAGCAGGAGTGATTAGCTAGCTAGAAATGAGTTTGAAGATGATGATGTGCTACACTATTACTATGATGATAAAATAGCTAGTGTTGGTGGTAATGACTATGATGATTATTATTAGCTAGTGTTAGTGGTGATTAAATAAATATTGTTGGTGATAATGACTATGATTATGATTAAATAGCTTGTTCTGGCGGATTAGATTCAAGTGGAGGCAATATGTGGTGCACATCAAAAGTACTACTAGTCCAAACTAGATCAAGTTTGGATTAGTAGTATACTTTTGACATGCACCACATATTGCCTCCACTTGAACCTAATCCACCTTCATTTGACACACTGTTATGGACATAATGATGTAAACCTCATAACTGGTATTGTACCAATATTTGTACGATGGAGAGAAAACCGCATAAATACACTAAAAATAAAAAAATAAAAAATCTCTTATTTACTAATTGGAGGCACTATTCATGATCTCTCATTAATCCACATCATCAAATTTAATTAAACCGTTAGATTGTAAAATTGACGTTCAAGATAGAAGGAAAAGTTAACGTAACGTAGATGGTTTAGTCCTATAGAAAACGCACGTGACACGTCCAATGTTAGTTAACCCAAAGAAGGAAAGGCTCACGTCAAGAAAAAAAAAGGAAATGCTCACGTGAAAAGAAAACAAGAAAGCCTTCACGTATTTCCCCAAAATTTGGAAGGGGATTCCTCAAAAAAAAAGGAAAGGGAAACCCTCACGTGAATAGAAAAGAAGGAAAGCCTCCACCCATTGCCACAAAATTAGGAAGGAAAGCCTCCGCCTCCACTTTAAAAAAAACGGAAATCTCCTATCCCAGCGTATTCAAGTCCTGCATCAATCGGTCTCTCTACGTTCTACTCAGGAAAAACATACTAGCGTAGATTCCTCCAAGATTTGACGTACAAGGTTCTTTTTGGCCAATTTCCTCCAGTTCAATCAGCCAGTGCATGGTGCAGAAGCGGCATGTCGTATAGCATCTGGCGAATCATATAGGTATCGATTTCGTGGCTCCATAGCACGAAGCAACAATGGCAGATTTGGCGGCCATCCTTCGTGGTGTTGGCTGAAACTCTCCGCTCGACTTGAACAAGTTTCACTCATTTGATTTAAGGTAAGAAACGTGATATTTTTCTTTCGGTCGGATCCATCTGCAGATTCAATCTCGAAAACTTCAGATTATAAACTCATTTAGGGACGACCACGAATTGAACTACAGGGTGTTGGTCGTCCAAGACTGATTCGATTCAGATTGTGGTTTGATGCAATAATCAAAATTATTTATATCGTGTCATTCTTCCACACAAGGCTGGGGTGAATATATTCTACAACTATGTATAACCCTCCTCCACTGTCTTGGTAGCAGATGTAAAGTCTAGATAACTGTCCTCCACGTTGGGCAGCAACATTAGGATGCCATCCGTCCTAAAGTCTTTGTGTGGTCGGAGTAGATCACAGTTGTCGTCTCTGGCTATGGCCAATGTGGCAGATACAAGCCTTTCTAATCTGCATACTCTGTGTGTTAAGCTCAAGTATAGTTGTCTCTTACAAATATACATTGTTAATCTCCCTTTTCCTCTGTCTGAAATCAAGGAAAATGTTCTTACGGAGAATAGTAGATCCCAATATGAGATATCTTTTAGTCCGTGTTTATCTTTGACTGGCCGGCAAGCCGCTTGCTCTGTGATCGAATACCAGATCCGCGTCTGTCTACTCCATGGCATCTTCAACCCTGTGTGCCGCCTCTCATCAATTCACTCAACATGCTCAACATTCCATTGTTAGATCTCCTAGAATAATTTTAGAATTTTTTGTTTCCGATGTATATTTTCCACTCTTGCAAGGATTGAATCCCTCGGTAGTAATTAAAAATCCTAAATTTCTGTACACGTATTATTTTCACAGTAGTAGGCACGTCAGTAATTATTAAATTGAGGCATCATGTTCTCTTATCTGATGCACATCAGTTATTTTGATGAGAAGATGATGCAAAATCGATGGTAAACCATCTGCAGACCCTCTAAAGTTGCAGTACTGTTTTCTAGAGTTTGTGATAAGTTACTTCTATGTGAATTGAGAAAGAAAGAGATGAGAATTTACTATAGTAGAATATTTGTTCTTTTATTAGGGAAAAGCAATCTTGAGAAGCGAGCTTCCTAACTTCCTATCTATTAGATTGGATGGCAAAATTACAACATGGAACACTCAGCCATGCATTGATTAATAGTTTTCTTTGGGATTGCCCATTCTGTAGGCTTTTGATTTGAGGTTAATAAAACTACGCACTACTTGGTCTCAGGTGCCTTCTTCTATTGTTTAATCCATCGAGGCACTTCCATGGATTAATATATCAGTGTGTATGCAAAATACATCTATGGAATATGATCTTTCCATAAATCATTGGTTTACCACTTATGAGTTCAGTTGGTTTGATCTCATCAGAGTATTACTTCCAAAGAACTCTTTGTGAGTCCTCCTAGACATTGGCCTCCATGATTTAAGTATATTATTTAATGTAATTAAATTCTTCTCACAATATAAAAATTGATATCCCTTAAAATCAACGTGTCTTTTGTAGCACATACGGTGGGCAATCGACTTCACATCACGATATCTTGCTCGAGCTTGCAAAAGGGAGTGGAGCAGCGAGACGAGGCGATGCAGGATGTAATCACACTTCCATGCGGTCAGGCCGTGGACATTCATGTTGAAGTCCTGTTTTAAATCTAACATATGTTTTTGTACTATGTCTATGTTAATCTCATCTACACTCGGTAAAAACAAGATCTTATATGCACAACTATAATAATAATAATAATAACAGGCCAGTATAAGGATAACAAGTATCCTTCTGTTTCTAAGAAAATGAACGTTTACTTGATATACTAATTTTCCGCGATGTGAGATGTAAGGAAGCATGATGAAATCAACATTACAAATATATATTTTTAAGTTTTGGCTACAAACATGCATATTTGCATCTCCAAGATGGTGTGATGTTTATATGTTATCACTCATTGAAAATCAAACTCCATGTATGATCAATGAACTTGAAATTTGTACAGCTCCACTTTCATGTCTACATCTTTTAATTCTTATATGTCTTGGTTTGATATTTTATATGGGCTTGGCCGACAATCTTCGTAAATATGACTCCGATTACCTTCTTTGGTCTATGGGGAACATCATAGTCATAGAAAGTAACTTCAGGAATATACATCAACACAAAATCTATCTATTGAGGTTAGTTGTGTGATTTGATTACTTTAACTTTATGGTGGACTATTCGGTGATATTCAAAATTTAACTTTCACGTCAAAAAAATCCATCATCCATGGAAAATTGGAGTGTGAAACCACATCAAATAAAAATAATAATTATGGATCATGTTTTGTGTTTACTGTTTCATGATTAAAAATTGTATCTACAAGAATATACAATAGTGATAAAAATATAGAGAAATATCTAGCCCGTGCAGGTGCACGGGTTAACGACTAGTGAATACTAGTAGCGATGGAGGGAAAATGCGCTGCCACTAGTTTCATTAGCAGTAGCGTGGGGTTGAACAAACGCTGCAGCTATTTGTCCTAGCAGTAGCGCGCGCCGGCACGCGTTACTGCTAAGCAATAGCTGTACACCTTATTAGTAGCACGCCTACCCGCGCTACTAGTGAGCACAAAACCAGCGCTACTGCTAGGGTTTTTACTAGTAGTTTTACCAAACATATTGTTGATGCCCTGATGCAATCTTCTGATGAAAAACTTAACTTGGAAGTTTCTATACCTAGAAAACTTAATGATGAGTGGGAACCTACTATAAAGATTAAAATTAATGATTATGAGTGTTTTGCTTTGTGGGATTTGGGTCCTAGTGTTTCCACGATATCGAAAACTTTATGTGATATTCTAGGTTTCCATGATCTTGATGATTGCTCATTAAATTTGCACCTTGCGGATTCAACCATTAAAAAGCCAATGGGAAGGATCAATGATGTTCTTATTGTTGCAAATAGAAATTTAGTGCCCTTGGATTTTATTGTTCTTGATATAGATTGCAATATTTCTTGCCCTATTATTCTTGGTAGACGTTTCCTTAGAACGATTAACGCGATTATTGATATGAAGGAAGGGAATATTAGATTCCAATTTCCATTAAAGAAAGGCATGGAGCACTTTCCAAGAAAGAAAGTCAAATTACCTTATCAATCTATCATGCGGGCTACTTATGAATCAAGTGCCAAAGATGGCACTACTTAGATCTATCTTCGCTTTTATGCCTAGCTAGGGGCATTAAACGATAGCGCTAGTTGGGAGGCAACCCAATTTTCTTTGTGTTTTTTTGTTTTTGTTCCTGTTTAGTAATAAATTTTGCATATACTTTCTGTTTAGATGTGTTTTCATGTTTTGTTTAGTGTTTGTGCCAAGTAGAACCTATAGGATAAACTATGATGATAGTTGATTTGATTCTGCTGAAAAACAGAAACTTTACGCTCACGAGAAACAATTCAATAAATCATAGAAACGTGATTTTGCATTGATTCTTTTTTCTGCTGATCAATAAACAAATTTTCCAGTACGTCCTATTTTATTTTTAGAGTTCCATAAGTTTGCGTTAATTCTGATTACTCTGAGCACTGTTCTGTTTTTGACAGATTCTGTTTTTCGTGTGTTGTTTGCTTATTTTGATGCATCTATGGCTAGTAAAATAGTTTATAGACCATAGAGAAGTTGGAATACAGTAGGGTTATATTAAAGTCATGCTAGTTGGGTGATTATGAATTTAAAGAATGCTTGTGTTGAAGTTACCAAGTCCCATAGCATGCACTTATGGTTAAAGTTATGTAACAAATTTGAAACATGAAGTGTACCTCGCTTGTGCATCCTTATGAGTGGCGGTCGGGGACGAGCGATGGTCTTTTACTACCAATATATACCCCTAGGAGCATGCGCGTAGTGCTTGATTTTTTATGACTTCTAAATATTTGCAATAAGTATATGAGTTCTTTTGACTAATGTTGAGTCCATGGATTATACGCACTTTTACCTTTCCAGCATTGCTAGCCTCTTCGGTACCGTGCATTGCCCTTTCTCACCTTGAGAGTTGGTGCAAACTTCGCCGGTGCATCCAAACCCCGTGATACGATACGCTCTATCACACATAAACCTCCTTATATCTTCCTCAAAACAGCCACCATACCTACCTATTATAGCATTTCCATAGCCATTCCAAGATATATTGCCATGCAACTTTCCACCGTTCCGTTTATCATCATCATGACGTACATTACTTTTGTCATATTGCCATTGCATGATCATGTAGTTGACAGCGTATTTGTGGCAAAGCCACCATGCATTATTTTTCATACATTTCACTCTTGATTCATTGCACCATCCCGGTACACCGCCGGAGGCATTCATATAGAGTCATATCTTGTTTTAGTTTCGAGTTGTAATTCATATGTTGTAATCAATAGAAGTGTGATGATCATCATTTTGAGAGCATTGCCCAAAAAAAAGAAGAAAGGCCAAAACAAAAAAAAGGCCCAAGAAAAAAAAGAAGAAAAAAAGAAAAAAAGAAAAAGAAAAAGAAAAAAGAAAATAAATAAAAAGGGCAATGCTACTATCTCTTTTTCCACACTTGTGCTTCAAAATAGCATCTTGTTCTTCATGTAGTGAGTCTCATATATTGTGCTTCAAAGTAGCACCATATTTTTCATATAGTGAGTCTCATAAGTTGCCTTTTTCATACTAGTGGGAATTTTTCATTATAGAACTTGGCTTGTATATTCCTACAATGGGCTTCCTCAAATGCCATAGGTCTTCGTGAGTAAGAAAGTTGGATGCACACCCACTAGTTTTCTTTTGTTGAGCATTCATGTATAGCTCAAGTGCATTTGTTGCATGGCAATCCCTACTCCTCATGTTGACATCAATTGATGGGCATCTCCATAGCCCGTTGATTATCCTCGTCAATGTGAGACTTTCTCCTTTTTTGTCTTCTCCACACAATCCCCATCATCATATTCTATTCCACCCATAAGTGCTATGTACATGGCTCACGCTCATGTATTGCGTGAAGTTTGAAAAAGTTTGAGATTATTTAAGTATGAAACAATTGCTTGGCTTGTCATCGGGGGTATAGAAGTTGGGAACATCTTTGTGTGACGAAAATGAAGCATAGCCTAACTATATGATTTTGTAGGGATGAACTTTCTTTTGCCATGTTATTTTGAGAAGACATGATTACTCTGATTAGTATGCTTGAAGTGTTACTATTTCTTTTATCAATATGAACTTTTATTTTGAATCATTTGGATCTGAACATTCATGCCACACTAAAGAAAATTACATTGAGAATTATGCTAGGTAGCATTCCACATCAAAAATTCTCTTTTTATCATTTACCTACTCGAGGACGAGCAGGAATTAAGCTTGGGGATGCTTGATACGTCTCCAACGTATCTATAATTTTTTATTGTTCCATACTATTATATTACCCCTTTTTGGATGTTTATGGGCTTTATTTTAGACAATTATATCATTTTTGGGAATAACCTACTAACCGGAGGCCCAGCCCGTATTGCTGTTTTTTTTTTTGCCTATTTCAGTATTTCGAAGAAAAGGAATATCAAACGAAGTCCAAACAGAATGAAACCTTCGGGAGCGTGATTTTTGGAACGAACATGATCCAGAGGACTTGGAGTGCAAGCCAAGAAGCAGCCGAGGCGGCCACGAGATAGGAGGGCCCCCCTGTAGGGCGCACCCCCTGTCTCGTGGGCCCCTCGGGCGTCCACCGACGTACTTCTTCCTCCTATAGATACCTACGTACCCCGAAAACATCTAGGAGCAAGACGAAACACAATTTCCACCACTGTAACCTTCAGTATCCGCGAGATCTCATCTTGGAGCCTTCGCCGGCACTCTGCCGGAGGGGGAATCGACCATGGAGGGCCTCTACATCAACATCCTTGCCCCTCCGATGAGTTGTGAGTAGTTTACCACAGACCTATGGGTCCATAATTTGTTCACCCATCGTAATACTTATGCTATTTTGAGAGAAGCCTCTAGTGAAACCTATGGCCCCCGGGTCTATCTCTTATCATATTTGCTTCCAATCTACTTTTATTTGCATCTTTATTTTCTGCATCTATATTATAAAATACCAAAAATATATTTATCTTATCATACTATCTCTATCAGATCTCACTTTCCAAGTACCGTGAAGGGATTGACAACCCCTTTATTGCGTTGGTTGCGAGTTCTTTGTTTGTTTGTGTAGGTTCGTGGGACTTGTTGAGGAGCCTCCTACTGGATTGATACCTTGGTTCTCAAAAACTGAGGGAAATACTTACGCTACTATTGCTGCATCACCCTCTCCTCTTCGAGGAAAACCAACGCAAGCTCAAGACGTAGCAATGACTACTCGATAGTTCAGTGTGCCATGCTCTACGGCTTAGAATCGGGACTTCAAAGACGTTTTGAATGTCATGGAGCATATGAGATGTTCCAAGAGTTGAAGTTAATATTTCAAGCAAATGCCCGAGTTGAGAGATATGAAGTCTCCAACAAGTTCTACAGCTGCAAAATGGAGGAGAATAGTTCTGTCAGTGAACACATATTTAGAATGTCTGGTACCATAACCACTTGACTCAGCTGGGAGTTAATCTTCCTGATGATAGTGTAATTGACAGAGTTCTTCGATCATTACCACCAAGCTATAAAGGCTTCGTGATGAACTATAATATGCAAGGGGTGAACAAGACTATTCCCGAGCTCTTCGCGATGCTAAAGGCTGCGGAGGTAGAAATCAAGAAGGAGCATCAAGTGTTGATGGTCAACAAGACCACTAGTTTCAAGAAAGAGGGCAGAGGGAAGGAGGGGAACTTCAAGAAGAACTCCATCGGATGCTGATTTTCGTGCTGAATTTTTTGATATATTATACGTTTTTTTCCGACATCGTATGCAAAAGTTATAGTCGTTTTACATTTTCCCTACACTTTTTGCAAAACATGTCCAAATTTAAGTTTTCAAATTTTCCTAACTAGTAGATGTAGTAATATAACTACCTCTCGAAAGATTTTATTTTCTGAATTTTTATCATTTTCTTTTGATTTTTCAAAACTGAAATGGCGATACAGGGGGTAGAGTTTGAAAATTGCCCTATAGTGCGGTTTGTGTCTTCAACGGGACTATAGGTTAAGACTCTGTAGTGCGGTTGGTGGCGCAAACCGGTACTAATGGTTGAACCTTTAGTACGGTTTGTGTCACAAACCGTCACTAAAGGCTCGTGGGGCCACGGCTTTGACGCCACCTGCCACCACCCCTTTAGTACGGTTCGTGGCACGAACCGGTACTAAAGGTTCATCTGAACCGGCACTAATGCATAGCCATTCGAACCGGCACTATTGATCACATTAGTGCCGGTTTTTTTACAAACCGGCACTAATGTGCTTCACGTTTGACCCTTTTTCTACTAGTGCTTATATGACAAAAGATAGACCCGGGGGGGCATAGTTTTCACTAGTGGATTCTCTCAAGATAGCATAAGTATTACGGTGGGTGAACAAATTACTACCGAGCAATTGATAGAAAAGCGAATAATTATGAGATTATCTAGGCATGATCATGTATATAGGCATCACGTTTGTGACAAGTAGACCGACTCCTGCCTGCATCTACTACTATTACTCCAAACATCGACTGACTCCTGCCTGCATCTAGAGTATTAAGTTCATAAAGAACAGAGTAACACATTAAGAAGATGACATGATGTAGAGGGATAAACTCAAGCAATATGATATAAAACCCATCTTTTTACCTATCGTTGCTATGCATCACCATGATCTTGTGTGTGCGTAGATTTTTTTTTAAATTACTGCGTTCCCCAACAGAACAACCAAATGCACCATCACATCAAAGAAGGCTGGAGGATATATCTTCTCAAGGTCGCATAGGATAGTTGGTATCTGCTACGTCATGAGCTTGCGTTGGTTTTCCTTGAAGAGGAAAGGATGATGCAACAAAGTAGCGTAAGTATTTCCCTCAATTTTTTAGAACCATGGTATCAATCCAGTAGGAGGCTCCTCAAAAGTCCCACGCACCTACACAAACAAACAAGAACCTCGCAACCAACGCAATAAAGGGGTTGTTAATCCCTTCACGACCACTTGCGAAAGTGAGATCTGATAGAGATAATATGATAAGATAAATATTTTTGGTATTTTATGATATAGATTGAAAGTAAAAGATGCAAATAAAAGTAGACGGTAAACTTATATGATAAAAGATAGACCCGGGGGGCATAGGTTTCACTAGTGGCTTCTCACAAGATAGCATAAGTATTACGGTGGGTGAACAAATTGCTGTCGAGCAATTGATAGAAAAGAGAATAATTATGAGATTATCTAGGCATGATCATGTATATAGGCATCACGTTTGTGACAAGTAGACCGACTCCTGCCTGCATCTACTACTATTACTCCACACATCGACCGACTCTTGCCTGCATCTAGAGTATTAAGTTCATAAAGAACAAAGTAACGCATTAAGAAGATGACATGATGTAGAGGGATAAACTCAAGCAATATGATATAAACCCATCTTTTTACCTCTCGTTGCTATGCATCACCATGATCTTGTGTGTGCGTAGATTTTTTTTAAATTACTACGTTCCCCAACAGAACAACCAAACGCAACATCACTGTAACACCCGGACGATTAAGCAACAGTAATCACCTCGGTTACTGTGACTAAACTCACGTTGATTCGAACCCGGTCTAAAACAAATTCAAAACAAAAGCAAACGATAAAAGTTTTCAAAAACTAAAACTAAAATGTTCGGGGGTTGTCAAAAATAACAAACCTAATTATGGTGGGGTGCATACATTTTTGTAAAGTGTTTTGGTATTTTAAATAAACTAAAACAGAAAAGAAGAAAATACGAAAAGAAAAATTAAAACAAAAGAGTGGGGGAGACCCAGCAGCCAACTGGGCCAACCCCCCCCCTGGCCCAATCGGCCACCCATGGGCGCCCAACCGCCGCCCCACCTTATCCACCCCTCCCCGTTCGGTGGAACCCTAGCCACTCACTCCCGATCCCTTTCTCCTCCGCTTGATCTAGATCGGGCCGATCCACCTGTCACGCCCCGCGCCGACGACCCCGCCGCCCGACCGCGTCGCCCTCTCCTCCTGCCCCCTCGCCGCCCGATCCCCCCACTGTGCCCCACGCCGGAGCTCCCCTTCGCTGGGTCGCCCCCCGACCCCACCTCACGGATCCGCCCAGCCGCCGACGGCCGCCTCCCGACCCCCTCCTCACGGTCGCCACCGAAGCGTCCCGAGCCGCCCTCATAGACCCGCGTTCCCCCAGTGAGCTCTTCCTCTCCCCCTCGGGCCCCTCACTCCCTCTCCCCTCCCGACGCCGTCGTGCCTGGCCTCCCGTCGCCCGGCTCCGCCGCCCCCTCGCGGTCACCGCGGTCTGCCGCCAGCCACGCCGTCCCCACCTCCCTCTCCTTTCTCTCGCCCGAGCAGCGTCCCCCCTCCGCCGCACCAAATGCCCCCTCCCCCGTGGATCCCGTCACGGCGCCCCGTGATCAAATGGTCACGGGCCGAGCCAGGGTTTCGTCGCGCACAACCCCCCTCCCGGCCTCCGTGAAGCGGTCGACGAACCCGCCACCCGCCGCCTCCGCCGCTCGCGGCGCCGATCCAGCCGGGCCGGCCGTGCCACCACCACCATCGGACCCGCCGCCCTCCCTTTTCAGACTCGAAGGCGATCGCCCGTTTGCTTGCCGAGCACGAAGACCGGCGAGGCTCGGCGCCCCTCCGCCATGAAGCCACGGGAGCTAACTCGCCCCCTCCCACCGACGTGGCATGGCACAGGGCCCCTGGTGCGATCGATGGGCCCAGCCCCCCGCTCTGTTGACTCGGTCGGCCAAGAGCTCGACGGTCCAACCCCCCATCACATCGACATGGGGGCCTCACCCCAAAGAACGTTTTAAAATAAAAAGAAATGAAAATGAAATTAGATAAATATAAATATGATAAATAAAATGGATAAAATAAATAATTAATTAATTAATTAAGTAATTAATTAATTTAATTAATCTGATTAATTAAACCTAATGACTAATTAACCTAATTAACTCATCATTAATTAAACTTAACTAAGTTAATTAGTTAATGAGTATGACTAACGGGACCCACATGTCGGGTTGACTTAGTCAACCTGTTGATTCTTGACGTCAGCATGACATCATGCTGACGTCATAAATACATTTTTTTCGAATTAATTAATTAATTAATTAAATTCCAGAAATTAATAAAATCTTTTAAAAATCATATCTTTTAATCCGTAACTCGATTAAAATATTTTCAACATGAAAGTTGCTCAGAACGATGAGACGAATCCGGATACGCAGTCCGTTCGTCCGCCACACACCCCTAACCTATCGAACCTGCAACTTTCCCCCTCCGGCTCCTCTGCCCGAAATCACGAAACACCGGAATACTTTCCGGATGTTTCTTAACCAAGACCCCATACCACGTTAGGGCACGCCTAGCATCGCTTCTTGACATATCATGCATCGATATGCATCTTTTACTTGGTATTCATTGTTTCTTCCCCTCTTCTCTCCGGTAGACTACGAGACCGACGCTTGCTGGCTGGCGATTCGACTACGGTGTTGACGACCCCTCTCTCTTGCCGTGAGCAACCGTGCAAGCCCCCCCCTTGATCACGAGATATTGCCTACTCTCTCTTTACCGCTTGCATTAGAGTAGTGTAGCATGTTACTTGCTTTCGATTATACCTATCCCGATGCATAGCCTGTCCTTGTTACTCTCACATTGTTACCTTACCGCAATCCTATATGCTTAGTATAGGATGCTAGTACTTTCATCTGTGGCCCTACATTCTTGTCCGTCTGCCGTGCTATACTATCGGGCCGTGATCACTCGGGAGGTGATCACGGGTATATACTATATACTTATACATGGTACATGTGAGACTAAAATCGGGTCGGTGATGGAGCACCCGAGTGGATCTTTGAGGCGGAGCGACAGGCAGGTTGAGACCGCCTAGGAGAGAGGTGGGCCTGGCCTGTTCGGCGTTCATGGTTACTTAACACGCTTAACGAGGTCTTGGTATTTGATCTGAGTTGGCTACTGAGCTTATACGCACTAACCATCTACGCTGGAGTAGTTATGGGTATCCCGCGTCGTGGTATCACCAAGCACTTCAGACGCGTCGGCGACAGGCGGGCGCTACCGGATTGACTGGAACGCCTGTTAGGCTAGGTCTGCTTCGGCCACAGACGCGTCGCAGGTGTGCTTTCAGGCGATGGGCCTGCACTGCGCTTAGGTTTAGACCGCGTGTTGGCCTCTCTGTTGTGCCTAGGTGGGGCTGTGACGTGTTGATCTCCAGCGGCGGCATGACCCAGAAAGTGTGTCCGCCAAATGGGATCAAGCGTCTTGGGTAAGATGGTGCACCCCGCAAGGAAGTTAATCTATTCGGATAGCCGTGATCTTGATAACAGGACGACTTGGAGTTGTACCTTGAGCTTATGACAACTAGAACCGGATACTTGATAAAACACACCCTTCCAAGTGCCGATACAACCGTGGTCGCTCTCTCTCGTGGATATGAGGAGGGATCGCGGGTAGGATTATTGCTATGTGATGTTACTTGGAGGACTTCAGATTGCCCTCCTCTACACTGTTACAAGACAGTGTCCGAAGCGTAGTCTTCGTTAAGACTAGCTACCCCCTCTTATTCGGCATTCTGCAGCTCAGTCCACGATATGGCCCTTACACATATATCCATGCATATGTAGTGTAGCTCCTTGCTTATGCAGTACTTTGGATGAGTACTCAGGTTGCCTGTTCCCCTATTTTTCCCTATCTCTACTCGATTGCTGCAACTGCACGATGGAGCCACTGGAGCCGACGCCACCGCCTATGACGACTACTACTGCGAGGTGCCTACTACTACGTGTAGCCCGCCGACGACGACTGTGAGTAGCTAGGAGGATCCTGTGCAGAGGCCTGCTCCTCTTCGATCTGATCCCAGTTTGTGCTAGCCTTCTTAAGGCAAACTTGTTTAACTTATGTCTGTACTCAGATATTGTTTGCTTCCGCTGACTCGCCTATGATCGAGCACTTGTATTCGAGCCCTCGAGGCCCCGGCTTGTATTATGATGCTTGTATGACTTATTTTATTTGTAGAGTTGTGTTGTGATATCTTCCGTGAGTCCTTGATCTTGATCGCACACATTTGCGTGCATGATTAGTGTACGATTAAATCGAGGCATCACAAGTTGGTATCGAGCCATTCGCTGTAGGAATCCCCTTCCACACTCCTTGGCGAAGTCGAGTCTAGACATTGCAAAACTTTTACTAACTTGGCTGTGTGCCTTACGGGCCCACGTCGCCATCGGGTGGTACTAGGATCTTTTACTCCTCGAGCTTTACTCTGGGACTCTGAACTCTCTTCTACTCGGGTTAAACGATTTTACTAACTGACACTAGGATCCCGTGACCACATTCTCCCCAAAGTTGGATATAACCATAGTTGTTCTTGGAATTGTATTTGACCAATTTCCACTTTGTCATTTGACTCCTTTGAAACGTCTTTGTTTTCAGATGGAACCCACGAGGCAGGTCGTGCGCCACACGACGGCCATTGGTGCCTCGGGATCACCTGCGGTGCCAGCAGAGATGATGACCTATCTGGGATATCGCCGCACCCTCGAGTACACCGCCTATGAGGAGTACCAGACTATAACCGGGAGCAGATGCCGCCATCGTCCACCTCTACTCTCGGAGTATGAGTCCACTCTTGTCTGCACACCGCACATGGTGTTGGAGTGACTATCGATATGGCAGTCCACGATGCTGCTTATGCTGCTCGACACGCCTTCGTCTTGAGTATCGAGTTGGACACCTCCCCTTCGTGCACATTGCTATCGCGTCGATGTTGGTGAGGAGGGTTACTACACCGCTGCCTACTCCATTTGTCACCAGAGAGCCCTTCTACCATCGGACCTTTGTTACGCATGCTGATGGGCTGGATCGAGCTAACCGAGCTCTTCGCCACGAGTTGTACATCACCCGTCGGCACCTCTACTGTGCTCGGCGCTGATGCACCCTTTGTCCGATCCGGAGAGCTGCGGCGTTCTGCGATCTACCCAGCCAGACCGTGATGCCCCGTGGTGTCGGTTGGCGGGCGTGGGAGGCTACTCTCCGACTTGGCCCTCTTCGCCACCTGGACGCCGGATTCAGCACCGAGTATCCGCGGGCCCCTGTCGCACCGTGGAGGTCTATCCGCTGCCGCACTATCAGCTTTCAGCTACAGCTACCTCCGCATCAGCGTGGGACTGATGTAGACTTGTTTGTTAGTGTTAGATGCATTCGCCGCGAGCCTGCGTGCCGCCTATGATGTAGTAGTCTATGTACTGGACTCTATGTATCGAACTCTATGCATGAATCCTTTTGTAAGATATGCCAACTACTACGTAGTTTCTATCGTGTTGTTTTCGTTATGCATGTTTCATCATGAATGATTCTTATCCTTTGCATAACTTCTCAAATGCTGAACTACCCCTGTTATATAATAGCAGGATGGTTAGGCCAGCTGGTCGTGGTCGTGGTGGCAACTTCCCACCACCGCCTGAGTACATGGCTGGTATGATCCAACAGCTTGAGATGAATCGCCAGTTCATGGAAAACATGATGGCTCAGTTTCCTCGCCCCAATATGAACCAAAGACCAAGCGAAACAACTCGCAGGATTTCATACGCTGAACCCCAAAGCATGTACCGCAGCTCAACTCAGCCACCGGATGCTGATGATCGGCTCGTGACATCACCTATGAGATGGAGTCTGCTGATGTAGCCCCTGCCAGCTATGTCACTTTTGCTTCCTTCTTCCTGAAGGGACCCGCAGCTCAATGGTGGGACAGCCACATGCGTACTCTGCCAGTTGTAACAATCATTACCTGGCCAGACTTCCAAGCTGCCTTCCGTGCCCGCTTCATCCCTCAAGGGGTCATGGACCGGAAGAAGCGCGAATTCCGCAACCTCACCCAAGGCAACAAGACTGTTGAAGCTTATCAGCGAGAGTTCCTGGACTTGTCTCGCTACGCTGAAGAGGACATTGCAACTGATGCACGCAGACAGGAGAAGTTCTGTGACGGCCTTCAAGCTAACATCAAGCTCGCACTTTTGGTGCACGACTTTGCTGATTTCACCACCTTGGTGAACAAAGCTATCAATGTCGAAACTGGTCTGCAGGAATACCAGAGCTCTAACAGGCGCAACCGTGACACGGGCTCATCTTCGGGCCCGTCCTCGCAGAAGCGCAAGATATGGATTCCCAATAGTATGTACCAGCCGAATGCCCCTGCTCCAAGGCAGAACTATGCTGCACCTCGTCTGCCTACAACTAAGCAGCCAAAGCTTCCAGCTCCACCACCTCAAGCTCCTGTTCCCACTCCCAACAATGGCTTGTGCTTCAGGTGTGGTCAACCAGGCACCGTGCTAGAGAATGCAACCAGAACCGAATCAGTGGCCCTTCCAAAGACTGGCGTGAAACACCTGCACCATAACAACACCGCCAAGTCTTATGGTCAAGCTCAGGCCAACCACGTTGATCGAACGAAGCTCAAGGCCAGCCTCACTCTCGTGATGGGTAAACTCCTCGTAAATTCAGTACCTGCATCTGTTTTATTCGATTCAGGAGCATCGCATTCATTCATGTCTGAAGACTTTGCATACAAGCACGACGTTAAGTGTGAGGAGATGAACTCTTCGGTAGTGGTAAAAACCCCCTTGGGACAATGTCAAACCTCCATGGTTGGCGTCGACGTCCCCGTGGAAATCAAAGGGTTGGAATTCTATGCCTCACCCATTATCCTGAAGACGTCTAACATCGACCTCATTTTGGGGATGGATTGGTTGAAAGCGCATACTGCGTCAATCGTTTGCGCCACTAAGACCGTCCATCTGCTACACCCTTCTGATGAAATAATAAGCTACAATGCTCGTCTGGTTCAAGATGCCGAGGCAAGGCTCTATGCATTGAATGCATTGAACGCCGCACCCCTCGAGGGCATTGAAAACATTCCTGTCGTTTGTGATTTCCAAGACGTCTTTCCTGAAGAACTTCCAGGGATTCCCCCTGCTAGAGCTGTCGAATTCGTCATCGACTTGAAACCAGGCACTACTCCTATAGCCAAGCGACCCTACAAGATGCCGCCGCATGAACTCCTTGAGCTAAAGGAGGAAATCGACAAATCTCTTCAAAGTGGTTTCATTCGCCCAAGTTGCTCACCTTGGGGAGCACCTTCTCTCTTTGTCAAGAAGAAGGATGGGACAAACCGATTGGTCCAAGACTACCGTCCTATAAATCAAGCTACCATTCGAATAAGTATCCTCTTCCTCGGATCAATGATCTTTATGATCAATTGGCTGGTTCGTCGCTGTTCTCGAAACTCGACTTGAGGTTGGGTTACCACCAGATCCGTGTTCGTGAGGAGGATATCCCCAAGACCGCCTTTGTGACTCGTTATGGTTCATAACAGTACACCGTCATGTCTTTCGGCTTAACCAATGCTCCAGCCACCTTCTCTCGCCTGATGAACTATATATTCATGGATTACCTCAACAAGTTCGTCGTGGTTTATCTGGATGATATCCTGATCTTTTCCAAGAATGAAGAAGAGCATGCTGAACATCTTTGTCTTGTCTTTGGAAAAGCTACGGAGCATCAACTCTATGCCAAGTTCTCCAAATGTGAATTCGGCTTCCAAGTAACCTATCTTGGACATGTCATCTCTAAGGATGGTATTGCCGTCAACCCCGAAAGAGTTCAGGCTATTCTCGATTGGACTCCTCCAAGAACGTTAAGCAAGTCGAAGTTTTCTCGGTCTCGCCACTATTGCCGTCGATTCGTCGAGAACTTCTCCAAGATTGCCAGAGCCTCGACTAACCTGTTGCATAAGGCGTCAAATTCCAATGGATGATAAATGTCGATAGTTTCCGGGCACTCAAAGACAAGTTGACTTCTGCCCGATGCTAGCTCCTCCCGATACTAAGAAGGACTTCGTCATTTATCGCGACGCTTCTCGTCAAGGATTAGGCGGTGTCCTAATGCAAGAGCGCAAAGTGGTTGCTTATGCCTCTCGGCTTCGCCCTCACGAAGAGAACTACCCAGTTCACGACCTCGAACTTGCTGCCATCATTCATGCATCAAGCGATGGCGACATTACCTTCTCGGTAATCGTTAAGAGATCTTCACCGACCACCAAAGTCTGAAGTATCTATTTACTCAGCAGACCTGAACCTCCGTCGGCAGAGATGGATGGAGACTGCTGCAGACTTTGATTTGGGTATTTCCTATACGCCCGAGCAAGGCTAATGTAATGGCTGATGCCTTGAGCCGCAAGTCTTCTGCAACCACCTTCAGTTCACAAAGTTCAGCCCCACTTGTTGAAGAATTCAGAAAGCTGAACCTCCATATTGTTCCTCCGGTGCACTCGCTCCCCCCCTCCGGAGTTCCGCAAGATGAATCTCCGTGTTGTTCCCCAGGGGTTCCCTCTATACCTGGCTGTTGAACCCGATCTCGTGGGCACCATAAAGACAATGCAGGATTTGACTCAAGTCTACAAGATTAAGCAAGACCTCAAAAAGGGAAATCCCTCATTCTTCACTATTGCTGATGATGGCGCCTTGTACTTCAAAGGCCGCCTAGTGGTGCCGTGTAAGAAGGAAAACCTGAATATGACTCAGAAGGTTATGAAAGAAGCTCATGATACGCCTCTATGTATCCATCCTGGCAGTACAAAGATGTATCAAGACATTCGCCAGAGATTCTGGTGGTCTAATATGAAGCAAGACATTGCTCGCTATGTTGCTGAGTGTGACGTTTGCCGTCGTATCAAAGCAGAACATCAAAGGCCTGCTGGAACTCTGCAACCTATCTCTATTCCTGAATGGAAATGGGACCATGTTGAAATGGACTTCGTCACTGGATTTCCCAAATCGCAGAAAGGTAATGATGCTATTCTTGTCGTCATTGACCGGCTTTCTAAAGTTGCTCACTTTCTGGCGGTCAAGGAAACGATCACTGCTAGTCAGCTTGCAACGCTCTATATGTCCAGAATTGCTTCACTTCACGGTATTCCACTGGTTATCAGTTCGGACCGTGGCAGCTTATTCACTTCAAGATTTTGCACAAGTTTTCAAGAAGCTATGGGGACTCATTTATCTTTCAGTACTGCGTTTCATCCGCAGTCGCAAGGTCAAGTTGAACGTGTCAACCAAATTCTCGAAGACATGCTTCGAGCTTGTGTCGCGTTCCTTCGCAAGAAATGGGAGGAATCTCTCCGTATGCTGAGTTCTCTTATAATAATAGCTATCAAGCTAGTCTCAAGATGGCCCCTTCGAAGTGTTATATGGACGAAAGTGTCGAACCCCTCTGAACTGGTCAGAAACTGGGGAACGTCCACTCTTCGGTCCGGATATTATCCAACATGCCGAAGAACAAGTTCACATTATTCGCGAGAATCTCAAGACCGCTCAGTCCCGTCAAAAGGGTAATTATGACCGTCATCACAAACACATGGTCTATCAACCTGGCGAAAAGGCCTATCTTCGCGTTACACCAATGAAGGGTGCTCACCGCTTCGGGATCAAGGGCAAGCTAGCTCCTCGCTATATTGGCCCATTCACTATCCTGGAAAGGCGTGGAAAAGTGGCATATCAACTGGAGCTTCCGTCGAACCTATCTCAAGTTCACGATGTGTTCCACGTGTCCCAACTCCGACGCTGCTTCAAGGACCCAATCCGAGCGAAGGACCACGAAGTGCTCGAATTGCAACAGGACCTCTCCTATAAAGAGCATCCGTCCGCATTCTCGACCAAGCTGAACGCCGCACACGTCGGAAAGGCGATCAAGTTCCTCAAAGTCCATGGTCGAATCACTCAAGACGGCCACACGGGAACGCGAGGATCGTCTTGAGATGAATACCCCGCACTTTTTCCTTCTACCTCCTAAATCTCGGGACGAGATTTCTTGTAGTGGAGGAGATTTGTAACACCCGGACGATTAAGCAACAGTAATCACCTCGGTTACTGTGACTAAACTCACGTTGATTCGAACCCGGTCTAAAACAAATTCAAAACAAAAGCAAACGATAAAAGTTTTCAAAAACTAAAACTAAAATGTTCGGGGGTTGTCAAAAATAACAAACCTAATTATGGTGGGGTGCATACATTTTTGTAAAGTGTTTTGGTATTTTAAATAAACTAAAACAGAAAAGAAGAAAATAAGAAAAAGAAAAATTAAAACAAAAAGAGTGGGGGAAAGACCCAACAGGCCAACTGGGCCAAACCCCCCACCCCCCAGTCGGCCACCCATGGGCCGCCCAACCGCCCCCACCTTATCCACCCCCTCCCGCTCGTGGAACCCTAGCCACTCACTCGCCCCCCCCCCCCCGATCCCTTTCTCCTCCCCGCCTGATCTAGATCGGGCCGATCCACCTCGCGCCCGGACGCCGACGACCCCGCCCCCGACCGCGCCGCCCCTCTCCCCTGCGTCCCTCGCGCCTCGATCCCCCACCGCCGCCCCACGCCTGAGCTCCCCTTCGCCAGCAGGGTCGTCCCCGACCCCCGCCTCACCGGATCCGCCCAGACGCCGACGGCCGCCTCCCGACCCCTCCTCACGGTCGCCACCGAAGGCCCCCGAGCCGCCCTCATAGACCCCTGTTCCCCCAGGAGCTATTCCTCTCCCCCTCGGGCCCCTCGCTCCCTCTCCCCCCGAACCGCCCGTCGCCCGGGCCTCCCGTCGCCCGGCTCGGCCGCCCCCATGCGGTCACATGATCACAGCCGCCATGCCACGCCCCCCACCTCCCTCTCCTTTCTCCTCGCCAGTGGCGTCCCCCTCCGCCAGACCAATGCCCCCTCCCGCCGTGGATCCTGTCGCCGCGCCCCGGTGACCAAATGGTCACGGGCCGAGCCTCAGGGCTCGGTAGCACAAGAACCCCCTCCGGGCCTCCGTGGCGCGTGGTCGGCGAAGACCGAGCCACCCGCCGCCTCACGCCGCTTCGCTGGCGCCGATCCCAGCCGGGCCGGCCGGGCCACCACCACCATCGGACCCGCCGCCCTCCCGACTTTCGAAGCGCGACCGCGCGCGCCCGTTTGGCCGAAGCACGAAGACCGGTGAGCTCGGCGCCCTCCTCCGCCATGAAGCCACCGAGCCAACTCCGCCCCCGACGTGGCATGGCACAGGGCCCCGCTGGTGCTGCGATGGGCCAGGGCCCCCGCTCTGTTGACTCGGTCGTAGGGTGACCGATCAACCCCCCATCGCCATCGACATGGGGGCCTCACCCCAAAGAACGTTTTAAAATAAAAAGAAATGAAAATGAAATTAGATAAATATAAATATGATAAATAAAATGAATAAAAATAATTAATTAATTAATTAATTAATTAATTAATTAATTAAGTAAATAATTAATTTAATTAATCTGATTAATTAAACCTAATGACTAATTAACCTAATTAACTCATCGTTAATTAAACTTAACTAAATTAATTAGTTAACAGTAGTATGACAACGGACCCACATGTCGAGGTTGACTTAGTCAACCCTGTTGATCGCCGACGTCGGCATGACGTCATCTTGGCGTCATAAATACATTTTTTCGAATTAATTAATTAATTAATTAATTTCTAGAAATTATTAAAATCTTTTAAAATCATATCTTTTAATCCGTAACTTCGGTTAAAATATTTTCAACATGAAAGTTGCTCGAACGACGAGACGAATCCGGATCGCGATCCGCTCGTCCGCCACACACCCCTAACCTATCGAACCTGCAACTTTCCCTCCTCTCCTCCTGCTCGAAAACACGAAACACCGGAATACTTTCCGGATGTTTCTTAACCAGTACCCCCATACCACGTTAGGGCACGCCTAGCATCGCTTCTTGACATATCATGCATCGATATGCATCTGTTTACTTGGTATTCATTGTTTCTTCCCCTCTTCTCTCCGTAGACTACGAGACCGACGCTGCTTTTGGCCGCCTTCGACTACGGTGTTGACGACCCTCTCTCTTGCCAGAGCAACCAGGCAAGCCCCCCCTTGATCACCAGATATCGCCTACTCTGCTCTTTTTGCTTGCATTAGAGTAGTGTAGCATGTTATCGCTTTCATTATACCTATCCCGATGCATAGCCTGTCCTTGTTACTCTTTTTGTTACCTTAGCTGCAATCCTATATGCTTAGTATAGGATGCTAGTACTTTCATCTGTGGCCCTACATTCTTGTCCGTCTGCCGTGCTATACTATCGGACCGTGATCACTCGAGAGGTGATCACGGGTATGTACTATATACTTATACATGATACATGTGAGACTAAAGTCGGGTCGGTGATGGAGCACCATGAGTTGATCTTTGAGGTGGAGCGACAGGCAGGTTGAGACCGCCTAGGAGAGAGGTGGGCCTGGCCTGTTCGGCGTTCATGGTTACTTAACACGCTTAACGAGGTCTTGGTATTTGATCTGAGTTGGCTACGAGCTTATACGCACTAACCATCTACGCGGGAGTAGTTATGGGTATCCCGCGTCGTGGTATCACCAAGCACTTCAGACGTCGGCGACGGAGGCGCGCTACCGGATTGGACTGGAACGCCTGTTAGGCTAGGTCTGCCTTCGGCACAGACGCACGAACGTGCAGGTGTGCTTTCAGGCGATGGGCCCGGACCCTGCGGCGCTTAGGTTTAGACCGCGTGTTGGCCTCTCTGTTGTGCCTAGGTGGGGCTGCGGCGTGTTGATCTCCAGCGGCTGGCATGACCGAGAAAGTGTGTCCGCCAAATGGGATCAAGCGTCTTTGGGTAAGATGGTGCACCCTGCAGGAAGTTAATCTATTCGGATAGCCGTGATCTTGATAACAGGGCGACTTGGAGTTGTACCTTGAGCTTATGACAACTAGAACCGGATACTTGATAAAACACACCTTCCAAGTGCCGATACAACCGTGGTCGCTCTCTCGTGGATATGAGGAGGGATCGCGGGTAGGATTATTGCTATGTGATGTTACTTGGAGGACTTCAGATTGCCCTCCTCTACTGTTACAAGACAGGTGTCCGAGCGTAGTCTTCGTTAAGACTAGCTACCCCCTCTTATTCGGCATTCTGCAGCTTCACCCCCGATATGGCCCTTTACACATATATCCATGCATATGTAGTGTAGCTCCTTGCTTGCAGTACTTTGGATGAGTACTCACGGTTGCCTGTTCCCCTTTTTTCCCCTATCTCTACTCGATTGCTGCAACGAGACGATGGAGCCACGAGCCGACGCCACCGCCTATGACGACTACTACTGCGGAGGTGCCTACTACTACGTGCAGCCCGGCGACGGCGACCGGGAGTAGCTAGGAGGATCCTGCAGGAGGCCTGCTCCTCTTCGATATGTATCGATGCTGTGCTAGCCTTCTTAAGGCAAACTTGTTTAACTTATGTCCGTACTCAGATATTGTTTGCTTCCACGACTCGTCTATGATCGAGCACTTGTATTCGAGCCCTCGAGGCCCCTGGCTTGTATTATGATGCTTGTATGACTTATTTTATTTGTAGAGTTGTGTTGTGATATCTTCCCGTGAGTCCTTGATCTTGATCATACACATTTGCGTGCATGATTAGTGTACGATTAAATCGGGGGCGTCACAATCACATCAAAGAAGGCTGGAGGATATATCTTCTCAAGGTCGCATAGGATAGTTGGTATCTGCTATGTCTTGAGCTTGCGTTGGTTTTCCTTGAAGAGGAAAGGATGATGCAGCAAAGTAGCGTAAGTATTTCCCTCAATTTTTGAGAACCAAGGTATCAATCCAGTAGGAGGCTCCTCAAAAGTCCCATGCACCTACACAAACAAACAAGAACCTCGCAACCAACGCAATAAAGGGGTTGTTAATCCCTTCACGGCCACTTGCGAAAGTGAGATCTGATAGAGATAATATGATAAGATAAATATTTTTGGTATTTTTATGATATAGATTGGAAAGTAAAAGATGCAAATAAAAGTAGATGGTAAACTTAGGTGATAAAAGATAGACCCGGGGGCCATAGGTTTCACTAGTGGCTTCTCTCAAGATAGCATAAGTATTACGGTGGGTGAACAAATTACTGTCGAGCAATTGATAGAAAAGCGAATAATTATGAGATTATCTAGGCATGATCATGTATATAGGCATCACGTTTGTGACAAGTAGACCGACTCCTGCCTGCATCTACTACTATTACTCCACACATCAACCGCTATCCAGCATGCATCTAGAGTATTAAGTTCATAAAGAACAGAGTAACGCTTTAAGAAAGATGACATGATGTAGAGGGATAAACTCATGCAATATGATATAAACCCCATCTTTTTATCCTCGATGGCAACAATACAATACATGCCTTGCTGCCCTAACTGCCGGGAAAGGACACCGCAAGATTGAACCCAAAGCTAAGCACTTCTCCCTTTGCAAGAAAGATCAATCTAGTAGGCCAAACCAAACTGATAATTCGAAGAGACTTGCAAAGATAACTTAATCACACATAAAATTATTCCGAGGATATTCAAATATTTCTCATAGAGAAACTTGATCATAAACCCACAATTCATCGGATCTCGACAAACATTCCGCAAAAAGAGTTACATCGAATAGATCTCCAAGAAGATCAAGGAGAACTTTGTATTGAGATTCAAAGAGAGAGAAGCCATCTAGCTAATAACTATGGACCCAAGGTCTGTGGTAAACTACTCTCAACTCACGGAGAGGCCTTGGAGATGATGTAGAGGCCCTCCATGGTCGATTCCCCTCCGTGAGCACCGCGAAGGCTCGAGATGGGATCTCGCGGATCTGAAAGGTTCTGGCGGTGGAAATAGTTTTTCGTGGTGCTCTGGATGTTTTCAGGTACATGGGTATATAGGAGGAAGAAGTAGGTCGGTGGGCGCCGAGGGGCCACGAGGGGGGCGCGCCCACTTCGGGGCGCGCTGCACCTCGTGGCCGCCTCCTTTGTTGCTTGACGTCCACTCCAAGTCTCCTGGATAGCGTTTGTTCCAAAAAGATCGCTCCCGAAGGTTTCATTCCGTTTCTACTCCGTTTGATATTTCTTTCCTTCGAAACACTGAAATAGGCAAAAAAACAACAATTTGGGCTGGGCCTCCGGTTAGTAGGTTAGTCGCAAAAATGATATAAAAGTGTAAAGTAAATACCAGAAACATCCAAAACGGGTAATATAATAGCATGGAACAATAAAAAATCATAGATACGTTGGAGACGTATCAAGCATCCCCAAGCTTAATTCCTGCTCGTCCTCGAGTAGGTAAATGATAAAAACAGAATTTTTGATGTGGAATGCTACCTAGCATAATTCTCAATGTATTTTTCTTTGTTGTGGCATGAATGTTCAGATCCAAATGATTCAAAATAAAAGTTCATATTGACATAAGAAATAGTAATACTTCAAGCATACTAACTAAGCAATCATGTCTTCTCAAAATAACATGGCTAAAGAAAGTTCATCCCTACAAAATCATATAGTTTGGTCATGCTTCCATTTTTGTCACACAAGAATGCTCTCATCTTGCACACCCCCAATGACAAGCCAAGCAATTGTTTCATACTTTAGTAACCTCAAATTTTTTCAACTTTCACGCAATACATGACCGTGAGCCATGGATATAGCACTATGGGTGGAATAGAATATGATGATGGAGGTTGTGTGGAGAAGACAAAAAGGAAGAAAGTCTCACATTGACAAGGATAATCAACAGGCTATCGAGATGCCCATCAATTGATGTCAATATGAGGAGTAGAGATTGCCATGCAACGGATGCACTAGAGCTATAAATGTATGAAAGCTCAACAAAAGAAACTAGTGGGTGTGCACCCAACTTGCTTGCTCACGAAGACCTAGGGCATTTTGAGGAAGCCCATCGTAGGAATATACAAGCCAAGTTCTATAATGAAAAAATCCCACTAGTATATGAAAGTGACAACATGAAAGACTTTCTATATGAAGAACATGGTGCTACTTTGCAGCACAAGTGTGGAAAAGGTTAGTAACACTGCCCCCTTTTTTATTTTATTTTCTTTTTTTCTTTTTTTTGGGCCTTTCTTTTTTTCCTTTTTTTTCTTTGGCCTTTCTTTTTTTTGGCCTTTTCTTTTTTTATTTGGGGACAATGCTCTAATAATGATGATCATGACACTTCTATTTATTTATAACTCATGAGTTACAACTCAAAACTAGAACCAGATATGACTCTATATGAATGCCTCCGGCGGTGTACCAGGATGGGTAATGAATCAAGAGTGACATGTATGAAAAATTATTCATGGTGGCTTTGCCACAAATACGATGTCAACTACATGACCATGCAAGGCAATATGACAATGATGATGCGTGTCATGATGATGAACGGAACGGTGGATAGTTGCATGGCAATATATCTCGGAATGGCTATGGAAATGCCATAATAGGTAGGTATGGTGGCTGTTTTGAGGAAGATATAAGGAGGTTTATGTGTGGTAGAGCGTATCGTATCACGGGGTTTGGATGCACCAGCAAACTTTGCACAAACTCTCAAGGTGAGAAAGGGCAATGCACGGTACCAAAGAGGCTAGCAATGATGGAAGGGTAAGAGTGCGTATAATCCATGGACTCAACATTAGTCATAAAGAACTCATATACTTATTGCAAAAATCTACAAGTCATCAAAAACCAAGCACTACGCGCATGCTCCTAGGGGGATAGATTGGTAGGAAAATACCATCGCTCGTCCCCGACCGCCACTCATAAGGACGAAAATCTAAGAACACCTCATGTTTCAAATTTGTTACACAACGGTTACCATACGTGCATGCTACCGGACTTGCCAACTTCAACACAAGCATTCTTTAAATTCACAATTACCCAACTAGCGTGACTCTAATACCACCACCTCGATATCTCAAAACAATTATCAAGTATCAAATTGATCATAGCATCCAATTCACTTCCTATGATAGTTTTTATTATACCCAACTTGGATGCCCATCATTCTAGGACCAATTTTTTAACCATAGAAAATACCATGCTGTTCTAAGAGACTCTCAAAATAATATAAGAGAAGCATGAGAGATTAACAATTTCTACAAAATTAAGCCACCGCCGTGCTCTAAAAGATATAAGTGAAGTACTAGAGCAAAACTATCTAGCTCAAAAAATATAAGTGAAGCACATAGAGTATTCTAATAAATTCTAATCAAGTGGGCTTCTCCCAAAAGGTGTGTACAGCAAGGATGATTGTGGTGAACTAAAAAGCAAAGACTAATATCATACAAGACGCTCCAAGGAAAACACATATCATGTGGCGAATAAAAATATAGCTCCAAGTAAAGTTACCAATAGACGAAGACGAAAGAGGGGATGCCTTCCGGGGCATCCCCAAGCTTAGGCTTTTGGTTATCCTTGAATATCTTGGGGTGCCATGGGCATCCCCAAGCTTAGTCTCTTGCCACTCCTTATTCCATAGTCCATCAAATCTTTACCCAAAACTTGAAAACTTCACAACACAAAACCCAACAGGAAATCTCATAAGCTCTGTTAGTGCAAGAAAGAAAAACCACCACATAAGGTATTGTAATGAACTCATTCTTTATTTATATTGGTGTTAAACCTACTGTATTCCAACTTCTCTATGGTTAATACCCCCCCAATACTAGCCATAGATGCATCAAAATAAGCAAACAACACACGGAAAACAGAATCTATCAAAAACAGAACAGTCAGTAGCAATATGTAACTTCCGAATACTTATAGAACTTTAAAAATACTACCAAAATAGGGAGTCCTGTGAAATTTTTCTATTGATATACAGCAAAAATAATCAACGCAAAAGCACGTTAATGTGAATTACTAAAATTATTTTCTTGCGCGCAAAGTTTCTGTTTTTCAGCAGAATCAAATTAACTATCACCGTAGGTCATCCTATAGGTTCTACTTGGCACAAACACTAACTAAAACATGAAAACACATCTATACAGAAGCTATATGAAATATTTATTACTAAACAGAAGCAAAAACAAAAAACAAAAATAAAATCGGGTTGCCTCCCAACTAGCGCTATTGTTTAACGCCCCAAGCTAGGCATAAAAGCGAGGATAGATCTAAGTGTTGCCATCTTTTGTATTTGGAAAGAGAAGAGAAAATTTACTTCCTATGGCATTCATACTTATATTTGGGAAAGTACATTGCCATTAATGGAGGAAGTAAGATTAAGCACGTTACGGAAATTTGCATCTAAGCTAGCCTTCATCTCTTTAATAATTTTGTTTTGATAAAAGCATAAAAGAGTGGTAGATTCAATCTTATCATTCATGGGATGCCCAAATATAGTTTTCATTTTTTCATAGGTATCTATAGCATCCCCTTCAAGAAAACCTCCTTCAAAAATAGAGTCTAGAACTGTTGGGGAACGTAGTAATTTAAAAAAAATTCCTACGCACGCGCAAGATCATGGTGATGCATAGCAACGAGAGGGGAGAGTGTTGTCTACATACCCTTGTAGACCATAAGCGGAAGCGTTAGAACAACGCGGTTGATGTAGTCGTACGTCTTCACGGCCCGACCGATCAAGCACCGAAACTACGGCACCTCCGAGTTCTAGCACACGTTCAGCTCGATGACATCCCTCGAACTCCGATCCAGCCGAGTGTCGAGGGAGAGTTCTGTCAGCACGACAGCGTGGTGACGATCTTGATGTTCTACCGTCGCAGGGCTTCGCCTAAGCACCGCTACAATATTATCGAGGAGGACTATGGTGAAGGGGGGCACCGCACACGGCTAAGAGATCCAAGGGATCAATTGTTGTTGTGCCTAGAGGTGCCCCCTTGCCCCCGTATATAAAGGAGCCAGGGGGAGGGGGTCGGCCGGCCAGGAGGGGCGCGCCAGGAGGAGTCCTCCTCCCATCGGGAGTAGGACTCCCCCCCTTCCTTGTTGGAGTAGGAGAGAAGGAAGGAGGGGGAGAGGAGGAAGGAAAAGGGGGCTGCACCCCTTGTCCAATTCGGACCATAGGGGGGCTGCGCGCCTCCTTCCTTTCAGCCTCTCTCCTCTATTCCCGTATGGCCCAATAAGGCCCATATACTCCCCGGCGAATTCCCGTAACTCTCCGGTACTCCTAAAAATACCCGAATCACTCGGAACCTTTCCGAAGTCCGAATATAGTCGTCCAATATATCGATCTTTACGTCTCGACCATTTCGAGACTCCTCGTCATGTCCCCGATCTCATCC
Organism: Aegilops longissima; assembly: GCA_021605205.1. Lineage (NCBI taxonomy): Eukaryota > Viridiplantae > Streptophyta > Magnoliopsida > Poales > Poaceae > Aegilops > Aegilops longissima. The sequence continues at coordinate 36,145,178 of CM038678.1, read as the reverse complement.
GGGACTCCGAACTCCTTCGGACATCAAAACTCATAAACTCATAATATAACTGTCATCGAAATCTTAAGCGTGCGGACCCTACGGGTTCGAGAACAATGTAGACATGACCGAGACACGTCTCCGGTCAATAACCAATAGCGGAACTTGGATGCTCATATTGGTTCCCACATATTCTATGAAGATCTTTATCGGTCAGACCGCATAACAACATACGTTGTTCCCTTTGTCATCGTAATATTACTTGCCCGAGATTCGATCGTCGGTATCTCAATAACAACATACGTCTCTTTACTCGTTCCGTAATACATCATCCCGCAACTAACTCATTAGTTGCAATGCTTGCAAGGCTTAAGTGATGTGTATTACCGAGAGGGCCCAGAGATACCTCTCCGACAATCAGAGTGACAAATCCTAATCTCGAAATACGCCAACCCAACATGTACCTTCGGAAACACCTGTAGAGCACCTCTATAATAACCCAGTTACGTTGTGACGTTTGGTAGCACACAAAGTGTTCCTCCGCTAAACGGGAGTTGCATAATCTCATAGTCATAGGAACATGTATAAGTCATGAAGAAAGCAACAGCAACATACTAAACGATCGTTTGCTAAGCTAACGGAATGGGTCATGTCAATCACATCATTCTCCTAATGATGTGATCCCGTTAATCAAATGACAACTCATGTCTATGGCTAGGAAACATAACCATCTTTGTTCAACGAGCTAGTCAAGTAGAGGCATACTAGTGACAATCTGTTTTTCTATGTATTCACACATGTATTATGTTTCCGGTTAATACAATTCTAGCATGAATAATAAACATTTATCATGATATAAGGAAATAAATAATAACTTTATTATTGCCTCTAGGGCATATTTCCTTCAAGAACTTGCTTGAAAGAAGCGGGTAAGCCAACATAGAAACTTTTTAAGTAAACCTCAATTTGATATTGTGGCACATAGCTAGCCCGAATCCTTAATAACCTATCCCAAGCATCTTTCAAAGACTCATCAAGTAAATAATGAAAAATTTCGGAGTCATCTTCATCAAAATTATTCAAACTCTCATTGGTGACCCCGGTAGGTCTTTCCATAGCATCATTATTTATGAGCTTAGAGAGGGTAGATGGACTATCCAAGGTACTAAAACCTTGGAAAGAACCCTTAGTTCTTTTCAATTCGGCCATGGCAACGGGAAGGCAAACGGTAAAGAGAGGGCGAATAAAACGGCAAGGGTTAAATGGGGGAGAGGAAAACGAGAGGCAAATGGCAAATAATGTAATGTGAGGGAGATGAGTTTGTTATGGGTACTTGGTATGTCTTGACTTGAGCGAAGACCTCCCCGGCAATGGCGCTAGAAATCCTTCTTGCTACGTCTTGAGCTTGTGTTGGTTTTCCTTGAAGAGGACAGGGTGATGCAGCAAAGTAGCATAAGTATTTCCCTCAGTTTTTGAGAACCAAGGTATCAATCCAGTAGGAGGTTCCTCAAAAGTCCCACAGACCTACACAAACAAACAAGAACCTCGCAACCAACGCAATAAAGGGGTTGTCAATCCCTTCACGACCACTTGCGAAAGTGAGATTTGATAGAGATAATATGATAAGATAAATATTTTTGCTATTTTTATGATATATATTGGAAAGTAAAAGATGCAAATAAAAGTAGATGGTAAACTTATATGATAAAAGATAGACCCAGGGGCCATAGGTTTCACTATTGGCTTCTCTCAAGATAGCATAAGTCTTACGGTTGGTGAACAAATTACTGTCGAGCAATTGATAGAAAAGCGAATAATTAAGAGATTATCTAGGCATGATCATGTATATAGGCATCATGTCCGTGACAAGTAGACCGACTCCTACCTGCATCTACTACTATTACTCCACACATCGACCGCTATCCAGCATGCATCTAGAGTATTAAGTTCATAAAGAACAGAGTAACGCTTTAAGAAAGATGACATGATGTAGAGGGATAAACTCATGCAATATGATATAACCCCCATATTTTTATCCTTGATGGCAACAATACAATCGTGCCTTGCTGCCCTACATCCTTTGGGAAAGGACACCCCAAGATTGAACCCAAAGCTAAGCACTTCTCCCATTGCAAGAAAGATCAATCTAGTAGGCTAAACCAAACTGATAATTCGAAGAGACTGGTAAAGATAACTTAATTGCACATAAAAGAATTCAGAGGACATTCAAATATTTATCATAGATAAACTTCATCATAAACCCACAATTCATCGGATCTCGACAAACACACCACAAAAAGAGTTACATCGAATTGATCTCCAAGAAGATCGAGGAGAACTTTGTATTGAGATTCAAAGAGAGAGAAGAAGCCATCTAGCTAATAAATATGGACCCGAAGGTCTATGGTAAACTACTCACAACTCATCGAAGAGGCCTTGGAGATGATGTAGAGGCCCTCCATGGTCGATTCCCCCTCCGACGGAGCGCCGGCGATGGCTCCAAGATGGAAATAGTTTTTCGTGGTGCTTGTCGGTGTCAAAACCGGCGGATCTCGGGTAGGGGGTCCCGAACTGTGCGTCTAAGGCTAATTGTAACAGGAGGCAGGGGACACGATGTTTTACCCAGGTTCGGGCCCTCTCGATGGAGGTAATACCCTACTTCCTGCTTGATTGATCTTGATGATATGAGTATTACAAGAGTTGATCTACCACGAGATTGTAGAGTCTAAACCCTAGGAGCTAGCCTATGATTATGATTGTTGTTGTCCTACGGACTAAACCCTCCAGTTTATATAGACACCGGAGGAGGCTAGGGTTACAAAGAGTCGGTTACGGAAGGAGGAGATATAATATCCAAATTGCCAAGCTTGCCTTACACGCAAAGGAGAGTACCATCCGGACACGGGACGAAGTCTTGAGTCTTGTATCTTCATAGTCCAATAGTCCGGCCAAAGTATATAGTCCGGCTGTCCGGATACCCCCTAATCCAGGACTCCCTCAGTAGCCCCTGAACCTGGCTTCAATGACGACGAGTCCGGCGCACGGATTGTCTGCGGCATTGCAAGGCGGGTTCCATCTCCGAATACTCCAAGATAAACTTCGAACACATGAATCGTGTTCGGCTCTGCAAAATAAATTCCCCATACCACCGCAGAGAGCATAATATTCCACAAATCCAATCTGCTGACAGCTTTTCCTAGCGTGACATCACGACATGGCTCGGTTAGTACGAACCGTTTTTCCCAGCCTGCCACTACTCGTGTTGCGAGGCGGTTTATTGGCACGTTTTGTCGAAGAAGAGATCGTGTTCCCCTTATCGCGGGATTCTCATCAATACATGTGTGGGTAACCCAATGATACGTCTCCAACGTATCTATAATTTTTTATTGCTCCATGCTACTTTATCTACTGTTTAAGGCAATATTGGGCTTTATTATCCGCTTTTATATTATTTTTGGGACTAACCTATTAACATGATGCCCAGCCCAGATTTGTTGTTTTATGCCTATTTCAGTGTTTCGAGGAAAAGGAATATCAGGCGGAGTCAAAACAGAACGAAATCAACTGGAGAAGTTATTTTTGGAAGGAAACCCACCTGATGGACTTGGACCCCACGTCAGAAGATACGGGAGGTGCTCACGAGGGTGGGGGGCGCGCCCACTCCCCTGGGCACGCCCCCTGCCTCGTGGGGCCCCTGTAGCTCCACCAACGTTCTCCTTTCACCCATATATACCGTCGTACTCTAAAACTTCCAGAACAGAAGATAGATCGGGAGTTCCGCCGCCGCAAGCCTCCAGAGCCACGAAAAACCAATCGGGACCCCTTTACGGTACCTGCACGAGGGGATCCATCTCTGTGGCCATCTTCATCATCCGGCGCTCTCCATGACGAGGAGGAGTAGTTCACCCTCAGGGCTGAGGGTATGTACCAGTAGCTATGTGTTTGATCTCTCTCTCTCTCTCTCTCTCTCTCTCTCTCTCTCTCTCTCTCTCTCTCTCTCTCTCTCTCTCTCTCTCTCTGTGTTCTCTCTGGTGTTCCTCTATGGCACGATCTTGATGTGTCCCGAGCTTTGCTATTGTAGTTAGATCTTATGATGTTTCTCCCCCTCTACTCTCTTGTGATGAATTGAGTTTCCCCTTTGAAGTTATCTTATCGGATTGAGTCTTTTATGAGAACACTTGATGTATGTCTTGCCGTGATTATCTGTGGTGACAATGGGATATCATGTGCCACTTGATGTATGTTTTGGTGATCAACTTGCGGGTTTCGTGACATTGGGAACCTATGCATAGGGGTTGGCACACGTTCTTGACTCTCCGGTAGTAGCTTTGGGGCACTCTTTGAAGTACTTTTATGTTGGTTGGATGAATCTGAGATTGTGTGATGCATATCATATAATCATGCCCACGGATACTTGAGGTGACAATGGAGTATCTAGGTGACATTAGGGTTTTGGTTGATTTGTGTCTTAAGGTGTTATTCTAGTACGAACTCTTTTATAGATCGATCCGAAAGAATAGCTTTGAGGTGGTTTCGTACCCTACCATAATCTCTACGTTTGTTCTCCGCTATTAGTGGCTTCAGAGTGACTCTTTGTTGCATGTTGAGGGCTTGTTATATGATCTATCTATGTTATTATTGTAGAGAGAACTTGCACTAGTGAAAGTATGAACCCTAGGCCTTGTTTCCTATCATTGCAATACCGTTTACGCTCACTTTTATCATTAGTTACCTTACTGTTTTTATTATTTCAGATTACAAAAACCTATATCTACCATCCATATTGCACTTGTATCACCATCTCTTCGCCGAACTAGTGCACCTATACAATTTACCATTGTATTGGGTGTGTTGGGGACACAAGAGACTCTTTGTTATTTGGTTGCAGGGTTGCTTGAGAGAGACCATCTTCATCCTACGCCTCCTACGGGTTGATAAACCTTAGGTCATCCACTTGAGGGAAATTTGCTACTGTCCTACAAACATGTGCACTTGCAGGCCCAACAACGTCTACAAGAAGAAGGTTGTGTAGTAGACATCAAGCTCTTTTCTGGCGCCGTTGCCGGGGAGGCTAGGTAAGTGAAGGTATATCTTTAGATCTTGCAATTGAATCTTTTTGTTTCTTGTTTTAGCACTAGTTTAGTTTATAAAAGAAAACTACCAAAAAATGGAATTGAGTTTGTCTCATACGCTTCACCTTTTTAATATCTTTCGTGAGTATGATGGAAAAGAAAATTGTGCCAAAGTGTTAGAAGAAGAATGCCTTAAATTGTTTGGCACTAAATCTTTGAATGATGAGAATGATTGCAATGTTGTTAGTATGAATTCCTTGAATATCCATGATGCTAATGATATGCAAAGCCACAAGCTTGGGGAAGCTATGTTTGATGAAGATGATATTTTTTGTCCCCCAAGCTTTGTTGAGCAAATTTATTATGATGGAAGCATGCCTCCTATCTATGATGATTATTGTGATGACACGTATGCTTTAAAGAATAATGATAACCATGAAACTTGTCATCTTGATCTTAATTTTCAATCACATGATAGTTATTTTGTTGAGTTTGCTCCCACTATTATTCATGAGAAGAATTTTGCTTGTGAGGAGAGTAGTAAAATTTCTATGCTGGTAGATCATGAAAAGAATGCTTTAGGTGCTGGTTATATTGTTGAATTCATTCATGATGCTACTGAAAATTATTATGATAGAGGATCATATGCTTCTACATATTGCAATAATATCAAGTTTCCTCTCTATGTGCTTAAAATCTTGAAGTTATGCTTGTTTTACCTTCCTATGCAAGTTGATTCTTGTTCCCATAAGTTGTTTGTTCACAATATCCCTATGCATAGGAAGTGGGTTAGACTTAAATGTGCTAGTCATATTCTTCATGATGCTCTCTTTATGTTTCAATTCTTATCTTTTATGTGAGCATCATTGAAATCATAATGCCTAGCTAGGGGCGTTAAACGATAGCGCTTGTTGGGAGGAAACCCAATTTTATTTTAGTTTCTTGATTTTTGGTTCTGTTTAGGAATAAATAATCCATATAGACTCTTTTTAGATGTGGTTTTATGTTTTAATCAGTGTTTGTGCCAAGTAGAACCTTTGGGAAGACTTGGGTGAAGTCTTTATGATCATGCTGTAAAAAACAGAAACTTTAGCGCTCACGAGATTAGCTTTAACTTTTTACTGGAGAGTGCTATTTAGTTGATTCTTTTTGCAGATGATTACTAGACAAATTCCTCAGGTCCACCAATTTATTTTAGAATTTTTGTAGTTCCAGAAGTTTGCGTTAGTTACAGATTACTACAGACTGTTCTGTTTTTGACAGATTCTGTTTTCATTGTGTTGTTTGCTTATTTTGATGAATCTATGGCTAGTAAAATAGTTTATAAACCATAGATAAGTTGGAATACAGTAGGTTTAACACCAATATAAATAAATAATGAGTTCATTACATTACCTTGAAGTGGTCTTTTGTTTTCTTTCGCTAACGGAGCTCACGAGTTTTCTATTAAGTTTTGTGTTGTGAAGTTTTCAAGTTTTGGGTAAAGATTCAATGGACGATGGGATAAGGAGTGGCAAGAGCCTAAGCTTGGGGATTACCAAGGCACACCAAGGTAATATTCAAGGATAACCAAGAGCCTAAGCTTGGGGATGCCCCGGAAGGCATCCCCTCTTTCGTCTTCGTTCATCGGTAACTTTACTTGGAGCTATATTTTTATTCACCACATGATATGTGTTTTGCTTGGAGCGTCATTTTATTTGTGTTAGTATTTGCTTGCTGTTAGTTAGAATAATGTTTTTCATCTTTAGTTTCAATAAAAAAAGTCAAGGATAGCCTTTGCCATGCTTATTTTGCTAGTATGCATGTTGCTGTTTGAAAAACAGAAAGTTTACCGCTGTTGCAAAAATTCCCTAGAAAAGTCAGAGAGTGTTATAATGTTGAATCTTTTTGCATGTTGATCTCTGATAAATTTATTACAGTGGGAATTTTAGTTTATAATTTTTGGATTCAGGGAAGTATTGATACTCTTGCATTCTTTACAGACTGTACTGTTTTGGCAGATTGCTGTTATGTTTGCATTGTTTGCATATGTTTGCTTGTTTAATGATTCTATTTAAGGATAGGAGTATTAAATATGCAGAGGCATTTAGTATGCAATGTTGAATAATAATTTAAGTGATTTGTTACAGTAGAATATGATAAGGTTTTGCATTGGTTTATACTAACCTATCTCACGAGTTCTTGTTGAGTTTGTCGTGAATGAAGCTTTTGATAAAAAGAAGAGAACCCATGATATCAGAGGAATTGAGGGGACACAAAAGTTCAAGCTTGGGGATTCCCAAGTCACCCCAAGATAATATTTCAAGAATTCTCAAGCATCTAATCTTGGGGATGCCCCGGTAGGCATCCCACCTTTCTTCTTCAACAACTATCGGTTAGTATCGGTTGAGCCTAAGTTTTTGCTTCTTCACATGAGTTGTGGTATCCTTGCAATGTAGTTTTCTTTAGCTTTGCTTGCTGTTTGAATAAAGTATCAAGATCTGAAATTATTTAATGAGAGAGATTCTTCGCGTAGTTACATAATTATTCGGCTACTCATTGATCTTCACTTATATCTTTTGGAGTAGTTTGTTGTTTGCTCTAGTGATTCACTTATATCTTTTAGAGCACAATGGTGGTTTTATTTTGAAGAAATATATGCACTCTCATGCTTCACTTATATTATTTTGAGAGTCGTTAATAGCATGGTAATTTTCTTAATGTTAATATACTTGGTGTTCAAGATATGTGAAACTTTCTTTTGAGTGCGTTGAATACTAAGATAAGTTTGATGCTTGATAATTGTTTTGAGATATGGAGGTGATAATATCAAAGTCATTCTAGTTGAGTAGTTGTGAATTTGAGAAATGCTTGTGTTGAAGTTAGCAAATCCCGTAGCATGCACGTATGGTTAAAGTTGTGTAACAAATTTGAAACATGAAGTGTACCTGGCTTGTGCATCCTTATGAGTGGCGGTCGAGGCGGCGATGGTCTTTTCCTACCAATCTATCCCCTAGGAGCATCGCGTAGTACTTGGTTTTGATGACTTCTAAATTTTTGCAATAAGTATATGAGTTCTTTTGACTAATGTTGAGTCCATGGATTATCGCACTTTTACCTTTCCGCCTTTGCTAGCCCTTGATGCAGTGCATTGCCCTTTCTCACATTGAGAGTTGGTGCAAACTTCACGGTGCATCCAAACCCGTGATATGATACTCTCTATCACACATAAACCTCCTTATATCTTCCTCAAAACAGCCACCATACTATTATGGCATTTCCATAGCCATTCCGAGATATATTGCTACGCAACTTTCCACCGTTCCATTCATCATTGTCATGACATACTTTACTTTTGTCATATTGCCATTGCATGATCATGTAGTTGACATCGTATTTGTGGCAAAGCCACCATGCATTATTTTTCATACATGTCACTCTTGATTCATTGCACCATCCCGATACATCACGGAGGCATTCATATAGAGTCATATCTTGTTCTAGTTTGAGTTGTAATCCTTATGTTGTAATCAATAGAAGTGTGATGATCATCATTATTAGAGCATTGCCCAAAAAAAGAGAAAGGCAAAAAAAGAAAAAAAAGGCCCAAAAAATAAAAAAATAATAAATAAATAAAAAGGGCAATGTTACTATCCTCTTTTTCCACACTTGTGCTTCAAAGTAGCACCTTGTTATTCATGTAGTGAGTCTCATATATTGTGCTTCAAAGTAGCACCATGTTCTTCATATAGCGAGTCTCATATATTGTGCTTCAAAGTAGCACCATGTTTTTCATATAGTGAGTCTCATATGTTGTCACTTTCATATACTAGTGGGAATCTTTCATTATAGAACTTGGCTTGTATATTCCTACGATGCGCTTCCTCAAATGCCCTAGGTCTTCATGAGCAAGCAAGTTGGATGCACACCCACTAGTTTTCTTTTGTTGAGCATTCATAGCTCTAGTGCATCCATTGCATGGCAATCCCTACTCCTCATGTTGACATCAATTGATGGGCATCTCCATAGCCCGTTGATTATCCTCGTCAATATGAGACTTTCTTATTTTTCTTTGTCTTCTCCACACAATCCCCATCATCATATTCTATTCCACCCATAGTGCTATATCCATGGCTCACGCTCATGTATTGCGTGAAGGTTGAAAAAGTTTGAGATTATTTAAGTATGAAACAATTGCTTGGCTTGTCATCGGGGGTATAGAAGTTGGGAACATCTTTGTGTGAAGAAAATGAAGCATAGCCTAACTATATGATTTTGTAGGGATGAACTTTCTTTTGCCATGTTATTTTGAGAAGACATGATTGCTTTGATTATTATGCTTGAAGTATTATTATTTTTATGTCAATATGAACTTTTGTCTTGAATCTTTCGGATCTGAATATTCATATCACGAGTGAGAATAATTACATTGAAATTATGCCAAAGTATCACTCCGCATCAAAAATTCTTTTTTATCATTTACCTACTCGAGGACGAGCAGGAATTAAGCTTGGGGATGCTTGATACATCTCCAACGTATCTATAATTTTTGATTGCTCCATGCTACTTTATCTACTGTTTTAGGAAATATTGGGCTTTATTATCCACTTTTATATTATGTTTGGGACTAACCTATTAACCAGAGGCCCAGCCAAGATTTGCTGTTTTATGCCTATTTCAGTGTTTCGAGGAAAAGGAATATCAGACGGAGTCAAAATGGAACGAAATCAACTGGAGAAGTTATTTTTGGAAGGAAACCCACCCGATGGACTTGGACCCCACGTCAGAAGATACGGGAGGTGCTCACGAGGGCGGGGGGTGCGCCCACCCCCACTGGGCACGCCCCCCTGCCTCGTGGGGCCCCTGTAGCTCCACCGATGTTCTCCTTTCACCCATATATACCGTCGTACCCTAAAACTTCCAGAACAGAAGATAGATCGGGAGTTCCGCCGCCGCAAGCCTCCAAAGCCACGAAAAACCAATTGGGGCCCCTTTCTGGTACCCTGCCGGAGGGGGGATCCATCTCTGGTGGCCATCTTCATCATCTCGGCGCTCTCCATGACGAGGAGGGAGTAGTTCACCCTCAAGGCTGAGGGTATGTACCAGTAGCTATGTGTTTGATCTCTCTCTCTCTCTCTCTCTCTCTCTCTCTCTCTCTCTCTCTCTCTCTCTCTCTCTCTCTCTCTCTCGTGTTCTCTCTGGTGTACCTCTATGGCACGATCTTGATGTATCCCGAGATTTGCTATTGTAGTTGGGTCTTATGATGTTTCTCCCCCTCTACTCTCTTGTGATGAATTGAGTTTCCCCTTTGAAGTTATCTTATCGGATTGAGTCTTTTATGAGAACACTTGATGTATGTCTTGCCGTGATTACCTGTGGTGACAATGGGATATCATGTGCCATTTGATGTATGTTTTGGTGATCAACTTGCGGGTTTCGTGACACTGGGAACCTATGCATAGGGGTTGGCACACGTTCTTGACTCTCCGGTAGTAGCTTTGGGGCACTCATTGAAGTACTTTTATGTTGGTTGGATGAATCTGAGATTGTGTGATGCATATCGTATAATCATGCCCACGGATACTTGAGGTGACAATGGAGTATCTAGGTGACATTAGGGTTTTGGTTGATTCGTGTCTTAAGTTGTTATTCTAGTACGAACTCTTTTAGGTGGTTTCGTACCCTACCATAATCTCTACGTTTGTTCTCCGCTATTAGTGGCTTCAGAGTGACTCTTTGTTGCATGTTGAGGGCTTGTTATATGATCTATCTATGTTATTATTGTAGAGAGAACTTGCACTAGTGAAAGTATGAACCCTAGGCCTTGTTTCCTATCATTGCAATACCGTTTACGCTCACTTTTATCATTAGTTACCTTACTGTTTTTATTATTTCAGATTACAAAAACCTATATCTACCATCCATATTGCACTTGTATCACCATCTCTTCGCCGAACTAGTGCACCTATACAATTTACCATTGTATTGGGTGTGTTGGGGACACAAGAGACTCTTTGTTATTTGGTTGCAGGGTTGCTTGAGAGAGACCATCTTCATCCTACGCCTCCTACGGATTGATAAACCTTAGGTCATCCACTTGAGGGAAATTTGCTATTGTCCTACAAACCTGTGCACTTGCAGGCCCAACAACGTCTACAAGAAGAAGGTTGTGTAGTAGACATCACCCAACTACGCCTGTTGGTATGATTCCTCAATTTTAGGCAAGTCCCAAACGGTCACGCCGAGGACATCTGATATTCACCCCCTTTATAGCGGGGCTGAGGCCTGTCCCTCTTTCTTGCCACGCTTGCGCCTTTCATAATCTCGAGTTCCAACACCCGAAGTTCAAGCTTAGGCACTTCGAATCTTCAATCATGTCCGGATCCAACCTTCAAGGCCGGTGGATGGCCTCCTTTGTCACAGAGGAGGACATTGCGAAGCTTAGGGAGGCCAGATATCTGACCGCCGACGTCAAGCACAGGCTTCCAGCTCCAGGGCAGGTCATCCCCACTCCCGAACCCTACGAGAGTGTTGTATGCGTTTCTCACTTCCTCCGAGGCTTGGGCTTTACCCTTGATCCCTTCGTGAGAGGGCTCATGTTCTATTATGGGCTAGATTTTCACAATCTAGCTCCGGATTCCATCCTTCACATCTCGTCGTTTATCATCGTGTGTGAAGCTTTCCTCCATATCACCCCACACTTCGGCTTATGGCTCAAGACCTTCAATGTGAAGCCGAAGGTGATCGAGGGGCTACACGCGGAGTGCGGAGGCGCTGCAAGCAGAAACACTGATGCCCCATGGCCAGAAGGTTCCTTCCTGGAGGTGTCCGATCTGTGGCAACGGAGGTGGTTATATATCACAGCTCCCCGAGGCACAAAGTGGGCGGCTGCCCCCGCCTTCCGCTCGGGCCCTCCGCCTCAACTGGCGTCGTGGGCCAACGTGGGACTGGACTGGGGGCCTGCTAATGACGTACCGACATTGCAGAGCCGCATTCGGGAGCTTCTTGAAAGGGATATTGATGACCCACAAGTATAGGGGACCTATCGTAGTCCTTTCGATAAGTAAGAGTGTCGAACCCAACGAGGAGCAGAAGGAAATGATAAGCGGTTTTCAGCAAGGTATTCTCTGCAAGTACTGAAATAAGTGGTAACAGATAGTTTTGTGATAAGATAAATTGTAACGAGCAACAAGTAACAAAAGTAAATAAGGTGCAGCAAGGTGGCCCAATCCTTTTTGTAGAAAAGGACAAGCCGGAACAAACTCTTATAATAGGAAAAGCGCTCCCGGGGACACATGGGAATATCGTCAAGCTAGTTTTCATCACGCTCATATGATTCGCGTTCGGTACTTTGATAATTTGATATGCGGGTGGACCGGTGCTTGGGTGCTGTTCTTACTTGAACAAGCATCCCACTTATGATTAACCTCTATTGCAAGCATCCGCAACTACAACAAAAGTATTAATGTAAACCTAACCATAGCCTGAAACATATGGATCCAAATCAGCCCCTTACGAAGCAACGCATAAACTAGGGTTCAAGCTTCTGTCACTCTAGCAACCCATCATCTACTTATTACTTCCCAATGCCTTCCTATAGGCCCAAATAATGGTGAAGTGTTATGTAGTCGACGTTCACATAACACCACTAGAGGTTAGACAACATACATCTCATCAAAATATCGAACGAATACCAAATTCACATGACTACTAATAGCAAGACTTCTCTCGTGTCCTCAGGAACAAACGTAACTACTCACAAAGCATATTCATGTTCATAATCAGAGGGGTAATAATATGCATAAAGGATCTGAACATATGATCTTCCACCAAGTAAACCAACTAGCATCAACTACAAGGAGTAATCAACACTACTAGCAACCTACTAGCACCAATCCCGGACTTAGAGACAAGAATTGGATAGAAGAGAAGAACTAGGGTTTGGAGATGAGATGGTGCTGGTGAAGATGTTGCTGGAGATTGCCCTCTCCCGATGAGAGGAGCGTTGGTGATGATGATGACGATGATTTTCCCCTCCCGGAGGGAAGTGTCCCCGGCAGAACAGCTCTGCCGGAGCCCTAGATTGGTTCCGCCAAGATTCCGCCTCGTGGCAGCGAAGTCACGTCCCGAAAAGTTGCTTATGATTTTTTTCCCATCGAAAGACTTCATATAGGAGAAGATGGACGTCAGAGAGCCACCAGGGGGCCCACGAGGTAGGGGGGCGCGCCCAGGGGGAGGGGACGCGCCCCCCACCCTCGTGAGCAGGGTGTGGGCCCCCTGGCCTTCATCTTCGGCGATGATTTTTATTTATTTATTTTAAGGTATTCCGTGGAGTTTCAGGACTTTTGGAGTTGCGCAGAATAGGCCTTCAATATTTGCTCCTTTTCCAGCCCAGAATTCCAGCTGCTGGCATTCTCCCTCTTCATGTAAACCTTGTAAAATAAGAGATAATAGCCATAATTATTGTGACATAACGTGAAATAATAGCCCATAATGCGATAAATATCAATATGAAAGTATGATGCAAAATGGACGTATGAACTCCCCCAAGCTTAGACCTCGCTTGTCCTCAAGCGAAAAGCCGATAACAATAAATATTTCCTCATGTTTAGAGGTAGAGGCGTCGATAAAAATAAAATACGGACATGAAGGCTTCATGATTATTCCCATAACAGCAACATAAATAGATTTGTCATATGATTACTTATGTTCAAGTGATGATCTTTTCACAAAGCCAAAGTATGAATCAGAAACCTTATTGAGCATCAACAATTTATAACCTCAGTCATTGAAGCAATTGCAATTTATCATAACATCGGAAAGAGTCTATGTCAGAGCTGAAAAGCAAGTCCACATACTCAACTATCACTTAGTCCTTCATAATTGCTAACACTCACGCAATACTTGTGGTTACGGAGTTTTAATCGTACACAGAGAAAGATAGGGGCTTATAGTTTTGCCCCACAACCTTTTACCTCAAGGGTAATGTCAACAATAATAATTCATGCTCCCTACATCCAATTATATATATATATATATATATATATATATATATATATATATATATATATATATATATATATATATATATATATATATATATATCATGTCCTTTCCAACATGCCGAGCTTGCCAAAGGAGAAAAATAAAAAGGGAAATGTGAAGATCACCGTGACTCTTGCATAAGGTAGAGGATAATAATAAAATATAGGCCCTTCGCAGAGGGAAGCAGAGGTTGCCATGCGCTTTTATGGTTGGATGCACAAAATCTTAATGCAAAAGAACGTCACTTTATATTGCCCTTGTTTGTGAACCTTTATTATGCAGTTAAATCGCTTTTATTGCATCCACAACAAGTTCGTACAAAGCTTATTTCTCTGCACTAATAAGTCATGCATATTTAGAGAGCAATTTTTATTGCTTGCACCGATGACAACTTACTTGAAGGATCTTACTCAATCCATAGGTAGATATGGTGGACTCTCATGGCTAAACTGGTTTAAGGGTATTTGGAAGCACAAGTAGTATCTCTACTTGGTGCTGAGAATTTGGCTAGCATGAGGGGGAAAGGCAAGCTCAACATGTTAGAGGAACCATGACAACATACTTTATCTCAGATATAAGAAAGCATAACTCATTATGTTGTCTTTCTTGTCCAACATCAACTCTTTAGCATGTCATATTTTAATGAGTGCTCCCAATCATAAAAGATGTCAATGATAATATATCTATATGTGAAGCCTCTCTCTCCTTATTACTTCCTATTAATTGCAACGATGACCAAAGCTATATTTGCCAACTCCCAACAACTTTTAATCATCATACTCTTTCTATGTGAAGCCATTACTTTCAATAAGATCAATAGGAACTCCTTGTTTCTTTTTATTCTTTTTCTTCTAATCCCTCAAGATCATGGCAAAGTAATCAAGCCCTTGACTCAACACTAATCTTTATTATATATAGCGCACGGACTTGATTGCAAAGAGGGATCATAAATCAAAACTTCAAAACTACATCATGCCATGACTTTATTCTACTAAATCAAGATACTACTAATAGGGTCGAACTAAGAAAAACGGTAAAGATAGGAGTTGTGATGGTGATACGATACCGGGGCACCTCCCCCAAGCTTGGCAGTTGCCAAGGGGAGTGCCCATACCCATGTGATTATGTCTCCTTTGTTGTTGGTGAAGAAGGTGTTGTTGATGATGCAAGCTTGTCGTCCACCTTCCATGGCATAGGCTCACCCTCATAGAAGGATGATCGAGTCTCCGGAATCCTCAAATCTGCAACGGAAACAGCTCGAAACGAAAACAGAGGATATTTGCGTGATACGGTCGTCAAAACCTTCGGGAGAATATATAATGAATTTTTACTGACAAAAATACGTATCGTGCAAGAAAACGGAGTCTGGAGGGCACACGAGGTGCTCACAAGGTAGGGGGGCGCGCCCAGGGGGGTAGGGCGCGCCCTCCACCCTCGTGGAGGCCTCGTGTCCTCCCCGGGCTGCTACTTATTTTTCTATTTTTCTAAATATTCCAAAACGGAGAAATATTGCCTTAGAATTTGTTTTGGAGTCGGTTTACTCACCGTAACACATACCTATTCCTTTTCGGAGTCTGGAACATTCTGGAAGGTGTCCCTTATGTATTCCTCCGGGGTTACGGTTTCAATAATATTAGTTTCAACATTTATAGGATTACCTGAGATATAGTGTTTGATCCCTTGACCGTTTACCACCTTCGGATTTGTGCTTCGAAGTTGTTTATTTTTATGGCACCAGAACGGTAGACCTCCTCGATAATGTATGGATCTTCCCATTTGGAGAGAAGTTTTCCTGCAAAAAATCTTAAACGAGAGTTGTATAGCAATACATAATCACCTACATTAAACTCACGCTTTTGTATCCTTTTGTCATGCCATCTTTTAAATTTTTCTTTAAACAACTTGGCATTTTCATAGGCTTGGGTTCTCCATTCATCAAGTGAGCTAATATCAAATAACCTCTTCTCATCGGCAAGTTTGAAATCATAGTTGAGCTCTTTAATAGCCCAATATGCCTTAGGTTCTAGTTCGAGAGGTAAGTGACATGCTTTTCCATAAACCTTTTTATACGGAGACATACCCATAGGATTCTTATATGCAGTTCTATAGGCCCATAATGCATCATCAAGTTTCTTGGACCAATTCTTTCTAGACCTATTAACAGTCTTTTGCAAAATTAATTTGAGCTCTCTATTACTCAATTCTACTTGACCACTAGACTGCGGGTGATATGGAGATGCAATTCTATGATTAACGTCATATTTAGCAAGCATTTTACGGAAAGCACCATGAATAAAGTGTGAACCACCATCAGTCATTAAATATCTAGGGACTCCAAACCTCGGAAAAATAACTTCCTTAAGCATTTTAATAGAAGTGTTATGATCAGCACTACTAGTTGGAATAGCTTCTACCCACTTAGTAACGTAATCAATAGCAACTAAAATATGAGTGTATCCATTGGAGGCAGGAAAAGGTCCCATATAATCAAAGCCCCAAACATCAAATGGTTCAATAACAAGTGAATAATTCATAGGCATTTCTTGATGTCTACTAATATTACCAATTCTTTGACATTCATCACAAGATAAGACAAACTTACGGGCATCCTGAAGAGAGTAAGCCAATAAAAACCAGATTGCAATACCTTATGTGCAGTTCTATCTCCAGCGTGGTGTCCTCCATAAGCTTCGGAGTGACACTTGCGTAGGATCTGTTCATGTTCATGCTCAGGTACACAACGTCTAATAACACCATCTACTCCTTTATAAAGATGTGGATCATCCCAAAAGTAATGTCTCAAATCATAAAAGAACTTTTTCTTTTGTTGGTATGTGAAGCTAGGTGGTATAAATTTAGCAACAATATAATTAGCATAATCAGCATACCATGGAGTGCTACGAGAAGTGCTTATGACATTTAATTGTTCATCAGGAAAGCTATCATCAATAGATAGTGGGTCATCAATAACATTCTCTAACCTAGATAAGTTGTCTGCAACGGGGTTCTCAGCTCCTTTTCTATCAACAATATGCAAATCAAATTCTTGCAGCAAGAGAACCCATCTAATAAGTCTAGGTTTAGCATCTTTCTTTTCCATAAGATATTTAATAGCAGCATGATCAGTGTGAATAGTTACTTTAGAATCAACAATATAGGGTCTGAACTTATCACAAGCAAATACAACCGCTAAAAGTTCCTTTTCGGTAGTAGCATAATTTCTTTGAGCATTTGCTAGAGTCTTACTAGCATAATGGATAACATTTAACTTCTTATCAACTCTTTTCCCTAGAACAACACCTACAGCATAATCACTAGCATCACACATAATTTCAAAGGGTAAATTCCAATCAGGTGGCTGAACAATAGGTGCAGAGACTAATGCTTTATTAAGTATTTCAAATGCTTCTACACAATCATCATCAAAGACAAATGGTACATCTTTTTGTAACAAATTAGTCGAGGCGAGAAATTTTGAGAAGTCCTTAATGAACCTCCTATAAAACCCGGCGTGACCAAGGAAACTTCTTATACCTTTGATGTCCTTGGGACATGGCATCTTTCAATAGCATCAACCTTGGCTTTATCAACTTCAATACCTCTTTCAGAAACTTTGTGTCCCAAGACAATACCTTCATTAACCATAAAGTGGCACTTTTCCCAATTCAAGACAAGATTAGTTTCTTCACATCTCTACAGAACTCGATCAAGATTGCTCAAGCAATCATCAAAAGAGGAACCATAGACGGAAAAGTCGTTCATGAAAACCTCACAAATCTTTTCACGAAAGTCAGAGAATATAGCCATCATGCATCTTTGAAAGGTAGCAGGTGCATTACATAAACCAAAAGGCATACGTCTATAAGCAAAAGTACCAAAAGGGCATGTAAAAGTAGTCTTTGATTGATCTTTAGCCGACACAGATATTTGAGAGAAACCAGAATAACCATCTAGAAAGCAATAATGTGTATGTTTGCATAATCTTTCTAGAATTTGGTCAATAAAAGGTAAGGGGTAATGATCTTTCTTAGTAGCTTTATTTAATTTGCGGAAATCAATTACCATCCTATAACCTGTGGTAATTCTTTGCGGAATTAATTCATCTTTATCATTAGGGACAACAGTAGTACCTCCCTTCTTAGGGACACAATGGACAGGACTTACCCACTGACTATCAGCAACAGGATAAATTATACCTGCCTCCAGAAGCTTGAGTATTTCCTTTCTTACCACTTCTTTCATTTTAGGATTCAAACGCCGTTGAGGATCACAAACTGGTTTGGCATCCGCTTCCAAATTTATTTTATGCTGACATAGGGTGGGACTAATGCCCTTAAGATCATCAAGAGTATATCCAATAGCGGCACGGTGCTTCTTCAGAGTTTTCAATAATCTTTCTTCTTCATGCTCTGAAAGGTTAGCACTAATAATAACATGATATATTTTCTTTTCATCAAGATAAGCATACTTAAGATTATCGAGCAGCGGTTTAAGCTCAAATCACGGATCACCCTTGGGTGGAGGAGGATCCCTAAGATTTCAACAGGAAAATTGTGTTTCAGAATAGGTTCTTGTTTAAAGAATACTTCATCTATTTCCCTTCTTTCATTCATAAACATATCATTTTCATGGTCTAGCAAATAGTGTTCTAAAGGATCACTAGGAGGTACGGCAATAGAAGCAAGACCAATAATTTCATCCTTACTAGGCAATTCTTCTTCACGATGTTGTTTACTAAATTTAGAGAAATTAAACTCATGAACCATATCATCCAAGCCAATAGTAACAACATTCTTTTCGCAGTCTATCTTAGCATTAACAGTATTCAAGAAGGGTCTACCAAATATAATGGGACAAAAGCTATCTTGTGGAGATCCAAGAACAAGAAAATCAGCAGGATATTTAGTTTTCCCACACAAGACTTCAACATCTCTAACAATTCCCACTGGTGAAATAGTATCTCTATTGCCAAGTTTAATTGTAACATCAATATCTTCTATCTCAGCAGGTGCAATTTCATGCTTAATTTCTTCATACAAGGTAATAGGTATAATGCTAGCACTAGCACCCATATCACATAAGACATGATAACAGTGATCTCCTATTTTAACAGAAATAACGGGCACGCCTACCACAGGTCTATGTTTATCTCTATCACAGGGTTTAGCAATTCTAGCGGTTTCACCAGAGAATTGAATGACATGCCCATCAATATTATCAGACAAGAGATCTTTAACAATAGCAATATTAGGTTCTACTTTGACTTGCTCAGGAGGTGTATAAGTTCTAATATTGCTTTTACGAACAACAGTTGAAGCTTTAGCATGATCCTTTACTCTAATAGGGAAAGGTAGTTTATCAACATAAGAGGTGGGAACAATAGGATCATTATAAGTGATAGTCTTTTCTTCAACTTTAATAGGTGCAGCTACTTTTACTTATATAGGAGGATGATATTTAAACCACTTCTCCTTAGGGAGATCAACATAAGTAGCAAAAGATTCACAGAAAGAAGCTACTATCTCAGAGTCAAGTCCATATTTAGTGCTAAACTTACGGAAAATATCGGTATCCATAAAAGATTTAACACAATCAAACTTAGGTGTCATACCTGACTCCTTACCTTCGAGGTCCCAATCTTCAGAGTTGCGTTTAATTCTATCCAATAAATTCCATCTAAATTCAATAGGCTTCATCATAAAAGAGACAGCACAAGAAGTATCAAGCATGGTTTGATTATTATGAGAAAGCCGAGCATAAAAACTTTGCATAATCACTTCTCTTGCGAGCTCATGATTGGGGCATGAATATAACATTGATTTAAGCCTCCCCCAAGCTTGAGCGATGCTTTCCCCTTCGCGAGGCCAAAAATTATATATATAATTGCGATCACGATGAACAAGATGCATAGGGTAATACTTTTGATGAAATTCCAATTTCACTCTTTTATAGTTCCATGATCTCATATCATCACATAGCCTATACCATGTCAATGCGTCTCCCTCCAAAGATAAAGGGAAAGCCTTCTTCTTAACAACATCATCGGGTATACCTGCAAGCATAAATAGTCCACAAATATCATCCACATAGCGAAGATGCTCGTCAGGATGCTTTGTTCCATCTCCTGTAAAAGTATTAGCCAGCAGTTTCTCCATGATACCCGAAGGAAATTCAAAAGGAGTTTCATTTTCAATAGGTTCAGTAGGTTGAGGAGCAACTCTTTTCTATACTGGAAGGGGTGAAGATACCCCGAACAAGCCCCTCATAGAATTACTTTCCATAGTAACAAGTGACAGAAAATTTCAGCACACTACATAAAATTTTCCTTACCAAATTCCACCTACCAAAGGCGCTACACTCCCCGGCAATGGCGCCCGAAAAGAGTCTTGATGACCCACAAGTATAGGGTATCTATCGTAGTCCTTTCGATAAGTAAGAGTGTCGAACCCAACGAGGAGCAGAAGGAAATGATAAGCGGTTTTCAGCAAGGTATTCTCTGCAAGTACTGAAATAAGTGGTAACAGATAGTTTTGTGATAAGATAAATTGTAACGAGCAACAAGTAACAAAAGTAAATAAGGTGCAGCAAGGTGGCCCAATCCTTTTTGTAGCAAAGGACAAGCAGGAACAAACTCTTATAATAGGAAAAGCACTCCCGAGGACACATGGGAATATCGTCAAGCTAGTTTTCATCACGCTCATATGATTCGCGTTCGGTACTTTGATAATTTGATATGTGGGTGGACCGGTGCTTGGGTGCTGTTTTTACTTGAACAAGCATCCCACTTATGATTAACCTCTATTGCAAGCATCCGCAACTACAGCAAAAGTATTAAGGTAAACCTAACCATAGCATGAAACATATGGATCCAAATCAGCCCCTTACGAAGCAACGCATAAACTAGGGTTCAAGCTTCTGTCACTCTAGCAACCCATCATCTACTTATTACTTCCCAATGCCTTCCTCTAGGCCCAAATAATGGTGAAGTGTTATGTAGTCGACGTTCACATAACACCACTAGAGGTTAGACAACATACATCTCATCAAAATATCGAGCGAATACCAAATTCACATGACTACTAATAGCAAGACTTCTCCCGTGTCCTCGGGAACAAACGTAACTACTCACAAAGCATATTCATGTTCATAATCAGAGGGTAATAATATGCATAAAGGATCTGAACATATGATCTTCCACCAAGTAAACCAACTAGCATCAACTACAAGGAGTAATCAACACTACTAGCAACCTACTAGCACCAATCCCGGACTTAGAGACAAGAATTTGATACAAGAGATGAACTAGGGTTTGGAGATGAGATGGTGCTGGTGAAGATGTTGATGGAGATTGCCCTCTCCCGATGAAAGGAGCGTTGGTGATGATGATGACGATGATTTCCCCCTCCCGGAGGGAAGTGTCCCCGGCAGAACAGCTCTGTCGGAACCCTAGATTGGTTCCGCCAAGGTTCCACCTCGTGGCGGCGGAGTCTCGTCCTGAAAAGTTGCTTATGATTTTTTTCCCATTGAAAGACTTCATATAGGAGAAGATGGACGTGGGAGAGCCACCAGGGGCCCACGAGGTAGGGCGCGCCCGGGGGCCCCCCCACCCTCGTGAGCAGGGTGTGGGCCCCCTGGCCTTCATCTTCGGTGATGATTTTTATTTATTTATTTTAAGGTATTCCGTGGAGTTTCAGGACTTTTGGAGTTGCGCAGAATAGGCCTTCAATATTTTCTCCTTTTCCAGCCCAGAATTCTAGCTGCCGGCATTCTCCCTCTTCATGTAAACCTTGTAAAATAAGAGAGAATAGCCATAAGTATTGTGACATAACGTGAAATAATAGCCCATAATGCGATAAATATCAATATAAAAGCATGATGCAAAATGGACGTATCAGATATCAATCTTATCAGGATAATTCAGGTAATGCTAGTTCGACGGACCCTTCCGTGCAAACGACGACCTCTCCGGATGCGGGAGTTCAACCTAGAAGGTCCGCGAACTATTCAGCACTTCTTCGGCATGACGCTCGAAGGGATGTATAGGTTATTCTTCGGACCACGAATAAAGTGTCAAGTCACCACCGAGCATGCGGGCCTGAGATGCAACCGCCCAGATACCCAAGTAAGTAACCTGTAACCGAACACTTCGTTTTATATTTATCACAACATTATTCTGAAAACCTGTCCGCGACCAAGATTGGCTCAGTAAGGCGGAAAGGATCAGGTGTCCGGCCCCACTTCCCGAAGGTTCGCCTAGTCCTGCAATAGCCAAGATGCTTAGACGTGCGCTAAGCCAAGTGCCTTCAGGGGAAGGGGAAGAGAAAATTAGAGAAGCTGAGCTTCACACATTGCACATCCAAACCGGAGGAATTACTGTCTCCACGAAGGAGAATAATCGGGGAGGTGAATCCAAGGTTTCTTCTCCCCGCGGGAAGAAAAGGGCCGCCTCCGAAGACTTGGAAATAGAGGTGCCTAAACAAGGGAAGAGAACTTCACCAGGGGTCCCTGCCCCGAAGGGTGTCCTCACCGCACCATCCCTGCAAACGGTCCAGCCCTCCACCGAGCTGTAAGTTAATCGTGAATAAAAGCTGTTGCTTCCTCCTCCGAGAACAATAACCAGGATCTATCCTTTGCAGTTCGGCTAGTAGCTCTTCTCAACAGAGCTCGTCTTCAGGGGACCTTCTTCCGGAGATGATGGAGAGTGAAACCTCACTTGCCTCTCCGCCCCATGGGGCGGGTGACCCCGAGGTGTCGTCACGGAGGAGTCCGGATCCGCCGAGGCCAGAAGCTAATACTTCGGCCGCCCCGAGCCCGGAGTGTTTGGCTCCCACAGGGGGTAATAGGAAGGGTCCGGGACAGTCCGGCGCCCAGCCGGACACACTGACGGGCCTTCTGGAGCAAGCTGCTTTATCAGAGGATCACCGTACGTTGATGGGTATGGTTTTTGAGAAGATTTCATCCGCCACAAGCGGGTTGAATGAAGCTTTTGTGAGCCTGCTCAAATGCTTGGAGGTACGTAATGAAATACGTAATTTTTCGGTTGTACCGCACACGCTAGGTTTGCACCGTATAGATAGTAGCCCCTGAGACTCTGGTTGCCAGCCCTAGGCGGAAAACGGAGGATCACACTCTTAAGTAATGATCGCACTGCATTCATGCGCAGGTGGCTAAGGGGGCGGCGGTAGACCGGACCGCTAAATTCGCCGAACTGAGGCGACATGTTGATGTGGTGGACGCCGACATCACGCTTGTAAACAAGCGGCTTGACGAGTCAGAGAGTATGTGCTCTTTTTTTTTGCTTAGGAAATATTAGGAGGAGCATAATGTTAATATGCTTTTGGCTGCGGGTGGAGCTGCTGCCGTGGAGGCCCTGAGGGCGGAACTTGCCCTGGCCAAGGAACAAGCCCGGGCTAGTAATGCGGCTGCCCTAAAGGCGGCCGAAGATTTGAGAGCCGAACAGGCTGCTCATCGCTGAAGCGAAGATAAAATAGCCGAGATGGCTGTGGAGCTGAAGAACGCCGCCGGCCGGTATGAGCTCCTTGAAAAGGAGAATCAGGCGAAATCGGCTGACCTGAAGAAGGCCCTTGATGCTGCCAAGGAGACGCGTTCTGAAATTAGAGACGCGCGGGAGGAGCTTCGACAAACCGGAGAAATCACGGCTGGAAGCCCCTATTTGTTGCGGATGAAGTTCCTGGATCTGAAGTACGCTCCTCTAGATCGGCTTTGGAGCGCTGCAGACGCGTATGCGGATCTGGCAAAAAGTACGGCTGATGCGACCAAGTTATTCAAGGATCATAAAGATAATGAAATAGAAAGGTTGTTCTGGTCGCAATTCAGTGCTCCAACGCGTCAGTTACCATTGAGTGAGAGGATGGCCGCTATGGCCGAGCTCCATAGGTTGTCTGGTCTTGCAATGAGGTCTGTAATAGACCATCTATGGCCGAAGGGACCGAGGACGGACAGTTATTTTGGTTTAGTGAAACAATTATTTGGCGCCGTATCGCGAATCAATGCCATGAAGAGGTCGGCGTGCATAGAGGGTGCGTGGATGGCTCTTGCCCGTGTTAGGACATATTGGGCGGATATGGAGGCCACCGGCGTTGCAACCCAGAGTCTGGCAGGAAGCCAGGACCCAGCCGAGCACTATTTTGAGCAGGTCACAGAAGGTGTCCGTTTAATATATAGAGGCTCAGTGCTCGAAGAGTGTCATTGTTCAAGTGACAAGTCATTCAATTGTAAAAACAATTCTATTTTGATTATAAAGGCTATGTTTATACTTTCGCCCGAAAGTTTTATAGTGCCTCCTGTGCGGCCGTTTTTCAATGAGTATATATCCTGAAAGTTAGTAGTCGTTGGCTTCAGCCCCCACGCATATAATGCGGGGGTGTTCGCAAAAATGTGTGTAATCACACTTGATCCAACGTCTTGGTCCATTAAGGAGGTGATCGCACGTCGAACTAGGCAACCAGACTATATAGCTTTAACACTTTCACTTAGCCATAGGAGTTTGACGGTGGGGCTACTAAATAGCCCCTGGTACCTTCGCGCACATCCGGATACGGGCGCGTATGTACATGACCGCGAAACGGTCCTTCGTTAATGCGGAGGAATCCCGAAGATTCCGATTAGTCCTCGAGTGGTTGACCAGTCTCTCGCTGTATCATGACAGTCAGTTTTCGGCTTTCTCTACTGAGGTGCTCATACGGAATAACCAGGGCACAATAGTAGTAGTTCTCCTTTGGCCGCCTTAGCCGATATAACGGAACGTAAGGCAGCAAACCCAGGAGCCGGGCAAACCCAACATTTGACCAAAGACATGATTCGGAGCTGATGCATATAAGGCCAAACTCGCGACGCCGAACACTCCCGAAGGTATTCGGACTTTATAACATATATTGGGGCTGGGTAGCGCCCTAGATTATGAACCCTTTATTTCCAGGTACGTGCATTGACCGGACGTCGCGAAATGCCAATAACACCGGTATCCCCTGTGGGTGTATTGCATGCCCGTGGGATGTCAAGCAACAAGAGACAGCAAAAAAGGTTTACACAGGGGCTTAATCTAAAGAGAAACCTTTGAGCGGGGCCCTGCTGCACGTCCGCGCCTTTGTCTCCGTTATGCCGTGTCCTGGAAGGGTGTCACACGAATGGTGCCTGTAAAAAAGGAAAACTCACGCAAAAGAGTATGGCGTAAGCGTGCGAAAAGTTGGTTTATTCTCAATGGATAGTAGAAATGTGAAACATTGGCATGTTTAGTAAGGTCAAACTGGATTGTGGGCTTTATTACATGTTTGTAGCCCCTGGTTCCATCCATGGGGGAAATATGTATGGCACCCAGCTCAGGTTTATCTGGGCTGTTACGGATGGTGGTGCGCCGGACTCGTCTAACCGTGACCGTGGTCTTAATGACCGATCATGCAGTCTGATAAGAGAGGCCGCTTAGTGTCCGGCTGCTAGAGCAGCCACATACTCTTCCGCACGTAGGGAACATTCTGTGTTTCCGCTAACAGTGATGACGCCACGTGGACCGAGCATCTTGAGTTTAAGGTAGGCGTAGTGCGGTAATGCGTTGAAGCGAGCGAAGGCCGTTCTTCCGAGTAATGCATGATAACCGCTTCGGAAGGGAGCGATGTCGAAGAGTAATTCTTCGCTTCTGAAGTTGTCGGGAGAACCGAGTGTCACCTCTAATACGAGGGAGCCCTTGCAGCGGGCCTTAACGCCTGGTATCACTCCTTTAAAGGTGGTGTTACTTTGGCTGATTCTGGAAGGGTCTATCCCCATCTTGCGAGCGGTGTCACGATATATCGATTAAGACTATCGTTGCCGCCCCGATACGTCTCCAACGTATCTATAATTTTGATTGCTCCATGCTACTTTATCTATTGTTTTGGACTATAATGGGCTTTATTTTCCACTTTTATATTATTTTGGGACTAACCTATTAACCGGAGGCCCAGCCTGAATTGCTGTTTTTGCCTATTTCAGTGTTTGAAGAAACGAAATATCAAACGGAGTCCAAACGGAATGAAACCTTCGGGAACGTGATTTTCTCACCGAACGTGATCCAGGAAACTTGGACCCTACTCCAAAGAGTGCCAGAGGCGGTCACGAGGGTGGGGGGCGTGCCCCTCCCCCCTGGGCGCGCCCCCCTGCCTCGTGGGCCCCCTGACGCTCCACCGACGTACTCCTTCCTCCTATATATACCTACATACCCCCAACAGATCAGAACGGGAGCCAAAAACCTAATTCCACCACCGTACCTTCCTGTATCCATGAGATCCCATCTTGGGGCCTGTTCCGGAGCTCCGCCGGAGGGGGCATCCACCACGGAGGGCT
Source organism: Aegilops longissima (assembly GCA_021605205.1). Classification (NCBI taxonomy): domain Eukaryota; kingdom Viridiplantae; phylum Streptophyta; class Magnoliopsida; order Poales; family Poaceae; genus Aegilops; species Aegilops longissima. Next base: position 36,118,767 of record CM038678.1, on the reverse strand, counting down.
TCTACATCATCACCATAGCCCCTCCGATGAAGTGTGAGTAGTTTACTTCAGACCTTCGGGTCCGTAGTTAGTAGCTAGATGGCTTCTTCTCTCTTTTTGGATCTCAATACAATGTTCTCCCCCTCTCTCGTGGAGATCTATTCGACGTAATCTTCTTTTTGCGGTGTGTTTGTTGAGACTGATGAATTGTGGGTTTATGATCCAGCTTATCTATGGAAAATATTTGATTCTTCTCTGAATTCTTTTATGTATGATTAAGTTATCTTTTCAAGTCTCTTCGAATTATCCGTTTGGTTGGGCCAACTAGATTGGTAGTTCTTGCAATGAGAGAAGTGCTTAGCTTTGGGTTCAATCTTGCGGTGACCTTACCCAGTGACAGAAAGGGTTGCAAGGCACGTATTGTATTGTTGCCATCGAGGATAACAAGATGGGGTATTTATCATATTGCATGAATTTATTCCTCTACATCATGTCATCTTGCTTAAGGCGTTACTCTGTTTTTAACTTAATACTCTAGATGCATGCTGGATAGCGGTCGATGAGTGGAGTAATAGTAGTAGATGCAGAATTGTTTCGGTCTACTTGTCACGGACGTGATGCCTAGATACATGATCATTGCCTGGATAACCTCATAACTATGCTCAATTCTATCTATTGCTCAACAGTAATTTGTTCACCCACCGTAGAATACTTATGCTCTTGAGAGAAGCCACTAGTGAAACCTATGGCCCCCGGGTCTATTCTCATCATATCAATATCCATCACTTTATTTACTTGCTTTGCTTTTACTTTTTACTTTGCATCTTTATACCAAAAATACCAAAAATATTATCTCTATCAGATCTCACTCTCGTAAGTGACCGTGAAGGGATTGACAACCCCTAAGCGTTGGTTGCGAGTAGCTATCGTTTTGTGTAGGTACAAGGGACTTGAGCGTGGTCTCCTACTGGATTGATACCTTGGTTCTCAAAAACTGAGGGAAATACTTATGCTACTGTGTTGCATCATCCTCTCCTCTTCGGGGAAATCCAACGCAAGCTCGAGACGTAGCAAGAAGAATTTCTAGCGCTGTTGCCGGGGAGGCTTACGCAAAAGTCAACATACCAAGTACCCATCACAATCCCTATCTCTTGAATTACATTATTTGTCATTTGCCTCTCATTTTCCTCTCCCCCACTTCACCTTTGCCGTTTTATTCGCCCTCTCTTTCCCAATCTCCTCCTCTTTTTCCCTTTGCCTTTTTTTCCCTTTGCCTTTTGTTTGCTCGTGTGTTAGTTCGCTTGCTTGTCGTCATGACTAGTCTTATATCTTCTCCGCTATCTCCCGAGAATGAAGTTCTAAATTTTAAGCAAAGGGAGGGAGAAAATCTAAAAGATGCTTGGTATAGAATTTGCAATGCTCAAAATAGATCTACCAGGAAGCAATCTACTTCAGTTCTTCTTCGTAATTTTTATGTAGGTGCTAATCCTTGGTATAGATATATTCTTGATACCATTACCGGAGGGAATTTCTTAGGTAGCCATACTTTTGATTCTTATAAAGCTTTAATAGATTTATTTGGCTCACCTCCTCTTTTGGTTAATGGAACTATGTTAACTTTGGAGCATGTTATGCAAAACCTTGAAATTATTGAAAACGAAGTTGCTACCATTGAATCCATTGAAAATCTAGATAAAAAGATCCATAATCAAATTACTCAATATGGATCTAAGGTAGGAATGACTTTGAAAACTATTAAGGAGAAGGAACCCATGGTTAATGAGAAAATAAATCTAGACTATACTCGAATCGATAAACTTGAGGGTATCATCACCAACTTGGGAACCGCTTTTTCTTCCGTAAAGAATACTCCTAGTCCTCCCACTAAAATTGCCAAGCTTATGTATGTTCCTAAAAATAAGGGTGAATCATCTAGTAAGGAAAATGCGGATCTTAAATCTATAATTATTCATCCCGATCTTTTTACTATCATTAAGGAACCATTTGCTATGAATGAATTTTTCGATCTTGTGCCTAAAAGTTTGATAATTACTAGAAAGAAAGAAAATTCTAAAGGAGGAAGGTGCCTCATTAAAGAATTGCCTACCAAAGATGGCAATATCTAGATCTATCCTTGTTTTTATGCCTAGCTAGGGGCGTTAAACGATAGCGCTTGTTGGGAGGCAACCCAATTTTATTTTGTGTTTTTTGTTTTTGGTTCTGTTTAGGAATAAAATAATCCATCTAGACTCTGTTTAGATGTGATTTTATCTTTTAATTAGTATTTGTGCCAAGTTGGACCTATTGGATCTTCTTAGAAGATAGTTATTTGATCTTGCTGTAATTTCCAGAATCTTTGTGCTCAGTGCACGAATTGTTAAAAATCACCAGAACGTGATAAAATACTGATTACAATTGCTGCTGATAAATAAACAAATTGTCCAGGTCGTCTAAGTTTTATAGAATTTTTTGGGTTCCAGAAGTTTGCGTTAGTTACAGATTACTACAGACTGTTCTGTTTTTGACAGATTCTGTTTTGCGTGTGTTGTTTGCTTATTTTGATGAATCTATGGCTAGTAAAATAGTTTATGAACCATAGAGAAGTTGGAATACAGTAGGTTTAACACCAATATAAATAAAGAATGAGTTAATTACATTAACTTAAAGTAGTCTTTTGTTTTCTTTCTCTAACGGAGCTCACGAGATTTCTATTGAGTTTTGTGTTGTGAAGTTTTCAAGTTTTGGGTGAATTCTTTTGATGGATTATGGAACAAGGAGTGGCAAGAGCCTAAGCTTGGGGATGCCCATGGCACCCCCAAGATAATCCAAGGACACCAAAAAGTCAAAGCTTGGGGATGCCCCGGAAGGCACCCCCTCTTTCGTCCACTTCCATCGGTAATTTACTTGGAGCTATATTTTTATTCACCAACATGATATGTGTTTGTGTTTTGCTTGGAGCGTATTGTATTATTTGAGTCTTTGCTTGTTAGTTTACCACAATCATCCTTGCTGTAAACAACTTTTGAGAGAGCCATATATGAATTAGGATTTGATAGAATACTCTATGTGCTTCACTTATATCTTTTTGAGCGTGATAATTTTTTGCTCTAGTGCTTCACTTAGATCTTTTAGAGCACGGTGGTGGATTTGTTTTAAAGAAACTTGATCTCTCATGCTTCACTTAGATTATTTTGAGAGTCGTTAATAGCATGGTAATTTGCTTAATGTTAATATACTTGGTGTTCAAGATATGTGAAACTTTCTTTTGAGTGCGTTGAATACTAAGATAAGTTTGATGCTTGATAATTGTTTTGAGATATGGAGGTAATAATATCAAAGTCATGCTGGTTGAGTAGTTGTGAATTTGAGAAATGCTTGTGTTGAAGTTTGTAAGTCTCGTAGCATGCACGTATGGTTAAAGCTGTGTAACAAATTTGAAGCATAAAGTGTACCTGGCTTGTGCATCCTTATGAGTGGCGGTCGGGGACGAGCAATGGTCTTTTCCTACCAATCTATCCCCCTAGGAGCATGCGCGTAGTACTTGAATTTTTGATGACTTCTAAATTTTTGCAATAAGTATATGAGTTCTTTTGACTAATGTTGAGTCCATGGATTATACGCACTTTTACCTTTTCGCCATTGCTAGCCTCTTCGGTACCGTGCATTGCCCTTTCTCACATTGAGAGTTGGCGCAAACTTCGCCGGTGCATCCAAACCCCATGATATGATACGCTCTATCACACATAAACCTCCTTATATCTTCCTCAAAATAGCCACCATACCTACCTATTATGGCATTTCCATAGCCATTCCGAGATATATTGCCATGCAACTTCCACCATCATTATCATGACATACTTTACTTTTGTCACATTGCCATTGCATGATCATGTAGTTTACATCGTATTTGTGGCAAAGCCACCATGCATTATTTTCATACATGTCACTCTTGATTCATTGCACCATCCCGGTACACCGCCGGAGGCATTCATATAGAGTCATAACTTGTTCTAGTTTCGAGTTGTAATCCTCATGTTGTAATCAATAGAAGTGTGATGATCATCATTATTAGAGCATTGCCCAAATAAATAAATAAAAGAGAAAGGCCAAAATAAAAAAAAGAAAGGCCCAAAAAAAGAGAAAAGAAAAGGGCAATGCTACTATCTCTTTTTCCACACCTGTGCTTCAAAGTAGCACCATGTTCTTCATGTAATGAGTCTCATATTTTGTGCTTCAAAGTAGCACCTCGTCCTTCATGTAGTGAGTCTCATATATTGTGCTTAAAAGTAGCACCATGTTTTTCATATAGTGAGTCTCATATGTTATCACTTTCTATACTAGTGGGAATTTTTCGTTATAGAACTTGGCTTGTATATTCCTACGATGGGCTTCCTCAAATGCCCTAGGTCTTCATGAGCAAGAAAGTTGGATGCACACCCACTAGTTTTCTTTTGTTGAGCATTCTTAGCTCTAGTGCATCCGTTGCATGGCAATCCCTACTCCTCATGTTGACATCAATTGATGGGCATCTCCATAGCCTGTTGATTAGCCTCGTCGACGTGAGACTTTCGCCTTTTTTGTCTTCTCCACACAATCCCCATCATCATATTCTATTCCACCCATAGTGCTATATCCATGGCTCACGCTCATGTATTGCATGAAGGTTGAAAAAGTTTGAGATTATTTAAATATGAAACAATTTCTTGGCTTGTCATCGGGGTATAGAAGTTGGGAACATCTTTGTGTGACGAAAATGAAGCATAGCCTAACTATATGATTTTGTAGGGATGAACTTTCTTTGGCCATGTTATTTTGAGATGACATAATTATTTTGATTAGTATGCTTGAAGTATAATTATTTTTTATGTCAATATGAACTTTTGTCTTGAATCTTTCGGATGTGAATATTCATATCACAATTAAGAATATTTACATTGAAATTATGCCAAAGTATCACTCCGCATCAAAAATTCTCTTTTTATCATTTACCTACTCGAGGACGAGCAGGAATTAAGCTTGGGGATGCCTGATACGTCTCCAACGTATCTATAATTTTTCATTGCTCCATGCTACTTTATCTATTGTTTTGGACTATAATGGGCTTTATTTTCCACTTTTATATTATTTTTGGGACTAACCTATTAACCGGAGGCCCAGCCCGAATTGCTATTTTTGCCTATTTCAGTGTTTGAAGAAACGGAATATCAAACGGAGTCCAAACGGAATGAAACCTTCGAACGTGATTTTCTCACGAACGTGATCCAGAGACTTGGACCCTACTCCAAGGAGTGCGAGGCGTCACGAGGTGAGGCGTGCCCCTCCCCTAGGCGCCCCGCCTCGTGGGCCCCGACGCTCCACCGGCGTACTCCTTCCTCCTATATATACCTCACGCACTTCAACAGATCGAGCGGGATCCAAAACCTAATTCCACCGTCGTGCCTTCATGTATCCACGAGATCCCATCTTGGGGCCTGTTAGGAGCTCACGGAGGGGCATCCACCACGGAGGGCTTCTACATCATCACCATAGCCCCTCCGATGAAGTGTGAGTAGTTTACTTCAGACCTTCGGGTCCATAGTTAGTAGCTAGATGGCTTCTTCTCTCTTTTTGGATCTCAATACAATGTTCTCCCCCTCTCTCGTGGAGATCTATTCGATGTAATCTTGTTTTTGCGGTGTGTTTGTTGAGACTGGTGAATTGTGAGTTTATGATCCAGCTTATCTATGGAAAATATTTGATTCTTCTCTGAATTCTTTTATGTATGATTAAGTTATCTTTGCAAGTCTCTTCTTATTATCCGTTTGGTTTGGCCAACTAGATTGGTAGTTCTTGCAATGGGAGAAGTGCTTAGCTTTGGGTTCAATCTTGCGGTGACCTTACCCAGTGACAGAAAGGGTTGCAAGGCACGTATTGTATTGTTGCCGTCGAGGATAACAAGATGGGGTATTTATCATATTGCATGAATTTATTCCTCTACATCATGTCATCTTGCTTAAGGCGTTACTCTGTTTTTAACTTAATACTCTAGATGCATGCTGGATAGCGGTCGATGAGTGGAGTAATAGTAGTAGATGCAGAATCGTTTCGGTCTACTTGTCACGGACGTGATGCCTATATACATGATCTTTGCCTGGATAACCTCATAACTATGCCCAATTCTATCAATTGCTCAACAGTAATTTGTTCACCCACCGTAGAATACTTATGCTCTTGAGAGAAGCCACTAGTGAAACCTATGGCCCCCGGGTCTATTCTCATCATATCAATCTCCATCACTTTATTTACTTTCTTTGCTTTTACTTTTTACTTTGCATCTTTATACCAAAAATACCAAAAATATTATCTCTATCAGATCTCACTCTCGTAAGTGACCGTGAAGGGATTGACAACCCCTAAGCGTTGGTTGCGAGTAGCTATCGTTTTGTGCAGGTACGAGGGACTTGCGCGTGGTCTCCTACTAGATTGATACCTTGGTTCTCAAAAACTGAGGGAAATACTTACGTTGTTGTGCTGCATCATCCTCTCCTCTTCGGGGAAATCCAACGCAAGCTCGAGACGTAGCACCGTCCATGAGGACGCGAGTGAGATGGTATCCATCGATTATTGGGTCGAGCACCAAGGTAGCCGATCCTCCGTGCCGGATACTAGTCAGGTGGTCCCTGTGATCGAAGGTGATCGGACAGGCCGACCAGGGGTTGAATTTGGGGGCGACGGGTTCTACAGTGTATACGTCTCTGAGCGCACGTTTGCGCCTTATCTTTGGTATGTGAGTTGCGTAGATCATGTTTACTATTTTGACTTCTGGTGGGAATTTTTTCCATCCCCCAGTGTTCGGCTGGCGAGGCTCGTCCTCATCTTCACTTGGTGTTTCTCTTCCCTTATGTTCGGCATTTAACTTGCCGGCCTGCTTGAAGACCCAACATTCTGTGTGAGTATGATTCGCAGGTTTTTCAGGGGTGCCATGAATTTGGCACAATCTGTCCAGGACTTTGTTCAGGCCGGACGGTCCTTCTTTGCTGACTTTAAATGGCTTCTTTTGCTGACTGGGTCGAGAGCCCCTGAATCCAGCATTGACCGCCGTGTTGCCCGGACTGTCTTCCTTGTTTTGACGCTTGTTTTTATTGCGCTGTGGCTTCATGTTGCCATCCCTAATTTCAGATGTGCCCGGGTCACTGGTGCCTCTACGGGCCAACCAACTATCCTCACCCGCGCAAAAGCGGGTCATAAGGCTTGTTAAGGCCGCCATTGTCCTCGGCTTTTCTTGGCTGAGGTGTCTGGTGAGCCACTCGTCTCGGATATTGTGCTTGAAGGCCGCTAGGGCTTCGGCATCCGGACAATCGACAATTTGATTCTTCTTTGTGAGAAATCTGTTTCAAAGCTTGTGGGCTGACTCTCCCGGCTGTTGTATTATGTGACTTAAATCGTCTGCGTCCGGAGGTCGGACATAAGTCCCTTGAAAATTGGCCCTGAAAGCATCCTCAAGTTCCTCCCAACTTCCGATTGAATTTTCAGGGAGGCTTTTCAACCAGTGCCGAGCTGGCCCTTTCAACTTGAGGGGTAGATATTTGATGGCGTGGAGGTCATCCCCACGAGCCATGTGGATATGAAGGATAAAATCCTCAATCCAGACCCCAGGGTCTGTCGTTCCGCCGTATGCCTCTATGTTCACGGGTTTGAATCCCTGTGGAAATTTGTGATCCAGTACCTCGTCGGTGAAGCACAGAGGGTGCGCCGCCCCTCTGTATCTGGACATGTCGTGGCGTGCTGTCGACTGGTGTTGTGTCTGGTGTTGATTCTGAACTGTTACACGGTCAATGTGATCGTCTTGGTGGCCATAATCCTGCGCCGGAGCATGTCCTCTAGATCCATAGTTGGACCTGGTCGCACCGTCCTTTTTGTTCAGGAGCTCACGTAAATCGTGTGCGTCGTCAGTAGCTGCTCTATCGCGGCCATGAAGTGGTTGGACCGGCTGATTGGCCGTATTGTTCTTCGGCGGAATGGGCTCTACGGCTTCATCGTCGAATTCGGGCAGCAGCTTGCGCTTTGGGTAGCCCTTTGTATGGCGATCGTCACCGTATTTTTCTTTGGTGTCTAGCACTTTTCTCCACCTGCGGTTGAGCGTAGCCTGCGTGGCCTTAAGCCTTTGCTTCTGCTTCCTTAGGCTCCTTGCAGTGGCCATCAGCCTTCTGCGGAGGTTATATTGTTCTAAGCGTTTTTCCTGGATGATGAATGCATCATCGTCCGGACTGTCCTCCTCTCCGGAGGCAGGTTGGTGGGTTCAACCCTCGGGATCGCTGTGATCAGGCGTCTGCTCCGGGCTGTGTTCGGCGTGACCTGGCTCATACTGCTCCATCGCTGGGTCCATATGGTCGTTGTTGCCTTCGGAGCTGACCGGGGTGTCAATTTTCCTTTCGCTATTATCAATGTTTTTACTGTGACTGGACTTGGAGCGGCGCTTGCACCTTCGTTTTGGCTTTTGCCCGGGGGGCTTACCCTCCGTTGTGTCCTTTTGTCGCCGTTGTTTTCCTTGGGTGTGTCCACCATGTATATATCATATGATGAAGTGGTAGTCCAGCGCCCCGTGGGCGGTGCTTCCAGATAGTCCCCTGCATCGGCGTCCATACCGTCGATGTCGTCGGAGTCAAAGTCAAGCGTGTCTGTTAGGTCATTGACAGTGGCTATTAAATGGGTGGTGGGTGGGCGGCGATTTTCTTCGTCGCCCGAATCCCCCTCGAGTCGGACATAGTTCGGCCAAGAGTCTCCTGACAAAGAGAGAGACCTTAATGAATTCAGCACGTCGCCAAAGGGCGAGTGCTGAAAGATATCCGCAGCGGTGAACTCCATTACCGGAGCCCAGTCGGATTCGATGGGCTCGGATGCGCGCGGCTCGGAACCTACGGCCGGACACAAGTCCGGGGGTCCGATGACACAGACTTCCTTAGAGGTGGAATCTGTGTTCGGCTCTACCGCCGATGAGTATGCGGCCTTCACGGCAGGGTCCATCCACCCGGATTTAGGCCCGGAGCTACTGCAGGTGCGATGTCCTAAATACTGTCCGACAGCAGATCTAAGTCACGCTCGTCGTGACCGTTCGGCACTCCTGGCGTAGGCATGAATCCGTCGAAAATCAAGTCCCTGCGGATATCGGCCGTGTAATTGAAGTTTCTGAATCTGACCTGATGGCCAGGGGCGTAGTTGTCGATCTGCTCTAGATGGCCAAGCGAATTGGCCCGCAGTGCGAGGCCGCCGAACACGAAGATCTGTCCGGGGAGGAAAGTCTCCCCTCGGACCACGTTGTTGTTGATAATTGAAGGATCCATCGAGCCTTGCAGCGACGACACAGAGGAACTCTCAATGAAAGCACCAATGTCGGTGTCAAAACCGGCGGATCTCGGGTAGGGGGGCCCGAACTGCGTGTCTAAGGCTAATGGTAACAGGAGGCAGGGGACACGATGTTTTACCCAGGTTCGGGCCCTCTCGATGGAGGTAATACCCTACTTCCTGCTTGATTGATCTTGATGATATGAGTATTACAAGAGTTGATCTACCACGAGATCGTAGAGGCTAAACCCTAGGAGCTAGCCTATGATTATGATTGTTGTTGTCCTACGGACTAAACCCTCCGGTTTATATAGACACCGGAGGAGGCTAGGGTTACACAGAGTCGGTTACAAAAGGAGGAGATCTAATATCCGAATTGCCAAGCTAGCCTTCCACGCAAAGGAGAGTCCCATCCGGACACGGGACGAAGTCTTGAGTCTTGTATCTTCATAGTCCAACAGTCCGGCCAAAGTATATAGTCCGGCTGTCCGGATACCCCCTAATCCAGGACTCCCTCAGTGCTCCTGGATGTTTTCAGGGTACGTGGGTATATATAGGAGGAAGAAGTAGGTCGGTGGACGCTCGAGGGGCCCACAAGGGTGGGGGTGCGCCGGGCACCCTCGGGGCCGCCTCCTCTGTTGCTTGACATCCACTCCAAGTCCCCTGGATCACGTTTGTTCCAAAAAGATCGCTCCCAAAGGTTTCATTCCGTTTGATATTCCTTTCCTTCGAAACACTGAAATAGGCAAAAAAACAGCAATTCGGGTTGGGCCTCCGGTTAGTAGGTTAGTCCCAAAAATGATATAAAAGTGTAAAGTAAAGCCCATAGACATCCAAAACGGGTGATATAATAGAATGGAACAATCAAAAATTATAGATACGTTGGAGACGTATCAATGGTGAACCTACGAACTATGAGGAAGCGATGATGCGCCCAGATTCCGTGAAATGGCTTGAGGCCATGAAATCTGAGATGGGATCCATGTATGAGAACAAAGTGTGGACTTTGGTGGACTTGCCCGATGATCTGCAAGCCATAGAAAATAAATGGATTTTCAAGAAGAAGACTGACGCTGACGGTAATGTTACTGTCTACAAAGCTTGACTTGTTGCAAAAGGTTTTCGACAAGTTCAATGAGTTGACTACAATGAGACTTTCTCACCCGTAGCGATGCGTAAGTCTGTCCGAATCATGTTAGCAATTGCCGCAATTTATGATTATGAAATTTGGCAGATGGATGTCAAAACTGCATTCCTGAATGGATTTCTGGAAGAAGAGTTGTATATGATGCAACCAGAAGGTTTTGTCGATCCAAAGGGTGCTAACAAAGTGTGCAAGCTCCAGCGATCAATTTATGGACTGGTGTAAGCCTCTCGGAGTTGGAATACACGCTTTGGTAGTGTGATCAAAGCATATGGTTTTATACAGACTTTTGGAGAAGCCTGTATTTACAAGAAAGTGAGTGGGAGCATTGTAGCATTTCTAATATTATATGTGGATGACATATTGTTGATTGGAAATGATATAGAATTTCTGGATAGCATAAAAGGATACTTGAATAAGAGTTTTTCAATGAAAGACCTCGGTGAAGCTGCTTACATACTAGGCATCAAGATCTATAGAGGTAGATCAAGACGCTTAATTGGACTTCCACAAAGCACATACCTTGATAAAGTTTTGAAGAAGTTCAAAATGGATCAGTCAAAGAAAGGGTTCTTGCCTGTGTTACAAGGTGTGAAGTTGAGTCAGACTCAAAGCCCGACCACTGCAGAAGATAGAGAGAAAATGAAAGTCATTCCCTATGTTTCAGCCATAGGTTCTATCATGTATGCAATGTTGTGTACCAGACCTGATGTGTGCCTTGCTATAAGTATAGCAGGGAGGTACCAAAGTAATCCCGGAGTGGAGCACTGGACAACGCTCAGAACATCCTAAAATACCGGAAAAGGACTAAGGATATGTTTCTCGTTTATGGAGGTAACAAAGAGCTCGTCATAAACGGTTACGTCGATGCAACCTTTGACACTGATCCGGATGACTCAAAGTCGCAAACCGGATACGTATTTTTATTGAATGGAGGAGTTGTCAGTTGCTGCAGTTCCAAGCAGAGCGTCGTGGCGGGATCTACGTGTGAAACGGAGTACATTGCTGCTTCGGAAGCAGCAAATGAAGGAGTCTGGATCAAGGAGTTCATATCTGATCTAGGTGTCATACCTAGTGCATCGGGTCCAATGGAAATCTTTTGTGACAATACTGGTGCAATTGCCTTGGCAAAGGAATCCAGATTTCACAAGAGAACCAAGCACATCAAGAGATGCTTCAATTCCATCCGTTATCAAGTGTCGGAAGAGGACATAGAGATTTGCAAGATACATACGGATCTGAATGTTGCAGACCCATTGACTAAGCCTCTTCCAGGAGCAAAACATGATCAGCACCAAAACTCCATGGGTGTTAGAATCATTACATCATAACCTAGATTATTGACTCTAGTGCAAGTGGGAGACTGAAGGAAATATGCCCTAGAGCCAATAATAAAGTTATTATTTATTTCCTTATTTCATGATAAATGTTTATTATTCATGCTAGAATTATATTAACCGGAAACTTAGTACATGTGTGAATACATAGACAAAACATATTGTCCCAAGTATGCCTCTACTTGACTAGCTCGTTAAGCAAAGATGGTTATGTTTCCTAACCATAGACATGTGTTGTCATTTTATGAACGGGATCACATCATTAGGAGAATGATGTGATGGACATGACCCATCTGTTAGCTTAGCATTATGATCGTTACAATTTCATTGCTACTGCTTTCTTCATGACTTATACAAGTTCCTAAAACTATGAGATTATGCAACTCCCGAATACCGGAGGAACACCTTGTGTGCTATCAAATGTCACAACGTAAATGGGTGATTATAAAGATGCTCTACAGGTGTCTCCGAAGGTGTTTGTTGGGTTGGCATAGATCGAGATTAGGATTTGTCACTCCGAGATTATAAAGATGCTCTAGGTAATGCTCATCATTGTAAGCCTTGCAAGCAATGTGACTAATGAGTTAGTTACGGCATGAAGTATTACGGAACGAGTAAAGCGACTTGCCGGTAACGAGATTGAACTAGGTATGATGATACCGACGATCGAATCTCAGGCAAGTAACATACCAATGACAAAGGGAACAACGTATGTTGTTATGTGGTTTGAGCGATAAAGATCTTCGTAGAATATGTAGGAGCCAATATGACCATCCAGGTTCCGCTTTTGGTTATTGACCGGAGATGTGTCTCAGTCATGTCTACATAGTTCTCGAACCCGTAGGGTCCGCACGCTTAACGTTCAATGACGATATGTAGTATGAGTTATGTGTTTTTGATTACCGAAGTTTGTTCGGAGTCCCAGATTATATCACGGACGTGACGAGGAATCTTGAAATGGTCGAGACATAAAGATTGATATATTGGACGGCTATATTCGGACACCGGAAGTGTTCCGGAAAGTTTTGGGTAAAACTGGAATGCTGGAGGGGTTACCAGAACCCCCGGGGAACTAATGGGCCACATTGGGCCTTGGTGGAGAGAAAGAGAGGGGCGACCAGGGCAGGCCGCACGCCCCCTCCCCCTTGGGTCCGAATTGGACTAGGGAAGGGGGGTGGCGCCCCCCTTTCCTACTCCCTCTCCCTCTCCTTCCTTCCCTCTCTCTCCCTCTTGGTGGAATCCTACTAGGACTAGTAGTCCTAGTAGAACTCCCCTCTCGGGGTGCGCCCTAGGGGCCGGTCGGCCTTCCCCTTGCTCCTTTATATACAGGGGCCAGGGCACCCTAGAACACACAAGTTTCTATTAACCGTGTGCGGTGCCCCCCTCCACAGTTACACACCTCGATCATACCATCGTAGTGCTTAGGGGAAGCCCTGCGCCGGTAGCATCATCATCACCGTCGCCATGATGTCGTGCTGACAGAACTCACCCTCGTTCTCAACTGGATTAAGAGCATGAGGGACGTCACCGAGCTGAACGTGTGCTGAACGCAGAGGTGTCGTGTGTTCGGTACTTGATCGGTTGGATCGCGAAGAAGTTCGACTACATCAACCGCGTTATTGAAATGCTTCCTCTTTCTGTCTACGAGGGTACGTGGACACACTCTCCCCTCTCGTTGCTATGCATCACCTAGATAGGTCTTGCGTGATCGTAGGATTTTCTTTTTTGAAATTACTGTGTTCCCCAACACTTTCCATTGTTGTCCGATTCCACATGGCTATGCTGTTGTGACGGTGGATGAAATAATGGAGGGATTTGAGGAGTTGGAGCTTGACTACCGTATAGGTGAAGGGGAGATTCATCTGGAAAATGCTTTAAGGAGTACCTGTCTATAGTGAAAGGAGTACATCAAGCTTCCAAACTGGACGCCTCAGCGGGCTCAGCCGGATGAGGCCCCTCAATAGACTGATCAGCAGTCTCCGCTGCCTCAACAACGGTGGAAGAGAGACGTCGCCGCTCCGACGGCTAGCAGTACAAGAGGCGGGAAGAAATTCAAATACGGTCCAAGCCTCAAGGCTCCGGAAAAGTTACCATATGAAAGGACTGACAAGGAAAACATGGACATCAGTGTTGCCGAAGTGCAGGCCCATTTTGAACGGAGACCTACACCTCCGATGGAAACAATAGATTCGGTGAAGGCGAAGCGCACTGTGCATGCCCTTAAGAGACCACCACCGCCTCCACCGCAATCCAACTATGAGCATTGTATTAAAAAGACATATGATGAATCGCGGCGGTCGGAAGTACAACCAGTGCTACAAGAGAAGCAAAACAAAGAAGTGGGAAAACAATTCCCCAGCTCGGTGAATAGGAGAAGAAATTGTGCTCCCCGCTCAAGGTGTCTAGCGATATCGCTAATCATCCAAGGCTATTGCTTGGTACCAATCTTGGTGATTACCTGGGCAATGATGTATAGTTTGAAACGACTGAGGTAGTAGAGATCTTTAGATACGAGCACGGGAAGCCTCTCGTCAAACCTGATCATCCTGCTCTAACAACGATGATGCGAAGATTGCATGACTGGTACATGGAAACCTGCAAGAAGTCTGGGTCCAACAGTATATTGCTGAGAATTAGAGATGAGCACAACCTCATTGGAGTTGAGATGATGCCTGTTGAATTTGTGGAATTATTTCAATTATTCAATCAACAGGCCCTCGACAAACAACTCATGACTTGCTACTGTCTGCAAGTATTACTTCTGTAATTAGGTCTCTAGCTCAGCTAGTATTCTGATCACAACATGAACTTTCCGAGTAACGCGTCTGACCTTCCCCGAGTACTAGGTTGAACTTCAGCTAAAATGTGTCCAAATGGGGCTTGCATATATCATTGGAAAGCTATGGACACCAATATCATGACCCAAGTTAAAATTTTGGCAAAATGTAAGCGGTTTAAGAGCAGTTTTGAAAACCCTTTTTTCTTCATACAAAAAATGTGAAACGTATTTTCGATCGCATTTCTAAACTGTTTACCGGAATGAGGCAAATAATATGGCGTTGGAAATCTGCTGCAAAACCGCTCCTTTGACATGTTGAAATTTTTCTCTAATTCCCTATGGATAAAGAGTAATTTTGAAAATCGTAAAATTTCGCAAACCGAACAGCCGAGTTCGTATTTTCGATGTAATTTCTAAACGGCTAATCCATTTGAGGCAAATGATATGGCGTTGGAAAGCTTGTGAAAATGCGCTACTTTTTCATGTTAAAAGTTTTTTCTAATTTGCAACGGTTAAAAAGTAATTCAGAAAACGGTACAAGTACCACCGAGTTCGTATTTTCGAGCTAATTTTTAAACCGTATGTCCAAATGCAGCAAATGATACGGCGTTGGAAAGCTTGAACAAATGCGAAACTTTTTGTATATATTGTTTCTTCCAATTCCTTGTGGTTTCATGTCAGATTGGATAATGACTAAAAGCGTATTTTTGGCATAATTTCTACATACTTTATCGGAATTGGGCAAATAATATAGAACTGAAAAACTACGGAAAATGCGAAACCTTTTCATGTTGATAGTTTTCTCTGACTCCTAGCCGTTTCTAAGTAATTGCGAAAATGGCGAGATCATTCGTTCTGCCTCTATCGCGAAACTGATTCTTCGAAAATGCACCGCGTGAAGAACCTGAACTTCTCGGCACGTGTACTTGAACTTCACTCTATTTTTCACGTGCTTTTTATGCTCGTATATCTCCATCCACTGCTCCTAGCTCTCCATCCACTCACCGGAATTGAGCAAGTGATATACCGATGGAAAACTGTTGTAAACACGCAACTTTTCCGTGTTGATCATTTTTTCATACTCACGACGATTTTAAAAGTTTTTATCTAAAATTCATTCAGCGTATTAGTTGAACTTCATGTTGTTTTCACGTTGAACTTCTGTGACGTATTTTCGTTTGTAATTTTTCTAATCCATTCATCAGTGTTGCACAAATAATATTGCTTTTGTACAAACTTCTCTCACAATAATTTTTTTAATTTTCTCTAATAGAGGACTTGAACTTATAACAACAACAAAAAATTGGACATTGCATTTTAATTCATTTTTCTCATATTAAACACACACCATGTAGTACATAAACTTTTCCCATTTTTATAATTTGAATTTTTTATTTTCTATTTTTAAATCAAATTGCTTCCAAATAATAACTGAACTTCTTTGTGGATTGAGAGAATAATTTTAAAATGCAAAAAAATAATTTGTTTTTTGTGTTTTCGAACATGGAAATACGCGGTGAACCTCTCTCTCTTAAGAATTTTTAAACTTCCCCGGACAGACACTTGAACTTCTAGCAACAACTTTTTTAGACGTTATTTTATTTTTGAACTTCTTGTTTTCATTCTTTAATGACGAGGGAAATCTGAGTTTTCTATAAGCATCAAACGTCTGCATCTTTTTAATTTGGACCTCCTGGTTGTATTTCTTAATCTTTTTCTACGAAATTTTGAAGCGCTCTATTTTTAAAGCTGAACTTCTCGTTATTTTATTTTTGAACTTCTTGTTTCCATTCTTTAATAACGAGGAAAATCTGAGTTTTCTATAATCATCGAACTTCTGCATCTTCTTAATTTGGACTTCCTAATTTTATTTCTTAATATTTTTCTATGAAATTTTGAAGCGCTCTATTTTTAAAAGTTGAACTTCTTGTTATTTTATTTTTGAACTTCTTGTTTTCATTCTTTAATAACGAGGAAAAGCTGAGTTTTCTATAATCATCAAACTTCTGCATATTTTTAATTTGGACTTCCTGCTTTTATTCTTCAGTAACGAGAAAAACTGAGCTTTTAATGTACATTGAATTAGTCTGTTTTTTCAAATTGAACTTCTTAGTTTAATCTTTATTATTTGGGAAAATCTGATTTTTTTTAGAAAACAAGGAAAATCTTTTTAAATCTTTTTTGTTGTTCCTTATTTTAATTTGAACTTATTAGTTTTATTCTTTAGAACGAAAATCTGAGGTTTTATAAACTTTGAACTTCTCTATTATTTTAATTCAAACTTCTTAGTTTTATTCTATAGTAACGAGGAAAATCAAGTTTCCTGAACTTATTTGTTTCAAAATTTTGAACTTCTTTATTTTATTTTTAATAATTTGAAAAAGCCTGAGTTTTTATAGACATCGAACCGCTCTTACTTTATTAGAACTTTCTTTGTGTATTTTTTTAAATGTGAAAATTGGAATTTTTTTAATTTGAACTTCTTGGTTTATTCTTTAGTATCGGGGAAAATCCATTTTTTATAAATTTTGAACTGCTTTGTTTGTTTGATTGGGACTTCTTGTTGTTATTCATTTGTAACAGGAGAAGTCCTTGTTTAATTCGGACTTTTGGTTTGCTAAGAAAAAAACATTCATCGAACTTCTATAATTTTTGTTTTTGAATTTTCAAAAAAATTGAAGCATAGCAGCATCGAGGCACACTAGTCATACATCATACAACATGCACATGGCTTATATATATTTTCACTTATTTGTGAATTAACACAATTTTTCTCACACGTGAATTTCTCATACACGAACTTTTTTCTTTACATATTTTGAACTCTTACATATCTTATTTTTGAACTTCTTCCTTTTTTATACACAAAACATGAAAAAAAAACATTTCCACGAAGACACACACAAAGAACGCACACAACCATCACATACACGAACGCCATAAAAACATCTCCAGTGTTTCTTGACACCCAACGCTGATCTGAATCCCGTAGTACTTGTTCTTGTTTCATCCAGGAGATATAAGGAGCAAGGCAGGGAATGACTTAGTGGGGATAAACAAGTCTAGCTTCTCGCCGCCGCCCCTTTTGACAAGCACCTGCCGCCCCTTTTGACGGGCACCGGCTCTCTCTACCGCAGTTTTCAGAATACACTCATGGTGCTATGGCCGGCGACTGGAGACGACAGCGACAATTACACTCCCGGCGCACAACACATGCGTCTATTCTGAAAAAATCCACTTCTGGGAGAGAGAGAGATGCGCCTAAATCAAAAACAGTGTAAGTTCAGTTTGAACAAAACTCAAAGTTCAAAGGAAGGAGGCGCAACCGATGGGGATTGAGACGCTCGTCAGTGAGTCCTTCTTGGCGCCACGGGCGTCGTCGGGAGGTGGTAGGAGGAGCACAACAGCAGGGCGCGCTGGGGCAGCGAGCCATGATGCCGAACGGAGCACACTGTATTTGTTTTTAGGACACAAAGCATGAATGATTAGTGAATAAGCAATAAAAAGGAGGAATTTGGCTTATTGCATATACGTGCATATGTGTATCATAGAACGATCAAAGATAGAGAGATGCTGCTTTTCCCCTTATATGCTGGTTCGGTTCTCTTTTATCTCTACAACTAGAGCTCCTACTAAGCATTAGCACAAACACGTTACTGGCAGCCAAAGCATAACATTGCTAGCATATTATGGCCGCCACCTGATTAGTGATGCTGTGAGTCAGAGAGAGCAGCAATAGCATGGACTTTGTTGATGGCCTGTGGACCTGCCGGCGCGGTGTTCGTACACATAAACCCAAGCGCGTGTGGGTTGAGCTGCAGCGGCAGCTTGTACGAGAGCCATGGCTGCGACCGGGATGAGCAGGGTGTTTGGATCCAGCTCACCTTGCATGGTAGTGCCGAACGGCTGCAACTGGAGACATTGGACTGCGGCCGTGGCATGGGGCTGGAGCATGAGGCCACCGCGATGGCGCGGATTCAAACGAACTTGAACAGAGGAGATGGCTTGGACGCTGTCATTACCGATGCTGCGCCAAAGAGGAGTTGGACGGCATCGGGCCAGTTCGTTGAACGGTCGCACATGGCTAGAATGGAGGAACCGGGGATGAGGTACCGCACCGGCGACTAGCGGCGGTGGGGGAGCCCGGCGTCCGCCGGCGGGCTCCAGTGGTGGGGATCCGGGGCTGCAGCCGGCGCCGGCGCCAGCAAGACTAGCTAGCTGGAGGAAGGCAGAGATGGTAGGAATGGCCGAGTGGCGGAGCTTCGGGATCCAGGAGGCGGCGGCGCGCAGGAATGTCGCTGTGGGATGGCGGCGTCGCGAGGATCCGGGGGTGGCCGTGGGATGGGGCAGGTCCGGTCTGCGGTGGGTTGTCGAGCCGGATTTGGGAGGGGGCCACCGGCGGGGTTGCGGGAGGAGGCTTGCGGCGGCGGGTTTGCAGGAGGAGGCCGGTGGGTGCGGCGTGTCTGCGGGAGGAGGCCGACGGCGGCGGGTCTGTGGGAGGAGGCCGGCGGCGGTGGCGGGTCTGTCGGAGGAGGCCGCCGGCGGCGGTGGGATTCGGGAGATGAGAATCGAGGTTGGAGACGACCAGGAAGGTCGGGGATAGATTGTGCGTCCGTTCGGGACGTGATAGTGGGCCGGTCGGGTTGCTCTGTTTTTTGTTTTCTGGATCCAGGAACATCTCATCCGGCCCTATATAGGGCATTGCTGTGATCCAAATAACTATTATAATCTCAGGATTAGAATAATGATGTCATATATATATATATATATATATATATATATATATATATATATAATTATCCTAATTATATTATGCAGATTGAAGATCGTCGAATGCAAAAAAAGACAAATCTATGACATTGGCTTCATTAGCCCAAATATCATAAATGAATGGTCGGTAGGAAATAGAGTTGAAGATACTGAGGAAAGCTTGCTACAATCGTTCCTTCGACATCAAAACAAAGGGAAAATACTCTTTCCTTACAACTTGAAGTCAATGTTACTGTCTTGTGCATATTCAGTTTTGCTTACTTGAGGTTAACTAATGTAATTGATGAGTTATGCGTGGGCAGGTTCCACTTTATTCTGCTATCCATTAAGCTTGACGGGGGAGTAGTAACTGTCTTAGACTCGAGACGTAAAGATCCCCAGGAGTATGCGGACATGACTGCAATGCTTCAGAAGTAAGTTCAATCATTATCGCACCATATCGGCAACTTTCGTTCATTTCCTGATATCAAGTAATCATTTTCTTTGCCTGGCAGGGTTTGGAAAAAGTTCACCGGAATGGTTTCGGGTGTGCAGAAGGAGCTACGATTTAAATATCCCAAAGTAAGTAGTACTAGCTAGTTCCGCGCATCTCTCATTGATTCTAGTTTCATCAATACCATTTATCATGTTTGATTATCAGTTTGATTGAACTCTATTCTGGTAAAATGCTTGTTGCAGCCACCCAGGACTAATTTACATGGATACTACATTTGCGAGTTCATGCGCCACTCGACCTCTGAGCAGGCTACTCTGACAAACAATTTGTAGTACGTAAACAATATTCATAATTTTATTTTATTACCATCAATTGTGTTGAGTTTCATTCATATATATGTATTGATCCCCTTCTTTAAATTAGATGTGGCAGATGCGGGATGAACACCTACCACATGATCGCATACGAGCAATTCAAGAGGAGTTGGTGGGATTCTTTCTTGACCACGTCATAAATGAGAAGGGAGAATACCATACAGAAATTCAAGATGATTTTCGATAGATGCTGTCAGGGATCGTAAGATATGTTATATTGTATATATGTAGTAGTGGCGGCTAGATATATGAAAACTTGTTGTTTGACCCAGCACAGAGAAAGAGAGGTCACTTCTCTCTATATATGTTCATAATCATGATGTTGTGTAATTAATGGTTTTTTCATTTTTCTTACTAGCTAGGGTTGAGTTCTCTCTATATATGTAGTAGCTACAGTCAACCAAGCACGGAGAAAGAGAGATCACTTCTCTTCATATGTAGTAGCTATAACTAACACAATATGAAACCCCTAAACCCTCCAAAACCCTACCCCCTTCAAAAAAGAAAAACAAAAACCCCAGCGCCTGGGAGCTGCTGACGCATGGCTACCTTTTAGTCCCGGTCGGTGTTACCAACGGGGACTAAAGGTCTTTCTCCTGGGCGCCTCAAAGCGGCCACGTGGACCTCCTTTAGTCCCTGTTCGTAAGCAAATCGGGACTAAAAGATTTGGGTATTAATCCTGACAATTTTGTTCCGGTTCCAAAACCGGGACTAAAGGCCCCCTGGAACCGGGACTAGTACCCTGCTTTCTACTAGTGTTGGCACTTACGCAATGATTTAATCTTTTCTAAGGGGAAAGAGTATGTTTCTAATTCAGCTAGGTTTGTGGATAACTACTGGACGCCGTACTCATCCTGCCTTTCCAAGACTGAATTTGTCCTTGGTGTCAAAGGAAAGGGAGTTAAAGATGGGCTAAAATCTCCTAATGCCCCTTCGAGAAGTCCCGAGGTACAGCAGCCTCCGCCTTCTGCTTATATTAAAATTAGGACGCCGATAACGCCCACACGTGTGGGTGTTAAGGGGTCTGCCCACACAGTTTGTGTGGTGTTTAAGAGGATCAGCCCACACGCCTACGTGTGGGCAAAACAAATAATGCCCATATGCCTCTTTTTTTTTCCTCGCGGTCCTCTCACATGCCTGCGTGTGGGCAAAATAGATAACGCCCACATGCCCGTACGTCAGGGCTCCTACCTTATGGTCCCGCACGCCCCGCGTGACAGTCACCAGCGTCCCCGCAGTTGCCATGGTCTGAACCCTCTTACATGTTCGTTTAACTGCAGTTTCCATGTCGCTGAACTATAGTTGCCATGTCAGACAACTATAGTTGCCATGGTTGCTCAACTGCAGTTGTCATGTATGGTCTAGTCTACTGCAGTTTCCATGATTTCAAAATTTTAGGAGTTGCCACCTACTAACAATAGGCAGTTGAGAGAGTTGCCATGTGCTCACAAGCACGCTAGGGCAGTTGCCATGTAAAAGGAAGAATTTCCATCTGCTTACGTGCATGCTAGGGCAGTTGTCATGTACCATGCAAAAACACATGGCAACTCGGGTAAAAGAGAGTTGCCATCTTACGTGCACACTAGGCAGTTGCCATGTACCCTGCAAAACACATGGCAACTGACATGTTCGGGTAACAAAAAAAGAGAGTTGACATATGCTTACAAGCACACTAGGGCAGTTGCCATGTACACTGCAAAACATATGGCAACTAGCAGCTTGGGTGTGGAAGAGGGACAGGCGTGTGGGCGAGATGGCAAATGCCCACACACCAGCCCTTGTGCAT
This sequence comes from Aegilops longissima, assembly GCA_021605205.1. Classification (NCBI taxonomy): domain Eukaryota; kingdom Viridiplantae; phylum Streptophyta; class Magnoliopsida; order Poales; family Poaceae; genus Aegilops; species Aegilops longissima. Next base: position 36,096,841 of record CM038678.1, on the reverse strand, counting down.
GAGTGAAAACTGGTGTGTGGGCGAACTGCTAAACGCCCACACACCGGCCCTTTCGTGTGGTGAAACAGACGTGTGGGCGACTGGATGAATGCCCACACACCAGCCCAGTCCTACGTGACACCACAAACATGCCAAGATTCGTGCACCCACAAACAGACGCGGATCCACGCGTGTGGGCGAGATGCAAATGCCCACACGTGTGGGCGTTAGTGTTTTCGTAAATTTAACGTGGGATGCTAGTTTGGAAGAGAGCAATTGCTCTGCTAGTGTGGGGGTTGTCGCCAGTGATTCGGCAGGCCATGCCATAGTCTCTTCCTGGGATTATATTGGTCTGTGTACCAGCGTTGATGAAGCGGAGCTTCGGGCGTGTCTCGCTGACCTTTATATTGGTATCACTTTGTATAAACCTGTTATTTTGGAATTGGATTGGCTTTTGTGGTCTCCTTTCTTGCACATGAGAAGCTTGATGGATCATCTCTTGTGGATCTGAAGAAGGAAGTGATAACCATCACCAAGCTCCTACCAAATTTTTTGTATGCAACTATTTTAAGTTCTAATATATACTAGCATAACCCGCGCGGCACGCCGCGCCTATTGATACGTTATGCGAAAAAACAATATTGAGCTTTATATATATCTTCAGTGAACGGAAGCCGCAGACCCGTTCAAGTTCAAAATCAAAGACAACATCGCTCAGAGAAACAAAATACACACCATGAATGTCAAAAGGCTTGCTTACTTGTCTATCCTAACTCTTCACACAGGACATTATAATCAAAACCAAATATAAACAGGAATCAGAAAATAAGGAATGCCACCAGTCTGATCAAATCAAATCCACAAACTGAACTTGGCCTCCCGTCTCAATACAATCAACTATGTACAGAAACAACCTGACAACTATTAAACATGTGGGTACTGTACTACTTCCTAATCAGCCATGCACATATCACATTACAACCACTCATAGTCATAGTTTATACTCCCTCCGTTCCATAATTTGGTGCATATAGATCTTATAAGAAGTCAAACTTCACAAACTTTGACTGACTTTATGGAGAAAAACTTTTACATTTAGATGGTCAGACTTATATCGTTAGATTCATCATAAGATATAGTTTCATATTCTATATATGGTATTGTAGATATCAATAGTTTTCTTGTTCTAGTGTGGCTTCCTGTGAGATTGGTGCGTGTGATGAAGAGGCATAGAGCTTCTGCAAATTATTTAATACAATCTTGTGGTGGCTTAGCACCGGTGTATGAGATAATTGGATCTTTAGTTTGTGAGCATCGAGGACACAAAATTGTGTCATAGAAGAAGAAAAAGTTTGAAAATCTCGAAGATTTGCCAGGTTCTTTTAGAATTTATTTTGTAATCGTTATAGTCAGATCATGTATCTCTACCATGTACAATTTCACTACTGTAAATATATCATGGTATTGATCGTAAAGAAAAAAAAGTTGACCACAGTTATAACCGCAAAAATAAAATAAAATTGGGCACAGTTCTAATTGCACATGCACACAGTTTTTTACATTTTCTTTTTGAATATTACACAGACAACTTACACATAAGTTAACACAGATTAGGGCGATGCTCTAAGATCATGCCTGCAGCAGGCCACGCGGTGCAACAAGGACATGCATGCCAGCAGTCCTCGAATGCTGCACCAGGGACATCGGTGGTCGTTTGCGCACCTTCAGACCATGCAGCAGGATAGTCTAGATTCTTGTTTTGATGGCCAAGGGCCTAAATCTTGATCCTTCGTCATGTTTCCGTTGGGAATAGCTCCTTTGTAATTCTACCGATTCCATAATAGCATAAACATTTAGTCAAAAAATGGTGAAAATTTTGAATTCAACTGAAACATTTTTTTATACATTTTCTTAGGTCTCCCTTCATGAGTAGAAGCTTGTTTACGCTTGTTGCTTCTGGCTGTACTGATTAGTGCTTTGTGAAAGCATGTGAATTCTAAGTCCTCACTTGTGTGAATAGGTCTCCTGGTCGAAAGGAATGCGAACATTCGCAGCGCTAAGATCATCGCTCGTCCATCGTAATAGTTCTGCGTGAAAACCACATCAACGTGAACTTTAGATCAGCGCCGCGCCAACTCTCACATGGACGACCGTGAACTTTTCCTTCCATGCAAGTTGCAGCAAACCACGGCGCGCGCCCGGGCACGTACTCTCGAGGCCATCCATCAACGCGCTAAGAAAACGAACGTACTAAGTGCAAACGCTGGTGACACTCGTCGCATAATGCATTACACACTTGGAGGCGCCTGTCGAAAGAGGAAGGCTAAGCACGCCCGGTCGGCGAGACAGCTTAGCGTGTCACCCCGTCCACACGCACCTCGATGCCGGAGCCTGCCCACTCAACGCATGCATGGTCGGCCTCCGCCGCGGACGTGTATTCGGTCGGAGCCCTCGCACACGGAGGCTGCCCTGGCCGCACGGGTTCCTCACACTCACCGTCGCGTCCGTCTCGTTCGAGCAAGCGCTAAAAAAATCTAATCACGCTCTAGCAGAGTGTCGCGGAGCTGCGGGCAGGGGCGTATGGTTGGAGACGGCACATGGTTGCCGCGTCGCTTTAGGCACGCAGTTGCTCAGAGAAGGCCAGAAGGAGCAACTCGGCCTCGCTGTGACGATGCGGCACGCCCCGAAACATGCCATGCTGGCGCCGGCGAATGCCATGGACGGTGTGGTTACCGCTGGCGAAGATGGCGGAGGCTTGCCGCACGTGAAAAATCGAGATGTGGCCATGGGCACCACAGGGCCTCCCACTCCGGTAACCACTCGCAGCCCCCCACACCACCTACAGCTAGGATAAGTACACCACTGACGTCGGCGCCGCACACACCAGCGGCTCAAGCCCACGGCCACTACGTTGATCTCGTGGCGCCTCGCGGAGCCTGCAAGTTGTCGTGACGAGCGGTGTCGATTTGTACAAGCTTCAGTGGAGAAACAACGCGAGGTAATAGAGAAGACAGACCGTGCGGTCCTTGCGAGTGGTGGAGCTCCAGCCATTGCAGTCGGAGGCAGCTTCGAAGTGGTAGCGGCACGGTTGTCCTTGTGTCAAATCAAGGCAGCAGCTCGAGCGACCACGCGTTCGCAGCTTTCATCGTTGGAGGCATCCGGACGTTGAAACGGCGAGGTCCAGTCGTGGCTTCATGCGCAGGAGATGAAGGACGGACAAGCGGTGACGATGCGAGCCAGCACGACCAGCAGTTGACGTCCGAGACGACGATGATGATCGATGGATACTGCCTCCTTCTCAAAGGTAGTGGCGGCGGGGTGCTGGATGTAGGGGTGTGGCTGCGCCGGGTTCGGGCTGCCTCCGCGAGGCCCGACAAACTGCGCCACCAGCATGTACCTCCCCGCGAGGAGGCCGGCGCGCACAGCCGCCGCTGCAGGCTGTACCCGGGGTCGCTCCCGCGGTGTGTTTGAGCACCTCGCTGAAAGGATATGTGGGCGCAAGTGCTGGCTGGAGATGCCGCTCCTGACCAAGTGACCAGGAAACCTTCCTATTTATATAGGAGGCTAGGAAGGCTAGAAACATCTTTTAGAGCGGCGGAAGACCAACCCAAACTTCAGCGGCATCAGGCCTGAACACTACACGCAGCAGCACGCGTGGCCATGCAACACAAAGCAGCCTCCAAAACATGCATCGGTGTTGCATGCAGGTACGTAGTCATATCAACCACGCAAATAGAAGCTAACCAACCCACGCATTCACACCATCAAAACAGATCATGGGACTCATGCAATCAAAAATACTAAACCCACCAAAAGAAACATGAGGCTAGTTCAAAAAATTTGAAACGAAACCCTGAATCCACAAGGCCTTTCTACACCACCAGGTACCAAATTAATACCATGTGCCACATGTAAATTTACCCAAACATTATTTTCATACAAGTGGCTGATTCTTGGAGCAAAAACCTTGTCTGGAATAGATGCTTGGGTATATGGGGGGTTTAAAAGAAAACACACACACAACTTTTCTGCTAATTAATTGTAGCCCAAGTCAACCTAATTTACCAAAGATAAAGAATTGTTCCCGTATCAACACGATATATCTGTAGTTTCCAGCGGCGTTGAAACTTGAAATAGCCATTCCCACAAAGAAAAACTTGAAATAGCCATGCATATATATACAGTACATAACATGCACCTGGAATCCTGGGTAGATAGATCGATAGATCTGCGATCTCGTTTGCTCCCATCTCATGTCTTCCTCGATCAAGCCAATGTCGGCGCTGGTGTCCGCCCTGCGCAGCGCCGGGCGGCAGCACCTCACCGCGTCCACCGTCGCCGCGAGGGAGCCCATCACCGGCTCCCACGTCTTCCGGATCCACGGCTACAAGCAGGTCAGGAAAACGGTCCCCAACGGCACGGCGGTCGAGTCACCCGTGTTCGACGTCGGCGGCCACCGCTGGAAAGTACAGTGCTACCCGAACGGCAACCGCAAAGAGGCCGACGGCTCCACGTCCATCTTCCTTACCAGCCTCGGCGACGCGACGGCGGAGTTCAAGCTTAGCGTGCTCGACCACGACGGGGAGCCCTCGGTCAATGGAGCCGTGCAGCAGCAACGCTACTCGGCTAATCGCTACTGGGGCTGGACAAAGTTCCTCGACAAGGAAAATCCCAACCATAATAAGCATCTCGAGGATGATTGCCTCACGGTCCTTTGCGACGTCACCGTCCACCCCGGGCTGCGCGCGGAAGCCGAGGTGGCGGCGGCGCCGCCGTACGACCTGCGCGGGCAGCTGGGTGAAGCCCTCTGGAACAAGCACACAGCGGACGTGACCGTACACGTCGGCGGCGAGACCTTCGCCGCGCACCGCTGGGTGCTGGAGGCCCGGTCCCCCGTCTTCAGAGCGGACCTCGAGGGCAACGTCTCCGGCGAGCTACGTGTCGACGACATGGACGCGGAGGTGTTCAAGACCCTGCTCCAGTTCATGTACACGGACAGCGCGCCGCAGCTTGATGCAATGGCGGACAACCAACTTCCTCACATGATGAACCAGCAACTCGATCAGGCCGAGGCGACGAAGGCGGAGCGGCTGCTCGTGGCGGCGGACAGGCACGGGCTGGAGGACCTGAAGATCGCCTGCGCCAAGGCGCTGCGGCCGCGCGTGGACATGGGCTCTGTGGCCGCCATGTTGTCGCTGGCTGAGCGGCATGGCTGCGCCGTGCTCAAGGAGGCGTGCATGGAGTTCCTCTCTTCTCCCGGTAATCTGAAATCGTTCATGGCCACCAATGGTTTTGAGCAGCTCAGGACAAGCTGCCCTGCTGCGGTGCTGGAGCTCGTCATCAAACAGTTACCGTGATTCTTCTGCCTAGTTTAATTGCTCTTTACATACAGTATTAGAATTCTCGTGTCGGTTTATTAGCTCCTCGGATTTTAGGTCAAACTTTTAGTATAGATGTGTCTAGCACAAATATAAGTGATAAGTGTTACAAAATTTATTGTTAGATTCATATTTAAAAAAAGTTCTAAATGGTAAACCCCCTCTATCCCATAATATTGTGCTTATTTGATTTTTTAAAAGTCAAATCTTGTAAATTCGATCAAATTTATAGAGAGAAAAAATCTCTACATCTAAAATACCGTCTGATTGTTAGATGGATTTTGCTTTGAGATTCACGCGTCAGATTGTTTTTCGGAGACACTCAAATGATAACGCTCACACGTGTGGCATATTTGCACATCGTCTACACGCCTTGATCCACCTTAATTCTGTTTTGCATGAATCATAAATGAATCTGAGTGTCACGTAGGCATACCGTGTTTTGTGGGCGTTAGAGCGCTTGCCCACACGACCCGCAGCGCACGGTTGCCAACTGCGCCGTGTGGGCGAACCAGTTCCCACCCACACAGTCACCAACCAGTCCACTTACGTGTGGGTGAACTGCTCTTCGCCCACACGGCGCTCGTACGGTGATAGATGGCAGCTGCAGTTGCGCGTATGCGGCAACTAGGTAAATACACATAGCAACTATGATTCGTTGGTAGATGGTAACCAGGGGCGGGCCCAGAATTTCAAGAGTGTGTATTCAAATTTTCAAAGGCAGTTTTTTGAAAGAGTAAAGCCTTGTTTGGTGTATACAATTGATTCTAGTACCAGTTATACAAATTGGATAATACATAAAGATGTACCCTAATATAATAGATTGGCATAATTGATCATAACTTCAAATTCTACACCATATAGAAATACTATTTGTTCAACATATTGAAGTGCGGAAGTGGCAACATCTAAGTATATAGAGATAGAAAATAAAAAATGGTAAAAGAACTTACAGATTAGAGGATAACTTTCTGATCCTTGATGCTTTGAAAATGAGTGATGATGTCATTTTCCTTAACTTGCAAAAAAAAAATCTTTTTCCATAAATATAACCAAGCAGTCATTCAACTAATTTTGCCCCATATTTCTTATTAGCTTCTTAACAATATTTTGAAAAAACTAAGCAGCGTGAGAAATCAATAATCAATGTCTCATTAGCAAGATGAATCAGCATGAGGAGCTACCCCAGATCCCAATTTTAATAGTGGTAATGTATTAGGCCACATGAACACATCTATTTTCGATGAACAGAAAATACTTACTGCTAGTTGAACCTAGGGCTTCAAAATTGAAGACCGATGCATGTAAAGATCAGTATCATAGGGGCGAGGGTCGGATATCATGCTGCCGGAATCTGGATGGTGCGCCGCGTCGCGCCGCCCGCCAGTGCTTGCCGCCGTGCACGCATGCGACAATCAGCAGGCTGCCCTGGCTGCTAGCTTGGGAGCAGAATTTGGGGAACAGGGAAGGGCGGAGCCGGTTTGTTTCCTGCTGGATCGATTTTTGGCGATGGTAAAAAAATGAATCAGCGATGGATGCGTGCACACGATTGGAGCCTAAAGCGTTTTGGGCCTATGGGCCAATGTCGTGGATGGCGTGGGAGAATAGCAAACCTGGGCTAGCCTCCGTTTTCGGGCTGAATTAGTTCGCTAGCACGTCTATTGCATAGATTTCGTTTTTTCTTGTACACGCATATGATATACGCTATCTATATACCTTGTACTTTGGCAAAAATAATGGGTATTCAGTTGAATACCCTTGAATTGAGGTGGGCCCGCCCCTAATGGTAACTGCAGTTGCGCGTACCTGGCAACCAGGTAAACACACATGGCAACTATGATTAACCATATATGGCAACTAGGTAAACACACATGGCAACTATGATTTGACTGCACACGACAACTACCATAAATTAGACATGTCAACTATAGTTAACCAAAACCGAGAGAGTTGACTTTCTTTTACAACTACATTTGCCATCCCGGATGGCAACTAAAGTGTCATCCCGCGGGCAACTAACGTAGTTGCGTCAGGACGTGTGTCATTTTTGCTTTGTGCCACACGCGCGGGGTGGGATGAGCAGTACTTGTTGGGCATGTGACACGAAATAACTGCGCCCACACGTGTGGGCAGTTCTAATATTCGCCTACACATGACCCATGCGGGCTGCTTTCTGCTTACGCCACACACGGTGTGTAGACGCATGAATAGTATGCCACACGTATGGACGTTATTAGGGTCCTTTATTTTTAGCAAATTGAGACAAGATTACATGCACGGGCTGGATGGACGTGTGATTTGTTTAATGTTGTAGCTAAAGAGCGGCCCGTTGAGATTTTTTGTGACTGTTTTGGTGCGTAGAGGGGTTGTGGACGGGCCGGTTGAGGTGGAAGAGGCCTTTTCTGATTATTTTGACTGACTGGCCACATCTTATTAATCTCCTAATGGGCCTTTCCTTTTCTCCTCAACCACACCTGCCCGGGTTCTCTTCTTCCTTGAACTATGCATGCGTGCGTGGATTTTGTCATTTCTTAAAATTTTACATTATTTTTCATCTTTCTGTTGATTCTAATTTATTTTCCAGTTGTTTTTAAAAAATTCATAGATATCGAAAAATGTTTGTATTTCCAAAAAATGACCGCAGATTTGAAAAAGCTTTCACATTTTAAAAATGTTGACAAATTTGAAGAATTTATTTATGTATTTGTAAATTTGAATTTTTCCAAAAACTAAAAAATGTGTTTTCAGAAAGTTTTCAAAATATGCAAATAAAAAATAGTTTTTCCTAAATTCTTCATAATTTCAAAAAAGTTCACAATTTCAAATTTCGTTCATGTTTTTCAGAAAATGTTCCAAAAATTCATAAAGGTGTTCGATGTTTCAAAAAAAATTGGAACTGAAAATTTTGTTCGTGTTTTTCAAAAATAAAATCTCATTAGGAAAACATTTCGATTTTTTTTATTTTTTAAATAATTTCTACAGCGCTGCTTTTTAGCCAGCCACAATTTCCAGCTCGACTGGGTGCCTTAGCTACTTTGTAGCTTGAGGTCTGTAGTTCGACTCCATTGGGCTTTGAGAAAGAGTTTTTTTTGTCGTATTATGTTATCTCCCAACAAAAAATTTCCTTTTACAAATGCATCATGTCAATGTATACGTCCCTGTGTCATTCTTGTCATGGCGTGTCTCCGTGTACATCAGTGAAGATTCAGTTCTAGAGCTAAAGATCATATTTCTCGAACGACCATTCAAAAAGATTCTAAAATAACCTCATGATTAGGTATTATTTTTTCCTTCATATCGTGGCATTAAATATTTCTTGACAAGCTAAAATGGTCAGATTTTATAGCAAATATCTCTTATAAAATATATAATGCCAAACCACTCACCGTAAAATATGATGCCAAATCCCTCTAGATCATAATACCATTCCTCGAAAATTCTGTGCTTCCCGCTACACAAAAGTTTTATGCGACAAAGAGAAGCCCCCTCTATCACGAGTGATCAACAACAGGTTCCGTGGAGCCAGAAGCAGGTTATTGTCACCTACTATGAGCAAAAACAAACAAGAAGAATCCGCGTTATTATTATTCAATACATATAAATCAAAAAAGGGGAAAAACACTTGCTCCCTCCGATTTAAAAAAAGTGTGGTGGGTTTAGTTTAAATTTGAAACAAAACCATGACACTTTTTTTTGAATCGGATAGAGCATTTGGATTTTTTAATTGAAAAAACGCTTTTGAGTTCTGATCAGTGATGAGTAGACTCATCCATCGAAATTTAGAAAGAGAAAAAATGGCCATCGTGGCAACAATCGTTTGATCCAGTCAAGGGAGATCGAGAAGATTAAGATCAACCGTGGCAAGCCAAGGCATCGCCGATCCGAGCAAGTGAGAGTAGTAGTCATCCACCGCATCCGCGATACTTTCCTGACCAATATGGATAGTGCCATTATGATTGATCGTGGTGATCACGCTCTTCCGCTCCCTATGCCTTGCATGTTTCTGGAAGAAAGTAGTGTTAGCATCGCCTTCCTTGAGCTGCAGTAACTGCGATCTCTACCGAGCGATCGTGCGCTCGAGCGAGCAAAGCCCCAAGAGCTTCAGTTTCAACAATTTCTGAAGACCGTGCTCTTGATCAGATAATTTCCTGGTGTCCATAGCCTTATCGAGCCTCCCAATTACCTCCAACGCGATGGCAATTTGTAGCCAAATGTTTCCAATTTGGCGGTCGCTCCACTGCGGTAAGGCTTTCGTTGTAGCGTGCAGTTTGTTGTCTAGGGCGATGAAAGGGTTGCCAATAGCAGGAACAGAACGCCACGCAGAGCTGACCACGTCTAAAAAGCCTTCCACCTTGGGCCAGAAGGCCTCGAATCGAAAGCGATGGCCCAGCTGGAATTCTGCGTCCAAGCTCACCAAGAGCGGGGAGTGATCCGAGATAGCCGAGCCCAAGGCTGACAGCAGATGGCGAGGGTAGATGTCCTCCCAAGAGTTGGACATGAAGAGGTGGTCAATCTTCTCAAGGGTGGGGTTTCTCCGCTCATTCGACCACGTATAACGCCTGCCATTAAGGTATAGCTTCTTGAGTTCGAGCATGTTTAGGAGAGCTCGAAACTGTGCCAACATCCTTCGATTGATTGTGTTGTTGTTCTTGTCCCTCGGGATTCATAATCAAGTTGAAGTCGCCCGCGACCATCCAGGGGGCCACGTGGAGATCCCGAGTGTCACGTATTTCCTGCATGAAATCCATCTTGTCCGCGTCGCTTTGCAGGCCATACACTCCCGTGAACCACCGGAAAGGCACACCCTCCTGCCCAAAAAGGGCGGTTAGCGTGTTGGCCGTGAAGTGCGGGTTGGAGGCCGCCACCACCGATCTGTCCCAAGCTAGCAAAATGCCACCACGTATGCCAACCGCGGGGACATAATAGAAAGCCTCGAATTTATTCCCAAGACATTGTTATACAATTTCATTTATCATCACTTCCATCTTCGTCTTTTGAAGACACACAATGCTGACAGCAGCAGAAAGAACTATTTGGAAAACTGAGCTACGACGTGCCGGTATTACTATTCAACATACATATAAACTGAAAGAACATTTTTTGAATTTTTTGAAGTAAAAATGCTTCTGAGTTCTACTCCCTCCGTTCCCAAATAGTTGTCTTTCTAGCCATCTCAAATGGACTACAACATACGGATGTATGTAGACATGTTTTAGAGTGTAGATTCACTCATTTTGCTCCGTATGTAGTCACTTGTTAAAATCTCTAGAAAGACAAGTATTTAGGAGCGGAGGGAGTAGTCAATAATGAGTAGACTCATCCATCAAAGTTTCGAAAGAAAGAAGAGGAAAAATGGGCATCGTGGCAGTCGTTTGATTGGCCAAGCAAACATGGTGGCAACCAGATAAAGATAAGACGGATAAACTCGTGGGCGTAGCCCAAAAAAGAGAGACCGCGACAACAGCCAACCAGGAAGCCTGCTCGTCATGGCCATGTCCATCCTCGGCGCTCTCAAGCTCGCCCCTTCCCCTCCGGCGACGGCGGCGCAGCCGGCGGGGCGCGGCCCCTCATCCTCCTCGCTGCACTTCCACCTCGCCAACGCTGGTGCCGCCGCGCTGGTCGCCGCCTCGCTGCTCCTCGCCGACCCGGCCCTCGCGTTCAGGGTTAGTTGTATTGTATTTGCACCTGTCGAGCGAGTGTGGTAGCGAGGCGATGGAGGCGGCGTTAATGGCGTGTGGGTGGATGCAGGGAGGCGGGCCGTACGGGCAGCAGGTGACGCGGGGGCAGGACCTCACCGGCAAGGACTTCAGCGGCCAGACGCTCATCAAGCAGGACTTCAAGACCGTACCTAACTACTCTCCCCTCCTCTTTCCATCGATTCCTACAAATTGTTTCACCCGTGATGATGCGACCATGCCTCAAATTTCTTGTTGCAGTTATATCAACAGCAAGTTCTGACTGAACTTGCTGGCATGCAGAGATAAAACAGAACATCTGAATGTTCAGAGTATCTCTGAATTCTGATGATTTATCTGAATTTGTGCTTCTTTCTGCAGTCTATCCTGCGTCAGACCAACTTCAAAGGCGCGAACCTGCTCGGCGCCAGCTTCTTCGACGCGGACCTGACAGGTAGCCTACTCATTTGTATTTTTTTCCCCTTGATCTCCAACCAGTAGGCAGACACTGGTTGCTGTGATGCTTGCCCACTGTCAAGTGTCAAGTTTGTTCAAAAAAAAAAGTGTCAAGTTCTGAAAAAATAGTGATATTTTTTTGACTATTTGATGGTGAATTTAGGTGCTGATCTCTCCGACGCCGACCTTAGAAACGCTGATTTCTCACTGGCAAATGTAACAAAGGTACATGAGTATAAGTATTTAGGCAGTAAAGCATATCACATCATTTGGGTTCAGAATAAGCAGTAACATAGCTTGTCTGAATTTTGCTGGAATCTATCTATTCGGTTGAGTGACCATCACATTGAATTTACTGTTTGTTTCCCACCATCAGAGCATCAGATTAGTACTTCTGTTGTTTCTTAACCGATTATTGCGCTCTGCCTTACAGTTTTGTGATCTGGCTTGTCTTGTTCCATCTGCAGGTAAATTTAACAAATGCCAACTTGGAAGGGGCACTTGTGACAGGGAACACTTCTTTCAAAGGTTCCAACATATACGGGGCAGGCAAGTGCTAATTGCTTATCTCCAAGTCCTGTCTGAATTCTCAACTTATTTTGAATTTGGATTGTTGTCATGTGATTAATGTCACATGATGTAAAACCTCTGGTCCTGATGTAAAAATTGTTCTAGCCACACCATTCTGGACTGAAATGAGCAAAAAGGAAAGTTTAAATACTTCAATTCAATCACAATCTATGAATAGGATTGCAGTCGATCGAAGGCTCTTATATTAATGTTTTATGGCATCACCAGGTCATGGTGTTCTTATTTTTTTTCCTTGCAGATTTTACTGATGTTCCACTACGAGACGACCAACGGGACTACCTCTGCAAAATTGCTGATGGGTAAGAGGAAAGCCGGCCAATGTCAATATTCAAGAATTATTCATCCATTTAATCTCCCATTTTCCATTTTCTATTTTTTGTGTGATGAAAACATACGTGGTTCTTATTAATTTTTGCACTTGATGTGCACCAGGGTAAATACAACTACCGGGAACGCTACGAAGGAGACTCTCTTCTGCAAATAATGAACATAAATGAAGGAGAATGGGGAGACTAGAGAATTCAGAGGTTGATTTAGTTCTCGAATAGTACTACTATATTTTTCTCTTTATTTTTCTTATATCTTCCAGGGTGGAGAGAGCTCCATGAACACACAAAGAATATATGTATCGGGTGAATGGTTGCTGGGAAATCAAGTGCTTACTCAGATGGTGTTAGCCTGTCAGGCATATTTAGTCCAGGGTTACTTTTGCCGAAGTGTACGTAACAAAGTTAAAGCTGTTAGGTGTGACAAAAAAAAACACTCAAATATATATTCCTTTGATAACAATATTGATACATGGAAATTCCATTCATCTATTTTTTCCAGAGTGCACTAGTTGGGTCGATGCTGTAACACATCAGAGGCAATACTTATTCAATATTAGTTGGGCTGGTCCTTGTTTGCATGGTGCGTGATAAACACAACAAATTGCACAAACAAGTTACTTATTCAGGTACTGCTACTGAAGCAGTGGCACTGCTTCTTAGATACGCATCCCTGATCCCATGTAGCTTGGCAGCCACCTCCTGCATGTTGATGCGTTCGCCCGGGGATGTCTTAGTGCAGCAAAGGCCAACATTTAGCACAGATAGCAGACAATGTGCATGTTTTTCCTTGAAGGCTATTGGAGTTTCATCCAACTCTTTTAGCAGCTGGGGGTCGACAATCTCCAATACCCTGTCAGGGAAGCTGGCCTCCGTAAGCTTTACAATGCTGAGTCCATCCTTAAACATGTCGCTAGTCGGCCTTCTTCGAATGAATATCTCGAGGAGAACGACAACGAAGCTGTAAACATCTGCGGCAGTTGAAACTTGGCCACCCTCTGCGTATTCTACATAATGGAAAAGGGGAGGAGTTAGTTTCATCTTCACTGCTTAACATAGATGCCGCGAAATGTAGAAGCACAAGATAAAAAAAAGACCATTACCCGGAGCAGTGTATCCAATTGTTCCCATCACTGCAATTGAAGAAAAGTTTGAGTTACCATGAGATGACGTTGTGGAACAAACTTTGAATCTTGCCAAGCCAAAGTCTCCAACATGAGCTGTCATATTGTCATTCAAAAGAATGTTGCTAGGCTTCAGATCACAATGAACCAGTGCTTCTTGGTTGTTATGGTGTAGGTACTCCAGTGCATCCGCTACATCCACCACGATGCTTATCCTTTGACCAATCGTAATAAGGTTCAAATCCGAAGAGCCTTCATAGTCTGGAGTTGAGTATAGTAGTTTATGCAAATCCCCTCGTGGCATGAGCTCATACACCAGGGCCTTGAAATCATTACCACTAGAATCAATGCTTGAGCACACAGTTATTATAGGGACCAAATTACGGTGCCGCACATTTCTCAACGCGTTACATTCTGAGATGAAGCTCTTTTGTGCTCCTCTTGTCTCTAGGTTGAAGACTTTCACGGCAACCTCATTTTCATCTTCAACTAGTGTTCCTTGGTAAACAGAACTATATCTCCCTCTGCCTATTAAGTTGGATACTGAGAATCCCTGTGTTGCTCTGGCTAGATCATTGAAAGAAACCATGGGAAATTTTGTAGAAAATGATGGCAGAGATATAGATTTTCTCTTGTGTTTCCCTCCCCGGAGAAAGAAGCAAAATATGACAATAACAATTGACACCATACTCGCTATTGGGATAACCACTTTTAGCACCAAAGATTTCTTGTTCCTAATTGAATCTGGAGGCATAACAAAACATGCTAGTATGTGTAACTCCGGTACCCCACCACAAAGCCCCTGATTTCCATCAATTTGCACGGCAGTTGCATTCTTGAATATCCCTTTTGTTGGAACCTCACCATTGAGGTGGTTGAATGACAAATCTAGTTTCTCAAGAACTTGTAGGGTGCCAAGAGATGTTGGTATTGAACCAGTTAAGTTATTGGCAGAAATATTCAAAACTTTTAGGCCTCTTATGCTGCCTAATGAAGTGGGAATGCTTCCGCTGAAAATATTCGAGTCTAACTCAATGTATTCTAAACTTCCACAGTCACCCAGAGTGTTTGGAATATCTCCAGATAGCTTATTGGATGAAAGTACCAAATGTACGAGTTGTTTAGCATTGCCAATGTCGGTAGGAAGTTGTCCATCCAGGTTGTTGAAAGAAAAATCAATTGCAATTATTGACGGGATTCTGAATATCTCCATTGGAACCCTACCATGAAGGTTGTTGCTAGCAGTGTCCAAATATTGAAGCCTTGGAAAGTTACCAAAGCTTTTCGGTATGTGGCCAATGAATTGGTTTGAGGCTACATAGAGCTGTCCCAGTTGAGACAAGTTTGACAAGGATGATGGAATGACCCCCGTAAAGAAGTTTGCTGCTAAATCTACTTGTTGCAAATTTTTGAGAGTCCCAATCCACTCTGGAACAATACCTGTGAAGTGATTCCCCCCCACTGACACAGCAACTAGATTGTGAAGGCTGGCTATGCCGGAAGGGAAATTTCCTGATAGTTGATTTTCTCCCAAGTACAGAGTCTGGAGTTTACTGGAAAGGTTAGCTAATGAACTTGGTACATGCCCTGATAGACAATTGACACTCATGGCCAATATATGTAGCTCTGTGCAGTTGCCTAAGCTGTCCAAAAACTCCCAGTCTTCTCGACTATGTGCTTGGAGCTGATTATTTTCAAGATTCAACATTGAGATTTTGGTAAGTTTGCTCATCGTGGCGGGCAGCAATCCGGTGAAGTTGTTCGTTGATAAATCAATGACACTTAGATTGGAAGCATTAGTGAATGAACTAGGAATGTGCCCTAGAAATAAGTTGCCACCTAATGCAAGTATACGGAGATTGGCGAGAGAGGTACAAAGATTTGGTGGCAGCTCCCCACTAAGACTATTGAGAGTTAAGTCAAGGCCGATGAGAGTAGAAACATTCAAGATGGCTTGTGGGAACCTACCTGTTAGCTGATTTGCACCCGCATACAGGTATTGCAAGCCTGGCAAACCTGCAAACTCACTTGGGATATTTCCCTTGATTCGATTTTGCGCGCAACTAACAAAGACTAGTGTTGTGATATTACCCAGAGAAGCTGGGATGATGCCAGTGAGGTTATTAAATGAAACTTGCAGCATGTGAAGACGAGGAGGCAAATCGCCGGGAAATTGGCCAACTAGATTGTTAACCGAAACATCCAGCTCCTTGAGCTTTGAGCAGTTTGCAAAACTCGGTATCCTTCCTTGCAGCGTGTTTCTATTCAAGTGCAAGGTTTCGAGGCGATGCATGTGACCAAGGGATGATGGGATCTCCCCGGCGAGTGTGTTCTCTGTCAAGGCCAGAGATTGCAAGAAGGTTAGGTTCCCAAGTGAAGGAGAGATATGTCCTACCAACCCTCGACCTGTAAGGTTTAGGGAGGTGACACGGGGTGGAGCCTTCACCCTGCACACGACACCTTCCCAATCGCAAAAGTGGGTGCTATCATTCCAGGACATCAAGGCTTGCTGCGGGTCGAGGCTGATTGCGTCCTTGAATCCAAGCAGTGATAACCGATCTGTCTCGTTACCATGCACGGAGAACGAGCTGCAGATGACGACCGCATATTGTGCACTGGAAGCCACCAGTATCAAGAGAAGTAACTGTCCGAGTGTGGTAACTTTCATGGCCGGGTATCTCTGTAACGTATATATATGTTGGTCGAGTTAGTTTTCAGTATTATCTATGTAGGCATGCATAGGATGAAGGAGAAACTCCAATAGTAAATACAACCAATACTAGCAGATATTCATTAATTCATGAAATGTACATTCTGTGAATTACGTACGAACCTGGGGATTTCTTCCTCTTCTTCCTCTTCTTCCACACGCTAGCTTTTCCTTTCCTGACCGGAACAAGAGCTACAGCTGCTGTAGGGCAGAGGCGAGAACGAAACCAAGAATATTGTGTGCACAGGTTTGGAGTGTGGGGTGTTTGATCCACCTTCACCAGTGAGCCCTCGCTTTATATTGGTGATCTACTCGGCTAGCTTGCTGCTGCCCGGTCGACTTGGGTCCGCTCTGAAATAATGCACCAGCTAGCTAGATAGGTACGTACACTGCATTATGCCCGGTCTCTGCTCATCGTCGTTCACACTGTATTATCTAGTACTGCATGTCTACATAGTACCACCTTTCAGAGATGGTGTCGGCAAGAATCATCATAATATAATACGGTAACAGTACCTCGCAAACATCCGGGTAAAAGGGTGGCAAGCGAACCATCTTTGCTGACAGTTTTTAAACAAGATCAAACGACGACAGTTTTTAAATGAAAATTGCCTTCTCGGGAAAAAACTGCCACTGTCTTCTGACGAAAATGCCACCTCTCCCCACTTCACCACCACTAAAACAGCCATCACATCGCTCGCATGTGCCACATCCTTTGGCGAACGTTTGGCAGTTAGGAGGGTACATATAATATGCCTGCCGTTAGTGTCCGTGCCGGGTGTGGGTCTCCCTATCCGTGATTTCGGCCACCCACGTCACGCACCGCCGCTGGGATTGGGCAAGCGGCGGCGGCGGCTCAATGAAGTGGCGGCGCGGATCGGTGCGGGGACCAGCTGCCACCACATCCGGCCATCGAAGAGGCTTGGGAGGGCGGGGGCGCACCGGAGACGGTGCGGGGGGGAGAAGAGAGCCGATTTTACTCGACCGCTAAGAGCGGGAGTAAATATACTCCGGTGGATAGCAAAGGAGTAAAAATTATACTCGACTAAGCCGTTTTGAGGATTGGGGTAGGTCAAACTTAGTGGAGTAGAAAGCCAAATGTAATCCACTAAGTTGATATAGGGACCGGTTAGAAATGACCTTATATGTCTGCAAGGATTATCGTAGAGTAGCATGCATGCTTGACCAGAATTAATTGCTTGCTTGGCAAAAAGGAAATATACTGTCCTTCTCACAGAACTAATTGCTCGGCCAGAATTAATTACCAGCTGTGCGCCATGTGAATGCATCTGGCTGAAATGCTTTAGATGAGATTCTCTTCTGCAGACGATGAACAACAACGATGGAAAATGATGAGAGAGACTGGAGAATTCAGAAGCTGATCGACGACAGTCTGGTGTGGGTCAGGCTGGCACGAGAGACCTCACCGGTAGTCTCTCACTCGGCGTCAGGCGACGACCGACTTCTTCTTCGAATCTAATGCCGTCAGACACGGGCCAACCCCCATTAATCAACGGGCCCATATATAGTGTACCACCATAATGAATGATTCCTATACCTCGATTGATGATTCGAGATAGTTATCGGTTGATGTGATCAATTATCCTAACTAATAACAACACTATATTCAGAGTGCTCCGACTGAATTTTCTAGCGTGTGGAAATAGAACAGAAAGACCTGAGTGTTCAGGGTATTTTGTTTTCTCTGAATCTGTGCTCTTCTGCGGCAGACCAACTTCCATGCCGACCTCACATGTATGTACTCAGCGATTCCAACTACACTAGTATTACACAGACACTAGTTGCTCTGATCTCCTGACTCCTCGGAGGTACCAACCAGGCCGGCCGTCAAGTGTCAAGCTCTAAAACAACCAGTGATACTTTGAGCGTTTGATTTGATGGTGAATTCAGGTGCCGATCTCTCTGACGCCAACCTTCGCAATTCATACTTCTCGCTGGCAAATGTAGCAAAGGTGCATTAGTAGCTATATACAAGGTAGGCAGCAAAACCATTTCATAATCGTTTGGGTTCAGAATAAGCAGCGGCCGTTTGGATTTTGCTTCAGGAACCATCACGCGGGACTTGTTTTTCTGTTCCTTCCTGACCATCAAACTACTCTCTTCGCAGGGAGCAATCTGGCTGTCAGTGGAACAGAAAACAATACTCCCTCTGTTCACTTTTATAAGACCTTAAAAGACATTTCAGACAATGTACAAAGCAGCCCATTTTGAGTTGTCTAAAATAACTTACAAAAATGAACGGAGGGAGTATTTCATAATTGGTTGTGAGTGTATTGCCTTGACTACGGGATATGGTTTTACAGCAATCTTATGATTTGGATTGCCTTTGAGTTCATTCTGCAGGTAAACAAATTTAACAAGAGCTAATTAACTTGGAACTTGGAAGGGGTGCTTGTCAGACGGCACAACTGTTTCGAAGGTTCCGACATATACAGGGTCGGCAAGTGCTACTTGCTCATCTTCAATTCCTCTCCCAACTCTTAACATATTTGGACATGATCAATGTCATATCTCTCCGTAAGAAGTTGCTGGCGAGGAGGGTTTCTGCGGTGGGAAAGAACATCGATTATGTGCGACGATATGTTTCTTTTAGGGGTAAAACCTAACTTTGTTCATCAAAAACCATAATATGTGGTACGGAGTTCTCATCATGTGGTTGGCCAAACCATACATGAAGCCCTAGAGCTAAAGAAATAACAAATCTAGCTAAACTATGCGCTTCATAATTACTAGCGTGACCCTCGAAAACGGAATTACAATTGAAAAGTGAAGTTTGAGTTTTGATCTCGTTAACAATCGCTCCATATCTGCCTTGGGTATCACCTGTCTAGAATCGGAGGCCAAAATGAATTGTTGCAAGTGGAGGTCTTCCGCTAAGCATAGTGATTCCTGGCATGTCATCGCCTCAACTGTGGCAGGATCGTCCACGAACATAGATTTTGTGAGCACCACAGGCAGCCTACATCCGCGTGCAGCCTGACACCAGATCCGCACAGACAAGCCTTGGATCTGGATTGTTCCTCCCCCTCAATAAAATAAGCTTGGAGGCAGGGGGAGAGAAGGGAGAAGAGGGAGCCCGGGCCCAGGGACCCATACCCCTCCTACTAACGTCACTGTATAAAATTAGCTTGTAGACTTTCCATCTATTCCTATACTTAAAAATAAAGAACTTTATTTCAGAACTATGAGACAGAATATTCTGTTTTCTTATTTACTCTTTACTTTATTTTATGTATTTAAAGTTGATCAATTTACATAATGTATCTATAAACAAAGTAATAAACATACTTAAAACAAAGTAGGAATTCGCAAAATGGATAAAAGCATTGCAATTATTATAAGGAAGTCTAGAGATATCCTATTTGAAGGAGGACGGGATTTTTTTTTTTGAAATGAAAGGTAGATATGGTCTACCTTATATATTTCAAAACAGGCAACAAAGCCTGGGGACCGGAGGGGTCGATTACATGAAGCTTATATTTAGCACCAAGGTGCCCTGGCTATAACCCGTCAGTTTGGAAAGATACAAGGAGGGGGAGGAGAGAAGAGAGAGATATACAACTAGCTAACTTAAACTGAAACTAGCTTAAGCTAGGCAATGTATCCAAGCGGCTATAGCATCGTTGTCATCCTGCTCATGGCTCCTACTTTGCCAAAGATGAAGCAACTGTGTCACGTACTGTTTTACATAAGCCGATGACCATCTCTTAGAGTTGAAAACCCTGTCATTTCGGGCGTGCCATGTGGTGACAACGGTGGCAGCAAAGAGAATATGAAACTTACTAGTGGCCGGCCAACGCTGTTTAGCTTGCTCCACAAAGCCGATGAGGTCCAGAGAACTAGAGGCAAGGTCATTCAGGCCGAACACGTACCAAATCACTGAAGCCGGATAGCAACGTACACTAGTAGAAAAGGGGGTAATGGCCCAGGACGGGTCAGCCCATTAATCCCGGTTCTGCCACGAACCGAGACCAATGGAGGTATTTGTCCCGGTTCGTGATCCCAGGGGGCCGGCCGGGGCCTTGTGGGCATTGGTCCCGGTTCGTCTGGCCCTTTTGGTCCCGGTTGGTGGGACGAACCGAGACCAATGGGCCTCGCTCCTGGCCCACCACCATTGGTCCCGGTTGGTGGCTTGAACTGGGACCAAAGGTTGCCCTTAGTCCCGGTTCCTGCCACCAACCGGGACCAATGAGGTGCCTATATATACCCCTCACAGTAAGAGCAGAGCACACTGCTCTGTTTTTTCTGGCCGCCGAGGGGGAGAGGGCTTGGTGGTGCTCTAGCTCACCTCCTATGCACACAAGGTGTTCGATCGAATGCCCGAGCCACACTACTTAAGCTTTCTCCTCTCCAAGCTCGACCTCCAAGCTCCATTTTCCTCAATATTTGTCTAGGTTTAGCGGTCCGTCACGCCCCGTCCTCGTCTTCACCGCCGTCGATCACCCGCGCCGATCTCATCGCCGACACCATCGTGGTGAGCCTCTTGTTCTTATCTTCTTTCTGAATGGAAAAATATTCTTACTGTATGTTTAGATAGATACTTGTATTATTTTCTTACTTTTATTATTGCATCTTATATAGTGGGATGGTTTTGGTATCCGCCCCCGTCGGCTCTCGTCCTGTCTATGATTCGGATGTGGTATATATTATCTTTTCCTAACTATTGATTCATTTATTGTTTATGAAAATTATGCCGACCAGCGTGACATAGATTTTATTTATCTAGGAGGTTGTTGAACCGGAAATTCCAACCGGCCCTATTGTCGAGAGGTTAAATTTAGTTGAAGAACAAAACAATTTCTTGAAGGAAAAATAAAAAACTTGAGGAGGAGAAGATGATATTGAGTTGCATGTTATGGATGTCGCCGATGATCACAAGATCAAGATGGATGCAATGCGCTTGAAGATTAGAAAGATTAGAAAATATGCCATTCATACCGAGGCTTGGTATCATTATGCCGTTGGATCAGTTGTTACCTTGGTTGCGATTATGATCGATTTTTTCGCATTGAAATGTTTTACATAATTTCAATGTATGGTTTAATTAATTTAGATGCTCTGCAGAGCTTTATGTTGTTAGATGAGAACTATGTATGTACTTTGGTTTTATGTGATGATGAACTTCTATTAATTTGGTCACTTAATTATCTATTCATGATGTTCTCAGAATGATTTTTGACACACTTAATTATATATAATGCATGCAGATGAACCGGCAATGGATGTACGGTGACAGACACACCTCCGAGTACATTAAGGGAGTGCATGATTTTCTCGAAGTGGCTGAGGCAAACAAGCAGAATGGTTTTATGTGTTGTCCATGCCCTATATGTGGGAATACAAAGTCTTACTCTGACCGGAAAATCCTTCACACCCACCTACTTTAAAAGGGTTTCATGCCACACTATAATGTTTGGACGAGGCACGGAGAAATAGGGGTTATGATGGAAGACGGCGAAGAAGAAGAGTACGATGACAACTATGTGCCCCCTGAATACGGTGATGCTACTGAACATCAAGAGGAACCAGACGATGTGCACGATGATGCTGCAACGGGCGAAGCTGCTGAAGATCAAGAGGAACCAGACGATGTGCCCGATGATGATGATCTCCGTCGGGTCATTGTCGATGCAAGGACGCAATGCAAAAGTCAAAAGGAGAATGTGACGCCCCCGATTCAACCGTACACTAACCATGCACGCAATTGTGTACGATCAAGATCAGGGACTCATGGGAAGATATCACAACACAACTCTAAAACATAAATAAGTCTTACAAGCATCATAATACAAGCCAGGGGCCTCGAGGGCTCGAATACAAGTGCTCGATCATAGACGAGTCAGCGGAAGCAACAATATCTGAGTACAGACATAAGTTAAACAAGTTTGCCTTAAGAAGGCTAGCACAAACGGGGATACAGATGGAAAGAGGCGCAGGCCTCCTGCTTGGGATCCTCCTAAACTACTCCTGGTCGTCGTCAGCAGGCTGCACGTAGTAGTAGGCACCTACGGTGTAGTAGTCGCCATCGACGGTGGCGTCGCCCCGGCTCCATCGTCTGTCGCAGCAACCGGGTAAAGAAAGGGGGAAAAGGGGAACAAGGCAACCGTGAGTACTCATCCAAAGTACTGCAAGCAAGGAGCTACACTACATATGCATGGATATATGTGTAAAGGGCCATACCAAAGGACTGAATCGAATGCCGTAATAAGAGGGGATAGCTAATCCCGTCAAGACTACGCTCGCAGCCTCCGCCTTGCAACATGTAGAAGAGAGTAGATCAAGTCCTCCAAGTAGCATCGCATAGCATAATCCTACCCGCGATCCTCCTCGTAACCCCGAGAGAGAGCGACCACCGGGTTGTATCCGCACTTGGAAGGGTGTGTTTTATTAAGTATCCGGTTCTATTTGTCATAAGGTCAAGGTACAACTCCAAGTCGCCCTGTTATCAAGATCACGACTATTCAATAGATTAACTTCACTGCAGGGTGCACCACATAACCCAACACGCTTGATCCCATTTGGACGGACACACTTTTCGGGTCATGCCCGCCGCTGAAGATCAACACGCTGCAGCCCCACCTAGGCACAACAGAGAGGTCAAGACGCCGGTCTAAACCAAAGCGCAGGGTCCGGGCCCATCGCCCATAGCACACCAAGACGCTATGCAGGGCGGCCGAAGCGCACCTAGCCTAGCAGTGCGCTCCAGTCCAATCCGGCGCTGCCGCTCCGCCGCCGACATCACGGCAAGTGCTTCGGCCGATACCACGACGCCGGATACCCATAACTACTCCCGCCAGAGATGGTTAGTGCGATAGACCAAATGGCCGACTCAGATTAAATACCCGGATCTCGTTAAACGTGTTAAGTATCCGCGAACGCCGACCAGGCCAGGCCCACCTCTCACCTGTAGTCTCAACCTGCCCTGCTGCCCCGCCACAAAGTAATGATCGGGGGCGTCGGAACCCGTGCCCACCTCTACGGGATGGAGCCACCGTCCTTTCAGCCCCCATCTCCTAACAAAGATCACGTAATGTAACAAAGTAAGGTATATAGATATGCCCGTGATCACCTCCCAAGTGATCACAGCCCAATCAGTATAGCATGGCGACGGAAAAGAATGTAGGGTCACTGATGGAACACTAGCATCCTATACTAAGCAAAGAGGATAGCGTAAAGGTAACAACAAAGAGTAGCAAGGACAAAGCTATGCAAAGAAGATAGGATTAATCGAAAGCAGAATATGCTACACTACTCTAATGCAAGCAGATAGAGAAGAGTAGGCGATATTTGGTGATCAAAGGGGGGGCTTGCCTGGTTGCTCTGGCAAGAGAGAGGGGTCGTCAACTTCGTAGTCGAACGGGGCAGCAGCAGCGTCGGTCTCGTAGTCTATCAGAGAGAAGAGGGGGAAGAAACAATGAATACAATGCAAACAGATGCATAACGATGCATGACAAAGCAATGCGTGATGCTAGGCGTGCCCTAACGCGGTAGGAGGTGGTACCAGCAAAGGGGGAAACATCCGGGAAAGTATTCCCGGTGTTTCGCGTTTTCGGACAGATGAACCAGAGGGGAAATGTTGCAGGTTTTCTATGCTAGGGATGTGTGGTGGGCGAACGGACTGCGTATCCGGATTCGTCTCGTCGTTCTGAGCAACTTTCATGTACAAAGTATTTTCATCCGAGCTAAGGATTATTTTATATTAATTTTTAAAGATTTAATTCAATTTTGGAATTAACAGATTTTAATTAATTAGAAAAGGTAATTATTGGGTCAGCGTGACATCAGCATGATGTCAGCAGGCCCACAGGTTGACTAGGTCAACCCTGGCATGTGGGGCCCGTTCGTCATAGTCACAGGTTAATTAAACATGGTTAAATAGTTAACTAAATGATTAGGTTAATTCATTTTGACTAGATTAGTGAAATAGGATTAATTAACTTAATTAACTTATTAATTAATTAATTACTAATTTATTTATTTTAACTCCTTTTTTTTCTAGATTCGTTCTGGGGTGGGGCCTCCTAGTCGCTGGGCTGTGGGAAGGCTCACGGCACCGGGCATGCGGTTTCGCATCGGCCAACGATGCTGCAAGACGGTGTTAGCCCAGCGCTGGCGCGCAGTCAGCGGCAGAGCTCGCCACCGGGCGGGTCCGGTGATGTGGGAGGCGGCGGCAAGCGGCATCGTGGGTGAAGCGGCGGATGGTCATGGGAGTGGTTCGGTGGAAACATGGCGAGGCAGGCGCCAGGGAATCGCAGCGGGCGCAACCCGTCGAGCAAAGTCGCGGGGTGCAGGGTGGTCCAGGCGCGCGGCGAGCACGGTCGGGAACGGGCACGGTCGGGAACGGGCGAAACAGAGAGAGGGAGGGGAGACGGTGGCTCACAGTGGGCCGGTCGGGGAGGGCAGTGGGCTCGGAGTGGATGGAGAGGCGAGGGGACGGAGGAGCACGGCGTCGGGGCGATGGTCGCCTACGGCGCTCGGGTCCGGGGAACGGGATCGGGGCGGCGAGCGCTGGGGCGCGTCGGGGAGGAGGCGAGGCGGTGATGACGGCGGCGGCCAGTGGTGTTGTAGGTGCGGCGTGGGGACGACGAAGAAGCTGCGGGGCGGAGGTGGCAGTCCTCAGGCGTGTGCGTGCGACGAGGACGAGCGGCATCGGGGCGCCGGGGTCGAGCTCCCGATCCAGTACGGGTCGAGGGGGCAGGCGCCGTGCGGGAGGAGACGGAAGGCGGGCTGGCGTGGTGGCTCCGGCGACGGGAGGCCTTCGGCCGGCGGCAGACAAGGCGGGCCGTCGGGGGCGACGCGGTAGGCGCGGCGGGGTTGAGCCCCTCCCCGATCCAGATGGGATCGAGAGGAGAGGGGAGAGACGGTGAGTGGGGCGCAGTGGGTGGTGTCGGGGCTAGGGTTCGTGGGGAGTGGGGTTAAGGGGCCATGGGGTGGGCGGCCGGTTGGGCCGTGGGGCGGCTCAGGCTACCGGCCACGAGGCCCAGCGGGGGGGTCTGTTGTTCCTTCTTCCTTTTTTTAGCTTTGTTTTTTTCTTTTTCCTCTTTTTTTTTCTTTTTAATTTTATTTCCTTTCCCGTTTTCATTCATTTTAAATATATAGGCCTTTTTTTAAAAGCACGATTCCTTTACTATAATTGCCCACGCATTTACTGGCGCACTCCGAACATTTTAGTTTACCATTTTGAAAACCTTTATTGTTTGTCAATATTTTAAATTTGAATTTGGATCGGTTTCGACGCGAGATTAGCGACAGTAACGGAGGTGACGTGGCGTTAATTGCAGAGGTTACTGTAGCTTGATTATCCGGGCGTCACAGAGAAGCTGAAGTTCGATCGCATGTTAGAGGATCACAAAAAAGGGTTGTACCCCAATTGTGAAGATGGCAACACAAAGCTCGGTACCGCATCGAATTGCTGCAAAGGAAGGCAGAGAATGCAGTGCTCGATAAAGGATTTGAGAAGCTATCAAAATATTGAAGAAAAAGCTTCCAAAGGATAACGAATTGCCCGACAAGACATACGCAGCAAAGAAGATCGTATGCCCTCTAGGATTGAGGTGCGTAAGATACATGCATGCCCTAATGATCTGCATCCTCTACATGGTGCATACAAGGATCTGAACGCATGCCCAAGATGCGGTGCATTGCGTATAAGATCGACGAGATGACCTCGGTGATGTTGATTTGCGAGCCTCCGTGAAGAGGGTTCCTGCGAAGGTGATGTGGTATGCTCCTATAATACCACGGTTGAAACGTCTGCTCGTAAACGGAGAGCATGCCAAGTTGATGCGATGGCACAGTGAGGACCGTAAGAAAGACGGGAAGTTGAGAGAACCCGCTGACGGGTTGCAGTGGAGAAAAATTGACATAAAGTATTGGGATGAGTTTGTAAAGGACCCAAGGAACGTATGGTTTGCTTTAAGCGCGGATGACATTAATCCTTTCGGGGAGCATAGCAGCAATCACAGCACCTGGCCCGTGACTCTATGTATGTATAACCTTCCTCCTTGGATGTGCATGAAGCGGAAGTTCATTATGATGCCGCTCTCATCCAAGGCCCTAAGCAACCCGGCAACGACATTGATGTGTACCTAAGGCCATTAGTTGAAGAACTTTTACAGCTGTGGAATGAAAACGGTGTACGACGTGGGATGAGCACAAAAGGAGGAATTTGACCTAAAGGCGTTGCTGTTCGTGACCATCAACGATTGGCCCGCTCTCAAGAACCTTCGTGACAGACAAACAAGGGATGCCACATGCACGCACCGCTTACTTGACACCGATAGTATATACCGGGAAGCTGCAGGAAGAATGTGTACCGGCCATCGCCGATTTCTTCCGACCAACCATCAATGTCGAAAGAAAGGCAAGCATTTCAAAGGCGAGGCAGATCACCGAAGAAGCCCGCCATGCGCATCGGTGATCACGCATTTGCTATGGTCAATGATTTACACGTAATCTTTGGAAATGGTCCCGCGGACTAGCTGTTCGAATGACGCCGAGAATCACGCACCCATGTGGAAGAAGAAATCTATATTTTGGGACCTACCCTACCGAAAGACCTAGAGGTCCGCTCTTGATCAACGTGATGCACGTGACGAAGAACCTTTGCGTGAACCTGCTAGGCTTCTTTTGCGTGTATGGGAAGAGAAAAGATACACCGAGGCACGGAGGACCTACAACGCTTGCACGAAAAAGAGGGCATGCCTCCGAAGCAAGATGAAGGTCCTGCCACTACGCCTTAAGAAAGAAGAGAAAGAAATCTTCTTTGAATGCCTGCTCAAGATGAAGGTCCCGACCGCTTCTCGTCAATAGAAAGGGAATAATAAACATGCCGAGAAAAGTTCAAGAACCTAAAGTCTCATGACTGCCACGCGATTATGACGCAATCGCTTCCGTTGCATTGAGGGGCTTCTACCGAAAACGCCCGATTAGCCATTGTGAAGCTATGTGCATTCCTCAATGCAATATCTCGAAGGTGATCGATCCAGAAATCGCACTAAACGCTAAGGAGTGATGTGGCGCAATGTCTTGTTAGTTTCGAGCTGGTGTTCCCACTATCCTTCTTCAATATCATGACGCACGCCCTAGTTCATCTAGTCGACGAGATTGTCATTCGGGGCCCGTATTTCTACACAATATGTTCCCTTTGAGAGGTTCATGGGAGTCCTAAAAAATATGTCCGTGAATCGCTAGGCCGAAGGAAACATCTCCATGGTCCATCAAATGAGGATGTCATCGGGTTTTGTGTTGACTTCATTCCTGGCCTTAAGAAGATAGGTCTCCCTAAATCGCGGTATGAGGGGAGACTGACCGAAAAGGCACGCTTGGAAGGGACTCAATAATATGCAGGACGGATATTCTTGGTCTCAAGCACACTACACAGCTTCTACTGAAACTCTACCTTGGTGACCCGTATGTCGATGAACACAAGAACAGATCTGCGCCCAAACACCCGGAGCAAAGGCGACGATCGGATTACATGTGAACACATCAGACTTTCAGCAGCTTGGTTGGAAACACGTCTCAGAGGTGACAGAACTGTTTGTGATGAGCTGTACTTGTTGTCTAGGGGACCATCTTCGACTGTAATGATTTGGAAAGGATACGAGATAAATGAGAATACATTTTACACGATTGACCAAGATCAAAAGAGCACCAACCAAAACAGCGGTGTCCGCTTTGATGCAGCAACCGAGAGGGGAAAGGACACATATTATGGTTACATAATAGACATATGGGAACTTGACTACGGAGTAGATTTTAAGATCCCTTTGTTTAAGTGCAAATGGGTCAATCTGTCGAGGCGGCGAGGTGTGTAGACCCACAAGACGGAATGACAACAGTGGATCTGAAAAATCTTGGGTACACTGACGAACCGTTCGTCCTAGCCAATGATGTGGCACAGGTTATCTATGTGAAGGACATGTCTACCAGACCGAGAAAAAGAAAAGATAAGGAAGCGAATACATCATACGATGAGCCAAAGCGCCACATAGTTCTTTCAGGAAAAAGGGACATCTTGGGAGTGGAGGGCAAGATAGACATGTCTGAAGAGTATGAAAAGTTCCATGAAATTCCTCCCTTCAAAGTCAAGGCTGACCCAAGCATCCTGATAAACGATGAAGATTATCCATGGTTACGGCGCAATAAGCAAATGACACAAGCGAAGAAAAAGTGAAGACTTTCTCCCGCAACTATTATGATGATACCATGCCAACTTTGTAATGCATTTAGTATGATACCATTGTCCGCTTTTGTACATGCACATGCTATGCCAACTTTTTCAGAGTTCATTTGAAAACTATGAATTTAGGTCTAATTTTCTCTATAGGTGCATCTATGTTCATTAGTCCTCGGCCGATGCGGCTCGCCTCGCCCATGACCATTAGTCCCGGTTTGTGCCACAAACCGACTAAAGGGTTGGTCCTCGCTGCCCTCGAGTTTAGTCCCACCTCGCGAACCAAGGGCGCCACACCGATCAGTGAAAATAGATGCCCCTATACAGAATTTGACCTAAATTCATAGTGAATTTCTCTGAAATTCATAGAAATTGATTATGAATTTAGGTCTAATTTTCTATAGGTGCATCTATGTTCATTTTTTAGTAAAGTTAATCACAAACTTGTGATTCACACAAATTTCAAAAAATTCAAATTTTAAATATTCAAATTTGAAAACTAATGGCACAAACAGAAAGTTTATAATTTTTTAAAACTAATGGCACTAACATAAAGTTTATAATTTTGCTGACCTAAAAGCAAAAATAATTAAAAAATAAAGCAAAAACCAAAAGAAAATAAATAATGCAGAAAACAAAACAAAAAACTGGAAAAAATTTAAAAAGCAACAATGAGTATTTTGTTGTAAGTAGAAACAAAATAAAATAAATAAAGCAACAAAGAAAACAAAAAAGTGTTTTCAAATTTGAAAACTAATGGCACTAAGAGAAAGTTTATAATTTTTCTAAAACTAAAAGCAAAAAGAATTTAAATATAAAGCAAAAAAACAACAAAAAATAAATAATGCAGAAAACAAAACAAAAAAACTGGAAAAAAAAATAGTGCCGCCTACTGGGCTCCCACGGCCTGAATACGACTAGAAACCCTACCATGGGCCAGGATTCAGGCCCGCAGGAGGCCATGTAGGCCCAAAGGCACATAGTGACAGATTAGGCCCGAAAGCCTGCAGTTGAGAGGAGCTCGAGAGGGTGGGCGCAGCAGCGCTTATAAACCACTCTCGAGGCCTCTCAACTAGCGAGGTGGGACTAAACTTTTGGGCGCGGGGCAGCACAAGGCCTTTGGTCCCGGTTGGTGGCACCAACCGGGACTAAAGGGGGGCATTGGTCCCGCGCTTATAAACCACTCTCGAGGCCTCTCAACTAGCGAGGTGGGACTAAACTTTTGGGCGCGGGGCAGCACAAGGCCTTTGGTCCCGGTTGGTGGCACCAACCGGGACTAGTAGATTGGTCCCGGTTCGTGGCACAAACCGACCAATGCCCCTTTAGTCCCGTTGGTGCCACCAACCGACCAAAGGTCGCCGCTTCCCCCTTTGGGCTGCTGAAAAGAGAAGTGGTCCCGTTGGTGGCACCAACCGGGATTAAAAGTATTAGTCCCGTTGGTTTCATGAACCGACCAATGTTTTGTTATATATACAACACTTATCAGTTTTGACCAAATCACCCACTTCTCCCCGACGCCTGCTCCTCCTTGTCGCCGCCGCCCGACGCCTTTACTCCACCTTGCCGTCGCCGCCACCACCGACGCCGTCCAGCTGCTCGCCATTGCCGCCGCCGCCATCGACGCTGTCGAGCTGCTCGCTCGTCGTCGCCGCCGCCGCCGTGAGCACAGCCCTCCCGTCCCGCGCCTCAAGACTGTCTTGCGCCGCCGCCGCCGCCCCTGCTCCTCGCGCTGCCGTGGCGCCACCTCTGTCTCACATGGACGCCAGCCCGCCTCAGCCTCTGCTGCTGCCCCAGCCACGCCACCCAGCCGCCATCGCCACCAGTCGGGCGCCGCCTGCCCCTCTCTCTCTCTTTTTTTCAGATTATATGTATATATGGTGTTTTTTTAAGATTATATGTATATGTGTGAGTATATGTATGTGTGTATATCTGTTTATATGTCCTTTTTTAGATTTTTTTTGCATTTTTATAAAAATGTATATATGTATGTATATATGTTCTCTGTGTATATATATGTTCATGTATATATATGCAAAAGATAGATTTTTTAAAAAAATAGTATTTTTTTTCTGTTCATAGATTTTTTTGGTGATATTAATTATTGTAAATATGCAAATGTTTGTATATTCATATGAACAATGAATTAGGCAAAAGATTTACTTTTTTTCTAAAATTTCTATTTGAACATTATTTTTAAAAAAACGTTATCGGGGTTTAGGGTCGTCGAACATGAGAGGAAGAAGAGGATAAAAAAAGAAGAGCCTTCTCCTCTTTTTTTTTCTTCTTCCTCTTTTTTTTATCGGGAACGAGGGTCGCCGAGGGTTGCCGAGCGGTAGAGGAAACCCTAATTAAATAGCAAGTATCGTCGGTGTGAGATACATGTGGCCGTCGGTGTCGGACACTACATCCACGTCCCACAAGTGACGCGGGCGTCGATGCCCACGTCACTTGTGGGACATAGATGTATAGTGTTCAACGCCGACGCCGACGTCTCATTCTTTTTTTCTAAAATTTCTATTTGAACATTATTTAAAAAAAAACAAGCAATACTACTTCATGTATTTTTAAGAAGGAAAAACAAGCATATTATTTTCCCATGTACGTATGTCATCGTTGTCGATATACCCTCCCGATAACTTCAACACGTGGGGTCGATATTACCCCCTCCTTGAAGCGCTCGAGGCCACCCCTAACCCTTGAAGCGTTGTCAAGGGCCACCCGAAACCCTAGAGAAGCAGCGTCGAGGCCACTAATTAATATGATTCCTTATTGTGATTAGCTAGCTAGTTCTACGTTTGCCACTAATATATCCATCTGTCATGTTTGAATAATAATTGCCATGTTGTAAATATTTGTAGAAACTATGGACACCCCCCGAGACGAAGCACGAGAAGCATTGTTGAGGGACATAATCGCACAAGGAAGTGATGCCGTCTGCTCGTTGATGTTTCTCAACGACACCGATGGTCTGGAAGGAGAGGGTGAAGAAGTAGCTGGCTATGATTATGATGGCTCCGATGACCCAATGCCGGTGCAAGAAGTAGACCGTGAGGACGGCTCCGGTGACCGAACCGAGTCCGGCCAGGTATATATATATTAGTTAAGCCTGTGCTGACTAGCTAATTGATGCATTCATTGTTTTGGTATGTACACATATTAATTAACTCTCATCTTTGTTCTTTTTTCTAGCCCTCCGGATCAAGCACAACTTCGGTAAAGAAACGAGGCCCGAAGAAAAAGTTGAGCTCGGATGAAAGGTTTGAGATCATAGCAATCGCGCGCGACGGCCAACCGATTGAACCCATCCGGACAAAGAAGGAATTTGTTGCTCAGTGCGGGGTTCTGGTTAGGGACAAGATCCCGATCAGCATCCAGCAATTGTATAAGCCTAATAACGAAGACCCTGAGGTGTCTTATGTCAATGATGTGCAGAAAAATGATCTTTGGGCTGAGCTGAAGTCAAATTTCACCCTACCGCCAGAGGATGATCCGGAGAAGCCAGTTAAAGAGCAATTAATCAAGTCTTTTACTCTTAAGAAGATGGCAGACCAATTCAGGAATTGGAAGAAAGACCTGAATAGGTTTGTCGATAAAAAAGAGACACCAGAATTCAAGGGCAAATATGAGAAGATCAGAGATGACTGGCCCGCATTTGTGGCCCACAAGACATCAGAAAAGAGTAAAAAGATGTCGGAGACAAACAAGCAAAATGCTGCGAAGAAGAAGCTTCACCATCGTATGGGGTCAGGTGGCTACCTCATAGCCCGGCCTAAGTGGGCCAAGGCTGAGAATGATCTCGCTTGATAAAGGGATCGAACCGAGACAATGAACTGCCGACCGCTGCGGACTTAGTTCTTCGGGCTGGCGGAACCTTGGACCCTGTATCGTGGAAGTGCATTTGGACAGACGATCAATTGGACATACCAGTAAAGAGGCTTCAGCAATATATCGAAGCAAGCGAGCAAGGGACGTTCGCTCGCATGAGAGAAACGACGAGCTTACAATGGCCCTCGAATCCCGAGCACCTCGGACGGACACGAGGCACGCCAGTTCCGCTTCGTGGAAGGCTGGGTTTCGACGCAGCGGTTACAAATGCCGGAGAGGAGGAAGAAAGTGCAGCAGATCGAATCGCAGCGCTGCATGCAAGGGTACAAGCGATAGAGGAACGAGAAGCAAATCGCAGCAAATGACTCCGCCAAGCTTCCCCGGTTACCCCGCCATCTCAGCGGAGAAGCGCGTGGCTTCCACCGAGCTGCTTCAGCCGGAGCATGCCTTGACGGCTCCTGCCAGCTATCCCGTGGATGCTATCACGAAGGCTCAAAATTTCCACCTTATGGCGCAATGGATGAATTTGAAGGTCAAGGCGGCTGTTGGCTCTCTTTATCCTACTGAATCTGGCGCAACTTTGCACTGCCGGCCGATTCCAGAAGGATATGCTAGGGTGATGGTGGATGAAATAACGGAGGGATTTGAGGACCTTCGGCTTGACCACCCTACCGGTGAAGGGGAGACTCGGCTGGATTCTACTCTGAAGACTCCATGCCTATGGCGGAAGGATCTCATCAACCTTCCGACCTGGACGCCTCCACCTCCTCCTCCTCCTCCGGCGAGTCAGGGCACTCCGCCTCCTCCACCGCCTCCTCCTCCGGCGAGTGATGATCAGGGCACTCGGCCGGCTCCTTCTCTGGCGCG
Source organism: Aegilops longissima (assembly GCA_021605205.1). NCBI lineage: Eukaryota > Viridiplantae > Streptophyta > Magnoliopsida > Poales > Poaceae > Aegilops > Aegilops longissima. Next base: position 36,063,711 of record CM038678.1, on the reverse strand, counting down.
TGGCGGCACTCCGCCTCCTTCTCCGCCTGCGCCGGCACACCCGAGCAGCCAGCCTCCTCCTTCTCCGCCTCGTCAGCAAGGGCGGAAGAGACCCGCCGCCGCTCCGGCTGCTCCGGCGCGTCGTAGTCCTTCTCGTCCGCCTCGTAAGCAAGGAAAGAAGACATCCGCCTGCTCGCTCTCGCCGACGCCTAGCAAGACAGCCAAAGGAGGGAGGACATACAGATTCGGTCCTTCTCAAAGACTCGGAGAAGTTACCATATGAGATGACCCCAGAGGAGAACGCGAAGATCGCGAATCAAGTGAAGGACTGGTTTCAAGGGTTGAAAGCACAGAGACATCCACCTCCGGAGGAGAAGGTAGATCCGGTGAAAGCGAAGCGCACTCTGGCTGCCCTGACAAAACCACCCAAGTCTCCGCCGAAAGGCAACTATGAGCGCATTGTTGGAAAGGCATTTGCCGAAGCAGAGAGGTCGGGAAGTACTGTCAGTGTTCAAAGGATGAAATAATGACGAGCTGGGAAACAAATTGCCCAGCTCGGCGAACAAGCGAAGCAATCGTGCCCCCCGCTCAAGGTGCCTGCTAGTGACATTGTCGATCCGAGGATGGTGCCCGGTTAGAGCAATCCTGGAGATTACCTGTCCGACGATGTACATTATGATTTCTTGGAGGTGCAGATACAAAGATACGAGTACGGGAAGCCTCTCGTCAAAGATGAAAGATCTCTATCAACGATGATGCGAAGATTGCATGATTGGTACATGAAAACCTGCAGAGAGTCTGAGGGAAGGAGTACCTTGTATGTGAGAGTTAAAAAGGAGCATGACCTCGTTGGAATTGAACTGTTGCCTGTTCCATTTGAGGAGTTCTTTCAGTTTTTCAATCAATTGGCCCTTGATAAAGCAACGGTCACCTGCTACTGTCTGTAAGTAGCACTACTTCTGTCATTAAGTCTCTCTATATAACTCAGCTCTTTCATTGCATGTATTTATAATTATCCTCACTATATTATATATGCAGATTGAAGATCGCCGAATTGAAGAAAAGACAAGTGGGTGATATTGGGTTCATTAACACATATCTCATAGATGAAACTGAGGTTAAATATCATGCCGAAAATACCGAGGCCAACTTGCTACGATCGTTGGTAATAAATGAACACAAAGATATAATACTCTTTCCTTACAACTTCAAGTGAGTGTTACTGTCTTGTGGCATATTCGGTTTCCCTTATTAGTCCAGGTTATAGTAATGTAATATTGATGAGTTATGCATGCGCGCAGCTTCCACTATATTCTCCTAGAGATTAAGCTTCAGCAGGAGTAGTAATCTGTCTTAGACTCGAGACGAAAAGATCCCAAGGAGTATGCGGACATGACTGAAATGCTCGAGAAGTAAGTTAAATCGATCATTATCCACCATATCAGCAACTTTGTTCATTTCTGGTATCAAGTAATTGTTTTTTTTGTATGGCAGGGTTTGGAGAAAATTCACCAAAAAAAGCTCCGGGACTGCCTAAGACGCTGCAATTTAGACACCCGAAAGTAAGTACTATAGTGGCATCTGCCACGCATCTCCTAGTGATTCAAGCGCTAGTGTCATCAATACCATTTAGCATGCTTGCTAATTATCAGTTTGATTGACCTCTATTTCTTGTAAAGTGGTTGTGACAGGAACAAGGGAATGATTTCTGTGGATACTACATTTGCGAGTCCATCCGCCACACGACCTGTGAGCGGGGCTACTATGACAAACAATATGAAGTGCGTAAATAACAATATTCACAATTTTATTTTATTACCATCATTTGTATTGAGTTTCATTCATTCATATATATATACGTATTGACCCCCTTCTTAAAATTAGATGTTTCGGATGCGGGATGAACTCCTAGCACCAGATCGCATGCGAGCAATTCAAGAGGAATTGGCAGCATTCTTTCTTGACCACGTGATCACTGAAGACGGAGAATACTATGTGTACCACGCGTCTGTATGTTAGGAGATTATATTTGTAAAAGATAATTATTGTATATATGTAGCCAGTAGTGTCGGATAGATATACGAGAAATTGTTGTTCGACCAATCTCTCGGAGAAGGAGAGGTGGTCGATATCACTTCTCTCTGTATGCATATGTTCATGACAATCTTCTGTTTCCTTCTTTGCTTACTAGCTAGCTAGCGTGTCTAGCTAGTCCTCTCTATAATGTATGTATAGTACATAGCGCCACTGCCAAGCATAAAAGAGAGGACACTTCTCTCTATTAATTAGCTAGCTAACACAATATATGAAACACCTAAATTAACCCCCAAAACCCCCAACCCCCCCACCTTTTCAAAAAAAACCCAAGCCACAGAAATGCTGACGTGTGGATGCCTATTGGTCCCGGTTGGTGCCACCAACCAGGACCAAAGGCCCTCCTGCTTGGGCTTGGCGCACAGGACACGTGGAGGCCCATCTGTTCCGGTTCTGGACTGAACCGGGACTAAAGGGCCTGGGCATTAGTACCGACCCTTTAGTCCCGGTTCAGGAACCGGGACTAAAGGCCCTTACCAACCGGGACAATAGGCCCTTTTTCTACCAGTGGTAGCACCAGGTGGGATGCAGATTCAGAAGCAGGACAGATATCACAATCCTGGTGTGTCACGATTGACGTCCAATATTTCTTCATCATATTATCTCGAGTATTAAGCCGGCCCCAGAACAGGAGCCATAAGAAGACACGGTGCTTGAGGGGAATGATCCGGTCCCAAACCCATGAACTATAAACACAAGACATTCCTCTGAAGGTGAGTAGCTCATAGACGTGAGCTGCAGTGATGGTCTTGTTATTGATGGCAGAAAACCTGGTGTCTGGACGATTTGATGATGGCATGGCAGAAGCCAGGAGTGACTGAAGGAGCTGTAAATCATAGTTGGTTATGGCTGACAGGTTGGGGTGAAACTGTTGGTGCCAAGACCCTTGAGAGCGTTGAGAGGCCACAGAGCAGTCCTGGTCTCTTGCAAAAGTGTATAAGGTACGTAGAGCAGAGCTTATACGTCCCACCAGGAGCATTTTGAAGAGGCGAATATCATGGTGATAGACTGCTTAAAACCACTCCAGATTGCAGTGTCCCGAGCGCAGTTTCTCCTGGGTAAAGAACTGTGGCAGTATTGCTGGGCGAACCATTGATAGCAAGGAACGTTCGAGTATTGAAGAACCTGAGCTACAAACTTAGTCAGTAGAGCCTGATTGTGCGCAGATAGATCTCTAACACCCAGGCCACCAGCAGATCGCGTCATGGTGACGAAATGCCAAGCAATTAGACACTGGCCCCCTTTTGCTGTGCTCGTGCCTTGCCATAAGAACGATCTCAACAAGCCATCTAGCTTGTGGATGGATTCCTTTGGCCAGCGGAAGCATGTCATGAAATAACTTGGAATGCTAGGCCAGGACCGAATTAATCAGTGTAAGCCTCCCGCCCCAAGACAAGAGAGTAGCCAGCCAGCCAGATAATCTCTTGTCCACCTTGTGAATGACTGGTAGCAGCAAGTCATGTCGAACCTTGTGCAAAGAGAGGGGCAAGCCGAGGTATGTGCAAGGGAAACTTGATGCTGGGCATCCAGACAAACCAATGATCGCATCACGGGATTCAAATAACTGACGTGATCAAGTCTCTTGCGGCGAGGCTCTGACTCAAATATCTAGCTTGTAGAAATACAACACAAGTACTGAATGTTCAGAGTGTTTTTGGTGTTTTTCTGAATTTGTGTTCCTGCTGTAGGCCATACTTCAAAGGTGCGAAGCTGCTCAGCGCCAGCAGTTGATAGAAAACTAGGCGATTTGTTGTGATGCTTGCCCACTGTCAAGTGTCAAGTTCTGAGACAACAGGCGATCGTTGCTTACTGTTCGATGCTGAATGTAGGCGCTGATCTCTCCAATGTCACCCTTTTCAAACGCCGACTTCTAGCACCCATTAGTAGTTATATACTCCCTCCGTAAATTAATATAAAATAGTAATCTAAACGCTCTTATATTAGTTTATATTAGTTTACGGAGGGAGTAGAAGACAAGCTTATTATAATCGTTTAGCTTCAGAATAAGAAGTAACAGCATGCCTGTGCTGGTCTGATTTTTGGTGCAAATCAGTGAACATCACACATAACTTATTGTTCTGTTTCTTTCTGACCAACCATCAAGTGTCAAACTAGTACCCCCAGAGGGACCAAATTGGACTGCCACCGGAACAGATTTAATAATTCATAGCCGGTGATTAGCATACCCCCTAAATTACTGGATATGGTTTTACAACAATCTCCTTTGTTTCGTTCTGTAGGTAAATTTAACAAACGCCAACTTGGAAGGGGCACTTGTGTCAGGGAAAAACTTCTTTCAAAGGATCGTTCTGTAGACAAATGGTCATCTGTTTCCTTCTGTAGGTAAATTTGTTGCCATACTCGGATAGTGTCAACCTGTCAGGCATACTTGTTTGAAGGGTAGTTTTGGCACAGATAAAGCTTGGGCGATGGTGGTTTGTCACCACAAGCCATAAGTGTGGCAAAAGTAAATATCTATGGCCTATTTTTTTTTGAAAAAGAGGAATACCCCCAGACTCTGCATCACATGATGCACACAACCAGAGGGAATTTGAGGATTTGCCACGCCTTTAATTACACTTTGAGGATTTGCCCCTGTTTACCCTGTAACTGAGGATTTGCCATGCATTTGCTGTAATCTTGAGGATTTGCCCTCCGTACACGGTTTGGATCATTTGGCAGATTATAGTATAAATTATGAATCCTCCTGCCGGTTAGGCGTTGCGTTCTCAGCATCCAAGAGCCATTGTGGATTGCCGGTGAACGAAGTCTGTGAAGGATCAGAAGTCTACCTTGAAGACTTACCAGAGTAATTGGGCGAGGACTGTGTGTCCTTAGCTCAAAGGGAATAAGGTGAAGACGAGGTCTTCTGAGTTGAATCTCAGCCTCCCTAACCAGACATACAGTTGTCACAGCAACTGGAACTGGTCGAACAAATCCCTGTCCCTCTGAAGCCACTGGTTCTATCTCTTACTCCTCTTTACTTACAGTTTGTCTTCGTGACGTCATTGCTTGCTTGTATTATCTGATTGACTTCACTGTGTGACTATTTGTTCTGTTTGGATTCATACTATCTTCCATCTTGATCTTTACTACCTAGCTGCTACTAGTCTTCATGCTTTCACTTCATTGAATACTTGACTATGGCTTGTCTAGTGTAGTCTACCTTGCGCTGTAGTAGAATAGTGTTGTTTATATTGTCTGTCTATGAAACTTCCATGTTTTGAAGACTTTCATAAAAATTGCCTATTCACCCCCCCCCTCTAGTCGATAACTAGCCCTTTCAATTGGTATCAGAGCAAGGTGCTCCCTTGTTCTGTGTGATTTGGTTTAACCACCTGGAGTTTAGCTATGTCGACTACAGGGATAATCAAAGTCTCCGCTGCGTGCCCCATCTTTGCTGGCACTGAATATCCCTACTGGAAGAATAGGATGCACATGCATCTTGAAACCATTGATGTCGATCTATGGTATGTCGTCAACAACGGCGTTCCCAAGACTGGTGAAGGTGTCACCCCTACTGATGTTAAGAAGTTCATTCAACCGGACTCTACTGCCAAGAACATCATCTGTAGTCACCTTACCAAAGGACAGTATGGTCATGTGAGTGCTCTGGAAACGTCGAAGCTAGTCTGGGATTGGCTGTCCAAGGTCAATGAAGGCATCTCAACCCAGCGAGATCAACGTATCAGTACTCTCCGCAACCTCTTCAACCGCTTCATGAGACACGACAACGAGAATGTCCATATCAGATTTGATCGCCTCACTGATATCACAAATGAGCTCCATTCACTAGGCGCCACTGAGATCACGAAGCATGAGATAGTGAAGACACTACTGAGATCTCTTGACAACTCATTTGACACCTTAGCCCTGATGATACAAGAACGCCCTGATTTCAAGACTCTCGATCCGTCTGACATACTTGAGAGGCTCAACACACATGAGTACCAGCTATCTGAGAAACGAGATATCTATGGCCCCAACTATGGCCGAACCCGAGCTTTGAAGGCAAAGGATCCTGAAGAACTTGGAAAGGAGCTTGCTATGCTTGTGAAGAAGTTCCAGAAATTCACCAAGAAGAAAGGCTTCAGAAAGTCTTCACGATCCAGCTCAAGAAATGATGAAGCTTCTTCCTATGATCACAAGAAGAGAACCTGTCACAAGTGCAAGAAACCTGGTCACTACATCTCTGAGTGTCCATAGTGGGACAATGAGAAGAAGAAGAAGAAGAGCAAAGAATATGATTCTGATGATAAGAAGAAGAAGAAATCCTCAAAGTCTTCTTCCAAGTCTTCTTCCAGATCTTCATCACACAAGAAAAGCTCATCTGGCAAGGCTCGTGCTTTTGTTGGCAAGGAGATGGATTCAGAAGAGGAGTCTGCTTCAGAGGAGGCAGAGGTGGAGTCTGAGGGGGAGTTTGACTCGGGTGTTGCGAGTCTGGCCCTAGCTTCTGCCTACGTCGCCAAGTCCATCTTCAACACCGAAGACAATGGCTCCGTCACCAACACTGATGATAATGACGAGGACGACTCCTCCCACCCTCTTCGCTTCATGGCACGTGCTGCCAAGGTAAAATCATGTGACGCTTACTTTCAAACATCAAGTGAAGATGACTCTGATTGTGAATCCAAACCCAGCTACAAAACACTTGCTAAAATTGCAACTGAACAACAGAAAGCTATGGAACACACTCAAAAACTGTTAGACAAAAGCGATGACATGTTGGACGCGGAAATGACCCGTTCTCATTCCTTAGTTGAAGACATTAAAAATCTTCGTGCTAAGTACCAGGAACTTGAAATTTGTCATGAAACGCTCACAACCACTCACGAAAAGCTCTCCTATGATTATCTTCAAAGGAAGCAAGAGCTTGAGAAATTGAGAGCGCTCATGAAGATCTTCAAAAGAGAATGAGTCACTTCACGCTCAACAGATCAGTTCCGCCAGAAGGATTTGAACCACCTTGTCTAAAATGCCTTGAGCGTGATAATGCTACTTCATTGTGAATGTTCTACTATCGCTATCAAGCAATATCTTCAACTGCTGATGTGGTAACTAACCCTCTGCGGAGGATACCACTACTATTGCCGATGAAAATGCTAGGTTGAAGACATTGCTTGAAACAGGATGTACAAAGTCTCAAAGGGCATCAAACACAAGTATGATGTCCTCAAAAGCAGATTCTAAACCGAAACCCTAGGAAAGAGGGTGTTGGGTTCGAGAGGAAAATGAATGTTGATGGCTCCTACTGGAAGCCAGAGCAGTACCCCAAAACCACATGGGTTGCTGCAAAGGGACCTTCAGTGGATCCATCCACCCTATTTGGCTTCACCTGTGCTAACGCAATTGTCATTGATGAATCCTTTGATGCAAATTATAAACTGTTTAAGAATCAGAATGGTGAGGTGTTTGCTAGATACATTGGTAATAACTGCAGGAACGGGCCACCTATGAAGAGGATCTGGGTTCCCAAAAGTTGTCTTGAGAATCTTCCTGTGAAAGTCATTATGACACCACCTGCGAGGAAGACAAATCCTAGACCAAAGGCTTCATATGACCCAAAGGCTTCATACAGACAGAGGACTCACCTGAGTCACCCTAACGCCAATGTTTTGCAGGGAAACCATACTCAGACTTATGAATATGAGCGTGTGTCTTCAAACCGCTATGTTCATAGAACTAAGAACTTTTCTGCTTATTCATATGAGTATCGTTCTTCTCCTGCAAGGCTATTTGCTAGGGCTCCAAAGTCAAGTTCTCGATGCTGCACTTAGACTCATTGCTTCTAAGCCACCCCAAGATGTGGGTGGTTAAGAAGAATTAACTTTCTTTTGCAGGAAAGGTCTCCACCGGAAATCAAAGGCGCCGATGCTATTGCTGGGGACCTAAAACATCTTGTAGGGCGCAAGATCAAATGCCCAAATGGTCTCACTATGTATTTTGTTCCTGAATCATTTACCATACATCCAATCAGTTCTAACTTGGATCTAAGCTTTCATAATCCACTTTCTCGTCAAATGTTTATGCTTCACACTTCTCTTTGTGAAGTCTATCCCCCTAACTGCACTGTAGGCTACGACACCTCGTGCTTCAGAATGGATTATGGATAGCGGATGCACTAATCATATGACTGGTGATCGAAGTCTTCTCATGGACTCAACCTTACGTCCATCTGGCAAGAGTCACATCACATTTGCTGACACTGGTGAAAGCAAGGTATTGGGTCTAGGTAGAGTTGCAATCTCAAGGGATCAGCACATGGATAAAGTGATGCTTGTTGAATCCCTTGGTTTCAAATTAATGTCTGTCTCAATGCTTTGTGACTTAAACATGATTGTGCTATTTGGAAAATATCGATGCCTTGTACTAATGGAATCTGACAAATCTCTAGTCTTTGAAGGGTATCGAAAAGACGATCTATACATTGTAGATTTCTCAGCTGGACCACAGATGGTCGTATGTCTTCTAGCAAAGGCTTCAGAATGTTGGCTCTGGCATCGAAGGCTAGGGCATGATGGCATGAAGAACTTGCACACTCTCGCGAAGAAGAAGCATGTTGTGGGCATCGAAGGCGTCAAGTTCAAGAAGGACCATCTGTGTGGCACCTGTAAACAGGAAAGATGACTAGGGCCAAGCATCCCTCAAAGACAATCATGACTACATCTCAACCCTTCGAGCTGCTTCACATGGATGTATTTGGCCCTACTCACTACTCTACTCTCAATGCTACTGCTTGCCTCTATGGTTTCGTAATTGTTGACGATTACTCTAGATATACTTGGGTACATATAATCCTCTACAAGATTGAAGTGCAGGATGTCTTCAGACGCTTTGCCAATCGTGCCATGACAAACTACGGCATCAAGATCAAGCATATCAGAAGCGACAACGGCACTGAGTTCAAGAACACTGGCCTCAACCTCTATCTGGATACACTTGGCATCACACATGAGTTCTCTCCTCCTTATACACCTCAGCAGAATGGCATCACCGAGCGCAAGAATAGAACTCTCATTGAGATGGCCCGAATGATGCTTGATGAGTACAAGACTCCACGGAAGTTCTGGCCTGAAGCCATTGACACTGCTTGTCACATCATCAACCACGTATATCTTCACAAGCTTCTAAAGAAAACATCCTATGAGCTCCTAACTGGTAAGAAGCCAAATGTAAGCTACTTCAGAGTATTTGGTGCTAGGTGCTGGATCAAGGATCCACATCACACTTCAAAATTTGCACCGAAAGCACATGAAGGTTTTATGCTTGGTTATGGAAAGGATTCGCACTCCTACAGAGTCTTCAACTCTTTCACTATAAAGTGGTTGAAACTGTGGATGTGCGGTTCGCTGAAACTAACGGCTCGCAAAGAGAGCACCTACGAAATGTGATAGATGAAGCACCTCCAAGTGAATCCATCAAGCAGATGGGAATTGGAGATATCATACCCTCTGAGAATCAATCTGAAGAGGAGCTTATCATTTATGCACCTAATCAACCTGAAGACAATGCTCAGTCTGAAGACAATCCCCCAAATGATGATATTGATCACCAAGAGCAAGATCTTCATCCTGCTCATCCTCGTGTTGCAAATGAAGTTCAGATTGAGAAGATAATTGACAGCTTGAATGCACCTGGTCCACTCACTCGCTCAAAAGCAACTCAAAGAGCAACACAGCTAACCAACTTCGTGGGCATTTTGCATTTGTCTCAATCATCGAACCCAAGAAAGTTGATGAAGCCTTCATGGAACCTGAATGGATTCAAGCTATGCAAGAAGAGCTTCAACAGTTCGAGTTGAATAATGTGTGGGAATTGGTCAAGCGTCCTGATCCTCGAAAGCACAATGTCATTGGCACCAAATGGATATATCGCAACAAGCAAGATGAGCATGGTCAAGTTGTCAGAAACAAGGATCGTCTCGTTGCGTAAGGTTATACTCAAGTGTAAGGAATTGACTTTAATGAAACATTTGCTCCGGTGGCAAGACTTGAAGCCATTCGCATACTGCTAGCCTATGCAAATCATCACAACATTCTTCTGTATCAAATGGATGTGAAAAGTGCTTTTCTCAATGGAAAGATAGAAGAAGAAGTATATGTCGCACAACCTCCAGGCTTTGAAGATCCAAAAAATCCTGATATGGTATACAAGCTCAACAAGGCACTGTATGGCCTCAAACAAGCCCCTTGTGCTTGGTATGGCACTCTCAAAGACTTCCTGAAGGGCAAAGGCTTCAAACCTGGTTCACTAGATCCTACACTCTTTACGAAGACATATGATGGTAAACTATTTGTGTGCCAAATCTATGTGGATGACATTATCTTCGTCTACACCAACAAGAAATACAATGATGAATTTGGTCACATGATGCAAGAGCAATATCAAATTTCCATGATGGGCGAGCTGAAGTTCTTTCTGGGTCTCCAAATCCGTCAACAACGCAACGGCATGTTCATATCTCAAGAAAAATACCTCAAAGATTGCCTGAAGAAGTTTGGAATGCAAGACTGCAAAGGATACACGACGCCAATGCCAACCAAAAGTCATCTGGGTCCCGACGACAATGGTAAAGAGTTCGATCAAAAGGTATATCGCTCCATGATTGGCTCTTTGCTTAACTTATGTGCATCTAGGCCAGATATAATGCTTAGTGTTTGCATGTGTGCCTGATTCCAAGCGGCACCAAAGGAATCGCATCACTTAGCTGTGAACCGAATTCTTCGATATTTGGCTTACACCCCAACACTAGGATTATGGTATCCAAAGGGCTCAGAGTTTGATCTAGTTGGATTCTCAGATGATGATTATGCTGGTGACAAGGTTGATCGCAAGTCCACATCAGGCACATGTCACTTTTTGGGACGATCTCTTGTCTGTTGGTCTTCAAAGAAGCAGAACTGTGTATCTCTCTCTACTGCTGAATCTGAATACATTGCTGCTAGATCCTGCTGTGCTCAGCTTCTTTGGATGAAGCAAACTCTCAAAAACTATGGTATCCATCTGAAGAATGTGCCTCTCTATTGCGACAACGAGAGTGCCATCAAGATTGCCAACAACCCAGTTCGGCACTCGAAGAAAAAGCACATTGAAAATCGGCATCACTTTCTCAGAGATCATGTTATGAAGGAAGATATTGATATCATTCATGTCAAGACAGAAGAACAGTTGGCTGATATCTTCACAAAGCTCTTGGATGAGAAAAGGTTTTACAAGTTGCGGTGTGAGCTAAATATATTGGAATCCTCAAATGTCTTGTGAATGGACACACATCCTTACACTTATGCATTTTGATGACTTAGATGTGCAACACACAAAGTAATGTATATCTTCAATCAATGAAGACATACACTCTAAGTGTGAATACATTAATGTGGAAATTGACTTCGGAGCGCCACGATAGTTGTGCGCTGTGTCTGGGTCTAATACTTCCTATACGATGGGTAACGCCACCAGCAAACTCTTGTTTGAAGTGTTTTTCCTTGGCGTTATATTTCCAAAGTCTTCACAGTTGATTTGTCTTCAACATTAATTTGAATTCATGATTAACTGCACCATGTTGATTTGGTCTTGACTCTGTTGTATACATATATTGTGTTATGTCCTCTACAGCATTCACTTATAGCTATGTCTTCTTGCTTGAATCTTTTGAACTAAGTGAATGTGATCGGACCCTAACCTCTCTATGCTTCTTACCTCAAGCTCTATCTATACAAATCATATGCATTCTGATGAATCTGTCGAATGTCTTCTCTACGTCCTTGTCAGCAGAAGACACAGAGACAAACTTAAATCTGTTTTTAATGCTATATCCTTTTGCCTGAAACCCGGAGAATTCGACCGACCACCCCGACAATCCTGGCGAGTGTGGGAACATGGAACAACTCTTGATGTGTTGCATGTGTGCCACGTGTCCTTCAGATGTGAACCGCCAGGGGCACCTGCGTAATTGCGTTGTGCCATCTCCTTACTTATAAATACCCATCACATCTCGGTCAAAAATTCTTATTCCACCTCGTCACCTCGATCTCGCAAACCCTAGCACCTCTGCTAAGCTCTCGACGACGCCAACGACAAAGCGCTTAGCTGCCGCGACTTCTCCGACGCCGTCCTCAAGCCGGCCGCGGACCTCATCCTCTCCGCCGTTGCCGTAGGTGTCTTCCGTCGCCAAGTTAGGGCACGGGAGATCGAACTGCTCGGCCTCCAACTTTGCTCCGTCTAGCAGTTCTTCGTGTGGTAATTAAAATTCACTTTTTACCGTCTTTTCAATCTAATAGATTCATCCTTTCTTACCAAAAGTGGTTTCTAGATCCCCAAGTTGAACCTATCTCTTTCTGCATCTCATACTATGCCTAGTCCGTTTACTTATGCTTCTTTACAAGTTCGATTCCTCACTTGTACTTATTCTTGGATTTGTACAAATCTGGAACCAACTCTCATCAAATAAGTGAATGTCTTCGCATTGTGAGGTCAATGTCTTCAAACTGATTTATCTTCAAAATCTTCTGAGAATGCACATGACCTCTTCCCCTTCCCTCGCACCTCTAATGCTGTCACAGGTACATGTCCGTGGGAGAATCCCTTGTTTGTCATAGTCTGCATTTGTTTGCAGAATTCTTACAGCTGCACATCAACTCTCCCGAAGCCAGTTCCAGTCTGACCAGCAGACGGAAGCCCTTGACAGTGTTGAAGCCATTCAGACTGAACCTCATGGCAACAGAGAAGTCTACAAGGAAGGGTGGCAGACAGCGCCGTGGGAACACTTCCAAGGATTTGCCTCCAGATTTGCACGAGCTGTACAAAACAGATCCAGAGGAAACCTATACGGGCCGCAAGAATCAAATCCAATGGATTCGAATATATTGGGTTGAGGAATGGTTCAAGTACCGCTTTGTTACAGCAGAATATGTAGAGAAGAATGCCACCAAGGCACCCTGAGGTGATGTTTTATACAAAAATCTTCCACCCAGGACCGAGGCTGAAGCTATTGAGCAAGGTTTCTATCCATGCATGGTGCGCGGACCACAGCCCCGTGGATGTCAATTCTTCTTCACTGCTATGGTGCCGTGAGGACCATCTGTTCAAGCGCAACTACCAGTTCGCCAAAGACTCAGCTGCAAAGAACAAGAAGGATCTAGGGCTTGACTTCAACCCTGGTCCTCCCTCACTTCGGGACAATGGCACCCGTGAAGCCAATGAGAACAGGATCGGCCCCTTCTATAACCTTGCTGGCCTCATCACTCACATTGTTGTTCAAGGTGCCAAAGTGGATCATTCTGATGATGGTGCTGACACGGATGAAGCCCTAGCTCCTACCCCAAAGCCGCAAAAGCAAAAGAAGGCTAAAGCTTCAAAGTCATCTGCTGCTCCAAAAGCTTTGCGAGTGAAGCCATTGGCAACTGCCCCTCCTGCTCCAAGTAACACTTCGGAAGATCTTTCTCGCATCTCCAAGAGGTGCGAGAAGCCACAGAAAACTGCTCAAGGATCAAGTCACGCACTCACACCAGTTGCCGTTCTGAGGAACGAATCTGAAGCCATTGATTTGTCTTCAGATGACGAATTTGGCAATGATGCTCTCGAGCAGTTGATCAAGAGCAAGCAAGAGGCGGAGATCTTCAATGATCTGCCCCTCTTTGATGTGAACATTTTGAAGAATTTCATTGATGAATGGTTCGACAATCCAGATATTAGCTTTGATAATCTTCAACTTCCTATTTGCGTCAGCGTTGCTTTCCAAGGCGCTATTGCTCCTGAGCTGGCTCTGGCTCAGCGCATTGTTGAATTAAAGAAAAAGATAGACTTTGAGAAAGAGCAATTCAAGAAGCATGTAGCCAAGCTTAGTGTGGCTGATGTTCAGAAATTCAAGCTGATGCTGAATGACCTCAAGGAGTCGTTTCGAAAGAAACACGAAGAAGCCAAAGGTTCAAGAGAGCGCATGAAGAATCTTGAAGACAAGTGCGCTCAAGCTACAACGGCTGAGAAGCGCAAGGCACTTGGGCGCCCCGCATAGATCCTCGATGGCTGCCAAGAAAAAGAAGAAGCATATGAAGCCCAGATCGAAGCTCCGGGTGGGAAGAACCTCACATTGTCTTCCCAGCCAGCATGACAGCTCAAGCCTAAGGTCTCCACAAGGGCTTCAGATCAGCAGAAACCAAGGCAGTGAAGCCGAAGCCGTGAAGCGAAAACCAAGCGCACTCACCGATGATGCACCACCCCCCAAGAAGAGAAAAACCAAGAAGAGAGATCGGGCTGCTCCCACAGAGCCCCTTGTTGTTGAACCCATTGCTTTTGCTCATCCTGCTTCTGCAAATCAAGAGCGTCAGCTGATCATTCATGAGCCTGCTTCCACAGAGGCTCTCAAGCTCAAGAAGTTCCAAATAAGGACCCCATCGCGACTGAAGACATTGGTCCCCACGACAATGTAGAAGATGATGTAGTTCTTCCTCAGATCGAGCGCCCAACGGTATGATCGCCTGTTCTAACGAACAGCAAGCTCATCAGTATTGGTCGTCCTTTGATGCCAATCTCAGAAGATGCCTCATGGGCTGATCGCCCCCAACAAGAAACTCAAAATCAAGACTCACCAAGTACACCTCGTCCTTCACTAGTGCTTGTCATCAGCCCCATTTCAAATGATGACAACTACATGGAGACCACACCGTCACCAAAGGCGTCTCCCGTGTTCCAACGGCTTCGCAAAGGCCTGAAGCCATCCGTCTCCATGACCACCATCACAGAAGAAGACTCAAACTTGTCCAGCTCAGTGGCACATCAAGTGTTCCCTGAAGACAATCCTTCTGTGACGGTCCCAGTGTCTGAAGCTAATATGGTTGAAGACAATCCGGCTGCATCAGCCGAAGAAAGACAAGAAGAAGAGCGTGTCGCTACTCCCCCTACCACTCAAGAAGTTGTTCTAGAAGAGAACGGTTCTGCGTGCCGACCCTCCAGCTCCTCAAGTGGAGGTTGAGAATCTCGAGGCTGCCACCACTAACACCATCAAGCCAATGACGTTGTCATGGCTGAAGACAATGTGGAGCCTGCATCAACACCGTGCGTAAACCAATGAAACCAATGATGCACCAGCAACATGATATGCAGCTGGCGACGCTCACGATGCCATCGCTCATGTTCCGCCACCAAGGCCCCACACGATCAAGCAAGCATACAACTATGGCCAGCTAATCACTGTCAAATGGCCTTTTCTGATTCCTCCACCTGCTACTGGTCCTCAATTTGATTACCATGTCGAGCACAGGCCTCAGGTTCAGAAGCCAAAGCCAAGGCTGCCAAGGTTTCCAGGTACTGCATCTGCATCAGGATCATTTAATGTCAATGGCTTCAAAGCGCACAACACCTTCTTTGATAGCGCCAAGAACCCCTACTCAAGGCCAAGAATTTCATCTGATCGGTTCTGGAGCTATCAGCAGCGCAGTTATTACTCATGCATTTTATACAATCAAGGTCGCATATTCCCACATATGCGTATTGACACTGAAGCCATAACTGGCTTGCCCTATTTGGAAGAAGCACTGGATTGCTTCAGAGAGTCTGGCTTACTGTAGTTCGTCACTGACAAAAAGCACTGGAATGAAGAACTGCTACTCCAATTCTATGCCACCCTTCATATTTGTGGCTACTACAGGAATCCGAAGACATGGGTCCTTGAGTGGATGATAGGAAATGTCCATCATGAAGCCAAAGCTCTGGATGTCATTGAGCTCACTAGCCTGCCCACTCCAGGTGATCTATATGAACCTGGTTGTCAGCTTCACAGTGCTGCTTTGGAGAGCATTTTTCACAAGCCTGAGCCCAACATGAGCCAGATGCTTAGCATGATGAAGCCTTTGCCTCCAGATGAAGAATAACCTAAGGAGTACCTTGTTGAAGACCTTGAGTATCTGCCACGTACCATCTATCACATTATACAGCGAACTCTTTGGCCCATCAAAGGACATTCTCCACATGCTAAGATGGAAGGTGCAATGAAGTCTTTGGTCTTCCATATTCTTCACGGCAAAAGCTTCAATGCACAAAACTTCTTTATCCGCCAACTTGCTGCATCAGGATCTGACATTTTTGGTCTGAAGTTCTATGCTCCCTGGATCATGCGTCTGATCAAGCTCCACTCTGCCTCCAACTATCAGCCCTCAGCATGCAACCATATCATCTTTTCGCCAGAGGTTGATCTGTGTTGAAGCCATCTACCCAGAGTCTGCCAAGGAGCCAATTCATCTTCACAACGCAGATCACTAAAGCTTCATTCAGCCCACTGAAGGAGTACTGGCTGCCACTCGTGTTTATCCCCTGGCTGGTACTACGCGTGCACCTCACCATGCCCACACTGAAGCCACTGAAAGCACAATTGCTCAACGGCCTCGGAAGCGATCTCGCGTTCTCAATGACCGAGAGCTTCTCGTTGCCCTTCATCAGAAACAGGATAAGCATAATGACTGGCTGAAGCGCCAAATGCACAGCCTCTTGATGGACGTCAACTGCATTCGCAACCTTGCCACCAAGAATGCCTTTGTCGCCCATGAAACCAGTCGGCGAACATGGAAAGGGCTGACGCTTATGTGTCCTGAAGATGATCTTCAAGACGATGGCTTCTCTGAACGATTCAAGCTTGACACAACACCGCCCAGAAAGGCTGTACTGCGTGTCAGGACCCCGATCCCAAGTCACATCGACCTAGCCGGTAACACCTCATATCACTTTGCGGCCTCACGCACGGTATTCCCACGGTGTCGCTTTACCATGGCCCGGGACCGCTTTGGCGCTTTTTGGCTCACGATATGATAGTGTCGCTAGCATCCGCATGACAAAGAACCCGGCCGACATGGCTAGTCGTGAACCCAAAGCGGCGCTTAACCCATGGGGACAGGCATACATGAATCACATCGAGCATGTCGGTCATCAACGATATATTCGGCTGTAGCACTGGCTAACAGGACTCGGTATCCCGGCTGTAGCAGGCTAGGCAGGACTCGAATACCACCGCGACATTTCCCGAAGGACGTACATAGGAACGGTGAAACACATGCCGCCACAAGTGTCCAAGCAGTAGTGTTGGGCTAGCAGGACTCGGTGAACCGGCAGTAGCGGACTACTATCGCCGTAAGCACGAGACTACATTTCCCCATATGAGAGGCTGCCAAGGATAAACAACTAGTTTGTCGGATCCCACTCATACCAAGCATTTCAATCATACACGCAATATGCCCGATATGAGTAAATACAACAAGGCATCACAACAAAACTCTACAACTCAAGTACTTTATTTAAGAGGCTCCGAGGAGCCATACATAACATATCCATACAGGTAGGGGTCACATGACCCAACACTCAAGTCATACAATCATACAAGCACATGCGAAGCAAACTAGTCTCGAGTACGACTCTAGAAAGAAAGAAAGCTTGTTGGAGCCTTTCTATCTACAATGGCCCTTCACAAGTCTTAGATCGCCACCTGGGTGGCTAGTTCACTCGTCGAAGTCGATATCTACATAGAATCCATCGGAGGGGGTAGTGTTGTCCTCTGAAAAACATTAATTAAGCAAACATGATTACGGAGGTACTCAGCAAGTCTTACCACAGAACCCTATCATACATGCACATTCTCAAGAAGGTGGTGGAGTTATTTGCAGCAAGCCAGCTTTGACTCTTGGCTAAGCTATCCTACGTGACACCACTTTGTAAAGCATTTATCGCACACGAGTCCACTAATCACCATCACAATACTCCACCGTGGATCCTCCCTCGTCATCCCACGAGAGGGCCATCCACGATACTCACACTTATCTTGAGGCTTTTAGTAGTATCCATTTACTTGTCTATGAACTGATATAGGTAACCCATAAGTCCTTCTCCGTGGACACGGCTATTCGAATAGTTCATATCAAACCCTGCAGGGGTGTACTTCTTCACACACGCTCCCACCACTTACCGCCGTTTACACGACATGTACTCGGCAACCTTCAAGCGGAAGCCCAACGTGGGTGTCGGCCACAGCCTACCTAAACACTCAAATCCCTAGTCCAGGTTTATCGCCTATTCGGTTCCATCCGCAGGAGTCCGCCGAGGTTTCCCATACAGCCCCGAACGATGTGTGCAGGGTTCCCGAGATACCAAACGGGCACTTTCGCACACGGGCCACGTGCCTACCGCAACACAACCCACCCCTAAGGTCAGCGCTATGCGGCCCCAAAGATACTACAAACACCGTAAACTACTTGCAATTCCCGGACTAAGAACAAGGGTGGTTAAGAAGCCGAGAGGGTCAATTAAGGATCCCAATGCGTGGTAGTAGCTGTTTCATGGATCACAAACACATATCTCAGTTCTTAGGATCGGCTTCAATGAAACAACCCACCGTGTACTCCTACATGGCCTCTCATCGATACCTTTACCAAAACGTGTTCAACACTTTCACTCGAACCAACACAACCTTTCACTCCAGCTCATCATCCCGATGAGCCAGACTGACACAACTCTAAGCATAGCAAGCATAGCATGGTAGGAATCACAAACATGGCTCAATCAACTCCTACACATACTAGTGGGTTTCATCTAGTTATCGTGGCAATGACAGTCATGCAAAGGAAGTGGGTTCAACTACCGCAGCACACAACAGTTTGAATCGTGTTGTCTTAATGCAGTAAACGAGAGCGAAGCGAGAACATGGGTTTGTATCGGAATGATCAATGAGTTGCTTGCCTGATGGAACGGGGGTAGAGTACTGCCCTTCAGATGGATAGTCGAGGTTATCCTCGGGGGCAGAACCTATCACGAAAAACATACCGAAAGTAAACACACATGAAAATATGCAACAATATGATGCATGCTATGACATGGCAATATGGATGTGTGTTGGCCTAATGCAAGCTGAAATAACAGGGGAGGAACCCATTTGAGTGAAAGATTCAAATGATAGCTCATTTGAAATAACCCTAAAGGTGCATTATCTTATTCTGGTTAAACAGCAAGGTTAACTTGATTTAACATGCATGAAACCTGTACCAATGGATAGAATGGATTTTTCTGATCATTTTTCATATATAAATCTTTGCATTTGGAGTTACAGATAAAAAGTTATAAGCATTTGAAATTTGAATTATATTCTGGAATTTACTGTATTAGAATAAATCCAGAAATTAGATTAATGCGTCAGCCATGCATCAGCATGACGTTAGGGTCAACAGAGACGTCCAGGTCAAACCTGACAGTGGGTCCCGCGTGTCAGGGTAATTAACTTAACTAATGTTTAACTAAAACTAAACCTATTTAGTTAGCAGGGCTGGGCCCCATCTGTCAGTGACTTGTCGGGGTCAACGAGGGCCCACGTGGTCAAAGTCCACGCCGGCTGCACAGCGACTAGTCGCCAAGCGAGCCCGACGCGGCGGAGAAGTGCTTTTGCGATTCCGCGACCAAATGAGCATGGAAGGTGGCTACGGTAGCTGGGAGCAGCCGCTGCCATTGGTGGAGCCGGTTGGGGTCGGGTGGCGGAGTTGGCGCCGGGCGACGAGCCAGGCGGCCGCCGGGTTCGCCAACGACGAGCTTGGGGTTAGAGGGTCGGTGAGGTGCGGGAGTGCATGGGTAGACCCCATGGGGTGCGGTGAGTGTGATGGACACCATGGGGTGGCCGGAGAGTGATCGGAGCACGCCGGGCGACGAGCTCCACGGCGGCGGGTGGGTGAGCGTGGTTCGGTTGCTACGCTGCTCGAGGGCGCGAGAGAGAGGGAAGGGGAGTTAGATGGGCTCACGGGCGACGCGTGGAAGCTCTCGTCGAGGTCGGGGACGAACCGGAGTGACGGCGGCGAAGAAAGGGATCTCCGGTGACGGCGAACTCGGTCGAGGTCGGTGGAATGGACTCGGGGCACTAGAGCGAGCGGGGCTCGGCTGGTTAGGGGTAGTGGAGTGCGGCGGAGCTCCTGGACATGGTGAGGAGGAGCACGGACGGCGGGGAGCACGGTTGCGACGATGGTGCGGCGGCGGCGGCGTCGGCCAAGGCGGGGGAGCTCGAGGGAGAGGAACCGGGAGGAGAGGGGTGTCCAGGGGGGGGGAGGAGGCGATCTCGGCAATGGCGAGAGGAGCGGCGAGGCGGCGACCAGGTGCGTGGCACCCATGCGGTGCCCGCCATGAAAGCACTGGCTGCTGCGTCAAGCCGAGCCAAGCAGCTACATGGCCTTGCTTTGGGCTGGGCCGCAGGTGGGCCGGTAGGAGGCGCCAGTAAGTCTTTCTGTTTTTTTTATCTTTTTCTAATTTCCTGCAACTTTGTGGGGTTTTCTAAAATACCAAAACAGTTTTAAAAATCACCAAAATGCTCCTGGTCCCTTGTTGGAATATTTCCAACATGAAACATTTTGGTTTGGCAATTTTTGGACATTTAAAATATTTTATATAATTTGAATGCTCAAGTTAAAAAAAACTTATGGATTAATCCAAGGACCTTTGGATGACCTAGAAAATGATGCACCACCTTTGACATAGGCTCTGAACCAAAGCAAAGATGATGAGCATTTTGAAGGGCATTTCAGGTTCATTGAAATAAATTTTTTTAGTAAACCCTAGTTGAATTAAGGGGGTGTTCGGGGTTTCTGCATTCCCCATTTCAAATTCAAATGAAATTTAAACATGATGCACACCCTAATGCATGGTCTAACTGGGATGTGACAACTCACCCCACTCAAAAGAATCTCGCCCCAGATTTAGGATCTGCTATAAAAAGGTGGGATACTCAAGTCAAGACGATCCTCCCTTTCCCAAGTTGCTTCTTGCTCGGAATGGTTTGACCATTGAACCTTTAGAAACTTGATATTCGACGCCGAGTGGTACGCTCGGCTTGATCGAGAATACGAATGGGATATTCTCGATAGGTGAGGTTATCTTGGAGATCAAGCGTTTAGGGTCCACTCCTCGGATAGGATCCGAGAAGCAACGCCTGAGTTGGGAAACGTGGAAGACATCATGGACTCGAAAGATGCGGAGGTAGTTCCAATTGGTAGGCAACTTCTCCTCGCTTGGCAAGAATGCGAAAGGGTCCAATGTAACGAGGAGCCAAATTGCCTTTGATACCAATCGATGGGTTCCTTCAAAGGAGTAACCCGAGGTAAGCCTTCTCGCCAATTTCATAAGCCATAGGCTTATGCTTGCGGTCATATTGGCTCTTCCGACGAGATTGGGCTGTTTTCAATTTCTCACGAATAACGCGAACTCGCTCTTACGCTTCTGGATCATATCCGGGCCAAAGAGTTGTCTCTCCCCGGTTTCTGACCAGTTAAGAGGCGTTCGACATTTTCGTCCATAAAGAACTTCGAAAGGGGCTTTGCCCAGGCTGGCTTGATAACTATTGTTATAAGCGAACTCGGCGAATGGAAGGCATTTTTCCCAATTCATGCCGAAAGAGATGACAGAAGCTCGGAGCATATCCTCTAGGATTTGATTGACTCGTTCTACTTGACCACTTGATTGAGGATGGAAGGCGGTGCTAAAGGAGAGACGAGTTCCCATAGCGTTTTGGAAACTTTCCCAAAATCGAGAGGTGAAGAGACTTCCACGGTCTGAGTTAATCTCTAATGGAACACCATGAAGAGACACTATTCGAGAGATGTACAAATCAGCTAGCTGGCTAGCGGTTATACTCTCACGAACGGGTAGGAAGTGGGCTACTTTGGAAAGACGGTCAACGACAACGAAGATAGCGTTATTCCTCTCTTGGTCCTGGGAAACCCGTAATGAAATCCATACCGATTTTATCCCATTTCCATTCAGGAATTTCCAAAGGTTGAAGGGTACCAGCAGGTCGTTGATGCTCGCTTAACTCGACTACGACGCCGCAGCTTAGCAATGTATTGAGCGATTTCTCTTCATCCTAGTCCACCAAAACCTCTGGCGAGATCTTGATACATTTTAGTACTACCGGGTGAATGGTGAGAGGAGAGTCATGAGCTTCCTTAAGGAGCAATTGCGGTAGCTGTTGTTTCTTAGGAACCACCAAGCGATTCTCAAAGAAGACAACACTGTTCATCTATGGAGAAACACTTAGCAGCTCCGCTTAGCAATGTTCTCCTTGATCCGAGATATCCTCTATCATACTGCTGAGCAGCTATGATTCGATCCGTAAGGTCAGGTTTCGCCACCAGGGTGGAAAGGAATCCTCGAGGAACAATATAGAGATTAAGTTTACGAAATTCCTCGTGGAGAAATGGTTGATTTTGTTGTAACATCAGGTTGTTACAATAAGATTTTCGACTTAGGGCGTCAGCCATGACATTGGCTTTGCCTGGGGTGTAAGATATTCCTAAGTCATAATCTGTAATCAACTCGACCCAACGCCTTTGCCTCGAGATTCAAACCGTTGGGTGAAGATATATTTCAGATTTGGTGATCGGTGTAGATTTCGCAACGATTACCAAGAAGGTAATGTCGCCAGGTTTTGAGTGCATGAACCATCGCTGCAAGCTCTAGATCGTGTGGGATAGTTATCCTCATGTGGACGAATCGTCGAGAAGCGAGGCAATCACATGACGATCTTGCATGAGTATGCAACCTAGTCCTTGTCGCGAGGCGCCGCAATAGATAATAAAGTCCTTAGAGAAATCTGGTGGAACAAGTACGGAGCAGATGTCGAGCGCCTTTTCGTTCTGAAAACTGAACTCGACTGTGGCGCCCATTCAACTTTTATCTTTCTTGAGGAGTTCGTTAGAGGTTTAGCAACTTTAGAGAAATTTCGACGAAGCGGCGGCAATAGCTCGCTAAGCCGAGGAAACTCCGCACTTGCTTGACCGATTCAGGTGGAGTCCAATCAAGGACGGCTTGAACTCGCCGATTGACAGCAATGCCCTTACCAGAGATTACATGGCCTAGATAGGTCACTTGGTACCAGAATTCACACTTGGAGAATTTGGCATAAAGGAGGTGCTCTCGAAGTTTCATCAATACTAGCCGTAGATGTTCGCATGCTCTTCTTCATTCTTGGAGTAGATGAGTATATCATCGAGGTATACCACGACTTAATTTATCCAAATACTCCATGAAGATTGAGTTCATTAACCGAGAGAAGGTGGCTGGGGCATTGGTTAATCCGAAGGACATGACGGTGTACTCAGATTGGCCATAACGAGTAACAAAGGCCGCTTTTAGGATGTCCCGTTTTGATTTTGATTTGATGGTAGCCCAACCTCAAATCCATCTTGGAAAAGACTGAGGATCCAGCGAGCTGATCATACAGATCGTTGATCCTGGGGAGCGGATACTTGTTCTTGATAGTGACCAAATTGACAGGTCGGTAATCCACAACCATCCGATCCGTACCATCCTTCTTCTTGACGAAGAGGACGGGGCAAGCCCATGGAGATGAACTAGGACGGATGAAACCTTTTGCAAGGACTCATCGAGTTGTTTCTTAAGTTCAGCTAGTTCTAGGGTGCCATCTTATAAGGTCTCCTAGAGATTGGGACGGTTCCGGAACAAGATCTATCACTTAACTCGACATCCCCGCGGTGGAACACCGGCAGTTCCTCTGAAAGACATCCGGGAAATCACGGACTACCGGAATATCTTCGAGGTCTGGAAGGGGGTTGGCATTTAAGGAGTAAAGCTGGCGCTTAGACACTTGGGTTAGAACATCCACTGTCTTACCCGAAGGATGGGTGAGTTGAACAGTTCTAGTAGAGCAATCAATCTTAGCATAATGGGCTGACATCCAGTCCATACCCAAGATGATGTTTATGTCCGAGGACTTGAGAGCTATTAGAGATGCAAGAAAGACTAATCTGTCGACAAGAATTTCATTCCCATGACTTATTCTAGAGGTTTGCCATCTAGAACCAGGAGTTTGAATTTCCATGGAGGTATGCATGTCACAGAATGTGGTGTTGTGCATTCGAGCATAGCTCTCAGAAATAAATGAATGAGATGCTCCAGTATCAAAAAGAACAGTTGCCGGATGGCAATTAACAAGGAGCGTACCGAGGACGACGTTAGATCCTCATAGGTTTCTTCAGCGAAACATAGTTGACATGGCCACGAGCGGTGGCAACTGGTTTAGCATAGGGCACCTTTCTGCTGGCTTGCCACGGCCAATGATTTTCCAACTTGATCTGGGTTGTTTTGGGGACACTCACGGATGTAGTGGCCTGCCTCTCCACACTTGAAACAAGTTATCACATTTGGGCGTGGAGCAGCATTAGCAGTGGGGCCTCCATAAGTCTTGGGCGGAACATATCTGCTGGTTGGGGCGAGGCGCCTCAAAGGATGGCCTCGGGTGAACTCGGGTGGTAGAGCAGTATTTGGAACCCAAACCCGCGCTTCTAGGATCCAGAGCGGATGAAGATCCAGAGTCACGGATGTGCTGCGTGAAGCCTCAAAATCAGTCTGCGCCTGGGCCGGCGCCGATAGCCTTATTGACTAGCTTCGAAAAGAGGTGCACTCATGCGAGACGAAGGTCTCGGCGTAGCTCAGGGCTAAGTCCCTTGCGGAACCTTGCCTCGCTTCTTGGCATCGGTAGAAACTTCTTCGAGCATAACGTGCTAACCTCCCAAATTCACGGTCAGTAGGCATCCACCGTCACCCTACCTTGGGTGAAACTGCAGAATTCCTCCCTTTGCGGTCCATAAGACCTTCCGAATATGATGCTCACGGAGGCGGCATCAATTCAGCCCAAGTTGTAACTTGTCCAACCGGACGATAGCCTCATAATTCTCCCACCGAGACTAGCAGGGCCTTCAAGATGATAAGCGGCAAAGGTAACCTTGTCGCCTCAGCCACGCTGGCGAACGCAGCTTGTGGTGGATGCCGCGGCCAATCATCTCGCCGAGAGGCTCGACGGAATATTTGAACTTTGGGGATACAGCTTGATTTGAAGTCATTGAGTGAAACCACATCATTTCTCGGCTGGCGTGCGGTGTTTTGTTCAATCCGCCCAATGAGCGATTGGTTTCACGCTTATTGCGCTCGCTTCCAAAGATAACCTCGCCAAAGATGGCGGTTGCGCAGATTCACATTTCTGGCTGCACTAGCTTCTCCCTGCTCCGGAGAAGCAGGAGTGTTGCGGGTGTTGACCATCCTAGGAAACAAAGCAAAGGTTTAAACCAGGATGGCAGAATTTAACAAGGAAGTGCGGAAGGTAATGGATAGCATGGAATGCAAAGATGTTCATCCGTATGACATGGTAATATAAAACTGCCATATATATATATACCAACGGTCATACACACCATTCATAGTTTAGTACAAGCCTGACGGAGTACAACTATAAGGAAAGGCGTTACATCTCATCGGAAGCATTCCAACTCCTATACATTATTTTTCTACACTTCCGGAACGATACACACTAAGTCATATTCCACAAGTCACGCAGGACGGTGGAAATACAACTACTACCATACTAGGAATACTACTACTAACTCAGGCAGCTCCATAGTAGTCCTCATAGAAGTCACCACCCAAGCCTGGAAGTGGAACATGATCATCCGGAAACAGACAATCCTGTGGGGCCTGTGGACCATAAGGACTCGGATGTGGCTGTGGTCCAACAAACGGTGGCAGACGAGGCCCACGAGGAGGAGTGATGCCTCCCACCTCACGCCACTCCATAAAGTCCGCAGACTCGCCCGCACAGGTACAAGTCCTCATGTCCATATATCCGCTTGCACGGCAGTGCAAATCTAGTCGAGCAGCCCAGTGATCAGAACGGGCATTAAAAAGCTCCATGCGCAAGGCCCGGTTCTCACGGTCCTTGTCCTCCAGCATCTCAGTAGTAGTGCAAAGGAGTGAGTCCTCATGGGATGCATCGCTGTACAAACCCTGAAGGTAGCCATGCGCCCTGTGGAGGATGCTTGCATGTAGCGGAAATCAGTGTTGCTCAACAAGGCAGTTCTGGCTCGAATAATAGTCATCATAGAATAGGCTGCATCTTGCACGACATTCCAATAGTGATTCCGAGCCCATAAGAGTAGTGAAGTGGTTCAAGAGTCTGGATAAGATGGATAAATCCGACCGTGCATAGATATTGGCTTTGGTTGAAATCCTAAACTGCTCCTCGACGGTATATTCAGGATACCATCGGTAACCAGTCTCAATCATCACCCTAACCAACATTGCCGTGTGACCACACACACCAATGCAACGGGTCAGACAAACCACTTGGTTCTGGGGACGGGTGGCCATCTGAAAGCACAGCCACAATGCAAAGACATTAGAATTTCTAGGGAAAATCGGGCAGCATAACATCTGTAAATGCTCAAAATCAGATTTGAGACATTCAAAAACAGATTGCAAAACCACTCAACAACATCATATCAAGGTTCTGGTTCAACTGATAGCATAATACAAATTTAGTAGCACTGAACTGAGGATGTAACCAACAATCCTATAAGTTACTACGGAATAGTAACACGTGAACCTGATAGAGAGAAGAGAGCCTAGTCCTATACCCACGTCGAATGAGAAGAGGATGACTCAGATCAGAGGGCATAAGGTAAAGGAGTAAAAAGAGCCTTACGTTCCCTCCCACAATCAATTCCCCTACATATAACTAAAGCATTTCTAGACTCAACTTCGACCAGTTTGGCTCAGCGAACCTACAGGCAGCCCTGCTCTGATGCCAACGCTGTCAGGACCCCGATCCCAAGTCACATCGACCTAGCCGGTAACACCTCATATCACTTTGCGGCCTCACGCACGGTATTCCCACGGGTGTCGCCTTACCATGGCCCGGACCGCTTATGCGCTTTTGGCTCACGATATGATAGTGTCGCTAGCATCCACATGACAAAGAACCCGGGCCGACATGGCTAGTCGTGAACCCAAAGCGGCGCTAACCCATGGGGACAGGCATACATGAATCACATCGAGCATGTCGGTCATCAACGTATATATTCGGGCTGTAGCACTGGGCTAACAGGACTCCGGTATCCCGGCTGTAGCAGGCTAGGCAGGACTCCGAATACCACCGCGTGACATTTCCCGAAGGACGTACATAGGAACAAAGTGAAACACATGCCGCCAGTCAAGTGTCCAAGCAGAGTGCTGGGCTAGCAGGACTCGTGAACCGGCTGTAGCGGACTACTATCGCCGTAAGCACGAGACTACATTTCCCCATATGAGAGGCTGCCAAGGATAAACAACTAGTTTGTCGGATCCCACTCATACCAAGCATTTCAATCATACACATAATATGCCCGATATGAGTAAATACAACAAGGCATCACAACAAAACTCTACAACTCAAGTACTTTATTTAAGAGGCTCCGAGGAGCCATACATAACATATCCATACAGGTAGGGGTCACATGACCCAACACTCAAGTCATACAATCATACAAGCACATGCGGAAGCAAACTAGTCTGAAGTACGACTCTAGAAAGAAAGAAAGCTTGTTGGAGCCTTTCTATCTACAATGGCCCTTCACAAGTCTTAGATCGCCACCTGGGTGGCTAGTTCACTCGTCGAAGTCGATATCTACATAGAATCCATCGGAGGGGGTAGTGTTGTCCTCTGAAAAACATTAATTAAGCAAACATGATTACGGAGGTACTCAGCAAGTCTTGCCACAGAACCCTATCATACATGCACATTCTCAAGAAGGTGGTGGAGTTATTTGCAGCAAGCCAGCTTTGACTCTTGGCTAAGCTATCCTACGTGACACCACTTTGTAAAGAATTTGTCTCACACGAGTCCACTAATCACCATCACAATACTCCACCGTGGATCCTCCCTCGTCATCCCACGAGAGGGCCATCCACGATACTCACACTTATCTTGAGGCTTTTAGTAGTATCCATTTACTTGTCTATGAACTGATATAGGTAACCCAGAAGTCCTTCTCCGTGGACACGGCTATTCGAATAGTTCATATCAAACCCTGCAGGGGTGTACTTCTTCACACACGCTCCCACCACTTACCGCCGTTTACACGACATGTACTCGGCAACCTTCAAGCGGAAGCCCAACGTGGGTGTCGGCCACAGCCTACCTAAACACTCAAATCCCTAGTCCAGGTTTATCGCCTATTCGGGTTCCATCCGCAGGAGTCCGGCCGAGGTTTCCCATACAGCCCCGAACGATGTGTGCAGGGTTCCCGAGATACCAAACGGGCACTCAGTACACCGGGTCACGTGCCTACCGCAACACAACCCACCCCTAAGGTCAGCGTTGCGTGCGGCCCCCAGCATACTACAAACACCAGAAACTACTTGCAATTCCCGGACTAAGAACAAGGGTGGTTAAGAAGCCGAGAGGGTCAATTAAGGATCCCAATGCGTGGTAGTAACTGTTTCATGGATCACAAACACAGATCTCAGTTCTTAGGATCGGCTTCAATGAAACAACCCACCATGTACTCCTACATGGCCTCTCATCGATACCTTTACCAAAACGTGTTCAACACTTTCACTCTCGAACCAACACAACCTTTCACTCCAGTTCATCATCCCGATGAGCCAGACCTGACACAACTCTAAGCATAGCAAGCATAGCATGGTAGGAATCACAAACATGGCTCGATCAACTCCTACACATACTAGTGGGTTTCATCTAGTTACTGTGGCAATGACAGTCATGCAAAGGAAGTGGGTTCAACTACCGCAGCACACAACAGTTTGAATCGCGTTGTCTTAATGCAGAAACGAGAGCGAAGCGAGAACATGGGTTTGTATCGAATGATCAATGAGTTGCTTGCCCGATGGAACGGGGTAGAGTAACGCCTTCAGATGGATAGTCGAGGTTATCCTCAAGCGTAGAACCTATCACGAAAAACATACCGAAAGTAAACACACATGACAATATGCAACAATATGATGCATGCTATGACATGGCAATATGGATGTGTGTTGGCCTAATGCAAGCTGAAATAACAGGGGAGGAACCCATTTGAGTCAAAGATTCAAATGATAGCTCATTTGAAATAACCCTAAAGGTGCATTATCTTATTCTGGTTAAACAGAAAGGTTAACTTGATTTAACATGCATGAAACCTGTACCAATGGATAGAATGGATTTTTCTGATCATTTTTCATATATAAATCTTTGCATTTGGAGTTACAGATAAAAAGTTATAAGCATTTGAAATTTGAATTATATTCGAATTTATCGTATTAGAATAAATCCAGAAATTAGATTAATGCGCCGACCATGCGTCAAAGATGACGTCGAGGTCAACAGAGACGTCCAGGTCAAACCTGACAGTGGGTCCCGCGTGTCGTGGTAATTAACTTAACTAATGTTTAACTAAAACTAAACCTATTTAGTTAGCAGGGCTGGGCCCCATCTGTCAGTGACTTGTCGGGGTCAACGAGGGCCCACGTGGTCAAAGTCCACGTCGGCTGCACCGGCGACTAGCCGTCGGCGAGCCCGACGCCGGGGGGAGGAAGTGCTTTTGGCGATTCCGCGACCAAATGAGCATGAAGGTGGCTACGGTAGTGGGAGCAGCCGCTGCCATCTTGGTGGAGCCGGTTGGGGTCGGGGTGGCCGGAGTTGGCGCCCGCGACGAGCTAGGCGGCCGCCGGGGTTCGGCCAACGACGAGCTTGGGGTTAGAGGGGTCGGTGAGGTGCAGGGAGTGCATGGGTAGACCCCATGGGGTGCGGTGAGTGTGATGGACACCATGGGGTGGCCGGAGAGTGATCGGGAGCACGTCGGCGACGAGCTCCACGGCGGCGGGTGCGGGTGAGCGTGGTTCGGTTGCTACGCTGCTCGAGGGCGCGAGAGAGAGGGAAGGGGAGTTAGATGGGCTCATGGGCGACGCGTGGAAGCTCTCGTCGAGGTCGGGGACGAACCAGAGCGACGGCGGCGACGAAAGGGATCTCCGGCGACGGCGAACTCGGTCGAGGTCGGTGGAATGGACTCGGGGCACTAGAGCGAGCGGGGCTCGGCTGGTTAGGGGTAGTGGAGTGCGGCGGAGCTCCTGGACATGGTGAGGAGGAGCACGGACGGCGGGGAGCACGGTTACGGCGATGGTGCGGCGGCGGCGGCGGCCAAGGCGGGGGAGCTCGAGGAGAGGAACCGGGAGGAGAGGGGTGTCCAGGGGTTCGGGGTGAGAGAGGAGGCGATCCTCGGCAGCAGGGCGAGAGGAGCGGCGAGGCGGCGACCAGTGCGTGGCACCCATGCAGTGCCCGCCGCCGAGCACTGGCTGCTCGCTGCTGCCGAGCCAAGCAGCTGTTGGCTGGCCTTGTTGGCTGGGCAATGGCAGTGGGCCGGGTAGGGAGGCGCCAGTAAGTCTTTCTGTTTTTTATCTTTTCTAATTTCCTGCAACTTTGTGGGGTTTTCTAAAATACCAAAACAGTTTTAAAAATCACCAAAATGCTCCTGGTCCCTTGTTGGAATATTTCCAACATGAAACATTTTGTTTGGCAATTTTGGACATTTAAAATATTTTATATAATTTGAATGCTCAAGTTAAAAAACTTATGGATTAATCCAAGGACCTTTGATGACCTAGAAAATGATGCACCACCTTTGACATAGGCTCAAACCAAAGCAAAGATGATGAGCATTTTGAAGGGCATTTCAGGTTCATTGAAATAATTTTTTTAGTAAACCCTAGTTTAATTAAGGGGGGGGGGGTGTTCTGGGGTTTCCTACCTTCCCCATTTCAAATTCAAATGAAATTTAAACATGATGCACACCCTAATGCATGGTCTAACTGGGATGTGACACTGCGGCGCACTCCATCTCTTGAAGACTCAGAGTACTCCTCCTCCGCAGCAACGGTGAATGCCAGAGTGATCGATGATCAAGATGATGCTACTTCGCCACCTCCAACACGTATCGACACTGCACCAAGTTCATCTGCACCGCCAAACCCCGACACCGACCCTGCATCTTCTCCTACTCCTTCTGGGAACGAGTAGAGGCTCTATGTCTTCAAACCTTTTTGGTCCTTACTGACAAAAGGGGGAGAAGCATATGGGTTGATAGTCTTCAAGCGGGTCCATATGGGCAGTTGCTTTATATTTTGCCTAGTGTTTACAACTCTCGCTTTTGATACATTTGGTTCTTTGAGTTGTAACACTTAAACTTGATGGTCGTCTGCTACTTTTTCTACTATTCTGTGATGCGATGATAAATTCCGCATGTGCGATGATAACTTCCGCACTTAGTCATTTTGCAGACGTCCATTTTTCATTATGCATGTCATTATCTTCGTTATATCAAATCATGCATGAGGAATTGTCTTCATAAGTTGAAGAGGATCTCCACAAGTACAACCTGCCATGTGCATTTGCATTCCAAAAGCAAATTACTTAATATGCACATCTTCAGGGGGAGCCTGATGCTACTTATGAAGACAATACCTTATCCTTTACAATTTCACATATTTTTATCCCCGTTGAAAACTTCAACCAGTTTGTCATCAATCACCAAAAAGGGGGAGATTGTAAGTGCATCTAGTGCCACCCCTAGTTGGTTTTGGAGTATTGACGACAAACCTGGTTGAGGGACTAATGTGTTTGTGAGAGTTGCAGGATAACACAGGTAGTAGTCCCTCCTTAATTCGGTTTACCTACCGGAGATGACCCCTAAAAATGTGTGAAGACATTGAAGACAATGGTGGTCTCTGAAGATATTCACATTGAAGACTATGACACGAGAAGACATTGAGTGAAGACTATGGAGCACGAAGACTTAACTGTTTCGTTGTTTCCTTTTCTTCTTTGTTGAGTCATAGGAACCACCGCACTGTTAAGTGGGGTCCAAGTGAACAAAGTCAGAGTGACTGAAGTGATGCTCAAACCAAATCTATGTCTTCGAGCGAAGACAATGAGAGCAAATCTTATCCTGTGTCGGATAAGTCAACTTTACTTGTATCCCAAGTCAAGCTGCCGCGTGTGTTTGAAATCTGGCCGTTGCGACACGTGTCAGTTCCTTAGTGACCCAGGGTCATTTCTGACAAATCCGGTCGGGTTGCCCAATGGCTATAAATAGCCCACCCCCTACACCATAAATTGGTGGCTGCTCAGAGTTAGTGCACGGCTTTTGTCGTTTGAGAGCAACCCACCTCCAAAGCCTTTGAGAGAGAATCCTTGCGAGGACAAAGCCCAAACCACCCAGTGCCCAAAGAGTGTTTGGCATCACTGAAGTCTTCCTCTCCACGTGATCTGAAGACTTATTACACTTGAGGACTGTGAATCCTCCAGCCGGTTAGGCGTCGCGTTCTGAGCATCCAAGAGCCATTGTGGATTGCCGGTGAACGAAGTGTGTGAAGGTTCGGAAATCTACCTTGAAGACTTACCAGAGTAACTGGGCGAGGACTGTGTGTCCTTAGCTCAAGGGGAATAAGGTGAAGACGAGGTCTTCTGAGTTCAATCTCAGCCTCCCTAACTAGAGATACAGTTGTCACAGCAACTGGAACTGGTCGAACAATCCCTGTCCCTCTGAAGCCACTTGTTCTATCTCTTACTCCTCTTTACTTACAGTTTGTCTTCGTGAAGTCATTACCTGCTTGTATTATCTGATTGACTTCACTGTGTGACTATCTGTTCTGTTTGGCTTCATACTATCTTCCATCTTGATCTTTACTACCTAGCTGCTACTAGTCTTCATGCTTTCACTTCATTGAATACTTGACTATGGCTTGTCTAGTGTAGTCTATCTTCCGCTGCAGTAGAATAGTGTTGTTTATATTGTCTGTCTTTGAAACTTCCATGTTTTTAAGACTTTCATAAAAATCGCCTATTCACCCCCCCCTCTAGTCGATAACTAGCCCTTTCAACTCCATACTGATGGACTTTTGGAATCACTTGATTATGAATCACTTGGTACTTGCGAACCATGCCTCATGGGCAAGATGACTAAAACGCCGTTCTCCGGAACTATGGAGCGAGCAACTGATTTGTTGGAAATCATACATACTGATGTATGTGGTCCAATGAATATTGAGGCTCGCGGCGGGTATCGTTATTTTCTCACCTTCACAAATTATTTGAGAAGATATGGGTATATCCACTTAATGAAACATAAGTCTGAAACATTTGAAAAGTTCAAAGAATTTCAGAGTGCAGTTGAAAATCATCTTAACAAGAAAATAAAGTTTCTACGATCTGATCATGGAGGAGAATATTTGAGTTACAAGTTTGGTTTACATTTGAAGCAATGCAGAATAGTTTCGCAACTCACGCCACCCGGAACACCACAGCGTAATGGTGTGTCCGAACGTCGTAATCGTACTTTACTAGATATGATGCGATCTATGATGTCTCTTATTGATTCACCGCTATCGTTTTAGGGTTATGCTTTAGAGACGGCCGCATTCCTGTTAAATAGGGCACCATCAAAATCCGTTGAGACGACGCCTTATGAACTGTGGTTTGGCAAGAAACCAAAGTTGTTGTTTCTTAAAGTTTGGGGCTGCGATGCTTATGTGAAAAAGCTTCAACCCGATAATCTCGAACCCAAATCGGAGAAATGTGTCTTCATAGGATACCCAAAGGAAAATGTTGGGTACACCTTCTATCACAGATCCGAAGGTAAGACATTTGTTGCCAAGAATGGATCCTTTCTAGAGAAGGAGTTTCTCTCGAAAGAAGTGAGTGGGAGGAAAGTAGAACTTGATGAGGTAACTGTACCTGCTCCTTTATTGGAAAATAGTTCATCACAGAAACCGGTTCCTGTGACGACTACACCAATAAGTGAGGAAGCTAATGATATTGATCATGAAACTTCAGATCAAGTTACTATAGAACCTCGTAGGTCAACCAGAGTAAGATCCGCACCAGAGTGGTACGGTAATCCTATTCTGGAGGTCATGTTACCTGACCATGGCGAACCTACGAACTATGAGGAAGCGATGATGAGCCCAGATTCCGCAAAATGGCTTGAGGCCATGAAATCTGAGATGGGATCCATGTATGAGAACAAAGTGTGGACTTTGGTTGACTTGCCCGATGATCGGCAAGCCATCAAGAATAAATGGATCTTCAAGAAGAAGATTGACGCTAATGGTAATGTCACTGTCTACAAAGCTCGACTTGTTGCGAAAGGTTTTCGACAAGTTCAAGGGGTTGACTGCGATGAGACTTTCTCACCCGTAGCGATGCGTAAGTCTGTCCGAATCATGTTAGCAATTGCCGCATTTTATGATTATGAAATTTGGCAAATGGATGTCAAAACTGCATTCCTGAATGGATTTCTGGAAGAAGAGTTATATATGATGCAACCAGAAGGTTTTGTCGATCCAAAGGATGCTAACAAAGTGTGCAAGCTCCAGCGATCCATTTATGGACTGGTGCAAGCCTCTCGGAGTTGGAATAAACGCTTTGATAGTGTGATCAAAGATATGGTTTTATATGAGACTTTTGGAGAAGCCTGTATTTACAAGAAAGTGAGTGGGAGCTCAGTAGCATTTCTGATATTATATGTGGACGACATATTATTGATTGGAAATGATATAGAATTTCTGGATAGCATAAAAAGATACTTGAATAAAAGTTTTTCAATGAAAGACCTCGGTGAAGCTGCTTACATATTGGGCATCAAGATCTATAGAGATAGATCAAGACGCTTAATTGAACTTTCACAAAGTACATACCTTGATAAAGTTTTGAAAAAGTTCAAAATGGATCAAGCAAAGAAAGGGTTCTTGCCTGTAATACAAGGTGTGAAATTGAGTCAGACTCAATGCCCGACCACTGCAGAAGATAGAGAGAAAATGAAAGAAGTTCCCTATGCTTCAGCCATAGGCTCTATCATGTATGCAATGTTGTGTACCAGACCTGATGTGTGCCTTGCTATTAGTTTAGCAG
This sequence comes from Aegilops longissima, assembly GCA_021605205.1. Taxonomy (NCBI): domain Eukaryota; kingdom Viridiplantae; phylum Streptophyta; class Magnoliopsida; order Poales; family Poaceae; genus Aegilops; species Aegilops longissima. The sequence continues at coordinate 36,028,901 of CM038678.1, read as the reverse complement.
GGAGGTACCAAAGTAATCCAGGAGTGGATCACTGGACAGAGGTCAAGAACATCCTGAAATACATGAAAAGGACTAAGGATATGTCTCTCGTTTATGGAGGTGACAAAGAGCTAGTCGTAAATGATTACGTCGATGCAAGCTTTGACATTGATCCGGACGATTCTAAATCGCAAACCGGATACATGTTTATATTAAACGGTGGAGCTGTCAGTTGGTGCAGTTCTAAACAAAGCGTTGTGGCGGAATCTACATGTGAAGCGGAGTACATAGCTGCTTCGGAAGCAGCAAATGAAGGAGTCTGGATGAAGGAGTTCATATCCGATCTAGATGTCATACCTAGTGCATCGGGTCCAATGAAAGTCTTTTGTGACAATACTGGTGCAATTGCCTTGGCAAAGGAATCCAGATTTCACAAGAGAACCAAGCACATCAAGAGACGCTTCAATTCCATCCGGGACCAAGTCCAGGTGGGAGACATAGAGATTTGCAAGATACATATGGATCTGAATGTTGCAGACCCGTTGACAAAGCCTCTTCCACGAGCAAAACATGATCAACACCAAGGCTCCATGGGTGTTAGAATCATTACTGTGTAATCTAGATTATTGACTCTAGTGCAAGTGGGAGACTGAACGAAATATGCCCTAGAGGCAATAATAAAGTTATTATTTACTTCCTCATATCATGATAAATGTTTATTATTCATGCTAGAATTGTATTACCCGGAAACATAATACATGTGTGAATACATAGACAAACATAGTGTCACTAGTATGCCTCTACTTGACTAGCTCGTGAATCAAAGATGGTTAAGTTTCCTAACCATAGACATGAGTTGTCATTTGATTAACGAGATCACATCATTAGGAGAATGATGTGATTGACTTGACCCATTCCGTTAGCTTAACACTTGATCGTTTAGTATGTTGCTATTGCTTTCTTCATGACTTATAAATGTTCCTATGACTATGAGATTATGTAACTCCCGCTTAGCGGAGGAACACTTTGTGTGCTACCAAACGTCACAACGTAACTGCGTGATTATAAAGGTGCTCTACAGGTGTCTCCAAAGGTACTTGTTGAGTTGACGTATTTCGAGATTGGGATTTGTCACTCCGATTGTCGGAGAGGTATCTCTGGGCCCTCTCGGTAATGCACATCAATATAAGCCTTGCAAACAATGTAGCTAATGAGTTAGTCGGGATGATGCATTACGTAACGAGAAAGAGACTTGCCGGTAACGACATTGAACTAGGTATTGAGATACCGTCGATCGAATCTCGGGCAAGTAACATACCGATGACAAAGGGAACAACGTATGTTGTTATGCGATTTGACCGATAAAGATCTTCATAGAATATGTAGGAGCCAATATGAGCATCCAGGTTCCGCTATTGGTTATTGACCGGAGACGTGTCTCGGTCATGTCTACATAGTTCTCGAACCCATAGGGTCCGCACGCTTAAATTTCGATGACAGTTATATTATGAGTTTATGCATTTTGATGCACCGAAGGTTGTTTGGAGTCCTGGATGTGATCACGGACATGACGAGGAGTCTCGAAATGGTCGAGACATGAAGATCGATATATTGGACGACTATATTTGGACACCGGAAAGGTTCCGGATGAGATTGGGACAATACCGGAGCTCCGGGAGGTTATCGGAACCCCCCGGGAGGTATATGGGCCTTAATGGGCCTTAGTGGAAAGGAGGGGAAAGGAGCAAGGGAGGGCCCCCCCCCAAGCCCAATCCGAATTGGGAGGGGTGCCGGCCCCCCCTTTCCTTCCTCCCTCCTTCCTCTTCCTTCCCTCTCCCTCTCCAAATAGGAAAGAGAGGAGTCCTACTCCAGGTGGGAGTAGGACTCCCCCGCTAGGACGCGCCTCCCCCCTTGGTCAGCCCCCTCCTCCACTCCTTTATATACGGGGGAGGGGGCACCCCATAGACACAACAATTGATCATTGATCTCTTAGCCGTGTGCGGTGCCCCCCCCCCCTCCACCATAGTCCTCCTCGATAATATCGTAGCGGTGCTTAGGCGAAGCCCTGCGACGGCAGAACATCATCATCGTCACCACTCCGTTGTGCTGACGGAACTCTCCCTCGACACTCGGCTGGATCGGAGTTCGAGGGACGTCATCGAGCTGAACGTGTGCAAGAACTCGGAAGTGCCATGCTTTCGGTGCTTGATCGGTCGGGCCGTGAAGACGTACGACTACATCAACTGTGTTGTGCTAACGCTTCCGCTTACGGTCTACGAGGGTACGTAGACAACACTCTCCCCTCTCGTTGCTATGCATCACCATGATCTTGCGTGTGCGTAGGATTTTTTTTGAAATTACTACGTTCCCCAACAATAACAAGACTTGGGTTGTTGTGCCTCGGCCGCGCGGAGTCAATGTTGTTGGGAGCAAGTGGATCTTCAAGACCAAGCACCGTCCAGATGGCTCCCTTGATAGGTACAAAGCTCGATTGGTCGCTCGTGGTTTCACCCAGCAGCTTGGCATTGATTATGGTGATACGTTCAGTCCGGTTGTCAAGCCGGCCACCATTCGACTAGTTCTTGCCTTGGTTGTGTCTCGCGGTTGGAGTCTTCGGCAGATTGATGTCAGCAACGCTTTTCTTCATGGGTATCTCTCCGAGGACTTCTATATGCAGCAGCCACCTGGCTTCGAGGATGCTCGTTTTCCCTCGCATGTGTGCAAGCTTCAGCGTGCTCTCTATGGACTCAAACAGTCTCCTCGTGCATGGTATGCTCGGCTCAGTACCAGTCTTCTCGAGTTGGGTTTCGTCTCCTCCAAAGCAGATACCTCTTTGTTTTTCTTCTGCTATCGTGATGTTCAGATCTATATGGTTGTCTATGTGGATGACATTTTCATTGCCGGATCTTCTCCACGTGCGGTTGATGGTCTTGTTCATGCCCTCGCGGCCAGTTTTCCTATCAAGGACCTTGGGCCGTTGGAGTATTTCCTTGGTCTGGAAGCGTCATACAATTCAGGGGGGATGACATTAACTCAACGGAAGTATGCCTTGGATCTTTTGTATCGTGTGAGCATGGAGAATTGTAAGCCTACTTCCACACCGATGTCTACTTCTGATCAACTTGCACGAGTGTCTGGACAGCCTCTCAGTACCGATGATTCTTTCCGGTATCGCAGTGTTGTTGGTGGGTTGCAGTATTTAACATTCACTCGCCCGGATATTTCGTTTGCAGTGAACAAGGTGTGCCACTTTCTCTCACAGCCCACTGATGCTCATTGGGAAGCCGTTAAGCGGATTTTACGCTATGTGAAAGGAACATTGCATACAGGGATGAAGTTTCGCAAGGCTGTCTCTACTAGCATTAGTATCTTCACTGATGCAGATTGGGCAGGATGTCCGGATGATCGTCGATCTACTGGAGGTTTCGCCATATTTGTTGGACCGAACCTCATTTCTTGGAGTTCGAAGAAACAACCAACAATGCCAAGATCGAGCACAGAGGTCGAGTACAAAGCCTTGGCGAATGGAACTGCTGAAGCCATCTGGATAGAGTCACTACTCAAAGAGCTTGGAGTGTCTCAGCAGCGTGTTCCAGTTCTCTGGTGTGATGACTTAGGGGCCACATATCTGACTGCCAACCCAGTTTTCCATGCGCGTACCAAGCACATCGAGATTGATTTTCACTTTGTGCGCGAGCATGTTGCTTCTGGAGCTCTTGAAGTCAGGTTCATTTCTTCTAACGATCAGCTGGCTGATGTGTTTACTAAACCAGCCACCAGACAAATGCTAGACCGTTTTAGTACCAATCTAAACCTTGTACGGAATAGAAGTTCAGATTGAGGGAAAGTGTTAAAATAGGTTTAGCGTGTCGTGTACATGTCCTTTGTATGTATGTAATTGTATATGCTGATTGTTATATATAAAAAGACGTGGAGAGGCTTTGCCCCACGGGAAACCCTAAACCCTATTCTCAAACTTGAGACAGTCAAGTGAAGAAAGTAAAAATGCGGGAAAAGGTCCCACCAGTCAGCATGAAGAGGCCGCGGCCGGTCAGGTGCGAATCAATGGCGTGAGTGTGTGGGTGGGAGGATGACGCGGGCGCAGGACCTCGCCGGCAGCGACTTCAGTGGCCGCCTCACCCACTTAATCTCATCATAATCAATTAATTAACCTCTTCCACTGATACGAGCGACCAAGTCTAGTCCCTTCAGCAACGCACATTTAGGATTGGAAACGATGAAGTCCCAAGTTCCTTTGCATTTCAGTGATCAAGTTTTTGTTTGGAAAGTTCTTAAAGTGATTAAGTAAGCAGGTCATGACTCATGACGGAACTTTCAGGCATTCTAGAAACAGAAAAGAAGCTCTGAAAATGTTGACAGTATTTTGTTTTCACAGAACCTGTGTTCTCTCTGACACTTATCTACTTAGAGACGCCGATTTCTGGATGGCAAATGTGATAAATGTGCTTCTGCTGCTCTGAATTTTGCTTCCCCTTGTTCGATTCAGTGACCATGACAAAAAACTTGTTTTTCTGTTTCTTCCTGGTGATCAAACTAGTAACTTCAAAAGGGAGCAATTTTGGACTATCACTAAAACATAACTAATATTCCATAATTTGATTGTTAGCGCCCTGCGTAACTATGGGATATGATTTTACAGCGATCTTGTGACGTGGCTTGCCATTGTTTCGTTGCGTAGGTAAATATAACAAACGCCAACTTGGAAGGGCCGCTTGTGACAGGGAACACTTCTTTCAGAGGTTCCAACATATATGGGGTAGGCAAGTGCTACTACTCCCTCCGTTCCAAAATAGATGACCCAACTTTGTACTAAAGTTAGTGCAAAGTTGAGTCATTTACTTTGAAACGGAGGGAGTACATGCTTATCCTCAGTTGCCGTCTCAACTCTCAACATATTTGGATGTGATCAATGTTAACGTATTGATACAACATAAGTACTTAATGTTCAGAATGTTTCTCTGAATCTGTGTTCCTGCTGCATCCTACTGATTTGCATTTGTTTCTTCATCTCCTCTCCTTAGAGATTCCAGCCAGCAGTAGACAAAAAGCAAGACAATTTGTAGTAAAGCTTGACCACGGTCAAGTGTCGAGTTCTCAGACAGTAAGTGATATTATTTTTTTACTGTTTGGTGCTGAATTCAGGTGCAGGCTAATTCCGATGCCGACCTTAGAAATGCCGACATCTAACTGGCAAATGTGACAAAGGTACGGTAGTAGGTAAGCATCAAGTATGTCAGGAGAGTTCAGGTTCAGAATAAGCAGTAACATGCTTGCGCTGATCTGAGTTTCGGTGCAAATCAGTGACCACCACACAATTTTTTTATTTTTTGTTTCTTTCTGACCTACCATCCAAAATAGTACCTCCAGAGAGACTAAATTGAACCGTCACTGGAGCAGGCTTAATATCGTGAATCCTTTTATTCTTGGCCGCTTCAAGATATATATGATGACTAATTCAAAAATATCAACCTTGGGATAAAGAGTTTACACTGCTTATGTTTACTTCCACTTTTTTCTTGTACGTAGGAAATGAAATTTTTTCTTTTTACTACAAATTTATAAGCTGTTTTGTTTCACTCATATAGCTATCTAGTTTAACTTACCAACCCAAATACTAAATAATAGAAGGCATATAAATAGTTAATGGATTTTATAGGAAAAAGATCTATTTTAACGAATCACACGTAGAGATATTGCTAGCACACAAAATGTTAATGGTATTTCATAACTAATGGATTGAGCAGCAGCTCGAGAAGGTGTGGATTGGTAAATACAGGCCCCTTACATACACGCTATGTGAAAAATACCAACTATACAAAAACTTGCTTGTTCAGGTAGCTAATACTTCTTACATACACGATATGTGATAAAAAGCCAATTATACAACAACTCGTCTATTCAGTTAGGTAATGGAACCAAAGCAACAGAATTGAGATAAGCATCCTTGATTCCATGTAGCTTGATTGCTGATATTGATGCCTGGAAATGCTATTCATTTTTCCTTCTTCACTATCAAGGCTGATGCAGTAACGCCCATAGGGTGTGGATTCGTAAATACGGGGTCCTTACGTACAAGCTATGTGATAAATACCAACTATACAAAAACTACTTGTTCAGGTAGCTAATACTTCTTACATAGACGCCATGTGATAAAAGCCAATTATACAACAACTTGTCTACTTAGTTAGCATTAAGATAAGCATCCTTGATTCTATGTAGCTTGGCAGCCACCCCCTGCATGTTGATATGATCGCCAGGGGATGGCTTGGTGCAAGAAAGGCCAACTTTTAGCATAGATAGAAGACATTCTGAACATTTTTTGCCATTGGAGTTTCCTCCAACTCTTGTAGCAGTTGGGGGTCAACAATCTCCAATACCCTAACTAAGAAGCTGGCCTCTATAAACTTCACTATGTTGAGTCCATCCTTAAATATGTCATCAGTCGGCCTTCTTCGAATGAATATCTCAAGGAAAACGACACCAAAGCTGTACACATCCGCAACAGTTGAAACTTGACCGCCCCCAGCATATTCTAAAGAATGAAGAGAGCGGAGTTATATCACTATCACTGCTTAATATAGATGCGGAATAAATGTACCAACTTGAAACTGAAAAAAAGACCGTTACCTAGAGCGGCGTATCTATTAAGCTTCATGCACTAGCCAATGCAACCAAAAGTCCGAACTGATGAAAAGGGCTAGTGCAGTCCACATATACTGTAACACCCCCTCTCACGTGTGACGGGAAAGACAAGTCAACAAGTGCAACCGGAAGAGAACGACGGCGCGCGAAACTCACGTATGACTCAATAGGCCTATACGTGGACACAAAGGGGGGCAACAACAATTTTTTCATAAATTGCGCAAACCAGGACATGAACTCAAGACCTTAACGCTCTGATACCATGTTAAGCTTCATGCACTAGTCAACGCAACCAAAAGTCCGAACTGATGGAAAGGGCTAGTGCAATCCACATATACTTTAATGGTATCCAATCGTCCCCATTACTGTAAAAGAAGAAGAGTTGGAGTTACCAAGAGATGACATTGTGGAACCAACTTTGAATCTAGCCAGGCCGAAGTCTCCAAGATGAGTTGTCATATTGTCATCCAAAAGAATGTTGCTAGGCTTCAAATCACAATGAATCATTGTTTCTTGGTTGTTATGGTGCACATACTCCGGTGCATCCGCTATGTCCACCACAATATACTTATCCTTTTAGCCATCGCAATGAGGATCAAATCTAAAGAGCTTTCATACTGTCTAGTTGAGTATAGTAGTCTATGTAAGTCCCCTCGTGGCATGAGCTCATGGACTAGAGCCTTGAAATCATTGCCATTAAAATCAATGGTTGAGCATGCAGTTAGGATAGGGATTAGATTGTGGTGTCTCACATTTCTCAACATAAAGCTCTTGTGTGCCCCTCTTATCTCTAGGTTGAACACTTTCACAACAACCTCTTTTTCATCATGAACCAGTTTCCCTTTATATACGGAACCGTAACTCCCTCTGCCAATTAGGTTGGACGTTGAGAATCCGTATGTTGCTCTGGCTAGATCATTGAAAGAAACTTGGGGGAGTTTTGTAGCAAATGATGGTATAGATGTAGATTTGCTCTCGTGCTTTCCTCTCCAGAGGAATAAGCCAAACATGACCATAGCAAGTGACATCAAACTAGCTATTGGGATAACTACTTTAAGCACTAAAGATTCTTTGTGCCTAGTTGAATTTGAAGGCATCACAAAACATGCTAGCATATGTAACTCCAATACCCCACCAAAAAGCCCCTGATTTCCATCAACCCGCACGGCGGTTGCATTATTGAAGATCCCTTTTGTTGGAACTGCATCATGAAGTTGGTTGAATGACAAATCTAGATTCTCAAGAAGTTGTAGGTTTCCAAGAGATGTCGGTATTGACCCACTTAAGTTATTGGCAGAAAAAATTAGAACTTTGAGGTTGCTTATCTTTCCTAATGAAGTGGGAGTGATTCCTAATGACAGCTACATCACCTCCGTGTAGACCCGACGCGTCCGTTTCCCCCTCCAGGTGCCGGCGGCGGCGCCGTCCATGCGTGCTGCCTCTTCAGACATGGCACCACTACTAGGAAAAGGGCTATAGATAGGACTGATTCTAATGGCGCACCAGGTAAGTAGTGCGCCACTACTATATACTAATGGTGCACCGGTTGCTCATGCGCCATTAGTGTGGAAGACACTAATGGCGCACCGTGCTCACGGTGCGTCACTACTATTGATTTTTTTCCATTTTTCCATACAAACTAATGGCGCAGGATGGCAAAGTGCGCCATTACTTGTTAGAACTAGTAATGGCGCACGACCAAGACAGTGCGCCATTAGTATATATTTTTTTTTTACTTTTTTGCAAACCTACTAATGGCGCACTATGCCAAAGTAAACGATTAATGGCGCACTTTTCCACAGTGCGCATTAGTATACATATGTTTTTTTTTTTACTTTTTTGCAAAAAGTACTAATGGCGCACCACCTGCCGGTGCGCCATTAGTAACTAGGGTTACTAATGGCGCATTTTGTGGTGGTGCGCCATTAGTAACCTGGGACCAACAAGATATTTTGGATAACCCACCTACCCACTCACTTTCCCCACTTCATTCTCTCCACCTCCTCCTCCAAGCTTGTCTCGGCTGCCTCCTCCTCCTCACCTCATTTCCACCATAGATTCATCAAATTAAGTGGTGAAATTACCTTTTTTTTGATAGGTAAGTAAGGGGAAAGCTATCTTCATGATGTAGATCTACTTTTTTTCTCCCTAGATCGCTCCAACAACGTGCACATGCACTTTTTGTGGCCTAGCTAGATCTATGTATGTTTGTGGTGTTTCTTGTGTTTGTGGTGTTGCATATATGTTTGTATTTGCAGGTACCGGTATTTGAAAGGCGATAGTTGCCAATATTTTGCCGGAATGTTGATTCATTTCCGTTTCGGCAAGAATTTTGGCACTATGCATTCTTTTTGGTCCTATTTTTAGGGAAGGTCATGCCAAATTTTTTCTTGGTGCTAAAATATCGTTTTGCTCTACCCCGCAGGAGACCATGGTCCGCACGATGACCGAAGGCATCGTGAATAGGTTTTTGAGCTCCACGAAGGCCGAGATGCTTCAAAAGAACGAGACGGAGATAAGATGTCCGTGTCGAAGATGCAAGCTGAAGAGCCTTATTGCGGACCCGGATTCCGGGCAGGTGCGGGATCACCTGCTCTTGCGTGGTTTCATGGATGGCTATCGGTGGCAAGGTGATGAAGATGACTATGAAGTCGTCCATGGGGTCCGGGCAAGAAATGAGGAAGGGCAACATGACAACCACCGCGGCGAGGGCGGGCGAGAAGACGAAGAATCTCCAGGACATGATCACAACGGTGATGATGTACACAATCATCATGTAGAAGATGTCGTACATGATGATGAGGAAGATCAAGACGAAGGGCATGATCATGAAGATGAAGATGCCGGAGCAGACGACGATGGAGGCTGGGTGCAGGACCCTCATATTCAAGAGCTGCCCAAGCGACGGATAACGCAAGAGCTGCCGCCCGAGAGAAAGCCAAGCTGGATCAACTGGATATAGACGCGGTTACTCCATTGTATGAAGGATGCAGGCCCGAGGATACCCGCTTGAAAGTAACGCTCATGGCTCTGGAGATGAAGGTAAAACACAAAATGACCGACGCATGCTTCGACGAGAACATGTCATTCTGGCACGAACGTCTTCCCAAGGGGAACAAGTGCCCGACCAGTTTCGAGGAGGCGAAGAAAATCGTGTGTCCTTTGGATTTACCGCACGTGAAATACCATGTGTGCATGAACAATTGCATCATTTATCGGGACGAGCACGCGGAGTCTATCATATGTCCGGTGTGCGGCGTCACTCGATACAAGAAGAGGAAGAAAGCTCCTCGAAAATCGATGTGGTACTTTTCGATCACTCCTCGTCTGCAGCGGTATTTCGCGGACCCTAAGGTAGCAAAGCTCCTGCGTTGGCACGCGGATAGGCAGGAGAAGAAGCGGGAAGATGACGGAAATGATCCGGAGATAAATAAAAAGACAAGATGCTGAGTCACCCTAAGGATGCGAGCCAGTGGCAAGCGTTGAACTTCGAATACCCAGAATTTGGGAAGGATCCAAGGAACATCGTGCTCGGCACGAGCACCGATGGAGTCAATCTGTTTGGCAGCCAGAGAAGCACACATAGCACCTGGCCTGTGTTTGTGTGGATGTACAACCTTCCCCCCTGGTTGTGCATGAAGAGGAAGTACATTCACATGAGTATGCTAATTGAAGGGCCGAAACAACCAGGGAACGACATCAATCTGTATCTGGGGCTCTTTGAAGGAGGAGCTAGACACGCTGTGGAAACGCCAGCCAATACGTGGGGCGCCGCAGAAAGAATATTTCCCTATGAGAGCCGCACTGCTCACGACGGTGCACGACTATCTCGGTTACGGATATCTCGCGGGGCAGGTAGTCCACGGATTTTCTAGATGCATAAGGTGCATGGATGACACAACGTATCGCCAGCTAGATAGAGATCCCGGGTCTTCGAAAACCGTGTTCATGGGACATCGAAGGTGGCTTCGCGACAATGACCCGTGGAGGAAACGCAAGGATCTGTTCGATGGTGAAACCGAACCCCGAAAACGCCCATGTACGAGGAGCGGCGAGGAAATAGACGAGCTGTTGAAAAATTGGAAAGACTGCCCACTGCCGGGAAAGAAGCAAAAGGCGCCAGAGCCGGGAAAAAAGCGAAAGGCGCCAGAGCCGCTGCTGAAGGTATGGAAAACGAGGTCTGTTTTATGGGACTTGCCATACTGGAAGATCCACCATGTGCCTCACAGCCTTGATGTCATGCATATCACGAAGAACGTGTGCGAGAGTCTGCTTGGTACCCTGCTCAACATGCCAGAGAGGACCAAAGATGGGCGGAAAGCAAGGGCAGACTTGAAATCAATGGGCATCAGGCAGGAGCTTCACGCTAATGATGATGATGATGATGATGATGATGATGATGATGATGATGATGATGATGATGATGATGATGATGAGGCGAAGCAGGACACAGAAAGTCGTCGCAAAGGAAAAAAGGCCAAGAAGACCGGAAATGACTACCCTCCCGCGTGCTTCACTCTAAGTCAAGAGGAGATCGAGCAGTTTTTCACCTGCCTCCTAGGAGTAAAACTTCCTTCTGATTCTGCTGGGAAGATAAGCAGTACCTAGACCCAGTGAAGCGAAGTTCAGCGGGATGAAGTCTCACGACCGTCACGTCTTGATGACGCAGATACTTCCAGCTTGCAATCCATGGGGATCATGGGCGCGCCGTTAAGTGAAACACTATTTGGCCTATGCAACTATTTCGACGTCATCTCTCGGAAGTCGATTGGTGTGAGGCAACTCGAAGGCTACAGGAAGAGATCGTGGTGATACTATGCGAGCTTGAGATGTACTTCCGCCCGCATTCTTGACGTTATGGTGCATCTGCTGGTTCATATCTGGAGGATATCATCCAACTCGGGCGGCGTTCCTGCACAGCATGATGCCGTTCGAAAGGATGAATGGTGTCATCAAAGGATACGTTCGAACATGTCACGTCGAGAGGAAGTATAGCGAGGGCTTTCGACCAAGAGTGCATCTCCTCTGCACGAATTATCTAGGCATCGAGAACCCGTTGGTCTGCCCGTCAACAGGCACCTCGGCAGGCTCGCTGGATGGGGTCACCGTGAGGGTCGCCGCGAAATGCATGTCGACTACGAGGGTTGACTCTCCGACTTTGAAAGAGCAAACCTAGTCGCGCTACAACACATAGACGTGGTCGATCCTTGGGTGGTAGAGCACAAAACCTTTATTGAGAAGACGTACAATGACCGAGGCCAACAGAGGACGGACGGAGATATACTCAAAGAGCACAACTCATGTTTCACGCGTTGGTTCAAGCAGAAGCTTCTGTCGTACCCTTTACATGAAGATTCTTCCGCGGAAGAACAACTCATATTCGCCTTGTCACAGGGCGTCGAGCACAACCTGATGACCTATGAGGCGTACGATATCAACGGCTACACATTCTACACCGATGACAAGGACATGAAGAGCGATGGTTATCGGAACTCCGGGGTAACAATGGAATCCTACACCGGTAAGGACAAGGACAGATACTACGGAAGGATCGAGGAGATCTGGGAGCTGAGCTACGCTGGAGAGAAGGTCCCGATGTTCCGTGTCGATGGGCCAAGAGCGTCCTAAAAGAAGACCGATATTTCACCACCATGGTTATACCCGCCAAATCCAAGATCATGGGCGCAAGCGTCACCGCAAAAATGAGCCATGGGTACTGGCTTCCCAAGTGGACCAATGCTTCTTCATTACCGACCAAAAAGCCCGGTCGTGTTGTCGTGAGGAGAGGCAAAGGAAGATCATCGGAATGGATGGAGTAGCCAATGAGCAACACTTGACAAATCGGCGACCAAGATCGAACATGACGACGACGATGAAGTAGCAGCACACACCACAAGAAGAAGCAGGACCACCCTACCTAAAGGGCGTCTGTTCCACGTAAGAACTCCATTTGCAAAAAAGAAGGGCAAGAAGATTGTGAACAGATAGCTAGCTAAGATCGATTGTATTTAAATCGTAGTCTTCATTTCTCGATTGTATTTCATGGGCACTTTTTGATATCATGAATATTTTTAAATTTCATGGGCACTTTTTGAATTCATGAGGACACTTGATCTCGATCCCCCTCCATCTCGATCTCGATCCCCGCACCCTCCCCCGCTCCACCGCCGCCGCCGATGATATTTTCAAGTAAGAAATTTGAACATATTTTTTAAAAAATTATTACTGTTTTTATAAAAAAATATTACTGTTATGATTTAAACAAGTTTGAACATATTTAAACACAAATAAATATAAAAAACAGCATTTAAAATGCATAAAAAAATATTAGGGAGCCTGGGAATCAAACCCAGGACCTCTTGGTGTGTGTGTTGTGTGCTGACCAGTCGGGCTGGTGGGTGGGTTCTGTTGTAGATAGGGTTAGGTTGTAGATATGGTTAGTGGGCTAGATTAAAACAAAATTCTAATGGCGCACCGAGGGAAGGTGCGCCATTAGAATAGTCATACTTATGGCGCCTGATGGGCGGTGCGCCATTAGAACCTCCCCTAGCTATCCTCCCTCTCTCTCACCAGATCCCCTTCGACCCTCTCTCCCTCGCCACCAGATCCACCCGCGCGCTGCCCCGACCCACGCCGCCGCCGCCCCCGCGCCTCTGTCTCCGTCGCCGCCCCCAGTCAGCCCCTGCCCTGCCCCCCATCGCCGTCCGCTCCCAATCCACCCCCCCCTTGCCTTCACCGCACCCACCCACCCCCTCCCTCGCCTTCCCAGCCCTCGAGCTCCACCGTGCGAGGCGACAGGCAAGGCGGCGGGCAGAATCTGCTTCAACACCGGGCCGGCGAGCCGCGGAACCAGGGCGCGACGGCGCTCGACCCCTCCACCTCTTCTTCCTCGGGTCGCCGTTGTCTTCCTCAACTTTGGCCACCTCTGTTGCTACTAAGCTGTCGCAGGGCCTCCTTGCGCCTCCCCGGTGAGCTCCGCCTCTTCTCCCCTCTTCCTTCTCGCAGGTCCAGCAAATCAGCGATAATCCTGTTGATTCCGGCTGTAGTATTTCAATCCAACATGGCGCCCGAGCAGCAAAGTGGCATCATTCAGGGTATACTTAGGGCCATGATGACACAAGCATTTAAACAACGATACAATATTACAAAAACAATGCACAATGATTTTGCTAGTATTTAAGCAAAGAGCAACTTTTCCCCAAGAAAACAAAGAGAATTAGTTTGTAAATACCACTGACAAATGGAACACGCCGATCAGTTATCACCGCAATTTCCAACATATATATGACATTTGCTGTTTGAGTTGTTAGTTTTTCCCATTTCTCGTTCAGTCAATTCAGACAAATGCTAAACCTTTATACAGAGAGATGGAAACAGATGCTTCCTGTGTAGTATAATTTTTTTTACTAGGTTGCCAGAAGAGGGGGGCTTACAGGTAAAACTACCAAGAATTGTTATGAACAAATTGCTAGTGGTTGCTTGGCCACTCACTACAACTAATTTCACATAACCAAAATGATAAAAAGGGAGATGATGGCAACCAGTTTAGAAAACATTGTACTAGTGAGTGGTAACTAGTTTGAAGAAAATTGTAAATAAGATTCCAGCAAATTAGTGATCTAATTGTGATAATCCTGCTCACATCCCCACTTGCAGCAGAGGCAGGCAATGCCTCTATATGCTCTGTTTTACTGCCTAGCTAGAGCACAAACCTAGCCCAGTTGTGTATTCCCAATTGCTAGTGGTCTAAATGATGTTTCCCTAGTTGGGTGAGACTGACTTGGCTCTTTCTTGGAGGAGACAGATCAAACAAGTGTTGTCAGTTTTGTTTGAACTTCAAAGAGTGTTGTGACTTGGCTCTTAATCAAAAGACTGTTGTCAGTTTTGTTTGAACTTTGTTTGACCGGAGGAAATTACTCTTAAATGCTAGTCCTATTCGGTGGAGATTTTTCTTGTCTGAGTTACATGAAGATATTTTTCTGATATTATTATAAAACTGCACGGTGTGTGTTCAACTTGTATCTTCTAGCTTAAGTTTAACTTGTCTGAGTTACACTCAAGTTATAATGTGTTTAACTAGTAAAATTCAGTTAATAACAACATCAGTAAAATTCAGTTAATTAAGCAAGAAGAGAAGAGAGAAAGTAGAGAGCAAGAGGAGTACTTGCATTAACTGAAATGTTTTACTTTAAACTTGCAAAATTGCAGTACTCCTAAAACTACTGCAAGCAAGAACTATTGTTGGAGGGCACTCTTGTAGGGATATTCTCTGGTCTCTTCAAACTTGCACTACTGCAATTTACTCGGTGATACTATAGTTCTTTGCAAATTCTCTTCTCTACTCCACTGCATGCACTTTGCAATACACTACTCCACTGCATGTTTAATCGCTTAACGAGAAAAAGGTACAGAACAAGCAAATGTAAGAAAAGAAGAGAGCTTGTACTGCCAGTACATCATCAGGCAGTTCACCAGAGATTTTCAAGTTAGACATACTCCCAGGGGTAGATGAGGAGAGAATATCATGAAGGAACAATTTAGTTTTAATTAATGGAAAAGTTGCATTTACTTGTAGTGAAAGGAACAATTTCAGGTAATTATAAATATTCAATAGCAGCAGAGGCAAGCGATAGCGATGGCAGTAGATGCCAACTTTTGATATGCATGCATGCATTCTTTGCTTGTTTATATTCATTCTTGTAAACTGAACATGCTCATCTATCTATCTATCTATCTATCTACCTGCTTAAGTATGTATGTATGCATTGTATTTTATTTCCTTGGAAAGTAAAGTTTATTTCCTGGCTGGCTGGCATGATGGCTCATGGATCCCTCAAATGCAGCTACAGCTTGAGCTCAATCTGATCTCATCTGAAATGAATCTATAAATACAGAGTGTAGTTAGTTCTGAGAGTAGCGAAATAGTTGCTGGATGCGATTACTTGCATGGGCCTGGCTGATGAAGAAAAACTTTATATATATTCATACTTGATGTTGACTCTATAAATCATACTTATTGGACATGTTTTATGTGTTGATCCATCAATTGATCACATTGAGAAAGACCATCGTGTCTCGACCATTTTGCAAAGGTCATGTCTCCGACCATTGTGTCGTGATGAATTTGCAGTACCCGAGAGGCCCTTGAGTTTGCTGGAATGTTGATTAACTTCCGTTCCGCAAATTCGGGTACTCCATATGTCCTATTTTCAGCAAAGGTCATGCTGAAATTTTCCGTGAATTTTAGCATGACTTTGCTAAAAATAGGACATATGGGGTACTTATGACTAATGCATGGGCAGGGTATCTTAGTACTTAGTTAAGTAGGATCAACTGCCCCGCCATTCTTGCTGCATTAAACCATAGGTGGCAATAGAGCCAAGTGATTAGGCCCAATTAGAATTCTCCTTAGCATCGATAAACCCTAGATGATAAACCCAACATAGGTGGCACTAGAGCCAAGTGATTAGTGCCAAGTGATTAGGCCCAACCTAGGGTGCCTCGGCATCGATAAACCCTAAATGATGAAAACTTAACTTGGCTGCCCCGGATGCCTCGGTGTCGATGAGAACCTAAATGATGTACGCTTAGGCTTTTAGGGTGCCTCGGCGTCGACAAACCCTAAATGATGAAAGCTTAGGCTTTTAGGGTGCCTCGGTGTCGACAAACCCTAAATGATGAGACCATGATCTTGTTCCTTGACAATAACCAACTTTTTGACCAAACTGTTTTCCTATTTAGAGCGAAACATGGCCCACAACGATGAGGCCGGTGGTTTGGGCGGCAAGCAATTCTGGGAGCTGTCCCAGGAGATGGAGGAACAACCTCACCGCTATGAGGACGCCGCGAAAGACATCGATCCTGATTACACAACCCCTAGTGGCGTCGGGGATGCCACCACTGATGGTGCCGCCGAGGAAGCCACCACTAATGATGGCGGCGCACACAGATGGCAGCCAATCGAATAAGCAAAGGAAGGACCGGCGTCCAATGCGCTCCGCACCGTCAAGGAGGAATTCACTCAAGTGGACTCCGGCGGAATCCAACGAGCCCAAACATATAGTCAAGGGTACTCGGTTTAGCTCGGGTGCATTCTCCGAACACCGTCTCGATCAACACCGAGAACCTTAGGCATAAGGACCGAGGAATTTGCACAACCTCCTCTTCACGAAGCTGCACGAGCGATACAAGTTCCCTTGAATTTGAAAACACACGCCTCTCGGGGAATAAAGTGAACAGTGCCGCCCTCACGAAGATGAGCACGACCACTGTCTACTTGGAGAAGCGCGGTGAAGAAAATGATTGATAAAGGTGATAGTTATGAGAAGATCAAGGCGAAATATCCTTTGATGGCGAAGATGAGTACAAGGAGTTCAAGATCAAGTGCTCGACCAGTGCAACCTCCGAATCAAGTCGATGGGGAAAAGAAATGCGGAGTTGAACTTAGGAGAACACAAACTCGGTCCCGTGGTTCTGAGTGGCGGAGCCTATATGGGACAAGGAGGGCGCTTGAGCGTGCCGAGCAAGGCCTACCACCCGCTTCGAGAAATACAGCGGTAACAAGCGGACCAGGAACTATGTCGGGGCCCGGTACAAGGAGGACCCGATAACAAAGGAGCTTACCACGGATCCGAAGACCAGGCGCTTGAGCTTGTTCAGTAAGGAATACACCCAGCGTAATTAGCTCCATATGGTTGCACTCTAATTAATCCCCAATATTTCTAAATGGTTCACGTTCCTTTCGCAGCTGAAAGCGATGCGCTGGGTCGTCTCGAGCTCCCTTTCGACGCCCTTTAAATAGGGCGTTGAACATAATGAAAAGCAAGGATAAGCTCACTAAGCCGGCGTCGGCAGGTCGTGTGCCCGGCAAAGGCTTGTCCACAAAATGGGGTCATACTATACCGCTGGTGTGGGAAGGAGAAAAAGGCCAGCTCGGAAAGCCGACGCGAGGTTGAAGCACTCAAGGCACAAGTGGCGCGGATTCGGAGCTTGTCCAAGAGCAAGTGGAACAACAAGCGGGACGAAGCTCAACGCCATGGTGCCTATGTTGATTCATGGGCTGACGACGTGGATTGCGGGCGGCAATCAGGCCTCCCGGTTCCCGGCTTCACGGCCAGAACTTCGCCTGCAACCGCAGCGGCGCCATTGGTGTCTCCGGCGGCGCCATTGGTGTCTCCGCGGCGGCGCCATTGGTGTCTCCGGCGGGCGCGTATTCGTGTCTCCGGCGCCGCACGGCATTGAGCTTAATGCACCGGGTGTCGCGGGCGGCACCTCGCCAAAGCTCCCCCTCCGTCGATTACCGCCCGCCGTTGGCGGTGCCTCGACATTAGCCAAGCTCGGCGGCATCACGGTAACTAAGCCTCTCAGCCGATGACTTCATCTCCTTGCCTTTGATGGGGCATCCTCGCCCAGTACATGTTTTCGCGAGGCACCGCCGACGTTCCTTGCACTCTTACGCGCCGTGGGCGTCGAGTTGGTCGATGTCGCCAAGGGCAGAATTGTTCAACCGGCAACCGCATGTTCCACGGTAATCCGATGCCACCCATAGTGTATAGGGTTGAAGTGGTTCAGGTGCTGCCGAGGCTGCGACGAAGCTGTTACCTCGGTTCGACCAGCGGGGCCGACGAAGAAGATGAGATGACCCTCGGCGCTGCGTAAACTGGCGCTGCTTTGGCGAAGAGCCGATTCGTTTGGGGCGGGGACACCACCCCACGACAAGACCGCCCGATCGTGCGGCGCCAAGCCATGGCAAAACGCCGCCGCGCTACGGACCTGCGGACATCCCTATGTCGGGCATCCCTATGGCACAGATCCGGACAGCCCTATGGCACGAGGATCCGGACGGCGGCGACAACGACGACGGTACATTTACCAAAGTCGATTAGTACTTTGCCGAACATGGATGCGCGACGAGTTCTGCGGGCCTCTTTCTCAAGAACCCAACCAAGGCGACCGCAATCTAGCTGATGCGGTGGAGAAATCCAATTGCAATAGGCGTCGTCGGCGTTCGAGTTCTCGAGAGACGCCTCCGCTCCCGCCTTCACCGAGCCTCAGATAGCTGAGGTGCAAAATATTATCAGCCCCAACACGCTCAAGAAAGCGGTCTATGAGCAGATAGCTGAGATCAAGAAGAAGGGACGGAAACGAAAGACTAACAAGGGCGCCGGTGCGAGCCAGCCGGCACCAAGTTCGATCCGTGCTCAGGACGGGCCACCTTCACCTAAGGATATCTCGAGGAGGGTGCATGTGGCGGGTAGGGCGATGCTACCGCCAAATATGCTGAATGCTGCAACCGGTTCTATGCGGAGTCTGCACGACAGTGTTCTTTCTTTGGAGAAGCGGCGTCTGAGAGAGAATGATGTGGCATACCCGGTTTTCGTGGCCAAGGTGCCAGAGGGCAAGGGCTTTGCGGATGGCAACATCGGGGGTACGATCGTCCTGCGGTTTGATGACATCTTTGCTATGTTTAACCTTCATCCGCTGCACTACACCTTCGTTCGGCTGTTTTAGCTGAGTATGGAGATGCGGATCATTAGAGACAAGACCCCGGACATCGTGATAGTCGACCCTTCTACATGCGTGCCAAGCACTTGAACAGCGCTGGGACCGCCAAGTTGCGAGTTCACACCTCGAAGGCGTCATTCGCAAACCCGGATAAGGATAACTTCCTTGTGGCTTACTTTCCGAGTAAGTCATCCCTTAACCGCCCCGTAACATATGATTTCTTAGATTTTGATCGTTCTTTTTTTCTAACATTCCGTGTTCTGTGCAGTGACACACATTGCACACTCATCCTCTTAAGCCCGAAATATTCCATGGCCACGTATTTCGACCCGAACCGTAACTCCAAGATAGACTACACAAATGTTAAGAAAGTTCTTGATGATGTTCTCCCCGGCTACGCCAATTCTGGAGGCACCTTCACCAAGGCAGTTCGTAAGTACGGCAAGCACATGTTCTCACACAATCGAAGTTCTGCTGTGTCAAGCAGCCTTTGGCGGTCGGAAGGATGCCTACTCGCCCTCCATCACATGCGAGGCGATCGTGAGGACCATCATCAACTTCGCTACAGATAATCTCAAAGATTGGGCGCGAGCTTGTCGGCAGTCCGGGCGCGGACCTCGACACAGAATTCTTTCGCATCCAATCGGAGTTTGCGGACATCATCCATCAAGATGTCCTTCATACCTCGGGCAGTTCTTCCTCGATATCAACCGTCCAACAGGTGAGATAGATGAAACGCTACAAATGCAGGGTGACAACGACCGCGATTTCATGACCATCACGACAGACGGCGGCTTCATCCACGCTCCTATCCGATGAGTCGAGTCGAAAGTAGTGATGTGTAGTTCTGAAACATTGATTAGCTCATGTTGTAATTAAGCTTTAATGAATTCGTATGTCTCTTTGGTTTGGACAGTCGTTCAACTTAGATGTAATAGATGCTATTTATTAGTAGGACCATGAATCGTGCTATTAATGTCTTGCTTTTCTCTTTCGATCCTTTTGTTGCATACTTACATATTGCTTATGTATTGTCTGCTGTTTGGCTTGTGCATAGAGATGCCATCGTACGTCGTGTACAAGGGTAAGGTTCCCGGAGTCTACGACGACTAGGAGGAGTGTCGGAGACAGGTTCACCGTTTTAGCGGTAACAGTTACAAAGGGTACACCACTAGGGTGGAGGCCGAATCTAGATATGCCCGCTATCTAGCGGGAGAGAGGAGGGAGCGTTGAAGGAACCGGATGAGGACCAGTTTGATCGCGATGATGCTCATCGTGATGACCACAACTCTCGTTTATGTGATGGTAGTTTAGATGATCGATATCGACTTGTAATGTGAAGACAAACTCGATACTCGCGGTCTTGAGACTTGTAATGTTTTATCTTTGTTCGGTCTTTTGAATTCAGAGACTAATATGATGAATTGTATTCGGAGACTAATCTTCTATTGTATTCGATGAATCTGATGTTGCTGTGTGCTGCTGTCTATATTCTGTCCAATAATATATTTTGTAACCTGTGCAAAAATCAGAAAAGCAAGAAAAACCAAATATTCATACTAATGGCGCATCAAGGCGAGTCGCCATTAGTATGCCAAAGGATACTAATGGCGCATCAAGGCAGAGTCGCCATTAGTGTGACAAAGCACAGGGTTACATATGGCCCCGGGAGGCATACTAATGGCGCATGGAGTTACATACTAATGGCGCCTCGCCAGTGCGCCATTAGTATATCAATACTAATGGCGCACGGTGGTGCGCCATTAGTAAAAATTTAATGGCGTGCTACTAATGGCGCACCGGTAGTGCGCCATTAGTAGGCAAAATCGGTGCACCATTAGTAGGCATTTTCCTAGTAGTGCACCACACCATCCCACAAGTATGAGGGTCAGGTGCGACGCTCCGGTGGCATTGTTACCCCCCGTCCCCAGGGCCCCCGTCCCGCCTAACCCTGGAGCGGTTGACCACGAGATCTAGCCCTTTGACTTCCCACGGACAGGCTTTGACCAGTGGACCTCTCCACCCGGTTGTGTTAGGTCAGCCCAGCCCCAGAGGGACACCTGGGAGCAACATCCGGGCCAAACCCACAGCTACATCACCTCCTTGTAGACCCGACGCATCCGTTTTCCCCTCTAGGTGCCGGCGGCGGCGCCGTCCGTGAGGGAGGCCACACCCCGGAGACGCGTGCCGCCTCTTCAAACATGCCACCACACCATCCCGCATGTATGAGGGCCCGGTGCGATGCTCCGGTGGCATTGCTACCCCCAGGGCCCTCGTCCCGCCTAACCCTGGAATGGTTGACCACGAGATCTAGCCCTTTGACTTCTCATGGACGGGCTTTGACCAGTGGACCTTTCCACCCGGTTATGTTAGGTCAACCCAGAGGGACACCTGGGAGCAACATCCGGGCCAAACACACAGCTACATCACCTACGTGTAGACCCGACGCGTTCGTTTTTCCCCCTCCGGGTGCCGGCGGCGGCGCCGTCCGTGAGGGGGGCCACACCCCGAAGACGCATGCCGCCTCTTCAGACATGCCACCACACCATCCGGTTGTGATAGGTCATCCCATATAAACACTTGGGAGCAACGTCCCCTCCGTATAGACCCGATGCGGCTGTTTCCCTCCTCCAGGTGTCGGCTGCCGGCGGCGGTGCCGTCCGTGAGGGGGGTCACACCCCTCCGTATAGAATTGAAAGTAAGGTATTTATGCTTATATTAACACATGCTACATGTAAGTTAATTAAATAATAATACGTAAAAGAACAAAAAAATTATATGAGATGCACACAAAAAAATCTATGTCGTCGGCATAGATGAGGCCTGGGGAGATGGCCGGCGCGCCACGGATCGGTGACGTGGCATCTATGCCGACGGCAGCCATGGGCATAGGTGGTGGTCGGTGCGCCTCGGATCGATGACGTGGCAACCGCATCTATGCCAACGGCCGCCCGTCTCGGCTATCGGCATAGATCAGACGCCGTTAGCCGCACGTCACGGGCGGGCCGCCGGGCACGCATCTATGCCGACGGCGGCCGTAGGCGTAGGCTGGGTCTAAGCAGACGGCATATATGTGCCGACGGTGGCTGTCGGCATAGCTCAGGATAGCCCGACGGCCTCTGTACGCCGACGGCCTGGGTCCGGCTGTAGCCATATCCAGGAGTAGGCCGACGGTGGCCGTCGGCACCGGCCCCGGTAGTGAATAATCAATCTCACCAGTCACGATCATCTCAAGCTACTTCTACCTCTGTACTTCTCTCACCTCCTCACGAGCAAACCTGGTGTCCCATGAAAATCCATCTCATGTTCATTGATCTCGCTACCAATCACCAAAAATTAAATCCTCACTATAACTGGTTCCTATAAATCTCATGTTCCCTTTCGATCGAGCTCCATAATATGTGAACTGATCTCATGTTTGTAAATAGATCTGATGTCTTTACACTTGTTCCTTGACATGAAACAGGATATGGCCTTTTCGGATGATGGCCTTCTCCGTGTCCTACACAAAACCAAGGAATCAAACCTGATCAAACCAAATAAGGCTCGACTCTGTAGGTATGGTTGCAGAGGAGCACAATGAGAGATAGGCGGGGAAGGACATGGCCGAGAGGAGCATTGCTGGGGCGTCCGATCTTGGCCCCCTTCCGTAGGCGCTGCAGCCTGTAGGGGTCACCTCAGGACGGCTCCTCGGCGGAGGGGAACACAGGTGAAGATAGATGGGAAGATGGCTGGAGAGAGGGCGTGGACAGCAAACGTGGGGCTGATCGAGGAGCTCCTATCATGTGGTAATCCAGGAAAGGAGCCGGCGCAAGGAACCCTTAACCCTCCTCACCTCAGCCCCGATCTCCATCCCCGCGTGGCGCCACCGTGGGTTGGGGAAACAGCAGGATGAGGCGGGGAGTTAGCGTGACCGTGGAGGGGCGGTGGCGGACGCAGAGACAGATCGATGTGATTTTTTTAAAAACTCAAACCACATTTTTATTTAACCGTCCATGAAGGGATCTCGTTCGAGACAGTCTGCAAAATAAGTTCGGGGAGCACATGCAGGCATGCAGCCACACCTTGCACAAATTATTGAACACTGCTTCCCTAGCTAACAAGTGAGCAGCTTTATTAGCATCACACCTCACCCACGAAACTTTCCAACTATCCCTCAAGGCCAGAATATGCTTGACCTCCTCCACAATAGGCCCCAGCGGTGAAAAATCCTTCTTTGTGCTTTGAAGTTTGCAAACAATTTCCCTGCAATCCGTTTCAATATGTACGTTGGCAATGTTTAACTCCTCAGCGACCTGGACGGCCCTTCTGCAAGCCAGGAGCTCCATCCTCGCTGGGTCACTCCCGAGTGGGAGGACATGGCAAACTCCTCCCAAAAAAGCACTGTCATGGTTTCTAAATACCATCCCCCCCCCCCTCGATGTGGCACCGTCGACGTTAACTTTCACCCACCCCACCTCTGGGGGCCTCCATTTTTCCTTCAACGCCAGCCTGGCCTGCTTACTCTTGCAGCCATGTATAGCTTGCCACTCGCCCATCAGTTGGACGACTCGTTTCGCTATCGCCTCCGCCTCCTCAATCCGCTGCCCGTCGCGTGCATTATTCCTCGCAAGCCAGAGCGCGTACGCTCCCTGTACCATGACAGCCCGCCTGTCATCTGTAGCTTCTGCGAACCACGACAGTAACCATCTCGACAACGCACTCTGGGAGCAAACTGACTCCGGCGGGATCGCCACCGGTACTCCCAACTCCGACTGCATTATCTTCCAGAACTTGACCGAGTGATAGCAGCCCCAGGATCGATGTGATTTAGATTAGGTTTGCGTGCAGTCGTCAACCAGGAAAAGTACTCCTTTTTTTTGTGGGAGGAGGGACGAAAACACTGACGAAAAAAACCAAACAAAAGTGGGGGATGAAAAAACCCGTGGAGGCTATTTTACCAACTGACACATTAGAAGTAGAGATTATACCCTAGTACACGGAACGCGATGGTCATTACCGTGCAGTGGTCACAAAAAACAAAAACGGGTGTCACGGGCCACATACATCGTTCCCCGACGATGGGGGCTCGCACAATAAAGCAATTTTGATCCAAATGTCGTGGTCATGAATGCGACCAAATTAAATCCCAGTTAGCTGAGTTTTTTTTTTTTTGAAAGCAAAGCAAAGCTTTATAGATCAACGGTGGCTAGGCATATCGCCCAACACACGAGCAGCCACAATGGGCGGTACAGTGGTGTTCCACTCCATACAAATGTCTGACAAACACATACGACCTATTCGAGCTAGTTCATGGGCTACAGAATTTGCCTCCCGCCGGCATGCTCGTATAGTGAACTTTGAGAACCACATCTTGAATTGTAGCTTTATGTCCTCGATGGCTGCAACATACGGTGAAGAGTCCGTTTTCTCAACATCCAGAGCCTCCGCGAGCAACTGTGGATCTGTTTCGAAAACCACTCTAATGGCACCTAACTCTGTTGCTGTCGCTACTACCGCACTCATTGCCCCGTTCTCGGCCGCAAAGGCATCCGCCGTGTGAGTCAGCCTACCCGCTCGGGCTATGATCACATGTCCCTCTTCGTCCCTAGCAACTACGCCCCATCCTCCCATGCTTCCTCCCGGCGTGAAGGCGCCATCCAGATTGATCTTGATCTCATCATTAGCAGGAGGGACCCATGCAGTTGAGACCACTTTGCCTGGCCGACTATACGTATCCTCATATTCCAGTGCGTCACATCGCGTTCGTCGGACTACCTCCGCTACATGGATCGGCTGCTCCCCTTCTCGTTTTCTATTTCTGTTATTCCACCAATGCCACCAAAATATCACTATCAGCATCCTCTTCCTCTCATCTCAGCTAGCTGAGTTTTGGCAATCCCCGTTTACTTATGAAGTTGAGGATGCGCCTTTCCTTTAAAAAAGATTTGCTATCCGAGTTCTTCTTTTCTTCTTCCGTATAGTACGCGCATCCTTCTGACCTTGTCGCGCACGTATTTTCAAATGCGCGTATTATTGCAGCTCGCTAAATTTTCTATGCAAAAAAAGAAAAGGGTCAACATTTCCTGCAAAAAAAAAGGAAAGAGGTCAACATCAAAGCAAAGGAAAAGTCCGGGTGCTGCGCGCCATTCTCAGTCGAGACAAAGGCTTACCTCCTGATACGATATCTTCTGGAAACTGCGGTGAAATCAGCACGCGACAGTGACGCCTGAAGCCCGGAACGTGGCTCTTACTGTCATACAACCCCCGGCCCAAAGTGTCAACACAGTAACGCACGCAGCAACTCCTAATCGCTGAAGTGATGGCGACGACCTACGCCGGCGGCCGCGAGCTGGGAGCCCAGGCGCCGGCGGTTCCATCCCACATGGATCGGCGGCATGTAGTGTTGATGCTGGTGGTCAGTCTCACGGCCAGCGTCTCCTTCTCGGCGGGACCGAGACCTGTGAGGGGACTCTGGCCCGACGACGGCGGGGGCGGCGCTCACATCGCCGGCGACCCGTTGCTCCACAATAGCACGTATCCCCAGAGATACCTGGCGTTATTCTATCGCAACGCCCCCACCTTTGTCGCGTTGCTGGCGGTCATTCTCCTCATTGCTCCCCCGAGGAACCTGATGATCAGCAGCAACCAGCGAATAGAATGGTACGCACTGCGGGTCGTCATGACCCGTATCATCCTGCTTTCCTGCTTGGCACCTGCTACTATGTTGCTGTGCGATGCTTGAGCTTCATGGCCTCGATCTGCATCATCACATTAGCGGTGGTCGTGTATTTTACATTGCTAATCAGTAATCATATCCCGGTGTTTTTCTGCCAAGGGGGGAGATGGAATATTATCTGCCCGGGTGGCTCAAGAAATTGTTTCGCCAGTCAATCAATGAGCCCATGGATGACGGGTATGATGAGGAGGAGGAGGACGACAGGGCAGTAGCCATGCAACCAAAGCTGGAGAGGAGGCGCAAGCTTCTGTTAACCCTTGCAATTCTTGCAGCAATACTCACCTACCATGCCAGCGCGAGCCCCCGACACGACTACCTGATCAGCTACCCGAGCCAGGCTACCGTCTTCGCCGCGTCCCTGTGCATCATTGCGATGCTGGCGAACAAAAAGCTCCCGGAGGCGAGAGGCGTAAGGTGGCACGCGCTGCGGGTGTGCGTGATACTTGAGGTGATCGGCCTCACGGGAGCCTTCGCCGCCTGGGGCTACAGGAAGATATCGGACGTCCTTATTCTGGTCTTGGCGGTTCTACTCTGCATCGCGTTCTACGTTACAATGTTCATCTCAGAAACGGCAGCAGGTCTTGTGCAGCGACTCGTACGGAAGTTCGGACGACCGCCCCAGCTCCTCATCGGAGCAGATGCCTTCACCGAGGAGGACGATCACTCGGAGTCGGAGGACGACTTGGAGTTAGGCATTGCAGGTGGGACGAACGAGGAGCCCCTCCAATTGGAGATCTCGTCACCAATCCTCGGTGGTGCGCTCACTCTGATTCTCGCCATCCCCGTGATGGCTATCCTCGCCAATCCAGTTAAGCTGCTCGTGGCAATAATTATCGCCTCGATCGGAGTCACCCTCTGGCGCAGGTCGTTCGCCCATCCACTCCGAGCTCTAGCCAGAGCTCTCCAGCGCCGGTGCACTGTCAACCTGCAAGGTACCACAGCCACGCCGCAGATTGGCTCTAGCTCCAGCGTCGCCACGACTCGCCGGGAACAACTGGTGTCAGTTATCTGCCAAGGACTGTGCAAGGTGATCGACACGCTGTGTTTGGGAACATGGATGTGGCTCCTAATCCTCGTCATTTGGGTCCCTTCGCTGAGGCACAACCTCAAGTTGAAGTTCAAGATGTCAAAGATATCTGGTGTACTAGGTGTGCTGGTTGTCGGGGCACCGACGATGGCCATGGCCACGACGGACAATCTGGACACGGCGACGACTGCAGGGACAAGCACCACGACTACGACTACAATTGATACCTCTACCACGGCTGAGACGACCACCGTAGGCACCCCGAACACACCTGCGACGGCTGCGTCCAGCATTAGCATTGGCCGCGGGAATGAGCTTCACGTTGAGCCAAGGCCTAGGAGGAACCGTCGGCCCAACAGCCGCCTCATCGGCCAGGACTGGGTCAACTGATACGTCGTGCTAAGTATGCGCTTTCGCTTGATCAGGGTCGCCATATGTGGCTTGCTTTTTTGCCGGACCCATACTGTATCCCCCCTGAACATTGATGAAAAAGATTAGCATCATTCTCAAAAAGAAAAACTGATATGTCGTGCACCCTTTTTTTTTTTTTTTGAACCGGGCATAACCCCTTTACATTAACTGAATAACGAAAATACAAAGTTTCAGATCAGAAACTAGGCGGGAAACGCTAAAGCGAGTTCAACGCACCGAGACACCTGTTGTGGGACAAAAACCCAGCGACACCTAATTCTCACATACAAGTACTCCAGCGGCAACCTCACAAAAACACCCAAACAGACCATAGCAAAAGATCAACATAGCCATAGCAAAAGAGGCATCTCAAAGCAACGTCACACTATTGGAATTTTCATGTACGTCGGGTGTAATGCTTTTCGTCGAGTGCTAAACCACGGACACTCGGCCAAGCAAGGTTTGCCGAGTGTCACTCTCAGCAAACCCACAGTCACGGCAAACTGACAACTTTGCCGTCACTACCTCACGGCAAAGAGGCACCGCACGGCAAAGTTGCAGACGCCGAGAGCCGCTCACGGCAAAGAAGAGCCACGTGGCATGCCCGTCCACAACAGACGGCTCCGTCAGTTACTGCGTACTTTGCCGAGCGTCACCCTCGGCAAACCATATACAACATCCTATTTTTTGTGTGTGTGTTCTTTCTAACTGACATGTGGTCCCACTGGTCACGTTTATCAGTAAAAGTTTTAAATAACTTGCTAAATATTTTTGAAAAAAAAATGACGATATGCCGAGAGCTGCTCTCGGCAATCCTTCTGACCAGTACGACAGCATGGCCCACATGGGGCTGACACTTACTTCGAGGCATGGACCATCAAACGTACCAAAGACGACAAGGACAAGGACCCTCTCCACCGGAGAGGGAGTGGATCAGCTCTAAAGCCCGGTCAGATGGAGAGAACTACACCAAAAAATTGAAGGAGACGTACGGGCCTGACGCTGATCCTCACGTGCTACCGTTTGACCCTCTTGTGGCCATTGCCGCGGCAGGCGGTAGCCCGAATGGCCGGATGGCGGTTCACCTCGATTCTGTCATAACCTCCTCCCTTCCGAGAGTCAACACGCTCTGTGCTATGAGTACTGGCTCTACTCCTACCGTAGAGCGTGACGTACCACATTCCATGAGCATTATTGAGGATATTCAGGTCAGTGTTTCTTCATTGATCCTTCATGGTCCTGCATATTTGCATTTCAACATGAATGACATTTGCATTGCCTTATTGTAGACTCGACTGATTGACACCGAGAAAGAACGAGATGAAAACTGGGCCAAGTTGAAGGCACAAGATGATCTAGTGAAGTCTTTACAACATATGGTGGCCAATCTTTATTCCATGCAAGGCCAACCAGTGCCAGAGATGCCACCGACGCCAGAGTGGAACATTGTGAGTTTCGTTCAAACTATTTCTATCACCATTTTCGGCATTACCATATGCATTCATCTCACTATTGGGTCAATCCATCACAGCTCAACCCATCACAAGGGTCGAACAATGTTCCAACCTCAAGTTGGGGCAGCAAATGGAATGATGCCTTCTAATGTTGATGTTATCACTCCGGTTGATGGAGTTGGGGCAGCAAACGGAATGATGCCTTCTAATGTTGATGTTATCACTCCAATCTCCAAAATCGCGTGAACTTCATGTTATGTTATGTTTGAA
This sequence comes from Aegilops longissima, assembly GCA_021605205.1. NCBI lineage: Eukaryota > Viridiplantae > Streptophyta > Magnoliopsida > Poales > Poaceae > Aegilops > Aegilops longissima. Next base: position 35,999,875 of record CM038678.1, on the reverse strand, counting down.
ATTGTTCCTTGTATGTTGCGAACTCTTGCATCTTGAGACTTGTAAACTTGTGGTAGTCGACTGTCTTCACTACTATTTCACATTTTATGCACTATTGCTTTTATGTGGAATGCTTTTCAGAATCATTGCTTCTTTTGTTCAATGATGCATATATGTGACATGTTCTATGTGTGATGAACTATATGCTGCTGTTGTATATGTTTCGTTGCAGGAAAGAAACAGAAACAGGAAAAAAGGCTCTTGGGCACACCATTACCGAGGGTGGCTCTCGGTAATAACTGTGAAACTGGACCATCATGCACCCTTTACCGAGAGGCCTCTCGGTAAACATGTACCAACCAGTGGAACCTGACACCTTTATCGATAGGCCTCTCGGTAAAGGGTAATAACATGTGGTGCCCCTGACAACTTTGCTGAGAGGGCTCTCAGTAAAGGGAAAAGGATTGCCGAGGGTGGCTCTCGGCAAAGTTGGCCCTCGGCCTGTTCTCGTGGTCCCACATGTCAGGAGGTGACACGTGTCAGCCTCCTACTGGTTCTCTTTGCCGAGAGGCGCTCTCGGCAAAGTTGGCCCTCGGCCTGTTCTCGTGGTCCCACATGTCAGGAGGTGACACGTGTCAGCCTCCTACTGCTTCGCTTTGCCGAGAGCAGCTCTCGGCAAAGTTGGCCCTCGGCATGTTCTCGTGGTCCCACATGTCAGGATGTGACACGTGCCAGCCTCCTACTGGTTCCCTTTGCCGAGAGTTGCTCTCGGCAAAGTTGGCCCTCGGCCTGTTCTTGTGGTCCCACATGTCAGGAGGTGACACGTGTCAGCCTCCTACTGGTTCCCTTTGTCGAGAGTTGCTCTCGGCAAAGTTGGCCCTCGGCCTGTTCTCTGGTCCCACATGTCAGGAGGTGACACGTGTCAGCCTCCTACTGGTTCCCTTTGCCGAGAGTTGCTCTCAGCAAAGTTGGCCCTCGGCCTTTTGTCTTGGACCCACATGTCAGGAGGCGACACGTGTCAGCCTCCTACTGGGTCTTTTTGCCGAGAGTTGCTCTCGGCAAAGTCGGCCCTTGGCCTGTTGTCGTGGACCCACATGTCAGAACACGACACATGTCAGCCTCCTAGTATTTCCTTTTGCCGGGAGTAGCTCTCGACAAAGTTTACGTGGTCCCACATGTCTGGAGCTAACGGACTTATCCGTTAGCTGCTTTATTTTGCCGAGACGGGTTGTTTAGCTCTCGGCAAAGGCTTTGCCCAGTGCCCGTGTTATGGCTCTCGGAAAATTCTTGTTTGCCGAAGAGGTGTACGCCGGGTGGCTTTTGCCGAAGGTGACACTCGGCAAAGGCATTGCCGGCGGTTTTTGGGCCTTTGCCGAGTGTCCGTGGCACTCGGCGTATAGCGCGATTCCAGTAGTGTCAGGTGGGACGAGGACGAAGAGCACTCGGCGGTAAAGCAGCTCCTCAGATTGTCGTCGAGTCCTCCGTCGCCGCAGCACAGATCATCATAATGTTGCTTGTGTTGTCCCTCAACATTTTTGCACCCCGCTCCATTGCCTCATGGTCCGATCCTTTCAGAAGACCTCCCGGTAATTGATGCAAACACACACAGAGAAGACGATTTCAAAAGGGGATTTAGGCAGCTTAAACTCAAAGGAAGCCCGGTTACGACTATTCCAGATAGCCTAGCAAACTGCTGCAAGTCCAAACATGAAGAATCTAGCACCATCAGGTAGGAAAACAAAGCACCAGGAATAGTATTACCATAGGTTGTTGGGGCACAACTTGGTACAAAGAACTACCCAACTGATCGCCAGATGACCCTCGCCACAGGGCACAAGAAAAAAAAAGGATGTTTGGATGTCTCCCGTTAAGCACAAAAGGAACATTTAGTATTGCCAGGCCACTTCGATTCATGACATCTCTTGTCAAAACAACATCCTGCAACAATTGCCACAAGAGAACTTTTATCTTAAGAGGAATTTTGGCCTTCTAGATCCATCGTAAATCACAGCGTGCTATGTTATTCTCAAGCACCTTATACATTGATTTCGGGGAAAATCTATGGTTGGGCCCAAGTGCCCAACCAATCTGGTCAGACCCAGCAGATGGCAGCTTGCATTTCGCACCACATATCATCAAAAGGGGGATGCAATCTTCTACGAAACATATCCCCGCATCTATTCCCTCATTTTGTCTATGGTGAGATCAACAAGGTTACATATGCTAAACAACTGCGGGTACTGTGTGCACATAGGGGGCAAACCATTCAAAGAGTCCTTCCAGACTTGAGCCACATCCCCAGATTTGATCTGAATTATTCCGCGACGCATATAATACTTCTGAACTTTCATGATAACTTTTCAAATGGGGGAGTCGTTAATTACTCCTCGCCGTAGCAACCACATCAATTTTCAGATACTTAGCTTTGACAATCACTACACCATGACATCTTAGTTAAGGGCAGAAAAACTGCCGGTAAAAGTCGCTTTATGAGGCATGCAATCTGCCAGGAAAGACTTTCCCCGGCAGATGCAAACCGCCCTGGAAATTCTGTCGGTAAATGTTTTTCCCAGTAGATACTAGTATTTCCGGCAGTTAATGTGCCCTCTATCTACGTTCTATTCCCGGCATATAGTTATTTTCCCCGACAGATGCTGCTTCTCCGGCAGACTATATTTCCCGGCAGATCTGAGTATTCCTGGCAGATAATTTGTCGGTGATTCTTACAGCTCCCGGCAGCCTATCTGCCGTTAAATGTATTCCCAGAAAAAAGGGGGGATACTATTTATTTCTTTTACATTACAGCTGACATGAGCTGATATCTCAACTTAGCATTGAAATCCATTCATACCCAATAATAAAACGTTCAACATAGATGCTTCACATTTGTATGTTACAAACCTACTAGCAGATCATTTCCACAAATAAGATATGTGCAAGGCACTGCGTACACATGAAAAGATCATCCTAAGTAGCATCTTTACTTTGTAGCCTTTCTAGGTCAATACAATACAAATTCAAAACTGAACTTGTATGGTCTTCAAGACGAGTGAAGAAAATGGTTGCACAAGGTGAGTAGATGACTAGCCTTGTAGCAGTCGTTGCCAACCTGAAATAAAAAAAAAGACAATTGTCATGTACATTACTGAACCTTGTAGTTTGGCTCCTGAAATCTGAAGCACATAAAAAATATGTCCACATAAGTGGTTCACGAATTAGAACAACTGAGAAGGAAATGCAACCTTCCGTTTCTGGCTGCGTCAAGGAAAAACGTGTGCAAAGAGCCTGATGAACCTGTGGCAGCAAAAACATCAGGTTGAGCGATGCACAACCCAAATGAGAGCGAGTAAATTGTTGATGGATATGCTCCCCACTGAAACCTATGTGACTGTTGATGTAACAATGTAAAATGAGATTAGTCAAAATGGCAGAGTAGTTATCATGGTTGTAGAACAAAGATCAATAATGTTCACCTTAGTTGCTTGTGCCACGATATATACTCGAATCATAGTCCCCTTCCCAGAAGTTGTTACCAGACTCATGGGCATCTACCTGTTGATCAATTACAAAGAGGAAAAAAGATGTCAGTGAAAAGACATATACATATCTTCAGATTGCTAGGATTCGGAATACTAGGGGGTTCAGCTAATATCAATTAAAAAGTGCAAGTTTCAGTAACAACTAACAAAGCTCCAAATCATACATGAAAGTGCCAGACGACTAACTGCTAGTATTAGCTAACAAGGTGCCAAAAATACCACCATTCAGGAAAGTGCTCTTTTTCACATCAAGTGCTAGAAATCCCTGTCGTTTTAACATATATTTCATACATACACTAATTACATAGTATCAATACAAAGTGCCAACAGCAGCCATGCTAAAATCCCTTTGAATGTTCATAGGAAATTCTATACACTTCCGCTTCGGTAAACCCCCTCCAACACAAGGACGGCTAAGATTGTCTCATACCCCTTCATAACGGAGGGCACGATGGGCATAATTTGAAAAGAGGCCGCCCGCCTGCTGTCCCGCCCGAAACGTGTATGTATACGAATACGGTTTGTTTTTTCGGTCCAGTCGTCACGCGCGCATGCAGTCCACCAGTCATCCCGTCGCGCGCGCCCCCACACGTTTTTTCCGTCCAGTCGTCACGCGCGCACGCAGAGTGCACCCGTCGTCCCGTCGCGCGCGCCCACCCCACCCCACGTCCCCGTCAATTACGGCGTAACTGTGCGCTTGCTGCCCCCGCCGTCGCGTCCTGTCGCCTGGCCGCAATTAACGCAATTAATGCCGGCCCTAATTGCTCGCCTGACGGCCCCGTCGTGTCGCCTGGCCGCCGTAAGCACCGGCACGGATGCGCATGCACGGTCAAAGCGGCTGCTCGGACGCGTCGCGTTGCCTGGCCGCCATTTACCACCGGCGCGGCTGCGCAGGCCTGCCGCCCCCGCCGTCGCGTCCCGTCGCCCCATTACGACGAGGCATAAATGGCCGTCCAGCGACCTGAACCGCCCCGCCGCCCCACCTCTCGTCGGTTCTATAAAAACCGCGCGCCGGTCGCATACCTCGCCGCGCACCCCCGAACCCGCTCCCCCACCCCCTCGACATTTCCCTCTCGACACCGACCCCCGAACCCGCTCCCCCATCCGTTCCCCCGCCGCGCTCGCCATGTCCGGCGTCGGCAGCTCTCGCGGATGGTGGTCGTCGAACATCGGGATCCCGGAGGCGATGGAGATGGTGCGGTACAACATCCTGGTGCCGCCGTCCAGCCGCCTTCCGGGCTCGTGGCGCATCAGCGCCGCCGGATACGCCGTGCCTGGCCCCGCCGCACCCCATGACGATGTCGTCAACCAGCCCGGCGGGAGGTGGAACCGGCTCGGTCGCTGGCGATTCTGGCAGGGCCGGTACTGGCACGACATCCTCCGGGACTGTCGCGCCGGGCGGCTGGTCCTCCCTCCCCCACCGGCGATGGGCGCCCCTGCCCCACCTCCCCCTCCCACGCCGGTGGCCCCTCCCCCGCCTGCCCCGGCCGTATCTTGTAAATGCAGCAAGGGAGTTCTTAAAAAAATAAGGCAGCTGGTAAGCTTCTTTCTTTACATGTAACAAGATAGATAGTAGTAATTAGTTATGTACTTCATATGAACTTCACATTTATATTTCAGAGGGCAGAAATAGCTAAAGATACGTTAGAGGTGAACTCCCTTGTACAAATGGAACATCCAGACGTATCTTGGTGGCCAATAAAGGAGTACGATATGCCGTTACAAAAGGATGGGTATGTTCAACTGTTTAAGTTCTAAGTACTTCTCTTACACAGCAATGCTTGACTCGCGGTTTTTTACAGAGTTTCTTGTGGTCTGTTTGTGGTGAAATGCATTCAAAACTGGAACGGAGATGAATGAATATTTGACTTTGATCAAGCTGAGGTGAATGCTTCAAGGGGACGCATTCTAGCTGAAATACTTTTTTCAGAGTGCAACACGATGGAAACTGTGAAAGAGAAGATTTTGAAGATCATAGACAAGAAATTAGTTTGTTGATGGGTTTTTGGCTACGTGGACATTCTTTTTCTTATTATCGCAACTAAATAAACGTGTTGTTGACGGCACTAGGAACAATTTTGATATTATGACATTTCTTATTGTGATGGGCATGATTATGCACGTCCGCAACTAAATAAAGGTGCCGTCGTCGGTACTAGCTACAATATTTATTTTACAACTATATATGTTAAGCTGCTATGTGCTATATGCTTATGTGATGATGATGTCGCCGTCTGCTACCTGGGCATATATGTTGTACTATCTGGGCATGTGATGATTTTGTTTGCTGTTTGCTGTTGTTTCCTACCGCTCCTTTCTGCCAAAATTTTTTGAAAAAGTGAAGTTAAAAAAAATGCCCAACCACCGCTGCTGGGCCCTTAGTAGCTTACAGAACGTACCCAAATCAAGCCCAAAGGTGACTCGGGCGGCTGATCGAGCCAACTAGTGGGCCCAGCAACGGGGTCCAACGGGGCGCAGGAGAGTAATACAGAGAGGAGCTCGAAAGAGGGGGCGGAGCCAGGTATTTAAGCCGCTCCTGGCGCCCCCTCGCTTCCGAGGTGGGACTAAAAACGGAGCTGCCCGCGCGGGCGAGGGGAGGTATTGTGGGCTGGCGGAGGAGCCCCGCTCGGGCGAGGGGAGGGGGCGTGGGCCGGGGGAGGAGCCCCGCGCGGGCGAGGGGAGGGCCAGCCCGTTGTTTCTTTTTTTTCTGGTTCCTTTTTTCTTTTTCTTTTTCTTTTCTTTATTTCTTTTCAAATTCGTGAACCTTCTAAATCGATGAACTCATTTTTCAAAATTAATTTTCCTTTTTCATGAACTTTTTTCAATTTGTTGAACTTTTTATAAAATGCATGATATTTCTAAAAAAAATACGTGAACTAATTTTGAGGTTTGTGAACTTTTTATTCCTGAACTTTTTTAAAAATTGATGAACTTTTTTTCATTTTTCTTGAACTATGTTGTATTTCCTGAACTTTTTCTAAATTTTCATGAACTTTTTCAAATCCGTGAACTTTCCTTAAATTAGTAACCTTTTTTAAAATTTCGTGAACTTTCAAACTCGTCAACTTTTTTTTGATAAAACTTCATTCAATTTAAAAGGTTCACGAATTTGAAAAGAAAAAAGGAAAATAAGAAAAGAAAAAGAAAAAGAAAAAAGAACCAGAAAAAAAGGAAAAAACGGGCTGCCCTCCATCGCCCGCGCGGGGCTCCTCCCCCGGCCCACGCGCCTCCCTCGCCAGCAGGCAGCTCCCGCCCACGCCTCCCTCACCAGCTGGCACCGCTTTTTAGTCCCACCTCGGAAGCGGGGGGGCGCCAGGAGCGGCTTATATACCTGGCTCCGCCCCCTCTTTCGAGCTCCTCTCTTTATTACTCTCCTGCGCCCCGTTGGACCCCCGTTGCTGGGCCCGCTAGTGGGCTCGATCAGCCGCCCAAGTCGCCTTTGGGCTTGATTTGGGTACGTTCTGTAAGCTACTAAGGGCCCAGCAGCGGTGGTTGGGCATTTTTTTAACTTCACTTTTTCAAAAAAATTTGGCAGAAAGGAGCGGCCGGAAACAATAGCCTTCATAAATGTCTGCAGCAGCCACACATATGTCCCTTCCGTCTCGTCGGCAATGATCGCACAACCAAACACTGTGGTGCAACGGTGGTTGTTAACTCCTACAAAGGGGACGAACGGCATACCGTATCTGTTCATCTTATACGTGCTATCAAACACGACCACATCTCCGTAGTCCTGATAGTCCCTCCGCGACTGTGCATCGCACCAGAACATACTCTTCAGTCGCCCTTCCTTGTCATGCACATACACAAAAAAAAAACTCAGGGTCCTTCTCCTTCCTGCTCCTCATAATGCCAACTGCCGTCTCTGCATCACCCTTTGCAATGAGCTTCATTTTTTCTCTGCAACAAAGATTGTAGATGTCCCTCCTGATAAGCCCGCACTTATCATACGAACCGTATCTGCTGATGAAGTTGTCCATTATAATATGCGTTCTTATCCTGGCCGCTTCCATCGCCAATATCTCGGCCCTCTGGCCATCTCCAATCCGTCTGTGTGACCATAAAAAACAAACCTCGTCGGGCTGAGCCATCGCGTGGTTGTGATCATCCACGAATGATGCGACGAACCAAACACCACGTTCTTTGTCCAGCTTCACCACCATATGTGCACCGCAGTCACAACGAGTCTCCGGTCTAAGCCTGCGCTTGCGGCCCTCCATGGTTATGAACTTGCTCTGCCTTCTCCCTGTCCTGGAGCAAAGAAACCGCCGGTACCGGATCATTCCCGAAGCACCTCGTTTCACCTTCTGTTTCCTGATGCTAAACCTGTGCTCTCTGGCGTGATTGTTGTAGAATATGTATGCATCCCCTTGCGACCGAAAGGTCATAGCCATGACCTTCCAATGTGTCTCAAGCATCTTCTGCTGCCTTTGAGCCTCCTCAATATCAATCTCTCCCTCATCGTGATCAACAACGCTCGGACCATCTGACTCCTCCTACAACATTCATTTGAAAATATATATGTCAATTATTATCATTTAAATCATACTATTGATCGATGTACAACATCTATCAACTAACCTGGCTCAAGTTATCTGCAAATGATTCCTGCCAACTATGTTGCACATTGTCAACATCCACATCTTCCTGTAAATTTGTACATAAAGATATACAGTTAGCCATGCCATACTTTGCAAATTCAAAAATAAAAACAAAATATACGCCACTTACGTTTTCGCTATTTGCGCCATGTTCATTATTATCAAAATCCTCCGGAGGTAAGATATCATATGACGAGACGGAATCGTTGTCGCTGCTGTCATCATCTTCGTTCAAATTATCGTTATCGGTCTTAGTCACTTTATCAGTACCATTCTCGTCCCTCCCGAATGCGGATTCTTCGTCCATGTCAACACGCCTATCTCACAGAACTGCAAAACATCGTGTGTTACGTTTAGTACAATGCATCATGCCCAAAGCAACGCTAGTTCTGTAAATCATGCCCTAGTCCGTAGAGGAGGCGCTGCGGCGGGAGGTTTTGATGAACCCTAAACCCTAAATCCGTACATGCATGAACTAGCCCTCACTTCTATCCAGCGGCGAGTCTACTAGACAGGCTTAAACAGGCTCAAGCCTACCCTCCAGGCTCAAGCCTACCCTCCAGAAAAACAATTTTTTTTACTACTGCTATTACTACTTTCATCCCAGCTCATTAGTACATCTATTATCCAGTATAAAACACACAACACCACGCATGCGCAGTTACGGGCACCACAAACGAATGCCCAGCCTGCATCAACTGTGTAATTACTCGTTCATGTACTGTTAACGAATTTAGTGCCCAACGCAACTTATTTGCAAAAAAAGAAGAATAAAAAAAATGAGTTTGCATGCATGTATTCCTCACGCTAAACCTGAATCTATCCCAGCTAATATGAACCCAAATTCCCTTCCCTTAAGGATTGTGATTTTAATCCCTCCTCCAACTTATATGGATAACTAGATGGGGAGATAATGGTTATTTTGCAAGATAAGGTACAAAATTTATATACTTTTTCAGCACTCCTATAAAAAATCTAGTTAATGCCCGCAAGCTAGGTTTAGATGACAAACCTTGGCCTGCGGTGTAGACGTCGCCGGCGTTCGACGACAGTGCTGCGGAGGCGGCGTCAGACGTCGGGCCCTTCACGTCCCCGGCGTAGGACGACGACGGTGAGATGCGGCGACGGACGACGTTGCGACGGCGAGGGCGGTGTCGGACGGGGTTCGGGCGGCGTCAGACGTTGGGCCCTTCACGTCCCCGGCGTAGGACGACGACGGTGAGATGCGGCGACGGACGACGTTGCGACGGCGAGGGCGGTGTCGGACGGGGTTCGGGCGGCGAGGGTGGCGTCAGACGTCGGGCCCTTCATGTCCGCGTCGTCGGACGACGGTGAGATGCGGCGACGGGTGACGTTGGGACGGCGAGATGCGGCGACGGGCGACGTTCAGACGCCGAGGGCGGCGACGGGCGACGTTGGGACGGCGAGGGTGGCCTCGGACGGGGTTCGGACGGCGGCGATCCGCGGCGGCGGCGATCGCCAACGTTGGAACTACCTTGTGATCGGCGGGCGGGCGACCAGATGGGCGGGCGAGAAGATGGGGCCAGGCTTAGATCGTGGGTAGTTTTTTTTTTTCATTCACGCGGTATAAGTATGCCCGGCAGAGCTGTACAATACGAGGTGGGTATACGTTTCTTTCGTATGCCCATTCCGTCCTTCTACGTTTTGTTTGGGGGGTCTAGCGAAGCAAGGCCCAATTCTATAAGCATATGAAAGTTCCAATTTTATCAAAATTTCTACTAGACTACCACTGTTACAATTTATTTCACACAATGGCCACCACTGCATACACAACTGAGGGAGGGAGAGATGGAAACAGGGGATGGGGACCAGCGCAGCCTTACCGGATCAGAGAGGTGGTAAGTCGCATGCAGAGGAGGCAAATCACTGGGGCAGGCAACTCGTCGGAGCCACAAGACAGAGGACGATGCAGTGGTCGGAGCGCGGCTGCTGGTCGAGGCAGCAACCAGCATCGAGCAGCCTTTGTCCAGGGGGAAGCGATGCCAGCCAGGGAGAGGAACCATACCTCTTCCTCCTCGGGTTGGTGTTGTCCTGGATGGCGACCTCCACGCTTGGATGCAGTGACCGGTCTCGGCATGTTTTCGACCACCGCCTGCTGGTGGTGTCCTATTTTTTTTAGAAAAGGAGGATGACCCCCGGCCTCTGCGTCTGGAGATGCATACGGCCACTTTATTGATTATTCTTGAGGACCTTACAAAGTATTACAATAATATGCCTGAATCCGCCATCTTGGCAACATATGCCATTACTCCTATCCAAATGATGCAGGGGCGCTACCTGGGCCACATACCCAGACTACTCACCTAATCCTATCATCAAAAGCCAGAAGTCCCAGCCGAGCTACATACCGGGTCTGGGGCATAAACTGGTCTGACGCACTCACATGTGTCGTCGCCGCCATCTTCCACAGGTCCGTCTTCAGAGCAGATATTGAGGCTTCTACCTTGTCAGGTCACTCCGTCATCGACGCCACCTTGACGCCAGACAACTACCTCCACCTGCGCGAGTCCATCACCGCGCATCGGGCGCCGAGTCTCCACTGCACCACGCAGCCGAGATTCGCCGTCATCAATGTGAAGGATGAAGCACCGCTCCACCAAAAAGGCGCCCGCTGGTCCCTCGATCCCGTGTACGCCTCCAAGAATGACGCCCCCAAGGAGGAAACGACACCAACGCGCCGCCGTCATCCGATCAACTGATCTAGGGTTTTCCCCGGAGGTAGCGAATAGAGGTCTAGAGCTTCTCCACGGCGATGCCTTCAAGAAGGTAATGACACAAAAGGGTGCCACCAATGCCGGTCTTGGCATCAAGCCGAGCACAAGGTTTTCACCCGGATCCGCTCGAAGAACCTCCATCACGTATTGTGTGCACGGGTCGCCGCCGATCTGAGCCGCCGCACATCGAGCAGGCCGCACCGGCTAGATCAGATCTGTCCGGAGGGCACAACCCGCATGGTGCCGACCCAACCACCAGTCCGGATGCGAGCCCGGGGTATCCGGATCCAGGGCTGGGGTGGCCGGATCTGACTCAAGCAGGGGGAGGAGGGCACGCCACGGCAGCTCGTCAGAGATGAGTGGTCGTCGCCGGCTGGGGAGGGTAAGGGGCGTCGCCAGCTGGGGAGAGGCCGGAGCTTACAGAGGCAGGCACAGCTGGAAGGGAGGAACACATCCCGCAAATCCACAACTGTAAGCAAAGCAATTACTTCAATCGGGATTTACCAACTAGAGCATACGAGAGGTTCCACAAATAGAAGTGGACAACTACTTGCAAGCAAGAGAATGTCAGGATTTACAAACCATTCTGTAACCCAGACTACAACTGTGTTTGCACTTGAATTTAAAACTAGTAGACACACACAGCTGGCATACGAAAAACTTCCTAAGAAAGCATCTTTGCCAAAGGTCTAAACATAAAAGTTGCATGGGCAGAAAAAGAAACATCAACCCATCCAGATTAAAAAGATGCATTTGTGTCGCCCTGTACTTTGCATTCAACAAGTAAGCACACTTAAGATTTCAGAAGGATTTGGCGCAAGCCAATGCATTATGCTATTATAGAATGTATAACCAACTATATTAATACTAATGATAGTTTCGCACATAGAATGTGTGTTATGCACTCATAAGAACAAATTACGCCACTTGCTGATTATAGTTAAGGTTTTCACTTGGGAAATCATCACTGACTACTTCGATCAGGTTTTACTTGTCCAATTTAATAGAATAGAATGACTAACTTGAAGTTGCTATGTTTATTATTAGCAAAGATGGCAAGCTATGATTACTTTTCACTGGAATGGCCCTTGTAATCAGAACTGTGATTGTAATTTTAAATGACCTCAATATAAAAGGATCCATGGTTATCTGTCCTGACTAAAAACTCTTCATTCTTTCTAGCTCCAACCTACATGTACGAGTATATACACACAAGGGTGGGCTTTTGGGCCAAACCCATACACACACGGCACACACACACTCAGCCCAACAATTACTAATTAGTGGGACTGAATGTAAATATTAGTTGCACTGACAAGGACTACCCAACTTCGACAATACAAAATAGCAGGGGCATGTACGTAGTTGTCCTCATAATTGCAGCTTCATCACATGATGCATTAAAAAAGCACATTAATTCAGATAAACTTGGTCCTAAATTTGATATGAGAAAAATGAAGGAATATACACATGACACTAGAAATACCACCCTCATTGCTACTGACCAGTTACCCTATTTTGAAGGCATGCAGAACCACTAAACCATTAGCAGAAATGGCTCAATACGCTTCCATTTTCAACAAGATGGACCACAGAACAAATGCTGGTAGGAAGGGACTACTAGGATCAGTTAGGCTTATTCAGATAGTTGGCCCTGGCATTCTCTAGCTTTCATCCCAAACAACCAGGAAAATTTTGTCTAATTTTTGCAAGAGCTAGTTCATTATACTTTAGTATAATAATTCAAAAGTTCTAAGAAGATGTAATATCTTCTAGATGTGAGGATTGCTACCAGTTGTGATGGTTACTTCTTCAGACTTTACGACCAACCTCCAACCTCCAGCTGTGATGCCATTTGAGAAACCTGAAACAAGCCAAATATTAGAGAATGACATTATTTATGTCAACTAAAGTAATAATCTTTAGGAGCGAAAATGTTTTTTACTTGGGGAGTCTTTTGGGCAACAATTGTCTCTTGATGTTCTAGTTGATTATCTTGCTGGACTAGCACTTTCTTCTTTTGTTGTGTGATTTCCGCTCGATTTTCTAGCATTGGTCTATTTGATACCTTCTTCTCCTGCCAACAAATCAAGTGTTCAGTCAAACGATACCACGCAACGATAGAAACAAATTACAAGGTATTCAGAATATAGTCAAACAATACCACGCAACGATAGAAACAAATTACAAGGTATTCAAAATATAGTCAAACAATAACACACAATGATATAAACAAATCAAGTGTTCAGTTATGATCAAGAAAACTATAACTTTCTACTTCGAAAGCCCCCAAAACGACATTCGTTGCAACCTTATACAACAATGTATGAGAGCCTTATTTCTTATTACCTAACCTGCAAACAAATGATGATCCCAACTTGAGATTTTACGGCCTGGCCAACTCCGCTTGAGATCGACTCGAACGCCACCGAGGAGCGCTGGCTACTGATACCAATTGACAGGCTCTATGTGTCGAACTAATTAACATTCAGAGAACATGCTCAAAACTGCATCGATAATCTTACTTCCAGAGGAAGGATTTCGAGATCTGGGAGTACAAAGCTAGGGTTCTTCGCCAGCCGGAACACGGCGGCTTGGGAACAACCCCTTACACAAGATGGATCTGGCGATCGCGAAAAATGGGGGCTTAAGTAGCTAGGCAAAACAACTAAAAGGTAAAAGAAGACACTAAAGCAAAAATAACTTTGTCAAAAAGTTAAAAGTGACACTGGACGTCGCGGGAACCGACGGATGGTTGATCTATGGCTGTGGTAGTCTTGCTGTTGTGAACCGGCACGAAGCAACTAGGGCCTTGCGATGCAGATCAAACGGACGACAGAGACCGCGGGACTGAAACTGATTCATGAACAGTAGAAGTGTTGAAAATAGTCATTTGCATGGATATGTGTCGTTTTTTCTTAGATGGCGTTGCTACTGCATATTCATTCATAACAGAAACTCAAGATCCAAAAGGGAGGGATGCTCGAGTTTTAGTCTCATGGTCTAACCATACACATACATACAAATTGCTTGAACCAAAAGGTTTCACATATCAGTACAATTGCAAGTACCAGGACTGGATGAAGAAACAAAACATACCGTACATGTTGAGATTTGGGTGAGTATGAAAACCTTACCTTTGCTTGACGCTGGCTTGGTCATGGTGTTGATGGAACGTGCAATGAAGTGGGCGGGGATCCTTTTTCTCCTCCTCCTCCTCCTCCTCCTCCTCCTCCTTCTTCTTCTTCTTCTTCTTCTTCACCCGCTTGGCTCCCACGTTTTTTTTCCCGGTTTTGCAGTACGTGGATGACACGTTGATCATTTTTAGGGGTGAGGTGGAACAAGCCAGAGTTATTAAGAGTATCCTCACTGCCTTCTCTGCGTTCTCATGGCTGACTATAAACTTCCACAAAAGCACACTGGTGCCTGTTTGTGTGCAACAGGAAGTGGTTGTGGAGATTGCCAGTACTCTGGGCTTCCCGGCCTGCTCCTTTCCGTGTACTTACTTGGGGATGCCCCTCTCCTTGCACAAGATCAAGCATGGCATGCTGCTTCCGGTTATCCACAAAGTTGATCGCCGCCTCTCTGGTTGGTTGGCCACGTTTCTCTCCCGGGGTGGTAGATTAACTCTCATTAACTCCGTTCTGGCTGGCATACCGAGTTACTTCATGGCTTGTTTTCCATGGCCGAAAGAGTCTCTATATAAGTTGGACGCCCTTCTTAGGGCTTTCTTCTGGCAGGGCAAGAATACAGTTAAAGGAGGCCACTGCCTGATGGCCTGGGATATGGTTACACTGCATCGGGCAAGCGGTGGTTTGGGGGTGAGGAACCTGGAGGCCCACAATCAAGCTATGCTATGTAAGTTTGTAGCTAAAATCCTCCAGTCCTCCGATATCCCTTGCTTCAAGTGGTTTGCTTCCCAATATTGCAAGGGTTCTTTGCCTCTCAAGGGGCACCACAGAGATACTGATATATGGAAGGGTCTCAAGAGCTACATCCCTCTGGTTGTCTCCTCCTCGCGCTGCTCTGTTGGCAGCGATGAGCATGTTTCCTTCTAGCATGATCGCTGGCTGATGCCTTGTAGTTTGAAGCAAGTTTTCCTGGTCCTTTTCTCCTTCGCTCGCAACCTAGACTGCTCTGTTCAATCTCAGTTTATGGAAGGAAGCTGGCATGTGCATCTGCATCCAAACCTCTCACAGACTGCCACTCAGGACTTGCAACTACTCCATCAGCTTGTGGATCATGTCAACCCAGATATTTCAAGTTTGGATGCACGGGTTCCTATGCTTGGAGGTATCAGTTTAAGTACAAGCTACTTCTACAAGTTACTCACCTTCCGGGGAGTTCTTTGGGCTCCTGCGTCCTGGATATGAGACACTATCATTCCCCTCAGGAATAGAGTTTTCTTGTGGCTGGCTTTTTGGGGGCGCTTGAACACCAAGGCCAACATGGTTCGCAAGGGCTGGTCAGCAGTGGCTCCAACTGTTGGTTGCGATGCTTGCCCGGTTGCGGAGACAGCTGACCATCTGCTCCTTCGTTGTCGTCCCGCTGATACCCTATGGAGTAGGCTCTCGCTGGCAACGTTGGCCTGTGCTTCATCCAACGTTCAACATTTTGTTTGTCAGGCGACGGATCATCTTCAATTCACGGCCAAGTGGAATGTTGCTTTTGCTGCGTGTGCTGTCACGCTATGGCAAGCCAGGAACGATCGGGTTTTCAACGATAAATGTTGGCCGGAGACATATATCAGGTTTCACGCAGCTAACCTACTTAGCTTGTGGAGCAACAGGGCCACCAAGCAGTCGAACAAGGATGCTTTGATGTCGTGGGTCACTTTTCTTAGCGATTAGTGTCTAGTGTCTTGGCTCTGTTTCTTTTCTTCTTCTTCTTCTCTACTTCTCCCTCTCTTCTCTCCCAGGCTACTTGCGGCCCTGCACTTGGGTGCACTTTGGAAGTTTTGTAACTGTACTTCTTTAGGCTTTGCCTCTTTGAAATATAAGGTCGGCTGCGTGCCACCTTTTACTTTCAAAAAAAAACATGCACACAAATAAAAGTGGTAAAATGTGGCAGAAGTTTATTTTTTAATGTAGAGGGAAAGAGAGGGTAAAATGATCCCTAAAAAGGGGAAAATAGATTTAACGAAAAAATGTAAAAAATAATTTTGAATTATGATGGCGATGGTTAGCCATGAAAATTTCTGTAACAAGTGTGTAGTAAAACGGTAGGGCTGTGGTGAAACCGTTCACTCTGTTGTTATTCCTTCCTGACTGTTCTTGAAGTACCTTGTTCTTCTCTTCTTAGAAATGTCGTGTTCTAGGACCAGTAGACGAATATTCGCATTCTTACCAGTTTTGTATATGGTTGCTATGTACTCCCTCCATTCCTAAATATAAGTTTTTTTAAAGATTTTAATATGGACTATATAGAGATGTATATAAACATACTTTAGAGCGTAGATTCATTCATTTTGCCCCGTATGTAGTCCATAGTAGAATCTCTAAAAAGACTTATATTTAGGAACGAAGGGAGTATTCAATCTTTGTTTCCTCTATGTGCTTCTAGTATTTTGCAAAAAAACTCCTTTCAACTTTATGTGGAAGGAAGAAGGAACAAGTCAATGCTAGAGCTTTTGACATTGTATGCTGTGCAAAATAGATGTTTATGTATCTTAACGCAGCTCAAAACAATATGTTTATAAGGTAGGGTAGATTGTCTGGTGGTTTTCTCGCAAAAAAGAATATTGTATGGTGATTTCAGAACACCGTGTATTTTTTATTTTGTCGTTCTTGTTGTGTTGAAAATTGTTTGGCTCCTTAACTAGTTTTAAAAATGAATGTGTACATGGCAATGATGACGTAGAAGCCAAGGGATTCAATCTTCCTCTCGGAAAAAAAAGAAAAGGAAAAGAAAATTCATTTGAGTACGCTCACCACCGGACGCGGCGCCAGCGCGACATCCACGCTTCCGGCGAGGCCTCGGGGTGGAGGAGGAAGCAGCAGCATGGCACCACCTCCCCGGCCGCAGCGAACGCAACTGCCTGCCACCAGAACACGGACTAGAGCCTGCCGGAGTAGCCTGCGACGACGTCGTGCAGCAGCAAGCTAGCAACCACCGACATCCACGGACAGCGGGCGCTGCAACGGCAAGGAAGGCAGCAGGGCCCCCAGATCCAGGCACGGGTCAGTCTCCGGATCCAGGGCGCGGAGGGAATCGACGGGCCGCAATGCAACGGCGGCGACTCTGGCACCACAACCTCGTAGCCTTCCCCACCGGTGCCCCACACGAGATCCGCTCGGACTGCGAGCTTGGAGGCAGGGGAGGGAGGAGAGGCCGGGGAGGGTGAGGCGGGGGCAGGGAGAGCAGCGGCGGCCTTCCCCGGAGCGAGCCCAGGCACAGGACCCATTCCCCTCCTTTTAACATCACTGTATAAAATTAGATTGTAGAATTTCCATCATTCCGATACTTCAACTGATGTGATCAAGTCTCCTGCGGTGAGGCTCTGACTCAACATTCTAGCTTGTAGAAACTAGAAACACGACAGTAGTACTGAATGTTCAGAGTGTTTTCCTGAATCTGTGTTCCTGCTGCAGTATATTTCAAAGGTGCAAATCTGCTTGGCGCCAGCTCCTTCGATGCGGTCCTCAGAGGTAAGCCTACCGATTCACACTTGTTCTTCGTCTCCTCTCCTCAGAGACTTCAACCAACAGGTGACAGAAAAATAGGCGATTTCTTGTGATGCTTGCCCACTGTCAAGCGTCAAGTTCTGAGACAAGAGGTGATCGTTGTTTACTGTTCGGTGCTGAATTTAGGTGCTGATCTCTCCGATGTCAACCTTTCAAACGCCGACTTCTAGCGGGCAAATGTGACAACGGTACATTAGTAGTTACTTATATAGAACACAAGCTTATTATAATCGTTTAGTTTCAGAATAAGAAGTAACAACACAAGCTTATTATAATCGTTTGGTTTCAGAATAAGAACTAACAACATGCCTGTGATGGTCTGAGTTTTGGTGCAAATCAGTGAACATCACACAAAACTTACTGTTCTGTTTCTTTCTGACCAACCATCAAGTGTCAAACTAGTACTTCAGAGGGACCAAATTGGACTGTCACTGGGGCAGATTTAATAATTCATCGCTGATGATTAGCATACCCCCTGAATTACTGGATATGGTTTTACAACAAGTGTTACAACAATCTCCTTTGTTTCGTTCTGTAGGTAAATTTAACAAACGCCAACTTGGAAGGGGCACATGTGGCAGGGAAAAACTAATTTCAAAGGTTCGTTCTGTAGACAAATGGTCCTCTGTTTCCTTCTGTAGGTAAATTTGTTGCCATGCTCGGATAGCGTCAAACCTGTCAGGCATACTTGTTTGAAGGGTAGTTTTGGTACAGATAAAGCTTGGGCGATGGTGGTTTGTCACCACATTATGGGTGCCAAAGGTCAAGCCATAAGTGTGGCAAAAATAAACAGGTGTCCTCCCAAAACCTAGTGCCCATTCCATTCCCTACAATGAATTTGGTCCTGTTGAAAAATGCAACCTTTGTCCTCATAAGCCTCTTCCAAAAAGGAGAGCCGGATGGTTGAGCCGTGTTTTAGACTGTAGGTATTTATTACGCGGCAGCTGAATCCGAACCGCATCTCTTTCTACTGACAGACTGTAAATATCTATGGCCTATGGACCATATATAAATAATGAAATGCAGCAAACAACGACTACAACGGAAACCAAATAAAGTCCGAACTCCTTGTATCGATGCCTGTAAATGCTATTCATTTTTCCTTGTTCACTATATAGGCTGATGCAGTAACACATAGGGTGCGGATTTGTAAATATGGGCACCTTACATACACGTTAAGTCTGACAAATACCAACTATACAAAAGCTCACTTGTTCAGGTAGTTAATACTTCTTACATACCCTAAAAAAAACTTCGTTCATACACGCCATTAAGATATATAAAAGCCAATTATACAACAACTTGTCTATTCAGTTAGCTATTGCTACCGAAGCAACAGAATTTAGATAAGCATCTTGATTCTATGTAGCTTGGCAGCCACCTCCTGCATGTTGATACGATCACTAGGAGATGGCTTGGTGCAAGAAAGACCAACGTTTAGCATAGATAAAAGACATTCTGAACATTTTTCCTTCAATGCCATTGGAGTTTCCTCCAACTCTTGTAGCAGTTGGGGGTCAACAATCTCCAATACCCTACCAGGGAAGCTGGCCTCTATAAACTTCACTATGTTGAGTCCATCCTTAAATATGTCATCGGTCGGCCTTCTTCGAATGAATATCTCGAGGAGAACGACACCAAAGCTGTAAACATCCGCGGCAGTTGAAACTTGACCGCCCCCGGCATATTCTAAAGAATGAAAAGAACAGAATTATTTCTCTTTCGCTGCTTAACATAAATGCGGGGAAAAGTACCAATTTCACACTAAAGAAAAGACCGTTACCTGGAGTGGCGTATCCAATTGTCCCCATTACTGCAACAGAAGAAGAGCTGGAGTTACCAAGAGATGAGATTGTGGAACCAACTTTGAATCTTGCCAGCCCAAAGTCTCCAACATGAGCTGTCATATTGTCATCCAAAAGAATGTTGCTAGGCTTCAGATCACAATGAATCATTGTTTCATGGTTATTATGGTGTAGATACTCCAGTGCATCCGCCACGTCCACCACAATGCTTATCCTTTGAGCCATCATAATGAGATTCAGATCTGAAGAGCATTCATAGTCTTGAGTTGAGTATAGTAGTTTATGTAAGTCTCCTCGTGGCATGAGCTCATACACCAGGGCCTTGAAATCATTGCCATTAGAATCAATGCTTGAGCATGCAGTTAGAATAGGGACCAGATTACGATGGCGCACATTTCTCAGTGCATTACATTCTGCAATGAAGCTCTTGTGTGCTCCTCTTATCTCTAGTTTGAAGACTTTTATGGCAACCTCATTTTGGTCTTGAACTAGTTTTCCTTGGTATACAGAGCTGTATCTTCCTCTGCCAATCAAGTTAGATGTTGAGAACCCCTCTGTTGCTCTGGTTAGGTCATTGAAAGAAACTTTGGGAAATTTTGTAGCAAATGATGGAAGTAACATAGAGCTGCTCTCGTGTTTTCTTATCCATAGCAAATAGCTGAATATGACTATAGAAAGCGACACGACACATGCTATTGGGATGACCACTTTGAGCACTAAAGATTCCTTGTGCCTAGTTGAATTTGAAGGCACAACAGAACATGCTACTATATGTAACTCCCGCACCCCGCCACAAAGCCCTTGATTTCCATCAATGTGGACGGACGTTGCATTCTTGAAGATCCCTTTTGTTGGAACCTCTCCATTAAGATGGTTGAATGACAAATCTAATTTCTCAATAAGTTGTAGGTTGCCAAGAGATGGTGGTATTGACCCGGTTAAGCTATTGGCAGAAAAATTCAAAATCTTGAGACCTCTTATGTTGCTTAATGACGCGGGAATACTTCCGCTGAAAATATTTGAGGCTAACTCAATGTCTTCTAAACTTTCACAATCACCCAGAGTATTTGGTATATCTCCAGATAGCTTGTTTGATGAAAGTACTAGACTTCCGAGTTGTTTGGCATTGCCAATGTCGGTAGGAAGTTGACCATCCAAGTTGTTGAAAGATAAATCAATTAGAGATACTGTTGGGATTCGGAAGATCTCCATTGGAACCCTTCCATGAAGATTGTTCTTGGCAATGTGCAACTCTTGAAGCATCGGAAAGTTTCCAAAGCTTTGTGGTATGTCACCAATGAACTTGTTTGAGTATAGATAGAGCACTCCTAGTTGAGACAAGTTTGACAAGGATGGTGGAATGACCCCCGTAAAAAAGTTCATGTGTAAGCCTATTTGCTGCAGAATTTTAAGAGTTCCAATCCACTCCAGAATCACACCTGTAAAGTGATTCTCCCCCAATGATACAATAATCAGGTTGCGGAGGTTTTCAATGCCAGAAGGAAAATCTCCTGATAGTTGATTCTTCCCCAAGTATAGACGCTCGAGTTGGTTGGAAAGGTTACCTACTGAACTTGGTACATGCCCCGATAGACGATTGGAACTAATGGATAATACCAGAAGCTCACTGCAGTTGCCTAAGCTGTCCAAAAACTCCCAATCTTGCTTGCTATGTGCTTGGAGTTGATTATGTTCGAGATTCAACGCTGAGAGTTTTGTAAGTTTGCCAATCGTGGTGGGCACCAATCCAGTGAAGTTGTTTCTTTACAAATCGATAATTTGAAGATTAGAAGCATTAGTGAATGAACTAGGAATGTGCCCTATAAAGAAGTTTCCACCTAATTCAAGTTTCTGGAGATTGGGGAGAGCAGTACATGTATTTGGTGGCACATCTCCACCTAGATCATTGAGACCAAGGTTAAGGCCCACGAGATAAGAGATATTCAATATGGCTTGTGGAAACCTACCTTCCAGCTGATTTACACCCGCATAGAGGTACTGCAAGCTGGAAAAATTTGCAAACTCACTTGGGACATTTCCCTTGATGTGATTGTATGCACAACTAATCATGATTAGTGTTAGCCGAAACCTTCAGCATTTGAAGGTGAGGAGGCAATTCAACGGGAAACTGACCAACTAGATTGTTAGATCTAACATCGAGCACCTTGAGGTTTGAGCAGTTTGAGAAACTCGGCATTTTTCCTTGCAGCGTGTTACTATTCAAGAGGAGGTTTTGGAGGCGATGAAGGTGACCGAGGGATGGTGGGATCTCTCCGGTGAGCTTGTTCCCCGTCAGGGATAGAGAATGCATGAATGTTAGGTTCCCAAGAGAAGGAGAGATGTGTCCAACCAAACCTCGACTTGTAAGGTTTAGAGAAGTGACACGATGTGGAGCCTTCACCCTGCACATGACACCCTCCCAATCACAAAGGTGGGTGCTATCGTTCCAGGACATCAAGGCTTGATGTGGGTCGAGACTAATTGCATCCTTGAATCCAAGCAGTGATAACCTATCTGTCTCGTTTCCATACAAGGAAGAGGTGCTGCACACGATGACGACATGTGCACTGCAAGCCACCAACGCCAGGAGAATTAACCGTCTGAATTTAACAGCTTCCATGACCGGGTAGCTATAGTATGTATGTTGGTCAAGTTGGATCTTCAGTATTCTCTACATATATATAGTACATATTAGCATACATAATAAGAACAAAAATAATTTGAGATAGCTAATAATAGTACATATTAGCAGGTAGGCATTCACTCATACATGGATTGTGTTAAATACACACCTGGGGATTTCTTCTTCTTCCATGCTCCAGGAGCCTTTTCCTTTTCCCGGCCGAAACAAGAGCTACAGCCGCGAGCGACGCATATGTCAATGTGTGTGGTAATTTGCAGTGTTGAGTGCCTGGTTCACCTTCGCCACTGCGGTCTCAATTTATAGGCGCTTCGTCGATCGGCAGTACTAGGTGTCTGGTCTCCGGTCTCCAATCCACCCTGTGTACGTTGCACAAAGATTTATTTATTTTTGAGGGGAAAGTTGCACAAAGATGATCGCTGGAAATCGTAGTTTTAGACGCACTGATCTTTCTTTCTTTAGAATAAGGTGCACTATCGTTTTGTTTTACCGGCCTAAGAGGCCAGGTTTAACGTATTTCTTAGGTTAGGCCGGAACGCACCCAGACCAGTGTGAGAGAGCCAAGTGAAGAAAGTAAAAATGCGGGAAAAGGTCCAACCAGTCAGCGTGAGGATGGCCGCGGCCGGTCAGGTGGGAGTCAATGGCGTGAATGTGTGGGTGGGAGGATGATGCGGGCGCAGGACCTCGCCGGCAGAGACTTCCGTGGCCGCCTCACCCACTTAAGGAGGTGTTTGGCTAGAGAAATGGTAACGTAAATGTAAACGTAATCAGATCACGGCGTTTTAGGAGGTGTAATGAATTCTTTCCAAGTTTGTTTGGTTCGCTCACGTAAAGGAATTGATCTCACTTGCCGACCATGATCCTCTCCATCAGTGACCTGCTCTTGCTAGACCCCGGCCGTCTAGGATCTCAAGCGCCGCCGTCCATCATCGAAATCAGCACCGCCGGTTGCTCAGATCTTATGCGCCGTCGGCCCTTCGGATCACGCGCGCGGCGGCCGTCCTCCGATATCAAGCGCTGCCAGCCGGCCCCGGTCTCGTGCGCCGCCGGCCATCGCCGGTCTCACGCGCCGCAGGCCATCGCCGGTCTCGCAAGCCCCCGAGCATGTGCGTCTTTGCCTCTCTGTTCTAGACCGAGAGAATAACTGCTGCTACAAAATTGGGAGGTACCCGATACCGGAGGGGTGTGGGCGGAATCAGATTTGAACAGCAGTGTAATCTGATTACACGGGACCTCATTACGCTTAACTCGAACCAAACAGAAAATAACGTTTTCAGTTCCCGCTGTTATCAGGTTACGTTACCAAAGGTTCGAACCAAACACCTCCTAATCTCATCATAATTACTTAATTAATTAACCTCTTCCACTGATACGAGCGACCAAGTCTAATCCCTTCAGCAATGCACATTTAGGATTGGAAACGATGAAGGCCCAAGTTCCTTTGCATTTCAGTGATCAAGTTTTTGTTTGGAAAGTTCTTGAAGTCATTAACTAGCAGGTCATGACTGAACTTTCAGGCATGTAGAAACAGAGCAGAACCTCTGAAAATGTTGACAGTATTTTGTTTTCACAGAACCTATGTTCTCTCTGACACTTATCTACTTAGAGACGCCGATTTCTGGATGGTGAATGTGATAAAGGTACATAAGGCCCTGTTTGGTTCAGCTTTTATCGATGGATTCCGCTGCCGCGCAGCAGAATCTGAACCAAAGGGCGGAGCCAGCAGAATCCGATTCCAGAAATCCGCTGCCAAAATCTGAACCAAAAGCGGAAGCAGCCTATGACGTGCTTTCCAAAATCTGATTCTGCTGTGGGAAAAAAATCTGAAAAAACTTTATCAGCTGGTTTGCCAAATGACCTACATCTTCTTCACATCAGATTTTCCACAACTGTTTTTTCACAGCTGCTTTTAGAAATCCACAGCCGAACCAAACAGGGCAAGTAGCTGCACAATAGGCAGCAAATCTTTTGGGTTCAGATTAATAAGCAGCCCATGCTTCTGCTGCTCTGGATTTTGCTTCCCCTTGTTCGATTCAGTGACCATGACAGAAAACTTGTTTTTCTGTTTCTTCCTGGTGATCAAAGTCAAACTAGTCACTTCAAAGGGAGCAATTTTGGACTGCCACTAGAACATACTAATATTCCATCATTTTTATGATTGTTAGCACACTGCGTTTTTACAGCGATCCTCTGACGTGGCTTGCCATTGTTTTGTTGCGTACGTAAATATAACAAACGCCAACTTGGAAGGGCCGCTTGTGACAGGGAACACTTCTTTCAGAGGTTCCAACATATTTGGGGCAGGCAAGTGCTACTACATGCATGCTTATCTTCAGTTGCCATCTCAACTCTCAACATATTTGGATGTGATCAATGTTAACGTATCGATACAACAGAAGTACTGAATGTTCAGAATGTTTTTCTGAATCTGTGTTCCTGCTGCATCCTACTAATTTGCATTTGTTTCTTCATCCCCTCTCCTCAGAGATTCCAGCCAGCAGTAGACAAAAGCCAGCCAATTTGTAGTAAAGCTTGACCACTGTCAAGTGTCGAGTTCTGAGACGGTAAGTGATATTATTTTTTTACTGTTTGGTGCTGAATTCAGGTGCAGGCTAATCTATCCGATGCCGACCTTAGAAATGCCGACATCTAACTGGCAAATGTGACAAAGGTACGGTAGTAGGTAAGCATCAAGTATGTCAGGAGAGTTCAGGTTCAGAATAAGCAGTAACATGCTTGCGCTGATCTGAGTTTCGGTGCAAATCAGTGACCATCACAGAATTATTATTTTTTGTTTCTTTCTAGCCTACCATCCAAACTAGTACCTCCAGAGAGACTATATTGGACCGTCACTGGAGCCGATTTAATAAATCATAACTGATGATTAGCGTATACCCCTTGAATAACTGGATATGGTTTTACATCAATCTCCTTTCTTTTGTTCTGTAGGTAAATTTAACAAATGCCAACTTGGAAGGGGCACTTGTGGCAGGCACCAATTTCTTGCAAAGGCTGTAGACAAATGGTCCTCTGTTTCGTTCTGTGGTTCAATTTGTTGCCATGCTTGGATAGTGTCAGCCTATCAGGCATACTTGTTGACTACAATGGAAACGAAAAAAACTCCGAACATCAGGTATTAATCAATTAATTAATTATTTGATTGCTGATATTGATGCCTGCAAATGCTATTCATTTTCCTTCTTCACTATCAAGGCTGATGCAGTAAAGCCGATAGTGTATGGATTTGTAAATATGGGGTCCTTATGTACACGCTCTGTGACAAATACCAACTATACAAAAACTACTTGTTTGGGTAGCTAATACTTCTTACATAGACACAATGTGATAAAAGCCAATTATACAACAACTTGTCTATTCAGTTAGCATTAAGATAAGCATCCTTGATTCTATGTAGCTTGGCAGCCACCTCCTGCATGTTGATACGATCGCCAGGAGATGGCTTGGTGCAAGAAAGGCCAACCTTTAGCATAGACAAAAGACATTCTGAACATTTTTCCTTCAAGGCCATTGGAGTTTCCTCCAACTCCTGTAGCAGTTGGGGGTCGACAATCTCCAATACCCTACCGGGGAAGCTGGCCTCTATGAAGTTCACAATGTTGAGTCCATCCTTAAACATGTCATCAGTCGGCCTTGTTCGAATGAATATCTCGAGGAGAACAACACCAAAGCTGTAAACATCCGCGGCAGCTGAAACTTGACCGCCCCCAGCATATTCTAAAGAATGAAAGGAGTGGAGTTATTTCGCATTCGCTGCTTAACATAGATGCGGAAAAAAAATGGTACAAACTTGAGAGTAAAAAAAGACCATTACCTGGAGCGGTGTATCCAATTGTCCCCATTACTGCAACAGAAGAAGAGCTGGAGTTACCAAGAGATGAGATTGTGGAACCAACTTTGAATCTTGCCAGCCCAAAGTCTCCAACATGAGCTGTCATATTGTCATCCAAAAGAATGTTGCTAGGCTTCAGATCACAATGAATCATTGTTTCTTGGTTATTATGGTGTAGATACTCCAGTGCATCTGCCACGTCCACCACAATGCTTATCCTTTGAGCCATCATAATGAGGTTCAAATCTGAAGAGCATTCATAGTCTTGAGTTGAGTATAGTAGTTTATGTAAGTCTCCTCGTGGCATGAGCTCATACACCAGGGCCTTGAAATCATTGCCCTTAGAATCAATGCTTGAGCATGCAGTTAGAATAGGGACCAGATTGCGATGTCGCACATTTCTCAATGCATTACATTCTGCAATGAAGCTCTTGTGTGCTCCTCTTATCTCTAGGTTGAAGACTTTTATGGCAACCTCATTTTGGTCTTCGACTAGTTTTCCTTGGTACACAGAACTGTATCTTCCTCTACCAATCAAATTACATGTCGAGAACCCCTCGGTTGCTCTGGTTAGGTCGTTGAAAGAAACTTTGGGGAATTTTGTAGAAAATGATGGCAGTGATATAGATTTGCTCCTGTGTTTTCTTATCCATAGCAAATAGCCATATATGACTATAGAAACTGAAACAACACATGCTATTGGGACGACCACTTTGAGCACTAAAGATTCCTTGTGCCTAGTTGAATTTGAAGGCACAACAGAACAAGCTAGTATGTGTAACTCTTTTACCCCGCCACAAAGCCCTTGATTTCCGTTAATCCTCAAGGCAGTTGCATTCCTGAAGATCCCTTTTGTTGGAACATCTCCATTAAGATGGTTGAATGACAAATCTAGGTCCTCAAGAAGTTCCAGGCTGCCAAGAGATGCTGGTATTGACCCAGTTAAGTTATTGGTAGACAAATTCAAAATTTTGAGGCTGCTTATCTTGGCTAACGATGTGGGAATGCCTCCGCTGAAAATATTTGAATCTAACTCAATGCCTTCTAAGCTTTCACAATCACCCAAAGTGTTTGGAATATCTCCGGATAGTTTATTTGATGAAACTCTCAATCTCACGAGTTGTTTGGCATTTCCAATGCCGGTAGGAAGTTCTCCATCAAGGCTATTGAATGACAAATCAATTCCAATTAGTGTTGGGATTCTAAAGATCTCCATTGGAACCTTGCCATGGAGTTCGTTGCGGGAAATGTCCAATATTTGAAGCATTGGAAAGTTTCCAAAGCTTGATGGTATGTGACCAGTGAACTGGTTCAAGCGTAGGTAGAGAGCTCCCAATTGAGTCAAGTTTGACAAGGATGATGGGAGAGCCCCCGCAAAGAAGTTTTTGAATAAGCCTATTACCTGCACAGCTTTGAGAGTTCCAATCCACATAGGAACCACACCTGTAAAGTTATTTCGTCCCAATGCTACAAAAATTAGGTTGCGAAGGTTTGCTATGCCAGATGGAAAATCTCCTGATAGTTGATTGTTTGTCAAGTATAATTCCTGGAGTTGACTTGAAAGGTTACCTAATGAACTCGGTACATGTCCTGATAGATGATTATAACCCATGGAAAACATTTCTAGCTCCGTGCAGTTGCCTAAGCTATTCAAAAACTCCCAGTCTTCTCTGTTGTGTGCTTGGATTTGATTATATTCAAGATTCAGACTCAAGAGTTTGGTAAGTTTGCCAATCGTGGTGGGCATCAATCCGGTGAAGTTGTTCCTCGACAAATCGAGAGCTTGTAGATTGGAAGCATTCGGGAATGAACTAGGAAGTTGCCCTAAAAATAAGTTGCCACCTAGGAAAAGTGTCTGGAGATTGGGAAGAGAGGTAAAGAGATTTGGTGGAACCTCTCCCCTTAGACCATTGGCAGCAAGTTCGAGGATGGTAAGAGTAGAAAGATTCAAGATGGCATGTGGAAATCTTCCTGATAGCTGATTAGCACTCACACACATGTGCTGCAAGTTGGTCAAATCTGCAAACTCACTAGGGATATTCCCCTTTATGTGATTATTCTCACAGTTAATTCTGGTTAATGTTGTGATATTGACAAGAGAAGTTGGTATGGTGCCAGTAAGGTTATTAGACCAAACGTGCAACACCTGAAAGTGAGGAGGAAAATCAGCATGGAGATGGCCTACTATATTGTTATTCGAAACATCCAACACCTTGAGATTTGAGCAGTTAGTGAAACTCGGCACCCTTCCTTGTAGCATGTTACTATTCAAGAGGAGTGTTTGGAGGCGACGCATGTGGCCGAGGGAGGGTGGGATCTCTCCGGCTAGTGTGTTCGCTGTGAGGGCTAGAGAGCGCATGAACGTTAGGTTCCCAAGTGAAGGAGAGATGAATCCTACCAAACCTCGACTTGTAAGGTTTAGAGAAATGACACGACGTGGAGCCTTGACCCTGCATAGGACACCTTCCCAATTGCAGAAGTGAGTGCTATCGTTCCAGGACATGAAGGTTTGTTGTGGATCGAGACTGATTGCATCCTTGAATGCAAGCAGCGATAGCTGATCCGTCTCGTTTCCATACGAGATTGAGGTGTTGCAGATGACGACATGTGCGCTGCAAGCCGCCAACACCCAGAGAAGTAACCATCCGATCCTGGCAGCTTTCATGGCCGGGTGGCTATGAATGTATCTTGGTCAAGTTAGATCTTCAGTAGTCACTACATATGCATGCATAAAAACAAGGCAAATTTTAAACTAAATAGTTAATAGTAATAAGTAACAGATATGTTGGCAGATAGATAACCATTCATGCAACGATTGTTGTTTACTAATAGTAATAATTACCTGAGGATTCCTCTTTCTTTCGTATATACCGATACTCTAGCTTTTCCTTTTCGGGCCGAGACACAAGAGATACAACCGCCGGAGGACAGAGGCGAAGAAGAGAGAAACCATGCATATGTGTGTACAGGTTAATTTGGAGTGTGGACTGTGGAGTGTTTGATCAACCTCCGCCATTGTGGCCTTCCTTTTATAGGCGCGATATCGACATTGGTGATCTATTACATCATTATTGTGAGTGTTACTCTAACTAATCACGGCAAATCGTAGTGTTAGACGCACTAATCTTCTTCTTTTTTGAGTGAAAGGCGCACTAATTTTCAGATTAACGTATTTGTTGTTAGGTTGGCCCAAACCCACCCAGAGCCCTGGCCAGCGAGGCAACTGACTTTTTTTAATGCAGGAAAAGGTCCCACCGGGCAGTGTGAGGAAGCCCACGACTGGTAAGGGGAGTTAGGCACTGTTCGGTATCGCTCCGCTCCACAACTCCGGGAGCAGAGTTGGCGGAGTTGCAGTTTCCCCGCTCCACAGATTCCGTGAGCGGCTGATTACCGAACAGGGCCTTAATGGCTTGAGTGTGTGCGCGTGGCAGGTGACGCGGGGGCAGGAGGATCTCCACCCCATCCTAATTAATTAACCTCTTCCATTGATACAATCTCGATCAAATCTAATCCCTTCAGTAACACAAAAATAAGGATTGAAAACGGTGAAGTCCCATGTCCGTTTGCATTTCAGTGACTTTAAGTTCTTTTTTTCCGGAAAGGTGTTTTACTGATTACGTAGCAGGTTATGACTGACGTTGGGAGCAACATGTTTTATACTGATTAAGTAGAAATAGAACAGACCTTCTCAAGTTCAGAGTTTTTTCTTTTGTGGGGTAAGTTCGGAGGGGTTTTTTTTTTTAAAAAAGTTCAGATTGTTCTTTTTCCTCTGAATCTGTGTTCTTTTGCTGTGGCATATACCGCAGCGTACCAACTTCAAAGTCGCAAAGCTGCTCGGCGCCAGTTTCTTTCAGTGTAGACTCCAGGGTAGCGTACAGATCTTTCATCTGTTCTTGATCTCCTCGGCACTAGTCAGACACTAGTTGCTGTGATGCTTGCCCACTGTCAGTTGTCAAGTCTGAAACAGTGTGTGATCGACTTTGCCTGTTTGATTGTCAGTGCAGGTGCCTATCTCTTGAACTCCAACGCCGATCTTAGAAACGCCGACTTCTCGCTGGCAAATGTAACAATGGCACATCAGTAGCTACATGGTAGGCAACAAGCCAACAACTCATATGATCAAGTCACTGTTTAAAATTAGCTTGTAGAATTTCCATTGATTCCTGTACTTCAACCGATGTGATCAAGTCTCTTGCGATGAGGCTCTGACTCAACTTTCTAGCTTGTAGAAATACAACAGAAGTACTGAATGTTCGGTGTGTTTTGGTGTTTTCTGAATCGGTGTTCTTGCTGCAGCCTACTGACTTGCATTTGTTCTTCATCTCCTCTCCTCAGAGACTCCAGCCAGCAGTAGACAAAAAACCAGACAATTTGTAGTGATGCTTGCCCACTGTCAAGTGTCAATTTGTAGTTCTGACTTCTGAGATGGTGAGTGGTATTATTTTATTTGACTGTTTGATGTTGAATTCAGGTGCATGCTAGTCTATCTGACGCCGACCTTAGCTGGCAAATGTGACAAAGATACAATAGTGGGTAAACACCAAGCATGTCATAAGAGTTCAGGTTCAGATAAGCAGTAATATGCTTGCGCTGGTCTGAGTTTCGGTGCAAATCAGTGACCATCACACACAACTTTTTGTTTTGTTTCTTTCTGGCCTACCATCCAAACAAGTACGTACCTCCAGAGAGACTCAATTGGGATGTCTCCAGAATAGAAGATTTGGTCATTCATAACTCATGATTAGCATACCGCCTGAATTACTGGATACAGTTTTACATCAATCTCCTCCGTTTCGTTCTGTAGGTAATTTTTTTTGTAATACTCGGATAGTGTCAGCCTGTCAGGCATATTTGTTTGAAGGGTAGTTTTGCCACAGATAAAGCTGTACAAAAACTTGCTTGCTCAGCTAGCTAATACAGTACTCCTTACATAGACGCTATGTGATAAAAGCCAATTATACAACAACTTGTCTATTCAGTTAGCATTGAGATGTGCTTCCCTGATTCCATGTAGCTTGGCAGCCACCTCATGCATGGTGATACGTTCACCTGGAGATGGCTTGGTGCAACAAAGGCCAATGTTTAGAATAGATAGCAGACAATTTACACTTGTTTCCTTCAACGCCACTGGAGTTTCCTCCAGTTCCTGTAGCAGCTGGGGATCGACAATCTCCAATACCCTATCAGGGAAGCTAATCTCTGTAAACTTCACAATGTTCAGTCCATCCTTAAACATGTCATCAGTTGGCCTTCTTCGAATGAATATCTCGAGGAGAACGACACCAAAGCTATAAACATCCGCGGCGGTTGAAACTTGACCACCTCTTGCATATTCTACAGATTAATGAATAGAGAAGCTAGTAGTCAATTTTTCTTTCATTGATATACAATGCAGAAAATAAATGTGCTGACATGATTTTATTAAGAGTCAATTACCTGGAGCAACGTATCCAATTGTTCCCATTACGGCAACCGAAGAAGAACTTGAATGACACTGAGATGATGTAGTTGAGCCAACTTTGAATCTTGCCAGGCCAAAGTCTCCAACATGAGCCGTCATATTGTCACCCAAAAGAATGTTGCTAGGCTTCAAATCACAATGAACCATTGTGCCTTCGTTGTTGTGGTGTAGGTACTCTAGTGCATCTGCTACATCCACCAAAATGCTTACGCGTTGAGCTATTGTAATGAGGTACAAATCAGAAGAGCCTTCATGGTCCCGGTTCGAGTATAGCAGTTTATGTAAGTCTCCTCTTGGCATCAGCTCGTACACTAGGGCCTTGAAGTCATTACCATTATAATCAATGCTTGAGCATGCAGTTATGATATGGACCAGATTACGGTGCCGCACATTTCTCAACACATTACATTCTGCAATGAAGCTCTTTTGCGCTCCTCTTGTCTCTAGGTTAAAGACTTTTATGGCGACTTCATTTTCATCTTCCACAAGTTTTCCTCTGTATACAGAACTATATCCCCCTCTGCCAATTAGGTTGGATGTTGAAAATCCATGTGTTGCTTTGGCTAGGTTGTTGAAAGAAACTTTGGGAAATTTTGTAGCAAATGATGGAAGTGATACAGTCTTCCTCTTGTGTTTTTCTCTCCAAAGAAATAAAACAAATATGACCATAGCAAGTGTCACCATACTGGCTATTGGTGTAAATATTTTGAGCATCACAGATCTCTTGTGCCTAATTGAATTTAAAGGCATAACAGAACAAGCTAGCAGGTGTAACTCTAGTACTCCACCACAAAGCCCCTGATTTCCTTCAATCCGCACAATAGTTGCATTCTTAAATATCCCTTTTGTTGGAACCTCTCCATTAAGATGGTTGAATGACAAATCTAATTTCTCAAGAAGTTGTAGGTGGACAAGAGATGTTGGTATTGACCCAGTTAAGTTATTGGCGGACAAATTCAAAACTTTGAGGCCGCTTATGTTGCCTAATGAAGAAGGAATACTTCCGCTGAAAATATTCGAGTGTAGCTCGATGTCTTCTAAACTTTCACAATCACCCAAAGTGTTTGGTATATCTCCGGATAGCTTATTTGACGAAAGTAACAAATGTACGAGTTGTTTGGCATTTCCAATGTCGATAGGAAGTTTTCCATCAAGGTTGTTGGAAGATAATTTAAGTACGAACATTGTTGGGATTTCAAAGATCTCCATTGGAATTTTGCCATGAAGATTATTGTTGTAAATGTCCAAACATTGAAGCATTGGAAAGTTTCCGAAGCTTGGTGGTATATGACCAATGAACTGGTTTGAGTCTAGATATAGCCATCCTAATTGAGACAAGTTTGACAAGGATGATGGAATACCCCCGGTGAAGTAGTTTCCTCCCAAATCTACTAGTTGCAAAGTTTTAATAGTCCCAATCCACTCTGGAACCACACCCGTAAAGTGATTCGCCCCCAATGATAATAGAATAAGGTTGTGAAGGTTTTGTATGCCCGAAGGAAAATCTCCTGATAGTTGATTTTCTCCAAGGTATAGTTTTTGGAGTTGATTGGAAAGGTTACCTATAGAACTTGGTACATGCCCCGATAGACGGTTCCAACTCAGGGAGAACATCTGCAGCTCTGTGCAGTTGCCTAAGTTGTCCAAAAACTCCCAATCTTGCTTGCTATTAGCTTGGAGTTGATTTTGTTCAAGATTCAAATACGAGAGTTTGGTAAGTCTGCCAATCGTGGTGGGCACCAATCCGGTGAAGTTGTTGATTGATAAATCGATATCATATATATTGGAAGCATTAGTGAATGAACTAGGAATGTTCCCTATAAAGAAGTTCTCGGCTAATACAAGTATCTGGAGATTGGGCAGAGAGGCACAGAGATTTGGTGGTACCTCTCCACTTAGACCATTGGGGCCAAGGTCAAGGCCGATGAGAGTAGAAAGATTCAAGATGGCTTGTGGAAATCTGCCTGTTAGCTGGTTGACAGCCGCATACAGGTACTGCAAGCTAGACAAATCTGAAAACTCACTTGGGATATTTCCCCTGATGTGATTATATGAGAAGGTAATGTGGGTTAGTGTCGTCATATTGGCAAGAGAAGTTGGGATGGTGCCAGTGAGGTTATTACCTGAAACCTGCAGCATCTGAAGGCGAGGAGGAAAATTAGCAGGAAATTGGCCAACTAGATTGTTAAATGCAACATGAAACACTTTTAACTCTGTGCAGTTTGCGAAACTCGGTATCCTTCCTTGCAGTGTGTTATTATTCAGACGTAGGGTTTGGAGGTGATGCAGGTGACCGAGGGTGGTTGGGATGTCTCCAGCGAGTGTGTTCTCTGTCAGGACTAGAGAATGTAGAAATGTTAGGTTCCCAAGTGAAGGAGAGATTTGTCCTACTAAACCTCGACTTGTAAGGTTTAGAGAAGTGACACGACGTGGAGCCTTCACCGTGCACAAGACACCTTCCCAATTGCAAAAATGGGTGCTATCATTCCAAGACATGAAGACTTGTCGTGGATCGAGACTGATTGCATCCTTAAAGTCAAGCAGTGACAACCTATCTGTGTCGTTTCCATGTAAGGAGGAGCTGCAGATGACGACCGCATGATGTGCACTGAAAGTCACCCACACCAAGAGAAGTAGCTTTCCGACTGTATTCACTTTCATGGCCAGGTAGCTCTGCATACATGTATATGTTGATCGATCATCAGTATTCTCTATATATGCATACATAAGGTGAAGGTTAATTTTAAGTAGTCAATACTCTCTATTTACATGGTACCATCCTGTTTCGTGATTAAATTGGAGCAATAATTGGACCATTAGTATATTATTAGTCACATGTTATTATCCGCGTCGTGGCGGCGCGGCTGTTCGCCTCCGGCGACGGCGCAAGGTGGCGGCGGAGCTGCTAGGCTTCGTGGGAGATCTGGTGGCGCTGGCCGCTCGGTGGGTTCGCTTGGTCATGGCGGCATTGGTCGCGGTGGCCGGTGGCTCGGCCGATCGGTGGCAGCGGAACATGGCCGGTGGCAACGGTGATGTTTTGTCTGGATCATGGGGCGGCGGCCCTGGAAGATGGCGGATGGTGAAGCTCGGGCTTCCCGCGGCGGCATGGCGTAGTGCAGTCCCTGTCCAAGGCGGATCTGCGTTGGCGATCTGGTGGTTTTTGCTACGGATTGGTTCGGATCAGAGACGGTGACGAGCGCGCTGGATCCATCTTAGCGGCTCTCACGATTTGGCGAGGTTGGGTGGGAGCCCTCCTCCCAAGCTCTAGTGGTGGCACACTCAGGCAGTGGCCGGTGCGCCAGGGCTCCTATGATGGCACTGCTGTTGCGGTTGGTCGCCAAATCTAGGCGGCTATATCTAGGGCTTTGAAGGCGGTCGAGACAGTGAACAAGTTATCGGGTGGATTTCTTGGGACGGATCCGCATGGAAACCTAACCTAGTCTTCGGTTGGTGGCCGGAGCCGGTGATGACGGCACCCTTATCATCGTTTCCTTCATGAAGGCATCATCGAGGTGAAGCTCCCAACCCCATCCATACCTCCGGGGGAAACCCTAAATCAGTTGATCGGATGAGGACGACAATCTTGTGTCGTTACCCCCTTGGGGGCGGCATTCTTGGAGGTGCATTCGGGCTCGAGGGACCAGTGGACGGCATCTTCGGTGGAGCGGTGTTTCATTCTACATATTCATGGCGGTGGATCTCGGCAGCATGGAGCAGTGCAGGCTCGGCGTCCGATGTGTGGCGATGGACTCGCGCAGGAGGACGACATTGTCTGTCGTTGTGGTAGCGCCGATGGCAGTGAGACCTAACATCAGTATCTGCTTGAGGATGGATCGATAGAAGATGGAGGTGACGACCCTTGCAGCGTGCATGTGTGGTGCTCACTGAGAATGCCCCGGACCGGTGTGTCACCCACTCCAGGCTTAGTGGCTTGGATGGGGCATCTGGCTTTAGATGTTAGGCTTTGGTGCGACATCTGTTTGGTATTTGACTCGGACATTCGGCACCCCTTCATCAAAGGGATAGGAGTAGCGACAGGTGTCGTCTAGATGGTGGCTTCAGGCTTACTGATGTATTACTTTGTAAGGTCTTTGTGTACAACTAATAAAATGGACGCATGCATCAGATTTTTAGCATTTCTCATCCTTCTTTCATAACAAGTGTCGTCTAGATGGGGTGCATCCTTCTTTTCAAAAAAAAAAACATATTATTAAATTATGGTAAATGTTAAAGTCCGACTCAGATTTTTAGCGTTTCTCATCAAACACCTAGATTTACCATGGGAAACAAATGAATTTGCCATGCTTAATTACAGAAATGATTTGCCATGTTCTAAAGTAAACATTGTCATGTAGTGTAAAAATTGTTAGAAAAATTGCCGTGCTGTAACTACTAATTGCCACACATTCAATCGAGGTCCGACGTACATGTGGGCATCAGATTTTTAACCCTGAAAATCTGACCTCAAATGTATATTGAAATACTAAGTTATACTGCTGGAAACTATTTTTAATTTTGAATTGATTACTATCACTTTTATGACACATAAACATGTTTTGTTGGTCAAATTGATGGTCAAAATTGAATCTTGGAATATCCGAGAGCCATAGAAATAAGGACGGAGGGAGTATATTTTGGCAGATATATTCATTAATTCATGGAATGTGTCTTGTCGTGAATCACTTGCGTACCTGGGGGGTCTCCTTTCCTGGCTTTTCCTCCTCCTCCCCCTTCTTCTTCTTCTTCTTCTTCTTCTTCTTCTAGTGTTTCATTGCCTGGCCAGAACAAGAGCTAGAGCTGGTGCAGGGCGGAGGCGAGAACATGGTTTGGAGTTTGAGTGTTTGATCCACCTTCAACACTTGCAGCTTACTTTATAGGCACAAACCTCGAATAAAAATGCACTAGCTTTCTGCTGTCCACTCCCAAATGATGCACTAGCTAGCTAGATACAATGCATCATGAGTACATGGCGCCGGTTTAGATCATTGTCGTTTAATGTAGTGCACAAGTGGTCCGATCAGCATATAATATCACGTGGGAACAGCACCCACTTTCACCTTTCAAAGCTGGATGCATGCCTGCATGCTAGCTATTTTTCCACATGGTTATCCAAGGACGGGGTTTGCTACTATGGCGTGCGTCAGGCACACTGTCGCTAATTATGCCATTTAGTATAGACTTTTGACTTGGGTTAGGCCGGGGTTAGGCCGGAATCCACCAAAGGACCGGTCAGCGTCAGGCT
This sequence comes from Aegilops longissima, assembly GCA_021605205.1. Taxonomy (NCBI): domain Eukaryota; kingdom Viridiplantae; phylum Streptophyta; class Magnoliopsida; order Poales; family Poaceae; genus Aegilops; species Aegilops longissima. Next base: position 35,963,339 of record CM038678.1, on the reverse strand, counting down.
ATCTACGCGTGTACAAATATATTGCATATCCCTTTGTTGAAAAAATAAATATATTAGTACATATAGTGTTCGATAACTAATTAACCTCACCTACTCTTCCCATCGATTCGATTCATGTACTTCCATAGATTATCAAAGGATCAGGTCCCTTTCTGTGATCAAGCAGCAGGCGGGTTTTGACTGAACTTTGTATCGAAAAAGGCTTTCGCCCCGCGAATGCTTTATATATAGAGCAACCACCAGTCCAACTAGTTTCATGCCGCACACAACGCGCACACACACAAGGTAGCACAACAGGTTCTACTAAGGGCATAGCTCAACAAGCCCTAGACAAAAGAAAAAAGAAAAGATGCGGAATATGCGCAAAGTCTAGTCCGGCTCGGGTGGTGGAGGAGGGAGCGGAGAGCCATCGCGCGAAGATTGTTGATGAGGATGTCAATGGCGTCTCGGTCCTGAGGGCGGCTAAGCGACCGCCAAAGCTGCAATAACCAGACATTTTGTAGATAGTATCAGTAGCACGTCGCAGGGGGGCCGCTGGATGACAAGTTTATTGCGGACCGTCCACAACGTCCAGGCTAGGACCCCGATAGCTAGCCACCTAATGTGGCAAAGCGAGTGCGGGGCGGCTAGTATTTCCGCGAATAGGTCGGGGAAGTTGGTGTTGCACCAATTACCCCCAACCACCTCGCAAAAGCAGCTCCAAAGGAACTGAGCGGAGATGCATGTGGAGAAGATGTGGTTAGAGTCCTCCGCCATCGCACATAGAGGGCACATCCCGTCACCAGGCCCACTTCGCTTTAGTATCTCCACCCTTGAAGGTATCCGGCCGTGGATCCATTGCCATAAGAAGATCCTAATCTTTAGAGGCAGTCTCATTACCCAGAGCACTGTGAGGGCCGAGGGCCACATGAGGCCGCAATAGCTTGGTACAGAGACTTGGAGGAGAATTGGCCTGAGGGCTCTAAGCGCCAGAAAACCCGATCAGACACCTGGTCCATATCTGGTTCGTGTAGAGCAATGCACTCGAGGAGTTCATGCCATGCGACAAGCTCCGGAGGCCTAAATGGCCGCCGGAACGCCAGGCACCCTAAGTCAATAGGGCCGCCTCGACAGAGATCCTAGGTTCCACCGTGATGAAGAACAAGTCCGAAAATCTGGCCATGAAAGGGGTAACCCCAACCCAGCGATCGAACCAGAACAAGGTCGAAACGCCAGAGCCGACCTAAATGGAGGTCCCGAGGTAGAGGATTGGTAGCAACTGGATGACAAACTGCCAGAACTGGGAGCCGCCAGATCGTTGGCAGAAGGCGAGTGGTTGGCCGCAAAGGTATTTGCTCTGAATGATGTCGAGTCAGAGTCCACCCTTCCCATTTGCAATCCGCCACAACCATCAGGTCAGCGGGGCGATATTCATGCGCTTGGAGGACATGATCCCAAGCCCACCCTGGTCACATGGCCTGCAGATCTCTGGCCAACTCACCATGTGGTATTTCTGTTTATCACCCTCGCCGGCCTAGAAGAATCTCGAATGATACTTAGTGATCTCCTGGTGCAGTGTCTCATGGAGGCTATAGAAGCTCATCAAGAACAGAATCAAGCTAGACAAAGAGGAGTTGATGAGCACTGTCCGAGCTGCCTTGGACAACCATCTCTGCCAAGGCTCGATCTGGTGTTGGAGCTTGTAGACCGTCGGCCGTAGATCCGCTACAGTAAGGTGGGAGTCACTAATGGGCATCCCTAGGTAGGTAGTAGGGAAGGTACCCAGCTAGTAGTTAAGCGGTCCGCGATACCCTGGGGTTCATCCAAGGAGTAGCCCATCACCATCATCGTACTTTTGTAAAGTTGATCTTGAGACCAGACATCTGCTCACTACTAGGAAAAACCTTATACACAGAACTTTAAAAGTAGCGCTTGTCAAAAAAGGGCGCTACTGCTAAATAGCAGTAGCGCGTGCAGGATAAGGGCGCTATAGATATAAACGTAGCAGTAGCGCGCCTAACTATAAACGCGCTACAACTAAAATTCTCACGACTAAGCCGATAAGCTACACATAGTAGTAGCGTTCTTGTTTAAACCGCGCTACCGCTAGGTCTATTTTAGCAGCGCGTTTACGTAGAAAGGCGCTACTGCTAACGAAAAGAAAATAAATCGAACAACAAGTAGAAAAGTAAATGAAAATGAAAGAAACAGAAAAAGGAGAAAGAAAAAAAATAAAATGTAAAGAAAACTAGATGAAAAAGGGAAAAAAAGACAGACTTAGCAGTAGCACGTTTTGTGAAACACGCTATAGCTAACTTAGCTATAGCGCGTTTTCAGAAACGCGCTACCTTTATGTTTCACTTAAACAGCTAGCGGTTTCCTCCCCGCCACCACTTCTCCCCCAAATCCCTCGCCCCACTTCGCCGCCGTCTCCCTGATTCGCCGTCGCCCCACTTCGCCGCTGATACATCTCCAACGTATCTATAATTTTTGATTGCTCCATGCTATATTATCTACTATTTTGGGCAATATTGGGCTTTATTTTCCACTTTTATATTACTTTTGGGACTAACCTATTAACCGGAGGCCCAACCCAGATTTGCTGTTTTTTACCTATTTCAGTATTTCGAAGAAAAGGAATATCAAACGGAGTCAAAACAGAATGGAATCAACTGGAGAAGTTATTTTTGGAACGAAAGCCACCCGATGGACTTGGACCCCATGTCAAGGAAGGAACGAGGAAGCCACGAGGATGGGGGTGCTCCCACCCCCCTAGGGCGCGCCCCCTGCCTCGTGGGGTCATCATGGCTCCCCTGACGTGCTTCTTCCGCCTATATAACTCCACATACCCTAAAACTTCCAGAACAGAGAATGGATCGGGAGTTCCGCCGCTGCAAACCTCCAGAGCCACCAAAAACCAATCGGGACCTGCTACGTCTTGAGCTTGTGTTGGTTTTCCCCGAAGAGGAGAGGATGATGCAGCAGAGTGATACGTCCATTTTGCATCATGCTTTTATATCAATATTTATTGCATTATGGGCTGTTATTACACATTATATCTTAATATTTATGACTATTCTCCCTTATTTTACAAGGTTTACCATGAAGAGGGGGATGCCGCACTGGAATTCGGCCGAAAAGGAGCAAAAGTTGGAAACCTATTCTGCACATCTCCAAAAGTCCCGAAACTCCACGAAACAACTTTTTGGAATTTATAAGAAATTATGAGCAAAAGAAATAGGCCAGGGGGGCCCACACCCTGTCCAGGAGACAGGGGGCGCCCCTGTAGAGGGCAATCTCCATCAACATCTTCACCAACACCATCTCATCTCCAAACCCTAGTTCATCTCTTGTGTCCAATTCTCGTCTCCAAGTTCGGGATTGGTGCTAGTAGGTTGCTAGTAGTGTTGATTACTTCTTGTAGTTGATGCTAGTTGGTTTACTTGGTGGAAGATCATATGTTCAGATCCTTTATGCATATTATTACTCCTCTGATTATGAATATGAATATGCTTTGTGAGTAGTTACGTTTGTTCCTGAGGACATGGGTGAAGTCTTGCTATTAGTAGTCATGTGAATTTGGTATTCGTTCGATATTTTGATGAGATGTATGTTGTCTTTCCTTAGTGGTGTTATGTGAACGTCGACTACATGACACCTCACCATTATTTGGGCCTAGAGGAAGGCATAGGGAAGTAATAAGTAGATGGTGGGTTGCTAGAGTGACAGAAGCTTAAACCCTAGTTTATGCGTTGCTTCGTTAGGGGCGGATATGGACCCATATGTTTAATGTTGTGGTTAGGTTTACCTTAATACTCCTTTTTGTAGTTGCGGATGCTTGCAATAGGGGTTAATCATAAGTGGGATGCTTGCCCAAGTTAGGACAGTACCCAAGTGTCGGTCCTCCCACATATCAAATTATCAAAGTACCGAACGCGAATCGTATGAACGTGATGAAAACTAGCTTGACGATAATTCCCAATGTGTCCTCGGGAGCTTCTTCTTTATTATTAGAATTTGTCCAGGCTTATCCTTTGCTACATAAAGGGTTGGGCCACCTTGCTGCACGTTATTTACTTTATTTACTTTTTGCTCGTTACTATTTATCTTATCACAAAATTATCTATCACCTACTATTTCAGTGCTTGCAGAGAAAACCTTACTGAAAACCGCTTATCATTTCCTTCTGCTCCTCGTTGGGTTCGACACTCTTACTTATCGAAAGGACTACGATAGATCCCCTATACTTGTGGGTCATCAAGACTCTTTCCTGGCGTCGTTGCCGGGGAGTGTAGCGCTTTTGGTGAGTGGAACTTGGTAAGGAAACATTTATATAGTGTGCTAAAATTTCCTGTCACTTGTCACTATGGAAACTAATCCTTTGAGGGGCTTGTTTGGGGTATCTTCACCCCAACCAGAAGAGCAAAGAGATGCTCCTCAACCTACTGAACTTTATGAAAATATTCACTTTGAGATTCCTTCGGGTATGATAGAAAAACTGCTAGCTAATCCTTTTGCAGGAGACGGAACATTGCATCCTGATTTACACCTTATCTTTGTGGATGACGTTTGTGGATTATTTAAGCTTGCAGGTATTCCCGATGATGTTGTTAAAAGGAAGGTCTTCCCTTTATCTTTGTAGGGAGATGCATTGACATGGTATAGGCTATGTGATGATACGGGATCTTGGAATTATAAGCGATTGAAGTTGGAATTTCACCAGAAGTTCTATCCTATGCATCTTGTTCATCGTGATCGTAATTACATATATAATTTATGGCCTCGCGAAGGAGAAAGCATCGCTCAAGCTTGGGGGAGGCTTAAGTCAATGTTATTTTCCTGCCCCAATCATGAGCTCTCTCGGGAAATGATTATTCAGAATTTTTATGCTCGGCTTTCTCTTAATAATCGCAACCTGCTCGATACTTCCTGTGCTGGTTCTTATATGCTGAAGACTATTGATTTCAAATAGGACTTATTGGAAAGAATTAAACGCAACTCTGAAGATTGGGGTTCCGACGATGGTAAGGAGTCAGGCATGACACCTAAGTTCGATTGTGTTAAATCTTTTATGGATACCGATGCTTTCCGTGGATTTAGTGCTAAGTATGGACTTGACTCTGAGATAGTAGCTACTTTTTGTGAAACTTTTGCTACTCACGTTGATCTCCCTAAAGAGAAGTGGTTCAAATATAATCCTCCTGTTGAAGTGAAAGTAGTTGCACCCATTACAGTCGAAGAAAAGACCATTACATATAGTGATCCTATTATTCCTACTGCTTATGTTGAAAAACCTCCTTTTCCTGTTAGGATAAAAATCATGCTAAAGCTTCGACTGTTGTTCGTAAGAGTAATACTAGGACTTATACACCTCCTGAGCAAATTAATGTTGAACCTGGTATTGCTATGGTTAAAGATCTCTTGGAGGAGGACTTAGACGGGCATGTTATCTCTTTCGTGGGTGAAACTGCTAATATTGCTAGACCCGATACTAAGACACGTAGACATGTTGTAGGCATGCCCGTTATTTCTATTAAAATAGGATATCATTGCTATCATGGCTTATGTGATATGGGTGCTAGTGCTAGTGCGATACCTTATGATCTATATAAAGAAATTATGCATGATATTGCACCTGTTGAATTGGAAGACATTGATGTCACTATTAAGCTTGCTAATAGAGATACCATTAAACCTATTGGGATTGTTAGATATGTTCAAGTCTTTGTGTGGGAAGATTAAATACCCTGCTGATTTTCTTGTTCTTGCTTCCCCACAAATAATTTTTGTCCCATTATTTTTGGTAGACCTTTCTTGAATACTGCAAGTGCTAAGATTAATTGTAAAAGGAAGGTGGTCACTGTTGGCATAGATGGTATGTCTCATGATTTTAATTTTGCTAAGTTTAGTAGACAACCTCGTGAAAGGGAACCACCTAGTAAAGATGAGATTATTGGTCTTGCTTCCATAGTTGTTCCTCCAACTGATCCGTTAGAACATTATTTGTTAGACCATGAAAACGATATGTTTATGAAGGAAAGGGAAGAAATAGATGAAGTGTTCCTTAAGCAAGAACCTGTGCTGAAACATAACCTTCCCGTTGAAATTCTTGAGGATCCCCCTCCACCCAAGGGTGATCCCGTGATTGAACTCAAACCTTTACCTGATAATCTTAGGTATGCTTATCTTGATGAAAAAGAAATATATCATGTTATTATTAGTGCTAACCTTTCAGCGAAAGAAGAAGAAAGATTATTGAAAACTTTGAAGAAGCACCGAGCTGCTATTGGATATACTCTGGATGATCTTAAGGGCATTAGTCCCACATTATGTCAACACAAAATTTCAGTGGAGAAAGATGCCAAACCAGTTAGAGATCCTCAAAGACGATTAAATCCCAAAATGAAGGAAGTGGTAAGAAAGGAGATACTAAAGCTCCTTGAAGCAGGTATTATTTATCCCGTTGCTGATAGTGAATGGGTAAGCCCTGTCCATTGTGTCCCTAAAAAGGGAGGTATTACCGTTGTTCCTAATGATAAAGATGAATTGATCCCGCAAAGAATTATTACAGGTTATAGGATGGTAATTGATTTTCGTAAGTTAAATAAAGCTACTAAGAAAGATCATTACCCTTTACCTTTTATTGATCAAATGCTAGAAAGTCTATCCAAACACACACATTTTTGCTTTCTTGATGGTTATTCTGGCTTCTCTCAAATACCTGTGTCAGCAAAGGATCAATCTAAAACTACTTTTACTTGCCCTTTTGGTACTTTTTCTTATAGACGTATGCCTTTTGGTTTATGTAATGCACCTGCTACCTTTCAAAGATGCATGATGGCTATAATCTCTGATTTTTGTGAAAAGATTTGTGAGGTATTCATGGATGACTTCTCCGTCTATGGATCCTCTTTTGATGATTGTTTGAGCAACCTTGATCGAGTTTGGAAGAGATGCGAAGACACTAGTCTCGTCCTGAATTGGGAAAAGTGTCACTTTATGGTTAATGAAGGCATTGTTTTGTGGCACAAGATCTCCGAGAGAGGTATTGAAGTTGATAAAGCCAAAGTTGATGCTATTGAAAAGATGCCATGTCCCAAGGACATAAAAGGTATAAGAAGTTTCCTTGGTCATGCCGGCTTTTATAGGAGGTTCATTAAGGACTTCTCTAAAAACTCTAGGCCTCTGACTAATTTATTGCAAAAAGATATTCCTTTTGTCTTTGATGATGATTGTGTAGAATCATTTGAAACACTTAAGAAAGCTTTGATCACTGCACCTATTGTTCAGCCACCTGATTGGAATTTACCTTTTGAAATTATGTGTGATGCTAGTGATTATGCTGTAGGTGCTGTTTTAGGGCAAAGAGTCGATAAGAAATTGAATGTTATCCAGTATGCTAGTAAGACTCTTGATACTGCCCAGAGAAATTATGCTACTACTGAAAAAGAGTTCTTAGCAGTTGTATTTGCATGTGATAAGTTTAGACCTTACATTGTTGATTCCAAAGTTACTATTCACACTGATCATGCTGCTATTAAATATCTTATGGAAAAGAAAGATGCTAAGCCTAGACTCATTAGATGGGTTCTCTTGCTCCAAGAATTTGATTTGCATATTATTGATAGAAAAGGAGCTGAGAACCCCATTGCAGACAACTTGTCTAGGTTAGACAATGTTCTTGATGACCCACTATCTATTGATGATAGCTTTCCTGATGAACAATTAGCGGTTGTCAATGCTTCTCGTACTGCTCCTTGGTATGCTGATTATGCTAATTACATTGTTGCTAAATATATACCGCCTAGTTTCACATACTAGCAAAAGAAAAAGTTCTTTTATGATTTAAGACATTACTTCGGGATGATCCACACCTTTATAAAGAAGGAGTAGATGGTATTATTAGACGTTGTGTGCTGAGCATGAACAGGAACAAATCCTACATAAGTGTCACTCTGAATCTTATGGAGGACACCACTGCTGGAGATAGAACTGCACACAAGGTACTTCAATCTGGTTTTATTGGCCTACTCTTTTCAAAGATGCTCGTAAGTTTGTTTTATCTTGTGATGAATGTCAAAGAATAGGTAACATTAGTAGACGTCAAGAAATGCCCTATGAATTATTCCCTTGTTATTGAACCGTTTGAGTTTTGGGGCTTTGATTATATAGGACCTTTCCTGCCTCCAATGGTTATACACATATTTTAGTTGCTGTTGATTACGTTACTAAGTGGGTAGAAGCTATTCCAACTAGTAGTGCTGATCATAACACTTCTATTAAAATGCTTAAAGAAGTTAATTTTTCCGAGGTTTGGAGTCCCTAGATATCTTATGACTGATGGTGGTTCACACTTTATTCATGGTGCTTTCCGTAAGATGCTTGCTAAGTATGATGTTAATCATAGAATTGCATCTCCTTATCACCCGCAGTCTAGTGGTCAAGTAGAATTGAGTAATAGAGAACTCAAATTAATTTTGCAAAAGACTGTCAATAGGTCTAGAAAGAACTGGTCCAAGAAACTTGATGATGCATTATGGGCCTATAGAACTGCATACAAAAATCCTATGGGTATGTCTCCATATAAGATGGTTTATGGAAAAGCATGTCATTTACCTCTTGAACTTGAACATAAAGCATATTGGGCTATTAAAGAGCTCAATTATGACTTCAAACTTGCCGGTGAGAAGAGGTTGTTTGATATTAGCTCACTTGATGAATGGAGAACCCAAGCATATGAGAATGCCAAGCTTTTCAAAGAAAAGTTCAAACGCTGGCATGATAAGAGGATACAAAAGCGTGAGTTTAAGATAGGAGATTATGTGTTATTGTTCAACTCTCGTTTAAGATTTTTTGCAGGAAAACTTCTCTCAAAATGGGAAGGTCCCTACGTTATCGAAGAGGTCTATCGCTTACGGTGCTATAAAATCAACAACTTCAAGGCACAAATCCGAGGGTGGTAAACGGTCAAAGAATTAAACATTATATTTCAGGTAATCCTATTAATGTTGAAACTAATATTATTGAAACCATAACCCCTAAGGAATACATAAGAGACACTTTCCAGAACGTTCCAGACTCCGAAAAGGCATAGGTTTGTGGTACGGTAAGTAAACCGACTCCAAAACAACTCTAATGGCATTTTTTATCAGTTTTGGATTATTTAAGAATTTTAGGAAGAAAGAAGTAGTCCGAAAGGGACACGAGGCTCCCACGAGACAGGAGGGCGCGCCCCCCTGTCTCGTGGGCATCTCGTGTGCCTCCCAGACTCCGTTTTATTGTATGTTACGTATTTTGGTCGGTAAAAATTCATTATATATACTCCCGAAGGTTTTGATCACCGTATCACGCAAATATCCTTTGTTTTCGTTTCGAGTTGTTCCTGTTGCAGAATAAAGCAAGATGACTTCTCAGGAGTCAGTTGGGGAGAGCCGAGTGTCTCACCCAACGCCAGGTCCAGGAGCAAATAGTGGCGTCTATCACTTTGGACCATCAACGGAAGATGAGATGGAGGCTGATTTGAAAAGGATAGATGCCATGGAGGAGGATCAAGAAGTTACCTCTCGTCTTCGAGCAGAATTCACTATGGGGGAACTACCTAGCCTGGCTGTCCCTACTTCGGTCACTCCTTCCGACTCTAGATTTCTTTCTTATGAAAATATGAAAAAGAGTTTCACTTGTTCTCCAGAAGCTATGCAGCATCCTTGGGTGAAAGGAGTCTTGTCCGTCACGGGCAAACTCCGTAAAGAAAATATGGACCTCAAACAACAAGTTAATAAGCTCGAGGAGGAGAACCGTATCTTGAAGGGCATAATCGCCAAGAAGATCATAACACCAACCGTGAAGAAGGAGCAATAATCACATGGGTATGGGCACTCCCCTTGGCAACTGCCAAGCTTGGGGGAGGTGCCCCGGTATCGTATCACCATCACACTCCTATATTTACCGCTTTATTTAGTTCGATCCTTTTAGTAGTTCCTTGATCTAGTAGATTGAAGTTTTGATATCAAGTAGTTTTGAGCTTTGCTTTGTGATCCCTTTATGTAAGCGAGTCCGTGTGCTATCTATAATAAAGATTAGTGTTGAGTCAAGGGCCTTGCTATGATGCTATGATCTTGAGAAAATAGAAAGAATAAAAGAGTTCATATTGATCTTATGGATAGTGATAACTTCACATATAGAAAGTATGAGACATAAAAATTGTTGAGAGTTGATGAACGTAGCCTTGGTCATTGTTGCAATTAATAGGAAGTGATAAGGAAAGAGGGGTTCACATATAAATATATTATCTTGGACATCTTTTATGATTGTGAAGCACTCATTAAGTATGACATGCTAAAAGAGTTGATGTTGGACAAGGAAGACAACGTAATGGTTTATGTTTTCCGACATCTCAGTTAAAGTATATTGTCATTGACCTTCCAAACATGTTGAGCTTGCCTTTCCCCCTCATGCTAGCCAAATTCCTTGCACTAAGTAGAGATACTACTTGTTGTTCCAAATATCCTTAAACCCAGTTTTGCCATGAGAGTCCGCCATACCTACCTATGGATTGAATAAGATCCCTCAAGTAAGTTGTCATCGGTGCAAGCAATAAAAATTGCTCTCTAAATATGTATGACTTATTAGTGCAGAGAAGATAAACTTTGTATGAACTTGTTGTGGAAGTAATAAAAGTGACAGACTGCATAATAAAGGTCATACAAGGGGCAATATAAAGTGACGTTCTTTTGCACTAAGACTTTATGCATCAACCCTAAACGCGCATGACAACCTCTGCTTCCCTCTGCGAAGGGCCTATCTTTTACTTTATGTTATGCTTGAGTCAAGGTGATGCCCACTGAGGGAGTCCTGGATTAGGGGGTGTTCGGATGGCCGGACTATGACCTTTGGCCGGACTCCTGGACTATGAAGATACAAGATTGAAGACTGTTGGGGAACGTAGCAGAAATTCAAAATTTTCCTACGTGTCACCAAGATCTATCTATGGAGAAACCAGCAACGAGGGGAAGGAGAGTGCATCTACATACCCTTGTAGATCGCTAAGCGGAAGCGTTCAAGAGAACGGGGTTGATGGAGTCGTACTCGTCGTGATCCAAATCACCGATGATCCTAGCGCCGAGCGGACGGCACCTCCGCGTTCAACACACGTACAGCCGGGGCGTCTCCTCCTTCTTGATCCAGCAAGGGAGAGGAGAAGTTGAGGAAAACTCCGGCAACCTGACGGCGGCGTGGTGGTGATGGAGCTCGTGGTTCTCCCAAGAGCTTCGCTAAGCACTACGGAGGAGGAGGAAGTGTTGGAGGAGGGAGGGCTGCGCCAGGGAAGGTGTGGCTGCCCTCTCTCCCTCACTATATATAGGGGTAAGGGGGGAGGAGGCGCCCTAGGGTTCCCTAGGGGAGGCGGCGGCCACGGGGAAACCCTAGATGGGTTTGGGCGCCCCACCCCTAGGAAACTTGCCCCCAAGCCGGGAAGGGGGGCTGCCCTAGGGGAGGCGCCCCCACCTCTCCTGGTTACGTGAGAGGGGCTGGGAGGGGCGCACCACCCCTTAGTGGGCTGGTTTGCCCTTTCCCCTTTGGCCCATGAGGCCCTCCAACACTTGCCGGGGCTCCCAAACACCTTTCGGTCATGCTGCCATAGCTCGGTACCCGGAACACTTCAGGACTCCAATACCCTTCGTCCAATATATCGATCTTCACCGCCGGACCATTCCGGAACTCCTCGTGACGTCCGGGATCACATCCGGGACTCCGAACAACCTTCGGTAACCACATACTATTTCCCATAACAACTCTAGCATCACCGAACCTTAAGTGTGTAGACCCTACGGGTTCGGGAACCATGCAGACATGACCGAGACGTTCTCCGGTCAATAACCAACAGCGGGATCTGGATACCCATGTTGGCTCCCACATGTTCCACGATGATCTCATCGGATGAACCACGATGTCGAGGATTCAATCAATCCCGTATTCAATTCCCTTTGTCTAGCGGTATTGTACTTGCCGAGATTCGATCGTCGGTATCCCGATACCTTGTTCAATCTCGTTACCGGCATGTCTCTTTACTCGTTCCGTAACACATCATCCCGTGATCAACCCCTTGGTCACATTGTGCACATTATGGTGATGTCCTACCGAGTGGGCCCAGAGATACCTCTCCGTCAACCGGAGTGACAAATCCCAGTCTTGATTCGTGCCAACCCAATGATACTTTCGGAGATACCTGTAATGAACCTTTATAGCCACCCAGATTCGTTGTGACGTTTGGTACACCCAAAGCATTCCTACGGTATCCGGAGTTGCACAATCTCATGGTCTAAGGAAATGATACTTGACATTAGAAAAGCTTTAGCATACAAACTACGATCTTTGTGCTAGGCTTAGGATTGGGTCTTGTCCATCACATCATTCTCCTAATGATGTGATCCCGTTATCAATGACATCCAATGTCCATGGCCAGGAACCCGTAACCATCTATTGATTAACGAGCTAGTCAACTAGAGGCTTACTAGGGACATGGTGTTGTCTATGTACCCACACATGTATCTGAGTTTCCTTTCAATACAATTATAGCATGGATAATAAACGATTATCATGAACAAGGAAATATACTAATAACTAATTTATTATTGCCTCTAGGGCATATTTCCAACAGTCTCCCACTTGCACTAGAGTCAATAATCTAGTCCACATCGTCATGTGATTAACACTGATAGGTCACATCGCCATGTGACCAACATCCAAAGAGTTTACTAGTGTCTGTAAACTAGTTCACATCATCATGTGATTAAGACTCAATGAGTTCTGAGGTTTGATCATGCTTTCCTTGTGAGAGAGGTTTTAGTCAACGGGTCTGAACCTTTCAGATCCGTGTGTGCTTTGCAAATTTCTAGGTCATATTGTAAACGCTGCTTCCACGCTCCACTTGGAGCTATTCCAAATGGTTGCTCCACTATACGTATCCGGTTTGCTACTCAGAGTCACTCGGATAGGTGTTAAAGCTTGCACCGACGTAACCCTTTACGCCGAACTCTTTATCACCTCCATAATCGAGAAACATGTCCTTATTTACTCCAAGGACAATTTTGACAGCTGTCCAATGATCCATTCCTGGATCATTCTTGTACCCTTGACTGACTCATGGCAAGGCACACTTCGGTCGCGGTACACAACATAGCATACTGTAGAGCCTCGTCTAAGGCATAGGGGCGACCTTCGTCCTTTCTCTCTTTTCTGCCGTGGTCGAGCTTTAAGTCTTAACTTCATACCTTACATCTCGTGCAAGAACTCCTTCTTTGGTGATCCAGCTTGAACACCTTCAAGATCATGTCAAGGTATATGCTCATTTGAAAGTACCATTAAGCGGTTTTGATCTATCCCTATAGATCTTGATGCTCAATGTTCAAGTAGCTTAATACAGGTTTTCACTTGAAAACACTTTTCAAATAACCCTATATGCTTTCCATAAATTCTACATCATTTCGATCAACAATATGTCAACAACATATACTCATCAAAATTCTATAGTGCTCCCACTCACTTCTTTGGAAATACAAGTTTCTCATAAACTTTGTATAAACCCAAAATCTTTGATCATCTTATCAAAGAGTATATTCCAACTCCGAGATGCTTACTCCGGTCCATGGAAGGATCATTTGGAGCTAGCATACCTTTCAGCATCCTTAGGATCGACAAAACCTTTCGATTGTATCTCATACAACCTTTCCTTGCGGAAACTGGTAAGGAAACTCGTTTTGACATCCATCTGCTAGATTTCATAAATGCAGCTAATGCTAACATGATTCCGATGGACTTAAGCATCGCTACGGATGAGAAAATCTCATCGTAGTCAACTTGTGAAAAACTCTTTGCCACAAGTCGAGCTTCTTAGACGGTGACATTACTGTCCACGTCCGTCTTCTTCTTAAAAATCCATTTATCTCAATAGCTTGCCGATCATCGGGCAAGTCCACCAAAGTCCATGCTTTGTTCTGATACATGGATCCTATCTCGGATTTCATGGCCTCTAACCATTTGTCGGAATATGGGCCCACCATCGCTTCTCCATAGCTCGTAGGTTCATTGTTGTCTAGCAACATGACCTTCAAGACAGGATTACTGTACCACTCTGAAGCAGTACGCATCCTTGTCACCCTACGAGGTATGGTAGTGACTTGATCCGAAGTTTCATGATCACTATCATAAGCTTCTACTTCAATTGGTGTAGGTGCCACAGGAACAACTTCTTGTGCCCTGCTACACACTAGTTGTAGTGACGGTTCAATAACCATATCAAGTCTCCACCATCCTCCCACTCAACTTTTCGAGACAAACTTTTCCTCGAGAAAGGACCTGATTCAAGAAACAATCCCTATTGCTTTCGGATCTGAATTAGGAGGTATACCCAACTGTTTTGGGTGTCCTATGAAGATGCATTTTATCCGCTTTGGGTTCGAGCTTATCAACCTGAAACTTTTTCACATAAGCGTCGCAACCCCAAACTTTTAAGAAACGACAACTTAGGTTTCTCCAAACCATAGTTCAAACAGGGTCGTCTCAACGGAATTACGTGGTGCCCTATTAAAGTGAGTGCGGTTGTCTCTAATGCCTAACCCATGAACGATAGTGGTAATTCGATAAGAGACATCATGGTACGCACCATTTCTAATAGGGTGCAACTATGATGTTCGGACACACCATCACACTATGGTGTTCCAGGCGGTATTAATTGTGAGACAATTTCCACTATGTCTTAATAGCGTGCCAAAGCTCGTAACTCAGATACTCATCTCTATGATCATATCATAGACATTTTATCCTCTTGTCACGATGATCTTTAACTTCACTCTGAAATTACTTGAACCATTCAATAATTCAGACTTGTGTTTCATCAAGTAAATATACTCAGTATCTACTCAAATCATCTGTGAAGTAAGAACATAACGATATCCACTGCGTGCCTCAGCATTCATTGGACTGCACACATCAAAATGTATTACTTCCAACAAGTTGCTTTCTTGTTCCATTTCACTGAAAAACGAGGCTTCCAGTTATCTTGCCCATGTGGTATGATTTGCATGTCTCAAGTGATTCAAAATCAAGTGAGTCCAAACGGTCCATTTGCATGGAGTTTCTTCATGCATATACACCAATAGACATGGTTCGCATGTCTCAAACTTTTCAAAAACGAGTGAGTCCAAAGATCCATCAACATGGAGCTTCTTCATGCGTTCTATACCAATATGACTCAAATGGCAGCCGGCCAAACAATCCGGCTAGGTGGTTTTCTTATGACCGCCTGTCCGGCCACCGCTTCTACAATGACCTCTCAAGTCGTCAAAAGCAATTTTCACGTCAGCTCGAATTCGCGGCGGCTGGATCAATAGAGCTCTCGTCAAGAACGGGCTCTCGGATCGCATCGCCGCCACAGAGTCGCTACGGACCACAAACAGATTGGGCTTAAAACCGATCGAGAGAGATTAACTCTCCCGGTCACCCACCACGTTGCGGTGGTAGAGGAACAATGCCGCGGCGCTTCTCCTATATTGAAAACTAGTCATGTCCGGCTTCCGAACCCCCATGCGGATTCCCGCGGAGGGCGGACTTGATCAAGCACGAACTTACGATCGGGCATCGGACCAGACTTCGTTGGACAACGTCCAGCAATCCAAGCTTCAAATTCAGAAACTTCGGCCTTGAGCCTTGAGATGGGTAGGGTTCGGACTTAATTCCACCCACCCGCCGGACATATGCGATCTATCTCTAATCCGGCAAGTGCTGCTGAGACAATACATCACTATTGGGCCGATTCCTCCTGGTTATGGACAGGATAAAGGACTGCCGAGAGGAAAACGCAATCTCAATTTTTGCAATAATTGCACGGACGAGGACTCTTGAGCGCCGTCGGCCGTCGTGAAATTACACGCCACTGACTGGCGTCCATAATACGAAAGTCTTGTGCGATGGAGAGTTTCGGACAACCAAAATAATTTTTGGGACAATCCGGCCCCGAATACAACCCTAGTCCGCAACAAAAGGGTGCATTACACTCAGGCACCAGATACAAAAACCAAAAAGCAAAGACCCCATAAAGGGCACAGAACCGTACTAGAGGGATGGCTTAGCGGACCCTGTAAAATTCACAGTACAGAAGGCGCCGTCCCAACACATAACCTTCGAGCATGTTGGATATTACGGCAGGTGGCCAAAAATGGAGAGGAGCTTCTAGCCCCGGAAAACCACTCCAACAACATCGATGCAGTATCAACAGTCTTGAGACTTTCGCATCAAATAATATGCGAAAGCGAACAATCCAGCGGCCTCGCCAAGTCTACCAAGTAGCAACAACCAATCCATGGGCGACACAGCCATCACCTTCAACGCCAGCGACGAACCTAAATTCGGACAGCCCGAGCTCCACCCGCCTGGGTACTTAGTCCAATAGTGGACGACTTTCGACTTACAAAAGTCCTCATGGATGGCGGCAGTGATTAAACCTCATCTACGAGGAAACCCTTCAAAAATGGAAATAGACTGGAGCCGCATTGAGCGAAGCAGCACAACCTTTAGAGGAATAATCCCTAGCCGGGAGGCGCGCTGCACAGGAAAAATCACACTCGATGTGGTATTCGGCTCACCGGACAATTACAGATCCGAAGAAGTCACGTTCCAAGTGACCCCGTTTAACAGCGGATATCAGGCTATACTAGGACGAGAGGCATTCACAATTTTTCAAGCCATACCCCATTATGGGTACATGAAGCTCAAAATGCCTGGGCCCGGTGGAATAATCACTCTCGTTAGTGACCCATACATAGCACTCCACGCCGAAAACAAGACAACCGCATTAGCCTTAGAGGTACTATCCGAAGCCCTAGCGGCAGAGGAACTCACCACGCTGCGCTCTACGGTGAATAGGGACGATGTGATACTCGATAAGAGATCCAAGTCCACCTCCTTTAAACCAGCAGATGAAATAGTAAAATTCCAGGTCCAGCCAGCGGACCCGACAAAGACGGCCTCCATCGGGCACAATTGAACCCGATGTAGACGCCAAGATCTGCGAAATTCGCCGGAAAATTGGGACATTTTCGCTTTGGCACCCCTCGGACATGCCCGAAGCCCACGCAGATTGGCGAGAACACAGCCTAAACATCCTAAAAGGATTCAAGCCACCAAACAGGCCCTTGACGATTTTCGAACCCAAAAGGCGGGTAATGGGAGAAGAGCTAGCCAAACTATTAGAAGCGGATTCATCGAGAGACATCAAGCACCGGATTGGCTAGCAAACCTGGTAATGGTACCAAGAAGGACAAATCCTGGCGCCTATGTGTCGATTTCAAAGACCTAAATAAAGCATGCCCAAAGGATCCCTTCCCCCTCCCCCGCATCGACCAAATCATCGATGCCACTGCAGGGCACGATTCATTGTGCTTCCTGGACGCATACTCCGGCTATCATCAAATCAAGATGGCAGAAGCGGATCAAGCCGCAACGGCATCCATTACTCCATACGGACCATTCTGCTTCAACACGATGCCCTTCGGACTTAAAAACGCTGGCGCAACATATCAGCGCATGATTCAGACATGTCTGGCTACCCAGATCGGCAAAACAGTAGAGGCATACGTAGATGACGTAGTCGTCAAAACTAAACACGTCGAAACTCTAGTAGACGACTTGAGGCTCACATTTGACAACCTCAGAGCATATGACATCAAGCTGAATCCGGAAAAATGCGTTTTCGGTGTACCAGCTGGAAAGCTGCTGGGCTTCATCGTATCCGGTAGAGGAATTGAAGCAAACCCAGCCAAAATCCGAGCTCATCACAGCTAGATATCCCAAAAGACCTCAAGCAAATACAAAATTGATCGATGCGTGGCGGCTCTAAGCCGCTTTATCTCCGTCTAGGAGAAAAGGCATTACCCTATATCGCCTCCTTAGGCGCACGAACACCAGTGGGCGGATGCTGCCACCGCCGGACTCGAAGAAATAAAGGCCATATTGGCAACAAATCCGGTCTGGCTGCGCCCAACCCGGCGAACCAATGTGTTATACATCGCAGCTACGCATCAAGTTGTAAGCGCGGTACTGCGTCGTCGAGCGAAAGCGTAAGGGCATAAATTCCCTCTTCAAAACCAGTATACTACGTATCCACTCTGTTAACCCCACGCAAGTCCTGTTACCCGCACTATCGTAAGATAGCATACGCGTGTTCATGGCATCCCGAAGCTCGACACTACTTTCAAGAGTGTTCGATAACAATGGCCTCTGAAGTACCACTTAACGACATTATAAACAACCGCGACGTGACGGGCAGGATTGCAAAATGGGCCATTGAGCTCTTACCATTTGATATATCTTACAAACCTCGGCGAGCTATAAATTCACAAGTTTTGGCTGACTTTGTCGCTGAATGGACCGGAGCCGAACTCCCTAAAGAATACGGCGATACTCCAATTGGATTATGCACTTCGACGGCTCTAAAATGTTAGCGGATCGGGGGCTGGCGTCAGATGCGTCCCGACCGGGACACAGTCCAATCGTATTTCAGATAATGTACACGGACTCCAACAATGCAGCGAATCGAGGCCCTTTACATGGTCTCCAAATGGCAATCTCCATGGGCATCCAACGCCTAGAGGTGCGAGGATTCAAACCTCGCAATATCCCAAATAAGCGGAGACTTTGGCGCCAAAGATCCGAAAATGGCAGCATATCGCAACGCTGTCCTAAAATGTCAGCCGGTTCAAGGACTTGAATTCCATCACGTAGCCCGGGATAATAACCAAGCGGCCGACGTACTGGCACGCATTGGCACAAAACGCGACGCTGTCCCTCCTAACATCTTCCCAGAACGACTCTTCAAGCCATCCGTACTATGGGAAGAGGAGTCCGAACTAACAAACCGGAACAAGCCGCACCAACCGGCGATTCAGCCGATGATATAACACCTTCCGCCCACGACATAATGGCAGTAATTGCCCCGTGGACAGAACCATTCCTCGCCTACTTGCTTAGGCAAGAGCTTCCCGAAGACCAAAATGAGGCCCCTTGCATTATCCGGCGATCTAAAGCCTACAAGGTCTATGAGGGAGAACTTTATAAGAAAAGTACAACCGGAGTCCTTCAAAGGTGTATCTCCGAAGAAGAAGGGCGAAACCTCCTGGCTGAAATTCATGCCGGACTAGGCGGACACCACGCCGCAGCTCGGGCCCTTGTAGTAAAGGCATTCCGCATAGGATTCTCTCGGCCGACGGCCCGAGCAGATGCTCGTGACTTAGTCCAAAGATCGTCGGTTGTCGCTCTTTGCTAATCGAGCCATATGCCACCCACCGCCTCAAAACTATACCCATTAGCTGGCCGTTCGCGGTCCAGGGGCTTGACATGGTTGGACCACTTAAAGGGGAACCCACAAGCAAAGGTACCTATTGGTCATGGTGGATAAATTCACCAAATGGATAGAGGCCAAGCCGTTAAAGCGGCGAGTCCGGACCAGTGATAGACTTTATATCCGGGTAGTACACCGTTATGGTGTCCCCACAGCATCATCACCGATAACGGCACGAACTTCACCGCCGATGAGGTTAAATCGTGGTGCAAAAATATGGGCATCAAGCTTGATTACGCTTGATCTATCATCCTCAAACCAACGGTCAAGTGGAACGAGCAAATGGTCTAATAATGAGCGGCATCAAACCCGCACTAGTGCGGTCCCTCACGAAATCGACACGACTTTGGGTAGAGGAGCTCGACTCCGTACTGGGGCTGCGGACAACGCCTAACCGTACTACCGGATTCACACCATTTTTATGGTATACGGCGCGAAGCAGTTTTGCCTGCGACATCATTCATGACTCACCTCGAGTGCGCATGTACGAAGAAAGAGAAGCCGAGTTGGATCGGCGGGACAGCTTGGACACATTGGAGGAAGAGCACGACGTCGCCAAGGCTCGTTCCGCATTCTATCAGCAGCAGGCTCAAGATATCAAAGCAGAAGTACGGGCCAAGACTTACAACGTTGGCGAACTGGTTCTCGCTGCGGACAAGAAAAGGACAAGCTCAAGCCCAAATGGGAAGGCCCTTCATCATCGATCAAGTCCTGACCGGCGGAGCGCACCGTCTTTAAATGCATCGGATAACCGACTCGAGCCGAACCCATGGAACGCAGCCCGCCTCCGACGATTCTATGCCTAGCGCCGACTAAGAGTTCGTCCCTTTCCCCCATCCAATTTTTTTTACTTCAGCTGCCTTTTGTTTATGTTTTCTTCCCAACCCTATTCATCCAAGCCTTAAAGGGCCTACTTGCGCAACGTTCACAAGAATTGATGTGCTATCCGCACTCATTTTACAGGGGGCTTCTTTACCGAAGCTTAATTATACGGGCTTCATGCCCAAAGACATGTGTCAAGCCTCCACATGTACCTTTTATTCACCATTATATGCATCGATATGACTTAAGTTTTGGCCAAGCTGGGTTGCTGGCTCCTGTGCTTACCCCTCGTTCCCGATTGTTCGGCTAGGAGGTAAAGGAGCACCTCTGCGATTATTATCGCCGGGTCAGCGGATGTGTACCTCGATCGGGTGAAGCCGAAAGCTAGCGTTCTTAAGGGAATATTCGTCGGTGACTTAAAAGATGATTTTTATCCACTTATTTATCTGCCCCAGATGTTTTTCTGCTTTTTCGCAGTCCGGACATGCACTTTAGGGCATGCCACCCCCAGAGGAAAGGAACCCTTAACGGAACTATTCTCCCTGGAAGATGTTTCTTACTACCCATGTAATATAACATAACTAGTTGGGAACTTGTCTGATAAAGCACCGATGACCCCTACGCCTTGGTCTCCATGCATACCCAGTTGTTTCATAACCGAGAAGGTATTCGGACACACTCCGGACTCTAGGGTCCCGAGGTCGGCGAAAAGGTCGGCAAAGACAAACGATCTACAATCCAGCTAGAAGGCATTTTGTATGTCATTTTATAATACATTGTCAAATCGACCGATTGTATTCTTCCTCTATCTCATCTAACAAAGTTGTCTAATTTACAGTCCTGTTGGGAAAATTTAGCGCCAACTCCACTTGGCCGTATACTAAACTCACAGGATCTCCTTCCCATCGGGCCCCACAGTCCGACTTCGCCATGTGGTTGGGATCCGCCTTCTTGTACCACGTCTTTACCATGGCCCAGCCTCCTCAGCACCTTGGCGGCAGGCGAAATCTTCCATATATGGAAGCGTTGTCGCCTCCTGCAGCTTCTCCATAAGCTCCCAAGACCCTCGGGTATGGAGAAGGCTGGCCATAACGCTGGATGACGCCGCTCATAGCCTGCCAACTCGCTCGATCGGTTGCAACAATTCGAAGTTGATCACCCGTTGTTACGGGCATCTCCTCCGCAGGCGACTGTGAGCATACCTGCGGACATATTACATCAAATTGACTTCCTCGCCGAACTCTTCTTTTCAAAGGAGTTCGCTCAAGCACTTACTATATATGCCGCGACGGCCACTGATTCTCCTTAACGGAGCCCGACAGCTCGCCCAAACGCGCCTTCAGCTCTTCTCCAAGCTGGGCATGGGCATCCCGGAGCTTGTTCCTTTCATGTTGCACCTTATGCAGCACCTCTCGCCGCCTTTAGTTGGCGCGAAGTTCTTGCTGTCCGGATCTTGTCCGCAGCACCTGCAATGTCGTATTTTAGACTTGCGAACGCCAAACGCTACTTATCTTTCTACAAATAATGCGTTACCAGGAGAGGTCCTTGCGTTTCCTCCTGCGCCAGACAATGCGGCCTCAAGTTGGGCCTTGCACTCTTGCAGCTCCCGAGACAGTTGGGTATTCTTCTCGGTAAGATCCCACGTTTCATATGATCCTTAAATCAGTTCAATATAACTACTTTAAGTCTCGGGGGCTACTGGCGTATATAACTATTAAATTCTCTTACCCGTATGTCTTTTACATACTGCTCCGTGGCTCTGATAAAACTATCTTGAGCAGCACGAAGGTCGCGTCCCCGTGTTAAAGGCATTCAACGCTGGGGGAGAAGCACACGTCACGAAATACTGTCGTGGCGCTGTGATTCAGGCACTCTCCACCTCGAGACTTGGTGGCGGACGGTCTGTCGGCATCCTCCGTCGGAGGAACGTCCGGCTCGCGCTTTGCGCCGCCTCCCCTCTCGACCAGGTGCGGGAGCCCGCTGGTAGAGGTTGGATTGACAACTTCCACGCCAGATCCGGCGGACGCTTTTTCCCTATAAAAGTCATGAGCACTCAAACGCTTCCTAAGAACGTTGTTTCAAATACTGAATTGTGAGCTACACCTTTGCGGCGACGTTTCGAGTCCGCGCGCCAAGCTCCTCTTCCGCCCTCTCGGTCTAGATCGCCCTTGTTGGTCAGCCACCGCGGGCTCGGCTTCTCGCCCTAGGGCGCCTCCTGCACAATGCCATCATATACGGTGGTCGAAATAAGCAAGGAAGGAATGACGGTGTCGTGGCTTGCCGCAATCACCGGGAAGCCGGATATAGTCCGGGATAGTCGGCCGTGATGGCGACTAAAGCATTGTCCATGCTGAGCTGGTGGAACACCCCGTCGATTAGCTCCACCTTTATGTCCGGATCCTCTTTGGAGGTCGGATCCCGGGATCTCTCTGGATCCTCGGGCTGCGGAGCCGGACTTAGCATGCCATCCACGGTCCGGCGCAGTTACTGCGTCACAAGAAGAACACACTATAAGAAACTTAAGTTTCAAAAGGCACGGGTCGGACACGCTGAGCGTTCGCTTACCCAAGGCCGGGGATTATTCATGGAAAACCCATTTAACGGGTTTTTCCGAAGGAAATCCTCCTTCTCCCCCTTATACAGGCCAGACAAGATCGTCACCAGATCTTCGCCAAATCCGCCCTTTATGCCATGACGGGTGGCATCGTCCTCCCGCTGAAATCCCACATGGGTGGCCCAGTATTGTAGTGGCTGCACCCCACGTAATGCATGTTGCCATGATTCCAATCATGGTCAACCCGGCATGGGCCAGTAACCTTATTCGACCCATCAAATAATGGACGCTCTTGTCTTCCTCCAGATGGGGCTCCGGGACGCCACCGAGGCGTTTCTTCAGAGGAGCATTGCTGAACTCCGGAGGCCGATCCGAACAGGTCCAGCAGCGGGCGTCTTCTATATAAAACCATTCCGAAGGCCGGTCTTGGACGCTTTCTTAGGGGTCCGGATGGATATCCGATCTCGACAATGCGCCATATTTCGGCGCCGCCCACTTGATATATGGACCCCTCGTGAGAGCGGGGTACAAGGCAGAACAACCTCTTCCACAGCGCGAAGTGGGGCTCGACGCCCAGGAAAAGCTCGCAGAGAGCTACATAACCCGCAATATGCAGGATTGAGGCGGGCATGAGGTGATGAAGCTGGAGTCCGTAGAACTCCGAGAGCCCGCGGAGGAATGGATGTACAGAAATCCGAGCCCCTTATCGATAGGGGACGAAGCATACCCGCTCCCCTTTGTTGGGATTTGGGGTAACCTCCGCTTGCTTCCCACCTTTTAAGGTTGCCAGCCCGGCTCGAACCGGAACCATGAAGGCTGGAGGGAGATATCCCCCCATTTGGAGCTTCACCAGCTCGTTGTGCGGAACAGAGCATCTCCTCCAATCTCCTGGCAAAGGGCCGGGAGCGCGAGAAGAGGAGCCGCGTTGACGGTCCATGATGGAATGGATTCTTGGTCGAAAGCGCTCCGATGAGTATTTGCGAGAGGAAGATGGTGATTGGGATCTGGATTCTTGCCTCCCTTATAGGCAGATTGTTCGCACAACTAGGGGGTAAAACATAAAAGACACCCTGGCTTTTCACATTCGCGCGACGCGTGGAAGAAGGCCATTATTGGGCATGGAAGCCAAGACGCGCAACATTGATGAGGAAGCTGGACACTGTTCGGCAGGTACATAGAACTTGAAGGAGAACCCGCCTTGCAACGCCGAAGACTACACACACGCTGGACTTATCGTCATTGAAGCCTGGTTCGGGGGCTACTGAGGGAGTCCCGGATTAGGGGGTGTCCGGATAGCCGGACTATCATCATCGGCCGGACTATCATCATCATCCGGACTCCAAGACTATGAAGATACAAGATTGAAGACTTCTCCCCGTGTCCGGAAGGGACTTTCCTTGGCATGGAAGGCAAGCTTGGCGATACGGATATGTAGATCTCCTACCATTGTAACCGACTCTATGTAACCCTAGCCCTCTCCGGTGTCTATATAAACCGGATGGCTCTAGTCCTTAGGACAACATCAACAACCCTTACAATCATACCATAGGCTAGCTTCTAGGGTTTAGCCTCCTTGATCTCGTGGTAGATCCACTCTTGTAAACATCCACAATATCAATATCAATCGAGCAGGACGTAGGGTTTTACCTCCATCAAGAGGGCTCGAACCTAGGTAAAACATCGTGTCCCTTGTCTCCTGTTACCATCCGCCTAGACGCACAATTCGGGACCCCCTACCCGAGATCCGCCGGTTTTGACACCGACAGGAACCATGAAGGCTGGGGGACGGAGTCCCTTGGTTTGGAGCGTCACTAGCTCGCTGTGCGGGACGGAGCATCTCTCCCAACCTCCAGGCTGAGGACTGGGAGGGCGAGAGGAGGAGCCGCGTCGACTGTCCATGATGGAATGGATTTCTGTCAGACGCGCTCCGATGAAAGCTCGCGAAGGGAAGATGGTGTGATTCGGATCTAGATCCTCATCTCTTATATGGGCAGCTCATTTGCGCATCTAGGGGGGTAAATGTAAAAACACCCTGGCTTTTCACATTCGTTCAACACGTGGAAGACGGTCATTATTGGGCGTGGAAGCCAAGGAGCGCGATATTTATGAGAAGCCGAACACTTTTCAACAGGTACACAGGATTTGGAGAAGAACCCGCCTTGCAATGCCGAAGACAATCTATGCGTTGGAGTCGTCGTCATTTAAGCCTGGTTCGGGGGCTACTGAGGGAGTCCTGGATTAGGGGGTGTCCGGATGGCCGGACTATGACCTTTGGCGAACTCTGGACTATGAAGATACAAGATTGAAGACTTCGTCCGTGTCCGGATGGGACTTTCCTTGGCGTGGAAGGCAAGCTTGGCGTCGGATATGTAGATCTCCTCCCAATGTAACCGACTGTGTAACCCTAGCCCTCTCCGGTGTCTATATAAACGGGCGTTTTAGTCCGTGGGGCGAACAACAATCATACCATAGGCTAGCTTCTAGGGTTTAGCCTCTCGATCTCGTGGTAGATCTACTCTTGTACTACCCATATCATCAATATTAATCAAGCAGGAGTAGGGTTTTACCTCCATCGAGAGGGCCCGAACCTGGGTAAAAACATCGTGTCCCTTGTCTCCTGTTACCATCCGCCTAGACGCACAGTTCGGGACCCCCTACCCGAGATCCGCCGGTTTTGACACCGACACCCACCTTTCCCTATTTTTATTTTTATCCTTTGGCAAGCTCCTCGTGTTTGAAAGATCATGATACATATATCCAATTGGATGTAAGTTGGCATAGGCTATTATTGTTGACATCACCTAAAGGTGAATACGTTGGGAGGCAACACAATAAGCCCCTATCTTTCTCAGTGTCCGGCTGAAACTCTATAACCACAAGTATTGCGTGAGTGTTAATAATTATAGGGGACTACGAGATAGTTGAGTATGTGAGCTTGCTGAAAAGCTCCATTATTGACTCTTTCTGATATTACGATAAATTGCAATTGCTTCAATGACTGAGATTATAGTTTGTTAGTTCCCAATGAAGTTTTAGAACCATACTTGATATTGTGAATTGCTTATTACTTGAGCATAGGAAATCATATGACAAAATCCATATATGGTGCTGTTATTAGAATGATCATGGTGCCCTCATGTCCGTATTTTATTTTTATCGACACCTCTATCTCTAAACATGTGGACATATTGTTCGATTTCGGCTTCCGCTTGAGGACAAGCGAGGTCTAAGCTTGGGGGAGTTGATACGTCCATTTTGCATCATGCTTTTATATCAATATTTATTGCATTATGGGCTGTTATTACACATTATATCTTAATACTTATGGCTATTCTCCCTTATTTTACAAGGTTACCATGAAGAGGGGGATGCTTGCAATGGAATTCAGGCCGAAAAGGAGCAAACGTTGAAACCTATTCGCACATCTCCAAAAGTCCTGAAACTCCACGAAACAACTTTTTGGAATTTATAAGAAATTATGAGCAAAAGAAATAGGCCAGGGGGCCCACACCGTCCAGAGACAGGCGCCCCTGCTGTGGCGCGCCCCTACCTCCTGGGCCCCCTGGTGGGCCTCCGACGTCCATCTTCTGCTATATCATCACTTTTACCCTGGAAAAAATGGTGGGCAAGCTTACGGGACGAAACTCTGCCGCCACGAGGCGGAACCTTGGCGGACTCAATCTAGGGCTCTGGCGGAGCTGTTCTGCCGGGGACACTTCCCTCCGGGAGGGGGACATCACCACCAACATCATCACCAACGCTCCTCTCATCGGGAGAGGGCAATCTCCATCAACATCTTCACCAACACCATCTCATCTCCAAACCCTAGTTCATCTCTTGTATCCAATTCTCGTCTCCAAGTTCGGGATTGGTGCTAGTAGGTTGCTAGTAGTGTTGATTACTCCTTGTAGTTGATGCTAGTTGGTTTACTTGGTGGAAGAACATATGTTCAGATCCTTTATGCATATTATTACTCCTCTGATTATGAATATGAATATGCTTTATGAGTAGTTACATTTGTTCCTGAGGACATGGATTAGTAGTCATGTGAATTTGGTATTCGTTTGATATTTTGATGACATGTATGTTGTCTTTCCTCTAGTGGTGTTATGTGAACGTCGACTACATGACACTTCACCATTATTTGGGCCTATAGGAAGGCATAGGGAAGTAATAAGTAGATGATGGGTTGCTAGAGTGACAGAAGCTTAAACCCTAGTTTATGCGTTGCTTCGTTAGGGGCTGATATGGACCCATATGTTTAATGCTGTGGTTAGGTTTACCTTAATACTCCTTTTTGTAGTTACGGATGCTTGCAATAGGGGTTAATCATAAGTGGGATGCTTGTCCAAGTTAGGACAGTACCCAAGTGTTGGTCCTCCCACATATCAAATTATCAAAGTACCGAACGCGAATCTTATGAACGTGATGAAAACTAGCTTGACGATAATTCCCAATGTGTCCTCGAGAGCTTCTTCTTTATTATTAGAATTTGTCCAGGCTTATCCTTTGCTATACAAAGGATTGGGCCACCTTGCTGCACGTTATTTACTTTATTTACTTTTTACTCGTTACTATTTATCCTATCACAAAATTATCTATCACCTACTATTTCAGTGCTTGCAGAGAAAACCTTACTGAAAACCGCTTATCGTTTCCTTCTGCTCCTCATTGGGTTCGACACTCTTACTTATCGAAAGGACTACGATAGATCCCCTATACTTGTGGGTCATCACAGAGTAGCGTAAGTATTTCCCTCAGTTTTTGGGAACCAAGGTATCAATCCAGTAGGAGGCCACGCGCAAGTCCCTCGTACCTACACAAAGCAAATAGCTCCTCGCAACCAACGCGAATAGGGGTTGTCAATCCCTTCACGGTCACTTACGAGAGTGAGATCTGATAGAGATGATAGATAATATTTTTGGTATTTTTGGTATAAAGATGCAAAGTAAAATAAAAAGGCAAAGTAAAGAGCAAAGCACTAATAAAGTGTAGGAAGATTAATATGATGAAAATAGACCCGGGGGCCATAGATTTCACTAGTGGCTTCTCTCAAGAGCATAGGTATTTTACGATGGGTGAACGAATTACTGTTGAGCAATTGACAGAATTGAGCATAGTTATGAGAGTATCTAGGTATGATCATGTATATAGGCATCACGTCCGAGACAAGTAGACCGACTCCTGCCTGCATCTACTACTATTACTCCACTCATCGACCGCTATCCAGCATGCATCTAGAGTATTAAGTTAATGAAAACAGAGTAACGCCTTAAGCAAGATGACATGATGTAGAGGAATAAATTCATGCAATATGAAAAATACCACATCTTGTTATCCTCGATGACAACAATACAATATGTGCCTTGTGCTACGTCTTGGGCTTGCATTGGTTTTCCCCGAAGAGGAGAGGATGATGCAGCATAGTAGCGTAAGTATTTCCCTCAGTTTATGAGAACCAAGGTATCAATCCAGTAGGAGGCCACGCGCAAGTCCCCTCGTACCTACACAAAACGATAGCTACTCGCAACCAACGCAATTAGGGGTTGTCAATCCCTTCATGGTCACTTACGAGAGTGAGATCTGATAGAGATAATATTTTTGGTATTTTTGGTATAAAGATGCAAAGTAAAAAGTAAAAGCAAAGTAAAATCAAAGTAAGTAAATAAAGTGATGGAGATTGATATGATGAGAATAGACCCGGGGGCCATAGGTTTCACTAGTGGCTTCTCTCAAGAGCATAGATATCTACGGTGGGTGAACAAATTACTGTTGAGCAATTGACATAATTGAGCATAGTTATGAGGTTATATAGGTATGATCATGTATATAGGCATCACGTCCGAGACAAGTAGATCGAAACGATTCTGCATCTACTACTATTACTCCACTCATCGACCGCTATCCAGCATGCATCTAGAGTATTAAGTTAAAAATAGAGTAACGCCTTAAGCAAGATGACACGATGTAGAGGAATAAATTCATGCAATATGATAAATACCCCATCTTGTTATCCTCGATGGCAACAATACAATCGTGCCTCGCAACCCTTTACACATTTGGTAAGGACACCGCAAGATTGAACCCAAAGCTAAGCACTTCTCCCATTGCAAGAACTACCAATCTAGTTGGCCAAACCAAACGGATATTTCGAAGAGACTTGCAAAGATAACTCAATCATACATAAAAGAATTCAGAGAAGATTCAAATATTATTCATAGATAAGCTGGATCATAAACCCACAATTCATCGGTCTCAACAAACACACCGCAAAAAGAAGATTACATCGAATAGATCTCCACGAGAGAGGGGAGAACATTGTATTGAGATCCAAAAGAGAGAAGAAGCCATCTAGCTACTAGCTATGGACCCAAGGTCTGAAGTAAACTACTCACACTTCATCCTGGAGGGGCTATGGTGTTGATGTAGAAGCCCTCCATGGTGGATGCCCCTCCCGTGAGCTCCTAACAGGCCCCAAGATGGGATCTCGTGGATACAGGAAGGTATGGCGGTGGAATTAGGTTTTTGGCTCCCCCTCTGATCTATTGGGGGTACGTAGGTATATATAGGAGGAAGGAGTACGTTGGTGGAGCGTCAGGGGGCCCACGAGGTAGGGGGCGCGCCCAGGGGGGCGTGCCCTCCACCCTCGTGACCGCCTCTGGCACTTCTTGGAGTAGGGTCCAAGTCTCCTGGGTCACGTTCGGTGAGAAGATCACGTTCCCAAAGGTTTCAACTGCTTTGGACTCCGCTTGATATTCCGCTTCTAAAACACTGAAATAGGCAAAAAACAGCAATTACAGGCTGGGCCTCCGGTTAATAGGTTAGTCCCAAAAGTAATATAAAAGTGGAAAATAAAGCCCAATATAGTCCAAAACAGTAGATAAAGTAGCATGGAGCAATCAAAAATTATAGATACGTTGGAGACGTATCACCTTGCAACCCTTTCTGTCACTGGGTAAGGACACCACAAGATTGAACCCAAAGCTAAACACTTCTCCCATTGCAAGAACTACCAATCTAGTTGGCCAAACCAAACGGATAATTTGAAGAGACTTGCAAAGATAACTCAATCATACATAAAAGAATTCATAGAAGATTCAAATATTGCTCATAGATAATATTGATCATAAACTCACAATTCATCGGTCTCAACAAACACACCGCAAAAAGAAGATTACATCAAATTGATCTCCATGAGAGAGGGGGAGAACATTGTATTGAGATCCAAAAAGAGAGAATAAGCCATCTAGCTACTAACTATGGACCCGAAGGTCTGAAGTAAACTACTCACACTTCATCGGAGAGGCTATGGTGATGATGTAGAAGCCCTCCATGGTGGAATCCCTTCCCATGAACTCCTAACAGGCCCCAAGATGGGATCTCGTGGATACATAAAGTTGCGGTGGTGGAATTAGGTTTTTGGCTCCATCTCTGATCTGTTGAGGGTATATAGGCATATATAGGAGGAAGAAGTACGTCGGTGGAGCCTCGGGGGGCCCACGAGGCAGGGCGCGCAGGGGAGGGCCCTCCACCCTCGTGACCGCCTCGTGGCTTTCTTTACGGAGGGTCCAATTCTCCTGGATCTTATCTGATGATAAAATCATGTTCCCGAAGGTTTCATTCCATTTGGACTCCGTTTGACATTCCGTTTCTTCGAAACACTGAAATAGGCAAAAAAAACAGCAATTCTGGGCTGGGCCTCCGATTAATAGGTTAGTCCCAAAAGTAATATAAAAGTGGAAAATAAATCCCTATATAGTCCAAAACAATAGATAATATAGCATGGAGCAAGCAAAAATTATAGATACGCTGGAGACGTATCAGGCATCCCCAAGCTTAATTCCTGCTCGTCCTCGAGTAGGTAAATGATAAAAAGAGAATTTTGATGCGGAGTGCTACTTGGCATAATTTCAATGTAACTCTTCTTAATTGTGGTATGAATATTCAGATCCTAAAGATTCAAGACAAAAGTTCATATTGACATAAAAATAATAATACTTCAAGCATACTAACTAAGCAATTATGTCTTCTCAAAATAACATGGCCAAAGAAAGTTCATCCCTACAAAATCATATAGTTTAGTCATGCTCCATTTTCGTCACACAAGAATGCTCTCATCATGCACAACCCCGATGACAAGCCAAGCAATTGTTTCATACTTTAGTAATCTCAAACCTATAAACTTTCACGCAATATATGAGCGCGAGCCATGGACATAGCACTATGGGTGGAATAGAATATAATGATGGGGGTTATGTGGAGAAGACAAAAAAGGAGAAAGTCTCACATCAACGAGGCTAATCAACGGGCTATGGAGATGCCCATCAATTGATGTTAATGCAAGGAGTAGGGATTGCCATGCAACGGATGCACTAGAGCTATAAATGTATGAAAGCTCAACAAAAGAAACTAAGTGGGTGTGCATCCAACTTGCTTGCTCACGAAGACCTAGGGCATTTGAGGAAGCCCATCGTTGGAATATACAAGCCAAGTTCTATAATGAAAATTTCCCACTAGTATATGAAAATGGGAAAACAAGAGACTCTCTATCATGAAGATTATGGTGCTACTTTGAAGCACAAGTGTGGCAAAAAGGATAGTAACATTGTCCCTTCTCTCTTTTTCTCTCATTTTTTTGGTGGGATCTTTGGCCTCTTTATTATTATTATTTTTTTATTTGACCTCACATGGGACAATGTTCTAATAATGATGATCATCACACTTCTATTTATTTACAACTCAATGATTATAACTCGATACTAGAACAAAGTATGACTCTATATGAATGCCTCAGGCGATGTACCGGGATATGCAATGAATCAAGAGTGACATGTATGAAATAATTATGAACGGTGGATTTGCCACAAATACTATGCCAACTACATGATCATGCTAAGCAATATGACAATGATGAATGTGTCATGAAGAACGGTATGGTGGAAAGTTGCATGGCAATATATCTCGGAATGGCTATGGAAATGCCATAATAGGTAGGTATGGTGGCTGTTTTGAGGAAGATATAAGGAGGTTTATGTGTGAAAGAGCGTATCATATCACGGGTTTGGATGCACCGCTGAAGTTTCCACCAACTCTCAATGTGAGAAAGGGCAATGCACGGCATCAAGAGGCTAGCAATGATGGAAGGTGAGAATGCGATAATCCATGGACTCAACATTAGTCATAAAGAACTCACATACTTATTGCAAAAATCTACAAGCCATCAAAAACCAAAGCACTACGCGCATGCTCCTAGGGGGATAGATTGGTAGGAAAAGACCATCGCTCGTCCCCGACCGCCACTCATAAGGAGGACAATCAAATAACACCTCATGTTTCAAATTTGTTACATAACGTTTACCATACGTGCATGCTACGGGACTTGCAAACTTCAACACAAGCATTTCTCAAATTCACAATTACTCAACTAGCACGACTTTGATATTATCACCTCCATATCTCAAAACAATTATCAAGCATCAAAATTTTCTTAGTATTCAACGCACTCAAAAGAAAGTTTTACAAATCTTGAATACCAAGCATATTATTATTTTAAGCAAATTACCATGCTATTTAAGAATCTCAAAATAATCTAAGTGAAGCATGAGAGATCAATAGTTTCTTTAAAACAAATCCATCACCGTGCTCTAAAAGATATAAGTGAAGTACTAGAGCAATACTATCAAGCTCAAAAGATATAAGTGAAGCACATAGAGCAAAACTATCATGCTCAAAAGATATAAGTGAAGCACATAGAGTGTTCTAACAAATTCCAATTCATGTATGGCTCTCTCAAAAGGTGTGTACAGCAAGGATGATTGTGGTAAACTAACAAGCAAAGACTCAAATAATACAAGACGCTCCAAGCAAAACACATATCATGTGGTGAATAAAAATATAGCTCCAAGTAAAGTTACCGATGGAAGTGGACGAAAGAGGGGATGCCTTCCGGGGAATCCCCAAGCTTTGACTTTTTGGTGTCCTTGGATTTTCTTGGGGGTGACATGGGAATCCCCAAGCTTAGGCTCTTGCCACTCCTTGTTCCATAATCCATCAAAAAAATTCACCCAAAACTTGAAAACTTCACAACACAAAACTCAACAGAAATCTCGTGAGCTCCGTTAGCGAAAGAAAACAAAAGACCACTTCAAGATACTGTAATTAACTCATTGTTTGTTTATATTGGTGTAAAACCTACTGTATTCCAACTTCTCTATGGATTATAAACTATTTTACTAGCCATAGATTCATCAAAATAAGCAAACAACACACGAAAAACTGAAACTGTCAAAAACAGAACAGTCTGTAGTAATCTGTAACTAACGCAAACTTCTGGAACTCCAAAACTTCAGCCAAAATAGAAAGACCTAGGAAATTTTTTTATTGATCAGAAGAAATTGGAATCACTATTTTATCACGTTCTGGTGATTTTTAAAAATTGTTTTCGTGAACCGAAAGTTTCTGGAAATTACAGCAAGATCAAATAACTATTATTCAAGAACATCCTATAGGTTTAACTTGGCACAAACACTAACTAAAACATAAAACCACATCTAAACAGAAGGTAGATTGATTATTTATTCCTAAACAGAAACAAAAACAAAAAACAAAAAATAAAATTGGGTTGCCTCCCAACAAGCGCTATCGTTTAACGCCCCTAGCTAGGCATAAAAGCAAGGATAGATTTAGGTATTGCCATCTTTGGTGGGCAATCCATAAATGGCTCTCATAATAGATTCATATGGTAATTTTATCTTCTTCATAGGGAAGTGTTCCTTGCCTTTCTTTAATGGGAATTGGAATCTAATATTCCCTTCCCTTCAGATCAATAATTGCACCAATCGTTCTAAGGAAAGGACTACCAAGAATAATAGGACATGAAGGATTGCAATCTATATCAAGAACAATAAAGTCTACGGGAACGTAATTCCTATTTGCAACAATAAGAACATCATTAATTATTCCCATAGGTTTCTTAATAGTGGAATCCACAAGGTGCAAGTTTATAGAGCATTCATCAAAATCACGGAAATCTAGCAAATCACACAAAGTTTTGGGAATAGTGGAAACACTAGCACCCAAATCACATAAAGCATAAAATTCATGATCCTTAATCTTAATTTTAATAGTTGGTTCCCACTCATCATAAAGTTTTCTAGGGATGGAGACTTCCAACTCAAGTTTTTCCTCATAAGATTGCATCAAGGCATCAACGATATGTTTAGTAAACGCTTTATTTTGACTATAAGCATGCGGAGAATTTAGCACGGATTGCAACAAGGAAATACAATCAATTAAATAGCAACTTTCATAATTAAATTCCTTGAAATCCAAAATAGTGGGTTTAGCAACATCTAAGGTTTTACTTTCTTCAATCCCACTTTTATCAACTTTAGCATCATACTCTAAAAGCTCCGAATTTTTAGAACGCCTTCTAGGTAAAGGTAACTCATATTCAATCTTATCATTATCAAGATTCATA
Source organism: Aegilops longissima (assembly GCA_021605205.1). Classification (NCBI taxonomy): domain Eukaryota; kingdom Viridiplantae; phylum Streptophyta; class Magnoliopsida; order Poales; family Poaceae; genus Aegilops; species Aegilops longissima. Next base: position 35,929,115 of record CM038678.1, on the reverse strand, counting down.
TTGCAAAACAAGGATTTGATAGGAGACACATCAATAACTTTTAAATCTTCATCTTTATTTTCATGGAAATTGGAAGAACACGCTTTAATAAAGGCATCTTTCATAGCACGCATCCTAGCGGTTCTATCCTTGCACTCATCAATGGAAATTCTCATGGCTTTGAGAGACTCATTGATATCATGCTTAGGAGGAATAGATATAAGCTTTAAAGAATCAACATCAAGAGAAATTCTGTCAACTTTCCTAGCCAATTCATCAACTTTAAGTAATTTCTCTTCAAGCAAAGCATTGAAATTCTTTTGTGAATTCATAAACTCTTTAACACTATTCTCAAATTCAGTAGGCATCTTATTAAAATTTACATAAGAGTTGTTGTAGGAATTTCCATAATTATTAGAAGGATTACTAGGATAGGGCCTAGGATTAAAATTCCCTCTATAAGCGTTGTTACCAAAATTATTCCTACCAACAAAATTCACATCCATAGATTCATTATTGTTCTCAATCAAAGTAGACAAAGGCATATCATTAGGATTAGAAGAAACACTCTTAGTAGCAAATAATTTCATAAGTTCATCCATCTTTCCACTCAAAACATTGATATCCTCTATGGCATGCACTCTTTTATTAGTAGATCTTTCAGTGTGCCATTGAGAATAATTAACCATAATATTATCTAGGAGTTTAGTAGCATCTCCTAAAGTGATTTCCATAAAAGTGCCTCCCGCGGCCGAATCTAAAAGGTTTCTAGAAGCAAAGTTCAATCCGGCATAAAATTTTTGTATAATCATCCATAAATTCAAACCATGAGTAGGGCAATTACGTATCATTAATTTCATTCTCTCCCAAGCTTGTGCAACATGTTCATGATCAAGTTGCTTAAAATTCATAATATTGTTCCTAAGAGAGATGATCTTAGCGGGAGGAAAATATTTAGAGATAAAAGCATCTTTGCACTTGTTCCAAGAATCAATACTATTTTTAGGCAAAGACAAAAACCAAGCTTTAGCACGATCTCTAAGCGAAAAAGGAAATAGCTTCAATTTAACAACATCATTGTCAACATCTTTCTTCTTTTGCATATCACACAAATCCACGAAGCTATTTAGATGAGTAGCGGCATCTTCACTAGGAAGGCCGGCGAATTGATCTTTCATAACAAGATTCAATAAAGCAGCATTGATTTCACATGATTCAGTATTGGCAAGAGGAGCAATCGGAGTGCTAAGGAAATCATTCTTGTTGGTATTGGTAAAGTCACACAATTTGGTATTATCTTGAGCCATGGTGACAAGCAAGCGAACGAGAAAAAGGCAAACGGAAAAGAGAGGAGGAGATTGGGAAAGAGAGGGCGAATAAAACGGCAAGGGTGAAGTGGGGGAGAGGAAAACGAGAGGCAAATGGCAAATAATGTAATGTGAGAGATAAGGGATTGTGATGGGTACTTGGTATGTTGACTTTTGCGTAGACTCCCCGGCAACGGCGCCAGAAATCCTTCTTGCTACGCCTTGAGCTTATTGGTTTTCCCGAAGAGGAGAGGATGATGCAGCAGAGTAGCGTAAGTATTTCCCTCAGTTTTTGAGAACCAAGGTATCAATCCAGTAGGAGGCCACGCGCAAGCCCCTCGTACCAACACAAAGCAAATAGCTCCTTGCAACCAACGCGAATAGGGGTTGTCAACTTACGAAAGTGAGATCTGATAGAGATGATCGATAATATTTTTGTTATAAAGATGCAAAGTAAAATAAAAAGGCAAAGTAAAGAGGAAAGCAATAATAAAGCATAGGAATATTAATATGATGAAAATAGACCCGGGGGCCATAGATTTCACTAGTGGCTTCTCTCAAGAGCATAGGTATTTTACGGTGGGTGAACGAATTACTATTGAGAAATTGACAGAATTGAGCATAGTTATGAGAGTATCTAGGTATGATCATGTATATAGGCATCACGTCCGAGACAAGTAGACCGACTCCTGCCTGCATCTACTACTATTACTCCACTCATCGACAGCTATCCAGCATGCATCTACAGTATTAAGTTAATGAAAACAGACTAACGCCTTAAGCAAGATGACATGATGTAGAGGAATAAATTCATGCAATATGAAAAATACCCCATCTTGTTATCCTTGATGGCAACAATACAATACGTGCCTTGCAACCGTTTCTGTCACTGGGTAAGGACACCGCAAGATTGAACCCAAAGCTAAACACTTCTCCCATTGCAAGAACTACCAATCTAGTTGGCCAAACCAAACGGATAATTCTAAGAGACTTGCAAAGATAACTCAATCATACATAAAAGAATCCAGAGAAGATTCAAATATTGCTCATAGATAATCTTGGTCATAAACCCACAATTCATCGGTCTCAACAAACACACCGCAAAAAGAAGATTACATCGAATAGATCTCCACGAGAGAGGGGGAGAACATTGTATTGAGATCCAAAAAGAGAGAAGAAGCCATCTAGCTACTAACTATGGACCCGAAGGTCTGAAGTAAAATACTCACACTTCATCGGAGAGGCTATGGTGATGATGTAGAAGCCCTCCGTGGTGGAATCCCCTTCCGGCGGAGCTCCGGAACAGGCCCCAAGATGGGATCTCGTGGATACAGAAAGTTGCGGCAGTGGAATTAGGTTTTTGGCTCCGTCCCTGATCTGTTGGGGGTACGTAGGTATATATAGGAGGAAGAAGTACGTCGGTGGAGCCTCGGGCGGCCCACAAGGCAGGGGGGCGCGCCCTCCACCCTCGTGACCACCTCGTGGCTTTCTTGACGGAGGGTCCTAGTCTCTTGGATCTTATCTGATGAGAAAATCACGTTCCCGAAGGTTTCATTCCGTTTGGACTCCGTTTGATATTTCGTTTCTTCGAAACACTGAAATAGGCAAAAAAAACAATTCTGGGTTGGGCCTCCGGTTAATAGGTTAGTCTCAAAAGTAATATAAAAGTGGAAAATAAAGCCCAATATAGTCCAAAACAATAGATAATATAGCATGGAGCAATCAAAAATTATAGATACGTTGGAGACGTATCAGGCATCCCCAAGTTTAATTCCTGCTCGTCCTCGAGTAGATAAATGATAAAAAGAGAATTTTTGATGCGGAGTGCTACTTGGCATAATTTCAATGTAACTCTTCTTAATTGTGGTATGAATATTCAGATCTGAAAGATTCAAGACAAAAGTTCATATTGACATAAAAATAATAATACTTCAAGCATACTAACTAAGCAAGTATGTCTTCTCAAAATAACATGGCCAAAGAAATTTCATCCCTACAAAATCATATAGTTTAGTCATGCTCCATTTTTGTCACACAAGAATGCTCTCGTCATGCACAACTCCGATGACAAGCCAAGCAATCTATCTATTATCTATCTATCTATCTATTATATACTTAAGACAAAAGGCAAACAAGCCATCACATTAATTCACATATGTTAAATTATCTGGATCATTTATTTTAGCTACAAACGGCTGAGATTAAAAGATGAAAATGTTACATACAAATATTATGTACGCACATTGTTTTGCACCTATGAAGTCTGTCACGTAGATCTGCCTATAGAAAAGTATAACAAAAAGTGCCCGGAGAATAACATGTAAGAAAAGGAAACCTATAGGAGATAGAACGCCATCACGTGGGAGTAGGTATGCAAATCCGGTCTGGGCTCTAATTATAATAATAGTAATAATAAAAGGCCCGTATAGGTGAACCTGCCATCTTTTGGCCGAGAGAGCACACCAAGTGTGAGGCAACACTTCCAATTATGCAGAGGGTTAACGTTCAATCCATTCATCAGCTTCCAAAATAAAAAAAGTCTACAAAATCTTTTTTGTGTATTAATGCTGTATTGACGTATGAATTCATGAATAAAAATAGTAAAAATAGTATTTGTACGAAATCTATACATAGTCCATAAATCGATAAACATATAATAAGTTAAATATATAGTATAAATTGAACTAATCAAGTAAACAATAGTGTATTTTTCAATGCTTTTTAAATACCGTATTTGTAAATTCATGAAAAAACAAAGCCATGTGAAAACAACTGGTCAATATTGTGTACAAGCGATCATGTGAAGATGCAAAAATGCCATGAACAAAATGTAACAATTTTACCCGCACAAATGCACGAGTCAGCATAGACAAAATATAATTTCAAAAAAAGAACATAGAAAAAATATGCTTTGTTGTCTAATGGTCGGATGTAATTACAATAGTTGGAATTTAGAGGTAAATACAAACTATGTATACAAGACAAAATCTTTGCTTGGGTATAAACCTGTCGAACAGTTTGATGTATTGGAATCATAAACAATAAAAAATAGGGCATATTGTGGGTGAACTTATCGGCTTGGTCTCGAGATAATAAAAAATCTATGCTGGAGTCAAGATAAATTGAAGATATTTAACGATTTCATTCGCAAGACAACATACTCACGATCTTGCAAATACACAACATTATACTTTGGTTGGATGAAAATAAAATTTATTTTAGGGAAAAAATACACAAAAGTTCATTTTCAATTTTAATAGAAAATTATACAGGACAGGGTGTTATGCACGCATTGTTATGCATAGGAAATATTTACAACATGTACTTTGGTAATATCGGTTATCCTGAAAATTGTTAAAAATATCTCATACAAAAACACAAATCTAACCGTGCAATGTGCGGAATAAAACGATAGAAAAGAAACGGCGGAGATTAAACATTGTGAAGTTATGAAATATGAATGGTTGAGATTCATCAAAAGAAAATTGTAAGCTATTTTCTGCGGGCAACCACTAATCCATGTTTTTTAGATGACCAAACCGTGTCTGGATAGGAGAACGAAGATTGTTTATAAAAGGAAAAAGGCAAAGAGTGTCCCTCTCCGACTGGGCATGTATTGCACCGACAGTTAGCACCAAGTCCATCATTGGATGTTCTCTTGAAAAACAAAGTCCATCATCCATCATCGGCTGAAACCATATCACGTAGATGTCCCTTTGAGAGAGAAAAAGGTACATACAAGCAAGCACATATGCACTAATCAATCAGGTACATACAGTGACATGCATCTGACACATGAGAACATACGGGTAGGACCGACAATCGGATAAAACACATCGGTACCACTGGCACATCAAAATTGTTTACTCGAGACAATGTCAAAATCAAGTGTCACATAATGATCATTTTATGGAAAGTCTAGCCGCGCAAATGCGCGGGTCACCCCACTAGTTGTTTCATACCTTAGTAATCTCAAACCTATAAACTTTCACACAATATATGAGCGCGAACCATGAACATAGCACTATGGGTGGAATAGAATATAATTATGGGGGTTATGTGGAGAAGACAAAAAAAGGAGAAAGTCTCACATCAACGAGGCTAACCTTCATCATCCGGCGCTCTCCATGACGAGGAGGGAGTAGTTCACCCACGGGGCTGAGGGTATGTACCAGTAGCTATGTGTTTGATCTCCCTCTCTCTCGTTTTCTTGATTTGGCACGATCTTGATGTATCGCGAGCTTTGCTATTATAGTTGGATCCTATGTTTCTTCTCCCCCTCTACTCTCTTGTAATGGATTTAGTTTTCCCTTTGAAGTAATCTTATCGGATTGATTCTTTAAAGATTTTAGAACACTTGATGTATGTCTTGCCGTGCGTATCTATGGTGACAATGGGATATCACGTGATTCACTTGATGTATGTTTTGGTGATCAACTTATGGTTCCGCCATGAACCTATGCATAGGGGTTGGCACACGTTTTCGTCGTGATTCTCCGGTAGAAACTTTGGGGCACTCTTTGAGGTTCTATGTGGTTGTTTGAATAGATGAATTGAGATTGTGTGATGCATATCGTATAATCATACCCACGGATACTTGAGGTGACATTGGAATATCTAGGTGACATTATGGTTTTGGTTGATTTGTGTCTTAAGGTGTTATTCTAGTACGAACTCTAGGGCTGTTTGTGACACTTATGGGAATAGCCCAATGGATTGATTGGAAAGAATAACTTTGAGGTGGTTTCGTACCCTACCATAATCTCTTCGTTTGTTCTACGCTATTAGTGACTTTGAAGTGACTCTTTGTTGCATGTTGAGGGATAGTTATATGATCCAATTATGTTATTATTCTTGAGAGAACTTGCACTAGTGAAAGTATGAACCCTAGGCCTTGTTTCCTAGCATTGCAATACCGTTTACGCTCACATTTACCACTTGTTACCTTGCTGTTTTTATATTTTCAGATTACAAATACCTATATCTACCATCCATATTGCACTTGTATCACCATCTCTTCGCCGAACTTGGGAGGCTAAAAATATCTTTCGTGAGTATGATGGAAAGGAAAATTGTGCCAAAGTGTTAGAAGAAGAATGCATTAAAATGTTTGGTACTAGATATTTATATGATGAGCTTGATTGCAATGTTGTTAGTATGAATTCCCTGAATATCCATGATAATGATATGAAAAGGCCCAAGCTTGGGAAGCTATGTTTGATGAGGATGACATATTTGAGAATATATTTGCTGAAATTAATGTTTGTCCCAAGCTTGGGGATGCTATGCTTAATAATGAAGATATTTTTAGCCTCTCAAGTTTTGATATGCAAAGTTGTTATGATGATAGCATGCCTTCTACCTATGATGATTATATTTATGAAAGTGGATTTGGAGAGGTCATGACTTTATTTAGTGATGTATCCACAATCTTGGAAGAGGTTTCAATCGATTATGATGAGAACAAAGTTGCTACTTATGATGATTATTGTGATGAAACTTATGCTATAAAAAGTAGTGATGATTATATTTATAAAACATGTCATGATTATGATTCCCTTTTTCTGAACATTACTATTTTAATGTGGAAACAATTTATAGTATTCAAGTCTCTTATGATACTCCCACTATTCCGAATGAGAAGGATTTTGCTTGTGTGGAGAGTAATAAAATTTCTATGCTAGTAGATCATGAAAAGAATGCTTTAGGTTCTGGTTATATTGTTGAATTCATTCATGATGCTACTTAAAATTATTATGAGGGAGGAATATATGCTTGTAGGAATTGCAATAATATCAAGTTTCCTCTCTATGTGCTTAAGATCTTGAAGTTATGCTTGTTTTGCCTTCCTATGCTAGTTGATTATTGTCCCCATAAGTTGTTTGCTCACAAAATCCCTATGCATAGGAAGTGGGTTAGACTTAAATGTGCTAGTCATATTATTCATGGTGCTCTCTTTAAGTTTCAATTCTTATCTTTTATGTGAGCATCATTGAAATCATCATGCCTAGCCAGGGGCGTTAAACGATAGCGCTTGTTGGGAGGCAAACCAATTTTATTTTAGTTTCTTGCTATTTGGCTATGTTTAGGAATAAATAATCCATCTAGCTTCTGTTTAGGTGTGGTTTTGTGTTTTAATTAGTGTTTGTGCCAAGTAGAACTTTTGGGAAGACTTGGGTGAAGTCTTTATGATCATGCTGTAAAAAACAGAAACTTTAGCGTTCACGAGATTAGCTAGAACTTTTTATTGGAGAGTGCTATTTAGTTGATTCTTTTTGCATATGATTACTAGATAAATTCCTCAGGTCCACCAATTTATTTTAGAATTTTTGGGGTTCAAGAATTTTGCGTTAGTTACATATTACTACATACTGTTCTGTTTTTGACAGATTCTGTTTTTCATTGTGTTGTTTGCTTATTTTGATGAATCTATGGCTAGTAAAATAGGTTATAAACCATAGAGAAGTTGGAATACAGTAGGTTTAACACCAATATAAATAAAGAATGAGTTCACTACAGTACCTTGAAGTGGTATTTTGTTTTCTTTCGCTAACGGAGCTCACGAGTTTTCTGTTAAGTTTTGTGTTGTGAAGTTTTCAAGTTTTGGGTAAAGATTCGATGGACTATGGAATAAGGAGTGGAAAGAGCCTAAGCTTGGGGATGCCCAAGGAACCCCAAGGTAATATTAAAGGATAACCAAGAGCCTAAGCTTGGGGATGCCCGGGAAGGCATCCCCTCTTTCGTCTTCGTTCATCGGTAACTTTACTTGGAGCTATATTTTTATTCACCACATGATATGTGTTTTGCTTGGAGCGTCATTTTATTTTCTTTAGCTTTGCTTGATGTTTGAATAAAATACTAAGATCTCAAATTCTTAAATGGGAGAGAATCTTCACATAATTGCATAATTATCCGACTACTCATTGATCTTTACTTATATATCTTTCGGAGTAGTTTGTTATTGCTCTAGTGCTTCACTTATATCTTTTAGAGCACAATGGTGGTAGTTATTTTGAAGAAATAGATGATCTCTCATGCTTCACTTAGGTTATTTTGAGAGTCTTAAATATCATGGTAATTTTCTTAAATAATCCTAATATGCTAAGCATAAAAGATTTGTAAGAATTCTTATGAGTGTGTTGGATACTAAGAAAAGTTTGATGCTTGATGATTGTTTTGAGATATGGAGGTGATAATATCAAAGTCGTGCTAGTTGAGTAGTTGTGAATTTGAGAAATGCTTGTGTTGAAGTTTGCAAGTCCCGTAGCATGCATGTATGGTAAACGTTATGTAACAAATTTGAAACATGAGGTGTTATTTGATTGTCCTCCTTATGAGTGGCGGTCGGGGACGAGCGATGGTCTTTTCCTACCAATCTATCCCCCTAGGAGCATGCGCGTAGTGCTTTGGTTTTTGATGGCTTGTAGATTTTTGCAATAAGTATGTGAGTTCTTTATGACTAATGTTGAGTCCATGGATTATACGCACTCTCACCCTTCCATCATTGCTAGCCTCTTCGGTACCGTGCATTGCCCTTTCTCACATTGAGAGTTGGTGCAAATTTCGCCGGTGCATCCAAACCCCGTGATATGATACGCTCTTTCACACATAACCTCCTTATATCTTCCTCAAAACAGCCACCATACCTACCTATTATGGCATTTCCATAGCCATTCCGAGATATATTGCCATGCAACTTTCCACCATTCCGTTCATCATGACACATTCATCATTGTCATATTGCTTAGCATGATCATGTAGTTGACATTGTATTTGTGGCAAAGCTACCGTTCATAATTCTTTCATACATGTCACTCTTGATTCATTACATATCCCGGTACACCGCCGGAGGCATTCATATAGAGTCATACTTTGTTCTAGTATCGAGTTGTAATCATTGAGTTGTAAATAAATAGAAGTGTGATGATCATCATTCAATAGAGCATTGTCCCAATAAAAAAAGGCCAAAAAAAAGAAGGCCCAAAAAAGAAAAAAAAGAAAAGAAATAAAAATAGGCAATGCTACTATCCTTTTTTCCACACTTGTGCTTCAAAGTAGCACCATAATCTTCATGATAGAGAGTCTCTCGTTTTGTCACTTTCATATACTAGTGGGAATTTTTCATTATAGAAATTGGCTTGTATATTCCAACGATGGGCTTCCTCAAATGCCCTAGGTCTTCGTGAGCAAGCAAGTTGGATGCACACCCACTTAGTTTCTTTTGTTGAGCTTTCATACATTTATAGCTCTAATGCATCCGTTGCATGGCAATCCCTACTCCTTGCATTAACATCAATTGATGGGCATCTCCATAGCCCATTGATTAGCCTCGTTGATGTGAGATCTTCTCTTTTTTGTCTTCTCCACATAACCCCCATCATCATATTCTATTCCACCCATAGTGCTATATCCATGGCTCGTGCTCATGTATTGCGTGAAGGTTTATAAGTTTGAGATTACTAGAGTATGAAACAATTGCTTGGCTTGTCATCGGGGTTGTGCATGATGAGAGCATTTTTGTGTGACGAAAATGGAGCATGACTAAACTATATGATTTTGTAGGGATGAACTTTCTTTGGCCATGTTATTTTGAGAAGACATAATTGCTTAGTTAGTATGCTTGAAGTATTATTATTTTTTATGTCAATATAAACTTTTGTCTAGAATCTTTCGGATCTGAATATTAATATCACAAGTAAGAAGAATTACAATGAAATTATGCCAACTAGCATTCCACATCAAAATTGTCTTTTTTATCATTTACCTACTCGAGGATGAGCAGGAATTAAGCTTGGGGATGCTTGATACGTCTCCAACGTATCTATAATTTTTGATTGCTCCATGCTACATTATCTACTGTTTTGGGCAATATTGGGCTTTATTTTCCACTTTTATATTACTTTTGGGACTAACCTATTAACTGGAGGCCCAACCCAGATTTGTTGTTTTTTGCCTATTTCAGTATTTCGAAGAAAAGGAATATCAAACGGAGTCAAAACGGAATGAAATCAACTAGAGAAGTTATTTTTGGAACGAAAGCCACCCGATAGACTTGGACCCCACGTCAAGGAAGGAACGAGGAAGCCACGAGGGTGGGGGGCGCGCCCACCCCCCTAGGTCGCGCCCCCTTGCCTCTGTGGCCCTCGTGGCTCCCCTGACGTGCTTCTTCCGCCTATATAACTCCACGTACCCTAAAACTTCCAGAACAGAGAATAGATCGGGAGTTCCGTCGCCGCAAACCTCCAGAGCCACCAAAAACCAATTGGGACCCTGTTCCGGCACCCTGCTGGAGGGGGGAACCCTCACTGGTGGCCATCTTCATCATCCCGGCGCTCTCCATGACGAGGAGGGAGTAGTTCACCCTCGGGGCTGAGGGTATGTACCAGTAGCTATGTGTTTGATCTCTCTCTCTCTCTCTCTCTCTCTCTCTCTCTCTCTTGTGTTCTTGATTTGGCACGATCTTGATGTATCGCGAGCTTTGCTATTATAGTTGGATCCTATGTTTCTTCTCCCCCTCTACTCTCCTGTAATGTATTGAGTTTTCCCTTTGAAGTAATCTTATCGGATTGAGTCTTTAAAGATTTGAGAACACTTGATGTATGTCTTGCCGTGCGTATCTATGGTGACAATGGGATATCACGTGATTCACTTGATGTATGTTTTGGTGATCAACTTGCGGGTTCCGCCCATGAACCTATGCATAGGGGTTGGCACACGTTTTCGTCGTGATTCTCCGGTAGAAATTTTGGGGCACTCTTTGAGGTTCTATGTGTTGGTTTGAATAGATGAATTGAGATTGTGTGATGCATATCGTATAATCATACCCACGGATACTTGAGGTGACATTGGAGTATCTAGGTGACATTAGGGTTTTGGTTGATTTGTGTCTTAAGGTGTTATTCTAGTACGAACTCTAGGGTTGTTTGTGACACTTATAGGAATAGCCCAATGGATTGATTGGAAAGAATAACTTTGAGGTGGTTTCAGTACCTACCCATAATCTCTTCGCTTGTTCTCCGCTATTAGTGACTTTGTAGTGACTCTTTGTTGCATGTTGAGGGATAGTTATATGATCCAATTATGTTATTATTCTTGAGAGAACTTGCACTAGTGAAAGTATGAACCCTAGGCCTTGTTTCCTAGCATTGCAATACCGCTTACGCCACTTTTACCACTTGTTACCTTGCTGTTTTTATATTTTCAGATTACAAAACCTATATCTACCATCCATATTGCACTTGTATCACCATCTCTTCGCGAACTAGTGCACCTATACAATTTACCATTGTATTGGGTGTGTTGGGGACACAAGAGACTCTTTGTTATTTGGTTGCAGGGTTGCTTGAGAGAGACCATCTTCATCCTACGCCTCCTACGGATTGATAAACCTTAGGTCATCCACTTGAGGGAAATTTGCTACTGTCCTACAAACCTGTGCACTTGCAGGCCCAACAACGTCTACAAGGAGAAGGTTGCATAGTAGACATCAGCCACCGTCTCCTGCCGGCGTGGACGCCCGCAACCTCATCCTCACCGCCACCGCCCGAGGCCGCCCTCAGCCTCACCGCCGCCGCCCGAGGCCGCGCTCGCCCTCACCGTCGCCGCCTCGACCTCACAGCGGCGGCCTCGACCACCGCCGCCTAAGCCCGCCCAGACCCCTGCTGCCCGTGCCCGAGCCCGCCTCCCGCCCGCCTCCATCGCCGAGCACCTCCCGCCACCGCCTCCCCTCTCAGAAGCCCCCACCACTCTCTCTCTGCATTTTAGAGCAAAAGTTAGTAGAGCAAAAGTTAGTTTATAGAAAAAATAGTTCAGAGCAAAATTTTTAGTTAGGGCAGTAGGGTTTTTGTTTTCATAGATGTTTTTTTAAAAGAAAAAAAAAAGAAGAAAATATTGTAGCAGTGCTGCTTGTAGTATATAGTGATACTAGTAAATGTTAATTAGGTTAGGGCAGTAGTGGTACTAGTAGATGTTAATTAGATGTTTTTTAGTTAGGGCAGTAGGGTTTTGCTAGGTTAATTAGGTTAGTAGTGCTGCTAGTAGTAGTGGTACAGTAGGTTAATTACGTGAAGTTAAATGAATAAAATTAGCAGTTAACTGAATTTTTTTCCTTTCATCATTATAGAGCACTAAAGTTAACTGAATTTTATTCTATTAATAGTTAAATGAATTATCTTCTACACTTAGTTTTTGATTTAGCTTGTGAAATTTGGACCAGTATATTTGGGCATGTGGTTGCTCGTGTATATTTGGACATGTGTTGCGGTGTCGAAGATGGATACTTGAACACTGTTTCCAGGGAATGAAGCTGAGTGGCCTATGTTTTGCCGGAATGTTGATTCAATTCCATTCCGGCAAATTTCAGGTTCTTAATTTGTCCACTTTTTAGCAAAAGTCATGCCGAAATTTTCCGTGAATTTCGGCATGACTTGTGCTACAAACTAGGACATATCGAGTGCCCGGGATTTGCCGCACTGGGAAGGAGTCAACGTTCCTGCATGTCATTATTCATTTTATTAGGTCTAAAATTAATTACTAGATTTAATCATAGGAAACCTGGCTAGCAACGATGAAGGACATGGTTCTGGTGACTGCGACAACGCCTAGCGGGCGGCAGAAGAATTTTTGAGGGACGCCGATGATCAAGAGTTGATGTTGGTGGGTCCAGCTGTCACATCGAGGATTGATACTGACATCGAGACCGGCGCTGAGACTGAGACCGGCGCTGAGACTAAGATCGGCGCTGAGTCTGAGACTGGTGCCGAGACTAGCGGAGCCGGTATAGAACCGAAAGCAAAGAGGCAATGGCTTCCTAACAAGCTCAGGACTACTAGACTGGTGGTCACGGAGGTGGACGACGGCAATTTTGAGCCAATCGTGCCCGAGGAAGCGCGCGCGTGCTACGGCAATCAAGTAGGCTGCATCATACGGACAACCGCCACCATCAACGATGCAAAAATAAAGAAGATAGATAATATGAGGCCCTCCCTCCTAAAGAAGCTGCACCAGATATTCTTGTTTCCGGGCCAGAATGAAAAGGATTATAAAGATCCAGATAAGGACCCGGCAATGAAGAAGATAAACAAACACGCGATGACCAAGTTTAGCGACGCGTTGGCCGCCTGGAAATCAAGGGTGAAATATCGGATCGGCACCAAAAAGGAACCCTACTCCGAGATTGTAAAGGATAATTTGACAATCACGGCAGAACACTTTGAAATATTCAAGGCGGCTTGCGAGGCCGAAGCTGCCAAAAAAAGTCGAAGTACATGAAGGGGCTTCAACAGAGAAACATTGGGAGCCACCACCTCGGAAGCCGTGGTTACGGCGGGAAGAGGTCCATATGGGCCAAGGAGGACACGGAAGCCGCGAGTCTGGGCATCCCAGACCCCTTGGCGAAGTTCACCGTCCCGTAGGAGCGTGACGTCCTCAGGGCCCGGCACCGTTGGGACCCAGTGAAGAAGGTTTTCGAGATGAATGGGCTCACGACGGAGTTCATGAGACTGCTGGTAATTTTAGTTTCTGATCAATTTTACTGCATGTTAGTCATATTTGTAAACGATCCTTGTGCATTTTGCAGAGAGAGCAGCACAGGATTGCGGCCGAAAGCAACTCGCCGTCTGAGGCGTTGGTGAGGCCCAACTGGGACACTCCATTCAACCGGGCGTTGAACATATTGAAAGGACACCCGATGGAGACTCGACCGTCGTATGGCCGCATGCACGGTGTCGGAGACGGCGCCACGTGGAAGAAGTACTACTGTGAGACCACGGAGGAGAGAAAGGAAAGACGGAGGTTAACTGAAGAAAACATCGACAAGAAGGTTGAGATTGCGGTTGAGAAGAAATCATCTGAGACAGTCGCAACAGCGGTAGCTGCCGCAAAATAGGTGGTTGTAGATATGTCTACTACCTTGGTTCCGGCCGTTTTCGATTGGACCATGCAAAATCCAGGAAAAAGTGCAGCAGACTTTCCCCTTGCTGACTTCTTGGGGAGCAGCTTGACTAGCGTTGCACCAGCACCTACAGCTGCACCTACTCCCGCACCGGCTCTCGCACCGGCTCCTGCACCGGCTCCCGCACCTGCTCCGGCACCGGCTCCAGCACCGGACGTGCTCGGTGGTGCTTCGTCTTTGGCTGAGCTGAACGCCCTCATGGTATCTATCACACTGGCCCTCTTCAATAAATGTATAATCTCTCGTTTTCGTTGCCTTTCGGATGTCTCACGTCGCAGACTTCTCTTTGCAGGCCGACGAAACCCCGTGCACCTTATTGTACACCATCGGCGACAAGAAGGTGGACATGGGGAAGGCGACGATAATGGAGCCGAAGGAACCATTGTTCCACAGCCGGCCGATCCCCCCGGACGTCTTCAAGGTTTCCGTGGCCAGTGTCAAACCGGGAAATGAGAATTTGGCTCCTCTAGTACTAATGGGCAATGACGACAAGACCTCGCAGCAGCTTGGTGATTGTTGCAATGGGTGGGTCCTGTTGTGGCCAAAGAGTCTGCTTCGTATGGAGGTGGCCAGGAGCACACCCACGAGCACGCAGTTAGGTATGAACATCAACACCTCACCTACTCAATTAGCGTCGGCTTTCGTGTTGGGTGATAGCGTAGGGGGTGAGGAAGAGGCTCCATTAGTCGTTGGTGACCTCGCCATAGATGAGGATGACGATGACGATGACACTCAACAATATGTCAATACTGGCGCCTACTTAGGGTTTGAGCATCATGAGTCGGTGCCTGAATTGTCGCCTCCGGAGTCTGAACGTATTATGGACAACCTTCCGGTACCAAATAAGCCTAGGAAGAGACCGAGGAAAGGAAAAAAACCTAATTCTATGATCCAGCCGCCTCAGCAGCCTCAGGTTCAAGACCGTATAGATATCCCCGGTGCGGCAAAATGGCATATCGCCGGTGAACCAATCCTTCCTGAAGCAGCGATAGGGGCCAGATTCGGCGATGTAAGGAGACTTCATGACGATGTGCTGCGGAGAGAGAAAGGCCTCATCGCCTCAAAAAATCCAGGATACCCACTCTACGTGGTTAACGTGCCGCGGCAATTGTCGTACATCGACACATTCCCCGCGGAAAAGTTCTTCCTTCGATTCGATTACATCTTCGACATGTATCACTGGAAGAAGCTGGATTTTACGTTTGTCCGCCTTTATGCCTTGCACATGAACTACCTCATCGCGGTTGAGCAAATATGTTTTATTTGTGTCGCTGACCCGTACTTCATGCACAAGAGCTTGTTGGCAGTCTGCGCAAAGCACCAAGAATTCGCGAGGGAGTACCTCGTCAATTTCATGCTCGCCAATAAGGACAAGGAGGCGATTCTCGTGCCTTATCATTCCCTATAAGTCATCTGCGCGGATATCCTTCCTTCGATTTCAATCATTCATTTGCACGGTGGAGGCTAATTAATTTGAGGTGTACTTATTTTGCTTGCGGCGGCGCGCCGTCCTCATCATCCTCTACCCCCGATACTCCCACGCTCTTTACTTGGACTCGTCGAAGAACATTACCAAAAAGGATTACACCCACATCAAGTCTGTTCTCGACAGTGCTATCTTTTACTACGGCAATGGGGGTGGAGAGGTCAATGACAAGAAGACAAGGCACGGCAGGCCCACGTTCAGCTATAAGACCGACTTCTGCTGCATCCAGCAACCGAGTGATTCTCGTAATGATGGATTCTATGTCCTACACCACATGCTGGAGTACAGATGGGATCACCAGAAACTTCACATGTCACCTAAATCCGGCAATGCCCATATTCTGCAATGGGCAAAGCACATAGGAGATATCGAGGATCATCGACTTCGAGCTGAGTTCTATCACATCCAGCGCGAACTTGCCCAAATCATCATGAAGGAGGTCCTCGAAAAAACAGGGATGTTCTACGAAGAAGGAGAAATGTCGCGGGAAGACGTCTGAACACGCGTAGCCTCTCAGCGTCTCGACATGAAGCCTTTCACTAAGCTCGGGGACTTTCTCCCTGAATGGATGGATGGCACGACATGTTGGAGTGATTGTCGATATATGACAATGTGTGTCCGTTTAGTCCATACTTTCTGTATGACAAAACTTTGAGTTATGCACGGCGAAACTTTATTTGTGATGTAATTAAACCGTCCTCCTCCTCGACTAGCGAAGATCACTCTAGTTAGGGCATTGGGTACGATGAACTTTGTTATTTATGCTTATGATATGTTGTCTCTATTTTTGCCAAGTCTGTCTCTTTCTCTTGCTCAACTATATATGTTGCATATCATAGACTCATGTGACGATGCAGGTGCATAGATCATCAATGGCGAAGAAGTGCTACGCCAGGAGTATACGACGAGTGGCCGGAGTGTCAGGCCCAGGTGTACCGGTTTTCGGTTTCTGAGCGACAGCCAGTAGTTAGTTTAGGTTCACGCTAATGCATGCGAGAGAGGGATACGAACTCATGTACTTCATAGTTCCGCTCTCACTCATAGTGTAGCTCTTCTCATGTATATCATTGTTTAGATGGATGACAATGTAGTTGCAAGTAATCAAGACTTGTATCGCTATTTTCGAGATGATGACGAGAGACCACTTTGTGTTGGATGATGATTATGATGATGACATGATTTGATGAGACTATTTATATGTATATGTTATGATTACATTTGTATCTGTATGATATGCTAAAGATTATTGTATAAAGCCTATTCAAATACAAAACAAATATGCATAAAAAACAGAAACTAATAAAACTAGCAGTAGCGAGGGGAACAAAGTTAGCAGTAGCGCTCCCTTACCAGTAGCGCTTACTTCTAACCAGCATTGCAGATATTAGCAGCAACACTCTTGTCTAAAGCCCGCTACTGCTAGCCATGTATAGCAGTAGCGTGGGACGATAGGCGCTACTGCTACACGTTAGCTGTAGCGCCTTATTAGTAACGCGACCACCCGCGCTACTGATAGGCAAAATATCCGCGCTACTGCTAGGGTTTTCCCTAGTAGTGGCTGAAAACATAGGAGGAGGAATTTCACATTTGTGATATCGGTCTTAGATCCTTCCACCATGATGATGGTGTCGTCAGCATATTGTAGGAGGAGACCCCCACCCCCTCCCACAAGGTGCGGCACAACACCGCGGAGATGGCCCGCGGCCTTAGCCTTGTCAAGGATGGTAGCTAGGACGTCCACCACCATGTTAAACAAAAAGGGGGAGAAGGGGTCCCCTTGCCTAACTCCACGGAGAGTGGGGAAGTAGGGCCTCATTTCCCCATTAATGTTAACCACGCGCGCGGTACACCCATAGGACACCAATGATGTCTACTACGCAACATTATTCTTGTAGACTCGTGTTGGGCCTCCAAGCGCAGAGTTTTGTAGGACAGTAGCAATTTTCCTTCAAGTGGATGACCTAAGATTTATCAATCCATGGGAGGCGTAGGATGAAGATGGTCTCTCTCAAACAACCCTGCAACCAAATACAAGAAATCTCTTGTGTCCCCAACACACCCAATACAATGGAAAATTGTGAAGGAAATATGCCCTAGAGGCAATAATAAAGTTGTTATTTATTAGCTTATATCATGGTAAACATTTATTATTCATGCTAGAATTGTATTAACCGGAAACTTAGTACATGTGTGAATACATAGACAAAATATAGTGTCCCTAGTATGCCTCTACTTGACTAGCTCGTTAATCAAAGATGGTTATGTTTCCTAACCATAGACATGTGTTGTCATTTGATAAACGGGATCACATCATTAGGAAAATGATGTGATCGACAAGACCCATCCGTTAGCTTAGCATTATGATCGTTACAGTTTCATTGCTACTGCTTTCTTCATGACTTATACATGTTCCTCACACTATGAGATTATGCAACTCCCGAATACCGGAGGAACACCTTGTGTGCTATCAAATGTCACAACATAACTGGGTGATTATAAAGATGCTCTACAGGTGTCTCCGAAGGTGTTTCTTGGGTTGGCATAGATCGATATTAGGATTTGTCACTCCATGTTTCGGAGAGGTATCTCTAGGCCCTCTCGGTAATGTTCATCACTATAAGCCTTGCAAGCAATGTGACTAATGAGTTAGTTGCGGGATGAAGCATTACGGAACAAGTAAAGAGACTTGCTGGTAACGAGAATTAACTAAGTATGATGATACCGACGATCGAATCTTGGGCAAGTAACATACATATGACAAAGGGAAGAACGTATGTTCTTATCCGGTTTGACCGATAAAGATCTTTGTAGAATATGTAGGAGCCAACATGAGCATCCAGGTTCAGCTATTGGTTATTGATCAGAGATGTATTTCGATCATGTCTACATAGTTCTCGAACCCGTAGGGTCCGCACGCTTAACGTTCAATGACGATTTGTATTATGAGCTATGTGTTTTTTATGACCGAAGTTTGTTTGGAGTCCCGGATGAGATCACGGACGTGACGAGGAGTCTCGAAGTGGTCGAGACATAAATATTGATATATTGGAAGGTTACATTCGGACACCGGAAAGGTTTCGGAAAGGTTCGGACATTTTTTAGAGTACCGGGAGGTTACCGGAACCCCCCGGGGGATTAATGGGCTTTAGTGGAAAAGGAGAGGAGGGAGGGTCGCAGGGTGGCCGCCCCCCCCCCCAAGGCTGGTCCGAATAGGACTAGGAGGGGGCACCCCCCCCCCTCTTTCCTTCTCCCTCTCCACCTCTTTCCCTCTCTCCCCTCTTGGAATAGGAAGGGGACTCCAACTAGGATTGGGAATCCTAGTTGGACTCCCCCTATAGGCGCGCCCCTCCTAGGCCAGCCTCCTCCTCCTCTTATATATACGGGGGCAGGGGGCACCCAAAGCACAACAGTTGTTCTCTTAGCCATGTGCGGTGCCCCCCTCCACAGTTTAACACCTCGGTCATATCGTCGTAGTGCTTAGGTGTAGCCCTGCACCAGTAACATCATCAACACCGTCGCCACGTCGTCGTGCTGACGGAACTCTCCCTCGCCCTCAACTGGATCAAGAGCTCGAGAGACGTCATTGTGCTGAACGTGTGCTGAACACGGAGGTGCCGTACGTTCGGTACTTGGATCGGTTGGATCGTGAAGACGTTCGACTACATCAACCGCGTTAAACGCTTCCGCTTTTGTTCTACGAGGGTACGTGGACACACTCTCCCATCTCGTTGCTATGCATCTCCTAGATAGATCTTGCATGATCATAGGATTTTCTTTTTGAATTACTATGTTTCCCAACAAATTGTATAGGTGCACTAGTTCGGCGAAGAGATGGTGATAAAAGTGTAATATGGATGGTAGAAATATATGTTTTCCCCTGCCTCACGCTAGGGTTTTTCTTTTTGAATTACTATGTTTTCCCCTGCCTCACGCTAGGGTTTTTCCTCCCAGAGGCGACTACGTCGCCGTCGTCGAGATTTCCTTCCCTCCTCCGATCCTCCAAGGATGTCTGATTCGGGCTGACAACGGGGCGATCTGGCATCGCTACCCAGCCTTGATCATCGCCCTGGAGAGAGAAGAGAGTTAGGGTTCGTTCGCATTGGTCCGATCTGTTCTTCGGGCTAGGGTTCAAGAGTTGCTGCAGATGGGATCGAAGGCTGACGAGGCGTCTGGGTCCAACACTACGGCGGACGTGGAGAAGATGATGGCTGAGTTAGGTCTCCGTGAGGAGGATCTCGACGACGTCGTCTTTGATGAGAAACAAGCACCTCCAGAATCGGTGAGATGGATGGCGGTGGCAAGGGTTCACATAGATAAGGCGTATAGCCAATATTGGTTCTTCAAAAACATGAGGGCCGCATGGGATCTGGCTCATGATGTTAAATTTCGCCCCTTGGAGGATAATCTTTATACGATGCAATTTTTCTGCCTTGGAGATTGGGAGCGTGTGATGCAAGACGGCCCATGGAATTTCAGGGGAAACGCGGTCGTGATCACGCCATATGACGGTATCACAAAGCCAACTGAGGTCAACCTTGACACTATCAACATATGGATACAAATCCATGACGTCCCAGACATGTATGCTCATCTCGTTGGAGATCTAGCAGCAAGGGTGGGCGAGGTCCTGTTCAAGGAACCATTGATGCAAGATTTTGCCGGAAACTTTCACCGTGTATGGGTGAAGATCAACGTGCACAAACCCTTGAAGAATGATGTGTCTATGATCCGTGATGGGAAAAGGCAGATCTATCGTGTGAAATATGAGCGGCTACCAGATTGGTGTGTTGTGTGCGGGCACCTGGGGCATGTCTACAAAGAGCATGGTGATGGGATCCATCCCCCTTCTTCCTTGTACTTCAAGGATCTTCAGGCCACATGGACTATGAATGTTGGAGCTGGCCCAGGCAGCGGTCGTGGCAGAGGACGCCCTGGCGGTCGTCGTGGCGATCGCTCAGGCCGTGGGTCTGGGAAAGAACATGGCCAGGGAGAAGAGTCAGAACAGATGATGGATGAAGATACAGACCTTGCAATGGTGGAAGTGGAGGAAAAACGCAAACGTTCAGTTGTACCCTCCTCCTCGCAGGTCTCACCAGCGCTGCCAACTGCGATAGCCAGCCCCCCACCTAAGCAGGATCCAAAGAGAATTCGCGTGAACCAGGATAGCCTCGGCCTAAAGAAGGGAGGAGCTCCAGGAAAGCCTACTGATGCTAAATCGGCGACCTCCCGCGAGGAGGATCGCCAGGCACAATGAATATCATATGCTGGAACTGTCGCGGTGCGGGCAAAGCCGCGACAGTCCGAGAGCTTCGCGATCTAGCGAAGCAATTTGCCCCGACCGTGCTTTGTATCGTAGAGATTCAAATTTCAAAAGTACGTGTTGAAAGTTTAGCGGGTACCTTAGGTTTTAATCAGGCCTATGCAATAAATAGTTCAGGCCGCAGTGGCGGCATTGGTTTGTTTTGGAACGATGGAATAAAGCTTGATGTGTTTGGTTATTGGGAGTACCATATTGATGCTACTGTCAGCATTCCAAACCATGATAATTGGAGATTGACCTGTGTGTACGGAGAAGCCCAAGTTGGCGATCGTTACAAAACCTGGGATCTTCTAAGATCCATAGTATCAGCAAGTGCTCTCCCCTGGCTTTGCATTGGGGACTTTAACGAAGTCCTTCATCAACATGAACATGAGGGAGTGGGACCGAGAAGTAATTCACAGATACAAAGTTTTCGTGACGCGGTTGATGCATGTGCCTTTGTTGACATTGGATATCAAGGGAAGAAGTGGACTTTTGAAAAGAAGACAGCAGGAGGAGGCTTTTGTCGCGTCCGGCTAGATCGAGCTCTGGCAAACACAGACTGGTCTACATTATATCCTCATGCTATTCTTCATCATGAGACCGGGGCCTCGTCCGATCACTGTCCCATCAGACTACAACTGGAACCGGTGAACAGAGTGCAAGCAGCTAAAAAGATCTTCAGGTATGAATGTTATTGGGAGAAGCATGCAGAGTTTGGCACATCTTTTGAGGCCATGTGGAACGGATTGGCCAACGCCCAAATAGTGATTGACCTTAGCTGCAAACTGGCCGACCTATCAACATCGCTATAGGAGTGGAGTGGAGCCACCATTGGGAATGTGGCCAAGACAATAAAGAAACTGAAAAAGGAGCTGGCTGTTTTGCAGAATGACCCTCGCCACTTAGCACCATCACATGCAGAGATAAAAACTACCGACCGCTTGGTAGAGCTATATCATATGGAGGAGATCATGCAACGGCAAGATCACGTATCGATTGGTTGACTGATGGCGACAAGAACACGAAATTCTTCCAGAGGCGAGCTAGCATACGAAGGAGGAAGAACACAATCAAGAACTTACAGCGGGCTGACGGGTCGATGACGCATGATCAAGCAGAGATGGTGCAGCTTACAAATTCTTTCTACAAGAATCTATATAGCTCGGAGGGCACATCCGGCATGCAGCAAGTTCTGAATGCAGTCCCGGTAAAAGTGACTCAGGAGATGAATGAAAATCTGTTAGCTCCGTACAGTCCCGAGGAGGTGAAGAAGGCCCTTTTCCAAATGTATCCAACCAAGGCCCCGGGCCCAGATGGATACCCGGCTCATTTCTTCCAACGTCATTGGGAACTTTGTGGCGCGGAGGTGACCAATGTTGTACTACGCATACTGCGGGGTGAGGAGAATCTGGAGGTAATTAATGAGACGATTCTAGTTTTGATCCCTAAGGTAAAAGACCCAACACAATTGTCTCAATTTCGCCCTATCAGTTTATGCAACGTACTATACAAGATTACCTCCAAGGTGGTGTCAAATAGGTTGAAGCTAATCTTGCCTGATATTATTTCGGAAGAGTAGTCAGCTTTTGTCCCAGGGAGATTGATCACAGATAATATTATAATAGCTTACGAGTGCCTGCATTTCATGAAGAGAAACAAGGCGAAACGAAATAGATTTTGTGCTGTGAAACTAGACATGATGAAGGCATATGACCGGGTGGAATGGTCATATCTTGAGGCTATAATGAACAAGCTAGGTTTTGCTCCCAACTGGATCAACCTGGTTATGAGAATGGTAAAATCTGTTAAATTCTCGATTCTTTTTAATGGTGGGAAATTGGAGGAGTTCATACCATCTAGAGGGATCCGTCAGGGGGACCCTATATCTCCTTATCTGTTTTTGCTTGCAGCGGAGGGCCTTACGTGCCTCTTCAAAACCCAAGATGAATCATCGCACCTCAGTGGAATCCAAGTAACTCCCTCGGCCCCGCCGGTTAGCCACTTGCTCTTTGCGGATGATAGCCTGCTGTTTGTCAAAGCCAGTTCTGAGGGAGCTATGGAGTTATCTGCTCTGATGGATAGTTATTGTAATGCTTCGGGACAGAGAATTAACTTGTCTAAATCCTATGTGTTCTTCAGCAAGGGATGTCCAAATATTTTAAGAGAGGGGGTGAAGCAAGCTCTAAATATCACGAATGAATCCCCATCTGAAAAATATCTTGGAATGCCTTCTGATGTTGGAAATTGTAAAAATGGGGCTTTCAAGTTCCTAAAGGACAGAGTATGGAGCAAGATTAAGGGATGGATGGAGAAACTTCTGTCAGCTGGGGGGAAGGAAGTGTTGATCAAATCAGTGGCTCAGTCAATACCGCTGTATTCCATGTCTTGCTTTAAGCTCCCAAGAGGCCTTTGTGAACACATCAACTCTCTGATTCGAAAATTCTGGTGGGGTAGCAAGGAAGGCCAACGAAAACCGAGTTGGGTCTCATGGAGCGTTATGACACGCCCAAAATATTGTGGGGGACTAGGCTTCTGAGATATCGAGCTGTTTAACCTAGTCCTCCTAGCCAGGCAGGCGTGGCGCGTACTAATGCAGCCTGAGGCACTAAGTGCACGTATTCTGAAGGCCAAGTATTTTGCTAATGGCGAGTTTTTGAATGCGAACTCGCCCGCCCCCTCACAGATTTGGAGAGCAGTTCGATGGACGTGATGTTTTAGTCCAAGGACTCATTCATCGCATCGGAGATGGCCAGACCACACGCATTTGGCAGCACAACTGGCTGCCTCGCCTAGCCAATTTGCGACCAACTGCAAGCAGAGTGGACAACCCGCCAGAACGCGTGGGGGAGTTGATTTTGCCGGGTGCAGAATGGGACCGACACACTATTGAGCCAGTGTTCCTTCCCACTGACACTGAAACCATCTTGGCGATTCCTTTGTGCACAAGACACATAGAGGACTACTGGTCCTGGGTACATGAAAAAAAATGGAAACTTCTCGGTACGATCGGCCTATCGTATGCTCATTGATACAAAGATAAGACGGGAGGCTTGGCTTGAGGGAAGATCGGGGTCGTCAAACACAGCAGGCGAGCACAAGGCATGGACGAAACTTTGGAATATAGATATCCTGTCGAAGGTCAAAATTTTCCTTTGGAGGCTGGCCCAGCAATCCATCCCGACGGTAGACCTTCTTCATGATAGAAACATGTCTACTACCACGTGTTGTGGACTCTGTGGGGCTGAAGATTCTTGGCAACACTCTCTTCTCCATTGCAGCGTTGCAAGATGCATCTGGGCTCTCCAAGTTCATGACCTGGTCGAGGCACTGAATAGTACGGTGGAACCTGACGCAAAAAGATGGGTGTTTGCTTTGCATGCCATGCTATCGAAGGAGGAGTTCACCCAGACCGTGGTTACCCTTTGGTCGATCTGGTTCGCAAAAAGGCAGGCATTACACGAGCACATATTTCAGAGCCCCCAAGCGACTCATAATTTCATCATGAAGTTTATGAGAGAGTTGAGGGAGTGCAAAACAACCACATCTCCATCACGGACAGGGACGATGCAGAACCAGCCTCGGCGTGTGGCTTGGAGCCCACCGCCACCTGGGTACGTGAAGATTAAAGTTGACGGGGTTGTGGCACGCCAGGGAAACGGCGGCGCTTTTACTGCAGTTTGCAGGGATACAAATGGCTTGTTTCTTGGTGCTTCAGCCATACATTGCAGAGGTATTTCTGACCCGGCTATTCTTGAAGCTTTGGCTATTCGCGAAGGTTTGGCTTTAGCCGGTGACCTTGGCACTATGAATGTGGTAATATCATCTGATTGCAAGGGGGTTGTCCAGGACATTGCGAACAACACCGGAGGAGAGTATGGTCCAGTCGTCAGGGAAATACGGGAGACATCTACTTTGTTTCATCATTGTACCTTCACTTTTGAAGGAAGAGAGACTAATATAGAGGCACATAGCCTCGCTAGACATGCCTTGGGTCTGGATCATGGACGCCATGTGTGGCTCATAAATCCACCAGACCTTAATTGTATCCCTATGAATTTGTTGGTTGAATAAAGAAAAGCATGTTTAGACTAAAAAAATAGGACTAGGAGGGGGCGCCCCCCCCCCTCTTTCCTTCTCCCTCTCCACCTCTTTCCCTCTCTCCCCTCTTGGAATAGGAAGGGGACTCCAACTAGGATTGGGAATCCTAGTTGGACTCCCCCTATAGGCGCGCCCCTCCTAGGCCGGCCTCCTCCTCCTCCTATATATACGAGGGCAGGGGGCACCCCAAAGCACAACAGTTGTTCTCTTAGCCATGTGCGGTGCCCCCCTCCACAGTTTAACACCTCGGTCATATCGTCGTAGTGCTTAGGTGTAGCCCTGCACCGGTAACATCATCAACACCGTCGCCACGTCGTCGTGCTGACGGAACTCTCCCTCGCCCTCAACTGGATCAAGAGCTCGAGAGACGTCATTGTGCCGAACGTGTGCTGAACACGGAGGTGCTGTATGTTCGGTACTTGGATCGGTTGGATCGTGAAGACGTTCGACTACATCAACCACGTTAAACGCTTCCGCTTTTGATCTACGAGGGTACGTGGACACACTCTCCCATCTCATTGCTATACATCTCCTAGATAGATCTTGCATGATCATAGGATTTTCTTTTTGAATTACTATGCTTCCCAACAAATTGTATAGGTGCACTAGTTCGGCGAAGAGATGGTGATAAAAGTGTAATATGGATGGTAGAAATATATTTTTCTAATCTGAATAAATGAAAAAAGCAAGGTAGCAATTGATAAAACGGAGCACAAAAGGTATTGCAATGCTTGAAAACAAGGCCTAGGGTCCGTACTTTCGCTAGTGCAATCTCTCAACAGTCCTAATATAATTGGATCATATAACCATCCCTCATGTGCAATGAAGAATCATTCCAAAGTTCTTATCTAGCGGAGAACATAAGAAGAAGTTGTTTGTAGGGCACAAAACCACCTTAAAGTTATTCTTTCCGATCGATCTATACAAGAGTTCGTACTAAAATAACACCAAAGCAAATTCAGATTCATAATACTCAATCCAACACAAAGAACCTCACGGAGTGCCCTAAGATTTCTACCGGAGAAACAAAGACAAGAACGTGCATCAACCCCTATGCATAGATTACCCCAATGTCACCTCGGGAATCCGCGAGTTGAGTGCCAAAACATATATCAAGTGAATCAATATAATACCCCATTGTCACCACGGGTATTCAAATGCAAAACATATGTCAAGTGCTCTCAAATCCATAAAAGTATTCAATTCGATAACAACGAAATCTCAAACGGAAAACTCAATTCATCACAACAAGATAAAGAGGGAGAAACACCATACGATCCAACTATATTAACAAAGCCCCCGATACATCAAGATCATGCCATCAAGAACACGAGAGAGAGAGAGAGAGAGAGAGAGAGATTAAACACATAGCTATTGATACAAACCCTCAACCCCGAGGGTGGACTACTCCCTCCTCATCATGGTGGCCGCCGGGATGATGAAGATGGCCATCGGTGATGATCTCCCCCTCCGGCAGGGTGCCGGAATGGGGTCTAGATTAGTTTTTGTGGATACAGAGGCTTGCGGCGGTGGAACTTCTGATCTAGGGTCTCCGCGAGGTTTTTTGGAATATTTGACGATTTATAGGGCGAAGAGGGGGTGCGGGAGGCCACCGAGGTGGGCACAAACCACCGGGGGCGCTTGGGGGCCCAGGCGCGCCCTAGTGGCCTGTGCCCCCCTCAGGGCACCCCCAGGTGCTGCTCTCGCCCATTGGATGTCTTCTAGTCCATAAAAATCCACAAAAAGTTTCATGGTGTTTGGACTCCGTTTGATATTGATTTCATGCGATGTAAAAAACAACAACTGGTATTGGGCACTGGGTCAATAGGTTAGTCCCAAAAAATGATATAAATTTGCTATAAAATGATTGTAAAACATCCAAGAATGATAATATAACAGCATGAATACTTCATAAATTATAGATACATTGGAGACGTATCAACCAACTACATGACGTGAGTGACCCAGCGGTCATCGAAACCCTTGCGGAGTAGGACTTCCCGAAGGAAGGACCACCGGACCGTGTCATAGGCTTTACGGAAGTCAAGCTTCAGGAAGACCGCTGAGGGAGTCCTAGACTAGGGGGTGTCCGGATAGCCGAACTATCATCACAGCCGGACTCCAAGACTATGAAGATACAAGATTGAAGACTTCGTCCCGTGTCCGGATGGGACTTTCCTTGGCGTGGAAGGCAAGCTTGGCGATACGGATATGTAGATCTCCTACCATTGTAACCGACTGTAACCCTAACCTATCCGGTGTCTATATAAACCGGAGGGTTTAGTCCGTGGGACTAACAACAATCATACCATAGGCTAGCTTCTAGGGTTTAGCCTCTACGATCTCGTGGTAGATCTACTCTTGTACTACCCATATCATCAATATTAATCAAGCAGGAGTAGGGTATTACCTCCATCGAGAGGGCCCAACCTGGGTAAAACATCATGTCCCTTGTCTCCTGTTACCATCCGCCTAGACGCACAGCTCGGGACCCCTACCCGAGATCCGCCGGTTTTGACACCGACATTGGTGCTTTCATTGAGAGTTCCTCCGTGTCGTCACCTATAGGCCCGATGGCTCCTTCGATCATCAACAACGACGCGGTCCAGGGTGAGACTTTTCTCCCCGGACAGATCTTCGTATTCGGCGGCTTTGCACTGCGGGCCAATTCACTTGGCCAGTTGGCCGTCTGGAGCAGATCGAAAGCTACGCCCCTGGCCATCAGGTCAGATTTGGAAGTTTAAACTACACGGCCGACATCCGCGGAGACTTGATCTTCGACGGATTCGAGCCGCAGCCAAGTGCGCATCACTGTCTGAATGGGCACGATCTAGCTCTGCCACCGAACAATGTCCTGGAGGCCACATCAGTGCCTGCTCCGACCCTTAATCCGGAGCCGGATTCCCCGATCGAGGACGAGTGGTTGGACACCGACTCGGGGGCTACGATCTCAGCGGCGATTGAGCCGAACTCCATCCCTGTCCTTTGCGAAGACCGTGACTCCAAAGTGTCGGACTCCTCTCCGGACTCCGAACCCTCCGCGCCCCTACCAATCGAATCCGATTGGGCGCCGGTCATGGAGTTCACCGCCATGACATCTTTCAAAGACTCGCCTTTGGCGACATCCTGAATTCACTAAAGTATCTCTCTTTATCCGGAGAGCCCTGGCCGGACTACGGTCAGGAAGGTTGGGATGTGGACGACGAAGAAATTCAACGCCCACCCACCACCCACTTTGTAGCCATTGTCGATGATTTAACCGACATGCTCGACTTCGACTCCGAAGACATCGACGGTATGGACGACGATGCCGGAGACGACCAAGACCCAGCGCCTACAGGGCATTGGAAGGCCACCTCGTCATACGACATATACATGGTGGACATCCCAAAAGATGGGAACGGCGATGGAACAGCGGAGGATGACCCCTCCAAGAAACAGCCCCGCCACAAAGAAACCGTGATTCCGCACGGAGATAATAACACTGGACAAGTCCGAAGACAACCCCCTCCAGCAGGACTCAGCGCAGGAGGAGGAGAAGCAAGTCCGCACAACAAAGGCGGTAGAAAGAGAGGTAGAGGACGATAATTATGCGCCTCCCTCCAAGATGAGGCAAGCCTCAACGACGACAATTAATCGTGCTCGAGGATCCCGCCAACAGGAGCGTTATAAACGCAGGCTTATAGCCACGGCAAGCAGCCTCAAGAAAAGCAGCAACAGCTTAGAGCTGACTAAGACCTCCTAGCTGACAGATGGACTCAAGTCCTTGCAGCCAAGAGTATGAACTCGAACGCCTCCAAAAGCTACCCCAAACGCAGGCCCTTGCCTCGATCAGAGGAGGAAGCACCCAAGTCACCAGCGACGACATGGCAGATCCGGCCACCCTGCGGCATGACAGAGAAGCCTCTCGGCCCTCCGCCAAGCCACACCCTAACGCCAAAAAAGTACCAAGGCACGGAAAACGCGCGGACTTAAGTAGATATATTGGAGGATAAGGCAAAACATACAAGATCGATCTCACGGATCACGTGGGCGCCCACGACACGTGATGTTAACCGTCACGCCGGATACAAAGAAATCTGGCGGGCCGAACACGAGAGACAAAGCTCATATGAGCTACGCCGTGATATAGCCCAATACAGAGGCGCCGCACACCCACTATGCTTCACAGATGAAGTAATGGATCATCAAATCCCAGAGGGCTTCAAACCCGTAAACATTGAATCATACGATGGTACCACAGATCCTGCGGTCTGGATCAAGGACTATCTCCTCCATATCCACATGGCCCGCGGTGATGATCTACACGCCATCAAATACCTCCCCCTCAAGCTTAAAGGACCAGCTCGACATTGGCTTAATAGCTTGCCAGCAGAATCAATTGGTTGTTGGGAGGACCTGGAAGCCGCATTCCTTGATAACTTCCAGGGCACATATGTGCGACCACCAGACGCCGATGACCTTAGCCATATAATTCAGCAGCCAGAAGAATCAGCCAGAAAATTCTGGACACGGTTCCTAACAAAGAAAAATCAAATTGTTGACTGTCCGGATGCAGAGGCCCTTGCAGCCTTCAAACATAACATCCGCGACGAGTGGCTTGCCCGGCACCTAGGACAGGAAAAGCCGAAATCCATGGCAGCCCTCACAACACTCATGACCCGCTTTTAAAGGGAGAGGACAGCTGGCTAGCACGTAGTAACAACTTGACCAAAAACCCGTAGTTCGGATACCAAGGACAGCAATGGCAGGTCGCGTCAGAACAAGAACAAGCGCCGCATTAACGGCGATAATGATGAAGATACGGCAGTCAATGCAGGATTCAGAGGCTCTAAACCCGGTCAGCGGAAGAAGCCATTCAAAAGAAATACCGGGCCCGCCCAACTTGGACCGAATACTCGATCGCTTGCGCGGATACATGGCACCCCGAAAAACCAGCCAACCACACCAACAGGATTGTTGGGTGTTCAAGCAAGCAGAGCAAGTTAAGTGCCAACTCAATGACAAGGGGCTGCATAGCGATAACGAGGAAGAGCCCGGCCGCCGAACAATAGAGAATGAAGGTTTCCCCCACAAGTGCGGATGGTGAACATGATATACGCAACCCACATACCCAAAAGGGAGCGGAAGCGTGCACTAAGGGACGTATACGCGATGGAGCCAGTCGCCCCAAAGTTCAACCCATGGTCTTCCTGCCCGATCACCTTTGATCGAAGGGACCACCCCACTAGCATCCGTCACGGCGGTTTCGCCGCATTGGTTCTTGACCCAATTATTGACGGATTTCACCTCACTAGAGTCCAGATGGACGGCGGCAGCAACCTGAACCTGCTTTATCAGGATACAGTGCGCAAAATGGGCATAGACCCCTCAAGGATTAAACCTACAAAGACGACCTTTAAAGGCGTCATACTGGGTGTAGAGGCCAATTGTACGGGCTCAGTTACACTCAAAGTGGTCTTCGGATCCCCGGATAACTTCCGAAGCGAAGAGTTAATCTTCGACATAGTCACATTCCGCAGTGGCTATCACGCACTGCTCGTACGAACCGCATTTGCAAAGTTCAATGCGGTGCCGCACTACGCATACCTCAAGCTCAAGATGCCAGGCCCTCGAGGAGTAATCATGGTCAATGGAAACACTGAACGCTCTCTCTGGACGGAGGAGCACACGGCAGCCCTCGCGGCGGAGGTGCAAAGCAGCCTCTCGCAACAATTCTCGAGTCCGGCCACTAAACGTCCGGACACTGTCAAGCGCGCCCGGAGTAACCTACATCAAGACCGCCTGACACGATTCAAGCACGCGTAGCAATCCGGCCCCAACCCCAGCCCTCGCGAAATTGCGAAGCCAGTATTACGCGTACATAATTACGCTCTGGAGATACCACGGGCATAAGGGGAGGGGCACGACCACGGCACGCCAAGAATGCGGCTCGACCGCACCAGGGGCTCCCGATTGTGTCATTCTTTTTCTTTTTTATTTTTTCTTACTTTCAGGACTCCGTTCTCTAGAAGTCCTGTCCGGCACTAGAATTGCCGAACTAATGATGCAACAGCCAGGGAAGCAGTGTCACGACCGGTTTTTCAATAAAAATATTTATTGAACAACCGACCTATGAAGTCCAATATGAGGAAAATCCTTCATACCGGTAGACAAAACTTTGATACAATAAGCCAGTAGCATTACAATATTACGAAATCGGATCAAGATGCCCAACCAATTATTACAAACACGCCGATAATTATACATAGTGGCGGATATGACTCAAAGGTGTGGGGTGGAAATACTACTGACTCGAGATATGAGTGGTTGGCGGAATAACACAGCGGGGTGGTTAATAAGTCTACTACACTGGCGGCTCATCGAGCGTCGAGGTGAGGCTCGATGAATTTATTTGGGTAGCGGAAGAGGATATATCACAATGACTAATCCAGGGGTCGCACGAGACTGACTGGGATTCCTCTAGGCGTCGGACTAGCTATCGAATTCTTCATCCATGAGATCGCCACAAGAGATCGGCCAAATCAATAAGCCGTGAGTACTTTGAAAGTACTCGAAAGACAGTTCGGACAAAAGATATAACAAATGAATGCATGAATGAGTCATGATTAATTTTAACAATGCTCAAATAAATCAGTATAGCAAAATAAATAAGAAGGGAATCGGCGGTAGTCCGCCGAAAACCCAAAGAAGGATAAACTCAAAACCGATCGAGTGTCCAAGTGACGCCTCAAGGGTGAAAATAAGTAAAACATGCCACGATCGAAGCGTCTGGCGACACCTCATAAAGGGCTTATATTGAAATAAAAATACATGCGTGCCGCAGTAGGACGTCGGAGCGACATCACAGAAAGGGCTTATAATAAAAGTAAATAATATCGATGCCGCAGTCGGACGTCTGAGCGACATCACAGAAAGGGCTTATAACGAAAATATATAACAACAATGCCGCAGTCGGACGTTTGAGCGACATCGCAGAAAGGGCTTATAATGAAAATAAATAACAACAATGCCGCAGTCGGACGTCTGAGCGACATCGCAGAAAGGGCTTATAATGAAAATAAATAACAACAATGCCGCAGTTGGACGTCTGAGCGACATCGCAGAAAGGGCTTATAATGAAAATAAATAACAACAATGCATGATCGGACGTCTGAGCGACATCGCAGAAAGGGCTTATAATAAATTATTCATAACTGACAAGATATAGTGCTCACGGAAAATATTCATCACAAGACAATAAGCGGGTTAGTCCGTTCACAGGAAAGTAAACATTTAATACTCAAATGGTTCTCAGGAGTTTCTGTCACTGAGACTGACACTTGACAAGATGAGATGATCACGGTACTTGGACATGAATAAGATGAATTCAAGAATTTTGACTCTGCAGAGTTTGTACCAAAATTGTCCACAGCCAACGGATTTCCGTAGTCACGAAGGACTAGTTCCGTTTACGGTATTTCAGAGGAAACACGACTAGCTAGTACACACCCATCATACCTCACGCTGCCGGAATCACCCTAGATAGCGCTTAAGAAAAACTTTGAGACGGGAGATCACAATCTCGAATAGCATGGGATCAAATTTATATACACGCCTCTAAGGGTTCCCCCCTCTCGTCCCAACCGAAACACCCATGCCCCCGACCGGATGAAAGGCTATAATCCAGGCCATGGAACCTTCATCCCGCCTCTCGATTTGGTGTGTACCAGAAGTGGTTTGCAACCTATTAGGTTGTATCCCTTGCGGAAACAGTGGTAGTACGGAAAGGAAGACGGACGGAAATCGACCGATTTATGTTGACACTGGTCAACGATATGGCATAAGCCCGGCATGCTACAACACTGCCATCTTACCCATACTCATGCCAACTCATGGCCATGCAACAAGTTTCCAAGAACTCACGGATTTACCGAGCCCATTTGCCTCAATGCTCACGAGATAAACTATCATCGAATATGCTCATGAACGTGCCATGATACAAAAATAATGCAAACATGCCCAGACACTCATCATATCAAAAGTTCAAACTTTGCTTGCCTGGTTCGGAGTAGTCGGGGTCTAGCTCGGCAAAGTTCGCGGTTCCGTCACCTCCTTCGGTATCTACGGTAAACAAAAATACACGCGCTAACGTAAATACCATGGGGTACAGAAAGTTGATCCAATTTTTTTTCAAATAAATATGATAAACAACTAGACAAAAATTTTGAAGAGGAAGAAAAAAAATCACTCAAATATTCCTTTCTGTTAAAAAGTTATAAGGGTTTTAGCCCAAGGACCCATCTGTAATGAAACAGAAAACTTCCAGGGGCTTTGCAGAAAAATCCAGAAAAACGGTTGAGTGGAAGCGATTTGCCAAAGTACGCTTTGAAAACGATTCAAAAAAACAAAGAGAGGCTGACGGGCGGTCCCACCCGCCAGTTTGAAATTTCAAACGAGGGAGTCGGGCTCGCTCGGCGCCCGAGAGTCATGAAAGTCGCCGGTGGCGATCCACGGCGAGGCAAGGAGATCGGAGAGTACCTCCGTGTTCAGGGCGCCATTCCGCGTCTGTGGGAGGTGATGGTGGTCACCGGCGAGTACCACGTCGGCGGCGACGCTTGCTCCGGCGACGGCGATTCGGTGGTCGTGGATCTCGCCGGGAGTGCCATGGAGGTGGAATTGAGGAGGGGTTAGACTCGTGATAGCATGAAAGGGTATCTGACGGGTTAGGGCGCCGGAGATGACCTCACCGGCGTGAATCGCGGTGGAGGCCGAGGCGAAGGAAACGGCCGAGTCGAGGAAGAAGAGCTCCTCGTGGCCCTTCCAGGGGCTTGGCGAGGTTTGGGGAGGTAGTGGAGGTGTGCGGGGGCGAGAGCAAGC
The DNA here is from genome assembly GCA_021605205.1 of Aegilops longissima. Classification (NCBI taxonomy): domain Eukaryota; kingdom Viridiplantae; phylum Streptophyta; class Magnoliopsida; order Poales; family Poaceae; genus Aegilops; species Aegilops longissima. Next base: position 35,895,132 of record CM038678.1, on the reverse strand, counting down.
TCGGGGTGCTATATATAGCCAGCCCGAGGCGGTTGCCGAGAACGGGGTTCTCCGGTGAGGTGATTACGGCGGCGCTGTGGTTGCACGGTCGGCTTAGGAGCTTGAGCATCGACTAGACGAAGAACTGGTGCCATCCCCGTGTCCAACTCAGCAAGGTGGGCACGGTTACGGCCTGTCCTCGACGGAACGGCCGCACGGCCCGTCGGTGGCAGAGAGTGCGCTCTGCACATGCCAGGACACGATGACGGTCCTGCATGCGTGCGCTGGCAAGGAAATGGCCACGCGGAGCCACCAGGGGGTTTGGGCGGCGCCGAACGGCGTTATGCCGCCGTTCTGCTCCCTGTCGGCCGCTACGGTGGTTCGGCCACCGCAAGACACGCCGGCGCAGGCGGGCCAGGGTGCCACCGATACCAGGAACGCGCCAAGCACGCGTGTGAGGCTCCGGACAAGCAAACTAGGCCGCGAGCAACGTGCCAAGTGCACTGTGAACATGTGACTGAAACTCTGACGGAGATCGACACTAAACTCTGAATTTAACTGAAGATGAGCAGAAACAGTGCACGCAAGGTGTTCGGCAGAATGATTTAGGCATGTAGGATTTTTCCTTGAGCTGGTTTTTGGTGGAGGGGCCTCTCATTGCATCTAGAGGCTGCCTGAATATTTGTGGAATTTTTGGAGAAGTGTAGATATGAATTTCACCAAATTTGGCAAATCTGGTCCAAACTTACAGAGACTATAATTTGAAATTTTTGAACAGAAGAGGAGTGGATCTTGATTGATCTAGGTTGTGGGTACCAAGGACCATCCAAGGGAGTTGGTTTGAGGTCAAAACTCAAATGCATTTAGGTACTTGCTTTGCAAATCACCTAGGCTCAATATAATAGACAGAAAAGATTTGGGAGAGGAAATAATTGAAATAAAATTCAGAAAATGGTTGAGCTTGTTGGGGCAGAATGTTTGGATTGCCCAAAGTGGAAGGAGAGATTTTTGGGAAGGTTTTACCATGTGGTGCATGGAAGAATCATGAATGGTTTCAAATATGGGAGAGGATGAAAAACTCCTAGAGTTTCCTTTTGAAAGAAAATAAACTCCAAAGATTTTTCTTGGAATTTTGAGAAGAGGGCAATCAGAAGAAAATTTAAAACCAAACACTAGAGTTGAAGGAGATGCAAAATAAAATATTTGCTAAAGGAAAAAGCTTTGAGAGAGATTTTTTGGAAGGGTTTTGAGACCTCCTTCAAATCCAACAAAATTTTGAAGAAAACCAAAGGAAAAATTTTGGAGTGTCACAACACCTACCCCCTTAGGAAAAATCTCGTCCCCGAGATTCCAGTTGATCCTCAAATAATTTTGGGTGCTCTCTTCGAAGGAAATCCTCTCTTTCCCAAGTGGCTTCACTTTCGGTGTGGTTGCTCCACTGAACCTTGAAGAACTTGGTGGTTTTCTGTCGGGTTCTCCTTTCTGACTCTTCCAAGATTTTTATCGGATGCTCCCTGTATGTAAGTGAAGGAAATATGCCCTAGAGGCAATAATAAAGTTATTATCTATTTCCTTATATCATGATAAATTTTTATTATTCATGCTAGAATTGTATTAACCGGAAACATAATACATGTGTGAATACATAAACAAACAGTATGTCACTAGTATGCCTCTACTTGACTAGCTCGTTAATCGAAGATGGTTATGTTTCCTAACCATAGACATGAGTTGTCATTTGATTAACGGGATCACATCATTAGGAGAATGATGTGATTGACTTGACCCATTCCGTTAGCTTAGCACTTGATCGTTTAGTATGTTGCTATTGCTTTCTTCATGACTTATACAAAGTTCCTGCAACTATGAGATTATGCAACTCCGCTTAACGGTGGAACACTTTGTGTGTTACCAAACGTCACAACGAATCGGGTGATTATAAAGGTACTCTACAGGTGTCTCCAAAAGTATATGTTGAGTTGGCATAATTCGAGATTAGGTTTTGTCACTCCGATTGTCGGAGAGGTATCTCTAGGCCTTCTCGGTAATACTCATCACCTAAGCCTTGCAAGCATTGTAACTAATGAGTTAGTTATGAAATGATGTATTACAGAACGAGTAAAGAGACTTGCCGGTAACGAGATTGAACTAGGTATTGGATACCGACGATCGAATCTCGGGCAAGTAACATACCGATGACAAAGGGAACAACGTATGTTGTTATGCGGTTTGACCGATAAAGATCTTCGAAGAAAATGTAGGAACCAATATGAACATCCAGGTTCCGCTATTGGTTATTGACCAAGAATAGTTCTAGGTCATGTCTACATAGTTCTCGAACCCGTAGGGTCCGCACGCTTAACGTTACGATGACAGTTTATTATGAGTTTATAAGTTTTGATGTACCGAAGTTTGTTCGAGTCCCGGATGTGATCACGACATGACGAGGAGTCTCAAATGGTCGAGACATAAAGATCGATATATTGGAAGCCTATGTTTGACTTCGAAAGGTTCCGGTGAAATCGGATTTTACCGAACACCGGGGTTACTGGAACCCCCGGGGTCAATGGGCTTTAATGGGCCATAAGGGAGAAGAGGAGGGCGGCCAGGGCAGGTCACGCCCCTCCCCCTAGTCCGAATAGGACAAGGAGAGGCGGCGCCGCCTTCCTCTTCCTCCTCCCCAAAAGTCCTAATCCAACTAGGAAGGGGGAGTCCTACTCGGTGGGAGTAGGACTCCCGCCGCCTCCTCCTAGGGCCGCCACACCCCCTTGCTCCTTTATATACGGGGCAGGGGGCACCCCATAACACACAAGTTGATCTACGGATCGCTCCTTAGCCGCAGGCGGTGCCCCTCCACCATATTCCACTTCGTCATATCGTTACGGAGCTTAGCGAAGCCTGCGCCGGTAAAGTCATATCGTCGCGAGCTTAGGCGAAGCCCCGCGCCGGTGGAGCATCATCATCGCCACCACGCCGTCAGGTGACGGAACTCATCCCCGACGATTTGCTGGATCGGAGCCCGGGTCGCCATCGAGCTGAACGTGTGCTGAACTCGGAGGTATCGTATGCTCGGTACTTGGATCGGTCGGATCGTGAAGACGCACGACTACATCAACCGCGTTGTTATAACGCTTCGCCACGGTCTCACGAGGGTACGTGGACATACACTCTCCCCTCTCGCTATGCCATCACCATGATCTTGCGTGTGCGTAGGAAATTTTTGAAATTACTACGCTCCCCAACAAAGGGTATCGAGCCAGGTCTTATGCGTTGATGTCATATGCACGAGTAGAACACAAGTGAGTTGTGGGCGATATAAGTCATACTGCTTACCAGCATGTCATACTTTGGTTCAGCGGTATTGTGAGATGAAGCGCCCGGACCGACATTACGCCAGACGCTTACGCGAGACTGGTTTCACCGCTCGAGCACTCGCTGCTTAAAGGTGACCGGCGGTGTCTCTGCTTTCTCTCACTTTAGTTGAACTGAGTGTGGCTACGCCCGTCCTTGCGAAGGTTAAAACAGCACCAACTTGACAAACTATCGCTGTGGTTTTGATGCGTAGGTAAGAACGGTTCTTGCTCAGCCCGTAGCAGCCACGTAAAACTTGCAACAACAAAGTAGAGGACGCCTAACTTGTTTTTGCAGGGCATGTTGTGATGTGATATGGTCAAGACGTGATGCTATATTTTATTGTATGAGATGATCATGTTTTGTAACCGGTTATCGGCAATCGGCAGGAGCCATATGGTTGTCGCTTATTGTATGAAATGCAAAGCTATGTAATTGCTTTACTTTATCACTAAGCAGTAGCGATAGTCGAGAAGCAATAGTTGGCGAGACGACAACGATGCTACGATGGAGATCAAGGTGTCGCTACCGGTGACAATGGTGATCATGACGGTGCTTGGAGATGGAGATCACAAGCACAAGATGATGATGGCCATATCATATCACTTATATTGATTGCATGTGATGTTTATCCTTTATGCATCTTATCTTGCTTTGATTGACGGTAGCATTATAAGATGATCTCTCACTAAAATTATCAAGAAGTGTTCTCCCGAGTATGCACCGTTGCTAAAAGTTCAGAGTGCCCGGACACCACGTGATGATCGGGTGATAAGCTCTATGTCCATCTACAACGGGTGCAAGCCAGTTTTGCACACGCGAATACTCAGGTTAAACTTGACGAGCCTAGCATATGCAGATATGGCCTCGAACACGGAGACCGAAAGGTCGAGCGTGAATCATATAGTAGATATGATCAACATAGTGATGTTCACCATTGAAAACTACTCCATCTCTCGTGATGATCGGTTATGGTTTAGTTGATTTGGATCACGTAATCACTTAGATGACTAGAGAGATGTCTGTCTAAGTGGGAGTTTTAATATGATTAATTGAACTTAAATTTATCATGAACTTAGTACCGATAGTATTTTGCTTGTCTATGTTTATCTTGAGATAGATGGCTCGTGCTGTTGTTCCGTTGAATTTTAATGCGTTCCTTGAGAAAGCAAAGTTGAAAGATGATGGTAGCAATTACACGGACTGGGTCCGAATTTGAGGATTATCCTCATTGCTGCACGTAAGAATTACGCCCCGAAGCACCGCTGGGTGCCGTGCCTGCTGCAGAGCAACGCCGTGTTGTGAACGTCTGGCGAGCAAAGCGATGACTACTCCATAGTTCGAGGTGCCATGCTTTACGGCTTAGAACTGGTCTTCAACGACGCTTTTGAACGCCATGGGGCATATGAGATGTTCCAGAGTTGAAGTTAATATTTCAAGCAAATGCCCGGATTGAGAGATATGAAGTCTCCAATAAGTTCTATAGCTGCAAGATGGAGGAGAATAGTTCATCGGGAGCACATACTCAAAATGTCCGGGTATAATAATCACTTGATTCAACCGGGAGTTAATCTTTCGGATGATAGTGTCATTGATGAATTCTCCAATCACGCCACCAAGCTACAAGAGCTTCGTGATGAACTATAATATGCAAGGGATGACTAAGACAATTCCTGAGCTCTTCGCAATGCTAAAAGCATGGAGGTAGAAATCAAGAAAGAGCATCAAGTGTTGATGGTCAACAAGACCACTAGTTTCAAGAAAAGGGCAAAGGGAAGAAGAAGGAACTTCAAAAGAACAGCAAGAAAGTTGCTGCTCAAGAGAAGAAACCCAAGTCTGGACCTAAGCCTGAAATCGAGTGTTTTACCGCAAGCGATCGACACGGAAGCGGAACTGCCCCAAGTATTTGGCGGATAAGAAGGATGGCAAGGTGAACAAAGGTATATGTGATATACATGTTATTGATGTGTACCTTACTAGAGCTCGTAGTAGCACTGGTATTTGATATCGGTTCTTGCTAATATTTGCAACTCAAACAGGACTACGGAATAAGCGAGCACCGCAAAGGACGAGGTGACGATGCGCGTGGGAAACGGTTCCAAAGTCAATGTGATCGCGGTCGGCACGCTACCTCTACATCTACCTTCGGGATTAGTTTTAGACCTAAATAATTGTTATTTGGTGCCGCGTTGAGCATGAACATTATATCTGGATCTTGTTTAATGCGAGACGGTTATTCATTTAAATCAGAGAATAATGGTTGTTCTATTTATATGAGTAATATCTTTATGGTCATGCACCCTTGAAGAATGGTCTATTCTTGTTGAATCTCGACAAGAGTGATACACATATTCATAATGTCGAAGCCAAAAGATGCAGAGTTGATAATGATAGTGCAACTTATTTGTGGCAATCGCCGCTTAGGTCATATCGGTGTAAAACGCATGAAGAAACTCCATACGATGGACTTTTGGAATCACTTGATTATGAATCACTTGGTACTTGTGAACCGTGCCTCATGGGCAAGATGACTAAAACACCGCTTCTCCGGTTTTATGGAGAGAGCAACAGATTTGTTGGAAATCATACATACAGATGTATGTGGTCCGATGAATGTTGAAGCTCGTGGCGGATATCGTTATTTTCTCACCTTCACAGATGATTTAAGCAGATACGGGTATATCTACTTAATGAAGCATAAATCTGAAACATTTGAAAAGTTCAAAGAATTTCAGAGTGAAGTTGAAAATCATCGTAACAAGAAAATAAAGTTTCTACGATCTGATCGTGGAGGAGAATATTTGAGCTACGAGTTTGGTCTACATTTGAAGCAATGCGAATAGTTTCAAACTCACGCCACCGGAACACCACAGCAGTAATGGTGTGTCCGAACGTCGTAATCGTATTTTACTAGATATGGTGCGATCTATGATGTCTATTTCGATTTACCGCTATCGCTTTGGGGTTATGCTTTAGAGACGGCCGCATTCACGCTAAATAGGACACCATCAAAATCCGCTGAGACGACACCTTATGAACTATGGTTTGGCAAGAAACCAAAGTTGTCGCTTCGAAAGTTTGGGGTTGCGATGCTTATGTGAAAAGCTTCAACCTGATAAGCTTGAACCCAAATCGGAAAAATGTGTCTTCATAGGATACCCAAAGGAGACAATTGGGTATACCTTCTATCACAGATCCAAGGCAAGACATTCGTTGTTAAGAATGGATCCTTTCTAGAGAAGGAGTTTCTCTCGAAAGAAGTGAGTGGGAGGAAAGTAGAACTTGATGAGGTAACAGTACCAGCTCCCTTATTGGAAAGTAGTTCATCACGAAATCGGTTTCGTGACACCTACACCAGCTTAGCGAGGAAGTTAATGATAATGATCATGAAACTTCAGATCAAGTTGTCACCGAACTCAGAGATCAACCAGAATAAAATCCGCACTGCAGTGGTACGGTAATCCTATTCGGAAGTCATGCTACTAGATCATGGTGAACCTACGAACTATGAAGAAGCGATGGTGAGCCCAGATTCCATAAAATGGCTTGAAGCCATGAAATCTGAGATGGGATCCATGTATGAGAACAAAGTATGGATTTTGGTTGACTTGCCCGATGATCGGCAAGCAATAGAGAATAAATGGATTTTAAGAAGAAGACCGACGACGACGGTAATGTTATCACAAAGCTCGACTTGTTGCAAAAGGTTTTCGACAAGTTCAAGGAGTTGACTACGATGAGACCTTCTCACCCATAGCGATGCTTAAGTCTGTCCGAATCATGTTAGCAATCGCCGCATTTTATGATTATGAAATATGGCGATGGATGTCAAACTGCATTTCTGAATGGATTTCTGGAAGAAGAGTTGTATATGATGCAACCGAAGGTTTTGTCGATCCTAAAGGAGCTAACAAAGTGTGCAAGCTCCAACGATCAATCTATGGTCCGTGCAAGCCTCTCGAGTTGGAATAAACGCTTTGATAGTGTGATCAAAGATATGGTTTTATATGCACTTTTGGAGAAGCCTCAGATTTACAAGAAAGTGAGTGGGAGCTCAGAGCATTTCTAATATTATATGTGGACGATATATTGTTAATTGGAAATGATATAGAATTTCTGGATAGCATAAAAGGATACTTGAATAAAAGTTTTCAATGAAGGACCTCGGTGAAGCTACTTACATATTGGGCATCAAGATCTATAGAGATAGATCAAGACGCTTAATTGACTTTCACAAAGCACATACCTTGATAAGGTTTTGAAGAAGTTAAAATGGATCGTGCAAAGAAAGGATTTTTACCAGATTATAAGGTGTGAAATTGAGTCGACTCAATGCCCGACCACAGCAGAAGATAGAGAGAAAATGAAAGATGTTCCCTATGCTTCAGCCATAGGATCTATCATGTATGCAATGCTGTGTACCAGACTGACGATGCTTAGCAATAAGCTTGGCAGGAAGGTACCAAAGTAATCCAGAGTGGATCATCGACAGCGGTCAAGAACATCCTGAAATACCGAAAAGGACTAAGGATATGTTTCAGATATGGAGGTGACAAAGAGCTAGTCGTAAAGGGTTACGCCGATGCAAGCTTTGACACCGATCCGGACGATTCTAAATCGCAAACCGGATACGTATTTTTATTAAACGGTGGAGCTGTAAGTTGGTGCAGTTCTAAACAAAGCGCCGTGGCGGGATCTACATGTGAAGCGGAGTACATAGCTGCTTGAAGCAGCAAATGAAGGAGTCTGGATGAAGGAGTTCATTTCGATCTAGGTGTTATACCTAGTGCATCGGGACCAATGAAGATCTTCTCGTGACAATATCGGTGCAATTGCCTTGGCAAAGGAATCCAGATTTCACAAGAGGACCAAACACATCAAGAGACGCTTCAATTCCATTCGGGACCAAGTCCAAGTGGGAGACATAGAGATTTGCAAGATACATACGGATCTGAATGTTGCAGACCGCTGACTAAGCCTCTCTCACGAGCAAAACATGATCAGCACCAAGACTCCATGGGTGTGAGAATCATTACTTGTGTAATCTAGATTATTGACTCTAGTGCAAGTGGGAGATCAAGGAAATATGCCCTAGAGGCAATAATAAAGTTATTATCTATTTCCTTATATCATGATAAATGTTTATTATTCATGCTAGAATTGTATTAACCGGAAACATAATACATGTGTGAATACATAAACAAACAGTATGTCACTAGTATGCCTCTACTTGACTAGCTCGTTAATCAAGATGGTTATGTTTCCTAACCATAGACATGAGTTGTCATTTGATTAACGGATCACATCATTAGGAGAATGATGTGATTGACTTGACCCATTCCGTTAGCTTAGCACTTGATCGCTTAGTATGTTGCTATTGCTTTCTTCATGACTTATACAAAGTTCCCGCAACTATGAGATTATGCAACTCCGCCATCGAAGGAACACTTTGTGTGTTACCAAACGTCACAACGAATCGGGTGATTATAAAGGTACTCTCAGGTGTCTCCAAAAGTATATGTTGAGTTGGCATAATTCGAGATTAGGTTTTGTCACTCCGATTGCTCTGGAGAGGTATCTTTAGGCCTTCTCGGTAATACTAATCACCTAAGCCTTGCAAGCATTGTAACTAATGAGTTAGTTATGAAATGATGTATTACGTAACGAGTAAAGAGACTTGCCGTAACGAGATTGAACTAGATATTGGATACCGACGATCGAATCTCGGGCAAGTAACATACCGATGACAAAGGGAACAACGATGTTGTTATGCGGTTTGACCGATAAAGATCTTCAAGAAAATGTAGGAACCAATATGAACATCCAGGTTCCGCTATTGGTTATTGACCAAGAATAGTTCTAGGTCATGTCTACATAGTTCTCGAACCCGTAGGGTCCGCACGCTTAACGCTACGATGACAGCTTATTATGAGTTTATAAGTTTTGATGTACCGAAGTTTGTTCTGAGTCCGGATGTGATCACGGACATGACGAGGAGTCTCAAATGGTCGAGACATAAAGATCGATATATTGGAAGCCTATGTTTGACTTCGAAAGGTTCCGGTGAAATCGATTTTTACCGAACACCGGGTTACTGAACCCTCCCGGGGTCAATGGGCCTTAATGGGCCATAAGGGAGAAGAGGAGGGCGGCCAGGGGCAGGCCGCGCCCCTCCCCCGTAGTCCTAATAGGACAAGGAGAGGGGCGCGCCTCTTCCTCTTCCTCCTCCCCCAAGTCCTAATCCAACTAGGAAGGGGGGAGTCCTACTCCGTGGGAGTAGGACTCCTCCCCGCCTCCTCCTAGGGCCGGCCGCACCCCTTGCTCCTTTATATATAGGGGCAGGGGCACCCCATAACACACAAGTTGATCTATGGATCGCCTTAGCTGCAGGCGGTGCCCCTCCACCATATTCCACTTCGTCATATCGTTACATGAGCTTAGGCGAAGCCTCCGCGCCGGTAAAGTCATATCGTCGCGAGCTTAGGAGAAGCCCTGCGTCGGTGGAGCATCATCATCGCCACCACGCCGTCGTCTCGACGGAACTCATCCCCGACGCTTTGCTGGATCGGAGCCCGGGATCGCCATCGAGTGAACGTGTCTGAACTCGGAGGTGCCGTATGTTCGGTACTTGGATCGGTCGGATCGTGAAGACGTACTACTACATCAACCGCGTTGTTATAACGCTTCCGCTTACGGTCTACGAGGGTACGTGGACATACACTCTCCCCTCCCATTGCTATGCCATCACCATGATCTTGCGTGTGCGTAGGAAATTTTTTGAAATTACTACGTTCCCCAACAGTAAGGTCTGGTTGCACATCAATGTTTTTATGGGGTACTTGTTTCTCTGGGTTGCTTACGCACTTCCTCAATTGGGAGACGTGAAATACGTCGTGGATGTCGGATAATTCTTCGGGTAAGTCTAGCTGGTAGGCCACCGTGCCTCTTCGTGCTACTATGCAGAATGGTCCGATGAATCTTGGTGCCAGCTTCCCTTTAATCTTGAATCGGTGCAGGCCTCTCGTGGGTGATACTCGTAGGTACACAAATTCACCGGGTTCAAAATGGACTCCACGATGCTTCGATCGTAATAACTCTTTTGTCGACTTTGGGCTGTCTTGAGTCGGTCCTTAATTACCTTGACTTTATCTTCAGCCCTTTGAGCAGGTCTGGGCCAAGATATGACTGCTCCGCTTCCGACCAATTTAGCGGGTACGACATCTTCGTCTGTCAGAGCTTCAAATGGTGCCATTTGCAGGCTGCATCGATAGCTGTTGTTATATGCTGAATTCTGCGTATGGTAAGCTCTCCTCCCAACTGGTCCCATAGGTGAGGACACATGCTCTCAAATATCTTCTAGAATCTGGTTTACTCGCCACCGCCCATCTATCTGGGGATGGTATGCGGTACTGAATGCCAACTGAGTTCCCAGAGCTTGTTGTAAGTGATCCCAAAACCGGGAGACGAATTGAGTGCCTCTGTCCGAGATTATTTTCTTTGGGACTCCATGTAGGCAAACGATACGGGAGAGGTAGAGCCTAGCAAGCTTCTGAGTGGTGTGTGTTGTCTTCACGGGGATGAAGTGAGCTACTTTAGTCAGTCTATCTGTGATTACCCATATGGCATCATGTCCGTGTCGCGACCGAGGTAGTCCAACAATAAAATCCATTCCAATTTCGTCCCATTTCCACTTGGGTATCTTATTCGGTTGCAATAGCCCGGCCGGTTTCTGGTGTTCGGCCTTGATGCGTTGACAAGAGTCACAACATGCAATAAACGTGGCTATGTCTCTTTCTATACCATGCCACCAAAATGTTTCCTGAAGATCTTTGTACATTTTTGTTCCTCCAAGATGGATTGAATATGGAGCGGTGTGGCCTTCAGCCAGGATTTGCTGTTTAAGGTCATGGATATTTGGCACGCAGCCTATTCCCGCATCACAATATTCCTTGCTCATCAATAATGAATTCGAGGCCTTGCCCAACTTCATCTTCCGCTTTATGCCTTCAATGCTTTGGGGTGTCCACGTTGAGCCTCTTTAACCTTCTCTATCAGGGTAGGCTGTACTTCTAAGTTTGACACACTGCCTTCGGTGACCACCATCAGGTTGAGCTTTGCGAATTCCTGCTGGAATTCAGGTCTTAAGTATGGCATGCCATCGTTGTCCGGACTGGGGTTCCGACTCAGAGCATCTGCTACAACATTTGCCTTGCCCGGGTGGTAGTGGATCCCAACATCATAATCCTTTACTAATTCCAACCAGCGTCGCTGCCGTAAATTTTTAGTTCTGGTTGTGTGAAAATATACTTGAGGCTTTTGTGGTCCGTGTATATTTCACAACGATTACCAAGTAAAAAGTGTCTCCATTCCTTGAGTGCATCAATAACTGCTGCTAATTCCAGGTCATGGGTAGGGTAATTTTCCTCATGCTTGCGAAGCTGTCTGGAAACATATGCGACAACCTTGCCTTCTTGCATTAATACGCACCCGAGGCCCTTTCGAGATGCGTCAAAAAATACCTCAAAATTTTTGTGTATATCTGGCACAATTAGTACTGGTGCTTGTCGCCGAGATCCTCCTTAGTTCTTGGAAACTTTTCTCGCAGGCTTCCGTCCATTCAAACTTCCTGTCTTTCTTGAGTAGTTGCGTCATTGGCTTTGCTATGGTGGAGAATCCTTCAATAAATCTCCGGTAGTATCCTGCCATTCCCAAGAAACTTCGTACATCCGTCACGCTGGCTGGTGGCCTCCAGCCAAGTACGGCCTTGACCTTTTCAGGGTCTACGGAGATACCTTCTTGAGTCAGTACGTGGCCCAGAAAACCTACTTGCTTTAGCCAAAATTCACACTTGCTGAATTTAGCGTACAACTGATGTTTCCTGAGTTCTCCTAGTACAATCCGGAGATGTACAGCGTGCTCTTCTGGTGTTTTGGAGTATACCAGAATATCATCGATAAATACCACAACATATCCATAAACTTCATGAATACTTTGTTCATGAGGTGAACAAAATATGCGGGGGCGTTTGTTAGTCCGAATGGCATTACGGTGAACTCATACAATCCGTATCTGGAGGTGAAAGCGGTCTTGGGAATATCTTCGGTTCGCACTTTCAGTTGATGGTATCCCGATCTCAAGTCAATCTTTGAGAACACCTTAGCCTTAGCGAGTTGATCGAATAAATCATTTATTCGTGGCATCGGATATTTGTTCTTGATTGTGACCATGTTTAGCGCTCGATAGTCTATGCACAATCTCAGTGTTCCATCCTTCTTTTTGGCAAACAAAATTGGTGAACCCCAAGGTGAGGAACTGGCTCGATGTACCCTTTTTCCAATAATTCCTTTATTTGCTTCTTCAGTTCTACCAATTCGGATGGTGCCATTCTGTACGGTTTCTTGTATATGGGAGCGGTTCCGGGTGCTAGCTCAATGCTGAATTCTATCTCTCGATCTGGTGGCATGCCCGGTAGTTCTTCGGGAAACACATCTGGAAATTCACACACTACTGGAACCTTGCTCAATTCAGAAATATCCACCTTATTCAATCTCGGTTGCCGGGATATTTTTCTTTCCTTGGCTGAAACCTTTATGGTCTTCCCGTGGTGATGGGTGAGAATTACGGTCCTGTTGAAGCAGTCAATAAAACCTTTGTTGGTAGTTAACCAATCCATCCCTAAGATGACATCCAGTCCTTTATTTTCCAACACGATAAGATTTATGTGAAACTTCAACCCTTCAAACTCGATAACCACACCCCGCAATAATTCGGGTAACTTGCTTAATTCTGTGGGACTTGACGATCATAGATTTTCCCAAGGGAAGCATCGAAAATTATTTTACAAAGCAATACTTTTCAAACGAATGAGTGAGAAGCTCCGAATCAAACAAAACCATGGCAGGTATTGTGTTGACAGGAAACGCATCGAGTACGATATCTCGGGGCATTTTGTGCTTCCTCTTTGGTCACGTGGTTCAGTGACCCTTTCCTGTGGTTGTTATTTGGGTTGAAATTATTGCGCTTTGGCGCCGAATTATTGCTTCCGTTGTTCGGCTTTGGGGTCGAGTTCCTTGGCTTGGGGCACTGCTTGGCATAGTGCCCTTCTTCTCCACAAGCGTAACAGGTAATGCCTGGGCGATATGTGAACTCCTTGTCCCTTGCGTGGAAATTCTTGATTGGGCGTGAGACGCTTGTCGTGGGTTTGGGTGTCCAGTTTTTCTGAACATCTGTCTTGCTGCGGTGGTTGCGGGTGTGTTTAGTCTGGTCCCTCTTCCGCTTGCGGAAATCTTCTAAGCTGCGTCTCTCATTTTCCAAGGTAATGGCCTTATCCACCAGCGCCTTAAAATCTGGAAATGTGTACGACCAATTGGCATTTAAGTGCGGGCGTCGGACCGCCTAGGAATTTCTCCATCTTTTGTTTTCGACATACTCCTCGTTGGCGTGGCGAGACAGCAGGGTAAACTGACTGTTGTATTCTGACACTGTCATTGTCCTTGCTTGAGGTCATCAAATTCTCTCTTTTTGATCTTCATAAGACTCTTAGGAATATGTGCCCCACGAAAACCTTCTTTAAATTCCTCCCATGATATATTATTTTCGTTGGGGTGCATGTGTAGGAAATTTTCCCACCACGATGCGGCTGCTCCAGTGAGATAGTGCGGAGCGTAAAGCACTTTCTCAAGATCTGAACACTGGGCAATGATTAATTTTCTCTCCATGTCTCGAAGCCAGTCCTCGGCTTCAAGAGGTTTTTCAGTGTGAGAAAATGTTTGGGGACGTGTCTTCTGTAGCTCAGATAATTTTGATTGCTGCTGATACTGTCCACGGTGATTTCCCATATTGATGACTTGGTTCAGTATTTCCTGATGTTGCTGCTGACTTTGTTCATAAAGACGGCACATTTGGGAAAGTGCCGTTTCACTGTCCTCCTGACTTTGTTTGCCCCTGTGTGAAATTGTTGCCTGGGGGTGTGCCATAATTTTCCTCTGTCGGAGTTGGCATGGAGCGCGTCCAAGGACGAGACATAGTTCACTCTGGGGATATATTTGAAACACTCATAAGAAAAGAAATTGAGCCGCAAAAATCAATAAATTCAAGAAGATGCAAAAAGTTGCAAATGCTCCAAGATTTTTCAAGAGAAAATACGTTTGCGCACGGAGAAGGACTGTTTATTACATATCTTACACGCAAGCAGTAATTATACAATACGTCACTCAGGATATGCGTACATAAATCCTGACATGTTATTTAGTCTAGTGCACTTCTCCAGATCCTACATGATGCGCAAACAAACTACTTATCACAGCCTATTTACATATAAACATATCAAACAAGTCGGTACATCGCAAGGCGGCTAAGCGTACTTAGTCGGAGATGGTAAGGACTTCCCTTGGCCTACCAAGGGTGAGGCGTAGAGAGGCTGGGGACTCAACCTCCTCTTTGGAGATAGGCTCCAGACGCGAGGCGCTGCGCGGAGTTGGTGGAGCAGGTGCCCTGTGCGGGACAACTCGAATCTGAGCGGGCACGAGGGGTGGTGCAGAACGAACCGGAGTAGGCGCAATGACGTGGTTGAACTCCTCCGTGGTAGGCAGGCGGCGAGTAGCGGTGCGAGCAGCAGGACAAACGATGCTGATGACGAGACGAAAGTCAGTGGCGGTGCGGCGCGCAGGAGCTCCCTCCTGTTGGCGGCACAACCATGGACTGAGTCCATGCGGGCAGCTACAAAGTCGTCCACCAAGTTGTCGAAGGCTGCCTCCAAAGCCCGGAGATACTCGATGAGCATCTCAAAAGCTTCGTCCCGTTCTCCTCTGGGGCAAGAGAACGCGTAGTGGCAGGTGTATGGCACGTGACATGGCAGGTAGCGGTAGCGACGAGTCATCATCGAAGGAAGGATATCCCTGAGACGAGTTATCGCCTCACGGGCTGCCATCTGCAGTGCATGCTTCTCTATGGGCATGGCTCTCCCCACGAACCGGTAGCGCTCAACTCGCCCTCTCTTGAATTCCACCGCGGCTTGGTGCATGGTCAGACGGTCGTTGACCTTGTGCTGAGAGAGAGAGAGAGAGAGAGAGAGAGAGAAGACTGGGCGCACATCTGGCCCCATCGCGACTTGGACGATGAAGGAGAGAAGCTTCACGAACCCATCGGGCATGTTGGCGAACATCTGCGACTCGCAGTCGTTGCCAGCCATCTACAAAAGTAGGCAAAAGTCCTGAGTAGTCAAATCATAAATTTATGCTGACTGTCAGAAATTGTCTACATTTGTGAAAAAATAAAATAGCTCTATTATGCTAATAACCGATTAGCGATCGCACCTAGTGGCTTCCTACAGTCAGCCTGGCTCTGGTACCAAGCTTGTCACGACCGGTTTTTCAATAAAAATATTTATTGAACAACCGACCTATGAAGTCCAATATGAGGAAAATCCTTCATACCGTAGACAAAACTTTGATACAATAAGCCAAGAGCATTACGATATTACAGGGTCGGATCAAGATGCCCAACCAATTATTACAAACACGCCGATAATTATACATAGTGGCGGATATGACTCAAAGGTGTGGGGTGGAAATACTACTGACTCGAGATATGAGTGGTTGGTGGAATAACACAGCGGGGTGGTTAATAAGTCTACTACATCGGGCGGCTCATCGAAAGGCCGAGGTGAGGCTCGATGAATTTATTTGGGTAGCGGAAGAGGATATATCACAATGACTAATCCAGGGTCGCACGAGACTGACCGATTCCTCTAGGCGCCGGACTCGCTATCGAATTCTTCATCCATGAGATCGCCACAAAGATCATCGCCAAATCAATAAGCCGGTGAGTACTTTGAAAGTACTCGCAAGACAGTTCGGACAAAAGATATAACAAATGAATGCATGAATGAGTCATGATTAATTTTAACAATGCTCAAATAAATCAGTATAGCAAAAATAAATAAGAAGGGAATCGGCGTAGTCCGCTCGAAACCCAAAGAAGGATAAACTCAAAACCGATCGAGTGTCCGGCGTACGTCAAGGGTGAAAATAAGTAAAACATGCCACGATCGAGGCGTCGGGCGACACCTCATAAAGGGCTTATATTGAAATAAAATACATGCGTGCAGCAATGGACGTCGGAGCGACATCACGAAAGGGCTTATAATAAAAGTAAATAATAACGATGCAGCAATGGACGTCGAGCGACATCACGTAAAGGGCTTATAACGAAAATATATAACAACAATGTCATAGCGGACGTCTGAGCGACATCGCAGAAAGGGCTTATAATGAAAATAAATAACAACAATGCCGCAGATCGGACGTCGAGCGACATCGCGAAAGGGCTTATAATGAAAATAAATAACAACAATGCCGCAGTTGGACGTCTGAGCGACATCGCAGAAAAGGCTTATAATGAAAATAAATAACAACAATGCCGCGGTCGGACGTCTGAGCGACATCGCAGAAAGGGCTTATAATAAATTATTCATAACTGACAAGATATAGTGCTCACGGAAAATATTCATCACAAGACAATAAGCGGGTTAGTCCGTTCACAGGAAAGTAAACATTTAATACTCAAATGGTTCTCAGGAGTTTCTGTCACTGAGACTGACACTTGACAAGATGACATGATCACGGTACTTGGACATGAATAAGATGAATTCAAGAATTTTGACTCTGCAGAGTTTGTACCAAAATTGTCCACAGCCAACGGATTTCCGTAGTCACGAAGGACTAGTTTCGTTTACGGTATTTCAGAGGAAACACGACTAGCTAGTACACACCCATCATACCTCACGTTGCCAGGAATCACCCTAGACAGTGTTTAAGAAAAAGTTTGAGACGGGGAGATCACAATCTCGAATAGCATGGGATCAAATTTATATACGCGCTCTAAGGGTGCCCCCTCTCGGTCCCAACCGAAACACCCATGCCCCCGACCGATGAAAGGCTTTAATCTAGGGCCATGGAACCTTCATGCCGGCCTCTCGATTTGGTGTGTACCAGGAAGTGGTTTGCAACCTACTAGGCCGTATCCCTTGCGGGAAATAGGTGGTAGTACGGAAAGGAAGACGGACGGGAAACTGACGATTTATGTTGACACTGGGTCAACGATATGGCATAAGCCTGGCATGCTACAACACTGCCATCTTACCCATACTCATGCCAACTCATGGCCATGCAACAAGTTTCCAGCAACTCACGGATTTACCAAGCCCATTTGCCTCAATGCTCACGAGATAAACTATCATCGAAAATGCTCATGAACGTGCCATGATACAAAAATAATGCAAACATGCCCAGACACTCATCATATCAAAAGTTCAAACTTTGCTTGCCTGGTTCGGAGTAGTCGGGGTCTAGCTCGGCGAAGTTCGCGGTTCCGTCACCTCCTTCAGTATCTGCGGTAAACAAAAATACACGCCCTAACGTAAATACCGTGGGGTACAGAAATTTGATCCAATTTTTTTTTCAAATAAATATGATAAAAAACTAGACAAAAATTTGAAGAGGACAAAAAAAGAATCACTCAAAAAGTCCTTTCTGTTAAAAAGTTATAAGGGTTTTAGCCCAAGGACCCATCTGTAATGAAACAGAAAACTTCTAGGGGGCTTTGCAGAAAAATCCAGAAAAACGATTCAGAGTGGAAGCATATTTGCCAAAGTATGCTTTCAGAAAACGATTCAAAAAAACAAAAGAGAGGCTGACGGGCGGGTCCCACCCGTCAGCTTTGAAATTTCAAACGAGGGAGTCAGGGCTCGTCGGCGCCCGAGAGCCGCGGTGGTCGCCGGGCGGCGATCCACGCGAGAGGTGGAGATCGGAGAGTACCTCCGTGTTCAGGGCGCCATTCCGCGTCTGTGGGAGGTGGTGGTGGTCACCGGCGAGTACCACGTCGGCGGCGACGCTTGCTCCGGCGGACGGCGATTCGGGTGGTCGTGGATCTCGCCGGGGAGAGATGCGGAGGTGGAATTGAGGAGGGGGTTAGACTCGTGATAGCATGAAAGGGTATCTGACGGGGTTAGGGCGCCGGAGATGACCTCACCGGCGTGAATCGCGGTGGAGGCCGAGGCGGAAGGAAACGGTCGGAGTCGAGGAAGAAGAGCTCCTCGTGGCCCTTCCAGGGGCTTGGCGAGGTTTGGGGAGGTAGTGGAGGTGTGCGGGGGCGAGAGCAAGCTCGGGGTGCTATATATAGCCAGCCCGAGGCGGTTGCCGAGAACGGGGTTCTCCGGCGAGGTGATTACGGCGGCGCTGTGGTTGCACGGTCGGCTTAGGAGCTTGAGCATCGACTAGACGAAGAACTGGTGCCATCCCCGTGTCCAACTCAGCAAGGTGGGCGCGGTTACGGCCTGTCCTCGACGGAACGGCCGCACGGCCCGTCGGCGGCAGAGAGCGCGCTCTGCGCATGCCAGGACACGATGACGGTGCTGCATGCGTGCGCTGGCAAGGAAATGGCCACGCGGAGCCACCAGGGGGTTTGGGCGGCGCCGAACGGCGTTATGCCGCCGTTCTGCTCCCTGTCGGCCGCTACGGTGGTTCGGCCACCGCAAGACACGCCGACGCAGGCGGGCCAGGATGCCACCGACGCCAGGAACGCGCCAAGCACGCGTCTGAGGCTCCGGACAAGCAAACTAGGCCGCGAGCAACGTGCCAAGTGCACTGTGAACATGTGACTGAAACTCTGACGGAGATCGACACTAAACTCTGAATTTAACTGAAGATGAGCAGAAACAGTGCATGCAAGGTGTTCGGCAGAATGATTTAGGCATGTAGGGATTTTTCCTTGAGCTGGTTTTTGGTGGAGGGGCCTCTCATTGCATCTAGAGACTGCCTGAATATTTATGGAATTTTTGGAGAAGTGTAGATATGAATTTCACCAAATTTGGCAAATCTGGTCCAAACTTACAGAGACTATAATTTGAAATTTTTGAACAGAAGAGGAGTGGATCTTGATTGATCTAGGTTGTGGGTACCAAGGACCATCCAAGGGAGTTGGTTTGAGGTCAAAACTCAAATGCATTTAGGTACTTGCTTTGCAAATCACCTAGGCTCAATATAATAGACAAAAAAAATTTGGGAGAGGAAATAATTGAAATAAAATTCAGAAAATGGTTGAGCTTGTTGGGACAGAATGTTTGGATTGCCCAAAGTGGAAGGAGAGATTTTTGGGAAGGTTTTACCATGTGGTGCATGGAAGAATCATGAATGGTTTCAAATATGGGAGAGGATGAAAAACTCCTAGAGTTTCCTTTTGAAAGAAAATAAACTCCAAAGATTTTTCTTGGAATTTTGAGAAGAGGGCAATCAGAAGAAAATTTAAAACCAAACACTAGAGTTGAAGGAGATGCAAAAATAAAATATTTGCTAAAGGGAAAAAGCTTTGAGAGAGATTTTTTTGGAAGGGTTTTGGAGACCTCCTTCAAATCCAACAAAATTTTGAAGAATGCCAAAGGAAAATTTTTGGAGTGTCACAAGCAGAAAGCTATGTCGAGTGTTCAGGTGGTCTCTACTACGAGCATTATACCTGTTTTACATACCATCCCGCAGCTTACCCCTGGAGGGGGACATGTTAAATAGTCCCATCCCTTGCTTATCGCACAGTTTGTATCGTTCTGCTTTTATTTGCAGTTTCTTTTTAATAACCAATATATAGCTCTTGCCTGTTATTGTCTTTTTTATCTATATATATGTTCATTTCATGACATGTTGCACCCGTACACTTTGGTACGGCCAATACACCAGGGGCTTAAGTACCCCAAAATTATGGTGTGATAAGTCCGAACACTTTCACAAGTGCGGCACCCCGAACTTATAGCATTATATGAATCGGCTCCGAATCATGTCTTGGGTCAATAGTTGGGTTTGCCCGCCCCCGTGTTTTGGTATCTTACGTTCCGTTATATCGGCTAAGGTAGCACCGGAGAACCATCTGCGATTGTGCCCAGCTTGAGCTGGGTTGAGCACCTCAGTGGAGAAAGGTAAAACTGACCGTCATGATAGGGCGAGAGCCGGTCGCTGTTCGAGAGGTTTTTGGGTCCCTAAAGACTTATGCCGCTTAGAGCGAGGAACCGAATTGTCCAGCCAAGGCTTGATAGCGCCCGAACTCGGTCTTCCGAATACTAGGGGCTTCACGAAATTTAAAATTATAGAATTCTATGGCTAAGTGAGAGTGTTCAAGCATTATAAGTCCGGTTGCCTTGTTCGCTATGCTGAGCGCCTCCTCGATGGACCCAAGAATGGGAACAAGATCGCTCAAGTTTATCCCAACACCCCAAAGACTGTGGCATGGGGGCTGAAGCCAACGACTTGCCATCTCTCAAATTTGATAAACGGCCGCATGTAAGGTAATATTTTAAATTAACAAGTTTTGCTTAGCGATATGAACAAGTTTTCAGCGTCACAGATAACAAATGCGAGTCTATTCAAAATTACATCTTTGGAGCACTCATCCGCTATACTGGCGGCACCCTTCAGAGGCCCTCATAGTACATTTCGGGCGTGCGATGCTCCTTGCCCTTCGGTGGCCCGTCCGTCACAAGCTTCTCGCGCTTGCCCCAAAGCACTTTAGCACGGGCAAGGCCCGACGGCACCTTCAATGCAGACGGAGCACTTGATGACTTCAATCCTTGACAAAGGCCCACCACCGCCGCAGACTAGCCCAAAGTAGCTCCTGTGCATGGCTTCCAATGGCCACAGCCAAACTATGAGGCCCTTCATGGCCTGTTCGGCGACCTTGTGGAGCTCGACCAGCTGCTTCAACTGGTCGCTTAGGGGCACTGGATGTCCGCCTCAACATACCGAGACCGAACACCTTTTCCGCCGAGCTCCCTCCTTGGCGCGGTAGAACGCGCAAAGATCGGATACACTACGGGCAAATCTGCGAATGCTCCTGGAGAGCTCCGAATCTGGGTAAGTAATAGGTAATTCACTTTCACATGCTTGCTTTGCATAAAGAATGCCTTATCCGCCGCTATTTTCTTTAACGATTCAATTTCTTGGAGGGCTTTTTGGGCCTCGGCCTTAGCAGCTTTGGCACTCTCAAGAGCCGAGGCAAGCTCGGACTCTCGGGTCTTCGAGTCACGCTCCAAACCCTCATGTTTTTTTCACGAGAGCCTAGAGCTCTTGCTGCACCTCCGCCAGCTGCACCTCCCCCTTCTCTCGCTCGGTGCGCTCCGCAGCCGCTTTGCTTTCGGCCACGGACACCGCTTCCTTCAGGGTCGCCACCTCGTTCGTGGCCCCTGCAGTACCCATGTTATTCCTGTTATTTTTTGCAACCAAAACCTTTCTATAAGGTATTTCTTTAATAAGGTATTACTTACCTTCCTTGTCCTCGAGCTGCTTCTTGGCTTGGCCGAGCTCGTTCTCGGACCGCTCGAGGCTCTGCTTCAATGCATTGACCTCCGCAGCACAAGTCGGTCAGAGGTCGAGCGCAGCCTGCATTCCCATATTGACATACTAATGTTAGACTCCTGCGTATATCTTTTAGATCCTTGGTCCGCTTTTCTTTTGAACACCGAGCTAAGCATCGGGCTACTGTCTATGCGGTAATATTTTACATATTCTAAACTTACCTCAAAGCCTGTTAGAAGGCTGGTACAAGCTTCAGTCAGCCCGCTCTTGGCGGATCGAACTGTCCGGATCACCGCACTCATAACAAGGCGGTGCTCCTCCTCGATGGAGGTGCTGTTAAGCGCCCAAGAAGCTATCCGGTGCCTCCGGTTGGATGGAGGACACCGGCGTCTTACCTTCTTCGAAGGGACCGCTTGCGGACTCGGAACCGCTGAAGGTTCCGCATGGAGTCCGGACGAGGGTCGGGTTTAGAGCCCTGGGGTCTCGCCCCACGCGCTGAGTCCGGGAGGCTGCCTTGCGGCGCCTCCTGCGCCACCTCCTCTTGACCAGGCCCCTTGGGGCACCACCTCGGCGTCGTCCAGCGTGAGGCGATGAGGCGGCGGAAGTGAAGTACTTCCATTTCCGACGAACTCGTGGACCCGCCGACGGCGGCGAACTCGCCTTGGGCGGGCTGCATGATTGTTCGGCATTAGAAACACTATGCGATAAAAAGTCATGGGTATCCGGACACTTACGATCTCGCCAGGGCTTGGCCCTTGTTGGCCAATCCTCCTCGTCGTTGTCGACGCTGGTGGAGAAGTCCGGAGGAAGGGTTCTTCCTTCTGATTCCTCCGGCCTCCCGGTTAGGCGGCCTTCCTTTCTCTCCTCACCGGGAGAGAGCTTTTTTCCTCCTCCTCGTTCTCGGGAGAAGATTCGCTTCAGAATCTGACAAGACTGGCGCCGGGAGCTCCTTCGAGTTCCCGTGGCCTCCTTCTTAGCCTTCTTCTTCGGCACCACATGGGTACCGGAGCCAGCAACCCGTCAATCAGGCGTCCATTGGGTCTTCCAAAAAGGAGCCGGACAAGAATCTGCCGGACGCCTTCACCAGTCTGTCAAAGATTAGGGAGTTTTAGATCCCACATAGAGTCAATCTATGAAAAAGAGTCCCGTAAAGGGTAAATAACTTACCTCGCCGGCTTGACGCGAGAACAGATCCATGATCTTTGTTAGCAAAAGCGGGGCTTGGCGCCTTTGAACAGCACCTTCTAGGCATCTTCGTGCGTAGTGTCGAAGAGACTTTTTAGAGTTGAGTGTTGTGCCGGATCGAACTCCCACAATTTGAAGGCCCGTTGTTGGCATGGGAGAATCCGGCGGATGAGCATCACCTGGATTACGTTGACAAGCCTGAGATTCTTGTCCACCAGTTTTCGGACACAGGTTTGGAGTCCGGTCAGCTCTTCCGAATCACCCCACTTCAGGCCAGTCTCTTTCCATGATGTGAGTTGTGTGGGGGAGCCAAATCTGAATTCGGGGGCCGCCGCCCATTTGGAGTCGCGCGGCTCGGTGATGTAGAACCACCCCGATTGCCACCCCTTTATTGTCTCCACGAAGGAGCCCTCGAGCCAAAGGACATTGGGCATCCTGCCCACCATAGCGCCTCTGCACTCCTCCTGTCGGCCGCCCACTACCTTCGGCTTGACGCTAAAGGTCTTCAACCATAAACCGAAGTGGGGTTGGATGCAGAGGAAGGCCTCGCACACGACGATAAACGTCGAGATATTGAGGATGAAGTTTGGGGCCAGATCGTGGAAATCCAGGCCATAGTAGAACATGAGCCCCCGGACAAATGGGTGAAGTGGAAAACCTAGTCCGCGGAGGAAGTGGGTGAGGAACACCACCCTCTCATGGGGCCTGGGAGTGGGGATGAGCTGCCCCGTCGTCGGAGTAGCCGACACGCGATGTCGCCGGACAAGTATCCGCCTCCCGCAGCTTGTGATGTGCCCTCCGTGACGGAGGAGGCCATCCACCGCCTCCGCTCCGGACATAGTTGGAGAAGGTTGAGGTGGGGTGTGCGGACTTGGGCACCGGAGCTCGAGTCTTGGAAATGGATGACCAAAGGAGGAAGAAGGCGTGGGTGAAAAGGTGGATCCTTATCCCTTATATGGACGGACGGCTATCGCCCCCACCAGCCTGGTAAAACTCGCTTATCTCCCAAGCGCCGTGTCGATGGCGCGGATGGGTTACCCACGTCCGTATTGATGGGAATCCGGAATAAGGGGCACGATCTATGCTTTGATAAGACGTGCGGAAACTACCTCGCTAAACGCTACCGAGGTGGAGCAAGAAAACGATTCATATAAAGGCCTGGCCGTGGTGTGATGTCACGCCGCGGAATACATCAGCAGATCTGTGCAAAAAATACGGTAGTATGTGGAACTTGTTTTGCAGAGCCGGACACTATCCTGGTGTTCAAAACCTTCTATGAAGTATTCGGAGGAGGAACCCGCCTTGCAATGCCGAAGAAAATATGCGCGCCGGACTCGTCGTCATTGAAGCCTGGTTCAGGGACTACCGAGGAGTCTGGACTAGGGGCTGTCCGGATAGCCGAACTATCATCACGGCGGACTCCAAGACTATGAAGATACAAGATTGAAGACTTCAGTCCGTGTCCGGATGGGACTTTCCTTGGCGTGGAAGGCAAGCTTGGCGATACGGATATGTAGATCTCCTACCATTGTAACCGACTGTAACCCTAACCTATCCGGTGTCTATATAAACCGGAGGGTTTTAGTCCGTGGGGCGAACAACAATCATACCATAGGCTAGCTTCTAGGGTTTAGCCTCTACGATCTCGTGGTAGATCTACTCTTGTACTACCCATATCATCAATATTAATCAAGCAAGAGTAGGGTATTACCTCCATCGAGAGGGCCCGAACCTGGGTAAAAACATCGTGTCCCTTGTCTCCTGTTACCATCCGCCTAGACGCACAGTTCGGGACCCCCTACCCGAGATCCGCCGGTTTTGACACCGACAACCGCCTTCTGGTGTTTGGCGCCCACCTCATCAAGGACTTCATGGAAGACTAGCTAGGACCCCATCCAAGATATATCGGCCTTGGATGAAGGCCGACTGGTTGGGTGGGTAATGCAGTCAGCTAATGGGGCCACCCTATTGGCGTACCCCTTCGCCAAGATACGGAAAATCACATTGATCACCGTGGTCGGGCGAATCTGATGGATGTCCGAAGTCCTATAGGGACCTTGGGGATAAGCGTGATGATCCCGTAGTTTAGATGGGCAAGATCAATGGATCCTACGTAAAACCCCTCGAAGAGAGCCATCACCTTGGGTTTGAGGACATTCCAGAAGGTCTGGAAGAACGTAAGTGGGAGTCCATCCAGTCTCGGGGCGGATGCCAGAATCAAGTCCTTGATGGCCATCCAAACTTCCTATTCGAAGAAAGGAGTCGTTAGGGCCGCATTCTCCTCCGCCGTGATGCGCAAGTGTGCAACCCAGAAGTCGGGAGCCAAGGCTATGCCTCCCCTACGGGAGGAGGAGAAGAGAGCTTTGTAGAAGCCATTGACGTGTGCGCGGATGTCGGTCGGCCGCTGTAGAAGGGTGTCACCATCCCATAGGAGGGGGTGGTGTTATGGCGCCTCCGTCCATTAGCGATGGCCTAGAAGTATGTCGTATTGTCAATCCCCATGAACTCGTTACTTGCAAGGATTAAATCTGGTAGTGGTAGATAGATAAAAAAGAAAAGTAAAATAAAAAGAGTAAATTGTAGCAAGGTATTTTTAGTTTTTGTAATACTATTAAAGTACCCCTGGGGTCATAGTTTTCACTAGAGGCTTCTCTCTCTCTCACCAATAGCATACGGTGGGTAGACAAATTACTGTTGAGCAATAGATATGAAAAAAGACATAGTTATGATGTTATTCATGGTAATTATCACATATATAGGTATCACGTCCGTGACAAGTAGACCGACTCATGTCCGCATCTACTACTACTCCACCAATCGACTGCTATCCAGCATGCATCTATGGTATTAAGTTCATGGCAACAGAGTATAGCATCTATGGTATTAAGTTCATGACAACAGAGTAACGCTTTAAGCAAGATGACATGGTGTAGACAAAGTAAACCCAAGCAATATGAATAAATCCCGTTGTTTTATCCTTAATGGCAATAATAAAACTACGTGCCTCGCTAGCCCTTCTGTCACGAGGTGAGGACAACGTAAACCCATTACAAAGCACCTCTCCCACTAAAGATAAATCGATCTAGTTGGCCAAACCAAACGGAGAGAAATACAAAGCTATCATAGTCATTCATAATAAAGTTTAGAAAATAGAGTTACTTTTAGTGAATAATCTGATCATAAACCCATAATTCATCAAATCCCAAAAACACACCGCAAAAGAAGATTACATCGAATAGAAATCCAAGAAGATCGAGGAGAACTTGTATTGAAGTTCAAAGAGGGAGAAGAAGCCATCTAGCTACTAGCTATGGAGCCGTAGGTTTGTGGTGAACTACTCACAGATCATCGGTAGGGCAACAAGGTTGATGTAGAAGCCCTCCTTATCGATTCCCCCTCTGGTAGAATACCAAAAAGGCCTCCATATGGGATCGCGGAAGAACAGAAGCTTGCGGTGGCGGTAAAATTGTTTCGGGTGGCTCTCTGGGGTTTCCCAATATTTGAGAATTTATAAAAGTGAAATTAGGTTAGACGGAGCCATGTGAGACCCACAATGCATCAGGGCGCGCCTACTCCCAGGTGCGCCCTGTTGCCTTGCTGTCTTCTCATTTGTCGTCTGGTCTCCCCTGAAGCTTCTAGGGTCTGTTTTGTCTAGAAAAAATCGTTAAAAAGTTTCATAGTGTTTGGACTCCATTTTGGTACCGATTTTCTGGAAAACCAAAAACAAGCAGAAAATAGCAACCGACACTAGTCACTTGATTAATAGGTTAGTTCCTGAAAATGATATAAAGATGCATAATAAAGCATATAAAGTACACAAAATTGATAATATAATCATATAAAACAATAAAAAAATTATAGATACGTTGGAGATGTATCACAGGGGCAGAGGCAGGTGTGTTTGGTAGAGTGCATGAGCTCAAAAGTTCCCTCCTTACCCACTTTTGGGTGTTTGGTAGCATGCACGGGGCCTCCTCAGCATGCACATGCTCAGGCCAAATACCCTTGTAGCACTAGATAGGAAATGCGGCTTGCCGCACCCGGCAGCACCGCTGCCGGTCCGGTAAACAATGCCATACACCAAATAATTATCTATGAACTGACCCAAGAAAACTTTAGACAAATAAGATGTGGTGTTGCCGGTCCAGTAAACAATGCCATACACCAAATCATTATCTATGAACTGGCCCAAGAAAAATTTAGACAAATAAAATGTGGTGTTGTCGGTCCGGTAAACAATGCCATACACCAAATCATTATCTATGAACTGACCCAAGAAAAATTTAAACAAATAAGATGCCTCTATTCTAATAGAGCATCAAGATATCAAGTGTAGGAACCATATAAGATAAAACATAGCAGTATAATACACTAATTATAATACACTCTGTACTTTGCAAATGAGTTGAATGAAATTTGGCGCCTGAATGCGCCTTCCTTGTGTTCAAAAAAATAGTATATGAACTGAACCAAATTTGAAAGTGCCAGCTTGCCGCACACCTCCTCCATTCATCCAGCCCAGTCGACATTTTGTCAAGCAGGTAATGCTATGTTAGCAGTGATCCAGATTTAGCATATGCATTCATAAAACACAACTACCAAGCGGTCCATTAATTAGGGATTTCATAATATGGAACATCAGTCACTTCATCAATCAATCGTCATCTTCAATCTTCTTAGACATTCTGGACATCTTCTCTTTTAAATCACTTGAATGGTCTTCAAATAGCATTGCACGCGAGGAAGCTGCCGGTAGCTTGTGCTGACATAAATCATTGATTTATCTTTCACAAAAGGCCAGGACAGCCGAGATAGCTGAAGTAGTTGGAGTCATCCTCCTCGAGGAAGGTGTTGACCGCTGGGAAGATGAGGTATATCTGTCAGGACCCTGGGTTCATCAGCTCCCCATCCTGCAAATAAAAAAAAGAACAATAAGCTCACTCACATAGGGAGGCAACCCTTAAGTCCTAAACAAAATATTGTTGCTCAATTTTTAATTTTAATGTGACAGAATCTACCCTGTTAACTGGCACAACAATAGTACTGCAAACAAAAGGTGGCACTATTAAAGCATGCCCCTATTTTTTTACTATAGCCAACAAGTGAGAAAATATAGCAGTTCATGTGGTCTTAGAGCTTAGACTGGAGAAGAACTTATTTTAGTACAGAACCAGAATATGGTAATTCATGTAAGTCTAATTCAGTCACCAATTAGAGTTGACATCTATAGAGAACCACAATATTTCAATAATATAATTAATTTGACTAACATATTAAAATTACAGCCATAACATTCTAAAAACCCATATAGACTAAAATATTTCAGTATACGAACAACACAAGTGGCAAAAATGGAATGAAATGGCTACAATAGGCTAATAATCATGATGTAATTGCAAGGTACTGCATGTCTTTCTTTTGCTTCATATGAACATAATTTCTACTAAGTTACTTGGCGCGAGGGTGCCGGTCCCAACGTTTTGCCGAAGCATATAGCATTTGCACTTTACAGGATGATAATAAAGTAAAGAAACACTTGATTATGATAGAAGTAAAACACAGAAATGGTAGCAAGTACAAATTATCATATTCTGTCCCTGGTTGCTCTAAAGGGCTCTGTTGCTTTGCACCTAATAATTTGCTTAGTGATATTCCAGTTGTTTGGTCAATTTACACAAGGGTTGGTAATAAGCTTGTAGCTTGGTCAAACTGGATACTTTATCTTCTACTAAGTTACTTGCAAGTTTCACAATTGGTTGACCTAACAAACCATCCAAGAGGAAACTCTGAATCTATACAAAAACCACAACAGCATGGGCTTTAAACCCAATAAATATTATAAGATACCTATCTCGAACAACCCAACATAAATAGTTTTGCTGATGAACTATAATTAGTTATGTGCACCACAACCAAAAAAATTATGTGGTTATTTTTCGAAAGAACAATTGGTAGCAGCAACCAAAATCATAAATTAGCAGGTTCTCAATCAAAAAATGGGATGCATAAATTGTGCAAACGAAATGGGAAAAAAGCATAAAATCAGTGTTAGACTTGAACATCTCCAACAAATGCACATGTGAAGAGTAGAAACCAAGCAACAACTATATCAGATTGTACCAAGTAACGATTTTTTCGCATGCCCCTGTACTCTCAACTCGATCGCTAGATATTTACTGGTAGAAGTGTAAGGGTATTAGGGAAGCTCACTGTCTTATAATGGTAGCTCTGAATGACACCATCCTTCTCTCTTATATCTATGTCCCTCTGCCCAATCAATTCAAGCGACTGACACTTGGACATGTGCAGGTCTGAGCTTTACTTTCAGACGCTCAATCTCACCATCCTTTGCAATCTGTGCCATCAGTAACACCAAGTGGTCAGTGCAGGAAGATTAACCAAAGAAAATGACAAGCTAACCAAAGGAAATGCTACATGATATACCAAAAGGGCCAAGTTTTCAAAATGTTATACAAAAGAAAGCCATGATTAACCATTCATCAACTATTATCTCCGAATGATAAGTCACAGGAATGAGAACATCCATCATAGCTATACATTATTCAGTCATAATCCATAATCATGTCCATGAGATCAGAACAAACTAAATATTTCCATCAAAAGAAACTGCATAGGATATGCACATGAAAGAGACCTAGCTACATGATAAATCATGAGACTGGGAGCAGGAAGATAGATCTGCAGATACTCTTCCTAATCCTCTTCCTAATTTTTTCGTCTACTAAATCAACATAGAAGAGGAATATGAGCTTACTCTTCTTCTTCTTCTTCTTCCCAACAACTCTGGAGGACTGCATCTCTGCCTCTTGGATCCAACCCCTTGCAAATGAACAGATTGAAATATCAGATCTTGAGCGAATGAACTGGTAAATCCACGTGTGAGAGAGACAGGGAAGGGGGAAGTGGAGAGGGCACTCACTGCTCAATTCGCACGGCAAATTGGAGGCTGCTTACCTCGGGTCTTCTTCTTCCCGGAGGTGCATGAACGCAAGGACGAGAGTCCGACGCCCTCTAGCCGATGGCGATGCCTCTAGGCAGAGCTGCTGCTCCTCCCAGTGATGACCATGCGATGGAGGAGGAGTGGCAGGGGCCTCCTGTAAGTGGGTGGTGGTGGAGGCGGCCAAATCTGACCAGGGCCGCAACACCTCTCGTCAGGGCCGGCGGCGAGCGCACTCCTCCCGCTGAGCACCGAAAGGGAAGATACAGCCCCTTCCTTTCAATCTAGCTAGACCACTAATGTAACAACAAATTTTCTCAAAGAATCTAATACCAATCATATATAAACAAAGCGCAAGTAAATACAGCCACCAAGGTCGTCCTTATTTCAGAATTTGAAATAAATAGCAGTACAAAGAGGAGAAATAATGAAATAACATGAAGGAGTTAGAACTCGGAAATCAGTTGTAACTAAACTATGAGAAACAATGGATATTACCTCAGGAATCCATATGGACCTAAGCTTCTCTTTAACAGGCAAAAAACCAAGCATTGAAACAGATAACCTAGCTAAATCCAAGGATCTGCTTGACGGTAAGGCACCAACAAAACAAGAAAGCCCCCAACAAACAATAAAAGATCAAGAACAACTCATATGCAATAAAGGTATGAGAGAGAAGAAATCCTTACATAAGACGGCTATAAACACTGGAGCATAAATAAGCAACACCTTTAAATACAAATAAAAAGGGTTCAGGGTTCATTGCATAGTGGGCTCAGATTCAGCTTTCCTCGATCATATAACCTACCCGCCTCATCTCTTATCACCACATCAATCTGTTTATACAATGGAGCCGCCCTGGTTATCACTCAACAAGAATGACCATCCAAGGACAGATCAATAGGTATCGCAGGATCAAAAAGGAGTCTAGAGACAAGAGGGAGGATCCAACTTGATACCCACAGGTGCCTCAATTGCTTAAAGGCACACCTATTTCAGCCACGGTTAATCAACATCGCCCTAGCACGAACGCCACTGATCGATCTAGCAAATCCAGGAGCATAGCTATACGACCAGGGCATCCACATGTAAACCAGAGCATCACAGGAGCTCCTATGATAGCAACTGAGCATGAACAGGAGGTAGGGTGGTGGCATGAGGGGCGGGAGGAAGAGAGAGGCAGCTAGGGTCACCACGGGCGTGCTGGTTTTATACGCCTATGGGTGAAATGACAAGAATGACATCGGCGGGGCAGGCTATTCACGCGCGGTGGCGCGACCGGGGCATTGCAGCGATCTCGTTTTTGATCCGACGGACGAGACCGACCCTGTCTGAGATCCAACGGTCCAGATTGTTTCATCTGAAGATCGGACGACTGGGATTCGTTTGGACAGACAATCAAACGGTCGAGAATCCAAACGAACGGGAGAGCTCCATTTTGCTTCAGACTCTAACAAGGGGATGGGATACAGTGGATCTGTCCTGGTTATCACTCAACAAGAATGACCATCCAAGGACAAAACAACAAGTATCACAATTTAAAAAAGGATTCTAGAGACAAGAGGGAGGATCCAACTTGATACCCACAGGTACCTCGATCGCACAAAGGCACACTTATTTCAGCCACGGTTAATCATCATCACCCTAGCACGAATGCCACTGATCAATCAAGCAAATCCAGGAGCACAACTATAGGACCAGGGCATCCACATGTAAACCAGAGCATCACAGGAGCTCCTATGATAGCAACTGATCACTAACAGCAACCTGCAAACCCTATAATAGCATGGATCGACAACTACAGAGCCCGAGTAGGAACCGATGCATGAGTAGGCCATAGAGCATCAATGAGAAGAGCACAACATCAATATAGCCACGACCATGTCCCATGCAGTTGCCGAAGCAGAGGAGCAGGAGGAAGATGGATCTCACCGGGGGAGGTTGTAGCCATGGCAGTACTCAGTGGGCGCCGGGGTTGCGCCTGAACGCCGTCCAACCGGTGAGGAACCACGTCGGAGTTGCGCCTTGCACCCCAACACAATAATCATAATATGCACCTGTTTGTAAAATAAGAAAAAAAAAATCTTATTTATCTGCATTATTATAGTTCCCTTATTCAAGATTTCAATAAGGAATTTTATGATAAATAATGTTAGTGGGTAGGAAACAACCCAAAAGTTCCTTCAGAAGTACCTAAAAGGATAAGCATGAACGGACAAAATTAAATAACATAAGCATTCTACTTTCATCTTTTATCAGGTAATAATTGTTTCAAAATCGCTGTCAGAGCGGCAAGCGCCATGGAGAGATTACGAATGACCGAAAGTTCTAAGATTACAAACACGCAGATCCTTCAATTTCTATCAGCAAAGTAGAAAGTAACGGAGCGGAAACCAAATGGGTCATCTGGAAAAGAAAATCGTTGATCAGGAACGAATGAACACAACAAACGCAAAACTTGCTTTGTGTCTTGGGCCAACAAAGAAAGTATATGAACTTGGAGAGGGAAATGGATAGGGCGGTCAGTAGCTGGTAGGTAGGTCAAGAGCGCAACTAACATTTTTTCCTATCATTGAGTAACAAAGCATCTACAACCCATCTAGCTGATTTAGCACTGTTATATTCTGATTTAGAAAGAAGGGTCTATGATTATTTTTGTTAGATGTTTTACAGGTGCACTGAATATTCTTTTTGGATGAGTGATTGCAATAGAAAAGTAAATTAAAGAGAAAGTAATTGCAGGAGAAAAGAGGCAAATAAAATGTAGAAACCATGAAATAATCTAAGGGATCAAGAACATGGTCTGTAATTTCTACATAAATGAAAAAGAAAAATATATATACCAATCTTTAGGCCATCCTCTCTCAACCAGACAAGGATCTGGGCATGTGGAAGCCCTCGCCTCTAAAATTCAACAATGTGCAGAACTTTAGAGAAGACATCATTGTCATTAATCACGACCAAACCAGGGAATAGGCAAAACAATAGTATCCAGTCCTGGAAAATACAAAAAGGAATATGAGTAGACATGGAACTATTAAAATAATCAAGGAAAGAAAATCTAACACCACATATCAAACCAAGCTGGCCATGCAAAAAAATACAGTGTATTCTCTATCCGCATACTTCCACAACCAAAACAAAACATAGATAAGATGCCAATGGATAGACACAAATGTAAGAAGCACAAAAAATGGTGTAGCTCTTACCTATACCATAGAGTAAGTATGCAGAGGGTGGTAGGATACACAAGCGGAACATATTGTCCCTTCGAGTAGACATGATTTAATTGTAAAACATGAAACAACGCTTCTTTGGACCTCGTGTGCACTGATGCAACTATTGTCAAGAACACCGTCAGTTCAAAACTTATCATCATGCAAGCAATGGGCCTATCTATTAGCTGCCTGTAGTGCCTAAGGTAAAATCGGAAGGCCTTTTACTCCCACATTGCATGAAGAGTTTATATTCACACATGCATACTGCTATATGAACCTGCACATGTTGTGTAAATTAAACAACAAAGGCCACTGAGATGTGAACTGACTTCTCTCTAATCAGACTCTCTAGATACACCAAGAAGCATCGATAAATAATCCCTGCTGGGCAGAACACATAATCTAATATGGTACAACACATCTAGACAACACTGACTAATCGTAGGTCTGTGAACCGAGACAAATTATAAACAGTATGGTAGGCCAGAAGGAGAGACCAGAAAATTATATAGAGCACATGCCTCACTACCTCCTATGGCCGGCTCTTCAATTTCATAGCCATTCTTACAACCACTTTGAAATATGAAAAGATACAACACATAAGCATACACTCCTTATCACCAACAATATTTATCATTAGCCCCCCCCCCCCCAAAAAGTCTCAAATCTCATGTGCGTGACTTTGAGCCATGATACATACCTACGGACAAGTGAATAATTAATCAAGGAACTCATGAAAAGAACGAGCGCCAACACCTGATGGATCAATCCGCAGCAAAATCAAAGTCAAACTCATGGTTAAGATGCTGGCAATGACCAAGAACTGGGCAAAATCAAAGTCAAACTCACCTGAGCTGCTCCGGCCATTGACACGCCTCTGCGGGGTCGGAGCAGGAGGGCTCGGGAGCCAACGGCATGCCCTGAGCTCGGCCTCCTCGTCGAGCAGGAGGGCTCGGGAGCCGACGGCGTGCCCTGAGCTCGGCCTCCTCGTCGAGCAGGAGGGCTCGGGAGCCGACGGCGTGCCCTGAGCTTGGCCTCCTCGTCGGTTTCTAGGCCTGGGGGAGGGGAGAAGGAGACGGCGGCGGCGTGGGGAAGCAGCTAACGTCTTCTCGTAGGGGAACAGCCGCTCGCAGGGGAGCTCTTGGTCGCTGGGCGACCGCCACGGCACCCTCCTGTCGGCGGTGGAGGCGACCTGCCACCCAGAGCAACGCGGCTGCCTCGGCCTCCGTGAGCGCAAAAAGGCTGAGAAGGCCGAGAAGGAAGCGGAGAGGGCAGCGTGAGGTCGTGGATGGGTGCCCAGGCGAGCGTCGGCAGCCGGCGGCAGGGCAGGGAGGCGGGCGCGGATAGGGTTTGGAAGGGGAGAGAGAGGCGGGGCGTGAGGAGGAGGACAGGGAGCGGCGCGAGTGGGAGAGGAGCCAGCTACGGTTATCTCCACTGGAGCCACCCCTTTTATACCTCTAGTGCGTGAAATGACGAAAATGCCCCCGGCGGGGCAGGCTATTCACGCGCGGTGGCACGGCCGGGGCATTGCATCGGTCTCGTTTTCGATCCGACGGATGAGACCGACCCTGTCTGAGATCCAACGGTCAAGATTGTTTCATCTGAAGATCGGACAGCTTGGATTCGTTTGGACAGACAATCGAACGGTCAATAATCCAAACGAACGGGAGAGCTTCATTTTGCTTCAGACTCTAACAAGGGGATGCACTAAGAGAGAACACCCCAGCAGCCGTTCGCTGGTCAGCATGCATGAGCGATGCGAGCGGCGACATGTTTTAAAAAATATTCAGAATTTCTAGAAAAAGAAAAAAAATCAAAATGCCATTTTATTTTTTGATTTTCAAAATTCGTTCAAATTTTCAAAAAATATCCAGATTTCAATATTTGTTTAAAATTTCAAAAAATGTTCGTATTTTAAAAATTCATTAAAATTTTCAAAAAGGTTTCAATTACAATTTTTTTTAAATTTTCAAAAAAGGATTTTCAGAGAAAATGATTTTTAAAATTTGATTATATTTTAAAAAAGATCAAACTTTCGAAAAAACTTCAAATTAAAAAAAAGGTTTAAATTTCAAAAATGTTATTGTTTCCATGTTTCAATTTTTTTTTTACATTTTTTAATTCTTTTGTTCACTTATTTGAAAATACCGATTGCTATAGCACCGGCGGACATGTCTAAACAGATGCATGTTGCCAAATAGAGTCTCAACTTAGCATGTCTCAGCACTTACCAAACAACAACAAATACATGTATGCAACATGTATAAGAGGTGAACAACCATGCTGAGCCGGCCCCCGCAAAAAAAAAAAACCATGCTGAGCCGGGAACGCTACCAAACACACCCGAAGAGACCAAGCCTGCATATGCACGCGCTGTTTTGGAGCGTGGAGTTTTGTTCAATTTCACGGTGCTAGCTTGCTGCTGGCCAGCGTCCACTGTTCAGTCCACTCTCGAGAGTCTTGAGTAGTGCGTTGCAAGATGCACACTCGACAGTGGCAGGCGCACGCACCGATCCTTTTTGACTGGGTCAACGCATTTGTTGGACCGTCGGCCGACCCGGTTGGGTTGGGTTGGGTTGGGTTGGGCCGGAACCCACCTCGGACCCGGTCCAGGAACACTAGTAGGGAAAAAGAGAAGAAAAATGCAGGGGCCGGCCCCAGCGGTCAGCGTGGGGAAACGCCGCGACCGACATCCCCGAATCTAATGCGCGCCGGGATTCGGGCCGGCCCGCACTAATCCTCGGCGCACCGACGCGTATATATATGGCGGCACGATAATTAAAACGGATTTGGGGTCTTAACTCCGTGACAGCTCCCATTCCCCGCCCCGGTCCCTATCTCGTCGGATCGCCACCCACTCGCCTCGCTCTCCCCCCACCCCACTCCACTCCGATCCCCCGCCCCGCTCCGCCGCCCCCCAGATCCGCCCCAACCCTAGCGCCGCCGCCGACGCCGCCGCCCCCTCCCCGGCACCGCCGCCGCCGCCATTCAAGGTACCCTCTCCGCCCCCACGCCGCAGTCGCCGGGATTCCCGGGGTTTCCGTTCGAGCCCGCGGCGCGCGCTGAGCCCAGGCCCAGTCGCGGCCGATCGATCTGCCTGCGCGTCGCCCGCGGCATTGCGGGAGTTGGTTTCTCTTAGGTTTTTGTCGGTGCGGACTGGTTCAATCTGACAACGCGACTCGTCGGCGCAGTGTGATCGAGAAGAGGGGAGAAGCTTGAGTGGGTCGATCCGGTCGGTCAGGGTGGGGACCAAGGAGCGGAGGATGTCGAGGAGGGCGGTGAACCCCGGCCGCCGGGGCTCGGACGGGGGCCTGCCCACCGTCGCCAGCCTGCTCCACCACAAGTCGCGCTCGCCCTCCGTGCTCACCATGGCACTGCTCGCCCTGGTAACCACTTTTCCCCCCCTCACCGGTGTTTGGGATTCTACACTGTTCGGTGTTCTACGCCTGTTTGGCTGCTGAATGCTGATGACCCTTCTGCTGCTGCTTGTTTGTTTGTTTGTTCGTTGCAGGGAGTGATTATTCTCATCGTCTACTTCAACAGCGGCTCAGGTGGGTTGCAAATTCCCAGCTTCGGTACGCGTTTTCCTTGCCGTGTGTCTCTGTAATTGCTGTGTAGATTGCAAAATGGCTGGCAAAACAGTAGCAGTGCCATGAAGCATCTCTGTTTCTTGTTCTCTGCTCTGCTCTGCTTTGAACTGAACTTGTTTCAGTTAGCAACTCCATACTGAATTTGAGAGTATGGGTGCTTTTAATGATGTTATTGTGATAATGTGTCTAGAGTAGAATTGTACTGTACCAGCCGTTTATAGATTAATTGTTCATACACACTTCATTCGAATGTAAACTCGTTGTCACATGCTCAAACAGTGTTGGGGTTTCTATGACTGTTATATGGTGTTATGAATATACTTTGTGATTGAAGTTACTGGTTTGTGGTCTGCTCTCAATGAGAAAGATGTAAATATTGTGATCTAATACTTCTTGTTTTGACTCTTTCTCCAATGGCCAGGTGTAACTGTTACGAGCAGAGAATCTGTGAGCAGAGCTGAAGGTATATAATTCTTTTATGTCGCTGTTCTGTGTGTCAAGCCGAATACTGCTCTTATTTATAGAGTGCCCTGATGCAAGTTTCTGAATTATGCCTCCTGAACTTGCGAGTTAGGATAAGTTGTGAACGTTTTAACTTTAACTCGAAACTGTTCCCTTTTCTGTCTGATTCAAGCTTACTCTTGTTAGAATGTATTGTGCAGTTGTTGTTTCAAACTGTTTTGCTACAAGTACCATAATTTGCATTGATTTCGAAATAAATAAATAATTTGCATTGAAGATACTATATTCTGTTGTCTTATCATTGTTTACTAGCACTACAGCACATAATGCTCACATGAGACATCCACATTATATGTGTTGATTTGATAATAGGAGTGTCCTATCCTGCGTTTTGACTCTTATCTATATTTATTCTTCTAGCCTCCTAGTTTGTTTGTTACTGGGCTGTCTTTAGTTTTCACTAGGAGATGTAATAGTGGATATTAATATGCTCACACAACAAGGAAACTGTATCTTACCAACATAATTTTGTCGTGTGGTTTGCTCTAATGCAGGAAATTTGTTATCCTTGTTCACTCTATTATCATAATCGTCAGAATAGCCAAGTAGTGAATCCCCAAAGTTATAATAAACTACTCCCTCCGTCCCACAATATAAGACGTTTTTAGAAGTTATGTTAGCTTTCAAAAACGTCTTATAATAAACTATCTCAGAAATGGTTAATTATCAGCTTGTTACAGGCCAACGCAGATATTTTACAGTGGCCTGGTCTTCAGTGAGCATTGATGTTTGCTTGATCTGATTGTGTTGTGTGTTACTGTCTTCTTTGTATTTTGTTTCCCAGATCATGACTGGGAGGAATTGTATGGTCCTCCTTTAATTATCTCCTTTGTTTTGCATTTGCATCCAGGTTCTTGCACATCAGAAGTTATCGAGGCACTTCCTTATCTTAAAAAGGCGTATGGCAGTGCTATGCAGAAGGTTCTCCATGTAGGCCCAGATAGTTGTACAGTAGTTTCTAACTTGTTGAAAGAAGGGAAGGAAGCATGGGGAGTGGAGCCTTATGATTTGGACGATGCTGATAGTAGCTGCAAAAGCCTTGTGCGCAAGGGCTTTGTCCGTTTGTCTGATATCAAGTTCTCTCTTCCATACCGCCCAGATTCTTTTAACCTTGTTGTCGTGTCAGATGCTTTGGATTATCTGACCCCAAGGTATCTGAACAAAACACTTCCCGATTTAGCAAGGGTCTCCACCGATGGCCTTGTTATCTTTACTGGTATGTCCTTTTCTTTTCATTTTGGGATATTTACTTCCTTTTCTTTGGGAGGACCTTTGTTTTATGTATAGTTGCATGCATTTGTTTCATCTTCAGAGTAAAAGATAATTTCCTTCTTAAATTTTTATCAAATGTTAGTTTTGTTAGGCCTAAAACTTACTATAAATGATAACATTTATAGATGTTTCCTTCGTTTCCAGTATAGATGTTTCTAAACATATTGGTGCCAAACTGTAGAAAGTTTGGCCGCGGACGTCCTGAAATGCCTCCCTTTTCTGACTTGTTAGGGAATAGTAGTACAGGTTGATGTTTGTATTTATACAATATTATTTAATGATCATTAGTTCTGTGGTATATGTACATGTTTTGCTTTTGTCTTGTGGATGATATAAAATATCCAAGCTAATATTTATTTCTGTTACTCTTATCCAGGCAATCCAGGACAGCAGAAGGCTAAAGTTTCTGAGCTACCAAAATTTGGAAGACCGGTACGTACAAATGACTTCTCATTGCTGGCATGGTGGCCTTAAGAAATGTTTCCTATATGACATCAAGTTCATGATAAGCTAAAACAAATTGAACACATTTCATGCTCGTGACCCAAAACGGAATCATTATAAATCACTGAATAGTTCTGTGGTTACCCTATAGATTAATAGTCACCCAGTGATCCGTGCTTATGCTTTACCAAATCCTGCTGATGTGGCATTTTTATGTTTGGATACATCACATCATAGAATGAATGTTAACCACGGTTCTGACCTACCGTGTTGCACTGCAGTATTGCATATTGCCAAGTCTGCTAGGCTGTACATTTGTGCTATTGATTGTGAGATTTGTCTGTAGTACGTGATGTAGTGCAAGTATTCACATGCTCCAGAACCTATATATAGATTCAATTGCACCTGACTGAAGGTTGTGAAATTCTGATTATACTTTTTCGACCCAGGCAACATAGATGCCTTGACTGACAACACCTGCTGTGTTTGTGTTGTTGACAGGCAAAGTTGCGGAGTAATTCATGGTGGACGCGCTACTTTATCCAGACAGGCTTGACAGAGAACGAAGGGCCATTGAAGAAGTTTGAGCAGGCTGCTTCCAAGGGCAACTACGAACCGGGCTGTCAAATCTTCCACCTCAGCTCATAGTATCTTGCCGGCCGGGGCATCGTCTATCCATGACACCTTGGATCACCTCCACACCGTTTTTGTAAGCAATATCATCCCCCGCCCATCTCCATCCCCCGCCAACTCTGTGCGGAGGAACTGTGTCACACGAAGAGAGCCAGCCCTTCTGCCGTAGGTAGCTTGTGTAGAGAGGCTTTACCAACTGTTGCTAGAAGATTCTTTCTGGAGATTAAATTATGTGTTATTATTAAGCAAGCAAGGCCGGACGACAGATATATATGCGAGAACTTTACTACACTGTTGTACTATGTGTTACATTATTGGGTGTCAAATGTAAAACTCCTCCCAAGGGAGGCTGATTGTCATGTGTCATGTCCCTTTCTTGTTACTTGGATGGGTGTCATTGTCGTAATTTGGATGATGCTTGAGGTGGACCGGTTCCTTTGGGTTCAGATACTTGAGAAGGATGGTCTACCAGACATAGGTCTTAAGCATAGATATACTGTAGTAGTATGTTCTGCAATGGCAGGTTTAGTAGAGGTCCTAATTTGAAGCCTCACTTACAACAGTGGATAACCAACCCCATTAGACTATGTCATGAGCTGAGGTAAGATGTCCAAACCAAATGTCTGTATTATATTTTTGTTCTTTGTATTGCCCTTCTTGAAACAGAACTACTAGCAGGTTTGTTCTGTCTCTGACTTGTACACACATTGCATATTCAATTATTCCATACCTGTCGCATGCATAGAGAATTGCATCTTGTCCTCTCTTGAATTGCAGACATCAACTTCCCCGGCCCTCACAAAATTCATTTCCTCCACAGGCATGCAACCCATCACCATCATCATGACATCACCCATCTCTCCTCCCGCTCTCATTGACCACTTCAGTTAGCAAGCTAAGCAAGGCCGTAATCATCCGCTAACCTTTGATTAGCTAAGAAGACTCAAAGCACATCTTAACACATACCTTTGTCATAGCTGCCTGCTTATAAAACCCCGTACGACAATCCTTTGCCTCTTATCCTTCGCTTCTGCGACCATCCAAGTCGAAAAACAAACACAAGAGTCATGGAAGGCTTGCTGCCGTTCCTGTACAGGGCCATCATCCTCCACTACGCCCAAGGCGGGTGGCAGACGCCCACGGGCGACAGCCCCTTCTTCCACGGCGACTCGCCTTCGGCCTCGCGGTACTACTACGTCCGCCTTGCTGGCGGGGGCGATGACTCTGCCCGGCTCCGGTTCGCCCCCGCTTCTCCGGACAGCCACGGCGCGTTCCTGTGATGGAGTGAATGGATCAGCATGCATCTTCTCTCGTTTCCGGGTCATTATTCTTCTTCTTCTTCTTCTTCTTCCTGGAGTGGGTGTATGGTATGGATGACCTCTGGGTGTTGTATGGTACGGTTCCGTGGTTTCGGACCGCAGGAAAACATACTGGATCAATGATTCACAGTACTATAGCACTACCTCTTTATCAGAATATAAGACGTTTTCGCAGTTAAAGCATAACTCTGAACTATATATATAGGAGTATATATATTGCACGATCGACCCCTGCAAGGCAGAACTATATATATACACACGCACACGCTTGTTAGAGCGTAGTGATTCCGAATGAATGAGTATGCCTGTCTGCCTGCTTTGCTGAGTTACTCTCCCTGTGTAACTCTGAACTTTCTTCCTCTCTTGATAAAGATTGGTCGTTCGCCTTTTGTTCGGAAACTAGTCACTGAAGCACATGAACATAGAGGGTGATGTAAACTCATAGCCAAAATTTTCATCATCGTCATCATCATGGTATCTTTACAACCGATCGACTGGGGATTGTCACATAACATAAGCACAAGCTGCAACGAACTCAACACCCCCAGCTGCTAGTACTGCTAATTTGGGCCCCAGCTCACTCTGTGCGTTCGATTTATTTGGTTTACATGGTTCGGTTTATACGGTTTTTTGGTTTGTATGGTATTAATACTTCGATAAATACGGTATGAAATTAAAATACGGTTCGGTTTTGGTATATACCAAATTATTTCTGTATGGTTTCAGTATATACAATAATAACCAAAGTTGACGCGAATTTGAAAATGATGTAATAACAATTTAAAATTTATGACTCGAAACACATACTATTTTACACAAATAGTATATAACTATATATACAAGTATATATGCATGAGAGGGTTTATTCCTTGATAGTTATGGACATTCTTAGCATTTTTTAAAGAGAAAAATGACTATGTTACGAGAAAATGTACATGCTTGGCAGTGAATTTGACTCATGTAGAAGAAAAATGATAACTCGTATGGTTGTTCGCCTCAAGAAATATAAATTTAATTTTTACTTCGGTTTATTCGATTAACCATGGTTTTTCGGTATATACCATAAAAACCAAAGTTCAAAACGGTATGAAAAGTTCATAACAAATTAAAACCATAAACCATAAAAACCGTAAAATTGGTTCGGTTTGGTTTATTTTCGGTATGGTTTTTCGGTTCGGTTTGATGATGCATAGAGTGAGCCCCGGCAGCTAAGCTACATGTCCGTCTTCAGCTAGTCTTCAGCTCCTCCTCGGTCTTCTCCGCCCGCCGCCTCTCCTCCATGGCCATGAGAATATTCG
Source organism: Aegilops longissima (assembly GCA_021605205.1). Lineage (NCBI taxonomy): Eukaryota > Viridiplantae > Streptophyta > Magnoliopsida > Poales > Poaceae > Aegilops > Aegilops longissima. The sequence continues at coordinate 35,853,028 of CM038678.1, read as the reverse complement.
ATCACGAGGTAAAGGTGATGTGCCGGCGACGTCAGGTCTCTGACGTGGGATGCCTGTCAAAATCAACTTATTATTAAGTGGGATATGTGGGTTTAGTGGGATACCTTCCATTGCTATAGATTTCCTCTCCATTGCTGGTACAGGATGGATCATGTGCTGCTATGCACTTTCCTCTACCTTCAGACTGCTGGCTCAATGATGCCAGTGCCTGAAGAACACACAAAAAACTCATTGTAATTGTTACTATTAAGTATTAACAAATAAAGCGATCTTCATTCCCTGTATGGAATCATGTCACATAGTAACAGATTGTTTTATTGAGTTACCAACAAGAAACTCATGTCATTGGGAAAGTTTCAGAAAATAAAGGGCAACGCGGTCCAATTCTTCTAGCATGGAGCAGGAACATGGAAAAATAGCATACTCCCCAAAACAAAAAATCTGATGGACAGCATGGAGCATGGATCTTCTACTAGATGTGGGCGAAAAATCAACTACTTCTCCATTTCTACGACAAGTAATTCTGAACGGAGGGAGTATGACACAGTTGGGAGCAAACTGATGGTAAACATGGACGACGCTTTGTACAAACTTCCTCAAGATTATTAACAGAAAATACATAAGTTTACTGGGAGCGTAACAATTTTTCCCCAGATTCTTATTTAAGTCGCAGTGCACTAGTACAACACACAAAAATAAGCTACATTAGTATAGCAGTTACTAGTCAGTATTAATAGACACAAATTACCAAGACCTGCTAACTTTCAGTGGGCTAGCAAAACTGCTTGCATTCAGAAACTGAGAAGACAGTCTCTGCTGCGTAATTATATGATCGATGCTCATAGAAACAGAAACAATAGCTGAGGCGGCAGTGCAACTGCTTATCATCCCAGGACAGTGACAATTACTGATATAATTCTTAGTTACCATCACTTATTCCAAGTTCTCAAGGAACAATTCTTTTCAGTCTTCTGCTGCAAACCAAATCAAATCACTTGTTTGACATGCCCGCAACTGCTACTGCATTTTTGTACAACGTTTTGCTTGGGACTAACACAGATTTTTCATCATAACTTTGAGGTAAGTTGCCTTACTTTCCCTTACTTAATCTGGTACATTTGCATGCCTAACAGTAATTTATCAACAAACCAATAATTTGAGGCGATCAAAGTATCCGCAAGATATATAGTGATGTGAAACCATTCATTACCTCATAATCCAAGTTACTGTCAAAACAACTCGTCACAAAGAAGAAATATCCACTGCTATTGCTGTCAGGTGTTGGTTTCCATGGGGCCGCAACGAGGCTCGGAACACAGCAAAGCCGGTACTGTGTCGTGAAGGGTTGTGCATAAGATCAGGAGGCTCATATTGATAAGATCCAACAGGTGTGAGCCATCATCGTCAGTGCCAAGATGGTTACAGTAGTAATCTTGATGCTGCAGTACTGTTTCATTGATGATCAAATGATGGGAGTGGGGGTGGTTATTACGTGGCAATGAGTGATGTCCTGGCTTGCTTTGACCAGATTCTTCAAGGCGTCACCATCCCAGAACTGGCTCAAGCAATAGCTGAGGTTTGACAAGGTCCAGAACAACTGATTTGCTCTCAGGCACAAAACTGACTGACAGAAACATATAACCAAACAATGACCGGCATAGTAAACTTAATCTAGCAACAGAAATCTGCAAGTGCTCCAATCTTAAGAAGAAGAGCAACCAGATGAACATAACACATTAAGCTTCAACAAAGAAGCTCAAATCACAAAGCATCAAAGAGTAAAAGGATGATAACACCAAGCAAAACATCCACTTGACGATAACGATTCAGTTTGACAAGGAATTACAGAATTGTGCACTCAAATTCAGCTACTCCTTGGAAATTTGAACTAAATCAGCGACAATTAATATGGACCGGAGGAAGTACTTAATTTTGATTTTGGATAACAATCACAATGTTACATTTGAAGATACAAATGGTAGGAGACTAACTTGAGGTGATAGCTGAGGAGCTTCATTCGGCTGGGTCCCAACGGCTCAAAGTCAGCAAGGATCTCATGCTCTGGGAGATTCGCTGGCAAAGTCACCATTTGGTGACTTCCATGCTGTGGCGGAATGGATATGCATCTCATCTCCTTGACTTGAGGATTATCCTGTGGACTCAGCCCATACAGGAAACCTGCAACCTGTGTCCGTAGATCTGCTATGCATATCAAATTCTTCAATATATTCTTTGGCATGATGTAAGTATAGCCAGTCTCCTGTAAACAAAATGTACACAAAGTCAGTAGCCTTTTGACCATTGTTATTTGGCGATTTTATGGGCAAATCGAAGAACATAAATTGCTCCTCTGACATTTATATCATCCGAGTTAACATAAATGTGGTTGAAACGGAAATACAGGTTCATAGCAGAGATGGCCCTGACACGCGAATCTGTCTTCGATGCAAATGCTGCTTGCTCATACCGTTGTCACAATAATTGGCTTTGACTTCCAAGGGATCCAACATACCCTTCCTTGTCACAATAACTTGCTTTGTCCTGCCCATACACTTGTGTGGATGACCTGCAGATTATAATGCATTTTCATTCAAGTCTTCCAAGTTGTGATACTGCGCAGTATGCCATAACTGCAAGAAAACTAGAGCTAAAAGCAAAACAAAGGGAACAAACCTTCAGAAATAGTTGGTTGACCAGTTCTTGGATTGAAAATAAAGATAGCACCATTGATTGGTTTGGCCGTCAGGTTACCCTCGGTTTTGTGAATGGTAACTCGATAGACATTTGTGTCATCCACAAACCGTACGATTTGATTGCTGAATATATCTCCGTACCGTAGTTCTATGAAGACAAATATGGCTCGGTGGGCGGTGGGTTCAGATGAATACAACTAAAGACCCTTTCTTATTCTCTCTCTCAGCACATACAAAGCAGGATTTAACTGTCAAAAGAGAAAATAAACAAGCATGTCATTTACTGTATTAAATAAGACATTTTTTACTACAACAGAGATATCTAGATTTGTTACAGTTAGCATGGTTATTACCTTCATGATCTTGTGCATTGCTTGCTGAAGGAGGGGCTTTGACCCGGGGAACCACTTACCAAAAGCCAAGTGCAAATTATAAACTAGATCAAGTCCAGTCATCACCCCTGCAATTAATATTAATCAACATTAAGCACAGAAGACTCAGACAAGGCAAGAAATTGATAATCAGTGGACACTCAAAATCATACCGGTCCGAGAATGGTAGATGGACAAATTATCTGTTGTGTAGTCCATAAATTTTGCTCTTGCGTAACGTTCTATGTCGTGTGAATTGTAGTCTCCCCATCTTGGTTGCACATCAATCCAGTGCTTGTTACTGGCTTTCTGATCGAAGACATCCTTTGACTCACAAACTAAGCTTGGTTTGGACATCTGCCATCTATGTGCAGCAAAAAGGAAATCTGCACATGAACTGTTCATCTTGCAACTCTTCCTTGGATGTATTGTCTCCTTCTGTACTGTCTCAATCTCCAGCGCATCCAACTCCTGACCCAGAACTTGGCAAAGATCCATAGCAACACTTTCATGGACCTTGTGCCAAAGATGTGCATAGGGAATAGTTGGATAAATAGCAACTGCTTCTTCAGGTGTCACATATGGCCCATCTTTCAAGTAGTTGTTCTGCCTTCAGCCACAAATTAGTTGACCTTCCAAGATTTTGGCGGCAGACAGTCTTGTCAACTGTAGCACCACGCCGGATACGCTCACGACATTTGTCCACCAATCTCAGTTCTCAATACGGGGCCTTCCAGCAGCGTCATGCCTCACTAGGATGCTGCAGTGTATATTCCGGGCCTTGTTTTGCTTGATGCCCTCTGACTCTGCATTTTGCTCTACCAGAAGGCTACTGGCGAGTGATGATTCTGGCTTCAGATTGTATGATGGTGCTGAACAAGCTACAGGCCGCAGCTAGTTGCTGATTCGACTTCCATTGCTGTTCAGATTCAGAGTTGTTTTATCTCTCATGTTAATTGTATCTGTAGTAAGAATGTACAAGAATCTGTTGTGACACTCCAAGCTCTCGGTGCATTCGAAACCAGCCGTGCAGAACTTGGAAGTAGGCTCTTCACTCAATGATCGCTATGGATTTTGTTCAGGAGGGCCCTTGGGAGGAAGGAGGGGATGCGGACAATGTGTGGATGAAGATGGCGACTTGCACTCGTAAGGTGGCATCGGAGGAGTTTGGAGTGTCCAAGGGGAGGAGAAGCGAAGATAAGGATATCTGTGGTGGAATGATGTTGCCCAGAAAGCGATTAAAGAGAAAGATTGCTTCTGACGCCTATACCTAGATAGGAGTGCGGACAACATAGAGAAGTACAAGATGGCGAAGAAGGCTGCAAAGCGAGCTGTCAGTGAAGCGAGGTTTCGGGCATATGAGGACCTCTACCAACGGTTAGGCACAAAGGAAGGAGAAAGGGACATCTATAAGATGGCCAAAATCCGAGAGAGGAAGACGAGGGATATTGGCCAAGTCAAATGCATCAAGAACGGAGCAAACCAACTCTTGGTGAAGGACGAGGAGATTAAGCATAGATGGCGGGAGTACTTTGACAAGCTGTTCAATCGGGAGAATGAGAGTTCTACCATTGAACTGGACGACTCCCTTGATGAGACCGGCACGCGTTATGTGCGGCGAATCCAGGAGTTTGAGGTCAAGGAGGCGTTAAAAAAGATGAAAGGAGGCAAGCCGATGGGCCCTGATTGTATCCCCATTGAGGTGTGGAAAGGCCTCGGGGACATAGCGATAGTATGGCTAACCAATCTTTTCAACCTCATTTTTCGTGCAAACAAGATGCCAGAAGAATGGAGACGGAGTATATTAGTACCAATCTTCAAGAACAAGGGGTATGTTCAGAGCTGTACTAATTACCGTGGAATTAAGCTGATGAGTCATACAATGAAGCTATGGGAGAGAGTCATTGAGCACCGCTTAAGAAGCCATTTTCTTGGTACGACAACTTATGGAGAGATATAGGGAGCAAAAGAATGACTTGCATATGGTGTTCATTGACTTGGAGAAGGCCTATGATAAGATACCACGGAATATCATGTGGTGGGCTTTGGAGAAATACAAAGTCCTAGCAAAGTACATTACCCTCATCAAGGACATGTACGATAATGTTGTGACAAGTGTTCGAACAAGTGATGTCGACACTGGTGACTTCCCGATTAAGATAGGACTGCATCGGGGGTAAGCTTTGAGCCCTTATCTTTTTTGCCTTGGTGATGGATGAGGTCACAAGGGATATACAAGAAGGTATCCCATGGTGTATGCTCTTTGCGGATGATGTCGTGCTAGTTGACGATAGTCGGATGGGGGTAAATAGGAAGTTATGGAGACAAACCTTGGAATCGAAAGGGTTTAGGCTTAGTAGGACTAAAACCGAGTACATGATGTGCGGTTTCAGTACTACTAGGTGTGAGGAGGAGGAGGAGGTTAGCCTTGATGGGCAGGTGGTACCTCAGAAGGACACCATTTGATATTTGGGGTCAATGTTGCAAGAGGATGGGGGTATTGATGAAGATGTGAACCATTGAATTAAAGCCGGATGGATGAAGTGGCGCCAAGCTTCTGGCATTCTCTGTGACAATAGAGTGCCGCAAAAGCTAAAAGGCAAGTTCTACAGGACGGCTGTTCGACCCGCAATGTTGTATGGCGCTAAGTGTTGGCCGACTAAAAGGCGGCATGTTCAACAGTTAGGTGTGGCGGAGATGCGTATGTTGAGATGGATGTGTGGCCACACGAGGAAGGATAGAGTTCAGAATAATGATATACGAGATAGAGTTGGGGTAGCACTAATTGAAGAGAAGCTTGTCCAACATCATCTGAGATGGTTTGGGCATATTCAGTGCAGGCCTCCAGAAGCTCCAGTGCATAGCGGACGGCTAAAGCGTGCGGAGAATGTCAAGAGAGGTCGGGGTAGACCGAATTTGACATGGGAGGAGTCCGTTAAGAGAGACCTAAAGGATTGGAGTATCACCAAAGAACTAGCTATGAACAGGGGTGCGTGGAAGCTTGCTATCCATGTGCCAGAGCCATGAGTTGGTCGCGAGATCTTATGGGTTTCACCTCTAGCCTACCCCAACTTGTTTGGGGCTAAAGGATTTCTTGTTGTTGTTGTTGTTGTTGTTGTTGTTTGTAGGTTTAGGCCAAAACAACATGCTTCGGAATTCACCATGGCAGTTAGATTCTTTGGTTCCAAAGTATGCCCTTCCGCGACGATGGTGATTTGCCAGGGCGGCTTTGAAGTGCTCAGAATCTCACAACTGGGACGCCAACATAAGCCAGAGGCGAGGTCAACACCGAAGGTTGCTAGCATATCCATTGAAACTAGGTGTAGACCTAAGATCTCATAATCCACCAAACATATTTGACTATCCCCTAAAGACCACAATCACCTAATTGAATCTAGCTAAACTCTTATAATCCATCGTGAAATGGGGTTCAACATCATAATTACCTTAACAAATACAAATTCCTCAAAAATTAATTAAAAATATGTTTATCCACCGATAAAATAATCAAATCCCATACACAACCAACCATTTTTTACTATCTCCTCAAGATTACAATCTACTAATTAAATCAATCAAAAACTCATAATCCATCATAAAATTTCCTTCAAGATCAAAATCACCTAACTAAATCCAAATTATTTCAAGATTTAACTAAAAATATGTTTATCCACCAATATAATACTAGTCATGCTCATACTAGTCCTAAAATCTCATAATCCACCGAACATCTTTGACTATCTCCACAAAATCACAATCACTTAAGTAGATCTACCGAAAACTCATAATCCATCGCCAAATTTGCTTCAAGATGACAATCACCTAACTGAATCCAAATTGTTTAAGCTTAACGAAAGATATGTTTATCCACCAATATAATATAGCCATGCTCATACTAGACTTAAAATCTCATAATCCACCGAAGATCTTTAACTACCTCCTCAAGATCACAATCTACAAACTAAATCCACCAAAAACTCATAATCCATCGTCAAATTTGCTTCAAGATAACAATCACATAAGTAAATCCAAATTCTTCCAAAATTAATTGAAGATATGTTAATCTACCAATATAAAAGTAGGCATGCCCATAATATACCTAAAATCACATAATACACCAAACACTTTGATTGTCGGCTCAATAGCACAATCACCTAACTAAATCCACCTAGAATCTTATAATCCACCATGAAATTTAGTTGAGGATCACAATCACCTAACAAAATCTAAATTGTTCCAAGATTAACTAAATATTTGTTTATCCAATAATATAATAATCATCATGCTCACATATTAGCCCTAAAAACTCATAATCCACCTAACATCTTCTCAAGATTATAATCACCTACCTAAATCAACCTAAAATTTTGTAATTCACCGTGCATTTTTGTTCAAGATCACAAGCACCTAACTAAATATAAATTTTTACAAATTGCTTGAAGGGTTGTTTATTCAGTAATATAATAATCACCATGCTCACCTAATAGGTTTAAAATCTCATAATCTACTGAATATATTTGACTATCTTATCAAGATCACAATCACCTAACTAAATCCACCTAAAATCTCATAATTTACGGATAAATCTGCTTCAAGATCACAATCATGTAACTAAATCCAATGTGTTCCAAAATTAATTGAAGATCTGTATATCCACCAATATATTGATCACCATGCTCACGTACTAGACGTAAAATCTCATAATCCACCGAACAATCACCTAACTAAATCCAAAGTGTTCCAAGATTAATTTAAGATTTGTTTATACATCAATATAATAATCACAATGCTCACGTACTAGACCTACAATCTCATAGTCCACCAAATATTTCAGACAACTCCTGAAGACCACAATCACCTAACTAAATCCACCAAAATTTATAATCCATCATCAAATGTGCTTCAAGATCAATTAGCTAACTGAATCCAATTTGATCCAAATTAATTGAATATATGTTTATCCACCAATATAATAGTAGTAAACCTAAGATGTAACAATCCATCGATCATCTATGACTATCTCCCCAAGATCACAATCATGTAACTAAATCCACCTAAAATATCATAACTCACTAACAAATTTGCTTAAAGATCACAATGTCCTAAGTAAATAAAAGTGTTCTAAGATTAAATAGGCATATGTTTATCCACCAATAAAATAATCCCCATTCTCACGTATTAATCTAAAATCTGATACTCCACCATGAAATTAGATCGAGATCACAATCACCTAACTAAATCTAAATTGTTCCAGCATTAATTAAATCAAATCTCAAATTTTGTTTATCCTCCAACAGAATAATCAAATCTCACAATCCACCGAACATTTTTTACTATCTCCTCAAAATCACAATCACCTAATTAAATCCATCAAAAACTCATAATCTATCGTCAAATTTGCTTCAACATCAAAATCACATAACTAAATCCAAATTATTTCAAAATTAATGGAAAGTATGTTTATCCACCAATATAATAGTAGTCATGCTCATACTAGAACTAAATCTCATAATCCACCTAACATCTTTGACTATCTCCTCGGGATCACAGTCACCTAAGTAGATCCACCAAAAACTCATAATACATCGTCAAATTTGCTTCAAGATGAGAATCACCTAACTTAATCGAAATTGTTCCAAGAATAACGAAAGATATGTTTATCAACCAATATAATATGGGCATGCTCATACTAGACTTATAATCTCATAATCCATCAAACATCTTGAACTATCTCCTAAAGACCACAATCACCAAACTAAATCCACCAAAAACTCATAATACACCAAACGTCTTTCACTATCTCTTAACTAAATCCAAAGTGTTCCAAAATTAATTGAAAATATGTTTATCCACCAACATAATCACCATTCTCATGTACTAGACCTAAAACATCATAATCCACCGAACATTTTTTACCATCTCCTCAAAATCACAACCACGTACTTAAATCCATCAAAAACTCATAATTCATCGTCAAATTTGCTTCAAGATCACAATCACCTTACTAAATTAAAAAAATCCAAGATTAATTGAAAACATGGTTATCAACCATTACAATAGTAGTCATGCTCATACTAGTCCTAAAACCTCATAATACACCGAACATATTTGTCTATCTACTCAAGATCACAATCACCTAACTAAATCCATCAAAACCTCAAAATCCATCATCAAATTTGCTTCAAGATGACAATCATCTAAATAAATCGAAATTATTCCAAGATTAACAGAAGATATGTTTATTAATTCATATAATAGTAGACATGCTTATATTATATCAAATCTCATAATACATGGAACAACTTTGAGTATCTTCTCAAGATAAGAATCACCTAACTAAATCCAGGATAAGATATCATAATCAATCGTGAAATTTAATTTAAAAATTACAATTACCTAACTAAATCCAAAGTGTTCCAAGATTAATGATATGTTTATCCATCAATATAATAATCAGCATTCTCGCGTACTAGACCTAAAATCTCATAATACATCGAACATTTTTTTAATATCTCCTCAAGATCACAATCACCTAATCAAATCCATAAAAAACTCATAATCCATCGTCAAATTTGTTTCAAGATCAAAATCACATGACTAAGTCCTAATTATTCCAAGATTAATTCAAAATATGTTTATCCACCTATATAATAGTAGCCATGCTCATACTGGACCTAAAATCTCATAATCCACAGAACATCTTTGACAATCACCTCAAGACCACAATCACCTAAGTAGATCCACAAAAAACTCATAATACATCGTCAAATTTGTTTCAAAATGGCAATCACCTAAGTAAATCCAGATTGTTCCAGAATTAACGAAAGATATGTTTATTAACCAATATAATAGTCATGCTCATACTAGACTTAAAATCTCAGAATCCACCGAACATCTTTAACTATCTCCTCAAGATCACAATCACCGAACTAAATCCACCAAAAACACATAATCCATCGAACATCTTTGACTATCTTCTCAAAACCACAATGACCAAACAAAATCCACTAAAAACTCATAAACCATCATCAAATTTGCTTCAAGATGATAATCACCTAACTAAATCCAAGTTGTTCCAAGATTAATTGAAGATATGTTGATCCACCAACATAAAAGTAGTCATGCTCATACTAACCCTAAAATCTCATAATCCAGTAAACTTCTTTGACTATCTCCTCAGAATCACAGTGACCTAACTAAACCGCTAAAAACTCATAAACCATCGTCAAGTTTGTTTCAAGATGATAATCGCCTAACTAAATCGAAGTTCTTCCAACATTAACTAAAGATATGTTTATCCACCAACATAATAGTAGGCATGCTCATTATACTAGACCATAAATCTCATAATCCACCATACATATTTGACTATCTCCTCAAGATCACAATCGCCTAACTAAATCCACCGGCAAATTTGCTTCAAGATCACAATCACCTACCTAAATTCAAATTATTTCAAGGTTAATTGAAAATATGTTTATCCACCAATATAATAGTAGTCATGCTCATACTAGACCCAAAATTTCATAATCCACCGAACATCTTTGACTATCTCCACATGATCACAATCACCTAAGTAGATCCACCAAAACTCACAATCCATCGTCAAATTTGCATCAAGGTGACAATCACCTAACTAAATCCAAATTATTCTAAATTAACGAAAGATATGTTTATCCATTAATATAATATAGCTATGCTATAATAGACTTAAAATCTCATAATCAACCAAAGATCTTTGACTATCTCTTAACTAAATTCAAAGTGTTTCAAAATTAATTGAAAATTTGCTTATCCACCAACATAATCACCTTCTCATGTACTAGACCTAAAATCCCGTAGTCCACCAAACATTTTGACCATTTCCTCAAAATCACAATCGCGTACTTAAATCCATCAAAAACTCATAATCCATCGTCAAATTTGCTTCAAGATCACAATCACCTAACTAAATCCAAAAAAATTAAGATTAATTAAAAACATGTTTATCAACAAATATAGTAGTAATCATGCTTATACTAGTCCTAAAACCTCATAATCCACCGAATCTTTGTCTATCTACTCAAGATCACAATCACCTAACTAAATCCATCAAAATCTCACAATCACCTAAATAAATCCAAATTATTCCAACATTAACTAAAGATATGTTTATTTATTCATATAATAGTAGACATGCTTATACTATATCTAAAATTCTCATAATCCATGGAACATCTTTGACTATCTTCTCAAAATGATAATCACCTAACTAAATCCATGCTAAGATATCATAATCCATCATGAAATTTGGTGTAAAAATCACAATCACCTAACTAAACCCAAAGTGTTCCAAGATTAATTGAAGATTGTTTATCCACCAATATAATAATCACCACTCTCACGTACTAGACCTAAAGTCTCATAATCCACCGAACATTTTTGAATATCTCCTCAAGATCACGTTAAATCCATCAAAAACTCATATTCCATTGTCAAATTTGCTTCAAGATTAAAATCACATAACTAAATCCAAATTATTTCAAGATTAATTGAAAATACGTGTATCCATCAATATAATAGTAGTCATGCTCATACTAGACCTAAAAATCTCATAATCCACCGAACATCTTTAACTATCTCCTCAAGATCACAATCACCTAAGTAGATCCACCAAAAACTCATAATCCATCGCCAAATTTGCTTCAAGATGACAATCACCTAACTGAATCCAGATTGTTCCAAGATTAACGAAAGATATGCTTATCAACCAATATAATATGGTCAAGCTATACTATACTTAAAATCTCATAATCGACCAAACTATATCCTCAAGATCACAATCACCGAACTAAATCCACCACAAACTTATAATCCACCGAACATCTTTGACTATCTTATCAAAACTATAAGATAATGAGAAAATAAAAAATAGAAGGGAAAAAAATAGACATGATATAGCAAAACTGAAAATAAAAATAGGAAGATAAGAAGAAATAAACAAGAAAAGAAAAGAACAAAAAACAAATAAAAAACAGTCGGCCCATTAAGGCTATATAGGTGCGCCTTACTCTCAATCAGCAACAAACATCTTTACAAGTGAGCCCATAGCAACCCTCCGTTGGTCGGACGCACCGAGAGGGATCAAATCTAGGGAGCTAGAAAAAAAAGGCTTGCACTCATCTATAATACCTAAATAGTTGGTCCCCACTAACTCCAATTCTCTCAACATGCAGTCCTCCACATCACCAAATATGCCACGTCATCATTCGATAACACTATTTTGTGCACGTGCATACCCCCAATTCAATTGTTTCATCGTTAATGATCCACGTCTTGGTAAGCAGTTTCTTATGTCTGATCTTGGCCCTTTTCAGTACTTTCTTAGGATAGAGGTCTCTTCTACCTCTGATGGATATATTTTTCTGATCGTGGCCGGGCTATCCTTCTTTCCTATATGTTGACGACATGATCATCAATGGTGACGACCCTGAGTATATTGCCTTTGTGAAGGCACGCCATGGTGAGCATTTTCTTATTTCTTGGGATAGATGTCTTTTCTACCTCTGAAGGTTTTATTATTTCCCAAGAAAAATATATCCAGGATGTTCTTGCTCGTGCTACTCTCACTGATGAGTGCACTGTTGAGACTCCCTTGTCTAATCAGGCGCGTTTTCGTCATCTTGGTGGGAATCTTGTTTATCTAGATGTTACTCGTCTAGATATCTCCTATCATGTCCATACTTTGAGTCAGTTTGTCTCGTGGTCCGCGTGTTGTGGATTCTTCTAATGAGCCATCTCCCTCGACTACTATGTTTTCTTTTGTTGGCAACGCACCACCTCCAACCCAGCCTACTTATGGCTTCCGAGCTCCCCACTTCTGCCTATTGACCGCTATGGTTATTGCGCAACTCTTCCAGAGACGACTTCTTATCGTGAGGTTGTTGTTCACCCCGAATGGTTGTATGTGATGGCATCAAAGATTGATGCTCTTACCCGCATCGGCATGTGGAACCTCATTTCCCTCGTGCTCGTCTCATAACTAGTAAGTGGGTCTACAAGATTAAGACTGGTGATTCTCTTGAGTGTTACAAAACTTGTCTAGTGGTGAGAACATGGTCATGACTATGATGAGACATTTGCTCCTATATGGCCCCACATGACCACTCTTCGCATACTTTTCAATGTGGCTTCTATTCGCCATTGGTCTGTCTCTCGTGATGTCAATGCCTACAGGTAGCCACCACCTGGGTTCTCTTCCTGATGACATGGTTTCTTGTCTTCGTCACTATCTATATGCCCTAAGCAAACCCCTCCTGCCTGGTTTGAGCGTGTCGCCTCAATGGTGATTGCGGCTGGTTTTTGGCAAGTGCTCATGGTCCTGCATTTTCGGTCCACCATTCAACTTGTGGTCAAATAGTCTACATGTCTATCATCACTAGCGACGACTCGAAGTACATTGCCTTTGTGAAGGCTCGTCATAGTGAATTTCTTACTTATGATCTTCGTCCTCTTCGCTACTTCCTTGAGATTGAGGTTTGTTCTACCTCTAATGGCTTCTTTATTTCCTGCACTTTCGGTCCACCATTCAACTTGTGGTTGAACACTTCTACATGTCGATCATCACTGGCGATGACTCTAAGTACATTGCCTTTATGAAGGCTCGTCATAGTGAACTTCTTATGTATGATCTTGGTCCTCTTTGCTACTTCCTTCAGATCTTCTTGCTCGTGCTGCTCTTACTCATGAGCGCACTATTGCGACTCCTATGAAGTCAACATCCACCTTTGTGTCCACCTTCGTTCATTGCCAGTCTGGATGGGCACCCTTTGCCTTGCTGCAGGTTGCTATGGGTGCTGTCTCAATCCCACATCCTGTGTTCCCTTGTTGGGCGACACCATAACCGCACGCTCGAGCACCACCAATGGTGAGCAAGAGCTCGGACAGTCGACGCGTACCTGGATTATGCACGGACGAGCCGAGGACAAGGCGCTACCTAAAGCCGGGGCCAAGGGCGCACAGTAGGAGAACCTAGGGTGCTTAATCAAGCACGTGACCCACAACCTGCAAACAGGAGAAGAACACCAATCCAAATCGGCGGGGTACGGAGAGTGTACATGCACGTGGGATGCTGGATCAAGTCCCTCAACTGCCATCGCCGCAAGTCTCTGCCTCTGTTGCCTTCTCTACCAATTATTTTCAATAGTGGCATTATCGCCTTGGGTCACTTGTGATCTCTCATACTTAGTTTGACGTGGTCTTCTTGGATCCGTCTCCGACGATGTCTCTAAACCGTCAAGGTTGTTGGCTATGTAAACATGTCCAATTACCTTATACTCATAGCGAGACAGTGTCTTAGCATTCTTTCGACCTTGTTCACTCTGATGTCGGGGGTCCATCTCCCTTTGCCTCGAAAGGAGGTCATCACTAGTGACTTCTCTCGACACAGCTGGATATACTTTATTTCTTCTCGTAGTGAGGACTTGTCTATAAGCATTTTGCGCCATGGTTCATACTCAGTTCTCTACGCCTATTCGTGCGTTCTATGATGACTATGGTGGAGAGTATATCTCCCAAGCTGTTGCGTGGAATCCTTGCTGAGCAGGGCACTCTTGCATTTGGTTCTCTTATCCAAGTGCACATGCTCAAAATGGCGTGGCTGAGCGCCAGCATCGTCACCTTCTTGAGACGGCTCGACCGTTGATGGTCACTGCCTCTCATCCGTCGCACTTTGGGGCCGAGGCTGTCTCTACTTTCATCTATCTCATCAACCTTCAACAATCCACTGCTCTACAGGGTTGTGTGACTTTCGAGCATCTATTTGATCATTTCCTTATTATTCAGCGCTTCAGTTGTTTGGTTGTGTTTGCTATGTCCTTGCCCCACGTGAACGCACCAAACTGACTGCTGCTCAATCTGTTGCGTGTCTTCTCAGGATACAACAATGAGCATAAGGGATATCGCTATTGGGATCATATTGGTCGTCGGGTGCTTCTTTTTCGGGATATGAATTTTGATGAGTCTCGTCCCTACTACCCACGTCCATCTTCCTCGACCTTTTCAGTGGACTCTTCCCACAATTTTTCCTACACTCCTACCACTCCTGTTGAGCCCTTATCCATTCATCGTACTGCTCCTGTTTCTCCGAATATTGTAGATCCAACGCCATGATCTACTATGATTTCCTCACCTCGCTTATCACAGGATTCTAAACCATCATCACTGGAGGCTTCCTTGTCTCCATCATCTTAGTTTATCCCGATGATTCCAGCTCGTATTCTTCCATCTTTTCCTCACTTTTATACACATCATCCATATGTCGTGGATGCGTCTACTGATGTACCATCTTCCCCACCTTGGCCTACTTATGGCTTGCTTCCTCGTCTGCTTCCGCCTGTTGACCGCCTTGGTCTTCCAAGCGTTGGTGCTGCTGTTCTTGAGCCAACTTCTTATCGTGATGTTCATACGAAGTGGCACCTTGCGATAACAGAGGAGATTGCTGCTCTTGAGCGCATTGGCAAGTGGGATATAGTTTCTCTTCCTCCTCGTGTTTGTCCCATCACTTGGTGGGTCTACAATGTTATGACTCACTCTGATGGTTCTCTTGAGTGTTACAAAGCTTGTCTTGTGGCTCGTAGCTTTCAGCAGGAGTATGGTCCTGATTACGAGTCCTGATTACAATGAGACTTTTTGCTCATGCAAACCATATGACCACTGCTCGCACATTTCTTGTTGTGGCCTCTGTTGTCCACGGGTCTGTCTCAGCTTGATGTTAAGAATGCCTTTCTTAATGGTGAGCTGCATGAGGAGGTTTACATGCAACCACCACCTGGGTATTCTGCTCCGGGCGACATGCTTCATTGTCTTCATCGCTCTCTCTATATCTTTAAGCAAGCCCCTTGCGCCTAGTTTGAGTGTTTTGCCTATAGGGTGGTTGTCGCTGGTTTTCAGCGAGTGCTCATGATCCTACGTTGTTTGTCTACCTTTCTGCTCATGGTAGGAGTCTTCTATATGTTGATGACATGATCATCACCGGCAAAGACCCTGAGTATATTGCCTTTGTGACGACACGTCTTATTAAAGAGTTTCTTTGCTACTTTCTTGAGTTTCGGGTCTCTTCTTGCTCAAAATTAATAATCTGTTGATCTTACTGATAAGCACTGTTGAGACTCCCATGGAGCTCAATGTTCACCTCCGTGCTACTGATGGTGACCCTTTGTCTGTCTAACGCTTTATCGTCATTTTGTTGGGAGTCTTGTCTATCTGGTTGCCACTCTTGATTAAATCCATAGTGTTTCAAAATTAATTGAAGATCTATTTATCCACCAATATAATCACCATTCTCACACACTAGACCTAAAATCTCATAATACACCGAACATTTTTTAACATCTCCTCAAAATCACAATCACATAACTAAATCTACCAAAAGCATATAATCCATCGTCAAATTTGCTTCAAGATCACAATCACCTAACTAAATCCAAAAAAATCAAGATTAATTGAAAATATGTTTATCAACCAATATAGTAGTAGTCATGCTCATACTAGACCTAAAACCTCATAATCCACCGAACATCTCTGTCTATCTACTCAAGATCACCAAACTAATCCATCAAAACCTCATAATCCATCATCAAATTTGCTTCAAGATGACAATCACCTAAATAAATCCAAATTGTTCCAAGATTAACTGAAGATATGTTTATTTATTCATATAATAGTAGAAATGCTCATACTATAACTGAAATCTCACAATCCATGGAACATATTTGACTACCTTCTCAAGATGACAATCACCTGTTCTTGAAGTATAATTTCAATACCAGAGTCTGGAATTATTTGCAGATTCAGCGATATGCCGGTCTATCTACAAAAGAGTGTATAATAATGGCTGCCAAAAGAGGGTTCCAGGAACCTTCTTTGAGGTTGTTTTCCTGGCTGCATGGAGTATCTTGACTACTAGAAATGATAAATTTCCAGGCATCAGAGACCCACTTTTGGCACTTGGAGGGCCAAATTCATCCATGATATTTCTTTACACTCCCATTGAATGAAGCCTGTTGTCAAGCCTCTCCTCAAGATCACAAGCACCTAATTAGATCCATTAGAAATTCATAATCCATCGTCGAATTTGCTTCAAGATAAAAATCACATAAAAAATCCAAATTAATCCAAGATTAATAATATGTTTATTCACCAATATAATAGTAGTCACGCTCATACTAGACTTAAAATCTCATAATCCACCAAAAATCTTTGATTATCTCCTCAAGATCACAATCACCTAAGTAGAGGCACAAAAACTCATAATCCATCGTCAAATTTGCTTCAAGATGACAATCACCTAACTAAATCTAAATTGTTCCAAGATTAATGGAAGATATGTTTATCAACCAATATAATATAGCCATGCTCATACTAGACTTAAAATCTCATAATCCACCGAACATCTTTGACTATCTTCTCAAGACCACAATCATCTTACTAAATCCAGGCTAAGATATCATAACTCACCATGAAATTTGGTTCAGAATTTGGTTCAGAATCACAAACATCGAACTACATTTATATTGCTCCAATATTAATAAAATATTTATTTGTCCATAAATAGAATAATCATCATGCTCACCAACTAGCCCTAAAATCTCATAATCCACCAGACATCTTTGACTATCTCCTACAAAGCACAATCACGTAACTAAATCCACTTAAAATCTCATAATGCTCCGTAAAATTTGGTTCAAAATCATAATCACTTAACTAATACATTAATTGTAATATTAATTGAAGATTCGTTATTCAACAATATAATAATCACCATGCTCACATAGTAGACTAAAATCCCATAATCACCATGAAATTTAGTTAAAGATCACAATCATCAAACTAAAGCCAAATTGTTCATAGATTAATTAAATATATGGTTATCCAACAATATAATAATCATCATGCTCACTTACTAGCTCTAAAATCTCATAATGCACCAAACATTTTTAACTATCTCCTCAAGATCACAATCACCTAACCAAATCCACATGAAATCTCATAATCCACCGTGAAATTTTCTTCAAGATCACAATCACCAAACAAATCTAAATTGTTTTAAGATTAATTAAAGATATGTTATCCATCAATATAATAATCGTCATACCCACCTGCTAGCCGTAAAATCTCATAATCCACCGTACATCTTTGACTACCATCTCCTCAATATCACTTCTACATCACCACCAAACTACCTCATCTTTTAACTGACGAAAACTATTTCTATATGGCAACCCAACTTGGTGCATATTGGGAGCTCAAGGATGTAACATGATTGACTCACAAAATCACAATCTCATGTAGGACTTCATTCCAATCAAAAGTTGTTGGTGCTTAATGGGCCCTCTTGCAATTCCATAAGTACATCGGTATAAGTCCATGCTATCACATCCTTGATAGCTAGGCTGGGTTTCTTGGGATAGGTTCGGTTTAGAGAAAGGCTTAAGCTTGAGAGAGGAGAAACTCTGACTAAGTTGCACTTTGTACAATTGAAGATGCAAGCTTTTGCATCTTGAAGGTCTTTTGGTGATAAGTCTATACGATTTGAACAATCGAACAAAACTTTTCTCAAGAACGATGCAAGTATAGAGTCCACCTGATGGTACATAGTTTCCAATGATTGATATTTGTCCACTCTCGTCACGGTGTACAGGGTATCCACCTAGTGAGGGCTCTACAGGTACTAAGTTCAGTCTCGTCCCATATTAGGGTAATGTGCTAAGATTCTTCCCAAGTCCTAGGATTTATATGACTTGCATGGCTAAGCACTATTAAACTTGCACCTATGACCCACATTTATTTGTGACCAGTGGGTATGTAGTCCTCCGGTTAGAAAGGAGGGGTATTAAGAATGCCAACGGGGGTGTCAATATCAAACACATAGAGCATAGCTAAACCCTAGCTAATTTACTTAGCATAGCAATACTAGTAAACAATACTTTATGCATGCAAAATAATTTTAAGTGTGTAATGCAAATATGGGCTCAACAAGATCAAAGTAGGTTGCTTGCCTCGCTCAGCAAAGTCTTCAATTCTTCTTCGAAGGGATAGTGTTCGTGAATTGCTTCTTGAAACAAACCACTTGATAATCTCTCGATGGCGGGTGGGCTAGAAAGGGGATGTGAAACACACTTGTAAGAAATCAGAGCTAAACATGTTAACACAGAATAACAGAATAAAACATATGATTCAAATTCAAGTTCAATGATTGCATCTCAGCCTTTTCTAATGAACAGAAATTGCAGCAAGGCAGCATAATTATACCAATCTCTATTGAAGGTTTGCACTTTGGGTTCACATTTCCATGATGCGAATCTAATGCCACAAATGAGTTTAAACCAAATTTTGCATATCATCAACGATTTGGTAATTTTCGCCACTGAATTCTATTGAAGTTACTGTATCCATCCAGATTTGTAGTTTAGATTCGACATACAATGTTTGACTATACGAGCACAGTGCACACTTTCTGAATTGCTTGCACGGATTGGTGTAGACTCTGGTTCCATCAAACTCTCGGCTCCATGGAACAAGTCTGTAACTAGGCATATAGTGCGGTGATGGGCCTTTCCCATAGCAAAGTTGTTATGGCGCTGCTAGAAGGAGGGCGCGAGAGGGCCGGCCGGGGGCCTTTTTGCCCACGGTCGGGCAAGAGGGAAGGGATTTCCTTCTTAATTCTTGCTTGATTAGATTGATACATCTCCTCTCTTTATATAATGAGGTTTACTTGACTCCCAAGCAAGGCTTACTTGACCCCTAAGCAAGCGACCCTTATCTCTAATTAACCCTAAGACTAATGGGCCCATTAGGCCCATTACGTACTCTAACACTACACCCCACCTGGACATGCAGCTTGTCCTCGAGCTGCAGCCTAACCAACTTATAACCATGACTCGACGCAACACAAACCTAACACCTAAAAACAAGCCTTTTCTCGGCTTTATTTAATATTCTCAACCTGAAATGGACTGGAACGCTTTATTTTGGACCCCTTAACAAAAAGTGGACACCATCCGCACGTCGGACGTCCACGTGTATAGCCACCTGGATCCCATGGACACCACCTGGACAAAAGGAGTGCATGTGTATGACCACCTGGAAGTGGTCGCAACAGTGACCAGCAGAGGCGCCCTCGCGGCAGCCGGTGATGGAATGCAGTGGTGGTACGCGGTGCGTTCTTGTCGGTGACACCATGCCTTCTCCTGTCGGACGGCTGTTGGTTTGCACCGCACAGGAAGAGTGGGGGCTTGCGATGGAGAGTGACGAGGAGGTGCCCCCCGCCGATGTCGCAGACTTTGAGGTCGCCGCCATGGGAAAACAAGATGCCCGCCGCCGGGGAAATCGCATGCCCAAGATCCCGACGCAGCGGATGAGATAGAGGTCCTTTGCGCAGCGAAGGGCAACTTGAGGAGCGGCGATTCAGCAGACCACGCATCTCCCGCACGCCGACGCTAGGAGGCAGCAGCGGCAACTGCAGACCTCACCGCCGCCGACATGTGGCGGTAGCGATCAAGACGGAAGCGGTGACGGCGATGGCGGGGCTGGACTTGGTGAAGCGGACTCCGCCGATGCGGTCAATGCGGGGCGAGCGACCGGCGGTGGCGCACGGCAGCGGCGGCGGCTGCTGCGGCGGAGGCCGCCAAGAGCGGCGGCCCATCGCAGCTGTGGCTGGGCGGTGGTGGCGATGGATGGCAATGCAGCTGCTGCTGCGCGGGCTTCGGCGCAAGCGCAAACCGCTGCTGCGCGCGGCTGCCACGGCGGCGCGGGCGCGGCGATGGGCGCCGGAGGCACGGCGGGAGCCGGCGCCGCCATCGGGCGGCGGCGGCGGCGACGGCGGCTGCCGCAATGGGGCTCCAGCGTCCCAATAACGTCGCGAGGCCCTCGGATGTGGCGAAATACCACGGCAGGCCGGCAGCCCGATGGCGGCGGTCGGCGGCAAGCGGCGGCGACCGTAGGGCTGGCAGTCATACCGGATCCCCGGACGATCGTGGACGAGGTCGTTGAGGACCCCGTGATCTCCTCCGGTGTAGGCGGCGACCGGTGGTGCGTTGAGGCGCCGCATCCGGCGGTGGCGGCCACGGAGGATGCGACCAGCGCACGGACGGGAAGGCAGCGGGCGTGGTGTAGATGGCCAGCGGCGCGTGGTGACGGTCGGCAGCGAAGCGACAGGGGTGGCGGCGGCGAAGACATGATCGGAACTGAGCTACCTGATACCAAATTGTTATGGCGCTGCTAGAAGGAGGGCGCGAGAGGGCCGGCCGGGGGCCTTTTTGCCCATGGTCGGGCAAGAGGGAAGGGATTTCCTTCTTAATTCTTGCTTGATTAGATTGATACATCTCCTCTCTTTATATAAAGAGGTTTACTTGACTCCCAAGCAGGGCTTACTTGACCCCTAAGCAAGTGACCCTTATCTCTAATTAACCCTAAGACTAATGGGCCCATTAGGCCCATTACGCACTCTAATAAAAGCAGGTTCAGTAGTTAATCTAGCATACTTCCTAGTACTAGACAAATTATGGAATGGGCATAAAATACAGTGTACCAAAACAGCATGTGTACAACATGCATAGACTTCTCTTGCTCCTTGATGCAGCAGCTCATCTCTTTTGGCAATAGTTCCTAATTTAATTGTGATAGTCTTATTATGATATTCATATTCAGAAGCAAAGATTGTCAAAAGGTAGCTACTTTTGGTATGCAACAAGATGTTGTAATTTACTTTCTCAGTTGTCAAACATGAATGTGGAACACTTCAGCATGTTTCCAAGTCTAAACTATCTAAACTATATCGCAAGTCATATGACTTGTATCCACACCTTATTAAATAAAATTAACTAACTAAATAATATTTAGTTTCTGCGTTTAATCATTGTATTAAATCATGGCTCAACTGCCCCTCTGTGAGATGGTCAATCTTAGAATTATGTTTCCTACAACTTAAATGGGATAACTTACCTGCTGTATCAATCATATCATCCATCATAACAGACACTTTTCCTCTTAACATCTCCAATCAGATTCATTGCCTGCAATAAATGCACATGAAAAGTTGTGCTTGCTTAATCTGACAGAACTGATCACATAAAAGCACGGAAAAATAAAACTAGCATGCACCATGTGAAACAGCACATCTCCATATGCAATCTACATTTCCAGCAGATTGGCTAGCAGTGGATAAACCGTAACCAACTACAAAAGAGCCTCAATGAGTATTTTCTTACTATGCATCCTAGTTAGCTGCTCATATACCCACCGCGGACAAGAATGTAAAACAAGTTAAGCCGTTCTTCCACTCGCGCCCATTCATCCAGCTATAATACTACTTGCCTCGGCAACGTTGTGTCCATGCCTTCTTTTGTCTACAATTGTTAGAGACTTAGAGGTGCATCTGCTTTTTGGCAAAAGCGCGTGCTCTGGCAACGCCTCCAACATCAGGCGACACCACCACCAAATCATTCGAACAAATTGCCTTGCTCGCGAGGTAATCAAGAATCACCGGCTTGACAGATCAATGAGGCAAAGACAGAAACAGTTATGAATGGTAGATATCACATGCCAGTTTTGAAGTACTTGATCAACTGAAGCAACGTGTATCAGTAAGTACCTGGCCATAAACATGATCTACTGGGATGTCAAAATATCCCGTGGCCTGACTTGAATGAAGATCACAAACAAGGACACGGTTTGCACCAGCTTCCGTAATCATATTAGCTACAAGTTTTGCAGCCATAGATTCACGACCTTGAGACTGAAAAAGCAGCAAAGTAAAAAAGAGAGCTTATGTTAGATTTGGTGATGATTTTTTCCGTAAATATTAGGATGACATGCCATAAATCTATAGTAAGACTGAGTTTCTGATCATGCATTATCCTGCCAGAACAACATGCTCCTCATGGTAATAGAATATGCTGCACTATTCAGCATTGACTTTCAATTCTCCACATTTATATGAATATTAAAAAACATTCACATATGGGGGTGATTTTATTTGACCTCAAAAAGTTTGGTTATACAGCAATGGTAAAAGCACAGGTGTGCTGCATGCAAGCTATGACAACTAACAAGTCTATGGTGTAGGCTTACGTTTTTTCATTAAAATAAGAAATCATATTTAAAAAATATTACCTTCCTTTCAGCCCTGGCATAACCGAAATAAGGGATAACTGCAGTAATCTTCTTAGCAGATGCTCTTATACACGCATCAATCATGATGAGTAGCTCCATGAGGCTGGAGGACATGATGTCGGCACAAGGAAGAAGGAACACATTGCAGCCCCTTGCACTTTCTTGCAATTGAACATGTATTTCGCCATCAGCAAACTTTTATGTTAACCTCCCCAAGTTCTAGACCCATGTAGCTTGCTGTTTCCTGTCACAAGACACCAAGAGAAAAACAAATACAGCTTAGAGTGGCATTGAGTGACAAATCATTCAGTTTGACATGGAAGGATTTATTACAAGTAGCTTGCTGCTTGATGTATTCCATTTCAAGGAAGATCGAACCGACCTGGGCGACATCGCATTTTAATTTGTAACCTCCAAATGCAAAACAACAAGTCTGTTCAGGAAGGAATGGGACTAGGATTACCCACGGACATGATTTAATCTTGTGGATTTTTTCACTGCGTGCACTATGCTGGTCGCAGAGGGACGTTTTTCACTGGAGAAGCATTGTGTATAGGTTTCAGACTTCCTCACAAAATAGTTTGCCTGAATGCAAACGCTTCATGTCTGGTCAACTAGGATTACTCACAGCTACAATCAGATTGTGTCTGACTAGTATTATTCACAGCAAGAATCAAGACCTAAGACGGAATCCGCCGCGTCAGATACTCAGATGAGACGAGATGAGAGGAGAGGAGAAGAGCGGAACGCTAGCCGTACCTGCGTGCAGAGATGAGGGCGAGAAGGTGCTTAGGCGCGTCGAACTTGTCGCCGTCGAAGCGGGAGTCGAGGAGCGCCGGGACGGCGGCATCGTCCGGGTCGTCGTGGAGGTGCGCGTCCGCCCCACCACCCGCGGAGTTGCCGCGCCGCTGGCCCGCATCCCAAGCATCCCGGAATCACGCTAGCTCCCTCGTCGAACGCGGCGGCGAGGCTGCGCGGCGCGGATCTCGGCCGCCGTCGCGTTTCGCCGGTAGAAGCAGAAGAGAGACCAGGTCCGTGTCCATCTCGTTCACGAGAGCGCGATGGGTACAGGGCCGAACTTGACGTATAACCTGGGCCGTCTCTGGGTAGTATTTTCTGTGGGCCTTGTCCATATGTATCCAGCCGGGCGGCGGCCTGCTACTAGTGGGGTAAGCTGTACCTGGAAACTTTAGCTGTCTCAAAAAAAAAACTGGAGACTTTAGCCCCACATCGCCAGTTTCATTAATTCAAAATTTGATTAAAGAAATATAAAGGTAATAAGAAAATAAGAAAACATCAAAAAAAACAGTTTTTTAAAACATTATTTCTAAAATGATCAATTTTTCTATAAAAAGTTGATAGGTAGATTCGATATAGTTTTAAATGTATCTTCTCTGCACTAATATAGTTTTAAGTGAGCTTCTGCTTTGATATGAAATTGCAAGATTTATTTGTGCTCTGTTATAATGTATACATTTAAAAAGGAAAATGGTGATATTCCTACTAGAGTATTTTGTTCTTGAGTTAAAAACACATCCCAACTTTATCCAAAGGCAAAAGAACTTTCCTATGATTGTAATTATATGATTATGCCCATGAGAAATCAAAATAAGCATCTTTTAGCTCCGGTTTGTTCAGTTTATGTCTTGTGGATCAACCATGGAAAGTATATTTCATGCCCCATGATAATGTTTTAGCTATGCCGTACTCAAATAACAACATAGTATCTTTTCATCTAATGAACATGGGGATATTTTGTACCAAGTAGATCATCTTGTCTTTCATCGAGATAAACAAACGGATATTTTGTACCAAGTAGATCAACTTGTCTTTTCATCTAAATGAACATGGGGATATTTTGTACCAAGTAGATCATCTTGTCTTTCATCGAGATAAACAAACGGATATTTTGTACCAAGTAGATCAAGTTGTCTTTTCATCTAAATGAACAAGCGGATATTTGGTACCTAGTAGATCAACTTGTCTTTTCATCTAAATGAACAAGTGGATATTTTTTATCCAGTAGATCAACTTGCATATGTACACAAGGTTTTTGGCAACACATCAATTGGTATGATTTTTCACTAACCAATTGGTTGTTCCAGTATCTAATCCCTCTTATTTATGTTTTTTGGTACCTCCCACAGTTCTACCTTGTAAAAAATAAGAGCGTTGACTACCAGGTCATAGAACTTAGTAGATAGGCAATGGCTATAAAAAATTATGGTTGAGGACTGAATGGCTATATTTGCTTTTTTTCTGCCATCATGCCCGAATATTTCCTCCATATGTTCAAACCATGCATGGTGTCGGTGAGATAGTGGCTATTTTGTAAAGTAGTGTGTATACATGTGGATGGCATAGAACTGATGTACGTTCTTCTGATTTGTAGTTTATGATTTGTTGCATCTATTACCAGTGGCATACTATCCAGTGTGTTGTTTGTCAAGTCTTTAAAATTTACCTTTACTATTAATCAACACTTCTGTTTCGGTACAACCCTCCTAAACACATCAACAGAGAAGATCTCTCCATACCTCTTCACAATAAAGGGTATGATGGTCTTTTTTAAAAACTAGACAATTCCTTGTGTGTTACAGCAGGAATTGGTTGATGAAAATTTGAATTTATAACATAACAATCAAATTTTAAAATACATAGAACTTATTGTATTTGATCATGTATAGTTGTAATAATATTTACTGAATATGAGTAGAATAATTAGATGGACATTTTTTCACATGCATGGTTGAATCTAGTGGTGGGTCTTTTCTCATGCATTATTGCATGTAGAGGTGGGCCTTATACTATTTATAATTGCATGGTGAATAAGTTACTCTCTTAAGTATATATAAGATACGTCCACATATAGGATATGTCACTCGCGCCGATACATCTATGTACATACCCATACACGGATTATTTTTCTCTCTTCCTTTTTAATCTTCAAAACTGTGAGTCGCGTGAGATTCAAACTCCCACCCTCTAGGTTTACTTTAAGTTCTCGTAACCAACCGGGACATGTCATTTGTTGCGCCGACTTGCTTTATTTTTTGCTTCTTATGTGGCAAATATAACTAGGCAAGGTTTGCTCATGTTTTTTTAAACCAGGTTTTGTCTGTTTTATTCTCTTTTTTTCTGTTTTTCAAATGCGTGCACCTTTTAAAATTCAAAAAATCAATTTTGTGAATCTTTTTTTAATTTCTTCGACTTTTTAGTGAATTTTATCAAAAATCGTGAAAATTTCAAATCCATGAGCATTTCTTTCACAGTCGATCAGCTTTTTTTAAAATCCACAAACGCTTGGGCCAACCCAAAAGGCGCCCGATTAGAGAGATGTCTTCGCCTAGCTGGGCCAAGGCCTAAGCGCTTTTCTACTATTTTTTCGGCTTTTCTTTTGTTTTTAATTCATTTTCTCCTTTTTAAACTTCATTATTCTTTTTAAAACATGTTAAAAATGTGAAAAAATTGGTGTACTAAAAAATGTTATTGATTTCAAATATTGTTTGGAATTTTAAAAAATGATCTGAAATTTCAAAACATGCTCCCATTTTTTATTTTTTTTATTCAAAAATTTAAGAAATGTTTGCGTTTCAAAAATAGTTGGTACAGTGGTTTGCCATTTATGTTTATTTTTTTATCAATTGCTCGAGATTTGTTAACAATTTTGGAAAAAAAGTGTTCAAGTTTGTAACATTTTCATGCACAGTTTGAAATTTCAAAATTGTTGAAAAATTTCAAAATATGGTTAGGACACAAGAAAATGTTCATGTTAATTGATAATAAAGGAAATTGCAAAATAACAAAATCATTCAAATTAGGAAAAAAGACAACATGTTGACGGATGCACCCGTCTGACCTAGTCTATCACACTGCTCTTAACTGGTGGTTTGTTTTACTATGGATAAATGACCCTAACTTTTTGCAGCAGCTTGCCACGAACATATGAGGCATCCATGGCAGATTTGAAAGTCTTCCGACACCGTTTGCGCATTGCGACACAACTGGCCATTTATTGGCCCCTTTTCACCGAGAAAACCCCAGAAAATGTAAAAGTTGTCAAAAATCCAAACAACTTCGCTTGATAACTTGAATTTCTCATAGAAGCTGATCGGAAAATTTTGGTGTCATTTCATGAATGTCAAAAAAGAACCTTTTTTCGAATGGACCCTTCTCGCATACACGAACACCCTTCGTTGAACATGGTATATTTTTGCACATCCTTAAAGTGACCCCAACATTGTGAAGCATGTGGGCATGCTCGGTAAACAGTCATGTCTGGTTTGAACGACTTCCAACACCGTATGCAAGTTGCGATATGTCCAACCATTTATCGGGCTTTTAAAAAAAGGAAAAAAAATGAAAAACAAAAAAGGAAAAGAAATGAAAATAAGAAAAAAAGAATAGTGAGAAAAAATGAAATAGTGAGAAAAAGACCAGTCAGCTACAGTAAATCGGCCTTTGAGGTATAGTTCTAGTTCATGTTTTGCTAGTTAGACACTCAAGCTTATTAGCTCGCGTGGCTAGCGACGAGCGATCAGCAGTGGGAGCCATAAGGTACGATCCCTCGCACTGCCATTCCTTTTTTAGTGAAACTAGTAAAACGCCCGTGCGTTGCCACGGGCTATATCAGCGACTTACCGTTAAAGCGCTATCCTTTTCTTTCTTCCTTCCTTATCCCAACTAAAAATGCTTTTTGAATTTAAAATTATAGCCTTACAGGAGATCTTGTAAGAAATGTGCTACAAAAATATCAACCACAGATCTTTAATAAGGCCATGAGAAAGACATGAAGACAGCAACATAGTACTAAGGTGACTACCAAGAAAGACATGAAAGTCAAACTATAATGCTTTGCTCGTACACATTATGTGTAATTTAGACATATCTATTCAAGTCCAAAAAGAATAGTGATGAACACCGATGTTGTCATAATTCTAATCACAACAAATATTTGAAATATTTGTTGGTTATACAAGAAAAAGCAAGCAAATATAACATGATTCTTTATAAAACTTAGAACTATTGCTTCCAAAGATGGCACCCTTGGTATGAGAATCAATCTGAAGCTGCCTTCGAGTAAACTAAGTCATGACTATTTGATTGAAGGGAGAAAATGATTGTTTTTTATTCCAAAGATAAATACACAAGTATAATGAGCAGTAGCATTGTGCAAGCATCGACAGCAATACAAATAGTAGTAGCCTCTCAATCCCTCACTATCCCTCTACAATAGTGCAAAGTAGTAAGATATGAACTAACTGCTTGCCTTCTAATATCAGAATTCGAACCGGTGGCGGAACACACATATCCTGATCTACAATAAAAACATCTACTTTGAATCTTATTTCTCTTTAGCAAGTATTTTTTACTAAGCCAATTAAAGCATGTCTCTTAGTCCAAACTTCAGATAGGCATTCCATAAAGGAAGCACTTCATCAGCATCGTTCCTGTCACATCACATCATAGAACACTCCCTGCAGAAATGTAAGAAATATACACAATGAACATCAAATAGTTGAATAGGAAGACACCAGAAACCTCAGAACAGACAGGTAAAATTTGATGGTACACAAATTCCCTTTAGAAGACATAAGAAGGTTTACACTCTCAACAACGTCCAAGAAAACCTAACATGCGAGAACTTATTAGTTATTAATGTTACTTCACTTTCTAAATGAAAGTAAAAATGAGATGCCATTTCAGGACAACAAAAAAACTAAAACAGAGGAAAGAATGTTGGTACATGCACAATATGTATTAGAACTCAAATGCATTTTAAAATGTATGCAGGATAATGGCATTGCTCTGATAGAAACATAGGACCATTATAAAAGTTGGTGCTATGCTTTTTCTCGGATACATCTGAAGCCTCCCTACAATTTAATCAAATACCTCATTCTTCTTGTACACAGAGGCACCATTTCATTTAACAGTTACCATGTGATGCGGGCAAATGATTTAAGTTAACGATAACAGAGAGCTGATCACTACCGTGTTTATATACTTGCAATTAGTTGTAGCCATTTCGACAACTTTAGTCGTGTGCTCCCCAAATGAAGGAAGTGCATCACTTCCAACAATCTCTGAATGTCTGAACACCAAAAAATCAGCTCCTGCAATCAAAATTCTGAAACTTTAATAATTGATCGCCACCAAATTATACACATTGATCCATGGATACTAAAAGTGAGATCTAATTTAATACATTGGTCGATGAATACTAAAAAGGGGGATCTGATTTAACTTTCATACACTTAGCTGTGCTCAGGATGAGGTCAGTTGAGCAGGAGAATGCGAGCATGGAGGGTGTGTCATGATCATTGAATTTGCAAAGGAAGTAGTCAATAAATGAGCAAGCAGTAACAGCTTGCATCCTCCATTTCAAGGTGCTGAAGACCAAAAGCTCCATCATTTTTATTGTCCTTGCCACAAACGCAGACTTTGCCTCAAATCACCTGTCAAGCAAAAACCGTCGATTAATTGAGATGACAAATCACATGTTCATAAAGTCTGGGTGTGTGACAGCTAGTGTATGACTGAAAATCTTGAGCCATTCTGTGGAAACTTGGCCATCCAGATTTAGTTGAGATGACAAGAACATGCATGCACTCACAAAACTGGTATTAGTATTATAAGGGTCACCTCACCAGAAGATCGACAATATAAGCTTACCAAAATCTACACGTCGATAACCATGTACCGGAGAGACAAATTGCTTACGATATTACAAGCTCATGTGTGTTTTGATCGTTTGGATGGCGACTTACATCCTTTTAGTGCAGGAGTTGGAAAAAATTCAGCTAACTAATATCACATCCTCTTAATGTTGTTCTACAAAAGTACAACACTTACATTTTGGTCGAGGCGGTGAGATCTGAAGAGGGGTGGTCACGGCGGACGGGGCGAGGGCACCCTCGAGTCGCCCTCAGGTGGGCGACGCGAGGGGAGGGGGAGTGATCCTTCCGCTGCCTGAAAAATGAATGATCTGAGGCACTTGTTCTTGGTGTAACCTGCAACCAAAACATCCATTCATGCCCATCTTCTCTGAAGTTTGAGGCTGCGGTTGCTCTACTACAGCGACTGCGACAGTAGAAGGTTTGAGTTACTTTTCTTGTCTAAAACCAAAAAGGAATAAGAAATATAATATTTGATCATGGCTATTGCAATTCCTCTAACAAACTTCCGTGAAATCCTGCTAGATGGTATAAAATGCAAACTTATTATATTATCACTGTCAACATCTCGACCTTGTTTCCCTCAAAGAATACTTTTCCACATGAAGTTATTTATAAAGAAGGGAATAACTTACACAGTTCTAAAGTTAAAACTTAAGAACTACACAATAATTAATAGCTCAAACTCTTGCACACCTTCAGCCAAATAACTAAAGAGAGAGTGGAAGCATGTAGCACTGCTCATACAAACAGCTCAATTATAAATGCACCTGGGTCTGGAACTCTTGCTCAATTGATCTACCAACTTCAGCTTCCTCCTCATCTGCTATTTTCCATATTATAATCTCTTCTCTAGCAGCTGTGTTACGTCCATTATTCGACCCTCGATCAAGCTGAAGAATGCATCAAACACATGTATGTGCTGCCTCGTTGACTCCAACCTTCTTGAGAGAAGTAGTATACTTGAAACATCATAATAGAGATGAGAACATTACACTTTCATAAAGGAAATTGTACACTTTCATAAACAAATAAGCAACGATCCTTTTCTGGATTATACACGGAGTTGTTGCTAGAGGAAATTGTAAAAAGAAAACGGCCTCCTCAGGCCCATATGTTTTCAACCTTCAGAGGTGAGCAATTGATGAGAGCATATCTCTCTTTGATTTACAAAATTCTTCTTTTTATAACTGTTGCATCTATCGAATAGTCCAAATGAAGAAAAGCATAATTTCTCTCCAGCCGTTATACACTAACTATGGGGCGCGAGTAGGTCGGAGGTTCTCCATCAGATTGTCGTCAACGCAAGTAAAAGCAACAGGCTTTCAGCCATGTTGTTACTTGTGCAGAGCTGATTTTTTAAATTAAAACACCTAAAGAACGAATAAGGTAATACTCAGTGGATGGCCATGATTTAAAAAAAAGCAAATCTAACTAAGTTTCATGCATATGAGAAATACGTGCTACAGAATTGTTTAAGAAGGTTGAGATAGCCAACCTTTTCAGGTGAAAATCAATTCCAAGGTTCCCAATTAACAGAATTATACCATTCAAATTTTCCAGGATCTCAGCAAAATAGTTCAAGCCATGGCAGTCATGATGCTATCTCTCTCTCTGCATTCAGAATAGAAAAATAGACAGTCAGGCAAGTAGCATTATTCAGAATAGAAGCACATAGAAAACAAATAAACAAACACACAAATATTGATGTACAGAATCGATACAAAAACATAGTGTGGTGACATTGAGATGTTACATTTACAATTCTACACATACATTATGCCCGTGCATTGTGTGAAACAGTGACATAGCAGACCATCACCACAAGCCCAATCATAGAAATTTCCATGGACAGGGTAGAACCTAGCATGGCAAGATGGCCATGGCGTGGACACAAAGAGCACAAGAGAAAGCTCGGGAGAGGAAGGCGGTGGCTTACCTACACCCGCAGAGTTGGAGAAGAAGTTGCGACGTCGCACAACAGAGAATCGAGAGGAGAACGCCCGTGCATTGCTACGGGCTACAACAATTTTTAAACTACTTGTTACTTCTAAAAACAATAATTTTTTGCCAAGTAGCAACAATTGGAAAAACGCGGTACCTTGAAGTTCTTAGCAACATAATTTACTACAACAATCAGACTTTAATTGTATGAGTTAAACTGATTGCTAAATAACAAAAATTGGCTAATCGAATGATTAACAGACTTCCACCCTTCAATATTTTATCTGCAGCTTAGCATAAAGAATACTATTATCATTAGTAGTGGTCACAAAACACCAGTACTTTGTAGTAAGGCACCAACAACAGATCCACTATAAATAAGAAAGGATATTCTATCTATAAGTCTATAAACATATCTAGGTGCAGGATATCAACCACCGAAAAACTCTTAGCACATGTCAAACTTATAGTCAAAGACGAGAGCTTCATCTGCAATGTTGTTAGCCACATGTAGTTTAACTCGGGGATTTGTAACTGAAATTGGCTCGGACAAAGACACAAACAACTTCTGTGCACAAAAATAACAAAGAACACCCAGGAAATTCTATAACTATTAACAATAAGTATCACATGTGCGGCGAGCTGACATCCCGGAATTGTGCAAACTCAAGACCATCCGTACGAAATAGAAGTAATTTAGAGAGACATGGACTAAACCTAGGAGCGCACAGCAATAGCGAAGGAATCAGTAAAAAAGACACCAATTAATAAAATCCAAATAGAGGAGAGAAGCAACACATGACCTTGTGTCGGAGGCTCTCCCTAACCAGGAAAGCATGGACTCGGCCAAGTCCGCCTCGCTCGCCATGAACTCTGTCGTCTCCTCCGAGTCAGGGTCTTCCAGCCTGCACCGGCCAAAACACCGCAAAGCTACTTAGACGACCAAACCTCAAAGAAAGCAACAGTTGGGGCTGAGATGGGAAAAAATACCGTCTTTTGTGAATTTTATGGAGTCATCTTATAAATGTCACACATAGAGCTGAGATGGGCTGACTCGAAAAACTGAATTCAACCGAAACATAATCAAGACTGGAACCTCTGTATGATCATCCTATACAACTGTAGTACCTAAATCGTAGCTGATCTAAACTAAAGAAAAATCAATATTCGGACGAAACTGAATGGAAATCAAAATTGAAGCCTTTGTATGCATATGAATGGATCATCCTATAATGCTGCATTACCCGGCTCATGCGTAGAACTGCTGAGGCCTTTTCAGGTAGGTTTCTTTCGTTCCATAGTTTGCAATGTATCCTAGTACTTGTTTTTTTTCTAATTCCTAGTCTACATGGCACCATTGTCAGAATAAATAGATGACATGAGATTGGATTTGTTTATTAGTGCCGGTGCAGCACTTTCAAATAGAACAAGTCAATTTATCCCAAATGAATATTCTACTATATTGAAAATATATATGAAGAGCATATTGTCATTTAACTTCAATACAAACAATGGAAGAATTCCATGGATCACAGTATCTATTTATATGTAAGACTCAACAAATCAAACAATTAAGGAATCATCTTTTATTCAGGATGCCGTTAATTCCTCAACATATTGGTAGGCCATGTTCTAATGAACCAAGAACAGACTATCATGCCCATCTTCTTTTGTAAATTATACAGTGTATTGTCATGTTCGAATGAACAGATGCATAATATGTTTGTTCTTCAGAGTTAAAATCAGAATAAAAGCAACACGGCGGTGGGCATACACATGAAAACAATCATAGCTTCCCAATAGATTGGAATTTATCAAGATTAAGGAACACCTGATTCAATAGACCACTGAAGCTATTCTTTACTCGCATCATTTTTCTTCTCAAGTGTTGATCGGAACTGCAGCAACCCTAAAGTATGCCCTGTAGGAGTAGTATCAAAAACTACAACCCTAATATGCAATAAGAGAAGAGAAGTCAGACTCTAAAGGTTACTGGAACTGAGGTGTGAGCTGAAATAATACATATCACAATTAACCAAAAAAATATGAGAAAGTACAGGAAGTTGTACCAGCTGGAGTACAGAAGAAGACGTAAGGAAACACATGCTTGACACTGCCAATCTCCCATACCTTCCTCGTTTGGAACATTTATTTAGAGATCTGGACTGAAACAAGCACGCATGAATCAATCTCCTCACTGTGTGGACTCGAACCTGCATGACAGCGTCGAAGAAATTGGTTGTGGAGTTCAATGGTCCACTGGAGGAGGGACTTGGGGTTGATGGTCAGGACGACGCGCACGAGGTCGGACCGCCTAGTCGCCGGTACGCGACTCACATCGAGGGCGAAAACGGATCTGCCGAAACCTTCGCGAACCAGTCAACAGGCGAACTCGATGGGGAAGAAAACATGACGATCTTAGACGTACTCCTGGACATCGGGGGCACGAGGCCACCCCTGCTGCGGCCCTGCTCTCGTTCGCCGCGTCGCCAGAGGAGGAGGCACCGACTCCCTCCTCACCTGCTCGAGCGCGGCCTCGAGGCGGCGCGCCACGTGTGCCCGTTCCTCCGGCGATGTAGAGGAGGGTGGAGGTGGCTGAGCGGGTGATAGTGGAAGGCGGGGGGCGGCGGCGGCGGCGGAGCAGGGAGATTGGGGCGGCGCTGCCTCGCTAGACGAGGGAGATAGGGCGGCCGCATCGGGTGGATCGAGAGACGGAAACCGATGGAAGGGGATAGTGGGAGGTGGGACAAAAAAACCTGACGAAAAATAACCGGTTGAAAATAAACCGGTTGAAAATGGTGGGACTATTCAACTAATTGGTCCATTAAGAGTAGAGATTATCCATGTTTCAGCACGCAACAATGGGCCGACTCAGTCGGGTGGCCTCCTATGCATGGCGCTATCTATTTGACGCGGACATTGATATGTCTCGTCTACAACAAGCAAGACGAGAGGAAATCTTGCTGAAGGTGAGCTCCATATTAGGTCGGCCAATCGAGCCACATGCCACATAGCATATTCTTATTTATTTTTACGTTTTTTGTTTTTGTTTTTGTTATCTTTTACTTTATTCACATTTCAAGATATTCTGTATAAAAAATATACTTGACATAAAATATTCCAAAAAATTAATCAAGCATTTAAAAAATATTAAACCTGTATAGAAAAATATTTCAAATGTGTATGTAAAATGTATAAAGCATATACAATGTGTATTAAAAAACTAGAACATGTAATTAAAATTGTTAATGAAGCATTTGAAAAATGTTAAATCTGTATGAAAAATGTTGACCGTGTATTAAAAAATATTAATATAATATTTAAAAATGTTAATCAAGCATTTGAAATATGTTAAATGTTTATAAAAAATATTTACCATTTACTAAAAAATGTTAATTTGATTTTTGATTTTTTAATCAAGCATTTAAAAAAATGCTAAATGTGTATAGAAAAATATTTATCATGTATTCAAAAAATGTTAACTGGTATTTGGAAAATGTTAATCAAGCGCTTAAAAGATGTTAATCCAAGCATTTGAAAAGAATCAAGCATTTAATAATGTTAAAAGTGTATTAAAAAATGTTGACCAGGCATTCAGAACATAAGGAGCTAGTCAGGCTCCGGTTGTGGATAATTTTCATGATCGCTGAGCCAGTGCAAGGAGAGTACAGGTTGCATGATGTCCAACTTAATGAGCTCCAAGAGGGAATGCTCGGAAAGGAATTTATGCTCGAACAACCTTCAGTTCCTTTCCTTCCATAAATTCCAGCTGCTGTATACTCCATACTTCCGATAGTACGTGATTCAATTTGAATTCCAGCCTTGATCGCCCTATGCCCAACTACAGCCCAAGGTGACAAGTCAGATAATCCCACCAAACTTTTGTGACCGTGAGTACAGATCCCACACCCCAGAATATGTGCCATCGATATCTAATCCGACAGCCCATGTTACTTTTTTCATTAGTCAAGTTTTGATCTTGGTCAAGTACAATGTTATTATTCTGTTAAAAATTGGCGCTGATGTTCTAGTAAGGTGATCTTGAGCATTCCTGAATCATGCTTTTCTGGTTGTTTGGAAGTCAGGTGAGCTTGTTATTGAACAAGACAATTAAGAGTTGGAACTTGTAACAACATCAAATTACACCTTCACTTTTCTGAGGATACAAGTGATCGGTCATTTTCAAGCTGTGAATATATTTTGCCATATGGTATTCTTGTGCTTTTCTCTTCACCGGTCTGCCATATGTTTTTGTGATGCAGCATCCTAACAAGGGTCCTCTCATTTATCGTAAGATGTTACATTTTCCTCATCTGCGAGTTAGCAAAATAACTTAACATCCATTCTTAATTGTGAAGCACACACATGATTAGGACATGAACTGTTATTCAAGCCTAGAAATTTGTACTATTAATATTAAATACTTTTTAAGCACTACACCTCTGCTGTAGGCATTTCTTTTGAGTTATTCTACCGATGTTGGTATTTCACTTGCAAAGGATGTAGCACTCTGGTCAATGTTTCCGTTCTTACAATCTTACTTAATTTTCATGCTAGTCACCTAAATGTACTATTCTACAACATATATGCTTGTTACAGCTTGCTCTGTTTTTTCTCCCTTACAACCATTTAGTCTACCAATGATCATAATTATTTTCAATTTGTTTCCTTCTGATGTGAACTATAAATTTTTTCTTCATTTGTAGATGGATGATGCTTTAACAACCAGAAGCATCAGGAGCATCAGGAGTACATATGGAGAGAAGAAGCGCTTAGCAGATGCTTCACTTGCTTACAATTGCAGGAGGGAAACTCGTTTGTCTGCATGATAATTTAAATCTTTTTTTGTCGGTCATGTACTATGAATGGTCCTGTCATGTTAATCAGGCCATGCATGTGGATCGGAGTGGACCAGAAATAGAATACCTTGTGAAATTCATTTTCGCCATCCTATTCAGATGTGGGTGTTTATTACTAGAGAAGCTTAATGTTGACTTTAATTTAGTGTTGCATAATTGTTATAAATGAATTTAGTAGTTTCCTTGTTTAATTGCTAGAGCCCTCTACATTTATCAAGATATATGTTCATTTTATTTACTTTAATCATTTCGATCATTGCGGCAATTTTCTGTTGCTTGGTTGTGAAGATCAAGCAACAAGACTGGCAAATATCGTTTGTAAGTTCAGAAGGTGCTTACCAAGTCTGTAATAAATTATTATTTTGCCTTGAGGGACAACTTTCTTTCTGCCATATCTGTTCTGTTTTCGAAACTTAAGTTTGACCTGTACATTTAGTTCTTAATTTTTAGAGAGAACATGTACATTGAGTTGTGCTTGAACCTTGAAGGGGATGGGTCAACTTTCTCACGTACTGTAATATTGACACGCTTCTAGGGGGATGACATCAACCCTGTGCTAATTTGGAAATGGATGAGTGACTTGAGGTTGTAACTGTAAAAGTCATGTTTTATATTCAGGTGTTGGTAGGGGGTTTTCGAGAAATGCATATTAAGTGGGAACATGCCCCTCCACCAGAATCTGTACCATTGATCTCTAATCCAATGGCTCAGATTGCTTTTTCTATTTTTGCACAGGGAGCTCAGATTCTATACTAGTCACTCCCCACTGGCACCACCAATGCATAGAAGTCATCCATGTAAGTTTTTTTTTTAGAGCTATGTAAGGTTTTCTTCAGTTGACAGCAATGCGTTAAGAGCATCTCTAGCGGACCCATATATCGCGCCGAACTGCAAAATAACCGCCGGTTTAAATTTTTATGCGAAAAAAGTGGCCCGAACAGATACCATATTAGACCGCGGCCTCTAAAAAACTTTGTGGGGCGCGGCAAATTTTCCCCCTCAACCTTTAAAAACACAGGGCGGGAGGCCAACCCGAGGGTAACCCCTATCATTAGTGAGATCTGACTGGAGGCATATTTCCGCGCGGCAAACTGGTTGAGCCTTAACTTGTAGCTCACACCCGACTTGTTGACTTCATGCACACGCCTTGCCGACTTGCTAAATGTCTTGAACCGGCGGCGCATCTCTACAGGGCCGCGCGGTAGCTCATGATACTTGCACCAGTACTCGTACAACGCCCAGGGATTCTTTGGACGTCAGGGAATTCTCATCGACAGCGTCGAGGCAATCTATGTCTTCTAAATCGGGTCCCATGCAGTTTTCTTCTTCTTTCGATTCTGTCATTCAGCAGGCATAGATATATAGATAGAGATGCAATTTGGTTGATTTTACGATGCTGAGATCAACTGTATAACGCTTAAAACTGAGGTGGGCCAATCCTAAGATCATGTTGCCACCCATGTTGGATAAAAGTATCCCTCGCCGTATCCTTCAATCGTGTACACACCTTCGTAAATAGGTCTCGATTCTCCATGCATTATAGAGAGGACCATAAACGAAGAGTCCCGGTACATATGTAGATAACCTGCATTAGAGAAGTACTTTTATCGTTAAAAACCTTATCATTTTTACATAGCGAAAGCGACCAAATAACGGCAAGCGCTCTTATCCTAAGAAGATTTCTAAACCTGTGAGCAATCCCATGTAACCAGTTGCCAAATACACTAGAACAACAAGGCGCGCGTTGCCGCGCCCGCCATCTTGATGAAAGAATCTCAACACAATATGAATATCGGTTAAGAAATTGAAGGTATAATTATCAATTGAGATTTGAATTACTATGTAGAAGTCAGCCAATTGAGATTTTAAAAAAATCCTTCGCAAATCCATAAGATACTGCGAATGTTCAAAAGATTGACAATGTGAATTAATTATGACTTGTGTTGTGAAGTACGCAAATAAGACAAAATACTGGATTTAGCATTTGAACATTAATACTTATGAGCATCCTCGTATGATCATCTAAATTGATATAATGAAGGTTTGTGTGCATCACTCGATGTAGAGGCCGAGGGCTTTACCTTAATTTTAAAAAATAACCTAAATTCACATAATAGACTATATATTGTAGCTATTAGATCGAATGGACCACATAAAGAGCTAAATATGAGAAGGAAGAGTGCCAGACCTGCTGAAGCTAATGAAATAACTTTGAACTTTCTGAAGTTATAATGAAAGCGGCTGTAGTGGGAAGACGACTTAACTTATAATCTGTATTAGTTGTCATGCAAATTTACAAAATCTGGGGTACATGTCAAGGGCTCCATTCAACATCACAGATTTCGAATAGAAGAAATGACATCTAAGGTACCAAATAAGCACCTTAGTCATCTCAACAGCAGCATCAGATCATCCATTATTTTCATAGTGCATTGTATATTTATCCCTTCCATCAAGAAGCTGAAACAATTATACCTTAGATAACATGGTCAGAGAGTGCATTGTTTTGAGAACTTTCATTTGGGTTGTTGTGTCATCGGAGTTGCAAGTCGGTGGAAGAAATAGCAAGTAATCAGAGAATCTTGAATTATCCGTTCCTGTACATTTTCTCTAACATCTACTTTCAGTTAAAATTAGCTAGGTTTGGAAATTGCAATATGAGAGGAGCACATCATATCTCAAGTGGATAGGGCATTTGGACCTCAGCATCAAACAGACTTATCAGAAGCTGAGTGAACTACGCGTACAAAAATAACCTCATCTAGTTAATCTTATATACCCAATGAAAAATTTGGTGCACAGAGACAAAACGGCCATTGGATTTACCAACTTTCCGACTGGAACCGTGGCAAGAGGGTAGCAATTCTTTCCCAATTCAGCATCATGCCATCACCAGTAAACCCCCAAAAATAAGTTTCTCAAAAAATAATCGCGAATCAGTAAAGAATCAAAATCAACACAGTACAGGTATGATATTGAAACAAAAGCTTTGACACAGGGGGCAGGGTGGGGCCACGAAGTTGGAAGAGAGGAAATCAAATCTGTTTTCAGTTTCCCTCTTGCTCTCGTAACCAAACGCAGCCATGCGACATCGCAGACGGCTGTGATCGAGGAGGAAGGAGTGGCGGTGCATGCGTGGAAGGAACAAAGAAACGTTCGTTCTAGGTGATAGCCCTGAACCTGGACGACCTGGGCTTTTAGAGTACGCTTGGGAAGACGTGGGCCTTCGACAGCCCGATTACGGAGAGAAACGCGAGGTCGTTCTGTGGAGCAGCAGCCCGCCAGAAGCTGCATCGAGCGCGTGGACGTCGTGGGACGGCCGAGCTGATCTGTGTCGTACATTCGTCCGATTCAACGACTAAGAAACTCAAAGCGCTATGGAGGCTCGTAACTAGCTGTGTTATACTGTTTTGTAATTAGCAACACTATGCCAAATTAATCCGTGCCCGCTTATTCAAAATTCAAATAGATATATCTACTGATAATAAGAAATAATAATGGGAATTTCAAGCATTAATTTCAGATCCAAATGAAGGATGATTAATTCATTTGGGAATCCACGGGATACATGCATATACAGATTCTGCAAGAGGCGGACCCTAAACTACTTCCTCAAAATTGATAGGGGTTATCTGGGGCTGCAGCTGCAGGGGAGACGTCGCTGCACATGCGCCGGAGGGCACCGCCGGTCAGCTGGCAGTGCCGGCGGAAACACGGCCCCGGGAGATGCGCGGGCGACTGCCACCGGAAATGGCTGCCCGCGCGAGTTTGGACACGATGGAAGCCATCAATGAGAGGGGAATGATCTGACTGGATTTTGTTAGGCTGGTTATAGTGGAGAGTAACTTAGACTAGTAACATACATATGTTACTAGTCTATGTTACTATCTTCATAGTGGGTAGTGTCATAGGTATGGTAACATAGTTGCCTTCATTTATTATTTTGTAGACTCATTATGCTTTGGAAAGCGCTATGTGATGGTAACATATTATGTTACTCTATTTGCCTCTCTCCTCATTAACTACTTGCCACATCGTCACTTTTGCTTATGTGGCATCTATGTTACTACCTATGTTACTCCCATTATGACCAGCCTTAGGGCTTGTGTGCGGCGTTGGTCCTGGTTGATGGGCGGGCCTCTTAAGACCGTTGGATCCCTCTCTCTCGCCT
The DNA here is from genome assembly GCA_021605205.1 of Aegilops longissima. NCBI lineage: Eukaryota > Viridiplantae > Streptophyta > Magnoliopsida > Poales > Poaceae > Aegilops > Aegilops longissima. The sequence continues at coordinate 35,812,162 of CM038678.1, read as the reverse complement.
TCGACGTACGCCTCCATGCTGTAAAGGGCTTTGTAATATTCAGCAGTCCCATAGATGTTCGTCTATGTTCTTCAGTGCATGCGATATGGAAAATAGTTTACACACAAAATTTATGCTAACGAACGGGCCGCATCAATGGTGTCCGTGCCATGACATACATACGGATGATCACTAATTCAATTCAACAGTCTAGAAATATGAAAGGTGCTAGTTTATACTGGGGAAAATATCATTGTTCTCCTAACCATTCAAACACATGTTAGTTTGCGGCCAGGCTGTAAGTGGACACGGCTTGTCCGCGGCGCCCACATAAAAGCCCACAATAATTCTGTCCGTGGATGCCCACGGGATTACATCAAACTAATGTGGATTATGTGGGCTATCCCATCAAAACCACATACAACCCGCATATCTTCCTCCGTTTACAAAATTTGTTCACAACGCACGAACGGAGGGCAAGGTTCGCTAGATTCTAGCTACTGGCTCTATGTGAGGGCATGATACGTATCTATAATTTTTGATTACTCCATGCTACTTTATCTACTGTTTTGAACTATATTGGGTTTTATTTTCCACTTTTATATTATTTTTGGGACTAACCTATTAACCGGAGGCCCGGTCCAGAATTGCTGTTTTTTGCCTGTTTCAGTGTTTCGAAAAAAAGGAATATCAAACGAAGTCAAAACGGAATGAAATCAACTGGAGAAGTTATTTTTGGAAGGAAACCCACCTGATAGACTTGGACTCTACGTCAGAAAATACATGAGCTGGCCACGAGGGTGGGGGGCGCGCCCCTGCCTCGTGGGGCCCCCGAAGCTCCACCGACGTACCCCTTGCATCCATATATACCTACGTATCGTAAAACTTCCAGAATAGAAGATAGATCGGGAGTTCCGCCGCCGCAAAACCTCCAGAACCACCAAAAACCAATCGGGACACTGTTCCGGCACCCTGCCGGAGGGGGGAACCCTCACCGGTGGCCATCTTCTGCAGGAAATATGCCCTAGAGGCAATAATAAAGTTATTATTTATTTCCTTATATCATGATAAATGTTTATTATTCATGCTAGAATTGTATTAACCGGAAACATAATACATGTGTGAATACATAGACAAACAGAGTGTCACTAGTATGCCTCTACTTGACTAGCTCGTTAATCGAAGATGGTTATGTTTCCTAACCATAGACATGAGTTGTCATTTGATTAACGGGATCACATCATTAGGAGAATGATCTGATTGACTTGACCCATTCTGTTAGCCTAGCACTTGATCGTTTAGTATGTTGCTATTGCTTTCTTCATGACTTATACATGTTCCTGTAACTATGAGATTATGCAACTCCGCTTACGGAGGAACACTTTGGTGCTACCAAACGTCACAACGTAATCGGGTGATTATAAAGGAGTACTACAGGTGTCTCCAAAGGTACATGTTGGGTTGGCGATTTCGAGATTAGGTTTTGTCACTCCGATTGTCGGAGAGGTATCTCTGGGCCCTCTCGGTAATGCACATCATTATAAGCCTTGCAAGCAATGTGACCAATGAGTTGGTTACGGGATGATGCATTACGAACGAGTAAAGAGACTTGCGGTGACGAGATTGAACTAGGTATTGGATACCGACGATCGAATCTCGGGTAAGTAACATACCGATGACAAAGGGAACAACGTATGTCGTTATGCGGTTTGACCGATAAAGATCTTCAGAGAATATGTAGGAACCAATATGGGCATCCAGGTTCCGCTATTGGTTATTGACCGAGAATGGTTCTAGGTCATGTCTACATAGTTCTCGAACCCGTAGGGTCCGCACGCTTAAGGTTTCGATGATGCGGTTATATTATGAGTTTATGAGTTTTGATGTACCGAAGGAGTTCGAGTCCCGGATGAGATCGGGGACATGACGAGGAGTCTCGAAATGGTCGAGACGTAAAGATCGATATATTGGACGACTATATTCGGAGTTCGGAAAGGTTCCAGTGATTCGGTATTTTCGAGTACCGGGAGTTACGGGAATACAGGGAAGAGTATTGGGCCTTAATGGGCCTTAGTGGAAAGGAGCCAGGAGGTGGCACGCGCCTCCCAAGCCCAGTCCGAATTGGACAAGGGGTTTGGGCGCAGCCCCTCTCCTTCCTTCTCCACTTCCCCTTTCCCCTTCTCCTAGTTGGACTAGGAAAGAAGGAGTCCTACTCCCGGTGGGAGTAGGACTCCCCTTGGCGCGCCTCCTCCTAGGGCCGGCCTCCTCCTCCCTCCCTCCTTTATATATACGCGGGGGGCACCCTGAACACACAAGTTGATCTACGGTCGTTCCTTAGCCGTGTGCGGTGCCCCCCTCCACCATATTCCACTTCGGTCATATCGTCGCGGAGCTTAGGCGAAGCCCTGCGCCGGTGAAGTCATATCGTCGCGGAGCTTAGGCGAAGCCCTGCGTCGGTGGAGCATCATCATCGTCACCACGCCGTCGTCTTGTGGAACTCATCCCCGACGCTTTGCTGGATCGGAGCCCGGGGATCGTCATCGAGCTGAACGTGTGCTGAACTCGGAGGTGCTGTACGTTCGGTACTTGGATCGGTCGGATCGTGAAGACGTACGACTACATCAACCGCGTTGTTATAACGCTTCCGCTTTCGGTCTATGAGGGTACGTGGACAGACACTCTCCCCTCTCGTTGCTATGCCATCACCATGGTCTTGAGTGTGCGTAGGAAATTTTTTGAAATTACTACGTTCCCCAACAGTGGCATCCGAGCCTGGTTTTATGCGTTGATGTCATGTGCACGAGTAGAACACAAGTGAGTTGTGGGCGATATAAGTCATACTGCTTACCAGCATGTCATACTTTGTTCGGCGGTATTGTGAGATGAAGCGGCCGGACCGACATTACGCGTCAGACGCTTACGCGAGACTGGTTTCACCGCTTGAGCACTAGTTGCTTAAAGGTGACCGGCGGTGTCGGTTTCTCTCACTTTAGTTGAACCGAGTGTAGGCTACGCCAGGTCCTTGCGAAGGTTAAAACAGCACCAACTTGACAAACTATCGTTGTGGTTTTGATGCGTGGTAAGAACGGTTCTTGCTCAGCCCGTAGCAGCCACATAAAACTTGCAACAACAAAGTAGAGGACGTCTAACTTGTTTTTGCAGGGCATGTTGTGATGTGATGTGGTCAAGACGTGATGCTATATTTTATTGTATGAGATGATCATGTTTTGTAACCGAGTTATCGGCAATCGGCGAAGCCATATGGTTGTCGCTTTATTGTATGAAATGCAACGCCATGTAATTGCTTTACTTTATCACTAAGCAGTAGCGATAGTCGAGAAGCAATAGTTGGCGAGACGACAACGATGCTACGATGGAGATCAAGGTGTCGCACCGGTGACGATGGTGATCATGACGGTGCTTGGCGATGGAGATCACAAGCACAAGATGATGATGACCATATCATATCACTTATATTGATTGCATGTGATGTTTATCCTTTATGCATCTTATCTTGCTTTGATTGTCGGTAGCATTATAAGATGATCTCTCACTAAAATTATCAAGAAGTGTTCTCCTCGAGTATGCACCGTTGCCAAAGTTCGTAGTACCCGGACACCACGTGATGATCGGGTGTGATAAGTTCTACGTCCATCTACAACGGTGCAAAACAGTTGCACACGCGAATACTCAGGTTAAACTTGACGAGCCTAGCATATAACAGATATGGCCTCGGAACACAGAGACCGAAAGGTCGAGCGTGAATCATATAGTAGATATGATCAACATAGTGATGTTCACCATTGAAACTACTCCATCTCACGTGATGATCGGACATGGTTTAGTTGATTTGGATCACGTAATCACTTAGATGACTAGAGAGATGTCTATCTAAGTGGGAGTTCTTAAGTAATATGATTAATTGAACTTTAATTTATCATGAACTTAGTCCTGGTAGTATTTTGCAAATTATGTTGTAGATCAATAACTCGCGTTGTTGCTTCCCTATGTTTGTTGCTTTCATATGTTTATTTTGATATGTTCCTAGAGAAAAATTATGTTGAAAAATGTTAGTAGCAATGATGCGGATTGAATCCGTGATCTGAGGTTTATCCTCATTGCTGCACAGAAAAATTATGTCCTTAATGCACCGCTAGGTGACAAACCTATTGCAGGAGCAGATACAGACGTTATGAACGTTTGGCTAGCTCAATATGAGGACTACTTGATAGTTTAGTGCACCATGCTTAAAGGCTTAGAATCGGGACTTCAAAGACGTTTTGAACATCATGGACCATATGAGATGTTCCAGGAATTGAAATTAATATTTCAAGCAAATACCCGAGTTGAGAGATATGAAGTCTCCAACAAGTTCTATAGCTAAAAGATGGAGGAGAATCGCTCAACTAGTGAGCATGTGCTCAGATTGTCTGGGTACTTCAATCGCTTGAATCAAGTGGGAGTTAATCTTCCAGATAAGATAGTGATTGACAGAATTCTCTAGTCACCATCACCAAGTTAGTAGAACTTCGTGATGAACTATAATATGCAAGGGATGACAAAAGTAATTCCCAAGCTCTTCGTGATGCTGAAATCGACGAAGGTAGAAATCAAGAAAAGAGCATCAAGTGTTGATGATTGACAAGACCACTAGTCTCAAGGAAAAGGGCAAAGGGAAGAAGGGAACTTCAAAAGAACGGCAAGCAAGTTGCTACTCGAGTGAAGAAGCCCAAGTCTGGACCTAAGCACGAGACTAAGTGCTTTTGCTACAATGGAATTGGTCACCGAAGCGGAACTACCCCAAGTGTTTGACGGATAAGAAGGATGGCAAAGTGAACAAAGGTATATTTGATATACAGATTATTGATGTATATTTTACTAGTGTTCATAGCAACCCCTCGGTATTTGATACTGGTTCAGTTGCTAAGAGTAGTAACTCGAAACGGAGTTCCGAATGAACAGAAACTAGTTGAAGGGGAAGTGACGATGAATGTTGGAAGTAGTTCCAAGATTGATATGATCATCATCGCACACTCCCTATACTCTCGGGATTAGTGTTGAACCTAAATAAATGTTATTTGGCGTTTGCGTTGAGCGTGAATATGATTTGATCATATTTATTGCAATACAGTTATTCATGTAATTTAGAGAATAATTATTGTTCTGTTTACATGAATAAAACCTTCTATGGTCATACACCCAATGAAAATGGTTTGTTGGATCTCGATCGTGTGATACACATATTCATAATATTGAAACCAAAAGATGTAAAGTTAATAATGATAGTGCAACTTATTTGTGGCACTGCAGTTTAGGTCATATTGGTGTAAAGCGCATGAAGAAACTCCATACTGATGGGCTTTTGGAATCACTTGATTATGAATCATTTGATGCTTGCGAACCGTACCTTTTGGGCAAGATGACTAAAACTCCGTTCTCTGGAACAATGGAACGAGCTACTGACTTGTTGGAAATAATACATACCGATGTATGCGATCCAATGAGTGTTGATGCTCGTGGCAAGTATCATTATTTTCTGACCTTCACAGATGATTTGAGCAGATATGCGTATATCTTCTTGATGAAACATAAGTCTGAAATAGTTGAAAAGTTCAAAGAATTTCAGAGTGAAGTAGAAAATCATCGTAACAAGAAAATAAAGTTTCTGCGATCTGATCGTGAAGATGAATATTTGAGTTACGAGTTTGGTCTTCAATTAAAACAAAGTGGAATAGTTTCACAGCTCACGCCACCTGGAACACCACAACATTATGGTGTGTCCGAACGTCAGAATCAGTACTTTATTTTGATATGGTGCGATCAATGATGTCTCTTACCGATTTACCAATATCGCTTTTGGGGTTATGCATTAGAGATAGCTGCATTCACGCTTAATAGGGCACCATCTAAATCCGCTGAGACGACACCGTATGAACTATGGTTTAACAAAGAAACCTAAGCTGTCGTTTCTTAAAAGTTTGGAGTTGTGATGCTTATGTGAAAAAGTTTTCACCGATAAGCTCGAACCCAAATCGGAGAAGTGCGTCTTCATAGAATACCCAAAAGTAACTATTGGGTACACCTTCTATCACAGATCCGAAGGCAAGTTTTTCGTTGCTAAGATGGATCCTTTCTAGAGAAGAAGTTTCTCTCGAAAGAAGTGAGTGGGAGGAAAGTAGAACTTGATGAGGTAATTGTACCTTCTCCTTATTGGAAAGTAGTTCATCACAGAAATCAGTTCCAGTGATTCCTACACCAATTAGTAAGGAAGTTAATGATGATGATCATGAAACTTCAGATCAAGTTGATACCAAACCTCGTGGGTCTTCCAGAGTAAGATCCGCACTGAGTGGTACGGTAATCATGTTCGCAAGTCATGTTACTAGACCATGATGAACCTACGAACTATGAGGAAGCGATGATGAGCCCAGATTCATGCGAAATGGCTTGAGGCCATGAAATCTGAGATGGGATCCATGTATGAGAACAAAGTGTAGACTTTGATGGAGTTGCCCGATGATCGGCAAGCCATATTATATAAATGGATCTTCAAGAGGAAGACAGATGTTGATAGTAGTGTTACTATCTACAAAGCTCGACTTGTCGCAAAAATGTTTTGACAAGTTCAAGGTGTTGACTACAATGAGATTTTCTCAACTGTAGCGATGCGTAAGTCTGTCCGAATCATGTTAGCAATTGCCACATTTTATGAAATCTGGCAAATGAATGTCAAAACTGCATTCCTTAATGGTTTTCTTAAAGAAGAGTTGTATATGATGCAACCAGAAGGTTTTGTCAATCCTAAAGGTGCTAACAAAATGTGTAAGCTCCAGCGATCCATCTATGGACTGGTGCAAGCATCTCAGAGTTGGAATACACACTTTGATAAGTTGATCAAAGCATATAGTTTTATACAGACTTGCGGTGAAGCCTGTATTTACAAGAAAGTGAGTGGGAGCACTACAACATTTCGATAAGTATATGCGAATGACATATTGTTGATCGGAAATGATGTAGAATTATTCTGCAAAGCATAAAGGAGTATTTGAAAGGAGTTTTTCAAAGAAGGACCTCGTGAAGCTGCTTACATATTGAGCATCAAGATCTATAGAGATAGATCAAGACGCTTGATAAGTTTTTCAATGAATACATACCTTGACAAGATTTTGAAGTAGTTCAAAATGGAACAGTCAAAGAAAGAGTTCTTGCCTGTGTTACAAGGTGTGAGATTGAGTAAGACTCAAAACCCGACCACGGCAGAAGATAGAAAGAGAATGAAAGTCATTCCCTATGCATCAGCCATAGGTTCTATAAAGTATGTCATGTTGTGTACTGATCTATTGCATACCCTACCACTAAGCTTGGCAAGGAGTGCAATAGTGATCTAGGAGTAGATCAATGGACAGCGGTCAAAATTATCCTTAGTAGAATAAGGATATGTTTCTCGATTATGGAAGTGAAAAAGGTTAGGTAAAGGGTTACGCCGATGCAAGTTTTAACACTAATCTAGATGACTCGAGTCTCAATCTGGATACATATTGAAAGTGGGAGCAATTAGCTAGAGTAGCTCCGTGCAGAGCATTATAGACATAGAAATTTGCAAAATACTTACGGCTCTGAATGTGACGCACCCGTTGACTAAAATTATCACACAAGCAAAACATGATCACACCTTAGTACTCTTTGGGTGTTAATCACATAGCGATGTGAACTAGATTACTGACTCTAGTAAACCCTTTGGGTGTTGGTCACATGTCGATGTGAACTATGGGTGTTAACCACATATAGATGTGAACTATTGATGTTAAATCACATGGCGATGTGAACTAGATTATTGGCTCTAGTGCAAGTGGGAGACTGCAGGAAATATGCCCTAGAGGCAATAATAAATTTATTATTTATTTCCTTATATCATGATAAATGTTTATTATTCATGCTAGAATTGTATTAACCGGAAACATAATACATGTGTGAATACATAGACAAACAGAGTGTCACTAGTATGCCTCTACTTGACTAGCTCGTTAATCGAAGATGGTTATGTTTCCTAACCATAGACATGAGTTGTCATTTGATTAACGGGATCACATCATTAGGAGAATGATCTGATTGACTTGACCCATTCTGTTAGCCTAGCACTTGATCGCTTAGTATGTTGCTATTGCTTTCTTCATGACTTATACATGTTCCTGTAACTATGAGATTATGCAACTCCGCTTACGGAGGAACACTTTGGTGCTACCAAACGTCACAACGAATCGGGTGATTATAAAGGAGTACTACAGGTGTCTCCAAAGGTACATGTTGGGTTGGCGATTTGAGATTAGGTTTTGTCACTCCGATTGTCGGAGAGGTATCTCTGGGCCCTCTCGGTAATGCACATCATTATAAGCCTTGCAAGCAATGTGACCAATGAGTTGGTTACGGGATGATGCATTACAGAACGAGTAAAGAGACTTGCCGGTGACGAGATTGAACTAGGTATTGGATACCGACGATCGAATCTCGGGTAAGTAACATACCGATGACAAAGGGAACAACGTATGTCGTTATGCGGTTTGACCGATAAAGATCTTCGTAGAATATGTAGGAACCAATATGGGCATCCAGGTTCCGCTATTGGTTATTGACCGAGAATGGTTCTAGGTCATGTCTACATAGTTCTCGAACCCGTAGGGTCCGCACGCTTAAGGTTTCGATGCGATGTTATATTATGAGTTTATGAGTTTTGATGTACCGAAGGAGTTCGGAGTCCCGGATGAGATCGGGGACATGACGAGGAGTCTCGAAATGGTCGAGACGTAAAGATCGATATATTGGACGACTATATTCGAGTTCGGAAAGGTTCCGAGTGATTCGGTATTTTTCGAGTACCGGGAGTTACGGGAATACAGGGAAGAGTATTGGGCCTTAATGGGCCTTAGTGGAAAGGAGCCAGGAGGTGGCACGCGCCCCTCCCAAGCCCAGTCCGAATTGGACAAGGGGTTTGGGGCGCAGCCCCCCTCTCCCTTCCTTCTCCACTTCCCCTTTCCCCTTCTCCTAGTTGGACTAGGAAGAAGGAGTCCTACTCCCGGTGGGAGTAGGACTCCCCTGGCGCGCCTCCTCCTAGGGCCGGCCTCCTCCTCCCTCCCTCCTTTATATACGGGGCAGGGGGCACCCAGAACACACAAGTTGATCTACGGTCGCCCTTAGCCGTGTGCGGTGCCCCCTCCACCATATTCCACTTCGGTCATATCGTCATGAGCTTAGCGAAGCCCTGCGCCGGTGAAGTCATATCGTCATGCGGAGCTTAGGCGAAGCCCTGCGTCGGTGGAGCATCATCATCGTCCACCACGCCGTCGTCTTGACGGAACTCATCCCCGACGCTTTGCTGGATCGGAGCCCGGGATCGCATCGAGCTGAACGTGTGCTGAACTCGGAGGTGCCGTACGTTCGGTACTTGGATCGGTCGGATCGTGAAGACGTACGACTACATCAACCGCGTTGTTATTGTTGGAAATATGCCCTAGAGGCAATAATAAATTAGTTATTATTATATTTCCTTGTTCATGATAATCGTTTATTATTCATGCTATAATTGTATTGACCGGAAACAGCAATACATGTGTGGATACATAGACAACACCATGTCCCTGGTAAGCCTCTAGTTGACTAGCTCGTTGATCAATAGATGGTTACGGTTTCCTGACCATGGACATTGGATGTCATTGATAACGGATCACATCATTAGGAGAATGATGTGATGGACAAGACCCAATCCTAAGCCTAGCACAAAGATCGTAGTTCAGTATGCTAAAGCTTTTCTAATGTCAAGTATCTTTTCCTTAGACCATGAGATTGTGCAACTCCGGATACCGTAGGAATGCTTTGGGTGTACCAAATGTCACAACGTAATCGGGTGGCTATAAAGGTGCATTACAGGTATCTCCGAAAGTGTCTGCGGGTTGGCACGAATCAAGACTGGATTTGTCACTCCGGTTGACGGAGAGGTATCTCTGGGCCCACTCGGTAGGACATCATCATAATGTGCACAATGTGACCAAGGGGTTGATCACGGATGATGTGTTACGGAACGAGTAAAGAGACTTGCCGGTAACGAGATTGAACAAGGTATCGGGATACCGACGATCGAATCTCGGGCAAGTACAATACCGCTAGACAAAGGGAATTGTATACGGATCGATTGAGTCCTTGACATCGTGGTTCATCCGATGAGCTCATCGTGGAACATGTGGGAGCCAACATGGGTATCCAGATCCGCTGTTGGTTATTGACCGGAGAACGCCTCGGTCATGTCTACATGTCTCCCGAACCCGTAGGGTCTACACACTTAAGGTTCGGCGACGCTAGGGTTATAAAGGAAGTTTGTATGTGGTTACCGAATGTTGTTCGAGTCCCGGATGAGAACCCGGACGTCACGAGGAGTTCGGAATGGTCCGGAGGTAAAGATTTATATATGGGAAGTCCTATTTTGGTCGCCGAAAAGTTTCGCACTTTATCGGTATTGTACCGGAGTGCCGAAGGGGTCCGGGGTCCACCGGGGTCCACCTGCCCGGGGGCCACATGGGCTGTAGGGGTGCGCCTTGGCCTATATGGGCCAAGGGCACCAGCCCCAAGAGGCCCATGCGCCAAGGAAACTTGGGGAGGAAGAGTCCTCAAGGGGAAGGCACCTCCGAGGTGCCTTGGGAGGATGGACTCCTCCCCTCTTGGCCGCACCCCTTCCTTGGAGGAAGGGGCAAGGCTGCCTCCCCTCTCCCTTGCCCCTATATATAGTGGAGGGAGGAGGCATCCACACCTGAGCCCTCGGCGCCTCCCTCCCTCCCGTGACACCTCCTCCTCTCCCGTGGGTGCTTGGCGAAGCCTCAGAGGATTGCCACGCCCTCCACCACCACCACGCCGTTGTGTTGCTGTTGGATGGAGTCTTCCTCAACCTCTCCTCTCTCCTTGCTGGATCAAGGCGTGGGAGACGCCACCGGACTGTACGTGTGTTGAACGCGGAGGTGCCGTCCGCTCGCACTAGGATCTCCGGTGATTTGAATCACGACGAGTCGACTCCTTCAACCCCGTTCTCTTGAACGCTTCCGCTTAGCGATCTACAAGGGTATGTAGATGCACTCTCTTCCCTCGTTGCTAGTTTCTCCATAGATAGATCTTGGTGACACGTAGGAAAATTTTGAATTTCTGCCACGCTCCCCAACAAAGGGCATCATGAGCTAGGTCTATTGCGTAGATTCTTTGCACGAGTATAACACAAAGTAGTTGTGGGCGTTGATGTTGTTCAATATGCTTACCGTTACTAATCCAATCTTGTTTCGACGGTATTGTGGGATGAAGCGGCCGGACCGACCTTACACGCATTTTCGTGAGACAGGTTCCACCGATGACATGCACTTGGTGCATAAGGTGGCTAGCGGGTGCCGCTCTCCCACTTTAGTCGGAACGGATTCGATGAAAAGGGTCCTTATGAAGGGTAAATAGCAATTGGCATATCACGTTGTGGTTTTATGTAGGTAAGAAACGTTCTTGCTAGAAACCCATAGCAGCCACGTAAAACATGCAAACAACAATTAGAGGACGCCTAACTTGTTTTTGCAGGGTATGCTATGTGATGTGATATGGCCAAGAAGAATGTGATGAATGATATGTGATGTATGAGATTGATCATGTTCTTGTAATAGGATTCACGACTTGCATGTCGATGAATATGACAACCGGCAGGAGCCATAGGAGTTGTCTTTATTTATTTTATGACCTGCGTGTCATTAAACAACGCCATGTAATTACTTTACTTTATTGCTAACCGGTAGCCATAGTAGTAGAAGTAATAAGTTGGCGAGACAACTTCATGGAGACACGATGATGGAGATCATGATGATGGAGATCATGGTGTCATGCCGGTGACAATGATGATCATGGAGCCCCGAAGATGGAGATCAAAAGGAGAAATATGATATTGGCCATATCATGTCACTACTATATTGATTGCATGTGATGTTTATCATGTTTATGCATCTTGTTTGCTTAGATCGACGGTAGTAAATAAGATGATCCCTTACACCAATTTCAAGAAGTGTTCTCCCCTGACTGTGCACCGTTGCTACAGTCCGTCGCTTCTAAGCATCACGTGATGATCGGGTGTGATGGATTCTTACGTTCACATACAACGGGTGTAAGACAGATTTACACAGCGAAAACACTTGGGGTTAACTTGACGAGCCTAGCATGTACAGACATGGCCTCGGGAACACAGAGACCGAAAGGTCGAGCATGAGTCATATAGTAGATACGATCAACATGAAGATGTTCACCGAGTCGACTAGTCCGTCTCACGTGATGATCGGACACGGCCTAGTTGACTCGGATCATGTAATCACTTAGATGACCAGAGGGATGTCTATCTGAGTGGGAGTTCATAAGATGAACTTAATTATCTTGAACATAGTCAAAAGACCTTTTGCAAATTATGTCATAAGCTCGCGCTTTAGTTCCACTGTTTAGATATGTTCCTAGAGAAAATATAGTTGAAAGTTGACATGAGCGATTATGCGGACGAGAAAGCTTATGTCCTTAATGCACCACTCAGTGTGCTGAACCCCAAACGTCGTTTGTGGATGTTTCAACATCGGACATACACGCTTTGATAACTACGTGATAGTTCAGTTAAACGGTTTAGAGTTGAGGCACCAAAGACGTTTTGAACGTCATGAACATATGAGATGTTTGAGGGCTGAAATTGGGATTTCAGGCTCGTGCCCACGTCAAAAGGTATGAGACCTCCGACGATTTTCTTAGCCTGCAAACTAAGGGAGAAAAGCTCAATCGTTGAGCTTGTGCTCAGATTGTCTGAGTGCAACAATCACTTGAATCGAGTGGGAGTTGATCTTCCAGATGAGATAGTGATGTTTCTCCAAAGTCATTGCCACCAAGCTGCTAGAGCTTCGTGATGAACTATAACATATCAGGGATAGATATGATGATCCTTGAGGTATTCACGATGTTTGACAGCGCGAAAGTAGAAATCAAGAAGGAGCATCAATTGTTGATGGTTGATGAAACCACTAGTTTCAAGAAGGGAAAGGGCAAGAAGGGATACTTCATGAAACAACAAATCAGCTGCTGCTCTAATGAAGAAACCCAAGGTTGAACCCAAACCCGAGACTAAGTGCTTCTGTAATAAGGGGAACAGCCACTGGAGCAGAACTACCCTAGATTCATGGTAGATAAGAAGGCAGGCAAGGTCGATAGAAGTATATTTGATATACATTATGTTAATGTGTACTTTACTAGTACTCCTAGTAGCACCAGGGTATTAGATACCGGTTCGGCTGCTAAGTGTTGGTAACTCGAAATAAAAGAGCTACGGAATAAACGGAGACTAGCTAAAGGTGAGCTGATGATATGTGTTGAAGTGTTTCCAAGTTTGATTTGATCAAACATCGACGCTCCCTCTACCAACTAGATTGGTGTTAAACCTAAATAATTGCATTTGGTGTTTATGTTGAGCATAGACATGATTGGATTATGTCTATCACAATACGATTATTCATTTAAGGAGAATAATGGTTACTCTATTTATTTGAATAATACCTTCAATTGTCTTGCACCTAAAATGAATGGTTTATTGAATCTTGATCGTAGTGATACACATGTTCATGCCAAAAGATATAAGATAGTAATGATAGTACCACTTACTTGTGGCACGCCATGTAAGTCATATTGGTGTAAAAGCATGAAGAAGCTCCATGTTGATGGATCTTTGGACTCACTCGCTTTTGAAAAGTTTGAGACATGCTAACCATGTCTATTGGTACATACGCATGAAGAAACTCCATGCAGATGGATCGTTTGGACTCACTTGATTTTGAATCACTTGAGATATGCAAATCATACCACATGGGCAAGATGACCGAAAAGCCTCGGTTTCAAAGAAGATGGAACAAGATAGCAACTTGTTGGAAGTAACACATTTTGATGTGTGCAGTCCAATGAGTGCTTGAGGCATGCAATGAATATCGTTATGTTCTTACTTCACGATGATTTGAGTAGATGTTGAGTATATTTACTTGATGAAACACAAGTCTGAATTATTGAATGGTTCAAGTAATTTCAGAGTGAAGTTAAAGATCATCGTGACAAAAGGATAAAATGTCTATGATATGATCATAGAGATGAGTATCTGAGTTACGAGCTTTGGCACGCAATTGAGACATTGTGGAAATTGTTTCACAACTAATACCGCCTGGAACACCATAGTGTGATGGTGTGTCCGAACATCATAGTTGCACCCTATTGGATATGGTGCGTACCTTGATGTATCTTATCGAATTACCACTATCGTTCATGGGTTAGGCATTAGAGACAACCGCACTCACTTTAATAGGGCACCACGTAATTCCGTTGAGATGACACCGTATGAACTATGGTTTAGAGAAACCTAAGCTGTCATTTCTTAAAGGTTTGGGGCTGCGACGCTTATGTGGAAAAGTTTCAGGTTGATAAGCTCGAACCCAAAGCGGACAAAATGCATCTTCATAGGACACCCAAAACGGTTGGGTATACCTCCTAATTCAGATCCGAAAGCAATAGGGATTGTTTCTTGAATCGGGTCCTTTCTCGAGGAAAAGTTCGTCTCGAAAAGTTGAGTGGGAGGATGGTGGAGACTTGATGAGGTCATTGAACCGTCACTTCAACAAGTGCGTAGGCAGGGCACAGAAGTTGTTCCGTGGCACCTCCACCAATTGAAGTAGAAGCTATGATAGTGATCATGAAGTTTCGGATCAAGTCACCGACGCACCTCGTGGGGTGACAAGGATGCGTACTACTTGAGTGGTACAGTAATCATGTCTTGAAGGTCATGTTGCTAGACAACAATGAACCTACGAGCTATGGAGAAGCGATGGTGGGCCCAAATTCCGACAAATGGTTAGAAACCATGAAATCCGAGGTAGGATCCATGTATCATAACAAAGCATGGACTTTGGTGGACTTGCCCGATGATCGGCAAGCCATTGAAATAAATGGGTCTTTAACAAGAAGACGGACATGGACGATAATGTCACCTTCTATGAATCTCGACTTGTGGCAAAGAGTTTTTCACAAGTTCAAGGAGTTGACTACGATGAGATTTTCTCATCCGTAGCGATGCTTAAGTCCGTCGGAATCATGTTAGCACAAGCTGCATTTATGAAATCTGGCAGATGGATGTCAAGACGAGTTTCCTTACCTTTACGTAAGGAAAGGTTGTATGTGATACAATCGAAAAGTTTTGTCGATCCTAAGGATGCTAAAGGTATGCTAGCTCCAGCGATCCTTCTAAGGACCGGAGTAAGCATCTCGGAGTTGGAATGTGCGCTTTGATGAGATGATCAAAGATTTTGGGTTTATACAAAGTTTATGAGAAACTTGTATTTCCAAAGAAGTGAGTGGGAGCACTATAGAATTTCTGATGAGTATATGTTGTTGACATATTGATGATCGAAATGATGTAGAATTTTCTCAAAGCATATAGGGTTAAAGTGTTTTCAAGTGAAAACCTGATTAAGTTACTTGAACATTGAGCATCAAGATCTATGAGGATAGATCAAAACGCTCAATAGTACTTTCAAATGAGCACATACCTTGACATAATCTTGAAAGTGTTCAAGATGGATCACCAAAGAAGGAGTTCTTGCCTGAGTTGTAAGGTATGAAGTTAAGAGTTAAAAGCTCGACCACGGCAGAAAAGAGAGAAAGGACGAAGGTCGCCCCTATGCTTTAGACGTAGGCTCTATAGTATGCTATGCTGTGTACCGCACCGAAGTGTGCCTTGCCATGAGTCACTCAAGGGTACAAGAATGATCCAGAATGGATCATTGAACAGCGGTCAAAATTGTCCTTGGAGTAAATAAGGACATGTTTCTCGATTATGGAGGTGATAATGAGTTCGGCGTAAAGGGTTACGTCGATGCAAGCTTTAACACCTATCCGAGTGACTCTGAGAAGCAAACCGGATACGTATAGTGGAGCAACCATTTGGAATAGCTCCAAGTGGAGCGTGAAAGCAGCATTTACAATATGACATAGAGAATTGCGAGTACGCACGGATCTGAAAGGTTCGCACCGCTGACTAAAACCTCTCTCACAAGCAAAACATGATCAAACCCCGAACTCATTGAGACTTAATCACATGGTGATGTGAACTAGTTTAAGACACTAGTAAACTCTTTGATGTTGGTCACATGGCGATGTGACCTATCGTTGTTAATCACATGGCGATGTGAACTAGATTATTGACTCTAGTGCAAGTGGGAGACTGTTGGAAATATGCCCTAGAGGCAATAATAAATTAGTTATTATTATATTTCCTTGTTCATGATAATCGCTTATTATTCATGCTATAATTGTATTGACCGGAAACAGCAATACATGTGTGGATACATAGACAACACCATGTCCCTGGTAAGCCTCTAGTTGACTAGCTCGTTGATCAATAGATGGTTACGGTTTCCGACCATGGACATTGGATGTCATTGATAACGGATCACATCATTAGGAGAATGATGTGATGGACAAGACCCAATCCTAAGCCTAGCACAAAGATCGTAGTTCAGATGCTAAAGCTTTTCTAATGTCAAGTATCTTTCCTTAGACCATGAGATTGTGCAACTCCGGATACCGTAGGAATGCTTTGGGTGTACCAAACGTCACAACGTAATCGGGTGGCTATAAAGGTGCATTACAGGTATCTCCGAAAGTGTCATTGGGTTGGCACGAATCAAGACTGGATTTGTCACTCCGTTGACGGAGAGGTATCTCTGGGCCCACTCGGTAGGACATCATCATAATGTGCACAATGTGACCAAGGGGTTGATCACGGATGATGTGTTACGGAACGAGTAAAGAGACTTGCCGGTAACGAGATTGAACAAGGTATCGGGATACCGACGATCGAATCTCGGGCAAGTACAATACCGCTAGACAAAGGGAATTGTATACGGATCGATTGAGTCCTTGACATCGTGGTTCATCCGATGAGATCATCGTGGAACATGTGGGAGCCAACATGGGTATCCAGATCCCGCTGTTGGTTATTGACCGAGAACGCCTCGGTCATGTCTACATGTCTCCCGAACCCGTAGGGTCTACACACTTAAGGTTCGATGACGCTAGGGTTATAAAGGAAGTTTGTATGTGGTTACCGAATGTTGTTCGGAGTCTCCGGATGAGAACCCGGACGTCACGAGGAGTTCCGGAATGGTCCGGAGGTAAAGATTTATATATGGGAAGTCCTATTTTGGTCGCCGGAAAAGTTTCGACTTTATCGGTATTGTACCGGAGTGCCGAAGGGGTCCGGGGTCCACCGGGGTCCACCTGCCTGGGGCCACATGGGCTGTAGGGGTGCGCCTTGGCCTATATGGGCCAAGGGCACCAGCCCCAAGAGGCCCATGCGCCAAGGAAACTTGGGGAGGAAGAGTCCTCAAGGGGAAGGCACCTCAGGGTGCCTTGGGAGGATGGACCTCTCCCCTCTTGGCCGCACCCCTTCCTTGGAGGAAGGGGCAAGGCTGCCTCCCCTCTCCCTTGCCCCTATATATAGTGGAGGGAGGAGGGCATCCACACCCGAGCCTCGGCGCCCCTCCCTCCCGTGACACCTCCTCCTCTCCCGTAGGTGCTTGGCGAAGCCTGCAGGATTGCCACGCCTCCACCACCACCACGCCGCTGTGTTGCTGTTGGATGGAGTCTTCCTCAACCTCTCCTCTCTCCTTGCTGGATCAAGGCGTGAGACGCCACCGGACTGTACGTGTGTTGAACGCGGAGGTGCCGTCTGCTCGGCACTAGGATCTCCGGTGATTTGAATCACGACGAGTACGACTCCTTCAACCCCGTTCTCTTGAACGCTTCCGCTTAGCGATCTACAAGGGTATGTAGATGCACTCTCTTCCCCTCGTTGCTAGTTTCTCCATAGATAGATCTTGGTGACACGTAGGAAAATTTTGAATTTCTGCTACGTTCCCCAACAGTTATAACGCTTCCGCTTTCGGTCTACGAGGGTACGTGGACAGACACTCTCCCCTCTCGTTGCTATGCCATCACCATGGTCTTGAGTGTGCGTAGGAAATTTTTTGAAATTACTACGTTCCCCAACATCTTCATCATCCCGGCGCTCTCCATGACGAGGAGGGAGTAGTTCACCCTCGGGGCTGAGGGTATGTACCAGTAGCTATGTGTTTGATCTCTCTCTCTCTCTCATGTTCTTGATTTGGCACGATCTTGATGTATCGCGAGCTTTGCTATTATAGTTGGATCCTATGTTTCTTCTCCCCCTCTACTCTCTTGTAATGGATTAAGTTTTCTCTTTGAAGTAATCTTATCGGATTGAGTCTTTAAAGATTTGAGAATACTTGATGTATGTCTTGCCGTGCGTATCTGTGGTGACAATGGGATATCACGTGATTCACTTGATGTATGTTTTGGTGATCAACTTATGGTTCCGCCCATGAACCTATGCATAGGGGTTGGCACACGTTTTCGTCGTGATTCTCCGGTAGAAACTTTGGGGCACTCTTTGAGGTTCTATGTGTTGGTTTGAATAGATGAATTGAGATTGTGTGATGCATATCGTATAATCATGCCCACAGATACTTGAGGTGACATTGGAGTATCTAGGTGGCATTAGGGTTTTTGTTGATTTGTATCTTAAGGTATTATTCTAGTACGAACTCTAGGGCTGTTTGTGACGCTTATAGGAATAGCCCAATGGATTGATTGGAAAGAATAACTTTGAGGTGATTTCGTACCCTACCATAATCTCTATGTTTGTTCTCCACTATTAGTGACTTTGGAGTGACTCTTTGTTGCACGTTGAGGGATAGTTATGTGATCCAATTATATTATTATTGTTGAGAGGACTTGCACTAGTGAAAGTATGAACCCTAGGCCTTGTTTCCTAGCATTGCAATACCGTTTACGCTCACTTTTATTACTTGTTACCTTGCTGTTTTTATATTTCAGATTACAAAAACCTATATCTATCATTCATATTGCACTTGTATCACCATCTCTTCGCCGAACTAGTGCACCTATACAATTTACCATTGTATTGGGTGTGTTGGGGACACAAGAGACTCTTTGTTATTTGGTTGCAGGGTTGCTTGAGAGAGACCATCTTCATCCTATGCCTCCCACGGATTGATAAACCTTAGGTCATCCACTTGAGGGAAATTTGCTATTGTCCTACAAACCTCTGCACTTGGAGGCCCAACAACGTCTACAAGAAGAAGGTTGTGTAGTAGACATCAAGCTCTTTTCTGGCGCCGTTGCCGGGGAGGCTAGGTAAAGGGCACTCACTCACACCCCGTCAACTAAGCTCTTTTCTGGCGCCGTTGCCGGGGAGGTGAGTGCTTGAAGGTATATCTTTAGATCTTGCAATCGAATCTTTTTGTTTCTTGTTTTATCACTAGTTTAGTTTATAAAAGAAAACTACAAAAAAATGGAATTGAGTTTGTCTCATATGCTTCATCTTTTTAATATTTTTCGGGAGTATCATGGAAAGGAAAATTGTGCTCAAGTGCTAGAAGAAGAATGCTTTAAAATGCTTGGTACTAAATCTTTGAATGATGAGCATTATTGCAATGTTGTTAGTATAAACACCTTGAATATCCATAGTATTAATGATGATTGCTCTAGTCATGATGAAAATATCTCTTATGAGCATGTCAACTTTTGTGGAGTGCATGTTTGCATGAACACACCAAATAGAGAAGATATATATTGCAAGAGGCATAAGCATTCAGAAACTAAATGGTTGCAAGAAAGGCTAGATGTGAGTGCTGAAAATTTAAAATTCCTTTGCCGTACTTGTGAACTTTGCAATGAACATGGTCATTTACATCTCCAATGCAAATTGTTTCATGACCGAATCGTGTCCAAAAATTGTGATGATTTGATCTCCCTTGCACATTACAATGAGCTTAGTTTACTTTTGGGTTATGAAGAGTTGAAACGTTTACTTAAGGACCTTCCAGAATTTGCCCATAAGAAATTCCTTGATATTGATCTAGAAAAGATTTATATGTTTTGTGCGGAGAATTGCATTGAAAATCCTTATATTGCCAATTACCTAAAGAAAAGAAAGCAAATGGAAGATGATGAGAATACTAATGAAAGGGAAGAGACTTCCCAATCTCCTCCTATTATTTCTTATGATGAATCAGGTAACGAGGAGGAGCTTTCTATTCAACCAATCTCATCAATAAGGAGCTCAAAGAGGAAGGTTGAACCTACACATAATGTGAAGAAGAAAAAGAAAAGAAGGAGCAACAAAGGTAGAAAGGTATCCCTCCCAAATGATGTTGCTCCTACTACTCATTGTGATGATGATAATTGCTATACTATTGGTGATATCCATACTATTAATGATGAGAGTGATTATGCTTATGATATGAAAAGGCCCAAGCTTGGGGAAGCTATGTTTGATGAGGATGACATATTTGAGAATATACTTGCTGAAATTAATGTTTGTCCCACGCTTGGGGATGCTATGTTTAATGAAGATGATATTTTTAGCCTCCCAACTTTTGATATGCAAATGTGTAGTGATGATAACATGCCTCCTACTTATGATGATTATATTGATGAATGTGGGTTTGGAAGAGTGTCAACTTTAGGAAGTAGTGATCCCACTATTTTGGAGGATGTTGAATCTTATAATATTTATGAAAGTGGATTTGGAGAGGTCATGACTTTACTTAGTAATGATTCCACTATCTTGGAAGAGGTTTCAATCGATTATGATGAGAACAAAGTTGCTACTTATGATGATTATTGTGATGAAACTTATGCTATAAAAAATAGTGATGATTATATTTATAAAACTTGTTATGATTATGATTACCCTTTTTCTGAACATTATTTTTTAATGTGGAAACATTTTATAGTATTCAAGTCTCTTATGATACCCCCACTATCCCGAATGAGAAGAATTTTGCTTATGTGGAGAGTAATAAATTTTCTATGCTTGTAGATCATGAAAAGAATGCTTTAGCTGCTGGTTATATTATTGAATTCATTTATGATGCTACCGAAAATTATTATGAGGGAGAAACACATGCTTGTAGGAATTGCAATAATATCAAGTTTCCACTCTATGTGCTTAAATTTTTGAATTTATGCTTGTTTTGTCTTCCTATGCTTGTTGATTATTGTTCCCATAAGTTTTTTGCTCACAAAATCCCTATGCATAGGAAGTGGGTTAGACTTAAATGTGCTAGTCATATTCTTCATGATCTCTCTTTATGTTTCAATTCTTATCTCTTATGTGAGCATCATTGAAATCATCATGCCTAGCTAGGGGTATTAAACGATAGCGCTTGTTGGGAGGCAACCCAATTTTTATTTTGGTTTCTTGCTTTTTGGTTCTGTTTAGGAATAAATAATCCATTTAGCTTCTTTTTAGATGTGGTTTTATGTTTTAATTAGCGTTTGTGCCAAGTAGAACCTTTGGAAAGACTTGGGTGAAGTCTTTATAATCATGCTGTAAAAAACAGAAACTTTAGCGCTCATGAGATTAGCTAGAACTTTTTACTGGAGAGTGATATTTAGTTGATTCTTTTTGAATATGATTAATAGACAAATTCCTCAGGTCCACCAATTTATTTTAGAATTTTTGGAGTTCCAGAAGTTTGCGTTAGTTAAAGATTACTGCAGACTGTTCTGTTTTTGACAGATTCTGTTTTTCGTGTGTTGTTTGCTTATTTTGATGACTCTATGGCTAGTAAAATAGTTTATAAACCATAGAGAAGTTGGAATACAGTAGGTTTAACACCAATATAAATAAAGAATGAGTTCATTACAGTACCTTGAAGTGGTGTTTTGTTTTCTTTCGCTAACGGAGCTCACGAGTTTTCTGTTGAGTTTTGTGTTGTGAAGTTTTCAAGTTTTGGGTAAAGACTTGATGGACTATGGAATAAGGAGTGGCAAGAGCCTAAGCTTGGGGATGCCCAAGGCACCACAAGGTAATATTCAAGGATAACCAAGCGTCTAAGCTTGGGGATGCCCCGGAAGGCATCCCCTCTTTCGTCTTCGTTCATCGATAACTTTACTTGGAGCTATATTTTTATTCACCACATATGTGTTTTGCTTGGATCGTCATTTTATTTTCTTTAGCTTTGCTTGCTGTTTGAATAAAGTACCAAGATCTGAAATTCTTAAATATTAGAGAGTCTTCACATAGTTGCATAATTATTCGGCTACTCATTGATCTTCACTTATATCTTTTGGAGTAGCTTGTTGTTTGCTCTAGTGCTTCACTTATATCTTTTAGAGCACGGCGGTGGTTTTATTTTGAAGAAATAGATGAACTATCATGCTTAACTTATATTATTTTGAGAGTCTTAAATAGCATGGTAATTTGCTTAAATAATCCTAATATGCTAAGCATACAAGATTTGTAAGAATTCTTATGAGTGTGTTGAATACTAAGAGAAGTTTGATGCTTGATAATTGTTTTGAGATATAAGTAGCATGCACGTATGGTGAACCGTTATGTGATGAAGTCGGAGCATGATTTATTTATTGATTGTCTTTCTTATGAGTGGCGGTCGGGGACGAGCGATGGTCTTTTCCTACCAATCTATCCCCCTAGGAGCATGCGCGTAATACTTTGCTTTGATAACTTGTAGATTTTTGCAATAAGTATATGAGTTCCTTATGACTAGTGTTGAGTCCATGGATTATATGCACTCTCACCCTTCCATCATTGCTAGCCTCTCTAATACCACGCACCTTCGGTATCATACACCCACCACATATCTTCCTCAAAAATAGCCACCATACCTACCTATCATGGCATTTCCATAGCCATTCCGAGGTATATTGCCATGCAACTTTCCACCGTTCCGTTTATTATGACACGCTCCATCATTTTCATATTGCTTAGCATGATCATGTAGTTGACATCGTATTTGTAGAAAAGTCACCGTTCATAATTCTTTCATACATGTCACTCTTGATTCATTGCATATCCCGGTACACCGCCGGAGGCATTCATATAGAGTCATACTTTGTTCTAAGTATCGAGTTGTAATTGTTGAGTTGTAAGAAAAATAAAAGTGTGATGATCATCATTCTTTAAAGCATTGTCCCAAGTGAGGAAAGGATGATGGAGACCATGATTCCCCCACAAGTCGGGATGAGACTCCGGACGAAAAATAAAAAAAATAAAGAAAAAAGAGGCCATAAAAAGGAGAAAAGGCCAAATAAAAAATAAATAAAAAAATTGAGAGAAAAAGAGAGAAGGGGCAATGCTACTATCTTTTTTACCACACTTGTGCTTCAAAGTAGCACCGTGATCTTCATGATAGAGAGTCTCCTACGTTGTCACTTTCATATACTAGTGGGAATTTTTCATTATAGAACTTGGCTTGTATATTCCAATGATGGGCTTCCTCAAATTGCCCTAGGTCTTCGTGAGCAAGCGAGTTGGATGCACACCCACTTAGTTTCTTTTGTTGAGCTTTCATATACTTATAGCTCTAGTGCATCCGTTGCATGGCAATCCCTACTCACTCACATCGATATCTATTGATGGGCATCTCCATAGCCCGTTGATACGCCAAGTTGATGTGAGACTATCTTCCCTCTTTTTGTCTTCTCCACAACCACCATTCTATTTCACATATAGTGCTATATCCATGGCTCACGCTCATGTATTGCGTGAAGATTGAAAAAGTTTTGAAAATGTTAAAGTATGAAACAATTGCTTGGCTTGTGATCGGGGTTGTGCATGATTTAAATACTTTGTGTGGTGAAGATAGAGCATAGCCAGACTATATGATTTTGTAGGGATGAACTTTCTTTGGCCATGTTATTTTGAGAAGACATAATTGCTTTTTAGTATGCTTGAAGTATTATTATTTTTATGTCAATATGAACTTTTGTCTTGAATCTTTCGGCTCTGAATATTCATACCACAATTAAGAATAATTACATTGAAATTATGCCAAGTAGCACTCCGCATCAAAAATTCTTTTTTATCATTTACCTACTCGAGGACGAGCAGGAATTAAGCTTGGGGATGCCTGATACGTCTCCAACGTATCTATAATTTTTGATTGCTCCATGCTACTTTATCTACTGTTTTGAACTATACTAGGCTTTATTTTCCACTTTTATATTATTTTTAGGACTGACCTATTAACCGGAGGCCCAGCCCAGAATTGCTGTTTTTTTTTGCCTATTTCAGTGTTTCGAAGAAAAGGAATATCAAACGGAGTCAAAACAGAATGAAATCAACTGGAGAAGTTATTTTTGGAAGGAAACCCACCTGATAGACTTGGACTCTCCGTCAGAAGATATGGGAGCTGGCCACGAGGGTGGGGGACGCGCCCACTCCCCTAGGGCGCGCCCCCTGCCTCGTGGGGCCCCCGAAGCTCCACCGACGTACCCCTTGCACCCATATATACCTACGTACCATAAAACTTTCAGAACAGAAGATAGATCGGGAGTTCCGCCGCCGCAAAACCTCCAGAACCACCAAAAACCAATCGGGACCCTGTTCCGGCACCCTGCCGAGGGGGGAACCCTTACCGGTGGCCATCTTCATCATCCCGACGCTCTCCATGACGAGGAGGGAGTAGTTCACCCTCGGGGCTGAGGGTATGTACCAGTAGCTATGTGTTTGATCTCTCTCTCTCTCTCTCTCGTGTTCTTGATTTGGCACGATCTTGATGTATCGCAAGCTTTGCTATTATAGTTGGATCCTATGTTTCTTCTCCCCCTCTACTCTCTTGTAATGGATTGAGTTTTTCCTTTGAAGTAATCTTATCGGATTGAGTCTTTAAAGATTTGAGAACACTTGATGTATGTCTTGCCGTGCGTATCTGTGGTGACAATGGGATATCACGTGATTCACTTGATGTATGTTTTGGTGATCAACTTGCGGTTCCGCCATGAACCTATGCATAGGGGTTGGCACACGCTTTCGCCGTGATTCTCCCAGTACAAACTTTGGGGCACTCTTTGAGGTTCTATGTGTTGGTTTGAATAGATGAATTGAGATTGTGTGATGCATATCGTATAATCATGCCCACGGATACTTGAGGTGACATTGGAGTATCTAGGTGACATTAGGGTTTTGGTTGATTTGTATCTTAAGGTGTTATTCTAGTACGAACTCTAGGGCTGTTTGTGACACTTGTAGGAATAGCTCAATGGATTGATTGGAAAGAATAACTTTGAGGTGGTTTCGTACCCTACCATAATCTCTACGTTTGTTCTCCACTATTAGTGAATTTAGAGTGACTCTTTGTTGCACGTTGAGGGATAGTTATGTGATCCAATTATGTTATTATTGTTGAGAGGACTTGCACTAGTGAAAGTATGAACCCTAGGCCTTGTTTCCTAGCATTGCAATACCGTTTACGCTCACTTTTATTACTTGTTACCTTGCTGCTTTTATATTTTCAGATTACAAAAACCTATATCTACCATCCATATTGCACTTGTATCACCATCTCTTTGCCGAACTAGTGCACCTATACAATTTACCATTGTATCGGGTGTGTTGGGGACACAAGAGACTCTTTGTTATTTGGTCGCAGGGTTGCTTGAGAGAGACCATCTTCATCCTATGCCTTCCACGGATTGATAAACCTTAGGTCATCCACTTGAGGGAAATTTGCTACTGTCCTACAAACCTCTGCACTTGGAGGCCCAACAACGTCTACAAGAAAAAGGTTGTGTAGTAGACATCAAGGCATGCCTCGACAGGTGGAGGCGATGATGCGGCGGCTCCTCGCCAGCGTTCGATGGTTCTGGGGTCATCGCTGCTGATGTGCAGGACCTGATGCAGGCGGTGCTTCTATGCTGGCGGTGCACGCGTCCCGCGTCTGGCCAGGGATATGCATGCAGTAGTGGTGATGTAGTTTGCGTCGTTTAGAGTTTGAGAAAACGAGAGGGTTTGAGAGAGGCGACACACATATTCATTAAGCCATGGGTTATACACAAACAGCGGCATGCAAATATGGAGGTGGAGCATAACAATCTTCAAACCAGTAGCTCACTATCCTAGATGGCTGGATACAAGGCACCTACAGAACTTTGTAGGATGCATGGCGCATAGGGGAGGTCGTTACACATAGAGAGATACGTGAGAACATGTAGCACAACTCTGAATTATGTGGGACGAGCGGCAACCACGGACAGAACTTCAGGTTATATGGCAAGCCCGTATAAGCCCACTTAATTAATTAGCGTCCCACTTTGCAACCTGAGCTCGCGGCCTCAAACCTTCAAGACGAAGTGAACGACGTGATCGCCCAGCGCCCCAGCCAATCTTTCTTATCTCGTAGCTGATCCGTCGTGGACATCGCCAGAGTGTGCCATAGTCCCGCAGCTTATTGTGTTTGATTTATTTTTTAATAAATTTAACTCGTAAGGGCAAGGATGTAATTGCACAGTATAAATGGCATAGCCCAGTTAGCCATGTAGCAGTAGCACATCAGTACGATGTAATGTGATTGGAAGAACATATCACCTAAAAAAAAGATTGGAAGAACATATCGAGCCACAGAGCCTCGTCGTCCGCCACCGCCTTCCCTGGTCAGAGTTACGGGCGTCCGCCATATCTCCAACCGCCGCAGCTACTCCCGGTCGCAGGTGCCGACGTCCGCCTTTCATCATCCCTAAAGATCTCCAGTCCGTCGCCTCTCCTGGCCGCAGGCACGGGCGCCCGCCTTCATCCCTAGAGATCTCCGGCCGCCGCCGCCGCCGCCGCACATAACCACTCATAGTAATTTCAACATCTCATAGTAATTTCTCCTTTATTTTGTATGTGTTATAGTACTATCTTTTGAAAGAAGTAATCAAGCGTTGTTTTTCTCTTGCAGATTTGGCATTTAGTATCAGTGTGATGGACCAAATACTTCAGTTCCAGGTGAGCGTGCTCTGAAGATGAACGAATAAAAACATATGAACGGTGGACCGAGTAAAACAGAGAGGTAATTACTTATGTGAATACAAATTATTTTTGTGATGCATCAGCAGTTTTTCTTGTTTTACTGAACGTAAAAGACGCATTGTAGATATTCTAAAGAAAGGATACGTCATAAACATGTTAGTTAATATGAGCTACAATGGTACTCCCTCCGTTCCTAAATATTTGTCTTTCTAGAGATTTCAAATGGTCACCACATACGGATGTATATAGACATATTTTAGAGTGTAGATTCACTTATTTTGTTTCGTATGTAGTCATCATTTAAAACCTCTAGAAAGACAAATATTTAGGAACGGAGGGAGTGGGCATGCATTAGTACTAAGTACTAAGTACTCGTTCGTGTTGATACTGGCGACATTTTTCTTAGCTTTACCTTGATGCTAGGCCTTTTTTCTTAGCTTCACCTTGATATTAGGCCTGGCCCAATGTTGTAGCACAAAACGGAACTGCACAAGCGAGAAATGCTACACTTACGCCCTGATTCTTACTGAATATTGTTACGGGCTGAGCTGTGAAAGATTGATTGGAAATCAGGAGGAGGTGGGACCCGCACTGAAAATCAGGGGTGAGAAGAGATTGGTGGAGAAGAGTCCGTAGGTGACTTCCGTGTCCTCTTGCCCGTAAGTGTAGAGTTATTGCTGCACAAGCGTGAGGCAGCACAATGCCACAAACGAGTGCTATGCACCCACACCAAGATCGCCTCACCCCCTAAGTCGTATCATTTTTTCGTCGCGAGGATTCAGATGTCACTGTGTTAGAGTAAGTCTTCACTGATTCGAAGCCCACCTAACCACTACGCACAACTCTCGTCTCCATACAACCACCTACACCTCAGCCACCAAGAAGGTAAGAGGTCAATCCATCAGCCAAGAGGAGACCACACATTTTTTTCTACCCACATATTGTCTATTATCTTAATGTTTATATTAAGGGCCCCTGGGTTATAGTTTCACCCCAGGCCAATGAAATCTTAGGACCGGCCTGAGACCATCGTCCCTACTAGTGTTATGAAAGGTGGACAATGGAAGCAAAGATTGCTATTGACCCTGCTAGCATGCCAAAACACACGTATGGATAATTATCACGAATTCCACAACAAGGCTAGCATCGCTTTATGAGCCCAGAGCAAATACAGAGGTTGGATGATTTTCTCAAGAGTATTATGGATTTTTGGCCTGAAGATGACGATGATGATGGGAACAATGAGACTTCAACGTTCAAGCCTTTGAAAAGCAAAGTCTAGAAGAGCCTTCTATCTAGAAGAAAATGAGGCGATCAGTTAGTATCCTAACAAGTGGCATAGTTTGTTACCAAGTTGTTTGTAGTGCTAAACCCTAACTGTACCGATCCTCGGCAGGCGGCTTATATATAAATAGAGTATGTATACATAGATGACCCAAAACATCCTATTTCACAAACATGTGTCTCATGAAGCCAAGGTTTCACCCTGGGGGATCAGGGTTCTTCATCAACGTGTCCACCCCGTCAACATCCACAAGAGATCATCAAAATTATCATCTACACGACCACTTGTGCCCTACCAGGTTAGCATATAAGATTATGAAAAACATTTGATATGTACATGCATCTAACGTAGAGTGTTTGTTGTACACTTTTCGATCTATTCCATTTTCTAACTTTAGGGAAAGGCAAATATTTAACTCTGGTGTTGGTATGTTCTAAGCTGAATATGATACGCATGGGAAGGTTATGGTTATGACTTTTTGGGTCACCAGGAGAGGCGTACATGTTCTACAACAAGCACATGAAAGAGCATGGATTCAACATCATCAAAGAGAAGGTGAAACGAGGGAATGTGTCTCATGAACTATACGGTTCATGCGGTTCGTTTGCTCCGGGGCAGGAAAATGGTAGAGCAAATTCTTAAACACGGAGGGGCGCATCCGCAAGCTAAGACCCGATGTGAGTGCGGTGCATTGTTGGTGGTGAAGTTGGATAGATCAGATAGAGTTTGGTTCGTCGTGACATCTGTGGACGATCACAACCATGTGTTGGCTAGACCCGACGAGGTCCCATTTATGTGATCATATAGAAGGATAAAAGATTCAAAGAGTGCGGAGATCTTAGCGACGGAAGGAGCTTGGATCAGAAAGAACATAATCGTCGATAACTTCATCAATAGGTATGGTTCGTACGATCGGCCTTGTGAGGCACGACCTTTACAACCTGTGTTGCATAGAGAAAATGAAATTGGTCGTAAAGGGTGATGCTGACACGATAATCAGCATTATGAGTAGCAGAAAGGCAAATGACCCTAACTTCTTTGAGTATGTGCTTGATAAGAAAGGGCGGTTAAAGAGCATGTTCTGGTGCGATGCACAGTCACGACGGGACTACGGAGATGTGATAGTGTTTGACGACACATATAAGATGAACATGTATGCTATGCCGTTCATCCTCTTCGTCGGTGTTAATAACCACCAGTGCACCATCATTATTTGTTGCACCATTGTGTCTGACGAAACTGAAGATACGTGTGTGTGGCTACTATAGATATTCATGAAAGCAAATTGTCAGCAGAAGCCACAGTGAGTAATCACAGATGGAGAAGCTGCAATAATACGAGCAATTCAGAGTGTCCTTCCCGATGTGTGCCATCGTCTTTATTCGTGGCATATAGAGAAAAATGTGCAGAGCATCTTTATCATATGTCAGTGAAGGAGTTCAGGTTGCTGTTGTACCACTACATCTTTCGTGCCAATTTTCTCGGTCTTCCATTTATCGACAAAAGTACTCCATCTCTCATGATAATTGGCATGAGAGGTGGAGTAGTACAACAACGACCTGAACTCCATATTTTTCTTTACATGCCATGAACAAAGACGACTTCTGGAAGGACATTCCGAATCGGTCGGATCATTCCAGCGTCTCTGTTTATGATTACTGACTTTGGCTTCTACTGAAAATTTGCTTCATGAATGTCTACAACAGCCACACGTACACACCTTTAGTCTCGTCGGACACAATGGTGCAACCAAAAGAGATGGTGCAATGGTGGCTATTAACACTGACAAAGGGATGAACGGCATACCATATCTGTTCATCTTGTATGTGTTGTCAAACACTATCACATCTCTGTAGTCCTAATAGTCCTGCCATGACTGTGCATCGCACGAGAACATGCTCTTTAACCGTCCTTCCTTATTAAGCATGTATTCAAAGAAGAAGTCCGGGTCCTTCGCCATTCTGCTACTCATAATGCCGATTACCATGTCAGCATCACCCTTTGCAATCAGTTTCATTTTCTCTCTATAGCACAGGTTGTAAATGTCTCGCCTCACAAGGCCGCACTTATCATACGAACCATACATACTGATGAAGTTGTCAATGATTATGTGCTTTTTTATCCCAGCTCCCTCCATCTCTAAGATTTATGCTCTCTGAAAATCTTTTATCCGTCTATGTGACCATAGAAATGGGACCTCGTCAGGTCTAGGTAGCACATGGTTGTGATCGTTCACAAATGTCACAACAAACCAAACTCTATGTGATCTGTCCAACTTCACCACCAGCTGTGCACCACACTCGCACCGAGTCTCAGGTCTTAGCCCATTTGTGTTTAAGAATTTGCTCTGCCATTTTCCTGCCCTAAAGCAAACGAAGCACCTGAACCATATAGTTCCTGAAAGATTTTTCCCTTGTTTCACCTTCTCTTTTCTGATGCTGAATCTACGCGATGCTTGTTCTAGAATGTGTATGCCTCCCTTTGTGATCTAAAAAGTCACAGCCATAACCTTTCAATGTGTATCTAGCGCTTGTTGCTGCTATTCGGTCTGCCCAATGTCCATTTTTATCATCCTGGTCGTCATCACCATTAGGACCATCAACATCGTCCAACAAAATTACACAAACACATGTAAGTTGTCATCATTTAGTTCATATGACTGCATGCCGTATAAAATGTTTGAACGAACCTGGCTAAGTTATCGACGAAAGATTCCTGAAAAATCATTTTGCTCATTTTGAACATCTACATCTTCATGTAGATTAAAAACAAAGACTTATAAGTAGCCATGCGTTTTTTGCCAATAAAAAAATCAAATTAAACTACACGTTACTTACGTTTTCCCTGCATTTATCATCCTCATTTTTCTAGAAGTCCTCCGTAGGTAAGTTATCATATGACGACCACGATTTGTTGTCGCTGCTAAAATCATCTTCATTTGTACAATCGTTATTGATATGACTGGCATTATCACTACCGTACTTATCGCTCGTGTATTCGGTTTCTTCCTCAATTCAAAACACCTCACTACCAACACTGCACAACATTGACGCACAAAAAAATATCTCGGTTCAAATGCAAACATCATTCCCAATTATTATTTTGGCGCTCATTTATTGGACTATTTCGATACGTAGACGACGGTTTAGATGGCAAACCTTCGATGCTAGGGGTTGATGTCGCGCGAAAAGTCCAATGGCGGCAGTATCAGGGCCGTGAGGTAACCCCCCCGATGTGATTATGGTTGGCAGCGTGGTAGACGCCATTGACGACAAGGATGGGGAACGACGGCGACGAAGGCCATGGGATGGGTGTGGTGTGAGGTGACGAAGGCGACTGGACGTCGAAGAAGGCAAATCCGCGACGGGGATGGGTGTTGTGTGAGGCGGTGGGGAAACGTGGTTGCGTCAGGCTTCGGCACCGGCGGCGACGGCCGTCCACTGGGCAGGAAGAGGTGGCGATCGGCCGGGGGGAGGGGGGCTCGTGGAGGGCGGCGGATCGTGGCGGATGCGGGACGAAATGGGGCGCGAGACGCGACGGGCGGGGCAACCGGGTGGGGCCGACAGATCGGGGTTGGAGTGGGTGTGTCGAAGCAAGGCTTACAAATTTGCATCACTTGGTGGCCTATTTTACATCCTAGTAAAAATATTTGCATCTACATCATCTATTGGAGCAGTGTTTTTGCTCTCTCGTGATATAAAAAGTGGTCACGGCCTATTTTACATCATCTACCGAAGATGTTCTAACTGGGTTATACCATTTAGCCTGTGCAATTACATCCTTACCCTGACGAGCCATTTGTGCTTTATCTCTGCCTGCAACCGAGATTCAGTTGCTGCGAACTGGGCGCGGACGGCGGTTCTCATCTCTCAGTGCTGACTGATGGATAGTTGCTGCCAGTTATGGTTCACAGTCTGTCTTCGTCTCCTCCTTTTTCCACGTTCATCCTGGAATGAATTTAGGTACGGATGTATGGTTGAGCCGTGGGTGTTGTAGATAGGTAGCCATAGTCGTGGAGGAGCTGGAGTTGGGTTGTGCTTGCCGAATTGCAGGCTCTCTCTCAGAAACTTGATCAAACATGATACTGTCATACTGTGAGTCTGTTACTATGCATAATGCATGTTCGTGGTTCCCACATAATCAGCTAAATGGTTTCTGGATTTTTCTTTGCTTGTAGCTGCTTTTGATCCTCTTATTCCGTGAATGCCCTTCCTTGGATCATCAACTGTAGTTCCCCTAAACACCATTATTGGCAGCTGAGCCCGATCCCTCCCTCCCTCGCTCCCGCGAGCACCCCCGGGAGGAAACCTTAGCGCCGCCCCCCTCGCCTCAACCCCCTCCTCGCTGCCGCCGGGGGCGTCGCCGGCCAAAGACTGCGTGGCGTTGCGGCGGCGGGGCGGCTCTCTCCCGCAGGTAGTTGGGGGCTCCGTGGGGCGCCTCCCCTCTGCCTGGTGGCGCCGAGCGTCAGGCCGGCCCTGTCCCGGCTCCTTCTCCCCCTCCCGGCGTCCTTCGACCGCTGGCGCTGCCTCCTCCCCTCCCTCCGGCGCGGCTCGGGCGCGGCTTGGGGCTCCGGTGCCCAGGTGCAGGCCGGTGGCGGATCTGGACCCCTGCCCCGTTCTGGATGGTGGTGGTTGGCGGGGGTTGCGGATCTGGGATTCCCTGCCCAGATCCGGTGGATGGTGAGGGTTGGCGTTGGCAGGGGTGGCCGGTGGCCCTGATGAGGTGGTGGTGATGCGGCTAGTGTCTCCACTGCTCCGCGCAGGGTGGTGGGCCTCCAGTCGAATCTGGCCAGGGTGTGGAGGCGCTGGTGTTGCGGTGGTGGCAGATCGGTTGCGGCGGTGGCTGGTTTTTTCCGGCGTCAGCCCGTCTGTAGGCGGTCTGTGTCGACTTTCAACCCCTTCCCCCATCGCCTGGGGCTACCTCCGTCAAAGGGTCGGCCCGATCCCAGCTGTGGTCCATCGTTCGTCTCGCGCCCAGCAGCAGGGCCGAGCTCGTCTCGCGCCTGGCGGCAGGACCGAGCTCGTCTCGCGCCCGGTGTAGCAGGATGGGTCGACGGAGGCCAGTTTTGGCCGGCTTATTGGGTCACAACACTGGGGGCCGCCAAGGGATGCGAAAGGCGGGTCCTTTTCGCTCGTATCTTTGGTTGGGTAGAGGCAAGGCTCGGGTAAGGTGGTGTGAAGGTCTTGGACGCCGGCAGCCCTGGTGCTGGTACCGCAGTGCTCATGGGCAGAGCCCGCGGCTTGGTGCTGCCCGGTAGCCATGGCCGTGTGGGCGGCGTGGTCGCCGGGGTGTGGCGTTCGGTGGCGGTGAGTGTTGGCTGGGATGAAAACCTGATCTATCCTCGGATGGACCGATGGTGGTGAAACTCGTTCCCTTCTTGAAGGCGTCGTTGCGGCTTTCATTGCCCGTCGTGTTGCTCTAGGGGAAACCCTGACCCTCGGGTCGGGCGGTGGCGGCGCTATGGTGTCGTAACCTTCCTGAAGGCGCCGCCTTTGAGCCCTCGATCAGTTCGTCATATTTGGCCTCATCTTATCGCGGTGACATGTTCACGGTGGAGGACCCCGGGTTGCTCTTGTAGTGCTAGGGGTGAGGTTGCTGCACTCAGCATCTATGTATCCTGCCTTGGATGTATGCGTGCGTTGTGGTAGCGTCCATTTGTACCTGACTGTGGTTGATCATTGTTTATATATAAAACAGGGCGAAAGCCCTTTTTGATAATGCCCTTCCTTTGCTTATTTGCCAGCTCCGTCATCGTCAGCCTTTACCGCCATGAAAAACTCTGAAAAGATCACAAGTCCTTCCAAAAAACTATTTATTATAAAATATTGGCCTGAAATTATTCCCTTTTAGATACAAAAATCCTTGTGAGTAACAGTTGCCTTGTCGCAAGGTCCGACTAGTTCGTAGCGTAATACACACCACCCCAAATAGTACATTATTATTTTTGTGAGAAGGCCCAAGGTCATACTATATTCTACTCACTCTGTTTTAGAATTTTTGTATTCTTAAAATTCTATATTATCTTCAGCGTGATACTTCAACAATTCTATTATATCTCGTGGTGGATTTGGTGGTATCAACTTCATACGTCAAGGCTGATAATTTCCTCTACGCATTGATAGACAAAGATAAAAAAAGTTGGACCAAACCACAGTTTCAGTTAATTGGAAAGGAAGAAAGCATTTTCTTTGCTCCGTATTTATCCGTTGGGACAAGTTACTTGGTTAATATTTTTTTGACAAAGTTACGCACGACCATACACACGATTGAGTTAGATTGTGTTGTCCTGAGTTGCTAGAGCATAAAAGATGGGTGCGTGTGTAGGTGATACAAGCAATGACACGCTTCTTTTTAAAAGCAATTTTTTTAGAATTTCAAAATGTTTTTAACTCTTAAACTATAGTACTTGATCTATGATCCGTTGTCATAGTCGAGTTTGTTCCCACTAGAGCTTTAAAACTACTCTCTTCATCTCATAATGTAAGACATTTTTTGAGACCACTCATTATGGGACGGAGGGAGTATATCCCGATATGGGTATACTCGATAATATTTTCCTCAAAGTTGTCACATGATAATGTATGAAGTTACCGCTGCATTGATATAGAGGTTATCATATTAATTTCATCTATTTAGTTCAAGAGATCAGTGTCGTTTTGGTACTACCGTGTCTACAATAGAGTTTTTGTCACCTATGTGTATGTGTCTAAGCCCTAAATCAGAGTGACACTACAATGTGGACCCTACGAGGCATTATCACCTTGTTTCATTGTTTTGCTAAAAGTTACCACCATAGTGGTGATGTATTTACTATATAGTTTGGTAAAATGTTATCTACATAATGATAATTACAGACAGACTATGTACCAGTTTCCTGGTTTTTGTTTTCGGGTCAGTCATTTTCTGTTCTACCTTTGCTTTTTGATCCAATGGACAGACATCAAGCATGTGCAGCTCAAATCGACTAACCACGTGATTGTTTCCACCAATTTTCCTTGGGCGCGACTATGGAATTTCCTCACTTTGCGCATTTGAAAACCAAACTGAAAAGCAATACCAAAAATAAACCGAACCGAACCAAATTTATGGTTTCTGGTTTCGGTATGGTATAAAATTTTCATACCGATTTGAACTTTGATTTTTATGGTATATACCAAAAAACTGAACAGTTAACCGAATAAACCGAAGTAAAAATAATTTTATATTCCTTGTGATGAACAACCATACAAGTTATCATTTTTCTTGTACATGAGTGAAATTCACTACTAAGCACGTAATTTTTTCTTGTAACATAGTCATTTTACTCTTTTTAAAATGCTAAGCACGTCCATAACCATCAACAGATGAATCAATGCATGCATATATACTATTTGTGTAAAATAGTGTGTGTTTTGAGTCATAAATTTGCAAATTATTATTACGTCATTTTCAAATTCGCGTCAACTTTGGTTATTATGGTATATACTGAAACCATACCAAAATAATTTGGTATATATCCAAACCAAACCATATTTTAATTTCATATCGTATTTACCGATGTATTAATACCGTACAAACCGAAAAACCGTATAAACCGAACCGTGTAAACCGAACACACAGAGTGAGAATTTCCTATCGGACGCACATAACGTCGACCATTCGCAGTGACCTAAAGATCGAGCGATGACCTAGGCTGGGCCATTTAACATGTTGCAGGGTATCTGGTTTTGGGAGCCTTCTAGAGTTTCCTGAGCCGGGTTTCCTGTTTCTTTTTTATTTTTCGTTTTTTCTTTTTGATTTTCTGTTTATTTGTCAAATGAGAATGTTCAATTTTAAAAACAAATGGTCGTGTTTTAAAAAACATACATAAATTCAAGAAATGTTTGCATTCTAAAAAATTGTTTCAAATTTTTAAAAAATGCTCTCATTTTTCAAAAAATGTTCGGATGTTCTTGTACAAATTAATCAGAATTTTTCAAATAATGATCATGATTTTAAAAAATGTTCCTGTTTTCAAAACTTCTTCACAAATTCAGAAGATGTTTTTGGTTTCAGTTTTTTGTTTGTATTCAAAAGTTGTTCGCCTTCAAATTTGTTTGGGCTTTTTAGAATTGTTCTCTATTTGGAAATTTGTTTTAAAAATTCGAAATATGTTCATGATTTGGAAAATTATTCAGGCTATTCAAATAGTTCTCAGTTTCAAAATTTTGTTCTGACTTTTAAAAAATTGTCCATGTTTTCAAAAAAAATTTACCAATTAAAGAAAATCACATTTCAAAATTTGTGTATTAAAAAATCACCAATTAAAGAAAATCACATTTTCAAAACTAGCTCTGGTCTTCAAATTTGTTCCAATATTCGATTTTTGTTCACCAATTTAAAAAATCACATTTTAAAAATGTTCTGGAGTTCTGTAAATTTTTCTGAAAATTTTAGAAAAGTTCATATTTTAAGAATTGTTTAAAATTTCAAAAGATGTACCTTTTTCTAGTCTTTTTTTACAAATCCGAAAAATATGCTGGAGTTTTAAAATGTTATTGCAGTTTCAAAGATGGTCAGAAATTTAAAGCCTTGTTCACGTTTGTCAATAATTTTCCGTAATTTCAAAAAAGTGTTTGAAATTTTGTTAAGTAATATTCTGTTTACGCCACTGGTGTTATACTTCTTTAAAGGTCGCGCTACGCATTTGAAAAAAACAACATTTACTAGTTTGACTGGCTAGCAAGGTGATTGCACAAATCCGAGATCAACAGTTGGAATCCCCACTCATGTGTGCCCTTTTTTCCGCATTTTACTCTAGCTCTGGTTCACCTACAATGGGCCAGCCCAGTTGAGAGTGCCCTGTGCGAAAGGACATCCATTTGACGCAGAACGCGGCAAATAGGAGCTCCTCGCGACTATGTCTCGCTGAGAACAAGACAGAGTCAACTCACGCTGTCAGCCGCCTAAATGGGTCGGCCCAGATTGCGCGAGGCCACTGCATCTTGGTTTGTTTGTTTGACCTTTTGTTTTCTTTTTTCACTTTTGTTTACACTTCCAAAATTTCTAAACATATATATTACAAAAAGACATTTTATAATAATTCAAAAAATGCTAATTATGCATTTGAAAATTGTTAAAGGTGTATAGAAAAAAATGTCGACCATGTATACGAACAATGTATACAAAAATATACAATGGGTGTGAAAAAGTTGATCACGTATTTAAAATATGTTAAACAAATATTTGAAAATGTTAATCAAGCGATTGAAAAATATTGATTGTGTATAGAAAAAATGTTGACCATGTATTAAACAAATGATGAAATCTTTTGATCATGTATCTGAAAATAAGAACAAGCATTATTTATTTATTTTTGAATAAGCATATCAAAAATGTTAATCAAGCATATGTAAAATGTTAAATGTGTATAGAACAAATGTTGAATATGCATCTATACCAATATAAAAAGACTTAAAGGGGCAGATCTAATTAATCTCGGCCATCAAATCATGTCAATCCAACAGCCTAAACTGCTTCTATGTCGAGCGCTTAGCGTGCACTTAGTTTCATGTCAAATATTGTCCTAATCACATAATAACACGCAAATAATATCCTACTTGATATTCACATGCACTTCATATACTTTTGAATTAACGTGCATTGCACGTACACATTGACTAGTTCAAATAAATGTTAAACTTGCATTTGAAAAATGTTGACAAAGCATTTGCAAAATATTAAATGTCGATACAAAAATGTTGATCATGTATTATAAAAATGTTGTAAATGCATTAGAAAAATATTAACCATGTGTTTGAAAATTTTAATCGAGCATTGGAAAAAATTAAAGTGTGTATAGAAAAATATTAATCATGTATACAAAAAATGTTAAACTTGTATTTAGAAAATGGTAATCAACCATTTGAAAAATGTTTAAAATATGTATAGAAAATATTAAATTTGTATTTAAAAAATGTTAAACATGTATTAGAAAAATGTTCTTGGCATATCCAAAAAATGTAGAATGAAAACTGAAAGAAACAAAGAAAACCAAAAAATGAAACCAGAAAAAGAAACAAAATAAACCAGTAAAAAGTAAATGAAAAATAAAATCAAAGAAACAAATAAAAAAAAGAATTAAAAACCAGAAAACAGAGAAGAAAAAAGAAAAGAAACATCCGAGAAGAAAATAAAAGAAGAAGAAAACCAGTTAGACCCGGGCTCATTTCGCCTCAATTACAGTGCACCCTATTTCTTGAATAGAATCCTGACGGCTAGCACCGTTGTATTCTATCTGGGAGACCACGGTTCGTATCCCCCTCGCGTCTCTTTTTTTCACTATTTTCTTTTGAAGTGTCCCTGAGTGGACCGACCCGTTACTTTTGAAGCTCACAGCTAGATTTCCTACGGTCTTGCTTAATGCGAGAAATAACATTTTTTATTTTCCTCAACCAGCCAAACTTAGCCCTTTGCACACAAACGAATAGAAGCCCACTACAATTCTTGGGCTGAGGGATCAACAAGCCCATTAAGATAAACTAAGAACAAAAGAGACCGGCTAACAAAAGTGTTCACCACCCCCCCTCCCCCCCTAAAAAAGTGTTCGGTTCTTTTTAGAAGTGTCATAATTTGTCCTTCTCAATAGCTGCAACAACATGGCCTAAGGATGGTGTTGCCCCGTCGATCACGATGGCATTCCAGCGCTTCCACAGATCCCACATGTCGAGTGTAATGACATCTTGATGTCCTTTGTGTGAGTGCTAGCCGCTAGCTTTGTTGATGCACGAATCTATAAGTACATGCTCATTTGTGGGCGCCCAATCCAACGAGTGAAGGGCCGTGCTAATGACCGTCCAAACCCGCCTAGCAAAGACGCACTAAAGGAGGATGTGCTTGATAGTATCATCCTGCTAATCACATAACGGGCACTTTCTTGTTGTGGCAGCCCCTTTCTAGTTAGACGGTCGGACGTCCAGCATCTATCCTTGATAGCTAGCCAGAAGAAAAACTTGCATCGAAGGAGCGCCCTGGATTTTCACGTGAAACTTGCTATTGGAGAGACTTCTGCCCTAGAACTTGGCGGCATACACTGATCTTGTCGAGAACCATTCGTTCTTCTCCCATGTCCATGTGACCAAGTCTACGGCCATGTCATCTAGCTCTACCACAGCGACTCGATCCCAGAGAGTCAAGAACTCCCACAGCTGCTCCTCATTCACTTCCAATCCAAAGTCACGTGCCCAAGAGCCATCTATTATTGCATCATGTACGGTCCGAGTTTTCCTTATCCTGCTCAGCACCCCATCATAGAGCATTGGTGCCACCTCTTGCACCCGGTACCCTGCCAGCCAACGGTCCTCCCAAAACAAGGAGGATCTCCCATTTCCAATCGTAGTTCTCGCGACCGCTCGAAAGAGAGCCATAGAATCCTTAGGTACCTTGATGTGGAATTCGCACCAGGGTTGCGTGGGGTCGGCCCACTGTAACCATGGCCATCTTGCCTGCATTGCACTGTTCAGCCATCTGAGGTTGAGAAGTCCTAGGCCTACTGCCCACTTTGGGGTGCATACGGTTTCCCACGCCGTCCACTCCACAATTTCCACCGTTAGCCTGTGCCTTGCCGCACCATAAGAAGCCCTTGCAGATCTTCATCATTGTCGCAATTGTCTTTGGCGGGATGTCTAGAGAGATCATTGCGTTTATTGGGATTGCACAAAGGACCGATTGTACCAAGAGGAGGCAACCACTCTCTTCGGCAGTGAGGCTGACCGCCAGGTAGGCAGATGAGTAGCTAGCTGGTCCACAAGTCCTTGGAACTGTGATGCTCATTGCTTCCAGAGTGTGAGCGGTAGCCCCAGATATTTGCACAAGGGAAGGATCCTGTCGGGCATCCCAGCGTCGTACTCAGCGCTTCCATATCCACATTGGAGCTGCTTATCGGAGTGGACGCACTCTTCAACAAGTTTACCTTGAGACTCGAAGCTTCTCCGAAAAGGTGCAATATTCTCGGGCAAGTCCGCAACTCAATATCCTATGGCTCGATGAAAATATAACGTCATCTGCCACATAGATACCCTTTGCTTCATTCCTCTCCTCTCAAGTGGAGAGAGGAGACCTCAGGTTGTCTCAAGCTCGAACATCCTTTGTAGCGACTCCATGACCATTATGGATAACATTGGCGATATTGGATCGCCTTGGCGTAGCCCTATGCAGTTGAAGATCGTCTTTCCTGACACTCCATTTACCAATATCCTTGTGGAGGTAGTTCCCAATAGTCCATATATCCATGCTAGCCACTTTGCACCGAAGCCCAACTTCCTCAACACCTCAACGGCCATTGTACTGAATCGAATGCTTTGGTGATGTCCAACTTGAGCATGACTGAAGGTTCTTTGAGGGCATGCAATGCGTGCTGTAACTTGGACAAGCATGAAGTTTTCATGTAGCAGTCTTCCTCTCACAAATGTGCTTTGGTGTATTCCCACGAGTTTTGGTAGATCTTCCGCCAGTCTATCCGAGGACCTTGTCAAAAAAATTTGATGGCTTTGTGCACTAGGCTCATTGGCCTGAAATCCTTTAGATCAATTGCGCCATCCATCTTGGGAAGTAATGTGACAGTTGCCTTGTTTATTGCATGCAAACCCCTCATATCCCTGCGGTAGAACGCGTCCATAGCTCTCAGGAGGTCCTCATTGATTATGTGCCAACAGGAAGCATAAAAACGTTTGATGAAGCCATCCGGACCCGGAGCTTTATATAGGGGCATTGCCTTCACAGCTGTAAAATAAACTGTGAATCAGAAAAATGGTTAAGCTAGAAAAAAATTTGTCGCTGTCGCCTAGAACAACATGAACATGCTTGTTTTTTCCCCTAAAAAATAAAATAAAACACAGAAAAATAGAAATTATGTCTTGTCAGTGAAACCAACACAGAGAATGGACTGTGAATCGAAAAAATGGAATTTGAATCGGTCGCACGGTCAAGCTGGAAAACAACATTTTTGTTCTCCAGATCATAATTTTATCCCGATGATACTTTTTTGCGAGAAAAACTTTCGACTTTCGATCTATTGATCAACTATCAAGGTAGTACAAAGAATACCAAAAGTAAAAAGTACATCCAAGTCCGCAGACACACCTAGCGACGACTACAAGCGCTAGAGTGAGCCGAAGGTTCGCCACCATCATCGTCCCTCCCTCCTCGGAACCGGGTAGACCTTGTTGTAGTAGTCAGTCGGAAAGATTCCAAGACCCTATATATAGGACCAGCGTATCAGAACAGCAACCGCCACCGATGAAGAGAAGCGTAGATCGAAAGATTCCAACCTGTAGACACATGAACACAGGCGAGCGAAGACAAACACTGGCCGAATCCACGAAATCGGCCAGAGACAAACCTTCACACACCATTCGATGATGCTAAAAACACCACCGGAACAGGGGCTAGGCGGGGAGGATCTTATTCCATCTACTGAGAGCAGGACACAAACCCTAATAAACTAAAAAAATATTAAAGGACGGAACCCTCCTGCCTGCAAAGGCTGATATCCACCGCGCCTCTATGGTCTTAAGACCGCAGGAGACGAGGTAGAACGACGGCGGCGGCGACAGGAGGCAATAGAAACCCTAACACTCGCTCGGTGGTGCAGCGTACGAGCGTCGTCGCTGTGCATGGTGTCTTTATTCCGTCTCAGGCTGTCTCCTTATCCCGATGATATTGTCATCGTGCTTATCTTTTCTCCCGCGTAGGCTCCGAAATTCCACATGTCTCGTGTCGTGTACACCTGCCCTCTTGTTTTTACATGCAACCACTGGCCACCTCTTGCGGTCTTTGCGTGCTCACTCAACGTAGGCCGGTACTTATCCAGTTATAAACATTTTATATTAGGAAAAGTGCGAAGTGTATTGTAGGTCCCTGAACTACTCCAGGGGTGTTACGTAGGTTCTCAAACTATACAAATCATCATCTAGATTCTTAAAAATGCAATAAGTGTTTCATCCATGTCCAGAATCAGTTCAATATCAAATTAGCCCGAGGACCTATACTTTACCTAGCATGACACACTTACTGTACTTTGAGGACTGACGATTTTCATATTTTGAGGACCTATGTGACATCATTGAAATAGTTCAAGGACCTACTGTGCACTTCCCTCTTAGGCCTCGTTTGGTAGGAGAGGATCGAGGGGTTTTTGAAGGCAATTTCCTCGCGTGGCCCAGAAACCCCGCAGAACCGCGAGGGCCCATTTGGTACGCGGGTATTCGACGGCCCAACCCCCTCCGACCCCCTCCTACACCCTCCTTCCCACGCGGTACAGAACCCTCGAGGGGGGCCTCGTGGATTTGGGAGGAACGACACCACGCCGCCGCCGCATGATTCCTCCACAACACGCCGTCGAACGACATCTCTACGCCGGCGTACCTCCTCCGCCATACTGGCCTTCTCCTCGATGGTAAGCCCTCGCCTCGCCTCCCCTCCTTTCCCCTCGTCGTCTAGGGTTCTTCAATCCGCACGGCCATGGTTGCCGCCTCATCTTCCCCGGCGAGCTCGCCAAGCATGACGTCTCCGAGGGCACCAAATCCATCACCAAGTTCACCTCCTCTTAGATTGTGTCCCTTGTATCTAGTAGCAGGTTATTGTTGGTTTAGTGATTCACTGTCGACTCTGAATCTTGATGTGAACTGCAAGTAGTTGTAATGCTTGATGTGGTTATCTGCAAGTAGTAGTGGTAATGCTTGATGTGAACTGCCGAATCGGTGCCAATGCTTTGTTGGTTCGTTGGCTGCATCAACTTGGTGTGGGAGGAGGATGACGAGCCTGTGAAATCCGACAAATCCGACTGAGACGAGTGGAGTGGAGTTCAACATGTATCTTTATTTATCAAGAGATGTTTTGCCCATCTATGATGGGTTTGTGATTTAGGAACAGATGTGTATTTGGTGCATTGTGTTGTTTTGATGGGGACAAAGTTGGTCTCCATTTGTGCATCTTTTCTGCAACTCTGTAATGGATATTGGAGCAGCGCTCCGTCTTGTTCTACAATGTTGTGCACCTGCTTGCTTGTTTATTTAGCATCAACAACAAGAAGCATTGTTGACTTCTTATTTGGTTGGTGGAGATTTCTTGTTTTCCTCTATTCTTGTACTGTAGATTATTAGGCTGACAGAGGATGTAGCAAACGAAATTACTGCACAGTTTTTTAAAGAAATTATTGCACATTCTTTTTAAGAAATTCTTTTACTCTATTCTTGTCAATTATGCATCTGTTGTGATGTTGCGTACTGTAACCGATGTAATTGTTGAATGGTATATGGATGCCATAATTTAGCCCTTCGTCTTTCCATAGTTGCTATTTTACGTAGTTTGGTATTAACCAAATAGTTTCAGTTTTGAGCAAGCATTCAAAGGCAATATTATGTGATAAGCGGGGTTGGTCTAATCAGAGCTCTATGCATATGTTGTTTACAATTTATTTTCACTCTTGTAGTTTCCATCTTGTCGGTGAATTAAGATTCTAGTTCTGTTTTTGGAATTTGATTAACATGCAATAATTTTAAGTTCTGATTTAACTTCCCCCTTGGTTGAGATTATAAGCATGGCACATACTGACTTTCAAGCTTAGTGGAAGATTTATTTGCATGTGATTTAGCCTTCCTTCCCTTTGCTGGACCTTGTGTCAAGCTCAAGTTGAGCCTGTGAGATTTCTGGACCTTGTTAATTAATTGGTATTAGTGGCCAGCCGATTGCATGCATACGTGTCCCTGTTCACCAACTCCAAACTCCTAATTGCAGATTGGTTCTTATTTCTGTCATTCATTTATTATCTAGCTAGCTAGCATTTCCATTGAACTGAATCTATGTAATGGACCTTGCTAACTTGTTCTCCCTCCATGGACCTTGCAGCCTCTTCCGCGCTCAACCACCATCAGCCTCCTTAACCCTGACCGAAGAGCTGGCCTTTTCCCCGGTAAGATGTAACTTTGGTTAATTCTCCGTGAGTGTTGGTGGAACAATGCAGTAGGGATGTTTGTTTCTATAGTATATATGAATGATTGTGTGTCATCTTACATGCTGCTGGTATGTTCTTATTTTGACAGAGGCCTGTTGCTTGGATTCTTGTTGGGGTGGACGAGTTGCCTCCATCTTGGGATCCAGTTGTCACGCCTAAATTCGGTAATATACACCAACTTTTTGGCCTCTTGACCTTATTTCTATCATGTCTTAACCGAAGTACT
Organism: Aegilops longissima; assembly: GCA_021605205.1. Lineage (NCBI taxonomy): Eukaryota > Viridiplantae > Streptophyta > Magnoliopsida > Poales > Poaceae > Aegilops > Aegilops longissima. The sequence goes on along the minus strand of CM038678.1, from coordinate 35,767,770 downwards.
ATATCCTACTTGATGGCTCTTGTAGTCTTACTATGTGTGTATGTCTTATTAATAATTTTCTTCAAGTCAAGTAAACCATTAAAATGTAGTTCTTATTTGTTGCTTCCTGATTCTAGTTTTAGTGCTAAGATGAACTCCAAGATTATCGATCGAATTAGGAAGAGGAGAAGCGAGGATGATGAAGATATGATGTCCTTTATTCTGCCTGTATTGCATCGAATGCGTAGTAGAGGGTCAATCGAGAGAACTCAGCGACATAGCTCCATCTTATATGGCAAGAAGCGGGTTGATGATATCCTTACAGGCCATGTGAAGAATTGCCTAGTAGCTTATAGGATGGAGCCACGTATCTTTCGGGCTTTGGCATCTTACCTTAGAAGAGAAAATCTGATATCGGATAAAAGAATTAAGGTAGAGGAGAAGTTAGCCTTTTTCTTGTACATGGTGTCTCACAACACATCTTATGAAGATCTTCAGCTAGAATTTCAGCATAGTGGACAAACATTTCATGAGTACATCAATGAGTTCTTCAACATCGTCCCCATTTTAGCTAGTCGATTTTTGAAGCCCCCGAACATTGATGAGCCACATCCAGTAATCTCCACCGACACAAGATTTTATCCTTACTTCCAGGTTTCCATTTTTAACGCTTCCACAATTTCTTTTCTTATCTAACTTATAGTTCTTTATTGACCTGCAATCTTTGCTTCCAGAACTGTTTAGGAGCCATTGATGGGTCACATGTTCCTATAACGGCAACACCTGGAATTGCTGCTCCATTTCGGAATAGGAAGGGTACCTTGAATCATAATATTATGGTTGCCTGTGACTTCGATCTGAGATTCACTTTCATATCATGTGGTTGGGAGGGTTCAGCTACGGATGCGAGGGTTCTTCATTCTGCGATTAGCAAAGGATTTAGAGTACCCGAGGGAAAGTTTTACCTAGTTGATGGGGGTTATGCAAACACTCAGTCATTTCTCGCACCTTATCGGGGTGTCCGTATCATTTGAAGGAATTTGGTCATGGACACCCTCGACCACAAAACCACAGGGAATTGTTCAATCATCGGCATGCTGTTCTACGGAACCATGTGGAAAGGTCTCTAGGAATTCTTAAGAAGCGCTTCCCAATTCTTCATGTTGGCACACTGCATTCAATCGAGAACCAAGTGAAACTTCCCGCAGCTGCCGCAGTTCTTCACAATATCATCAAAATGGAGAATGGTGATGAGACTTGGCTTGACAACCAGCCCGATAACATAGCGCCAAATGTTTTGTTGATCTCCCGAATGGCGGCGAGAATAACTATGGGAACAACGACTTAGGGAACACTCTAAGGGATGAAATAGCAATGCAAATGTGGGAAGCATACCATCCTGAATAGCCAACATGATGGTGTGTGTTTTAATATATATATATATATATATATATATATATATATATATATATATATATATATATATATATATATATATATAAAAAAGCAAAGATATAAAGTTTCACTGGCGCGGCTGCAATCACAAGCGCTCGTTCGTGTGGGGATCTGGTCCCTCCTCTTACCTCATTTGCTTTTTTCTGGTATTTTCCATTTGATGCTTTTTTCCTCTTATAGAGTTTGTTGGACCACCGTGCAGGCACTAGGCTGCCGTCCAGCAGGCAGGACCACCCGCGGTTGGCCCGAACGGTTCCAAGATGGAACGGGAGAACTGTTGGGCGATGGTTTGAACCTTTCATTTTCCTGCGTTTTTTTCATTCAAGACACTTAGGCCTCGTTGACTTCGTGGGATGCCATTTGTGTTTTTTTAGAGCTGTGTTTATGTCTCAAAAAACAATCTGTGTTGATAGCCGCCCATAGCCCATTTGATGCAGGTGCTATGGGCTCAGAATTGGGCCGTTTTCTACTAATAATCTTGGTTTTCCCCTAATCCATATGACCCGCACGATGCCATGTGGCATTGTTCGAAACCCTAATCGTTGTGCATCGGTACCAGTCCTGTGCCGCCGAACCCTGCCCAGGCCAGCGTTATTCGTCGCCATGGATACGACATGCTGTCTGGTGCACCCGTGAGCAGGCACTAGCACTGCGCCGGCCACTTTAGGGGAAAAGCAGACCCGTGACCATCAACGCGGTCAAACGATCGGAGTGTCACTTGCATCCTCTCCTAACTCGCCCTTCAGATAGAGAGAGAGAGAGAGCCCGAAAATGGTAGATACTGAGAGAGGAGATGCAGCCTCGTCGTAGCAAGATCAATACCCAAAATGGCAGGTTTCAACATCAGCACGAGGGCAACACAGCAGGGAACTTTTGCTAAAAATGACTCGAAGTAACCCCTATAGCTGATTACCGAAAATGGTTCCAGTCGCCCTCTGTCGTAGAAGAAAGGAGCCGCCCCTATCGCCCTCAAATGCACTGACATGTCAGCCGCTAGGCTTCCATACAGGGTCTACACTAGCATAAAGTACCTTTCAGAACTTTCCTTTTCGGTCATGGCGAAAATCAACAAATCATAAATTCGAAACCTTATCCACAAAAAGTGCGGATCTCAAAGACCATCAACGGTTCCGATAGCACACACTCTAGTTGATGTTGATAGCAAATCCATGTTCTATATATATATATATATATATATATATATATATATATATATATATATATATATATATATATATATATATATATATATATATATATATATATACACATATTTTAATTACAGACCTGTTTTCCGCGTATCACACACATCTTGTTATATTGAACCGTTTCTGTTCTCTTGTCTCAGTGCAAATAGTTCATCCGAGTGAACCGCATGCCGTATATCGCACACACCTTGATCTGGCTGACCATTTCTTTTGTGTTGCCTAATCACAAACAGTTCATCCGAGTGAACTGTGTGCTGTATATCGCACACACCTTCATCTGGCTGTCCGTTTCTTTTGTTTGTCCTCATCGCAAACAGTTAATTGAACTGAACCGTATGCCCTGCATCGCACATGCAACTAAAATCTAAACCGTGTTTGATGCATCCTTCATCGCAAAAAATGTGCACCTTTTTTGACGGTATTTTACACCACCGTTTGCGATTGTTGCATCGCACACAGTTTCGTCGAAGGGTCTCTGATCATAGTGTCGTGTTAGCTGCATCCTGCAGTAGTGTATGACTATGTTAATTTTGTCATAGAATCGTCACGGATGTACATGCATGACGGAAAACGTGATCTACTGTGAGAAAAACGTTTCATCATGGAAGTGTTCTTTAGTAGTGGTAGGTAATATATTGTGCTTGTAAACATGGGAGAGTGGTAAGCATAGTAACCATGGGAAAGTGGTAAGCATGGTGAAGAGGCAGAGTAACTAATATATTGTGATATCTAGTCCGTGCGAGTGGTAAATAAGTGGTAAGCATAGTAATCGTGGAAAAGTGGCAGAGTAAGTAGTACATTGTTATATAGTAGGAGGATAATCATGGAATGTGAGCGAGTAGTCGGTGCATTATGTGTCAACGGTGAAAATCTGGTAATCGTGGTAATAGTAAAGAAGTGGCAGAGTAAGTAGAATCAAAAATTGGCAAGTGTGGGAAAGCTATAAGCGCGATCAAGTGTCAGAGTAAGTAATATAGTGTCATAGATAGTATGTGCCACCCGTGGTAAAATGGTAAGTGTTGTAAGAGGGGCAAAGTTGTATGTAGTAGCCAACGTTTGCCAATGGTGGAAAATTGGTATATGTGGGAAACTGGTCGTAATAGTGGTAAATAGTGGCAACGGTGGGAAAATGGTAAGCATGGAGAAGAGGCAGAGTAAGTAATAGTTGGTATTATCCAGCGGTAGAAAAGTGGCAAGGGCGGGAATAGCCAATAGGTGGTGGAGTAGCAATATATTTTCATATGTGGCAACGGTGAAAAAGTGGCAAGGACATTAATAGCAGAAAAGTATTATGTGTAGCATGCATTCCGTAGTTGAGCGGGAGGGGCCAAAGGAATGTGCAATCGTGTGTGTAGTGGAGCTGGGAGGGGCAAGCATAAGGGACGAAGACGGGGGTAACATGTCGGATGCGATCATACCAGCACTAAAGCACCGGATCCCATCAGAACTCCGAAGTTAAGCGTGCTTGGGCGAGAGTAGTACTAGGATGGGTGACCTCCTGGGAAGTCCTCGTGTTGCATTCCCTTTTTAATTTTTTTTTGCGCTGCGTGCAAAACAAAACGCACGTCGCGACATATGTTTAGCACGTTTTATTATATTGCACGTTTGCGGTAAGTTTTAGCTCACTACTCATTATTCACGCGTCCAGCGTGTTCTGAAAGGGGTCGAAACCATGGTAAATAGGCACTGGTGTGGTTGAACCGTGGTAAATTCGTCTCCGTAGTTGAGCGGGAGGGGCCAAAGGAATGTGCAATCGTGTGTGTAGTGGAGCTGGGAGGGGCAAGCATAAGGGACGAAGACGGGGGTAACATGTCGGATGCGATCATACCAGCACTAAAGCACCGGATCCCATCAGAACTCCGAAGTTAAGCGTGCTTGGGCGAGAGTAGTACTAGGATGGGTGACCTCCTGGGAAGTCCTCGTGTTGCATTCCCTTTTTAATTTTTTTTTGCGCTGCGTGCAAAACAAAACGCACGTGCGCGACATATGTTTAGCACGTTTTATTATATTGCACGTTTGCGGTAAGTTTTAGCTCACTACTCATTATTCACGCGTCCAGCGTGTTCTGAAAGGGGTCGAAACCATGGTAAATAGGCACTGGTGTGGTTGAACCGTGGTAAATTCGTCTCCGTAGTTGAGCGGGAGGGGCCAAAGGAATGTGCAATCGTGTGTGTAGTGGAGCTGGGAGGGGCAAGCATAAGGGACGAAGACGGGGGTAACATGTCGGATGCGATCATACCAGCACTAAAGCACCGGATCCCATCAGAACTCCGAAGTTAAGCGTGCTTGGGCGAGAGTAGTACTAGGATGGGTGACCTCCTGGGAAGTCCTCGTGTTGCATTCCCTTTTTAATTTTTTTTTTGCGCTGCGTGCAAAACAAAACGCACGTGCGCGACATATGTTTAGCACGTTTTATTATATTGCACGTTTGCGGTAAGTTTTAGCTCACTACTCATTATTCACGCGTCCAGCGTGTTCTGAAAGGGGTCGAAACCATGGTAAATAGGCACTGGTGTGGTTGAACCGTGGTAAATTCGTCTCCGTAGTTGAGCGGGAGGGGCCAAAGGAATGTGCAATCGTGTGTGTAGTGGAGCTGGGAGGGGCAAGCATAAGGGACGAAGACGGGGGTAACATGTCGGATGCGATCATACCAAAGACTAAAGCACCGGATCCCATCGAACTCCGTTAAGCGTCTTGGGCGAGTAATCTTAGGATGGGTGACCTCCCAGAAGTCCTCGTGTTGCATTCCTTTTTAATTTTTTTTTGCGCTGCGTGCAAAACAAAACGCACGTGCGCGACATATGTTTAGCACATATGTTAGACCAGCCTGACGTTGTTGCTGCCGGACGCGTAGGTCCTGAACCCGGGCGGCGTGGTGCAGCATTGTACTCATCCTCGTCCACGACCACCACGGCCAACAGGTTGTACCTGAACAGCACCCTATCAGAATGCTCAAGACGTGTGTTAGCTTTACTTACCGAGGACATCGCCGGCCTGGCGGCATGGAACAGCTCCCCGTTGGGCCAGCTGGCGCTCCTCGGCGACTACCTTTACTTACAGAAGACAACGCAGCAGCACGTGACAGCGAACACGGCGACAACGGTGCCACAGCTTGCACTGCCTCTTTCCGCAGCCATTTCGCTAGCCACTGGAGTGTTTGTTAGGTATGCCCAGGAACACACACACAAGGAAGAAGAAAAGCGTACAGTTTTTTCTTCCCTGGCACCGCACACAACTTGTGTCGCTTTCTCTATTTCTTCTCAACACAAAGGGGGACATGCATGGACACGCACAACCAGCCATACAACGGCTTGATCCGTTTACCACTCACCACTAGCTACTTAGCTAGTGCATGCATGCAGGCACACGTACTGCACTAACACAACTGACTGACATGCACATGCAGCCTACTCTCAAGGATCGACTCAAGTTTGTGTGTATGCCTCAACTAACTCAATGCCCCTAGAACTAGTCTCCCAGCTTGCCAACATACTGATCCTCACACTCTGTTAGCTACCTGCATCAGCTAGTTTTCAGCCCACTAACACACATGACTATTGACTAAGCGATCTAGGTAACGTATGCATACATGCAAACATCTCCGGGCTCGCCGGTCTGCACGCTCGCGCACTCGCCTTTGTGCTGCTCATCCAACATTAGCACCTAGCTCACTCTACCTTGTTGAACACTGTCAAGGAGATGCAGCTATATTAGCGCCGATTTGATCGTCTTCACTACAGACTCATTTTTGGTCTGTAATTGATGGCCCTTTCGACACTATAATGATCAGTTGACCACCGTTAGCACATCTTGCAAGTCACAATGAATGGATGACTCGTTAAAAATTCAAGCTGAGTTGCAGCATGCAACGATTTCTCAGGCTTGCAATTGAAAACGGGTCCTAGCTTGTCAAAACGGGACCGGCCCAGCAGCAAGGGCAGTTATTGACGACTGGTGTTGAAGGTGCCGAACCGTTAAGGCATATTCATACTTGCTAAAAATAGCTTAGGATGGATGGAACCTTTGAGCGTTAACTACACAACAAAACCTACAGCACATGCTTTCCCAGAACGGGTTCATGCGCGAAGACCAATGCTAGAAAGGGGCTGCACGCATACTCTGAATACACCTGCCATCGCAGGTCATAGGCTGCCATTTTGGTCCGCTGCTACGTAAAGGACCCCCACATGGCTTCCTCTCTGGTAATAGAGATCGTCCAAAATTCAAGAAATAGGAACCTTATCTACAAAAAAGTTCGGATCTCGATGCAAAGAAAGGGTTCAGATAGCAACCATCCTAGCAAGTGTTGATAGAAAATCCATGCTCTATATATATATATATATATATATATATATATATATATATATATATATATATATATATATAGGAAAAAGCAAAGTGTAGTGCACCGCGCAGGCACTAGGCTGCCAAGTTGGCAGTCCAGCGGGCTGGGAGCACACGCCTTCGAGCCGAACGGTTCCAGGGACGAATCTGGAGAACTGTTGAGTGAAGGTTCAAACCTTTCCTAATGCCAGCTGGAGTATTTTCCCTCATGACTATGTTTTTCCCTCTTGTAGAATCTGGAGAACTTTGTGAGCAGCCCATAGATCATGTTGATGCAGGTGCTATGGGCTCAGGACCGGGTCATTTTTTGAGAAGACAAGACGGCTGCACCAAAAAAGAGATGTGATAGAAAATGGAAAGGAATAAAAAAAAGATGCACACCACATGGTCACTTTTTCTGTGGCGAGAGCTATGCACGGCAACTCGAAGGAGATATATATCCCGATATACATTCACACGTGTGTGGTGCATGGCATTCTGACAACCAGAAACACGTTGAGTAATACCCAACGAACATGTTCGTTGAACGTTCCCTGGTCGAACCGTCATGGGCGCTTGCGGTTTTTGGGGTGATGCCCGTTTTCACTCAACAGTCAACATGCACTCGGCCGAACAGGCGAGCCTCTGCATTCACGTGATGTTAGAAGTCAGAAGGCGCCCAATGCGCTGCTCGCACCCTGTTGGGTTTCCCGCCGCAGGTCCCTGCCTGCGCGCAACAGGCCGGGTTTTTTATCGCCGCCCCATGCTGTTTCTAGGCACGCAGCGCGGAGGTGAAACAAAACCATGGCAGACAGCAAGAAGCACCTTGTTGTGAAATGGCAGGTCGCTGCCGTCCAAGAGACTAAAAAAGTAAGCTGACCTTCATTAATCGGTGCGTTACACCATGTGGCCCTTTTGCTCTAGAAGGCATAGCACAAGGGTGCAGCCTGCTAGCTACCAACCGGAGAGCAAGCTCCATCCTTTGACTGCCACGAGCAGGTCAAACGCTGGTATTGGTAAGTTGACCCATGACTTTCATAAAACTGGCGACCATCAAAGCGCATGCATGGAGGGGCTTGTGTATATCCAATGAAAACTAACCAACGTCCACACACATCCAAACGTGCTGCTGCCCCACCTGACGGACACTTCTCTGAACACGCGTGCATGCATGTACCGTGGGTCCGCGTCCAATGGTTGAGCGCTTGCAAGTTCGGTCAAGTGGCCTCTGTCCGGTGAGTGATTGAAACACACGGAAACTGGATTGATCAAGTGGCCCGTCGTTGGTACGCTGCATGCAAGTCCTGGTCCATCTAGTAGGATTTTTTTTTTTTCGTTTGGGTTGGCCGAGAGGATAGGTGTGTCCGTTTTTCCGTTTGATTCGGCGGCTGCGCCCAACGATGGGTGACGCATTTTTTGTGTGGGCTTAAAAATAAATGTTTGAAAACATACGCCTGGATGTAACATACTTAAATATTAAACGGCCGGCCAATCATTGTCAAAGTCCACTTAAACTTAATTTAAACATAAATTAGAACTAAAAGAGACTGCCGCCTAGCCGCCACCTACCCGCCCTATGTGTCGTCGTCCGGGCCGGTGAGGTCGACGAAGTCCGGTGGCGACCCCGCCCAGGGGAAGGCCTGCTGCCACGTATCCCGTGTCACTTTCTCCGCGGGTTGCTTCAAGCTCATGGCGTGTGGGCTCCTCCTCCTCGCGCTCCCTGCCTCCCCTCCTCCCCACGTGCCCATCGAAGCGCGTGCTCCTCCTCGCGCTCCCCCGCTAGCACGTGTAGCCCTCCATTGCTGGAGGTACACCACCTACTGCTTCAGTGTTGCGCCCAGCCACACAGGCGGCGCGCACACACTCACAGAGGCAGCGCTGCTACTCGTACCACTAGTTGAGGTCCACTGGCGGTGACGTGGACGTGGAGGCGGGCTCGGCTGGGCCTTGGGCTTGGGCAGCAGCGGCAGCGGCCCCGGGGGGTAAACGCAGTCCCCCGCCGCCAACAGCGAGGGCCTCCTCCAAGCATTCCTAGCATGCGTCCTCCTCACGTCGGCTCTCCTCCAGGGCGTGTTGCAACAACGCGTCCAATGTAGCCTTGTAGGGTGCCTCCTCCGCCTCCTCCTCTGGCACCACCTAGGGGACGGCGGCATGAAACGGGGGTCGATCTGCATGCCATGGACCATGTCGTGCTCCGTGGTGAACCAGACCTCCCAGTTGGTGGAGTTTGGCGTGTAGGCGCGGGTCACGCCACTGATCTGACGTCAGGAGGGCGCGGCGCTTGCGCACCTCCTCTGCATGCGTCCGCGGCGACCGCGTACTTCCAACACCCGGATGCGATGCGGGTTAAGGTGGCAACCATGTTGGAGGTTAACGTCCAGCCATGACAGCGGCTGGCTGTAATACAAGTGCTAGTGCGCGCGGTGCATCGAGAAGTAAAGCCGGTCCCGTCGATGGCGAGCCCTTGCCTGGCTCCATCTTGGAGGAACGCAGCGCTGGCGGTGGCAGAGGTAGCGTGTGGGGTGAGTCGGAGGCGACGTCGGGCTTGCCACCGTCCTTGCCGAAGATACCCATGGCGAGCTAGGGTTTTGTTGTCGCAGGTGAGGGAGCGAGGGTGGCCAGACGTGGATGGGGAGGAGAAATGGATGAGGCCGCACCCTGCACGCTTGCATTAAAATGGACATGCACTCAGAGCTTCTAGACGCTGTGATGCGAGCGCGAGTTAGGTAGCCGCATTCAGTACGACTGCGGGTGGTGGTTGCGCGGCTGATAGGTGGGGCCACGACGGACACCAAGCATATGCACGGTGCATTCGTATCATGACCGTGTGGACACAAATCGGGCGCAAAATATGGGGTGGAAATGCGTCCAGACGGATATAGTATGTGGAGGGGGTGTGGAGCGAGAGAGTGATTAATCCTCATATATCTATTTTATCAAAATAATTGCGTAGTGCACACGGGCGTTTGCAGGACGGGGGCACATTTTATGGGTGAACGAGACCCCACCCCCCTTGACCGCATTGACATATCACACGGAACCTTCGTCCTGCACCGCGGGAACCATCAATACACCTGCAGTAGGAACCCTTTTTAAGAAATGAGAACCCTTCCATATAACATAGACCCTTCGTTTTTAATGGACGTTCTATTGCAAACACATGGGACATCCATTTTACACTTTGAGCACCGTATGCAACTGCACGTTTGCCAATTTTCCGGGTGTATGAGAAACTTTCTTTCTAGGCACGCGTTTGGCTACCAAATGGAGTGTTTGAGAGATGATGTATAGGAATAGAAAGTGAGATGATTAATGTAGGATGTGAGATCAATATACAATACTTGCATCATTAGGGCGTTCGGACGGGGGCCATATCTTATGGGTGAATGAGACCCCCCCCCCTTCGACCGCATCGACATTTCATGCAGAACCTCAGTCATGCACTGCAAGAACAATCAATAAACCTACAATAGAACCCCTTTTTAAGGAACGAGAACCCTTTCATATAACGTAGGCCGTGAGCACATCGACGGTTCTTACTCGTCGTTGATGCGAAAGAGGGTGAGAGCGATCGACCCTCATTTTTCAATCTGGTCGGAACATCGCATAGTGCACACAGAGTGGCACTCGTCTTACGGTTGAACGAGAAACCGTGGTGAAATTTTTATTCTTGGTTTCACAGAAGGTTTCCAATGCACCCACTGGATTCACAGTTCATATGGAACCTCCGCTTTTGGATGCAGGCCATATCTTATGTGTGAACGAGACCCTCCCCCTCGACCGCATCGACATATCACACGGAACCTCCGTCATGCACCACGGGAACCATCATTACACCTACAGTAGGAACCCTTTTTCAAGGAACGGAACCCTTCCAAACAACATAGACCGTGAGCATATCGACGGCTCTTACTCGTCGTTGATTGAAAGAGGCGAGAGAGAAAAAATGCATAGTGCACACGGGCATTCAGGGATGGGGCACATCTTATGGGTGAACGAGACCCCCCCTCGAGCGCATGGACATATCATGCGGTACCTCCATTACGCATTTAGAGAACCACCAACATACGTAAAGTAGGAACCCTTTCTTAAGGAAGGAGAACCCTTCCATATAAGATTTATTGTACAGTATTGTACTAGTCATGGATGCTGGGATCAAATTGTATTTTGAAGTTTCTGGCTTGAATTAAAATAATTAAACTAACTTCCATTCTTCTCATTTCTGATAAGTACGCAACATGAAAACAGTTCAAAAAATATGTACACACTGGCGCTTCTAGTTTGAAAACAGTTCAAAAACTTTATTTTATGTTGTTCAAACCTTGCACAAATTGTATGTGTGCACTCATTTTGTTTGACCGGACACCTTTTATACCATGATTGTAGCTACAGTGTCCCAGACAGCCTTCGAGCACTGTAGCTACAGTGTCCTCTACAAAGTATGAAGGAAATCAGCCTCACGCCCCAGGCAGCCCCCGGGCTGCCTGGGGCCTGTCTCTGCCGCCGCGTGATGGTGCAGCTAAGTCATAACGTCAAAGGCCTTGTCGGTAGGATGCATTACCCTACCGCCAAAGAAAATGATGATAGAAAAATGGTCATATCGTGAAATTTTTGCAAAGTGGGTCAGATTTCGTGCCTAAGGGAGAAGGGTCATAACAGTAATTTTTGCTGCCTGCGCCGCCTGCCGATCTGTCGCAGCACCAGGCACGCCCCGCCTTCCATGCTGCCCAGATAATGGAGGTATTTTTTTCACGTAAGCTTTTGACCACGCAACATTTGAAGGAAGAATATTTCATCACAACACAACATCAATCACAACACGACATGGATGTCTATTGGACGGCTCTAGCTACTGACGTTGCGACGCCCATGCCTCCTGGAATCAATCCTGCTGCTAAAATACAAGCATAGGACCTGTCCTCTACGCCTGGGCCTTATGTGTGCTATAGCGTTGCGAGGGGAGTCGCATAGGGAAAAACATTAGACCCTCCTCTGCATGCACCGGCTTCTCTCGTTAATCTATTGGCTTCCTCAGAATAACAAACTCGTAGAACTCCGTTTGAGGTGAGAGAGGTGCAACACATTCGGACACACTCAAACCATACTCTCAGGAAGAAACGAGCACTGCCCATCCGGCTCCAAGTGGGACGTGAAGCGGGAGGCCCGCGTCCATCCCGCATCTACCACATACCGAAAGAATATCCCTAGCAGATATTATTACACACGACAAGTGGGTATGGTGGACATTCCACATCCCACCACTAACATTCACTAAAACCAATATAAACGTCAGCCAAATGTAGTAGAGGAGAGACTAATTAGAGCATGACGAGTAACATAACAAGTAGGCGAGCAGGCAGTGTTCACCACCTTCATCAGAGGTTGTCTCCATAGACCAGCCTGACGTTGTTGCTGCCGGACGCGTAGGTCCTGAACCCGGGCGGCGTGGTGCAGCAGTTGTACTCATCCTCGTCCACGACCACCACGGCCAACAGGTTGTACCTGAACAGCACCCTATCAGAATGCTCAAGACGTGTGTTAGCTTTACTTACCGAGGACATCGCCGGCCTGGCGGCATGGAACAGCTCCCCGTTGGGCCAGCTGGCGCTCCTCGGCGACTACCTTTACTTACAGAAGACAACGCAGCAGCACGTGACAGCGAACACGGCGACAACGGTGCCACAGCTTGCACTGCCTCTTTCCGCAGCCATTTCGCTAGCCACTGGAGTGATTGTTAGGTATGCCCAGGAACACACACACACAAGGAAGAAGAAAAGCGTACAGTTTTTTCTTCCCTGGCACCGCACACAACTTGTGTCGCTTTCTCTATTTCTTCTCAACACAAAGGGGGACATGCATGGACACGCACAACCAGCCATACAACGGCTTGATCCGTTTACCACTCACCACTAGCTACTTAGCTAGTGCATGCATGAGCACACGTACTGCACTAACACAACTGACTGACATGCACATGCAGCCTACTCTCAAGGATCGACTCAAGTTTGTGTGTATGCCTCAACTAACTCAATGCCCCTAGAACTAGTCTCCCAGCTTGCCAACATACTGATCCTCACACTCTGTTAGCTACCTGCATCAGCTAGTTTTCAGCCCACTAACACACATGACTATTGACTAAGCGATCTAGGTAACGTATGCATACATGCAAGCATCTCCGGGCTCGCCGGTCTGCACGCTCGCGCACTCGCCTTTGTGCTGCTCATCCAACATTAGCACCTAGCTCACTCTACCTTGTTGAACACTGTCAAGGAGATGCAGCTATATTAGCGCCGATTTGATCGTCTTCACTACAGACTCATTTTTGGTCTGTAATTGATGGCCCTTTCGACACTATAATGATCAGTTGACCACCGTTAGCACATCTTGCAAGTCACAATGAATGGATGACTCGTTAAAAATTCAAGCTGAGTTGCAGCATGCAACGTTTTCTCAGGCTTGCAATTGAAAACGGGTCCTAGCTTGTCAAAACGGGACCGGCCCAGCAGCAAGGGCAGTTATTGACGACTGGTGTTGAAGGTGCCGAACCGTTAAGGCATATTCATACTTGCTAAAAATAGCTTAGGATGGATGGAACCTTTGAGCGTTAACTACACAACAAAACCTACAGCACATGCTTTCCCAGAACGGGTTCATGCGCGAAGACCAATGCTAGAAAGGGCTGCACGCATACTCTGAATACACCTGCCATCGCAGGTCATAGGCTGCCATTTTGGTCCGCTGCTACGTAAAGGACCCCCACATGGCTTCCTCTCTGGTAATAGAGATCGTCCAAAATTCAAGAAATAGGAACCTTATCTACAAAAAAGTTCGGATCTCGATGCAAAGAAAGGGTTCAGATAGCAACCATCCTAGCAAGTGTTTATAGAAAATCCATGCTCTCTCTCTCTCTCTCTCTCTCTCTCTCTCTATATATATATATATATATATATATATATATATATATATATATATATATATATATATATATATATACACTTCATCATCTAATAATGTAGTGTGTGTTGAAATGCAGATATGTATCCAAAGGGTCTCCAAAGTATAATGTGATGAAAGCAAGTGGGAGAAAAGCTTCACACGGTGCCAAGAAGCCATCACCCAAAATTAAAAAGACACCTCCAAGAGGTATTTGGTCTACTTAATCTCCATTTCTCAGATCTTGTGCTGGAGTTTTGATGTTTGTGATTGTTCTACTTAATATTTCTCATTTTGAATATTAGCTAGCTCATGGTAGTTCATCACTATTTGTTTTCAAATTGAATGATAGTAACTCCTCTTATCATGTTGAGCATTAAGTTTGAACAATGTAAATTTGTGTTGGTGTAGTTAAAAAGCCAAGAGCTCAATGGAACCCAGCTTTGGAGAAGGGTTTAGTGGAGATACTTCAGAGCACAACACTCAAGTATCATCGAGGACAAAATGGTTGGTCAACTGAAGCATGGAATAGGATGGCGGATTTGTTTCATGAAAGATATGGCCACACAAATTTTACAAAGTCACAGATTCAGGAAAAACAGAAAGACTTGAAAGGTCAATACAGAATTCTTAAGGATGCCCGCAAATGCAGTGGTGTCACCGGAACTATCATACACACATGATAGATGCGGACGCTAATCTTTGGCAAAACTTGATGACTGTAAGTTCTAGTATAGTGCATTTTGTCTTTGCAAAACTTGATAACTTGTATTCCATTCTTTTGTAATCAATCTTATTTTTGAGCAATCTAAGTTTGATAAATCATTTCTTTTATATATACAGTCGTGGCCAGAAATAGCCAAGTTCCAGAATAAGCCCTTTCCCCTCTACGATAAGCTTGGTGATCTGTATGATGGTGAGTTACTGAGTTGAATGGATTTTCATTTCCTCTCTTTTGTTGTCCTTTATAATGAATTTTCATTTCATTGCTGTGTGGCCTTTAATGATAACTTGGGTGTTTGTGCAGGGCATATAGCGAAGGTAACTTCAATTTCACATCAACCGAGGTTACGAAGTGAGTGATGGTGATCTCGAAGTTGAAAGAGAGAAGAATGCCTTCTCTTTGACCTGAATCAATATGGTGATGATTTACACATATGATGATCCAAGAGATGCCGCCCCAAGTGATGGTCCAAGTGATGCTGCCCCAAATGATGGTCCCAGATGCTGCCCCAAGTGATGGTCCAAGAGGTGCTGCCCCAAGTGATGGTTCAAGAGATGCTACACAAAGAGGTGGTGCTGCTACTTCAAGCAACAAGCATGTGAAGGAATCAAAGAAGGGTAAGAAGCGTGATGATCCTATGGTGGAAGTGATGGCACAATATGTGGAGATCAAACGAAAGCAAGCGGAGGAGGAGTCTGCTCTATTGGTCGGGGCAAAAAATGCCCAAGAATTCTCCATCAGCAAGTGCATTGCTGTTTTGCACAAGATGGAAAACATCCGCCGCGATGAACGAGCCACTGCCTACAAAGTGTTCAAAAGTGTTGAGAACCGTGAGATCTTTCTTAATTCTGCCGCCGAAGATGAAGAGAGTGCTGCAGTGTTTCTTCGGAGCGAAATGGCAGAGTTGACTCAACGTACTTAAGGTAAGCTACCTTACTCCATTTCTCTTGTGACATTTTGCCCCACTTCATGAAAACTAAGATTGTTGTTCTTGCTCCTGTGAACATCTATCTAGTGAACATGCTCTCATTATGTGTTCTTGCTCTGCTTTTGAAATACTTGCGAGCTGATCCGCCTCGTGGTCTCTGCTTCATTATGTGTATTAAGTGGTCTTCTTGATATTTATCAATCGTTAAGCAGCCCTGCTTTTGTGTTTCCATTACTGGTTGAGGAGTCTATGTTGTTAATTTGTTATATCATGATTTGTTAGATTAGACAAGATATGTAAGAGTGGGCAAACAGGGCCATGATTAGGATTACAAATAGGGCTCTTAAAAGGAATAGCAGCTCTAGGAAGAACTGCCTTCGCTTGGCTATCAGCAACTGCATTTTTTTTCCTTCTATAGGTAAATGGAAGTGAGGAGCATTTCTATCTGCCATTTTCTTTGTTTCTAATATTGCTTGTCTGAGCCTCCAGTCCATGCTCTTGTCGCTTCTGACATTCAGCCTGTTGACAAGTTTTGAGTTCATCTGAAATAATTGTCCCGTGGTGTACCTCCAAGCCCTTCGGCATTCAGTCTATATTTGTTTCTTTACCTGTGGATCTCTGGTTGTTTCTTGCCTCCCATATCTGCCATAGTAGGAATAAAACAAAATTTGTGTCTTGATGTGAAGAGTGTGATCTACAAAAGTGTTGTTTGTGTTATGTTCCTCTGTTTTAAGCCCCAACGAGATTTTGAACTGGATTTCTGTAGCACATTTGTTTTGTGTTGCTGGTTTTGTTTGGGTTACTGTCATCTTGTCCAAGACGTGGTGCTTAACTAAAGCAAGTCACTTGCAGCAAGAAGAGGGTAGTAGTGTTCCTTACCTGTGAACAATATATATGGCTGGCACCATATGGGTCTTGTATATAAGTTTGCACCAAAGGTTAGTTTGTCGGTCATATGATGGGTGAAGTTTGTTTGGGTCATGAGATGTGAGGCCTGGCACAAGCAGCCTGTTAAAAGTCGTTGGCATTAGCAAGGTTTGCTCTTGTAGTTTTGCTTGTAATCTTGCTTGAGAAGTTTGCTCATGTAGTTTTGCTGGAGTAGCTTGCTTGCTTTTGTAGGATTAACAAGGTTGAGAAAGTTGCTTGATGTAGCCTCTGTTGCCTTGATGTTGCCTGTATACAGCCTCTGTTGGTCTTGATGTAGCTCTAACAAAGCCATGATATAATTCCTTGAAATATACCTGATCATTTGCTTGTACATAAGTACTCCTCTGTCAACTGGCTCCTCTGTTTGTCGGTCTTGGAATTGAAATTGAATGAGAAATATCTGCATTGAATTGAAATGAGATGTAGTTTTGTCAACAGTAGCAACATTACCTTGTTTTCTTCATTATCATCATTTTTTTTTCTGGTGTCATTAAACCAGGTTGAGAAGTGGAACAAAGCAGAGGAAGAATGGGATGTTTGCAGGGCCCTCGAAATCGTCTGTTTGAGTCTCGTCGATTGCTTTTGTGTCGGCGCTATTGTTGTCAGCATGCTTAAATGTACGCATGTCTTATGTATTCTGCTCTTCTCAGCATGCTTAAATGTACGCATGTCTTTCCTCGGACTTGTGAATGCCGAAAACGTATGAGATATTTTTGGTTCCAAGTCATGCTGATGTGAGAGATTATGTTGCTGTTATGTGACATTGCAATTATGTGATGGTATATTGGTTCCAAGTCAAGCAAATTATGTTCTTCATGTGAAGAACTGTTGCAAGATTAGATTTTTAACTGTTTTACACCATTTTAGTTCAATATGGAATTTCCTCCCTGTCAAACAGTGTTTTGTATGGAGGGGGATTTGAGGAATGTGTGGTTGGAGGGGGATTTGAGGTTTCAAGGGGATTGGGTAGAAGAGGGGGATTCACCAAATCCCCTGGAATCCTCTCCTATTCAAACCTCCCCAATCCACTTGTACCAAACGAGGCCTTAGGAAAAAAGTTAAAAGAAAAACAGAGCATCTGCTGTCACTGACGTGCGGGCCCCACACACACCCAACGGCGGCGCACCGCTCTCCCCTCGGCTTAATCCAAACCCAAAACCCCTCCTCGCCTTATCCCCTCCCCCATTCCCTTCTCCCCCCTCCCACTCCGCCATGGCCTCCTTCGTCTCCGCCTCCGCCTCCTCCACCGCCGCAGGCCTTCTCCGCTCCGTCCCGTCCGCCTCCCGCGGCGGGCTGGTGGGAGCGTGGGCGGCCCCGCCTCGGCGCGCGCTCGCGGCTCCTCTGCGCGCGGCAGCGGCGCAGGGGTCGGCCAACTCCGCGCCGGTCATGATGGAGAGCAAGGTCAAGAAGAGGAACAAGAAGGGCGCCGGCGCCGGGGGCCTCCCCGCCGCCATCGACCTCGAGATCCGGGAGGCCGAGCAGTACCTCGCCACCGACGGGCAGGTGAGGGGGAGTGCGAGACACTGACACGGGACGCTCCCTGCTTTAAGCGGCCGCGTTGTACGGTCGATTTTTGGGTGCGCGGTCGATGAATCCTTGCCGGGATTAGAGAGGGATTTTTCATGGGGTAGGAGAGAACGCTTGCACTGGAATTTTGTTCGGAGTTACGGTGCTACCTTGCGTGGATGACTCTGGAAGTCTGGATGATAGGTGTTTACCGGTAGTTGTTCGGTAGGAATGGACCACGCGTTGCGAATTTGCCACCACATTGACGGTATACCAGCAGCTGCCCGTCTGTAAGAGTGAATTGCTGATGGTCAATTAAGCATGATAGTGCTTCTTTTGCATGTTAGGCATCTACTGTGATTTAGCTCGCTTTCCTGTGTTCTAATGTACATTCAGTTAAGCATGACTGCATGTAAGGCGGGCAACCATCCCTGTTATGGATTTTCGCTTGGTTTACAGTGTTGTGCTAGAAACAAGTCTGAATATTTCAAGTGCTATTTCTCTGAGCAGATGTGACCTTCCAGCCAATGTCGGTTTGCTGATCATTGTAATGAGTATATGGAGTATGAATTTAAATGAGTGCTAGTGATTGTTAATATATTGAGTGTTTGATTTCAAAATTTTGAACTACTTAGGCTTCATGTGAGAGGAGAATTCGAACTGACATTTAGGGTCATCAGTTTTTGTTTGAAAAATCCTGAAATGAGTGTGTTAGGTACTACAACCTCCGTCCGGAATTAACTGTCGCTGAAATGAGTGTATCTAATAGACGCGTTTCAGTGTGTAGATTCACTCATTTCAGCGACAGTTAATTCTGGACGGAGGGAGTACTTTCTTCAAGGTGTAACATTTTAGCCATAAAAATTTACTTGCTAGCTTAACATCAATTCTGGGTCTTGCAAATAATTAGGGTTCTACTGAATATCAGTCTGTCTGACGTTTACATGCCTGAATAAGAGGGGTGTGAGTCATCGGGGATATGCTTGTACTGATATTTTTTGTTGAATTGTGGTGATACCTTGCATGTCTGGATGTAGGCGTGTACTAGTAATTATTTGATACATGCTTTGCTAATTTACCACTACATTGCCTAATGTTGAGAGTTTCCCATCTCTAAGGGGAATAATTACTTATTTGCTATGCACAATAGATATGATTAAGTAAACATGCCACACTTAGCCAGACTGCCTGTGCTTCTTTCCATGCATGGCGTGCAGCCGCTCGTCCGTACGTACTAGTTAGTTCGGTTTCCTGTTGTTTCTTATGCATATTCATCAATTAAACTTGCCAGCATGTAAGGTGCGCAGCAATCCGTTCATATATCGCAGTTTAGCTTGTTTTATGTTGCTTCTGATGGTGTTCTGCTAAAAACGAGCCTGAATATATGACTGCTGTTTCTTTGAGCAGCTGTGACCATTCAGCTGATATCCGTTCACTGCTCAGTCTAATGATTTTACAAAGCTTGGATTTGAATGAGTGAAACCTGTGGTTGAGTTTTTAAGGGCTTGGTTTCCAGTTTTAATTACTTTGGATTCACAATGGCGTGAGAGCAATATGCAAACTGACATTTATATTCATTAGTTATTGCCTGGATATCCTGAAATGACTGGATATGTGCTACTTTCTGCAAGATGTAGCTGTACAATTCACATGCTGGCTTAACAATAGTTCTTGGTCTTGCAAATATTTATGCTGTTTAGCTCAATTTATTTGTCATTCTTTTGACAGGAACCTACTCCAGAAGATTTCCCCTTTGAAATGGTTGATGAAGATGGGATGAGCGTGGTTATTCTGAAAAGGGACTACAAGGATGAGAAGATTGAGGTCATTGTCAGCATGCCCAATATGGAAGGGGATCCTGAGTTTGATGAAGATGACGAGGCCGATGAGGAGGAGGCTGCCAAGGACGAAGATGATGAAGATGAGGGTGGTGAAGATAGCAGCCTTGCTATGAAGGTGATAGTCTCCAAGGGATCTGGCCCGAACCTCGAGTTCACCTGCACAGCCTTCCGTGAGGAGATCACCATTGACGACATGATGATAGCAGAGAAAACAGAATCTGATGCAGAGAAATTCCCCTTTGAGGGCCCTGAGTTCACGTATGTAAACCACTTCAGGCCCTCACTTCTGCACCATGGCATCTTATGACTGCCCATTGCTGATTGCTTTTCGCTCTTGTTTTTCTACTGCAGCGAGCTTCCTCCGAACGTGCAGAAGGGCCTGTTCAAGTTCCTGGAGGTACGAGGGGTGACGCTGACGACCACCAACTTCATGCACGACTACATGATCACCAAGCAGACCAAGGAGTACGTCCGGTGGATGACCAAGCTCAAGGGTCTGGTCCAGTAGTGAGGTTGCACGGATGGCCTTGCCGCATGACTCGACAGCAAATTTTGGTAGGCTTAGCCTTTTAGCAAGCGCGGTAAGAACCCTGCGAAAGCATTAGTATGAAGTGTATCTCTAGTCTTGTATCAGCAGCTAGGCAGAGTGAGTTCCATTTGTGTTCTTCTGGAGCTGGCCGGTGAAAATCCTGTAGAAAGGTGGTTACTAGCAATGAAACAAGACTTGCTAAGTTCCTAAGTTTGATACAAGCTGTGTTACTTCCACTTCTATGCTTAAATATATCCGGTAATGACTCTTGTTAGATGATGGAACAGAGTTTGCTCCCCTGGCCGGTTTAAGCTGGATGGTTTTGTTGTGGGAAAAAGAAAATAAGAGATACTAGATTGTGTGTTTGTGTTGCTTTTTAATTTTTGAAATCAAAATGAATTCAGTGGAGGATTTGATGTAGCAAAAAAAAAGTGTGATTCATTAGCATGAGGGCAAAAAAACTCGCCCGCATTCCAACTCCAAGCTCTGTGATCTGGAGCTGGAACATTTTGTGATGATGGAACAGAGTTTTTGTGTTGGGTCTGGAGCTGGCCGGTGAAAATTTACTACTACTAGTTTTGTGTTGCTTTGAATGGTGAGATCGAAATGCACTCGCCGGAGAAAAAAAGTGAGATTGTGTTTGCAAAAACTTTGGCCCGGAAAATAAGCGCGCACGGGGATCAAGCGCGGGATGGAGAGGTCTAGTTCAGCAATCATAGCCACCAGGGCGAGGCAAAACTTGATTCAAGTGACAAAAGTAAGCTAATTATTCTATATTCTACTAACCAGCATAAGTCTCCCGTGCCTGCCGCGTGGGCCTCCTCCCATTTCTCTTTACTTCCCTCGATCCCCTTCCCTTCCGCTCCCGCGAGTCGAAACCCTAGCCCATCCCTCCGCCGATGCCGCCTCCCACCGCCATGTCCCTCTTCGCCGCGGCTCGCCGGGGAGCCATGGGGCTAATCTCCGGCGCCCGGCACGCCTCCGCGCCCTCCTCCACCATCATCAACGCCGCCGCCTCTCTGGACGCCGCGCACGCCGGCGCGCGCCATGCGTGGTCCGACGTCTTCGACCGCGCTGCCGAGGCCGAGATCCGCGCCGTGCAGTACTTCTACGATCTGGCCGCCCTGGCGCTCACCCGTGCCTCCGCCTCGGGCGCCTCTCGGGAGGGGATCAACCTCAACGTCCGCGCGGCTACGTCTGACCTGATCGAGGGTTCCTTGTCTGTGCTGCGGGCATCGAGCATGCTCCGTGGCGCGACCTCCAGCAACCTCCGGGAAGCGGGGTCGAGCTACCTCGACGCTGCCGCATCCATGCTGCGTGCCTCTGAGACGCCGGGCGATTTCGCGCTGTGCCACTTCCGTGCGTCGGCGTCAGCCATTCGTGCAACTGAAGCTGCCTTCCGCGCCGCCCTCGTCACCCTGTCTGATGATTACCAGTTAACCAACTCGAGTGGCGCCTCCAGCGGTGATGACTCAGATCTTATCCACATCATCAACAGCAGCTTGAGTCAGCCTTAAGATATGATGATCACCGTAAGGTATGATGATGCAACCCTATAGATGTAGCAAGTAGAAGCATGATAAGCAGGAACAAACTTCTTCTTCTTATTGTTATTAGAAAAGATTATACAAATTTTCTATTCGGAGTTTACGATTACTCAATTGACTCCATCATACCATCCTTCCATAATTTTCATTTATTTATACTAATTTTTGTACTTCCTTATAATTATGTTAGTCTCTATCACAAGATATTAATTATTTAGTGTTACATTAAACAAAATTAAATACATGATGATGAAGTTAAATATTAAAAT
Organism: Aegilops longissima; assembly: GCA_021605205.1. Taxonomy (NCBI): domain Eukaryota; kingdom Viridiplantae; phylum Streptophyta; class Magnoliopsida; order Poales; family Poaceae; genus Aegilops; species Aegilops longissima. The sequence continues at coordinate 35,745,601 of CM038678.1, read as the reverse complement.
CCAATGATTTTATTGCTATAATATTAACACTGATGGTACAAAGCAAATCACACTATTTTAAGGCATATATATTGCAATGTATGCGATGTTTGTTTTAATTTTTTTGGAGACATGAATTTAAAAATATTTGGAATCAATTTTTCTGTATTACACTTAAGAAATCAAAACACATGACATGATAGAACAATTTGGCTATTAGTTGAATGCAAATGTATGCATGTGCTCTGGTTTATTTTAGTTTTCTTAAATACCATCACAGAGAGTAAGTGAAGAGGTTTCTCGAATGTTTGGTTATTTATTTTAGTGATAGTTATGCATATATTATCAAACAAAAAGGAACAATTATGAATAAAGTAAATAGAAAAAAATCTAAGATACACAAAATATCTATAATGATTTTTTGCTCAACGTTAAATTGAGTTTTTAAATGGCAATAATTGAAGCAGATAATAAGCCTCCAAGCAGAAAGAGAACACTTCTTGCATGCATCAAATGAAAATAACATTTCTGGAACTGTCCACCATCGGCAAGTTCAAGAAAAAAGTACTACCTGGGTTGGATCTCCTCAACTCATGTGCTTGGTCCCATAACAGATTGTACTGTGCTATTTCATATCTGTATATTACCTTGAATGCAATTTTTGTTACTTTGCCAAGCTTCGCCCCCTTGATTTTCATGTTCCAATTTGTCTGCACTAGTTCTCTAAAACCCTTCAATTTCATCTTATCATTTGCTCTCTGCTTCTCAACATACTTATGAGCTATGTACCTCGCGGTAAAAACTATAGCTTGCCACTTCTTGCTGTACCTGTAAGTGTGCTCATCTTCGAATATCTTGATCATAAATGACTGTCCGATTGTTGTAATATGCATACAAGTACTTGGGGCATCCAACATCACACTTAACTCCAATCCTTATTTTGTCATTCTAGGAAAATGTGATGTTTAACCTCTACTATCAATTTTACTCCTTGATTGATTTTCTCGACTGGTCAATAGATGAGAAGATTTGGCCCACATGGAACTTGCGTTCATTCATAGCTGCATCTGTTAAATATTTGGTATTTAATTTTGTATCTTCATCACTTGAATCTGAAATCTCAAGTCTTTAATCTTTAAAATAATTGTCATGCCCCTTAAGGTGCTTTCCTTTTCCTTTGCCTTTCTTCTCTCACCCATTTGACTATTTTTATTGACTAAATAATCATTACCTTCCTCCAAGTCACAGTCACTATCCACTATTCTATCTCATAGTTAGAGACAGGGAAGTCCTCATCATTCCCCTCCTCTAAATCATCTTGAACAAGATCCACACTTGCTCAGCTTCTACTTCTGACTTTGCTAGTCCCTTCTACATATGCAAAACTGCATGCCATAATGCTATGGTGTGGACCTATATATGCTCTAATATGCATCACTATTCTGCTCCTCATTTGTTATGCACTTCATAGGACTGATAACAACAAGTGTGTCGCATGATTTTCCACAACATCATCCCATACTCCACTAATATTATCTAGACGCTCAAGATAAAACATAAGATGCCTATGCCCCTCTCTAACCATTACACTAATGTACTTTGTGGAATTGTTCTTTGACATCAACCGAAGCCCATCTCCATTTATTTGACTACCAGGCAATAGCAAATAGGATTGGGTCACCCGATTTTAACTGAGTTAACAATTTCTCAAAGCTCCATCATTCAATTCTTTTATAATACACACTATGCTTTCTAATTTTTAAGGCCTCACAATTAATTGAGGTATTCAATTTAGAACTGGGTCCAATTTTGACCGGGTCAACAATTACTCAAGCTCTCCCATTCAATTATTTTAATTCACTATGTCCCTAAATTTTGAAGCTCTTTCATTCAATTGAGGTATTCAATTTTAATTTGGTGTAAGATTTTGACTGGGCCATCGATTTTTCAAATTAATCAACCGCAACCAACCTATAACAACATATCAATCCGGCGCACCCTCCCACCACCTAGAAAAAAGAAGCGCCACCATGTGATATCGTAGCATCAATATAGTACATGCAACCACCGACGAAAGGTCCACCAAATAACCGCATTATAAATAAAAATAAAACACACTATCATCTTCCCCACCCGCCAAACTAATTATTCCATCAGTTATAAAATATAAGGGGTATTAGTTGTTTAGAAAGTCAAATTTCTTTAACTTTGACCAAGTTTAGAGCAAAAATATCGACATTCACAATATTAAACAAAAAAGTATGGAAGTTCATTTCGTGATGAATCTAAAAATACCGATTTGATATTATGGATTTTGATATATTTCTCTAGAAATTTGATCAAACTTAAAAGGTTTGGGTTTTCAAAAAATTAATACACCTTATATTTTGTAATAGTGATTTTTTAAAGAAACCCAACAACACGAACGGCGCAACAAAGCGCGCACAACCCTTTTAGTAACGAATCAAATCACGAACAAAATAAAACTAAGATGAACAAAAATAAATCTCAACATAGTCAATCCGCAAACTCATAAGCCAAGCATCAGCATGAAAATAACATGAGGAACAAAATATTTGATATTTCTAACAAATGGCATATAGTGCACAAAACAAATACCCCCTCCGCCCGAAAAAAGCTTGTCCCTCAAATGGATGTATCTAGCATCAAGTTAGTGCTAGATGCATCCATTTGAGAGACAAGCTCGGGACAAGTTTTTTTGAACGGAGGGAGTATGTTAACTTCTTGAAAGCACAGGAGCCAATTTCAGGGTTCAGTGCAAACCAGCACTATAGAGTACAGACTAAATATCAGGAAACAAACAACTAGTACAAAAAAGAGTCATTTAACAACTTGAAAGCACTTAATTACACTTCTCATTTATTCACATTCACATATGCTGATGAGAAGAGTTCAAATAAAACATTATTGGCAGCATTCTCCAAAAAGGTGAAGAAATGAATTGTTCTCAATAGGATCAGTAGCATAATTAAGATAACATGTATAGGCTTATGCGTGTGAATAAAAATCAAGTTCATTATGGAAACTTGGAAAGTATAGGTTCATCATATGCCACCAATATGTTTTTTTGCATCCAATGAGGCACATCAATTCAGAAACATTTCATGCAACAATGGAAGTAAACGACCTTAAAATGTTAATTTTAGTAGGACAAACAACATGCAAATGAGCCCATTGCTTGCATGATGACAACAGTGTTCTTGACAATAACTGCATCAACTTGTAGAAGGTGCAATTAGAACTGATGACAATTTATTGATAAAACATGGGTCAAGATTTACATAGAAAGCCATGAGAAGTTCCATTCTAGTGCACACAAGCGTCGAGCTTCAAGTATCTCACCGTCAAGGACCAATAAATTAAATACAAAAAAGGGAGAGAAGAAATCTGTAGTTAATCAAGAGAATGAGGCTACCAAGCATGGATTTTCAAGTAGTAAACCATGATGCACATAACATATTATAGATAACAACCAGTGGCAGTACATAATAGGAGCCAAGGATCAAAGCGCTTATGTTGTATATACATAACATATTATAGATAACAACCAGTGGCAGTATATATATATATATATATATATATATATATATATATATATATATATATATATATATATATATATATATATATATATATATATATATATATATATAAGTGATAAAATAGATAGCTTCTTATAAGAAAAGACAAGTGGACAGTAAATAAGTCTGAATGTACAACGGTGGGTAAGCTGAGGTTACCAGAGTTATCGATCAAAGGAGCTTTCCATTTGCCCTTGTAGTTTGGATTCTTAATTTTCTAAAGTACACAAAACTCTCATGTCGAAACTTGAAATGCACATTGATGCTTGTCTAGAACAATTAGATATCTAGTGTACTGTCGTGGTTATACCTTTTGTGTCCATGGTCCCTTGTAATCCACGTTTGGAATGGTCGGAGCTGTCCATTCACCATATTTCTCCTCATCACAGTCCTCATGCTGCCATGGGTATTAAACGATGTCAAAGTGCAGATACTGGAGGCTTCAACATTGTTCGAAGAATGTGTGAATAGGCACCTTTGTTACGTCAGGATAAATAATTTCCTTGGGAATGTCATCATAACCCTGCCAGGAACAATCAATGTGAGGAAAAAATCATAACACCAAATCTTAAGTTGGTGCTGCTAGAGTTACAATGGCCATCTTAATTTAATTTAGAGCTTTGTGAAACAATAATATATAATGCAGAATCTGATGTTCACTCTAGCTTTGCTCAGTTTTATGACATCAAGACTCATACCAAAAGTAAGATGATCATCATCATGTAGATTTTATAGCAGAAAAATGTAAGGCTACCTCTGGCTTCTTGTCCTCAGGGCCAGGAATGTACTGCTGGTCATTCTAGTCCTGTGGCTGCAACCACCAGCACACATCACACTATCACGTTAGTCAAAAAATAGAACAACCATGGCTATTCAGAACAGTAATATCTGAACCTCACCTTCTTGGAGTTAGGATCCCTCTTCTTCTTTGCAGGGGCATCCTCTGGTCCACAGTGTTCGGCAACTACTACGGCATGCCCTTCAAGTGACCGCCCTAAGTGGTTTCTCTACCTTGGAAGGCCACACTCACGACCACAGTCCGTGACAGAAGGGACCCACCCGGCCTGGACCCTGCATGTCTTTGAGATTTAGGACGGTAGAATGGGTGGAAGACGATGAGCACTATTCATTGATTGTCACGTCAGACTTGATCCAACGGCCAGGATCGTCCATAAAAAAAATCCGACGACCAAGATTTGTTTGGACACCTAATCCGATGGCTGAAAATCATGACGCCATGAGAAGCCTCCGTTTCTTCCCATGATCTAGTAACTAGATCGGGATCGCGCCTTGGTGCGAGGGTGTCGGTCCCAACTATGTGGTCAAACAGGTAATGATCAGTTAGTAGTAAACATGGTTTAGGTTAGTAACAAGTTATATTGATGCATTTCATATGATATGTAGCATAAAGCACCAAAAGTTTCAATCTTTAGAACAACACCATAATAATAAGTTTGCTGGCAACCTTATAAGAATTACATGAAATATACAGAAGGCACTTTGACATTGACATTTACTTACAAAAGATACCAAATTTCACAAGTACTTAAATAATCTGAATCAACAAAACATGAGTTTCCAGAAAAAGATTGACATAGAATCCCACACAACAATCAACAAAAAAGAATTGATCCTTAGCATTTTCCAGTGCAAAAATCACGTTGCCGATCTGATCATCATGGCACTGTGCATGATGTCGCCGCCCATCCGCTCGTCGCCGCTCACATTGAAAGTGGCGTTTTGCCTGGTTCCTGGACGCTGAAGGGGGCGATAGCTGCGACGCCATCAGGATCTTGCCCTCCTTTTGCTGCTTAGTTCATCTATCAATTCACACGACAGAGAGAGAAATAACAGAGGTTCAGAATTATTCTCGGACTAACTGGATGTGTTTAGTAGCTGAATTCTGGTTGAGGTATAAGATGCGACTGAACCTGAGATATACAGTACCAATTTATTGGGATATTCAACATTTTAGACCTTGGCTTCATCCCCGAGCTGCTCCTGCTCAGCTTCCTGCTTTCTCAGATCGGCTAGAGATGCCAATGCTCAAAATACAACTACAAAAAAAATAACAAGAGAATCCATTAAATTTGTTAGGGTATCAGAGGCACGAATACATATTGACATTAAAAACAATCAGAGTTGACTTTTTGCCTCTTGTAGAATAAGATTTCACAATAAATGAATTGGAAATTTGATCTTAGTTGCACAGACAAAAAATGAAATTCTGAGCTAGAAGAACCAAAAAAATTAACGCTTAAAAATCTATTGTCTCAAACTGCTCTTCTTACATAGGTGATTGCATATCGATTGAGAAACAAAGGCCACTTCTAAATTTACTTATATCTCCATGATAAACTGTTGATCCCCTAATTCCTTATGCGGACATGAGTTACAGTTCATGGTTCAGTATGTTATTGCAAAATTATTTAGAGGAATCAAATCTAGCAACGTTCTAAGAACACACAAATTAACAAAAAATGGAGTGGAAGAAACAATCCGTCCATATTGATAAAAAGGGTGTGGGTGGCAGCAGCGATGGCCACAACCTCATGTCTAGCGAACCAGAAAATGACGTGCATTCTCAAGCATATTTAGAAAGAGGATGAAATAAAAGTATGTGTGTACTTCAGAGATAATTACCTTGAGAAAGTTGTGGTATGGACGGGGAGTTTTTTTAGGACAAAGCAAATCTTTATAACTTAACGGTGCCTAGCCAAATCGCCAGAGACACAAATCGCCACTCGGGGTGGTACATCATCGTTCCACACGATACAATTATTAGGCATACACTGACGCCCTACTTGGGCTAGTTCATGTGCGACTGAATTTGCCTCCCTACGACACACCTTCAGCTGTTGTTTCAAGAACCACAGCCTTAGTTGAAGCTTGGAATCTTCTATGACTGCTGCATACGGTGATGAGTCTACCCTCCTCAGGTTCATAGCTTCCTGGAGAAGTGTTGAGTCGGTCTCAAAAACCACACGCAGAGCCCCTAGATCCGCAGCAGGACGGGGAGTTGATGGTGGCACGATCTGGATGTAGAGCAGTAGGGAGATGAGTTGTTGGCCAATCACCTTGTGGTAGCAGAACTCATGGTCAGACTGGGCCTCAACAAATCTGCGGAAGGCCGGCAGGAACGCGGCTTAGCGTCAGGGTTGGGAGCTCAGCCAATGCTACTTCGGGATGGCAGCCCCACGCTGCTAGAAGGGGAACCAGAGCCTCGAGCTTCCGGCGCTGCTGGCTGCAACCTTATTCAAACCTTGACAACTGAAGTCTCATTGGTATTAACTTGTAGATTATTAGGAACAATTAATAGGCAGATGCAAATACGAATCAGGAACAGGAACGAAACAGCTTAACTGGATGCAAAGTAGAATACTTCTACTCTGTATGCATCAAAAGAGTCTCTTGTGATCTAGAAGCTTTATGAATAAGCTCATGGAAGCGGCACATGATTGTTCTATGTAGTGAGAAAAAATTAAGCTCACAGAAGATAAAAAAGGAGGAAGAATGCAGGACAATACAAATAAAAATGCTTCATTTTCAGGTGAAAGGCCTGAGCATTAAGCATGATATAAACACAAATTTCTATGTATCATGGCAAAGATTTGGTTGCACAATCAGTCACGACCTCGACATGATTTTGACAACATGGATCAGACTCTATGGACCAACATGGAATCTCCCAAGTACAAACAAAATAACAAGCACTTGTAGGGTAAACACTGGGAAAAATTGTTGCCACAATTTAAGCTGACATGTAAAGGAAAATGACACTATCACTTGGTAGGGAAAACACTCGACTCTTTTTGTGCCTGTTACCTTAATCATGCTAAGTCATGGCCGAAGCCAAACAAACATTGCAAATTAATTTACATAAAATCTGATCCTGTAGTTAGTCTAAGAAATGAGACGGACTTTCTAACTATAGTATAGAATGGACTGAAAACTAAACCCAAGAGATCCCAGAAAATGTGGCAATTCGAACCCCCAAAAGAAAGTAGTTAACATACTCCCTCTGTTCTGATTTACTCGTCGTGGTTTTAGTTCAAATTTGAACTAAAACCACGACGACTAAATCGGAACGGAGGGAGTACCTTGCTGAGATGACCTTTTCAAGTTTCTGCCTTTTGCCAGCTTGGTGAGTGCAATCATTTGAGCCGATGGTACTTCTGTCACTTCTCACTCCAGCTGACATTTTACTCTTGAAAAAATAGAATTGAAGGTCACACATTACACACAGGAATAAACACATCATCTGTCTACTTAGCCGCCAACTCCTCCTAGACTCCCACCGCCCCTCTCCTCTTCCTCCTGCCTCGCCTCTCTCTCTCCCTCCAAAACCCTAACCCGCGCTTGCCTCCGTGCCCCGCCGCCGTTGTACACACAGATAGGTTTTTGTGGGTAAAAAACGTTCTAGCTTACAACACATACACACAGACTCTGGTAGTACACACAAATAGGTTTTTATGGGTACAATCTGTTCTAGCTTACAACATATACACATACTCTGGTCGTACATGAGAAATACAAAACAGAGCACAAGCCTGGATTCATGTGTGTTCTTTATCTATTTGGTTTGACCAAGATATCTATGACCACCTCTAATTATCCCGTTGTCGCCATGGCTAATCATCATCGCCCTAGCAAGAATGGCTTCCGACCAATGGGGCACGTGATTCAAGCGCGGTGGCACGAGATATATCACCGTGGGAGTAACTATTAATTACTTCAGGAGTTCGTGCTCGATCCAACGGCCGAGATCAATCCAGAGCGAGATCCGACAACCAGAATCGCATCAGGAAATCGATCTGACGGCCGAAGGTGCCTGAGATCTGAGGAGCCAGAGAACTTGCCGTGGGTCTTATTTCTGGATGTCTGGATGGATCACCGGATCAATATGTTCTTACGAGGGTGAAACCGGCCTGGTTATCACTCATCAGAAATGACCATCCAAGGACAGAGCCACTAAAATAAGAACGTGATCAAAACAGCTCAAAGAAACGAGGGAGTATCCAAATTAATACCCACAAGTGCCTCGATTGCTCGAGAGCATATGCCTATATCAGCCATAACTGGTCATCATAGCTCTGGCCATGTCCCATATAGTAGCAGAAGCAGAGCAGGGGAAAATGGAGCTCACAGAGGGAGGTTGTAGCCGAGGCAGTACTCAGTGGGCACCGGGGTTGCGCCTGAACGCCGTCCAACCAGTGAGGAAGCGAAATGGACGGCTGGATTGCTCAAATCGCTGAGAGCATCTCTAACTCAACTCGTCTCACCTTTCTGGATAATTTTCTCCATATTCAATCTAAAGAAAGAAAAGCACAATATGTAAGTGACATGACATAATCATATGGTTAATCAGAAGAGCATGTAAGAACAACAAGCTAGCTGAGCAACAAAGAAAGAAAAAGGTCCCCAAAATTATTATACACTGCATTATTCAAAGAGTTTTGTTAGTCGGCTCTTTTTTCTTTCGGAGTATAGAGGAACTATCAAACATATAATATAAGTGCAATCATTTTATTTTCTTTGATAATATAAGAGAGCATACAAATCACAGAGCTTGTTTAAGATATTTTGTCACATCAAGTAGTTTAGATAAGAAAACCCTAACCCAGAATTACAAATAATTGGAGCGAGTGATAGATTTATTATTCTGATAATTTGGTAGTATCTGTATATAAATAATTTATTTACCAACAGTAAAAAATATGCGATGCATTATTTACACAAAACAATATTTTTTGTATAGGGTCAGAAAGATATTTCAGCACTCATATCAATAAGGCTGAAATAATCTAAGAGTATCATCACCACAGAGCAACAATTTATGAACTTGCTGTCAGTCAAAAGTAATAATATATGAAAATCTATCTTGAAGTGCAAGAGTTCAATTTAGCAGATCTGACACGCTAGACACGAATGTACTTACCTGCTCTCCCAGGCGGGCCTAGCCAGCTCTCTTTTAGCTGCAATCAAAGATAATATTTGTTAGGACATTCTTGTGGTCACAATTTATCATCATGCAAGCAATGGGCCTATCTATTGGCTGCTTGTAGTGCCGAAGGTAAAATTGAAAAGCCTTTTACTGCCACCTTGCATGAAGAGTTTCTATTCACACATGTGTACTGCTATATGAACCTGCACATGCTGACTAATTAAACAACAAAAGCTACAGATGTGAACTGACCTTTCTCTAATCAGACTCTCTGGACAAACCAAGAAGCACAGATAAATACGTTGCTGGGCAGAACACATAATCTAATACGGTATAACACTGATTAAGCCTAGGTTTGTGAACAGAGACAAATTATAAAACAGTATTGCAGGCCGGAAGGAGAGACCAGAAAGCTATATAAAGCACATGCCCAAAGAAACTAAAACTGAGCAAATCATTGACTGAATAGGTAGCAAAGGCATGTATATCCAAATACCATAAAAAACCAAAGGAGGTATAATCACTAAATTAGAAATCTAATTAACATAGTAAACAAACCTAAACTAAGCAGCATAACTCAAATGGACAACACTAAATTGAAGCCTACATTCCTCAATATCACAACAGAGGACCAGCATGACCAACCGACAAATCAGCAGGCTATTGGTATAAAGCAAAAAATAAATAGTAAAAAAACAAAGAAAAGAACAAAAGCACCCAGAATCATGTGCAAATGAACAAAAAACCTAGGGTCTAGCACGATCCAGACAAGGAACAAGAAGCACACACCTATAATCCAGGAAAAAACAATTAAGGAAGATAGGACACCACATAAATCCAACCAGGGAATAATACCCTTTGCCTCTCATTGGCCAGCCTGCACACAATAGACCGAATCTAGGAGCGTACTCATATAGAAAAGACAAAGAATATACACTACTTCACAAATGTAACGCTAGGTCTGGAAAGAAGAGAAGCACAAAGAAGGAGAGGAAAAGCAGTCGACCTGTACATCCCTGGATGAAGACGCAGCAGGCTGGCATAGATCGAGCGAGGAACTGACGAGAAGAACGACCACCTGCAAACGATGGATCAATCCACAGCAAAATCAGAGACAAAATCATGGTTAAGCTGTAGGAAATGACCAAGAACGGGGCAAAATAAATGCCTACCCACAAATTGGTGAACGCGCCATCAGATCTAGCGCAACGACGGCAAGAATAAGGAACACCGGCGTCGCACAGCGAATCCATCACAGTTGACGCGAAGACCAACCTTGATAACGAGGGGGCCATCTTCTTCCTCCCACATATAGCCTCATGTTCCTCTCCCCGTTGTTCCCCTGTCGAGCTCGAGCTCGTCCATGGCCGTCGCTGCGGGCAGGCGGACGGCGGGGTCATGATCATCGCCATGGCCACGCGAGCAGGACGGGCATGGCAGGGCGGGCGGGCCGGGCGAGCGGCGGGCGGCGTGATTCGGCGAGACGGCGGGCGAAGCGAGGCGGCAGCGGCGAGCGGCTAGGAAGGAGAGAAGGACCCATTGTTCCCCGTCGAGCTCGAGCTCGTCCATAGCCCCGCAATGGGCGGGCGGGACGACGGGTCATGGTCATCGGCCACGCCCACGGTGAGCGGACGGGCGGGCGGGCGGCGGGCAAAGTAGACAATGAAGCGAGCGAGGCGGGCGGCGGCTAGGAAGGGGAGAGAAGGACCCGATCGAGGAGGCGGCTAGGGTTCTACGGGTGATGGTGAGATTTTATACCCAATAGTGAAATGACTAAGATGCCCTTGGGAGGGCACCGATTTTACGCGCGGTGGCACGAGATCTTTACAGCAGGGTGAAACTGTTCATTCCTACAGGTCGCGGCTTCGATCCAACGGCCGAGCTCCTTCCACCCCTAGATCGGACGGTCAAATTCGCATCAAGCAACCGAAACGAACGGCCGGATTGCTCACATCGCTGTGATAGCTTGTAGGAACATTCATCTCTTATTTCTGGATGGGACGGGGATTAACCGCTCCCATCGCATGAACTCTCTGTGTCCCTCTTTCGACGCCTCCACCGGCCTGCCCCTATCGCCCTCCCGGTGCCTCTCCTGCATCGCCCCCTGTGGGCGCCTCCTACCCCCATCTCTGGCGGGAAGCGAAGACCTCCCGCTCCCACTATCATTCCGGCGGCCATGGCCGTCACCGTCGCTGTCGTCTCAAACCTGTCAACACTCTCCTGTACTCCCTCCCCACTCGCCTCCTAACGCACCAGGCGCGCTCCGCCGCGATGCCTCCGGACGGCCGCCTCGCGAACCCTGAAACCCCTGCCACGTCGGAGATCCACGAGGCGGAGGAGCTACGCGCGGCTGGAGGTGGAGTCCGCTCTGGAATGGGGCGGCGTGTGCGCGCGGCTGCCCAACTTCGCCGCCACCGACGCGGGCCGCGCTGCCTGCGGGATGGCCGGGTCCCCGTCGGCCACAGTCTGGAGGAGAGCGAACGGCTGCTCGAACAGGCAGCCGCAGATGCGGTGCCCGGTGGCGGCGTGGGCGACGTGTGATAGATCTTGCCGTGCGGGAGATATGCGTACGCAAAATCCCGTGCGTGTACGATTGACCATGTTCGGACTGGGCAGAGGACACCACATGAGGATGAACTGGTGAGAACCTGAATTTGCGTACAATCATTTATGCTAATATATATCGGTTCACTTCTGTGAGCAATTATGTGCATGTAATACTTTGAAATCCGAATGTCGTCAGAAAAGTTGTACATGTATTTCCACTAAGATTTTTGGACTTTTGTGTGTGTCGGGAATGCATAAATTAAGCTATTTGCCATTGCCGGTCATCTCCTAAACTCTATTACAGGAAGCATCGCTTTGTTTTATCCCATATATCAGTATACAAGTATGTTTAGCTTATGTATAGTTGGTGATTTGTCCATGGAAATTGGTGATTTTTATCTTCTGCATCTGTTTGGATCTTTTTAAAGCACATCAGCTAAATTGGTGATTAATTCTGTTAATGTAGAACCAATTTCAGCAAATCATTTTTCTTTGTTACCAGTTAGCAGCAGTCTGCGATATATCCGGAAAGATTGTCATGCATGTTTGTCTATGTCTTATATCCTAACATTCATTTTTTTGATGATCAGTACAGCTGAACTTGTTAAGAACCTTTACCATGATCATGTTAGTGACTTAACTTCCCTTTTTTTGTGAGGAAACTTTAGACAAGTTGAAGGTGAGCATCAAATAGTTTTACTTACAGCAACCAAGAGCTACCCAAGGTCCCAAGACCTGATCAGGTGCAGGTTGTGTCGCTCGGCTAAAAAAGACACCAGGAGTTTTGGTCTAAAAAATTTGAAATAAAGTCTCGTCCGACATTTTCTTGGAATTTTGCGGTAACCGTGGTATCCGCCTTTCCCAGTCACCCAGGAGAAAAATGACCTCCTCGGTAACCAAAATCTTGGTCAGTACTGGCCATCTACTTCAACGTGTTTCATGGACCTTGATCATTCGGTAGTAGTAGTAGTTGTTGTCCTTCGTGAAGAATTTGTTCCTATGACCATCTGCATCTATGAAACGTATCAAGTGATAGTTTCCACACTGTTGGACATATCAGTTGGGTGGTTCTGTAAAAACCAGGGTTAAAAAAAAGGTTGAGTTAAAGACGTGCCATGACTTCCAAGTGGCAGCCTGATAGTGATATGGAATTTCCTATTCTCATGTGTGCCATTTGTAAGCTACGACCAGACCACCACTGTAATGGCCGGCAGGCTGGCTAGCTGGCTCATCCCAAGGTTTTATATGTATCCTCTGCACCAGGGAAGCACCAGCCATACCGAAGCCACTATGAAACTCCATCCCGTAGGCCTCTTCCTGCTCTCTTGCACTTGTCTGCTACTATGTGCTGCTGCGCCGGTGACTGCGAGAGCAGAAATCCGGCGTGAAGCTGAAGCGCTAGTGAATTGGAAGGCTAGCTTGGTCAGTGCCGATGACTCCCTTGGGTCATGGTCGTTGGCCAACTCCACCAGCCTTTGCAAATGGAAGCACATCATTTGCAACTCGGCTGGGCACATGACAGGGCTCCATTTTATGGAGGCAAGTTTGAACGGCACACTTGACAGGTTCGACTTCACGGCTTTTCCCCACCTGAAGAATCTCACCTTGTTCAACAATGGTCTATATGGTACAATTCCAGCAGGGATTGGCAATCTGACGAGCTTGGCCCGGTTGAGAATCTTCGGTAATCCGTCTTTGAGGGGTGCCATTCCGCACAGCATTGGACAGCTGAAGCACCTTTCTGGACTGTATCTATCATACCTGGGGCTCGATAGCAATCTACCTGAAGAGATTTGTAACTTGACGACCTTGGAGGAGCTCCAGCTTGACTCGGTTACTTTGACCGGGTTAATTCCACGAACAATTGGGAAGCTCGTGAAGCTCCGCGAGCTCAGCATGCAAAAGAACAATCTGACAGGGAGCATCCCACTTGAGATTGGAAACATGACAGAACTAAACAGCATGCACTTGCGGTCTAACTATTTACAAGGGCAGGTACCAGGTACCCTCTCTAATTTGGCGTCACTCCAGGAATTGGTTCTGTCAGAAAACCAGCTCAGAGGCCACATCGGTTCTGAGCTTGGGAATAGCAGCCTCCTGGATACAGTTAATATTGAAAGGAACAACTTCTCTGGGCTGTTCCCGTCATCCATTTGTGTAGGAGGACGGCTGAGTATTGTCAGTGCTAGATCCAATGGATTCACGGGCATTCACCACCAGACCTTCCAAAACTGCACATCCCTGATGTCTGTTGACTTCATGGCAAACAACATTGTTGCAGATATAAAGGACTTTGTTGGCGAGCATCCATGGCAGCTTCAGATGATGACTTTGAGTCAAAATAACTTGTATGGCACGCTTCTGACAGATGGGGGCAAGGTATTCATTTGTAACTCTACTTATTTAAGCTTCCTAGACCTATCAAACAATTTATTAGATGGAGGTCTCCCCAAGTGTTTGTGGGACATGCCAAGTTTGGGATACATGGATCTGTCCAACAATTCTTTCAGTGGTGTAGTTCCCTTTTCGAAGACTGGGAAAGGTAATCTTGTCAGTTTACGCCTAGCCAATAACCATTTCAAGGGAACCTTTCCTTTGGGTCTTAGGAAATGCAAAAACCTTATCAGTCTAGATCTTGGAGGCAATAATTTCTCAGGTAGAATACCTTCTTGGATAAGCAAGAGCTTGCCAAATCTCATTGTTCTTCGATTGTCATCAAATATGTTTTATGGAATCATACCCCACCAGATATTACAATTCCGGCAACTCCATGTATTGGACTTGTCAAAAAACAACCTCATTGGACCCGTTCCAGACAATTTTACCAATTTTACTGGCATGGTACATGATGCACAAGACATTATCTCGGACAATAATCTATCATTTGAGATATCTAGTGGGCAGACTCAAATAGTTTGGAAAGGTGTGGATCATGAATTCCCAATCCTAATGGTAGGTATTGTGGGTATCGACTTATCTGGCAACTCTCTTTCACAAGAGATTCCAAAGGGGCTCACAACCCTTCTTCGACTGAGGTATCTGAACTTATCAGGAAATCATTTGTTAGGCTGTATTCCAGAAGACATTGGCAATCTAGTACTGCTGGAATCCTTGGACCTTTCTCTGAACCGACTCTCGGGAGAAATTCCTCCAAGCTTTGCAGGTTTGAAGAGCATAACCGCTCTGAACCTCTCGAGTAATAATTTATCGGGGTTGATACCTATGAGCGATCAGCTGCGAACGCTCCCAGATCCATCCATATACAGCAACAATCCAGGGTTATGTGGTTTCCCCTTGGAGGGCTGTGTAGACTCGCCGGCATCGACGCAAAGCGGAATGAGCCAGGCTGAAGACAGCAGGGAGGCATTGTGGCTGTATTGCTTTGTGGCTGCTGGGTTCATCTTTGGGTTCTGGTTGTACTGCGGCATGTTCTGGTTTTACAGCGAGACCTGGAGGTGTGCATTCTATCAGTATGTGGACAACATGCAAGGGAAGGTAACCAAGAAGATGTATAGCTGCATGTCATACTTCCAGGCCAAGGTCCATGAATGAGCAAAGTGCATCACGTGGTGTTGAAGTAAAGCTATGTGCGGGCATATGCGCCCATTATTGAGCATATCTGTAGTACTGGTCTTCCATTGTTGTAAAATAATACTGACTACGAAGTTCTGTGTATTTGCTAGTACTTTGATGTGCATGTTGTTATTGAGTTTTTGGGCGCTAGACGTGCAAATTACAGATGAATCTGTGCAATATTTACTTTTTGATTGTGTGGTAAATATATTTGGATGGAAGTAAATGAGTTCTTTAGAATAAAAAAATGGGAAAACTTTGTTTTTGCCACTCTAGTTTTTGCCCACTTTGCTTATGCCACTCTAGAATTTGACATTTCACTTTTGCCACTCTTAGCTTTTGACAATATATCACTTTTGCCCTTCCGTGGCAAAAACAAAATTTTCCAAGTGGCAATTGTGACACATGTCAAATGCTAAGAGTGGCAAAAGTGAAATGAAAAATTATTGTTTTTGCCACGAAATGGCATTTGTGATGTATTATCAAAAGCTAACAGTGGCAAAAGTGAGATGTCAAATTCTAGAGTGGCATAAGCAAAATTGGCAAAAACTAGAGTGACAAAAACAAAGTTTTCCCTAAAAAAATATGAGCTGTAATGGTTAGCGAGTTTGGAACGGAAAGGATGTTTTAAAAACTTTTGTGGATTATTGTTTGGTTTCGTGCGAAGTTCTTGTGGAACTCCCTTGATCCAAACAAGCCCTAGATTTATAAAACTTCACAATACCTTATACCATATTTCTGCACAAATGTAGAATAGCCTCATTATATGAATAAATATAAGGAATTCCTAATTGGTGAAAATGCCTGGATTCTGAAACCGTTTCACTTTTTTTTTCAGCTGCTTTGTGTTCTGGACGATGCTTTGCAAGTAGTGAGAGTGTTTGACTTGTCTTTCATTGTTCCCAAGTAAAGATTAGTGGCTTTGTGGTTTCTTCAGAAATCAAAACAAATATGCTAACTCTTCACTTCTCAGACAGACTTGAAGAAGCTCAAGAGGAATCCACCATTAGTGAGAATGCCCAGTGTTAGCGAGCTTTTAGATACTCATCCTTTAGTCGGACAGACTTGAAGAAGCTCAAGAGGAATCCACCATTAGTGAGAATGCCCAGTGTTAGCGAGCTTTTAGATACTCATCCTTTAGTCGGCGTGCTTCCTGCTGTTGTACGTGCTCCTTTGTTGCACAACACAAAAGAAAGAGTAAAAGAACATGCACTACTAAGAGAAAGCTTATAGATAGAACCTTAGCAGTAGCGCGGGAACTGGCGCGGCACTACTGCTGGTCATTCTAATGATTATATG
The DNA here is from genome assembly GCA_021605205.1 of Aegilops longissima. Lineage (NCBI taxonomy): Eukaryota > Viridiplantae > Streptophyta > Magnoliopsida > Poales > Poaceae > Aegilops > Aegilops longissima. The sequence continues at coordinate 35,728,657 of CM038678.1, read as the reverse complement.
GAGTACGAATTTAAATGAGTGCTATTGATGGTTAGTATATTGAGTGTTTGGTTTCAAATTTTGAACTACTTAGGCTTCAAGTGAGAGGAGAATTCGGTCTCATCAGTTTTTGCCTGAAAATCCTGAAATGAGTGTGATCGGTACTACAACCTCCGTCCGGAATTAGCTGTCTCTGAAATGAGTGTATCTAATAGACGCGTTTCAGTGTGTAGATTCACTCAGTTCAGCGACAGTTAATTCTGGACGGAGGGAGTACTTTCTTCAAGGTGTAACATTTAGCCATAAAAATTTACTTGCTAGCTTAACATCAATTCTGGGTCTTGCAAATAATTAGGCTTCTACTGAATATCAGTCTGTCTGACGTTTACATGCCTGAATAAGAGGGGGGTTAGTCATCGGGGTTATGCGGGATATGCTTGTACTGATATTTTTTGTTGAAAATTGTGGTGATACCTTGCATGTCTGGATGTAGGCGTGTACTAGTAATTGTTCGATACATGCATTGCTAATTTACCACTACATTGCCTAATATCGAGTGTTTCCCATCTCTAAGGGGAATTATTGCTTATTTGCTATGCACAATACATATGATTAAGTAAGCATGCCACAGTTAGCCAGACTGCTTGTGCTTCTTTCCATGCATGGCATGCAGCCGCTTGTCCGTATGTACTAGTTAGTTTGGTTTCCTGTTGTTTCTTATGCATATTCATCAATTAAACTTGATGGCATGTAAGGTGCACAGCCATCCCTTCATACATCGCAGTTTAGCTTGTTTTATGTTGCTTCTGATGGTGTTGTGCTAAAAACGAGCCTGAATATTTGACTGCTGTTTCTCTGAGCAGCTGTGACCATTCTAAATTTCTAATGATTTTACAGAGCTTGGATTTGAATGACTGAAACCTGTGGTTGAGTTTTTAAGGGATTGCTTTCCAGTTTTAATTACTTTGGATTCACAATGGCGTGAGAGCAATATGTAAACTGACATTTATATTCATTAGTTATTGCCTGGAAATCCTGAAATGACTGGATAGTTGCTACTTTCTGCAAGATGTAGCTGTACAATTCACATGCTGGCTTAACATCAGTTATTGGTCTTGCAAATATTTAGGCTGTTTAGCTCAATTCATTTGTCATTCTTTTGACAGGAACCTACTCCAGAAGACTTTCCCTTTGAAATGGTCGATGAAGACGGGATGAGCGTGGTTATTCTGAAAAGGGACTACAAGGATGAGAAGATTGAGATCATTGTCAGCATGCGTAACATGGAAGGGAATCCTGAGTTTGATGAAGATGACGAGGCCAACGATGAGGAGGCTGCCAAGGACGAAGATGATGAAGATGAGGGCGGCGAAGATAGCAGCCTTGCTATGAAGGTGATAGTCTCCAAGGGATCTGGCCCGAACCTCGAGTTCACCTGCACAGCCTTCCACGAGGAGATCACCATTGACGACATGATGATAGCAAAGAAAACAGAATCTGATGCAGAGAAGTTCCCCTTTGAGGGCCCTGAGTTCACGTAAGAAGGCTGCTTCACATCCTGCTCTTTTTCGCACCATGGCACGGCATCTTGTGACTGCCCATTGCTGATGGCTCTTCCCTCTTGTTTTCCTACTGCAGCGAGCTTCCTCCGAATGTGCAGAAGGGCCTGTTCAAGTTCCTGGAGGTACGAGGGGTGACGCTGACGACCACCAACTTCATGCACGACTACATGATCACCAAGCAGACCAAGGAGTACGTCCGGTGGATGACCAAGCTCAAAGGTCTGGTCCAGTAGTGAGGTTGAACAGATGGCCTTGCCGCGTCACTCGACAGCAAATTTTGGTAGCGTAGCCTTCTATCACGCGTAGCAAGAGCAGTAAGAACTGAGAACCCTGTGAAACCAGTAGTATCAAGTGTATTTGTAGTCCTGAATCAGCAGCTAGGCAGAGTGAGTTTCATTTGTGTTTTGGAGCTGGCCGGTGAAAATCCTGTAGAAAGGTGGTTACCAGCAATGAAACAAGACTTGCTAAGTTCCTAAGCTTGATACAAGCTGTGTTACTTCCACTTCTATGCTTAAATATATCCGGTAATGACTCTTGTTAGATGATGGAACAGAGTTTGCTCCCCTGGTCAGTTTAAGCTGGATTGTGTTGTTGTGGGAAAAGGAAAAGAAGAGATACAGTACTACATTGTGTGTTTGTGTTTCTTTTAATTTGTGAAATCGAAATGAATTCGGTGGAGGATTTGATGTAGCAAAATAAAAGTGTGATTCATTAGCATGAGCGCAAAAAAATTCGCCCGCGTTCCAACTCCAAGCTCTGTGATCTGGAGCTGGAACATTTTGTGATGATGGAACAGAGTTTTTGTGTTGGTCTGGAGCTGGCCGGTGAAAATTTACTAGTTTTGTGTTATTTTGAATAGTGAGATCGAAATGAATTCGCTGGAGAAAAAAAAAGTGAGATTGTGTTTGCAAAAAATTTGGTCCGGATAAGAAGCGCGCACGAGGATCGAGTGCGGGATGGAGAGGTCTAGTTCAGCGATCATAGCCACCTAGGCAAAACTGAACGTGATTCAGGAAACAAAAGTAAGCTAATTATTCTATACTGTACGAACCAGCACAAGTCTCTGGTGCGTGGCGCGTGGGCCTCCTCCCATTTCTCCCCCCTTCCCTCGATCCCCTACCCTTCCGCTCCCGCGAGTCAAAACCCTAGCCCTCCCCTCCGCCGGTGCCGCCTTCCACCGCCATGTCCCACTTCGCAGCGGCTCGCTGGGGAGCCATGGGGCTCATCTCCGGCGCCCGACACGCCTCCGCGCCCTCCTCCACCATCATCAACGCCGCCACCTCTCTGGACGCCGCAAACGCCGGTGCGCGGCGCGCGTGGTCCGACGTCTTCGACCGCGCCACCCCGGCGATCGGCGCCACCGAGGCCAAGATCCACGCCGCGCAGTACTTTTACGACCTGGCCACCCTGGCGCTCGCCCGTGCCTCCGCCTCGGGCGCCTCCCGGGAGGGGATCAACCTTTACGTCCGCGCCGCTATATCTGACCTGATCGAGGGTTCGTTGTCTGTGCTGTGGGCGTCGAGCATGCTCCACGGCGCGACCTCCAACATCCTCCGGGAAGCGGGGTTGAGCTACCTCTACGCCGCCGCCTCCATGTTGCGTGCCTCTGAGACGCCGGGCGATTCTGCGCTTTGCCATTTCTGCGCGTCGGCGTCAACCATTGGTGCAGTTGAAGCTGCCTTCTGCGCCACCCTTGTCGCCCTGTCTGATGATTACCCGTCAACAACTCCAGTGGCGCCTCCAGCGATGATGACTCAGATCTTATCCGCATAATAACAGCCAACTTGAGTCAGCCTTTAGATCTGATGATCAGCGTAAGGTATGATGATGCAACCCTACAGATGTAGCAAGTAGAAGCATGATACTCAGGAACAAACTTCTTCTTCGATGCGACCTTCAAAAACCTCTAGGAAGTGGCGTCGAAATACTTCGACGTTGTTGCCTCCATGCTGCGTTCTTCCGAGATGCACGGGGATATATTATGTTGTTTGACTCTTCTTCTGCGCCGCCCTCGTCGCCTTGTCTGAGGAATACCTATCACACTGCTCTTTCGGTGCCTCCTTATTGTGTACTTATTTTTTTCTTTATGAGCGTACATTATTATCTATTTTGAAGAAGTATATTCTTATTGTCATTCAAAAAGATTATACAAATTTTTTATTCGGAGTTTACGATTACTCAATTGACTCCATCATACCATCCTTCCATAATTTTCATTTATTTATACTATTTTTTTGTACTTCCTTATAATTATGTTAGTCTCTATCACAATATATTGATTATTTAGTGTTACATTAAAGAAAATTAAATACATGATAATGAAGTTAAATATTAAAATCTAATGATTTTATTGCTATAATATTAACACCGATGGTACAAACTACAACCACACTATTTTAAGGCATATATATTGCAATGTATGCGATGTTTGTTTTAATTTTTTTTGAGACATGACATTTAAAAATATTTGGAATCAATTTGTTCTGTATTACACTTAAGAAATCAAAACACATGGCATGATAGAACAATTTGGCTATTAGTTGAATGCAAATGTATGCATGTGCTCTGGTTTATTTTAGTTTTCTTAAATACCATCACAGAGAGTAAGTGAAGAGGTTTCTCGAATGCTTGGTTATTTATTTTAGTGTTAGTTATGCATATATTAGCAAACAAAAAGGAACAATTATGAATACAGTAAATAGAAAAAAAAATCTAAAATACATAAAATATCTATAATGATTTTTTGCTCCACGTTAAATTGAGTTTTTAAATGGCAACAATTGAAGCAGATAATAAGCCACAAGCAGAAAGAGAACACTTCTTGCATGCATCAAATGAAAATAACATTTCTGGAACTCTCCACCATCGGCAAGTTCAAGAAAAATGTACTACTTGGGTTGGATCTCCTCAACTCATGTGCTTGGTCCCATAACAGATTGTACTGTGCTATTTCATATTTGTATATTACCTTGAATGCAATTTTTGTTGCTTTGCCAAGCTTTGCCCCCTTGATTTTCATGTTCCAATTTGTCTGCACTAGTTCTCCAAAACCCTTCAATTTCATCTTATCATTTGCTCTCTGCTTCCACTACAAGAAATATGTCAACTAGTGCCTTCTATCAGTGACCCTGGAAGAATTGGTCATAGATTTATGACCATTTGAGTCCAATTAGTCAAAAGCTGTTCGGGGGGCTCCAAACCCTAAACCATTGCACCATTTTGGTCAGAAAGTTCGTAATTTCCTTACACGAAATGGTCATAAAGCAAACAACACTGGTCTGCTACCTTATTTCTAGTTGTTAACGACCAATATAGATGGTCATAGCCTTGTAAATTATGGTGGGTTGTGATGACTAGGCGCCATCTCATCTGTTTTGCCTATGTGTCATGTCCATGTGTCAATTTTTGCCCTAGGTTGTGAAGCAACCTATATTTCTGTTATTCCCATAATTCCCCAAAAATTCTCATAAATTGTTTGGATAATATCTTAATCAAATATGTCAAAAATCCTCCTTTCCTAGTTCAAAAATAATTCAACAATATTCATTTTCCTATTCTGTTTAAAGCAACACTTTGTGAAGGAAGTGTTATTTATATATTCTTGATTTCCCTAAAAATTTGTGAAGACATTCTTCTTAGTATATGATCATCCTCAGCCAAAACTCACGCCCATTGGCCATGTGCATTTCTCGTACCGCTAATCAAACACTTGGCTGCTAATTCATCTTTGAGCATAGTTCGGTCTCCTCATGAGAATCTTATGTTGTAATTTTCTTCCTAGCACCTACCTGGGGAGTGCCCAACCCATTATACATGCCTAGGCCGCCCAGAACGCATGGCAATGCCACGGTCACGCGATGACCACGCGACGGGCATGCGAGCTTATGCGCTCTAGAGTTGGGGCCCTCGGCCACCGTCCAAACCTCGATGTCTCGCCACCAAACCATGTATTTCTGATTAAATAGATACTTATGTACCTAGATATGATTTTTGGAAAAAATAAAAAGCAAACTATGAGGCAGCGGCAGTTCAAATTTGACCCGTTTCCTACTGAATCGGCGGGAATTTGTCTTTTTCACCAGAGGTGGATCAAAACTTTTGACACCCAACCATTTTGTCAATTGTGCATTAAATATGGCCTAGTATTTTAGAAAATTGATTTGGTCCAATTTTGCAACAAATATATGGTAGGTCCTTCACAAAAAAAAACTCATTTCAGGCACTCGGAAAATGGAAAAATGAACTTTCCGTGCAAAGAAAATGAAAACTCCCTTAGGCAACATTGTTTGGAATTCCAAAATGCACCCTTGTGCACAATATGAGATCATTTGAACAAACTATGCCATGAATGTGGCCATAAGATTGATCATTTGGCTTGAAAGCCATGAATCTTCACGCATGATAGCTCGTTTCTGAGAACACTTTTTTTAAAATAATCTCCGTATTACAAGTTTATTATTTTTCCTGGAAACTTGGTCACATATAATGACACAATGCGAAGGTTTTCCAATATTTTGATCTTTTTGAATTTTTTATGCCCGTTTGAAAATGCGGTCAAAACGACGGGAATGACCGTTCCTAGCTAGTAGTTGAATCTTGGAATTTTTCTTGGTGTTTCTATGATTAAATAGATACTTATGTACCTAGAAAAGATTTTTGGAAAAATAAATAGCAAACTACAAGGCAGCTACAGTTCAAATTTGACCCGCTTCCAACTGAATCAGCGGAAATTTGTCTTTTTCACGAGAGGTGGATCAAAACTTTTTACACCCAACCATTTGGTCAATTGTGCATTAAATATGGCCTAGTATTTTAGAAAAATGATCTGGTCCAATTTTGCAACAATTATTTGGTAGGTTCTTCACAAAAAAAACTCCTTTTGGGCACTCGGAAAATGGAAAATGGTTTTTTCGTCCAAAGAAAATGAAAACTTCCTTAGGAAATATTGTTTTCCGTTCCAATATGCACCCTTGTGCACAATATGAGATCATTTGAACAAACTATGCCATGAATGTGGCCATAAGATTGATAATTTGGCTTGGAAGCCATGAATCTTCACGCATGATAGCTCATTTCTGAGAACACTTTTTAAAACAATTTCCGTATTACAATTTTATTATTTTTCATGGAAACTTGGTCACATATAATGACACAATGAGAAGGTTTTCCAATTTTTTGTTTTTTTTGAATTTTTATGCCCGTTTGAAAATGCGGTCAAAACGACGGGAATGACCGTTCCTAGCTAGTGGTTGAATCTTGGAATTTTTTTGTTGTTTCTCTGATTAAATAGATACTTATGTACCTAGAAATGTTTTTTGGAAAAAATAAAAAGCAAACTACAAGGCAGCTACAGTTCAAATTTGACCCGCTTCCAACTGAATCGGCGGAAATAAGTCTTTTTCACGAGAGGTGGATTAAAAATTTTTACACCCAACCATTTGGTCAATTGTGCATTAAATATGACCCAGTATTTTAGAAAAATGATCTGGTCCAATTTGCAACAATTATTTGGTAGGTTCTTCACAAAAATACCTCCTTTTGGGCACTCGAAAAATGGAAAATGGTTTTTTCGTCCAAAGAAAATGAAAACTTCCTTAGGCAATATTGTTTGCCATTCCAATATGCACCCTTGTGCACAATATGAGATCATTTTAACAAACTATGCCATGAATGTGGCCATAAAATTGATCATTTGGCTTGGAAGCCATTGATCTCCACACGTGATAGCTCGTTTCTAAGAACACTTTTTTTAAATAATTGCCATATTAAAAGTTTATTATTTTTCCTTGGAACTTGGCCACATATAATGACACAATGCGAAGGTCTCCCAATTTTTTTATTTTTTTGAATTTTTTATGCCTGTTTGAAAATGCGGTCAGAATGGCGGGAATGACTATTCCTAGCTAGTGGTTGAATCTTGGATTTTTTGGTATTTCTCTGATTCAATAGATAGTTATGTACCTAGAAATGATTTTTGGAAAAAATAAAAAGCAAACTACAAGGCAGCTACAGTTCAAATTTGACCCGCTTCCAACTGAATCGGCGGAAATTTGTCTTTTTCACGAGAGGTGGATCAAAACTTTTTACACCCAACCATTTGGTCAATTGTGCATTAAATATGGCCTAGTATTTTATAAAAATGATTTGGTCCAATTTTGCAACAATTATTTGGTAGGTTCTTCGCAAAAAAACCTCCTTTTGGGCACTCGAAAAATGCAAAATGGTTTTTCGTCCAAAGAAAATGAAAAACGCCTTAGGCAACAAACTGTCTGGTCAATTGGGCATTAAATATGGTCTAATATTTCTAAAAATTTAGGTGGTTCAATTTTGCAACATAGAGTTGGTTGGTTCTTCACAACAAAATCAAAATGGAAAATTCTTTTTCGTGCAAAAAATACTTATTTGAATCAATTAAGACCAATTTAGATGGTCATAAGATTGTCAAAGCGTTTACATCGTTTTGATTGGTCCATAGGCATGTCACGCGGATCACGCATCCAACACCGTCGGATACTCCCCGATCCGACGACAGCCCTCACCCCCTCACCCTCGCACCCTATGTAGCCCAATCACCCACACACCCACGACCCCTTCTCTCCGACGCACCCACGGCTGCCAACCCTAGCCCTCTCCCTCCCTCAGATCTCAATCTGCCGCCGCCCCAACCCAATCCCTACCCCCACGTAGCCCAACCAAATCCACCGCACCGGCGACCTCCAACCTCATCGCCGTCAGCCCCTCCCCTCTCCTCCTAGATCCACTCGGGCTACTCATGTCGTGACCAGATCTGGCAGGAACTCCCTCCCTCTCCATCAGCTCTACCGACGAGCCCTTCCTCACCGCATCCATGGCCTTCCTGCGCCCTTCCTCACCGCATCGCCACCCAGACCCCTCCCTTCCCCACCGCATCGCCACCCCAAGCCACCTCCCTTCCCTAACCCTACACCCGTACCTCAACCTGCGCCGCAACCCGTCGGATCTCCGTGGCGGCGTGCATCCTTTCCCGAGTTTGCCAAGGACAGCGTCCGCCTCGTCAAGCGGTGCCACAAGCCTGACCGCAAGGGTAAGGACGCTCTCGCCCTTTCTCCTCGTTCCGGATCCGGTTTGTTTTCCTCTTTCGCCAGATCTGACGCTGATTTGGTGCTTTTCTCGCCCAGGTAAGCCAGGGAACGACGCAGATCTCATGCCCAGGTCTGGATCTCACGCTGCCGGCAGCCGCACGCCCCCCTCCCCGTGCCACCGGATCTTCCTCTCCTCCTCCCCGCGCCGCCGGATCTTCCTCTCCTCCTCCCCGCGCCACCGGATCTTCCTCTCGGGCTCTTCCCCGCACCGCTGGCTGCTGTTCTATGACCTCGTCCGCCTCGAGCTCTTCTTCTCTTCAGGCAGGTGAGCCCCGTCCTCTTCTTCTCTTCTTCTCTGGCATTCTCAAAGTTGGGCATGCTCTGCTGCTCTGCTTTGTACTTTGTCGGCCCGTAATGTATTGCTACTGTACCTGCTTGAGTAGTTGACTGTAAGTGAAGTAGACTAGTATTACTTAGTTAGTAATTGCTGCTGGTGGTTTGGTTGCTAGCTGCTGCTTTAGCTACTTGCTTTGGTTCCTGGCTTACTGATTTTGCTAGGTGCTGCCGTTTGCTTGCTGTTGCTGCTTGCTGCTAGCTGCTACTGCTAGCTAATGCTACTTGTGCTTGCTGCTAGTTGCTACCTAGTAGCTACTACCTTATAAATTGTAACTATAAAATCATGTAATTTCTAACTTTTGCCATATTGTTCATTGATGTTTGCGCCCTGTTATTTCTGTATTGATGGTAGGATTTCTGTGTTAAACCTAGGCCTGTTGTTCTTTGTTTATCTCCATTGTTTCCCAGGTAGCTAGTTATCTGTCTGACTCCATTTCCTATCAAAATATGTTGTTCCACCAATAGTTTTTGCACAACACTTCTTGTATCAAGTTTTGATATAAATCTGTCATGCAGGTGTATGGAAGCACAAGAAGAGTGATGGCCATGAATACTATGGTCTCCTTGTTAGCGAGCCAGCCAGGAAATATGCCATTGTCAAAGAGCTTCATAGCCCTGTTACTTTGAAGGATGGGACAGTTGTCCTGCAGTTCAAAGTGAGGCTTCAGAATGTCCTCGAGTGTGGAGGTTCGTTCGCCGCTCCCGCTCCAGCAAATTTAGTTGACTCTCTGATGGAGCGCTAAGTTGGAACATTAGTTTTATGATCTAAAACTGCATGTCGTTCCTGTGATGATGAAGGTGAGCGGAGTCTAAAACTTCTTGTTGTTCCTGTGATGATGAAGGTGGACGGAGTGATCTGCTTTTTTCTGTCTCCCTTTTGGGGGGCTTTACCAACTGAAGCCATGACTCGTCCAGTGATGACTAGTAATGTACTAGCTAGCTAATAAGCTTGCTTTGCTATAGAATGAATGAATGGCATCTCAGTTTGTACCTCATCTAGCACACTGCCTAAAGTTGGCTCTATTGTTTTAATGAAATTAGTAGAATTACCTTGTGATTCCTCTGTTTGCTTCATATTATGGTTGCTCTACTGCTAGTGTCTTACTAGCTTGCTCTGGCTCATCATGTTCCTGCTTGTAGTTGATTTTCCATGTGCCCAAGTATATGAGTAGTACACGTGCAAGCAAATATTTGAACTGAAACCCATCCATCCTTTGTACTGTACTATACTGAAGAAGTAATGTGGATGAATATACATGCAGTTTTATTAAGTGTATGCCATGCAAACAACTAACTAGCTCTTGTCCATGTAGATGGAATAGGAGGATGAGTAGCTGCAACAAATGAGCCTGATGGTGAAGAAGCACCTGATGACCAGAACTCGTTCAAGTGCTCTTTAGTCCTTCCAAAACAAGGTCTTGATGTCCCGTTTACAGTAAATGTTCATATATGTTCCTGCATGATGTGTGTGTGCATGTTGGATGGTCACATTCTAGTGTAGTAGCTAGCTAGTAAGCTTGTTTTGCTACCAGATGGTTGAATGTCAACTCAGTTTGTACCTCATCTAGCTCACCACCTCAAATTACCACTGTTTGGTTAGTGCTTCCCTTCTTGGTTGGCTAAACATATTGGTTTGTTTGATTTGGAGCATTAGACGCTCTCTATCAACGACCGGGACCCCATGCCTAAGCTGTTGGTTGGCTAAATTTTATTCATCGTCTCCACAATATATTCAGTAGCATTTAGCCTAAGCTGTTGATTGCCTAATTTGTAGGTAAATATACCGCTGGCATATATTATCAGCAACATTTTTTCATAAAAAAAATAAAAAAAATGTTGATTTAGGTCCAGAATGTGTATTATGTCCATGTTGTTGGCTAGATGGTAATGGCTCATCACACACACACACACACACACACACACACACACACACACACACACACACACACACACACACACACACACACAAGTGTATAATGTAACAATTGGCAGAGTCACCAGAATATATACACATTAAATCTATTGTTCTGTTTTATCATTGTGCTGCATATGTTTCTAACTCCACTATATCTGTTTTTCTTTACCACCTTATCCAAAATTGTAGATTCCTGTATTGATGCAAGCCAACTATGAATATGATCTTGCATTAAGCTTTAGCTGGCTATTAATTATGTTGTGCTAGCTGCTGTCTAACCATGGCCTGCGGCGGCTGGGTGTTTCTTTTGGGCGCAGGTGACTTGTACACGAAGCTGTATGACTAGGTGTTTCTTTTGGGTGTGTCCAACACGTGTTCGAGTTCACTTGCGATGGGATTTTGCTGGTCCTCCTAGGAGCGGACACATAGTTTTGGCCTATATATTGCTTCTTTCTCTTCATGTATTATTATGTGCTCTGTAATGATTTGGTTTTTGCTTCAATATAATCTGCTTCTACATTGTGTAATCTGATATGCAATGATTCAGTTTTTGGTTCCATATAATTAATCTGCTTCTATGCTATGTTCTTGTACAATTTTCTTGCTGTTCTTGTCGTTCTATACATTCGCCTTCCAGGGACAACATATATGTGCTTTTCTTACTTGTTTTTATTTATTTAAGCTGGTAGTTTTTTATGTTCACTCTTTTTCAGGAGCTTCAGGCCTAATTTTTTGCCTTTATGTTCACCCTTTTACAGGAGCTCCAGGCCTAATTTTTTTGAGTGTGAAGCTGTGAAGCCAAGTTCGAAGCAGCGAAGCCCTACTTAGGAAGAGTTTTTCTGGTTCTGTAGTAGACTGTAAATTGTAATATTGTAACGGATTGGAAAAGGCTACTGTAGTGTTATTTGATGAATTATATTTGTTCTGTCCTGTTTGAAATAGCTATTATGTATGTTAAAGAGATGTGAAATGGAAACTTGACCAGGTGGACCAATTTATGTCCCACTTATGAATATAATCTGAGAAAATTTGAAATTTTTGACATGTGGGACCAATGTATGGCATTATGACTAGTGGGACCCATCTGACTAGTGGGACCAGCTCTAAAATATAATGATATAAAAATAGAAAATCAATTGATGGTAAGAAGGCCACGACCCAACAATAAAAATGCTATAATATTGGGCTTGGCCCATGAACCTGACCAAAAATTGACAGAAAAAACACAAATAGGTTGAATTATTGGGCTCGGCCCATGTAAAACACATAATCGGACTGGGCTGAATCTTGTCAGTGACCTTTTGAATTGGTCGCAATTTTTCCACGTCAGATTGCCACGTCGGATCCGACATGGCCTGGGAAGACAGCCAGTGACCAAAACAAAAGGTCATGGGTTCAACGACCTTCTGTTTTGGTCGTAAACGTCTACGACCTTCTCACAGAGAAGGTCGTTAATTTCAGTTTACGACTGCCAGCTTTTGACCTTCTGTTTTTGGTCACAAAAAGATCGCAAATGAAAAATAATGACTTTTCAGTGACCAATAGTTAAGGTCACAAGTTGACATATTTCTTGTAGTGTTCTCAACATACTTATGAGCTATGTATCTCGCGGTAAAAAATATAACTTGCCACTTCTTGCTGTAAGCTCCGTTAGAAAAGGCAGTGCCTAGGAGGCGCTTAGGCATGATTAGGCATGTTGGGCGATGGCCAAACGCCTCGCCTAGGGTATAAATGGGAGTCTAGGCAGAGCAAGCAAGAAATTGTCTACCCAAGCAAGAAATCATGTTATATTGCTCTGATATGCCAAAGGGCCACATTCCAATGTCAGTAGATGGTAGTTAACTTATTTATATGCCCTAAGTTAATATTGATACACATATAATAGCCAATATACACCCTGATAGTAAAAACCATATTACCGCCTAAGTCACGCCTAGGCACTAGGCAAAGGCCAATCACCTTGCTTACGCTTGCCGCTTTTCCCAACCTTGGCTGTAAGCACTAGTGGAAAAAGACCCATTAGTCCCGGTTCATAAGGCCCATTAGTCCCGGTTCCCAAACCGGGACTAAAGGGTCGGTACTAAAGCTCCCCCCTTTAGTCCCGGTTGTGTTACAAACCGGGACTAAAGGCCCTCCACGTCTCCACCTTTAGTCCTAGTTGGTAACACCAACCGGGACTAAAGGAATTATTTTTGAAATTTTGTTTTTCTGATTTTTTTATTTTTTTGATATTTTTCTTATTTTTAAATTTCTGAATTATTTGACAATTCAATCTCTAATCACCCACTCTAATCACCGCTCAATTATGAACCACTCATTTCAAATCGTCTAACTTCCCGGCAGGTCACCCATCCTCTCCTACTTCAGCCTGAGCACGCTTAACTTTCGAGTTCTATTCCCCCTAGTTTCCAAGTCTGCACTTGTTGTTTTCCTGACAATACTAAGCTGTCAATCCTATTAACCCTTAGGAGTTGAACTTGACATTAAGCACCGTTTGATTTTGAAACTAATATTCTAAAAAACAATAATTATTTATTAACACTAATATTTCTTGAATAAGTAGTTTGACCAAATTTGAAAATAGTTTGACCAGATTTGACCATAGTTTGACCACAGTTTGACCAAAAGTAAAAAAAGTAACAATAATTATTTATTAACACTAATATTTCTTGAATAAGTAGTTTGACCAGATTTGACCATACTTTGACCAGATTTAACAAAAAGTCAAAAAAACTGAAATTTGAGCATATCTTTTTGTCCTTTCAGAATATGAGGATTCTAAAAATTTGCAAACAAGCCGTAGGCGGTCAAAATCGGATGCGGATTTCGTGCTGATTTTTTTGATATATTATGCATTTTTTCGACATCGTATGCAAAAGATATGGCTGTTTTACTTTTTCATAACACTTTTTTGCAAAACATGTCCAAATTTAAGTTTTTTAATTTTCCTAACTAGTAGATGTAGTAACATAACTACATCTTGAAGGATTTTAATTTTTGAATTTTTTATCATTTTATTTTGTTTTTTACAAAACTGAAAAGGTGATACACATGGGGGGGGGGGATTTGAACATTTAGTCCCGATGTGAGACAGGAACCGGGACTAAAGGGCATCGCACGACCTTTAGTCCCGGTTTGAGACACAAACCGGGACTAAAGGGCATCGCACCCTTTAGTCCCGGTTCGTGTCTCAAACCGGGACTAAAGGTCCCATATGAACCGGGACTAATACCTTCCCGACGCCTTAGCCGCTCGAACTAGGACTAATGCTCACATTAGTCCCGGTTCGTGATGCAACCGAGACTAATGTGTATATTCAGTTTGGATGAAAGCCCCTGTTTTCTACTAGTGAAGTGTGCTTATCTTCGAATATCTTGATCATAAATGACTGTCCGATTGTTGTAATATGCATACAAGTACCTCGGGCATCCAACATCACACTTAACTCCAATCCTTATTTTGTCATTCTAGGAAAATGTGATGTTTAACCTCAACTATCAATTTTACTCCTTGATTGATTTTTTCAGCTGGTCAATAGATGAGAAGATTTGGCCCACATGGAACTTGCGTTCATTCATAGCTGCAGCTGTTAAATATTTGGTATTTAATTTTGTAGCTTCATCACCTGAATATGAAATCTCAAGTCTTTAATCTTTAAAATAATTGTCATGCCCCTTAAGGTGCTTTCCTTTTCCTTTGCCTTTCTTCTCTCACCCATTTGACTATATTTATTCACTAAATAATCATTACCTTCCTCCAAGTCACAGTCACTATCCACTATTCTATCTCATAGTTAGAGACAGAGAAGTCCTCATCATTCCCCTCCTCTAAATCATCTTGAACAAGATCCACACTTGCTCAGCTTCTACTTCTGACTTTGCTAGTCCCTTCTACATATGCTAAACTGCATTCCATAATTCTATGGTGTGGACCTATATATGCTCTAATATGCATTCTGCTCCTCATTTGTTATGCACTTCATAGGACTGATAACAACAAGTGTGTCGCATGATTTTCGACAACATCATCCCATACTCCACTAATATTATCTAGATGCTCAAGATAAAACATAAGATGCCTATGCCCCTCTCTAACCATTACACTAATGTACTTTGTGGAATTGTTCTTTGACATCAACCGAAGCCCATCTCCATTTATTTGACTACCAGGCAATATAAAATAGGATTGGGTCACCCGAATTTAACCGAGTCAACAACTTTTCAAATCTCCATCATTCAATTCTTTTATACTACACATTATGCTTTCTATTTTTAAGGCCTCACAACTAATTGAGGTATCCAATTTTGAATTGGGTCCAATTTTGACCGGGTCAACAATTACTCAACCTCTCCCATTCAATTATTTAGAATTGTATTAACCGGAAACTTAGTACATGTGTGAATACATAGACAAACAAAGTGTCACTAGTATGCCTCTACTTGACTAGCTCGTTGAATCAAAGATGGTTGTGTTTCCTAATCATAGGCATGAGTTGTCATTTGATCAACGAGATCACATCATTAGGAGAATGATGTGATTGACTTGACCCATTCCGTTAGCTTAGCACTTGATCGTTTAGTATGTTACTATTGCTTTCTTTATGACTTATACATGTTCCAATGACTATGAGATTATGCAACTCCCGTTTACCGGAGGAACACTTTGTGTGCTACCAAACGTCACAACGTAACTGGGTGATTATAAAGGTGCTCTACAGGTGTCTCCGAAGGTACTTGTTGGGTTGGCGTATTTCTAGATTAGGATTTGTCACTCCGATTGTCGGAGAGGTATCTCTGGGCCCTCTCAGTAATGCACATCACTATAAGCCTTGCAAGCAATGTGACTAATGAGTTAGTTGCGAGATGATGTATTACATAACGAGTAAAGAGACTTTCTGGTAACGAGATTGAACTAGGTATTGAGATACCGACGATCGAATCTCGGGCAAGTAACTTACCGGTGACAAAGGGAACAACGTATGTTGTTATGCGGTTTGACCGATAAAGATCTTCGTAGAATATGTGGGAACCAATATGAGCATCCAGGTTCCGCTATTGGTTATTGACCGGAAACGTGTCTCGGTCATGTCTACATAGTTCTCGAACCCGTAGGGTCCGCACGCTTAAAGTTCGGTGATGATCGGTATTATGAGTTTATGTGTTTTGATGTACCGAAGATAGTTCGGAGTCCCGGATATGATCAAGTACATGATGAGGAGTCTCGAAATGGTCGAGACATAAAGATCGATATATTGGATGACTATGTTTGGACTTCGGAAGTGTTCCGGGTGAGTTCGGGCATATACTGGAGTAGGGGGGGGGGGGGTTATCGGAACCCCCGGGGGGTTTATTTGGCCTCATGGGCCCTAGTGGAGAAGAGGAGGGGCGGCCAGGGCAGGCCGCACGCCAGCTCCCCCTCTAGTCCGAATTGGACAAGGAGGGGGGCCCCCTTTCCTTCCTCTCCTCTCTCCCTTCCTTCCCCTCTCCTACTCCTACAAGGAAAAGAGGAGTCCTACTCCCGGTGGGAGTAGGACTCCCCCCTTGGCGCGTCCTCCTCCTGGCCGACCGCCTTCCCCTTTCTCCTTTATATATGGGGGCAAGGGGGCACCTCTAGACACACAAGTTGATCTATTGATCTATTCCAGCGGTGTGCGGTGCCCCCCTCCACCATATTCCACCTCGATCATATCGTAGCGGTGCTTAGGCAAAGCCCTGGTTCGGTAGCAACATGATCACCGTCACCACGCTGTCGTGCTGACGAAACTCTCCTGTGAAGCTCTGCTGGATCGGAGTTCGCGGGATGTCATCGAGCTGAACGTGTGCTGAACTCGGAGGTGCCGTACGTTCGGTACTTGGATCGATCGGATCGTGCAGACGTACGACTATATCAACCGCGTTGTGCTAACGCTTCTGCGTTCGGTCTACAAGGGTACATGGACAACACTCTCCCCTCTCGTTGCTATGCATCACCATGATCTTGCGTGTGCTTAAGAATTTTTTTGAAGTTACTACGTTCCCCTACAGTGGCATCCGAGCCAGGTTTATGCGTAGATGTTATATGCATGAGTAGAACACAAGTGAGTTGTGGGCGATACAAGTCATACTGCTTACCAGCATGTCATACTTTGGTTCGGTGGTATTGTTGGATGAAGCGGCCCGGACTGACAATACGCGTATGCTTACGCAAGACTGGTTCTACCGACGTGCTTTGCACATAGGTGGCTGGCGGGTGTCAGTTTCACCAACTTTAGTTGAATCGAGTGTGGCTACGCCCGGTCCTTGTGAAGGTTACAACAACACTAACTTGACTAAATATCGTTGTGGTTTTGATGCGTAGGTAAGAACGGTTCTTACTCAACCCGTAGCAGCCACGTAAAACTTGAAACAACAAAGTAGAGGACGTCTAACTTGTTTTTGCAGGGCATGATGTGTTGTGATATGGTCAAGACGTGATGCTATATTTTATTGTATGAGATGATCATGTTTTGTAACCAAGTTATTGGCAACTGGCAGGAGCCATATGGTTGTCGCTTTATTGTATGCAATGCAATCGCCCTGTAATTGCTTTACTTTATCACTAAATGGTAGCGATAGTCGTAGAAGAAATAGTTGGCGAGACGACAACAATGCTACTATGGAGATCAAGGTGTTGCGCCGGTGATGATGGTGATCATGACGGTGCGTCGAAGATGGAGATCACAAGCACAAGATGACGATGGCCATATCATATCACTTATATTGATTGCATGTGATGTTTATCCTTTATGCATCTTATTTTGCTTTGATTGACGGTAGATGATCTCTCACTAAATTTCAAGATAAAAGTGTTCTCCCTGAGTATGCACGGTTGCCAAAGTTCGTCGTGCCGAGACACCACGTGATGATTGGGTGTGATAAGCTCTACGTTCATCTACAATGGGTGCAAGCCAGTTTTGCACACGCAGAATACTCAGGTTAAACTTGACGAGCCTAGCATATGCAAATATGGCCTCGGAATAATGAGACCGAATGGTCGAGCGTGAATCATATAGTAGATATGATCAACATAATGATGTTCACCATTGAAAACTACTCCATTTCACGTGATGATAGGTTATGGTTTAGTTGATTTGGATCACGTGATCACTTAGATGATTAGAGAGATGTCTGTCTAAATGGGAGTTCTTAAGTAATATGATTAATTGAATTTTAATTTATCATGAACTTAGTCCTGATAGTATTTTGCAAATAATGTTGTAGATCAATAGCTCGCATTGTTGCTTCCCTATGTTTTTATATGTGTTCCTAGAGAAAACTAAGTTGAAAGATGATAGTAGCAATGATGCGAACTGTGTCCGTGATCTGAGGTTTATCCTCATTGCTGCACAGAAGAATTATGTCCTTGATGCACCGCTAGGTGACAGACCTATTGCAGGAGCAGATGCAGACGTTATGAACGTTTGGCTAGCTCAATATGATGACTACTTGATAGTTTAGTGCACCATGCTTAACGGCTTAGAATCGGTACTTCAAAGACGTTTTGAACGTCATGGACCATATGAGATGTTCCAGGAATTGAAGTTAATATTTCAAGAAAATACCCGAGTTGAGAGATATGAAGTCTCTAACAAGTTCTATAGCTAAAAGATGGAGGAGAATAGCTCAAGCAGTGAGCATGTGCTCAGATTGTCTGGGTACTACAATCGCTTGAATCAAGTGGGAGTTAATCTTCCAGATAAGACAGTGATTGACAGAGTTCTCTAGTCAGCATCACTACGTTACTAGAACTTCGCGATGAACTATAGTATGCAAGGGATGAAGAAAAAGATTCCCGAGCTCTTCGTGATGCTGAAATCGACGAAGGTAGAAATCAAGAAAAGAGCATCAAGTGTTGATGATTGATAAGACCACTAGTTTCAAGAAAAGGGCAAAGGGAAAGAAAGGGAACTTCAAGTAGAATGGCAAGCAAGTTGTCACTCCCATGAAGAAGCCCAAAGCCATACCAAAGCCTGAAACTGAGTGCTTCTACTGCAAAGGAAATGGTCACTGGAAGCGGAAATGCCCTGAATATTTGGTGGATAAGAAGGATGACAAAGTGAACAAGGGTATATCTGATATACAGGTTATTGATGTGTACCTTACTAGTGTTTATAGTAGCCCCTGAGTATTTGATACTTGTTCGGTTGCTAAGATTAGTAACTCGAAACAGGAGTTATGGAATAAACAGAGATTAATTGAGAGTGAAGTGACGATGTGTGTTGGAAGTGGTTCCAAGATTGATATGATCATCATCGCACACTCCCTATACTTTCGGGATTAGTGTTGAACCTAAATAAATGTTATTTGGCGTTTGCGTTGAGCATGAATATGATTTGATCATGTTTATTGCAATTCAGTTATTCATTTAAAGTCAGAGAATAATTGTTGTTCTGTTTATATGAATAAAACCTTTGAAAGGTAATACACCCAATGAAAATAGTTTGTTGGATCTCGATCGTGGTAATACACATATTCATAATATTGATGCCAAAAGATGCAAAGTTGATAATGATAGTGCAACTTATTTGTGGCACTTCCGTTTGGGTCATATCGGTATAAAGCGGATGAATAAACTCCATAAAGATGGATTTTTTGAATCACTTGATTATGAATCATTTGATGCTTGCGAACCGTGCCTTATGGGAAAGATGACTAAAACTATGTACTCCGGAACAATGGGACGAGCGAGTGACTTATTGGAAATAATACATACAGATGTATGCGGTCCGACGAGTGTTGATGCTTGTGGCGGGTATCGTTATTTTCTTACCTTCAAAGATGATTTGAGCAGATATGGGTATATCTACTTAATGAAACTCAAGTCTGAAACATTTGAAAAGTTTCTATGATCTGATCATGGAGGAGAATATTTGAGTGACGAGTTTGGCCTTCATATAAAACAATGTGGAATAGTTTCACAGCTCACGCCACCTGGAACACCACAGCGTTATGGTGTGTCTGAACGTCGTAACCACACTTTATTAGATATGGTGCGATCTATGATGTATCTTATTGGTCTACCACTATCGTTTTGGGGTTATGCATTTAAAGACAGTTGCATTCACTTTAAACAGGGCACCATCAAAATCCGTTGAGACGACGCCTTATGAACTATGGTTTGGTAAGAAACCAAAGTTGTCGTTTCTTAAAAGTTTGGGGCTGCGATGCTTATGTGAAAAAGTTTCAACCTGATAAGCTCGAACCCAAATCGGAGAAGTGCATCTTCATAGGATACCCAAAAAGAAACTGTTGGGTACACCTTCTATCACAGATCCGAAGGCAAGATATTCGTTGCTAAGAATGGATCCTTTCTAGAGAAGGAGTTTCTCTTGAAAGAAGTGAGTGGGAGGAAAGTAGAACTTGATGAGGTAATTGTACCTTCTCCCTTATTGGGAAGTAGTTCATCATAGAAATCAGTTCCAGTGATTCCTACACCAATTAGTGAGGAAGTTAATGATGATGATCATGAAACTTCAGATCAAGTTGCTACCAAACCTTGTAGGTCTTCCAGAGTAAGATCCGCACCAGAGTGGTACAGTAATCCTATTCTAGAAGTCATGTACTAGACCATGATGAACCTACGAACTACGAGGAAGTGATCATGAGCCCAAATTCCGCGAAATGGCTTGAGGCCATAAAAATCTGAGATAGGATCCATGTATGAGAACAAAGTATGGACTTTGGTTGACTTGCTCGATGATCAGCAATCCATGTTAAATAAATGGATCTTCAAGAGGAAGATGGACGCTGATAGTAGTGTTACTATCTACAAAGCTTGAATTGTCACAAAAAGGTTTTCGACAAGTTCAAGGTGTTAAATACGATGAGATTTTCTCACTCGTATCGATGCTTAAGTCTGTCCGAATCATGTTAGCAATTGCCAGATTTTAAATGGATGTCAAAACTGCATTCCTTAATTGGATATTTCTTAAAGAAGTGTTGTATATGATACAACCAGAAGGTTTTGTCAATCCTAAAGGTGCTAACAAAATGTGCAAGCTCCAACGATCCATCAATGGACTGGTGCAAGCATCTCGGAGTTGGAATATACGCTTTGATGAGTTGATCAAAGCATATGGTTTTATACAGACTTTTGGAAAGGCCTGTATTTACAAGAAAGTGAGTGGGAGCACTACGGCCTTTCTGATAAGTATATGTAAATGACATATTGTTGATAGGAGTATTTGAAAGGAGTTTTTCAAAGAAAGACCTCGGTGAAGCTACTTACATATTGAGCATCAAGATCTATAGAGATAGATCAAGGCGCTTGATAAGTTTTTTCAATGAGTACATACCTTGACAAGATTTTTAAGTAGTTCAAAATAGAACAGTCAAAGAAAGAGTTCTTGCCTGTGTTACAAGGTGTGAAATTGAGTAAGACTCAAAGCCCGACCACGACAGAAGATAGAAATAGAATGAAAGTCATTCCCTATGCCTCAGCCATAGGTTCTATAAAGTATGCCATGTTGTGTACCAGATCTATTGTATACCCTACACTGAGTTTGGCAAGGGAGTACAATAGTGATCTAGGAGTAGATCACTGGACAGCGGTCAAAATTATCCTTAGTGGAATAAGGAAATATTTCTCGATTATGGAAGTGATAAAAGAGCTCGTCGTAAAGAGTTACATCGATGCAAGCTTTTACACCGATCCAGATGACTCTAAATCTCAATCTGGATATATTGAAAGTGGGAGCAATTAGCTAGAGTAGCTCCATGCAGAGCATTATAAACATAGAATATTTGCAAAATATATACGACTCTGAATTTGACAGACCCGTTGACTAAACTTCTCTAATGAGAAAAACATGATCACACCTTAGTACTCTTTGGGTGTTAATCACATAGCGATGTGAACTAGATTATTAACTCTAGTAAACCCTTTGGGTGTTGGTCACATGACGATGTGAGCTATGGGTGTAAATCACATACATATGTGAATATTTGTGTTAAATCACATGGTGATGTGAACTAGATTATTGACTCTAGTGCAAGTGGGAGACTGGAGGAAATATGCCCTAGAGGCAATAATAAAGTTATTATTTATTTCCTTATTTCATGATAAATGTTTATTATTCATGCTAAAATTGTATTAACCGGAAACTTAGTACATGTGTGAATACATAGACAAACAAAGTGTCACTAGTATGCCTCTACTTGAATAGCTCGTTGAATCAAAGATGGTTGTGTTTCCTAACCATAGACATGAGTAGTCATTTGATCAACGGGATCACATCATTAGGAGAATGTTGTGATTGACTTGACCCATTCCGTTAGCTTAGCACTTGATCGTTTAGTATGTTCACTACAAAAAAAAGACACATCCGTGACATTTTGGGCCGAACGAATTTTTTTCTGTCATACATATGACACTTCTATGACGATAATTGTGACAAAACCCAGTATCATCATAGATGTGGTGGGCTCCTACTTCTATGACAAAAATCATGATGAAAATGGGCTTTTCGTCTGGCGGGCGGACATGCAGCTGCATGACATTCTTTGGGCCGCCCATGAAGGAAAAAACCGTGGTAGAAGCGAGGGGAGGAAAATTTCGGGAGTTGCGGTTACGGTGGGAGGTCGGAGGTCGAGCGATGCGCTGCTTTCTCTCGTACACGCGTGCTGCGTGTGTGTGCGGCGTTAGCTCTAATCAACCCGAGCGAGGCGTTGGGCATGAATCGAAACCGAAGCGATTACACCGCATGCTACGCGTTCTCGAACCCGAGCGATCGATCAATGGCTGTTAATCGAACCCGATGGAGCGATTCTTCGCTCTCGCTGCTAATCAAGCCGATCGATTGGATGAACAATGGCGTTACGGGGGGGTTGGATGAACATGGCGGTGGCGTTGCCTCTGGATAAACAGGACGCCGTGGTGTGGAGGGCTGGATGAATAATAGACGGTGGAGGGGTGGCCGTGGAGGGGTGGTTGAACAGAACCCCGTGGTGTGGAGGGCTGGATGAGCAGTGAGACGGTGGAGGGCTGGATGAACAGAGACGGTGGAGGGTGGTTGAGCGAGAGCGGTGGAGTAGCGCGGTGGAGGCTGGATGAACAGGAGCCCGTGGAGGCTGGAGGAGGTCGACGGTAGCCCGTGGAGGCCGGAGGAGGTCGACGGTGGAGATGAACAATATCCGTGGAGTCCTGTTTTGCGGTCGCGCCACACCTCCCGGCGAACAGGACCCTGCTTTCAACCGTGGCGCCCAACACAAGTCCGTTTTGTCGGTTTTGCGATGCGCACACCCTCCCGATCAACAGACCCCGCTTGACCGTAGGAGGTCCTTTTCCTCCGTTTTTGCGGTACGCCACACCCTCCCGATCAACAGGACCCCGTTTGATTGTAGGAGGTCCGCTTCCTCCGTTTATGGACGCCACACCCTGCCGATCAACAGACCCGCTCGAACGTAGGAGGTCCGTTTCCTCCGTTGTGCGGTACGCTAGGCCTCGTTTCCATCGCCTGTTCCGTCCAAGCCCTCCCGATGGACACGACCACGCATTTCGTTCCGACCCAGCCGGTTGGCTCCCCATGAACACGACGACGACGTTGTTTCTCCGTTCCGACCTATCCATGTACGTATGCGTGAGTAGGCGTTCGAGACCCTGCCCATATGTACGTACGTGGCCGTATTTTCTTTCTTGCACCCTTGCCGCTGTACGTACGTGTACATGCTATGTGCGCGCCTCTACTACGACACGTGCGCGCCTCTACAACGACCAGTATGTACGTACACGTTCGCGACCAGAATGACAACCCTACGTACGCTTCGACCAGGTGGGTCCCGACTGTCAGGCACTTCCTTGCCTGCGAAGATGTAGCTGGTGGGTGCCAGCAGTCAGGGGGGCGAATCGTTTTTTTTGCCCGGACGCACTTCCTTGCGTGCGAAGATGTAGCTGGTGGGTCCCAGCAGTCAGGGGAAACGTTTTTTTCGCGAAATACTATGGCCCGTCTTGTGGGTCCCCGCTGTCAGGTGAAGGAATAATTATTTTGCACGTAATAAGGAGGCACTTCCTTGCTGCGGCTGTGGACCCAGCTGTCAGCCTCTCCACGTACAGTCCACATCCGATGGAAGCCATTCCTTGACCACGCCGCGCCGAGAGCACCAGGGCGGTGAAGACGCGGCAGTGAAGGGGACGCGCGGAGTCGGGGAAGACGCGGCAGTGGATACCCACGCGTAGAGGAGTACGAGGATTCACTGGTTCGCTGCGGTGTGAGGCTGCTGTCGCCGCAGAATAACAGGTGGTGTGGGTGAGTAGAGGGATGGCCTGGCCAGCGGTGGGGGTAGTAGGGGGCGGTGAGGCCTCCGCCGCATCGTAGCCGGCCACAGGAGGTAGGAGCACGAGGCACGACCGGCGCTGGTTTGGGCGGCTGGAGCAAGAAGACCAGAGGTTGAAGAAGCACTACGGCCGTTGGATGGACATCGTACGGTCACTGGAGCTAGATTCGTGCATATTGACTAAGTTGGCAAAGCCCTCCGTCCCCGTCAACTTAGTAGGCCCACAAGTCAGCCTGCCACTATACTGGGTCCCAGCTAACAGGGGGAGTATTCAATTTTTTGTGCGTAATAAGGAGGCACTTCCTTGCGTGCGAAGATATAGCTGGTGGGTCCAAGCTGTCAGCGGCGGTAACGTTTTTTTTCGCGAAATACAGAGGCCCTTTCGGTGGGTCCCTGATGTCAGGTGGAGGAATCATTATTTTGCGCGTAATAAGGAGGCATTTCCTTGCGTGCGGCCGTGGACCCAGCTGTCGGCCTCTCCACGTACAGTCCACTTCAGATGCATGTCGGTCGTTGACCACGTGACCAGGCCGCGCCGAGAGCACCAAGGCGGTGGACGACGGCGAGGCCTAGGAAGGAACGACACGGAGGCAGGAAGACTCGGCAGCTGTTTCCCACGCGAGGGGAGTACGATTGACGAGGGTTTATTGGTTCGTCTGCCGTCGCGGAGAATAACGATGGGTGTGGGTGAGTAGAGGATGGCTAGGCGAGCGATGGGAGTACGATGGGCGGTGAGGTCTCAGCGGCAGCACAGCCGATCAAGGGGAGGAAGGAGCAGCAGTCCCGCCGTGCTTGTTTGAGCGGCCGAGCAGAAGAGCAGAGATTGAAGAAGACGACGGCCGTTGGATGGACATCCAACAATCCTTTGCTATCGTCAACCTTTTTTAGGAAAGCCTCAAATCTATGGAAAACAGCATACAGCCCATCTGCCATTATTTCTAATAATTTACAGCCCATTTGCTAATTCTTAAGGTTTTTTGAGCCCATATTCTTTTGTTAGCAAGACAACCCATATTGTGGCCACGGTTAAAAATTATACAAATTTTGCATATTTCAAAAGCGGTCCAAACTGTTTTTAATCCCAAAATTTGAATCACATTCAAACTGACTTTAAAAATAAATGTATATCAATATAAAATCCAACAAATTCTCCACGATAAAAATTAATGTAATTTAAAATCTCAAATGAGAAAAAGATATTTGAAACTAATTGCGGTTTGATGTGTTTAAAAATGTACATCCCATTTCTCATTATTGATAGGCTATTTTCTCGCCAGCCAAATGAAGCTCTCCTTGTCTTGAAAGATTTGCAGCCCAACAGTCCGACAAAGCGACTTACTTGGCAAATCACAAAAAACTGGGCAAAGCATTGGACCCAGGTGTCGGCCTCTCCACGTCAATACTCTTCCGATGGAAGTCGGTCGTTGACCACATTGACCACGCCGCGCCGAGAGCACCATGGCGGTGGACGACAGCGAGGCCTAGGAAGGGGACGACGCGGAGCCGGGGAAGACCCGGCAGTGGATGCCCATGCGGAGAGGAGCACGAGGGTTCACTGGTTTGGCTGCGGTGTGAGGCTGCCATCGCTGTAGAATAATAGGGGGAGTGGGTGAGTGGAGGGATGGCCTGTCCAACGGTGGGAGTAGTATAGGGACGGTGAGGCCTCCGCGGTAGGACACCCGGCCACGGGAGGCAGGAGCATGCGGCACGACTGGAGCTGCTTTGGGCGACTGGGGCAAGAAGACCAGAGGTTGAAGAAGCACTACGGCCGTTGGATGGACATCGTTGACCACGCCGCACTGAGAGCACCAGGGCGGTGGACGACGGTGAGGCCTACAAAGGGAACGACACGGAGCCGGGGAAGTCACGGCAGTGGCTGCCCACGCGGTGGAGAGTACGAGGGTTGACTGGTTCGGCTGCCGTCGCCGGAAAATAACAGGAGGTGTGGGTGAGTAGAGGGATAGATAGGCTAGGGATGCGAGTATGATGGGGCCGTGAGGCCTGCCCGGCAGCACCGCCGCCACGGAGGCGGGGCGCAAAGGTTCCGACGGCGCTGGTTTGGGCGGTCAGGCAGGAAGATCGAGATCAAGAAGACGATTGCCGTTAGATTGACATCTAACGGTCTGACGCTGGTAGAGTCGATTATTGACTAAGTTTGTTTTTTGCGAAACCTTGTGTATGCATGAACTTGGTAGGCCCACAAGTCAGCCTCCAAATCTTTGGCAGACAACATAAAGCCCATTTGCTATTTTGTATAATTTGCAGCCCATTTGCTAATTCTTAAGTAATTTATTACAGCCCATTTTCTGCCCAGGACCATGGTCAAAAAGTTCAACCTTATTTTGCATATTTCGGTGGAGTCCGAACTGTTGTAATCCCGAAATGATAAACATTTTTTTAAGAACTTATTGATTTGCCAAAAAAATCGTTTTGTTTTTGTGAGCAAATAAGACGTGGGACAATTGAGTTGGTTTAAGGGAATACTAGTGGTAAAAAAATCAGCGTTGGGTGGGAAAAAACAACAAAAATAAGGATGTAAATATGAAAAGGGAATTTCATGTGTTTTCAATATAATGATACGTGTATATGAACTAGTAAAACTATAGGTAGAGATTAGAAAACGGATGTAGGACATGCGTTTCAAGAGGAAAATAGAACTGGGTTGTGTGTTTGATTCAGTAAAAAAAACTGCCTGCGGATGTTGTAAGATAAAATATAACTAACGCTGGCGGGCTAGAGGCAAGTAGATACCTGCTGGATCTTTGTGCCCCGTTGTCGTCATGGGCTGGGCCTGTTAAAAACAAAACCAACCCTGGGCAGTCTGCAGCCCAGTTGAAACTGGCTCGACCTGAGAAAACAATAACGTGCTCAATAAACGAGAGAATTCTGCAAGTACAGACTGATAACTGGGGTGCAACACGGATATTGTTTTTTTATCGTGATAATAAGTGCATGCACTTGTTTCGAAAAAAATGGAGAACTGGGAATTCGAACGGCGGGTGCTTATGCTACCCATCAAATAAAAATCAGGTGCCTGAAAATTCATTTCGAAACAAATGATTCAGTGTTATATCCACACCGACCCTCGGCATGATGGTTGGAAGCAAATGCAAGTTCATACCAAAAGATCGTTAACAACAATACCAACTTGCGGACGACAAGGTAGTACAACTACCAATACCTAACTAACTTATAATCTTTTTACTCCTGGCCCTAGTGTTCGTCTGGTAGAAAATCTTGCAGAGGACCAGTTCCCGCTCCTTCTCTTGCTCCAGGTCCCCGAGGTGGTACTGGTGCATCACCCAGTTGGTCCTCTGCTGGTCGAAGTTCTTGTTGGTGTGCAGCACCAGAACCTTTTTTGCTGCCCGTCTGCCGGCCGTTGACCATCACCGGCAAGGTATTGCCGGTCTTGTGCCACATCGCGTGCATGCCGCACTCCGACTGTATCTTGCGACGCGTCCATGTGCCCCTTTTGAACACCCTGGAATTGCGCTGGAAGAATTGCTTCCTTAGGCCACTCAGTGTGATACCTGCAGTATTGTGGAATACAGGTTTTAGTGTACGTAGTTGGCATTTTCATAACGTCCTTGGCATGTTGCAGTCACTTGTTTCACTTTTTATTAACTGTCAAATTGTAATTGCTTCACCAGGTCTGCATCAAAAAAGAAAAATAGAGCTATAAACAAAGGAATATGTTTGTGCAAGTAGACGGTCGATCGGTGTCTTACCTGGAAGTTTCTCAGGTTTGGTGTAGCATATGTTGTGCTCGCTATCGATGGTTGGTATGAACAAATCGATGAGAGACTGAAATCTCGTGCTGTCAGCACTCACTTTGGCCTCAAGGTGCTCGATCAGCTCCTGATCCGTGGGATCGAACTTGACGCCAGCCGGCAGCACCGGCCAATCCTTCTTCGACTTGCATCGGTAATTCTAGTTATATGGTACTCAATGTATGATCAATCGACTGTTTTAAGTGAATGATGAAAGATTTCGACAGATAAGTGGTACTCCAAATCTGAAGTCCAGAATACCCGAACACGCCGCCGGGATTCTTGTGTCACCTCACGCGCAGCGTGTTGTCACGTCAATTCAATGTGTGGACATGATGAATAATTTGACCCACGTATACTAGTACTGCTATTGTACTACTTACTAGCCGTATTTAGTGTCACAATTTATACATAGACTAACAAGTACGCACTTGAAGCCTAATATATATATATATATATATAGGTGAGTTAGGATGCACTTGATCCCAGGAAGGTATCTATCCTTCAAACCAGAGGAGTGCTTCAAACTAACAATAGTACATAATATCCAACAAAAGAGGGTCGTGCTACAGCAGCAGAATACATGCCTCAGTCTAGATATCAGCACGAATCAAGTTGTGCATATTTGCTGTTGGCATGAACCACATCACCGCGTGTCGGGTTTGCAAAAGCCATCCTTCGCATGGAAGCTTGATGCCTTTCACACACTGAAGATTACCTGGAAACAAGCTGTGTCGACGAATCTCTGGATATGGTGATTCATGAAACCCATGGTGTTATGTGTAAACACAGCCCCCCCTCGTGAATGGAAGTTGCATAGCACAGTAATCATCACCGGTGATATGATTGATGATTGGTTGGATGATCGGATAATTGAGCCTGAGGAACAAGGAGTGGTTGCCGAGGCTGTAAACCCGCCTCCAGTTGAATACGCCTGGCCCAATGGAGCTGGGATCTTTCTCAAACACGAAGCAGCCATATCCATCAATGTCACGAACGCCTCACGCATTGTACTGCATGTGGTTTGATGTAATGGTTTGGTCAATTTGGTACGTGCGAATGAGCATCAAATGACCGCCGTCAGCTGAACGAGCGATAAACCACCACCCATCTGCTGGTATGATTCCAGGTCCTGGAATCTTGAAGGCCAGCGCATTTGCGTCTGCTGCAACAATTCAAATTGGAGACCAAAAGGACAAAAATAAACAATCATGTCCAGAGTATGTGTGGAATTAAGATTATTATAACAGTGACACATATCATAGACAGAGAATTGCAATGTCGTGGTCATAATCATACCCCAAGTTAAAAAATAAGCCAATGGCTTTCATATTGTAGCAACATGTCATGGTTCAAACATCATGTAACAATGAGAGGAAAACAGCTATGACAGCGCCTACTCATATTCTACCATAGCACTTACTACTACTGTTCTCATATCAACTCTAAGCAATAACATGCGTTGTTATAAAAATCTTGTAAACGAGAGTAACATATAGCAATCATGATGTTATGCTAATAATATGTATTCTAACAATCATTAGATGCCAATTGTTCTCATATCAACTCTAACAATAACATGTGTGGTCATAAAATCTAGGAAATGAGAGGAACACATAGCAATGATGTGGTTATAGACATGCTATGCATTCTAAATTTGTAACAAATGAACAGGCGATGTATTCATAAGGTAAAGATGAGATGAGATAGAACAATTACACGATGATAGATTCCACCAAGATAGGCAGCCAATCAAATGTCGATCGGCGTAAACGATGCCATCGTGCACTATAGCATCAGACAAAAATGTTGCCTCAACAGGATTGATGATGAGCCATAACCATGTATGGAGACCGGATTCCTGATAGACTAATCCCATGTTGAACAAGGCAATGAGCTTATAATCCATGTAGTCTTCTGATGGTGTGGGCACTTCGCAGATTACAACTTTCTGCAAAGAGAGGTCGAGCCAAAAGCTTGACGCGTCTCGTGCGTAGTAGGCAGGAGTGTCCGGCGGGCCGCGAGGCTCTATGTCGGCGATATCCAATGATGGAAGGGTGATCTCTCGCTGGGTGTAGATATCCACGAGACGCCACGGACTACCGGTGTGGTGGATGAGGACGATCCAGTTGGCCTTCATGCCTGCCCAGTAGTGGCCGCGCATGAAGGACAGGTGGACGGGTAGTGGTAGCATGTCGAGGGGCACCACGGAAACCTCTGTAGGATCTCCAAGTCGGTGTCTGGGCCACCTGCGAGGATCGGGCATCAGCAAGCAGGGTGTCTTGAAAAGAGCCAGCCGGTTGCAGACGAGTAGACGGTACAAAGACACCGAGCATGCGGCCAGACGGACGGCGCTGAGTAGGTCCATACGACTACAGATCTGCTCCAAGAGAACATCGGGGAGGGAATTCCAATCGCGGCTCTGCGTGTCATTCGGTTCTGCCATTGGGGTTTTCGGTGCCCGCGAGCCAGCGGGGAAGTGGATTCGGGCGAGCGAGGGAAGAAGCTTCTCCTCGTGTGGCCGAGCAGTGAGTGGGGGGATATGGTACGCGCGAGCTACCAAGGAAGATAGCGCGGGCAGGCGAGCTGTGAGCGAGGGTAAATGGTGTGCGGCCGATGAATGGGAAGAGAGGAGGAAGAAAAAGAGAGGAGGAAGAAGAGTGGAAGACGGGGAAGAAAGTGCATTAAATCTCAATTCTACTAGTACTACTACCAGGATATACCGTCCTTCGGAGTGTAAATAGTTACACCGATGACATGTGGGTCTACCACAAGAGGGCCCATATGTCGCTTAATGGAGGATGAGGTGCGTGGCGTATTTGCGAAGCGTGCTCTAGTGGCAAACATGATGGCAGTACTGGGTAAGGCTGATTTAGTAACAACAACACGCTGGTTCAACTTATTAATTACGTGTCCCATTTGCTGCAGCGTGTATTGTCACTTCACTGTGAAGACTAGTTGAATAGTTCTCTCTGACCGAGATGGGGAATAATGGATCGTGAGGACTTCCTTTCTCAAGATCCCTATGCCTCTCGCCACTTCACTCATTTTGCTCCGTACCTAGTCAGTTGTTGAAATATGTAGAAAGACAAATACTCCGTATTTGGGATCAGAGGGAGGCTTTTACTCCGTACTATTTGGGAACAGAGGGAGTATCACCATATGGAGGGAACAGAGGAAGCTTGAAATATGAACATGTCAATGGCAGGGAGTACTACCTCCGTCCGGGTTTATTAGTCCACATTATATTTAGTGCCAAATTTTGACCATAGATTAAACTAACAAAATGTTCACGCATGTCACCAAACATTATATTTGTGAAAACTATATTCAAATACGAGTCCAATGAGATAATTTTTCTTGACATGCATTAATATTTTGTTAGTTAAATCTTTAGTCAAAATTTGGCACAAACTACAAAGGGACCTATAAACCAGGACAGAGGTAGTAAGCCCCATGCATGCATGCATGCATGCAACATGCAACACTCACACGTCCACACACTACAGGAATCAGCTACTTTGCCATCAGCCAGATCTTTGCCGTCAGCTAGCTGACGGCAAAGAAGCTCTTTGACATCAGCTACCGTAAAGCAGACGACAAAGAAATGGTGGACGGCAAAGAACCTCTTGTTATGAGTTGTTTCTTTGCCGTCGGCCACCGACAAAAAGAATCTTTTGCCGTCGGCCACCGACGGCAAGAATCTTGCCGTCGACCACCGACGGCAAAGAGGGAGGTGGCCCCCACCCACCCTCCCGTTTTAAAAAAAACTTAACACCCCCACCTCTTTGCCGTCCGTAGCGGACGACAAAGAGAGACAACGGCGGACGGCAAAGAGTTGCGGACGACAAAGAGCCGAGTAACTAACGGCCGCCACCCCCGCCCGTTACTCTCCCTTCTCTTCCTCTCTCCTCCCCGATGCCCCGCCCTAGCTAGATCCACCGACGCTTTCTACCCAAAGGCCATGTAATGCCTGCAAACCTGTACCAGTCGGACAAAATCCTCCGTGCACTGAAGATGCCCTATGAGAAGATACATGCCTGTGAGAAAGGATGTGCCTTATTTAGGCTTGACTATGCGGGCTTGAACTATTGTCCCATTTGTCTTCCAGGTATATTGTGGTAGACAACGGTATGGGTGAGAAGACACAGACCAAAATCCCTGTTAGTGTTCTTCGGTATATGCCAATCGTACCAAGACTTCA
Source organism: Aegilops longissima (assembly GCA_021605205.1). Taxonomy (NCBI): domain Eukaryota; kingdom Viridiplantae; phylum Streptophyta; class Magnoliopsida; order Poales; family Poaceae; genus Aegilops; species Aegilops longissima. Next base: position 35,696,481 of record CM038678.1, on the reverse strand, counting down.
ACGCCTTTTCATGGTCAAGAGACGGCCGACGGATGACATGACACAAAACAGGCAAAAGAACCGAACTAGATGCGATGGGAATCATGATGGTACACACATCGGATGGTGTTGCATGGAAAAAGTTTGATGAATTACATCTTGACAAAGCGGCAGATCCGAGGCATCCTCGAGTCGGCATCAAGACCGATGGGTTCAGATGTGTTTGGTATGACGGCAGCCCAATACAGCTTGTTGGCCGTGATTTGTCTTTCCACTCAATCTCCCCGGATAGATTATGCAAAGAAAGAACATTTTCCCGACGTTGATAATTCCAGGCCCAACTATCCGGGAAAAATATGAATGTGTACATGCAGCCGCTTAAGGACGAATTGCAAGAAGCCAGATAATGGGTTCAAGACATACGACGCCTATAGCAAACGGAACTTCATAATGCGTGTCTGGTACATGTACTCGACGCATGACTTGCCGGCGTATGCACTATTCATTGGCTGGTGTGTGCATGGAAGGTTCCTGTGCCCCACATGCAAGGGAGCTCTTGAGTTTCGTTGGCTTCAGGACGGTCGCAAGTTTTCTTGCTTCGACATGCATAGACAGTTCCTGGATCCTTGCCATAAGTTCGGGAAAGACAAGAAGAACTTGATCAGAGGTAGAGTTGTAAAAAACTCTGCACCACCTGCGTTGACAGGACAACAGACCCTGGATCAGTTAAATGCTCTCGATCCAGATCCAGAGCGTCCAGGGTACTTCAAGGGGTATAATTCTGAGCACGCCTGGACTCACAAAACATGCTTATGGGATCTGCCTTACTTCAAAGACCTCCTTTGCCCACACAACATCGACGTGATGCACACTGAGAAGAATATCGCCGAGGCACTTTTTGGTACATTGTTCGGCATAGATGGGAAGTCAAAGGATAATACTAAGGCTAGAGTTGATCTGGAAGCGCTATGTGATAGGCCATTACAAAATATGAAAGAACCGAAAGGAAAGCAGAACTGGACGAAGCCAAAAGCATGGTTCAATCTTGGAAGGCCAGCTATGAGGGAAATTATCTTGTGGGTGAAAATGCAGTTGATGTTCCCCAATGGGTATGCAGTGAATCTAAAGAGGGGAGCGAGTCTTGATAAATTGAAGATATTTGGTCTCAAGAGTCATGATTGGCACATATGGATTGAGCGGGTAATGCCGGTGATGTTCCGTGGCTTCATCCCTGAGGATGAATGGCTAGTACTGGAAGAAATCAGCTATTTCTTCCGTGTTCTTTGTGCGAAAGAACTATCGCCTGGCGTGCTAGAAGAAATGGAGGAGTTGGCGCCAGAGTTGATCTGCAAGTTAGAGAAGATCTTTCCACCGGGCTTCTTTAATCCAATGCAGCATTTGATTTTGCATCTCCCGACCGAGGCAAGATTGGGGCGTGCAAAATCGTTGGTGCTACCCAACTGAGAGGATGCTGAAGACGCTTCGAGAAAAATGTAAAAATAAACGTAGAATTGAAGCGTCTATGGCTGAGGCATTCATCACTGAGGAGGCGGCAAACTTCGTGACAGCCCACTACGAAACCAAAAATCGTCATTTGCATAATCCAAAGCCTCGGTACAATGCTGACGAGCCTAAATAGGGTGGATCCAACCTCAGCCTATTCAAAGGGAATCTCGCACCAGCCAGTGTTTCAAATCCAGTATCTTTGGATAACGAAGAATGGCGTACCATTTCGTTGTATATCTTCAACAACCTGATAGAAGTGTGGCCGTACATCGAGTAAGTTCTCGGTACATTGTTTCGCAACTTCTATTTCCGGTTGAACTGCTCTTATTCCTGGATATTTCATACAGTCGATACGTCGCCCTATTCTCGTATGGAGAGGTGATCCAAAAGGATTCCGTCGAAGAGTATGAGCTTCTCGCAAAGCAAGGAGGCGGCTATCCCGGTTTCATCTCTTGGTTCAAACAAACGGTAAATTCTATTAGACAATTTCATTTCATTCGCTAATTTGTGCGTAATGCAACAATCCTTTCATATTAAACTGGTAGGCTAATTCAGAATCTATGGACGCCGAATTGAGACAAGTCGCTAATGGTTTTGACTATAAGGTCCGTTCATTTGACAAATACGACATCAACGGGTATCGTTTTCGTACCTATGGCAAAGAGCTATCTATGGCCGAATCAAAGTCTACAAATTGTTGTGTATCTGCTATCGGCGAAGGAGGTACCGAGTATTATGGGAGAGTTGAAGCAATTTATGAACTTCTATTCTATGGTGAAAACCCACCGAATGTCGTAGTCTTCAAATGTTATTGGTTTCAGCCGAAGGAGATTACAAGGACTCATGAACATATAGGGCTAGTTGAAATCAACCAAAGCACCCATTTAGATGTTCCTGATGTCTATATTACGACTCAACAGGCGACCCAAGTATTCTATCTACCCTGGGCCTGCCAAACTAATCCAAATCTAAAAGTTTGGGATGTCGTTTATGAAGTGCCACCACGTGCTAGACTATCTCCCCCAAAGGAAGAGGATTATGAAGACTATAACCCAAACACATATGAAGGAGAATTCTTCCAAGAGACACGTCTTTCCAAAAAGCGTTTCAAGAACCGGTATACTTCACCCCAAAACATTGAAGTAGACAGCGGTGAATCCCACATCACCCGGAGGAGGAACAAGAAGAGCCGGAACAAGAAGAGGTTACTGCTGCGGACGACCTCTCAATGCTTGACCGATTACGTAAAGGTGGCCTTCCACATGTTGATGCCACTGAACCCTATGAGCCCGTCATTGATTATTTTGATGATGATGATTATGCATTTATTGATGATACTAATCGAGATTATTAGTAGTGTCAGGTATTCAATTTTTTTATGTTGTACTTGATGATGATACACTTAAGTGATATACATATTATTATTCATGTCGGTATTTTTTTTATGTTGTACTAATTTCGTTTACTCTTTGTCATGGCAGGTGTTGAAAGGTGGAAGGGGAGCCGACTGAGGCCAAGGACAAACATGCCCAAATTGAAGGTGTGCCACACCATCAAGGTAGCTCCAGCTTATATCAGTTCGGGCGGAATTGGGTATGTGGTTTGCTTCATGATTAATGCAATTCATTCATCATGCTAGCTTGAGCCCTTTAATTACTAATTTACTTTGTTTCTCTCTTTCAGGCATGCTACAATAAGACGGATAAGGTGCCAGAGGGGTACGACCTGTATGCCATGGCCCACACTGCCTCTTACAAGCAAGTCAAGGGGAAGGCGAGGAAAGGGGAGGAGTTTAACCCGAGCCAGATTCCCTACAATCCAGAGCAGGTGATGATACCTAGTGGCGGGAGGTCCCGTGGCTCCATAGCCATTGATCCAGAGATTGCTCCTGAGACCACGGCGAGTTTAATTTGAATGGACGTTACTTGCTAGTCTTAACATTTGAGTGTCATCATGCTAATGAAACATTGGAAATGATCTTTGGTGCAGCGTAACTCCACACAAGCATCACACGATCCTTCTCCAGCTACTGGCATGAGCCAGCCCGCTCCCACACCTCCATGATCAAGGTAAGTTTCTCTAGTTTTTTGCTTAACAAATGCATAAAGACCTAGACTTAGCTTTATTTCATCCAATATGCTTACCTTAATGACCTAGAGTTAGCTTCTTTTCCTGCAAAATGACTTAATAAGCTTACTGACCTCCAAAATCAGCCATTTTACCTAAGTTAGCTCTAAAACAATCTATACTTAGCTTTGTTTCCTCCAAAATGACCTAAGTTAGTTATAATACGCTTAGTTAACTAGGTTTGCTCAATAATGACATGTACTTACCTTACTTATGTAAAAACGGCATAATTAGCTTAGTTAACTCATAAACGATCCATTTTACCTACGTTAGCTCTAAAATGATGCATTTTACCTAAGTTAGCTCATAAACGATCCATTTCACCTAAGTTACCTCACAAACGATGGCGTGCTTCTTCTTCTAGTCTTCTTCTTCTAGTCACCTTGTCCTAACTTTTTTATTTGCCATTTTGCAGATTTCATTCACTTCTCGAAAGCTAGCATGCTATGATGGAGTGCTTGTTTTTTTATTTCATTCTCTTCTAGTATTCTTCTAGCTTGCTACGATGGAACTTGCTATCTTGATGAAACTTTGCATTTTAATATGTATGTGCAACTTCCTAATGGTTGCAACTTATGTGTATGTGCAACTTGCTATGTATGAATGGATGGAACTATATATGTATGTACAATGAAACTTATTTGTTGTTAAATAGCCCCGTGAAATATATCTATATGTCATATATATTTGTTGTGAAAATTGTTGGATTAAAAAAACAGAAAAAAGAGACAATATGCAGGATCTTTGCCGTCTGCCACCGACGGCAAAGGGATCTTTGCCATCAGCAGCGGACGGCAAAGAGGACACGTGGCAGGCAACTGTGCTTTCTGGGAGGCTGACCAATTTGGTCAGTTTGCCTACAGTGGCTGACGGCAAAGAGGAAAAAACTTTGCCTACAGCGGCGGACGACAAAGGCCTGCCGTGTAGTGACGTCGGCTGACATCATTTGGCGGACGGCAAAGGCCTTCCGAAGTTTGCCGTCAGCGGCGAACGACAAAGGCCTTCCGTTAACCACCTAACGGAGTAACAGCACATTTATTGCCGTCCGCATTCTTTGCCGTCCGCTGCTGATGGCAAAGGCCCCTTTGCCGTCAGCCGCCCGAAGCAGACGGCAACGTAGCTCTTAGCCGTCCCGTACTTTGCCGTCCATTTTTGCCGTCCGCCGCGGATGGCAAAGACCTTTGCCGTCCGCTATCCATGCCTTTGCCGTCTGCCGTGGCAGATGGCAAAGTAGCTGATTCCTGTAGTGACAGGGACGCACGCAACACTCACGCACCCATGTGGCACATAGCACACGACGCAAGACACACAGCTCACGCTCAAGTGCTCAACCTACTCCCTACGTCCGTGAAATACTGTACATTTAGAGATTTACACATTGACCAGGGCATAATTAACGTCCAAAAGTAGCAGACTTATGTGTGCATGCGACCATTGAGATAAGAAGATTAAATGAAGGCCGTTGCATGTTGTAATTAAGGATAGACATGTAGCGTATACCTACAACACAAGTTGGTGCATTAGTCAATCAATATCAATTTAGATTAAAGGCTAAATGCATTGGAAGTGTAGATGTACATTATGTACCACACTCTTTGTTTTGTAGCCGATGTACACTCTTTGTTGGAAGACCGAGGGAGGACACGTGCATGCACTCACATACACAGCCAGGGCGGTTCACGCGCAAGGGTTGGATTTGTGTCGCGCCTGCGTAAAGTTTTGTTTAACTGATTTCTTTGCTCTGCCACCTGACAGGTGGGACACAGAAACCAGGTGACAATTTAACCAGTCAATAAAGTGCCACGTCGGCTATGTGGCCAGTCAGTAGGGTGCAATACGGTGCTCTATGATGAGCTAGTGATCGTATAATCGCCGCAAAACTATATATCGTGACCGTAAAGAGCGTATTGTTACATACATTGACCGCCAGTGTATTTTTCTCGTTTCAAATTAAGCCATATTAATTGGAAAGGACGCAGTATGGACTACTACTAGTACTAGTACTCCTTTGATGTGTCCCGTCAACTCGCCGAACGAGGAGAAGCTTGCTTACTAATACGCCTCTCCCTCGCCCACGCGCGCAGTGGTTCGCAGGACGAGGAGAGGGTTTTGACTACAGCGCCCTCTCCCTCTCCCTCCGTCTCCCTCTCCCTCGCCCTCGCCCTCGCCCTAGCGGTGGACGTGCAGCAGTTCAATCAGTCTCAGATTGCCAGAAGCATATTGTACTGTAGTATCATCATTGTTGGACCTTCCGAAGAGGCAAAGAGCCAAGTGCAAGGTTCGCACGAGTACGACCTGTTGAACCTCCCGAAGAGGCAAAGAGCCAGGTGCAAGGTTTTATAAGAGTTGTCGTCCTAGTAGGAGTGTACTAAAACTATAGCGAACGATGCTACTGTATGATGCCGCCACGTCACCTATATCCAAAGCTGTGCCACCTTTTTTTCTCAAAGAGCGTGTTGGAGCCCGTGCAACAACCACACAAGTTGCACGTACACATAACACATTTACTAGTAATAAATTCTAAAGGACAAATGCCAGTATGCCACACAAGTTCATCTCCAATTCATGTGATAAATTTGTGCACGACTAGTCTACATATATTCACAGCGCTACCGTTCACAATTACCGTACTCCACTTACACGTTATAGATGGGCTACATGCATGTCCTCCTCCAGGTTCCAGTCCCAGGTGTTCTTCATGGATGGCATGATCCATAGCGGTGGGCAACGGGAATCATTGTCGCAGCTTTCTAGTCCGGTTCCACACGATGGAGACTCATCCAAGCTGAAGCGGCATAAATCAGGGATAGCGTGTCCCAGCATGTCGTTCATCCGGCGGTGCGCAATGAAGACACAACCATGCTTCATGAACGGCAGGCCTTCCGTGTCGTGCACGGAAGGTGGCATCCGCTTCACAATGGGGTAGTTGTCCTCGATGAAAAGCGAGTACTCTCCAAGAGTGTTCCTCGGCACCCACCACTACTGGAAACAGGGAATTTTCCATCAGCCAGCTCTTTGCCATCTGCCAGCTGATGGAAAAGAACGTCTTTGCCATCTGCTCATAAAAACAGATGGCAAAGAACTGACAGACGGCAAAGAACATGGTTGCCATCAGCCAATTCTTTGCCATCTGCTAGTGGATGGCAAATAATCTTTGCCATCTGCCAGCAGATGGCAAAGAGGTTGGCAAATCCTGTGGCCGTCAAGAGTGTAACGGCGTACCAGCCCCACCTCTTTGCCATCTGCCAGCAGACGGCAAAGATTCTTTGCCATCTGCTGGCAGATGGCAAAGAGATGGGGTAAATTTTTTCCAGGTAAAAAAAACTGTGGGGTTATTTTTGTTCTCATTGGTTGAAATGTTTGTGTCATGGATTGATGACATGGCATCCATCCATCCATCCATCCATCCCATTTATCTAAACAAAAAAAGAGAAAGAAAGAAAAAGAACCCCCACCCCTCGGGCAGCCCAACCACCCAAACCCTATCCATCCATCCATCCATCCTCTCCAGCTCGCCGCCACGTCCGCCGCCGTGCCCGCACTCAGGGCGCAACGGCCTCCTCCCCGCTCGCCGCCCTCCCCGCACACCGACGTTAGAGGCTGGATCAAGCCCATCCCCCGATCGCCGCCCCGCTCCACCCCAATCCCCTCCGTCCGCCACGCCTTCACGCCGTCGCCCCCATCACACCGAGCCACAGCACCATCGGCGAGGACGCCGCCTCGATCCCCTCCGTCTGTGGCGCCTTCACGCGTCGTCCCCATCACACCGAGCCGCAGCACCTCCCCGACGTCGCCCGCCCCGAGCCGCAAGACCTGCCCGGGCGCCGACTCCTCCACCGCCTGTCCGGCGAGGTGGGGGCCAGGCGGAGACGGCGGCCAGCGCCTACTCCTCCACCGCCTGTCCGGCGAGGCGGCGGCTAGGCGGAGACGGCGGCCAGCGCCTACTCCTCCACCGCCTGTCCGGCGAGGCGGGGGCCAGGCGGAGGCGGGGACGGCGGCTTCTCTGGAACGCTGCCTCCTACACCGCCTGAAAGGCGTCCGTTCACATCTCCGGCTTCAAACACACAGCCGCTGTGCAGGAGGTCTTTCATCTCTGTGTTCTTTCCTTAAATCTATTTCTTTTAGTCTGCTGCTAATACACGTTTCATCTCCGCCTTAACGCCAGTTTAAAAAACCGTTATACTGATTTTGTTCTTGTTCACACCTCAAGCAGATGCAAAATAGTTATTCGGGTGCTTCAAGAATCTTATATATATATATTTACTAATTGAAGGCACCATACGAGGCTCCACGTTAATCCTAGGAATTAAGAAAATGGTCCGTTCGATCTTCAGATTTATTATCTACAGCCGTTGAATGAGCTACCTTAGGAGTCCTAGGTATTTGTCCAACGTCCACATCTTTTTGAAAAAAAAACCATCTCCCTTGGCCGAGACACAAAGCCCATCCTCACACGTCAAAGAATTGTATCCATCTGATTCATCTTTAATAAGCAAAGACCGTTAGATTAATTATGTGTGTTTGACCTCTACTCTGCCACGTGCACGTCCCAGCACCATGCATCATGTCTATCCATAATTAGAAATCAAGAACCCTACCACAGCTGCCTCCACCCCTTGATTTCGATCTCCCAGAATTTCTGTTCGTAATGTCGACGGAAACAAGATTCACGTGGACCTAATTCAATTGGATCATTTTCCCTGCATGCATCATGTCTTGCTCTGTCGTCGGCCACCGCGGGACAAGGACTGACAGAGTAATTGACCAGATCTTTTCAAGGAGGCATGAGCTTTCCGGTGTCGCTGGAGCGTCAAGGGCCACATGCTCAGCAAGGAAACCACTACCCCACCCCTTCAAAGAAGAAGCTGCCGTCCGGTCTGGTGGCTGGGGCGGATAAGGCCATTATGTTATGCCTCCCTACATGAGCTACCTAGGATTTATAGTTCCATAGATCAAGTGTATCTCACCTGCCAGACTTCAGCAAGGGCATCAGATGACACAATTTCTGGGTGCTTGATGATGTCTCTGATGAGAGGACATCGAAAAACTAACTAATTGACCGTAGGATCTGTTTCTTGGCGATCACGAGAGGCCAAACTTTCCAACAAGCTACTGAATATACTTTCTGCAGCATGCGTCCCCTCTTCATATCGTACAGATCGACCTACAAAAAAGGCCTCAATGATGGTGTTATTGTGCAGCCTTTCAGTCTCCCCATCTTTCAGTTTTTCATGATGCTGCAATTTAGCTTTCCTTTTGATTTGATCAGTTTCTATTATGATTTATGCAGAGGAGGAGCCAATATAATGTACTGATGGCAGATTCAAAGAGATATGATGATTGTTGTATCTCATACATCCTCTCAGACTCCTTGCACCAACACAACACTAAACTATACAGCAAGGATGAGTCCAACAGTCGGCGGCGAGACATGACTAGGTAATCTAGCTTTTCCTCTTGGTCCGATTAGTTTCCATGACAATTGATGCATAGGAGGAGCTGATGCACTGATGGCAGATTCAAAGAGAGATCCTAGAAATTTCTCCCACAGGCTTGATGGATCCTGCAATGAAGCACCGTCCAGCATGGCAAGGAAGCATGGTCATGCAGCAACATCTAAATCCGTGTAGTGTGATCTATTGATGAAAGTTAAAGCTGGACGACACTCATCAATGCTAGGGGCACTGGCCAAGTTGCGCAATATAATTCGTTATGGCTTGGTTTGCTCTGGCGTATAACTTCTGACCGATGTGAGCTGAAGTGTTATGTTGTGCTGTTTTTGCAGCTAATAAGGTCACCGTCCTTCCACGTGCATTGTGCTAAGAAGCATTACAGCTAGGGAGTCTGGCAACTGGGGACGCGTCTAACCTGGCGTGGAGAAAGGTCAGTGACAAACATGGTCACTTTGTTCCAGTTTTGCTAATACACAACTAGGATTTCTACTAGTGTAAGGTGTGAAGTACTCATAATGACATGTATATTACTGCAAATAGAATACATAGTTGTGGTATTTTGCTGGCTCTTTCTGTGCTCTTTTCTTGGTACGTGATCATTGCCGATCACCATTTATTTCTCTGTAATATATTATAATTCATGAACAGTTTCAGTTGAAAGGATGATATTTGCAGGTCATATTTACTCAAAAAAATTCTACATTTTTCTACATTTGATAGACTTGATGATTTAATTCATGCCTACGCGCCGTATGTTTGTGGGAATGGATTTGGAATTAAACACTTCCACTTTTCATCTGTGCCCTGGAGCAGAATCCCGTTATCTAGATAGAGGAGTCTACACTTATTGTCCAATGATGTGCACCTTGGAAGCTATGAAAAGTAACATATATAGCCTTCCGATACATATAACTTGCACTATATATTTCTTTCATGCACTTCCTCTAATATTCTGACATGTACGCTTAACAAAACAAGTAGCTCATAATGCAGATTTACCACATTCGGCTGAAATAACAATTTTTATATGTTGAGATTATGTTGGGAATATCATCACCGTTTTCTTAATGAGATGTAGTCCTGATTTTGCATGATTGCATCTACACCTTATTGTTCTTTCTAGCTATTAAAAAACAGATGTTTAGTTCACCAAAAATATTTTTGGGACTCAGGTAACTTTTCTGTTTATATTCAAATAGTAACGGGATTCTAATTTTTCATCCAATTTAAAAACAGATATGGCATCTAATATATTAGGTGTTTCATTCTTAGTTAGGTTTTGTTATAGATTCTTAACTTTACTCAACTATAAATCAGGGCAGTGTCATCAAAATTTAATACTTGACATGGACATCTTTCCACGTAACTTTTCCTTAGCCGCAAATGTTTGTCATTTTTCCTTTGACCTCATTGCCCATCAACAGATCAGGAAATAATAAAGAGATGTGGTCATGCGTCATATTAACTAGCCTGATGTTATGCCCCCACTTCATAGTCAATTGACCTTGCAATGAATTTTGCCGTTGTTTTTCAACCATCAAACTCCTACTGATGTTGTTAAAATGATAGAAGGAAAATATTTTTCTTAGCAACTCGGTAGTACATTGTAATATCCTACTCAATCTCATGCACATCCATAACCATACTATTTTTTAAAATTAAAATCATATAACTTCCCAAAGTATTTTGACAAGACAGAAGAGTCATTAGATTCAATAACCACATTATGTCTACTTCAAATCATAAAAAATTATAAGTGTGTCTACACTATTATATGTTACAGTATTCAAATATGAAAAATAGATGCTATAATTTTCAAATATATACATGTCCTAATATTCATTTTTTGCAAGAACCTTCCAACAAAGTCAATTCTTAGCATCCACGTGTTACTCAAACAGCTAGCCCGTGCAGGTGCACGGGTTGATGACTAGTGACTATAACAGAGATGGGTAAGGATATAAAACTGAAGCCCCAGGCAAACAAAGCTTTGTTACAGAGTTTTAAAAACTTTTCAATCGGTTATTTGAATGCACACATTCAGCAGTTCAGCTTCATTACCCATAGTATACTTACTTCACTTATTTTGTACACATATCAGGCAGATGGAAAATAGTTATGCGGGTGCTTCTCTGTCATGATCAGGGAATCGTTCCCAGTTTAGGGACCTTACAAACAAGTCTACAACCGGGATTGAAAATCACGCGCATGAGAATCGGGATGTAAAACCGTAGGGCAATCGAGGATGGTATGCACGAATATCTGAGGATTAGGTGAGTACAATGCAGTACACATATATCACAGTGTGCTGATCAATCTACATAAGCAGCCAAATCTGCATGCTACTTTCTTCAATCTGTATACTCCCGTTCGGGCTCAAGTGGCCATATAGGATGCCCTTTTCTTCTTCTCGTACTTACCTGTCCAGCATGTATTATGTATTTGTCTTACAAAAATAAGCATGTATATATATAATATTCTATACAATAAAATGTATTTCCTAGAGTACCCTTTGCTTAATACACTCTTCTGCTAATTTAAATGCTATTCTAATTCTCTACAGATGAAGAGGATGCTTACGCTGTGTTTGGATGTGGAGATTGTGGGGTAGAGTTGTGTATTGGCATTAGCCACTCCCGAATGCCAGCATTTGGGTGGTCATAGACATTGGACCGTGATATTGGAAGCAGCCCGGAAACACTTTGCGCGCTCTTCCCGAATTCTTTGCTCTGGCGCTCGGTTTTGGGCTGATTTCGCCCGAGCGCTCCACCCCCATACCCCTTCGACCGCCCCAGAAGAGAAAAGGGGTCGCGCAGGACGAGGTGGAGAAGCGGCCTGGACCTATGGATGAAACCGTGTAATATTGATGAAACTATGTATATGTACGGATGAAACTTGCTACTATTGGTAACATGTGTTGGATATATATGTGTTCATGACTATTGGTAATATGTGTTGAATATGCTATATTGGTCATATAAATATATTTGTGTTTGATTTTCTGTGAAAAGGAACTGATATAAGAAAAATCAAAATTAAATGGGGCAATATAGTCACTTTGCCATCTGCTGGCAGATGGCAAAGAGCTTTGCCATCAGCTTGCAGATGGCAAAGAGGCCACGTGTCATCTACATGTAAAATTTGGGCTGGCCTATTTGGGCTCTTTGCCATCTGCCAGCAGATGGCAAAGCTCTTTGCCATCTGCTGGCAGACGGCAAAGCATGCAGCCTTTGCCATCTGCTGGCAGACGGCAAAGAGCCTGCAGCCTTTGCCATCTGCTGGCAGACGGCAAAGTATGCCGTTAGCCTTCTAACGGGGCTAACCCCGTTAAGAGGCTTTGCCATCTGCCAGCTGATGGCAAAGGCACAGGCTCTTTGCCATCAGCCAGCAGATGGCAAAGAAGCCTTTACCGGCAGGGTTTCAGACAAACTGTTTGCCATCTGCTGGCAGATGGCAGCCCTTGCCATCCGCCGACCATGCCTTTTCCATCTGCCATGGCAGATGGCAAAGTGCCAGATTCCAGTAGTGCACGTTCATCTGGTACACGCGGTATCACGGGGGTCGAACTTGGCGCCGTTCATCTGGTACACGCGGCATCCAGATCTGGACACATGGTGACGTACATAGTCAAGGTCCATGCATAATAACGTTGTGCTCAAATATGGCGGTCAGTAATACTGTGCAGCAAATAGTACTACTCTGGTATAGAGGAAGTAAAATAACCGGCTTATTATATATAGCCACTCTTGGCTACATGGATGAGATAGTAAGACATGGAAAAACAAAAATGGTGGCAGCTAGTGGGTTCAAGTCTTCAAGGGCCTAGCTAGCTATACGCGTCCTCCAGGGTAAAAAGTACTCCTACTAGTACTACTAAGTATACTACTAGTACAACAATGAAATAGAAGGTGAGAGGGTTAAAAAAATGGAATACCTCGGTAGATGGTGACGGTCCGATCGTGGTAGATTGTGTGACCATGTTGCACATCGGTGGTACGATGGGTAACGACTGCTAAGATAGTTGATCCCAATATGCCAAAGTCAGCTACAAGGTTCCAGGTTAGACCGAATCACGGATGCAAATGCACATCTAGGATCGGCGATCTTATTTTGATCGGGGGATGACTGGTCCCTGCAAAATAATGGAGTACCGTTAGGGATGCAAATGATGGTTTGTGCATTCCGTTTGTAATCTCCCGTACCGCAGGATGGCAACCAGATGAAACAAGTCCCCTGGCTTGTCACCGCAAAGATGCGGCCTAGATGGCGCACGGCGTCTTCGAACGTGTAGGGGTACAAATCTGCCGTCGCCAACATGCGCCAGCCTCTGCCGTTACTGCGTCTTGCATTGATGGCAATCCTTATGTCGAACACCGTGATGAGATAGTAATCGTCGTAGCCGCGTCGCTTTTTCAGCGGGTCCGCAATTGCTATCTTCTTCAATCTCATGTAGGCATCATCATATGTATTCAAGCCCAGCCAGTCCGGAAGGCCGATCCCAATGGTGGAGAAAGGGTCTACCAGAACGGCCGCACTGCTGTGGATGTTGTGCAAAATGATGATGGTATCCGGCCGGAGGTATGCAAGCCAATCTTCGTTGTCACTGACCCAGACCTATATATAAGACGGTGGGCAGCGAAGAAATTACGGGATGTAAATGGAATAACTAAGTACTACATGATCAAACTCCATTACTGACCTGATCATCGGACAAAATCCGACTACCTCTCAACATCGGCAACTCTAGCGGAGTCAACGTGCAACAATGGCGAGGGAGCGGTGGATTGTTCGAAGGATTGTCCCATAGAAGAACGTTCTCCTCGAGGACGCATGGAAGACCAACAAGCATGGCCTTTTCCCAAGCCTGTTTAAGCAGCGTCTTGAAAAAGTTGGTGCAGGAAGCACCGAGTCTTGCAGCAGTGAGGATGTCGGAGCAGCGTGCAATTTCTCCCAGAGGATCGTCGTCCAAGGTCTCCCAGCCCCGACGAGGAGGAGAACCGCCTGGCGAATCCATGGGAGCAGCGACGAACTGCCTTCTCTTGGGGAGGGAATCATGAGGAGGAGATAAGAGCGTAGTAACGCAGGGCCTCGCCCCTTGTAATCTGTAAATCGTCCTCAAATAAGGGTGAGGCTATTATTTACTACTAGTAGTAGCATTATGAACGTTATGGGATTGCATTATACTGTAAATAATAGCAATAGTAAGAAATTTTTGGCACTAGGTAGTAGTTTTTGGCGTGGATTAAGAAATTTTGGGTATGTTCTTGCCATTTTTGTACACGCCAACTAGTGTCAAAAACGCCTTACATTATGTGATTTGAGGAGTACGTGCTGCATCTGTAGCAGTACCAGTACTACTTTTCTCAACTAGTAGTGCGATGTACTGTACTTCTAGTCTAGTCTAGTATAGTGCACCAGTTTTGAACTCTTGAATCTCAGGGCCAGGGAGCTACTGTTGGAAGTGGAGGGTACTATTGTTCTCTAGAACCATCACTGGACTATCAATGCAGGGGAAGTACACCTGCGTAGTGGCCTAGTGGGTACTCTCGGTGCTATATTCAGCCGCTCCTCTCACGTAGGAGTAGCTGGCCTACTCAGCCGCTCCTCTCACGCACACACTAGCAGCCTGTTTATCAGTGACGATTACTGCGGGGGCAGAACACTTGAGTTGTTTGATACAGCAAGACTAGGCTTTTCGCTTCCATTTGTGGAGGTGTAATGGATCTTGTCGAACTTTGTTAGTAGTAGTTCCTTCTTTATGAATGAGATGAAGCAAAGCTTTTGCCTCCGTTTAAAAAAACACGTCAAGATGAATTTCTTTTATAGTAGAGCCGATAATGGAGTGAAGTCCATGCGTGCAACGCCACAAGCTACAGAGTAGTAGTAGAGCACTTTACGTACGGAGCCATATTGCACAGTTCCCAATGCCCCGCCAGGCTTTTCCGGCTCCTCGGGCTTAATTGGGAGGCGCTAGTTTAAATATGCTACTAGCTGATGAGGAACCTGCAAGCGAGGTGCGGCTAGGGAGAGCACGCGAGCCACGGGATGCTGGGAAGGAAAACCCGTTCACGTGTCTAGGCTACCCAATGCACCCAGATTGTGGGGCCGCACGTCCGTTCGACTTCAAAACTCAAACTACCCGTGTAAAATATGGCCCGCGGCGGAAGTGTAGTAGTACTATATTAAAAAAAAGGCCGTCGTGCGTTCGGCCGGGATCGAATCCACAAAACGAGGTATACACTCCCGCGACCACTAGTAGTACTCGTTGGAGTACAACGCAACGTAGAATTGCCTTTTGTCGCTAGTAGTACGTACATTGTTCCTTACAAGAAACCCCTAATAGTGCAAGAAACCACTAAAATGCCAAGAAACTACTACCACTTGCATACGTGGCAGACTTAAGATAAGACTACCTTATCAACCATTGTACATGCTCTTACCAACAAAAATCCTCAAGTAACTTCCTACCTCCGGCCTGTCCACCTAGTCATCCTCGGCCATGGGACGCAGCTACCGCCGCGTATATGCGAGGTCAAAACCGCCGCGGTCAGGAGCCCATGTTGCGGCAGCCCGGATGCCAGCTCCGTCCGGCGCCGCGGACGCTAGCAAGCCAAGATAGCTCCGTCCAGCTGCTTGTCTGCAAGGTTTGCTAGCTAGATTGGCACGGCAGCGCGGTGGCTTGATCGCAATCGCGCGCCAGCCAGCCATCGACTCGAAGCGAAGGCCAGCGCGGCGGCTTGCTCGCTGTGAGTCACGCCGGGCCAACCTGCCAACCTGCAGGAGGCTAGCGCGGCGTCCGCCCGCTCGGCGGAGCGGCAGACAACTCGCTCATCACCGGCGCCACCGACGAACACGCATCAGTACTGTTTGAAGTAATGTTCAGGAAAAATAATGATTTGAGGGGGAATAACAGGATAGAAGGTCAGATGTGGGTCCCTCATGTCAACGGTCAAACAAAAGGTGTTGGTTTAAGCTGCCTCGTCAGCACGGACGTGTGGGCCAACCCTGTCATAAATGGGTTTAAACGAACCTAATCGGTAGGAGTACTAGGTAGTAGTTTTTGGGGTGGATTAAGAAATTTTGTGTATGTTTTTGCTATTTTTTGTACAATAGATTCTTCCTAGGGCTGGTTGAAAGTGGTAGTTTTTTGTTAAATACTCTACACATTGTAAGTAGGAGTGAAAGTTAAGCTTTGGAAGCCAATAAGCAAGGCTAGTTACATAGTGCATATGTGTACATGATTGAAAGTAAATATCAACCATGAGTGACTAATATCTTGATGGAAAACTCGAAACTATGGAATACTAGGAAAAATGCATGGTTGGAAATACTAGCAATGTTCATGTCCGTTGCAACGAATCATAATTAGAATAATACTTATTCACAAACTTGGTACAAAACACTCTAATTTTGATATACATATGTTTCAATTAGAATATATTCCTTGGGCTGCTTTGGTGAGGTCAGGGAGGGATGTGGTTGGTTTTAAGATACTAATTATGGGTTTTTTCTGCAAATTGGTAGACAAGTGGGATGTTGGTGAGAAAAGGCAACAACTTACCTCACAATCGTTAGATGTAGATCTAATGGTCAGAAACGACGGATGGCAGACACACCAGCATCACCAACTTAGTCTTGTGTAGGTGAGGGAGTCCTTGACTAGGGGGTGTCCGGATAGCCGAACTATCATCGTGGTCGGACTCCTAGACTATGAAGATACAAGATTGAAGACTTCGTCCCGTGTCCGGATGGTGGCGTGGAAGGCAAGCTTGGCGATACAGATATGTAGATCTCCTACCATTGTAACCGACTCTGTGTAACCCTAACCTATCCGGTGTCTATATAAACCGGAGGGTTTTAGTCCGTAGGACGAACAACAATCATACCATAGGCTAGCTTCTAGGGTTTAGCCTCCTTGATCTCGTGGTAGATCTACTCTTTTACTACCCATATCATCAATATTAATCAAGCAGGAGTAGGGTATTACCTCCATCGAGTTGGCCCGAACCTGGGTAAAAACATCGTGTCCCTTGTCTCCTGTTACCATCCGCCTAGACGCACAGTTCGGGACCCCCTACCCGAGATCCGCCGGTTTTGACACCGACATTGGTGCTTTCATTGAGAGTTCCTCTGTGTCGCCACCGATACGCCGATGGCTCCTTCAACCATCAAGAACAACGCAGTCCAGGTGAGACTTTTCTCCCGGACAGATCTTCGTGATTCGGCGGCTTTGCATCGCGGGCCAATTCACTTGGCCATCCGAGCAGATCGAAAGCTACGCCCCTGGCTGTCAGGTCAGATTTGGAAGCTTGAACTATACGGCCGATATCCGCGGAGACTTGATCTTCGACGGATTCGAGCCACAGCCAAGCGCGCTGCACTGTTTCGATGGGTACGATCTAGCTCTGCCGCCAGTGCCCTGGAGGCCGCACCAGTGCCCGCTCCGACCCTTAATCCGGAACCGGATTACCCGATCGAGGATGAGTGGTTGGACACCGCCTCGGGGGCTACGATCTCAACGGCGATTGAGCCGAACTCCATCCTGTCGCTGCGAAGACCGTGACTCGGTACGGACTCCTCTCCGGACTCAACCCTCCGCGCCGCCAATCGAATCCGATTGGGTGCCGTTATGGAGTTCACTATCATGACATCTTTCAGCACTCGCCCTTTGGCGACATCCTGAATTCGCTAAAGTCTCTCTATTTATCCGGAGAGCCCTGGCCGGACTACGGACATGAAGGTTGGGATGCGGACGATGAAGAAATTCAACGCCCACCCACCACCCAGTTTGTAGCCACTGTCGATGATTTAACCGACATGCTCGACTTCGACTCCGAAGACATCGACGGTATGGACGACAATGCCGGAGACGACCAAGACCCAGCGCCTATAGGGCACTGGAAGGCCACCTTGTCATACGACATATACATGGTGGACATCCCAAAAGATGGGACCGACGATGGAACAACGGAGGATGACCCCTCCAAGAAACAGCCCAAGCGCCGACGTCAGCGGCGACGCTCTAAATCCCACCACAACAAAAACGGTGATTCCGGCACGGGAGATAATAACACTCCGGACAGTGCCGAAGACAACCCCCTCCAGCAGGACTCAACGCAGGAGGAGGAGAAGCAAGTCCGCACGACAAGGCGCGTAAAGAGAGGTAGAGGAAGATAATTATGCGCCTCCCTCCGAAGATGAGGCAAGCCTCAACGACGATTAAATTCGCGTGCCCGAGGATCCCGCCAACAGAGCGCTTCAAACGCAGGCTTATAGCCACGGCAAGCAGCCTCAAGAAAAAGCAGCAACAACTTAGAGCTGACCAAGACCTGCTAGGCGACGGATGGATCAAGTCCTTGCAGCCAAGAGTATGAACTCGAACGCCGCTCCAAAAGCTACCCCAAACGCAGGCAGTTGCCTCGATCAGAGGAAGAAGCACCCAAGTCACCAGCGCATTATGAGGCCGACCGGCCACCCCGTGGCCGTGGCAGAGAGGCCTCTAGACCCTCCATTCAAGCCGCACCCCGACGCCGCTCAAAAAGTACCAAGGCATGGGAAAACGCGCTGGACTTGCGAGTTATATTGGAGGATAAGGCAAAACATACAAGATCGATCTACGGATCACGTGGGCGCCCAACGACTCGGCATGATTACCGTTACGCCGGATACAGAAACTCCGCCCGGGCCGAACACAATAGACAAAGCTCATCTGAGCTGCGTCGTGATATAGCCCAATACAGAGGCGCCGCACACCCACTATGCTTCACAGACGAAGTAATGGATCATCAAATCTCTGAGGGCTTTAAACCCGTAAACATCGAATCATATGATGGTACCACAGATCCTGCGGTCTGGATCGAGGACTATCTCCTCCATACCCACATGGCCCGCGCTGATGATCTACACGCCATCAAATACCTCCCCCTCAAGCTTAAAGGACCAGCTCGACATTGGCTTAACAGCTTGCCAGCAGAATCAATTGGTTGTTGGGAGGACCTGGAAGCCACATTCCTTGATAACTTCCAGGGCACATATGTGCGACCACTAGATGCCGATGACCTTAGCCATATAATTCAGCAGCCAGAAGAATCGGCCAGACAATTCTGGACACGGTTCCTAACCAAGAAAAATCAAATCGTTGACTGTCCGGATGCAGGGGCCCTTGCAGACTTCAAACATAACATCCGTGACGAGTGGCTAGCCCGGCACCTAGGACAGGAAAAGCCGAAATCCATGGCAGCCCTCACCACACTCATGACCCGCTTTTGCGCGGCAGAGGACAGCTGGCTAGCTCGTAGTAACAACTTGACCAAAAACCCTGGTACTTCGGATACCAAGGACAGCAATGGCAGGTCGCGTCGCAACAAGAATAACCGCCGCATTAACGGCGATAATGCTGAAGATACGACAGTCAATGCCGGATTCACTGGCTCTAAACCCGGTCAGCGGAAAAAGCCGTTCAAAAGAAATACTCAGGGCTCGTCCAATCTAGATCGAATACTCGATCGCTCGTGTCAAATACATGGCACCCCCGAAAAACCAGCCAACCACACCAACAGGGATTGTTGGGTGTTCAAGCAAGCAGGCAAGTTAAGTGCCGAACTCAATGACAAGGGGCTGCATAGCGATGACGAGGAAGAGCCCCGGCCGCCGTACAATAGAGGATAGAAGGGCTTTCCCCCATAGGTGCGGACGGTGAACATGATATACGCAACCCATATACCCAAAAGGGAGCGGAAACGTGCACTAAGGGACGTATATGCGATGGAGCCAGTCGCCCCGAAGTTCAACCCATGGTCTTCCTGCCCGATCACCTTCGATCGAAGGGACCACCCCACTAGCATCCGTCACGGCGGTTTCGCCGCATTGGTTCTTGACCCAATTATTGACGGATTTCACCTCACCAGAGTCCTGATGGACGGCGGCAGCAGCCTGAACCTGCTTTATCAGGATACAGTGCGCAAAATGGGCATAGACCCCTCAAGAATTAAACCCACAAAGACGACCTTTAAAGGCGTAATACCAGGTGTACATGCCAATTGTACAGACTCAGTCACACTAGAAGTGGTCTTCAGATCCCCGGATAACTTCCGAAGCGAAGAGTTAATCTTTGACATAGTCCTGCTCATGGCGGCTATCACGCATCGCTTGGACGAACCGCATTTGCAAAGTTCAATGCGGTGCTGCACTCACGATACCTCAAGCTCAAGATGCCAGGCCCTCGAGGAGTAATCACGGTCAATGGAAACACCAACGCTCTCTCCGAACGGAGGAGCACACGGCGGCCCTCGCGGCGGAGGTTCAAAACAGCCTCGCAACAATTCTCGAGTCCGGCCACTAAACGTCCGGACACTGCCAAGCGCCCCGAACAACCTACAACAAGACCGCTGGCACGATCCAAACACGCCAGTAGTAATCCGCCCCAACCCCAGCCCTCACGAAATTGCGGCCAGCCATACTACGGTACATAATTACGCCCTGAGATACCATGGGCATAAGGGAGGGCACGACCACGGCATGCCCGCACGCGGCTCAACCGCACTGTGGGCTCCCAATTATGTCATTCTTTTCTTTTTTTTCTTCTTACTTTCGTGACTCTGTTCTCCGTAAGACCTGTCCGCATTTGCGCCGAATACACGATGCGACAGCCGTGGAAGCGAAAACTGCGCCGAGTGTCCAGTGGTCTCTACTACGAGCATTATATCTGTTTTACATACCATCCCTCAGCTTACCCCTGGAGGGGGCCATGTTAAATAGTCCCATCCCTTGCTTATCGCACAATTTGTATCGTTCTGCTTTTATTTGCCAATATATAGCTCTTGCCTATTATTACATTTTTACCTATATATATGTTCATTTCATGACATGTTGCACCAGACACTTTGGTACGGCTAATACACCGAGGGCTTAAGTACCCCAAAATTATGGTGTGATAAGTCCGAACACTTTCACAAGTGCGGCACCTTAACTTATAGCATTATATGAATCGGCTCCGAATCATGTCTTGGGTCAATAGTTGGGTTTGCTGCTCCGTGTTTTGGTACCTTATGTTCCGTTATATCGGCTAAGGTAGCACCGGAGAACCACTGCGATTGTGCCCTGTTGAGCTGGGTTGAGCACCTCGATGGAGAAAGCTAAAACTGACCGTCATGATAGGGCGAGAGCCGATCGCTGTTCAAGAGGTTTTTCGGTCCCTAAATACTTATGCCGCTTAGAGCGAGGAACCGAATTGTCCGCCAAGGCGTGATAGCGCCCGAACTCGGTCTTCCGAATACTAGGGGCTTCACCAAATTTAAAATTATAGAATTCTATGGCTAAGTGAGAGTGTTCAAGCATTATAAGTCGGGTTGCCTTGTTCGTTATGCTGAGCCCCCTCGATGGACCCTAGAATGGGAACAAGATCGCTCAAGTTTATCCCGAACACCCCAGCACTCGTGGCATGGGGGCTGAAGCCAACGACTTGCCATCTCTCAAATTTGATAAACGGCCGCACAAAAGGTAATATTTTAAATTAACAAGCGTTGCTTAGTGCATATGAACAAGTTTTCAGCGTACAGGATAACAAATGTGAGTCTATTAAAAAATTACATCTTTGGGGCACTCATCCGCTATACGGCGGGCACCCTTCGGGAGGCCCTCATAGTACATTTCGGGCGTGCGATGCTCCTTGCCCTTTGGTGGCCCGTCCGTCACAAGCTTCTCCGCATCCAGCTTGCCCCAGTGCACTTTGGCATGGGCAAGTGCCCGACGGGCACCTTCAATGCAGACGGAGCGCTTGATGACTTCAATCCGTGTACAGGCGTCCACCAGCCGCCGCACTAAGCCGAAGTAGCTCCCAGGCATGGCTTCCAATGGCCATAGCCGAACTATGAGGCCCTTCATGGCCTGTTCGGCGACCTTGTGGAGCTCGACCAGCTGCTTTAGCTGGTCGCTCAGGGGCACCGGACGTTCGGGCTCAGCATACTGAGACCAGAACACCTTCGCCATCGAGCTCCCCTCCTTGGCGCGGTAGAACACAGCAGCATCAGACACACTACGGGGAAGATCTGTGAGTGCTCCTGGAGAGCTCCGAATCCGGGTAAGTAATAGGTAATTCACTTTCACATGCTTGCTTTGCATAAAGAATGCCTTACCCGCCGCTATCTTCTTTAATGATTCAATTTCTTGGAGGGCTTTTTGGGCCTCGGCCTTAGCAGCTTTGGCACTCTCAAGAGCCGAGGCAAGCTCGGACTCTCGGATCTTAGAGTCACGCTCCAGACCCTCGTGTTTTTTCACGAGAGCCTGGAGCTCTTGCCGCACCTCCACCAGCTGCGCCTCCCCCTTCTCTCGCTCGATGCGCTCCGCGGCCATTGTTTTGCCCACGGACACCGCTTCCTTCGTGGTCGCCACCTCGTGCGTGGCCCTGCAGCATACCATGTTATTCCTGTTACTTTTTGCAACCAAACCTTTCTATAAGGTATTTCTTTAATAAGGTATTGCTTACCTTCCTTGTCCTCGAGCTGCTTCTTGGCAAGGCCGAGCTGTTCTCGCACCGCCGAGGCTCGCTTCAATGCATTGACCTCCACAACAAGTCTTGGCGGTCAAGATCGCAGCCTGCATTCCCATATTGGCATACTTATGTTAGACTCCTCACAGATATCTTTTAGATCCTTAGTCCTGCTTTTCTTTCCGAACACCGAACTAAGCATCAGGGGCTACTGTCTATGCGGTAATATTTTTACATATTCTAAACTTACCTCAAAGCCTATTAGAAGGCTGGTACAGGCTTCGGTCATCCCGCTCTTGGCGGACTGAACTATCCGGATCACCGCACTCATAATAGCGTGGTGCTCCTCCTCGATGGAGGCGCCGGTAAGCGCCTCCAGTAAGTTATCCGGTGCCTCCGGTTGGATGGAGGACACCGGCGTCTTACCCTTCCTACGAAGGGACCGCTTGCCAGACTCCGGAACCGCTGAAGGTTCCGGTGTGGAGTCCGGATGAGGGTCGGGCATAGAGCCCCTGGGGGTCTCGCCCCCCACGCGCCTGGAGTCCGGGAGGTTGCCTTGCGGCGCCTCCTGCACCACCTCCTCTTGACCAGGCCCCCCTTGGGGCCCCACGTCGGCACCGTCCGCAGCGTGAGGCGAGGAGGCGGCCGGAACTGAAGTACTCTCCATTTCCGACGAACTCAGGGACCCGCTCGACGAAGCGGCCAGCTCGCCCTTGGGCGGGCTGCATGATTGTCACAGCCCTAGAGCTTGCTTGTAACTAGTGGCATTGCATCCATGCATCATGTTTAATTTTCATGAAATTTGAAATGGGGATTGCCTAAACCCTAGCATTAAAGGAAATCAAATAGGTTCAACTAAAAATATTTTTCAGTGAATCCAAATGGCTTTAAGAAAATGTTCATCATTTCTGGAAAAATGCTATCAACCATAACCAGAGGTGCTGCACATTTTCCATGACATATTTGGGCTCTGGATTAAATCATACTCTATTTGCATTTGGGCATTTGAATGCTATAAAATATTTTAAATGTCCAAATAATCATGAACTAAAATGTTTGCTGTTGGTAAGATTCTAAACAGTATCCATGAGCAGTTCCTTGATTTTTGGGTTTGTTCTGGTATTTTAAATAAAGCCCTAAAGCTACAGAAGAAATAGAAAACTAAAACAAATAAAAGAGAGAGAGAAGAGGCCCCAGGCCACTTACCTGGACCTATCTGGCAGCCCACCTCGCTGGCCCAGCTGGTGGCCCAGCCCACCAGCGCCACCGTCTCCCACCTCTCGCCAGTAGGACGAGAGGCGTGTGGCCACCGCACGACGGCACGCGCCCGAGCCACCTCCTGCTTCCGCCGCTTCCCCGACGCGGCTGTGAGCGCCACACACCCCCCTGGCCCCTCTCACTCTCTCCCGCTCTCCCCTCCTCTGGCTCTCTCCCTCGCACCACCCGAACGCGCCCGCCATCGCCGACGTGCACCACCGCGGCCACGACCATCCCCGAGCCGCCCCAAGCTATCCTCGAGCTCCGCCACCTCATTCCCTACCTCCTCACCGAGCCACGTGACCGGAAGGGCCCCGAAGCGCCGCCCCGATGCTTTTCTCCTCCTCGGCCACCGAGGATCGCCGCCGTCGAATTCGCCGCCGTTCGGTCTTCCCCGAGCTCGCCGTCCACCTCTACGGGATCCACGTGAGCTCACCGTCCGTTTCCCCCTCTCCCCACGGTCGTCTGCTTCCCCTAACCGCGCCAACCGCCGCAACCGAGAGCTCTTCGCCACCGGCCATGTCGCCGTCGTGGCCACCGTCACCTATAGCCGCACCCGAGCGCTTCACCGCACTCACCGTGTTCCCAGGAGCCCGCAGCACCCCTCCGCACCTCCTGCCGTGCCTCCTAGCGACGACCCTGAGTTCGTCCGAGCTCCGGCAGCCGCCAACGCCGCCGCCGCCACTTTTTCCGCCACCCCAAAGACCTACCACCGCCACCACTAGATGCGCGCCCCCGCTGCTCGAACGCGAACAAACCATGGCGAACGAGGCCATGTGGCTCGCTTCGAGCCCTCCGCCAAGATCTAGACTCGCCGGCTAAACACCGGCGATCGCTGACCTGTTGACCGGCGTGGGTTGACCCCTTGCCTGGGTTTGACTTGTCCCCGACTCATCGGCTGTGGGGCCCGGCCCTGTTAATTAGTTAGGATTAGTACTAATTGTTTTTAGCTAATCTAATTACACTGACACGCAGGGCCCAGAGGTCAGTTTGACCTGGACCGCCCCTGTTGACTTGCTGACGTCACACTGACGTCATGCTGACGCAGTAATAGGTTTTTCTGGATTTAATTTAATTCAAGAAATTCCAGAAAATTAGCAAAACTTCTAAAATTCATAGTAATTCAACCGTAGCTCAGAATGAAATAATTTATATATGAAAAATGATCAGAAAAATATGAAGAATCTGTTTATGCCATGATCATGCATGTTTGAACAAGTTAACCTTACTGAATAGGATGAATCATGATTAGGGTAATTTATGAACTAGCATTTGGAGTTAGATTTTAACTTTGTTTGAATTCCACTTCAATTAACTTGGCTTACTGCTGCGTTAGGTCAATTCAGTACCTTAACATGACATGTCATTCATGTGAGTGTGCATTGCATTGATTGTGTTCTTCCTCTCTTGCCGGCGAATGTCCCCTCTCAGTAGACGACGTACCGATGATGAGTTCGATGACACCGATGAAGAACTATATTATCTTCAGAAGTGCCAAGCAAGCAAAACCCCCTTGTTCATTCCGATATAATCCCACTCTCTCGCTCCTGCTCTATTTTACTGCATTAGGACAACAACGACTCAGGTGTTACTTGCTGCGGTAGCTGAACCCCTTTATCCTCTGCATGACCTGTCATTTCACAGTAATTAGATGAAACCCACTAGCATGAGTAGGAGTTGTTTGAGCCCTGTTGTGCCTACTCATCCATGCTTGTTTGTCATGCCTGCCATCGCTTAGAGTTGAGTCAGTCGATTCATCGGAATGAATTGGAATGGTGTGTGAACATGTCCTACTGTGTGTGAGCTAAGTGTGTGAACACGATTTGGTAAAGGTAGCGGTGAGAGGCCATGTAGGAGTACATGGTGGGTTGTCTCATTGCAGCCGTCCTCAGGAACTGAGTTCTGTGTTTGTGATCCATGAACAGTTACTACCACACATTGGGCTCCGGGCACTCCAAGCTCTCTCGACTTATTAATCAACTTGATCTCTGTCCAGGAGTTGCAACTAGTTTCTGGTGTTTGTAGGTAGTGTTAGTAGTCTACCAAGTGGCACCCGTGCAGGTGGGCTTGGGACAGACTAGGCACCGTGGCGGGTATGCCAAGCGCCGCCTGCTTGGTGGGCTTGGAACCTCAGACACATCGCTTGGGGTCATGAGCGACACCTGGCCGAACTCCTTGCGGATGGAACCCGAATAGGCGATAAACCTGGACTAGAGACTTGTGTGGTTAGTCGGTCGTGGCCAACTCCCTCGCCAAAGCTTCCGCTTGAAGGTTGCCGAGATACACGAGGTGTACATGGCGGTAAGTGGCGAGAGCGTGGTGAAGAAGTACACCCCGCAGGTTAATATGATCTATTCAATAGCCGTGTCCGCGTAAAGGACTTCGGGTTGCCTATAACAGTTCATAGACAAGTGAAAGTGGATACTCTAAAATGCGCAAGATAAGTGTGAGTGCTATGGATGGCGTTCTCGTAGGAAGACGGGAACGGATCCATAGTGGTGTATTGATGTGGTGAATATGTGGACTCGTGTGCGCCACCTCAAAAGAGTTACTTGAAGTCATAGTTTAGGATAGCCACCGAGTCCAAGCTGGCTTGCTGCAGTCAAACTCCACCACCCCCTTTTGATAATGATGCATATGTAGTTAGTTCTGATGTAAGTCTTGCTGAGTACATTTGTACTCACGTTTGCCTATCTTATGTTTTGCAGAGAGACGTCAGTCTCGCTAGTAGTTCCGTGTGGACTTCGACGTTTAGCTTGTTACCTCAGCTACGATCTTGTGCCCTCGGCAGATCTCGGTAGATAGTCAGGCCTCTCAGCCTTTTTCATTTATAGTTGTCTGTACTCAGACATGTTAAGCTTCCGCATGTGTTTGACTTGTATGCTTTGAGTGTTGGGTCATGAGACCCATGTTTGTAACATCTCGCTCCTCGGAGCCTAATGAATAAATATTTGAGTCGTAGAGTTATGTTGTGATGCCATGTTGTATTTACACATATTGAGCATATTGTGTGTATGTTTGAAATGCTTGGTATGTGTGGGATCCGACAATCTAGTTGTTTATCCTTGGCAGCCTTTCATATGGGGAAATGTAGTCTAGTGTTTCCTGAGAGATAGTAGTCCGCTACAGCCCGGTTCACCCGAGTCCTGCTAGCCCAGCACTACTGCTTTGGACACTTGACTGGCCGGCATGTGTTTCACTTCGTTCCTATGTCTGTCCCTTCGGGGAAATGTCACGCGGTGATATCCCGAGTCCTGCCTAGCCTGCTACAGCCCGGGTTTACCGGAGTCCTGTTAGCCCAGTGCTATAGCCTGGATTCATACGTTGATGACCGACATGTTCGATGTGATTCATGTATGCCTGTCCCCATGGGTTAGCGCCGCTTTGGTGCGGCCCGGGTTCTCTGTCATATGGATGCTAGCGACACCATCATATACGTGAGCCAAAAGGCGCAAACGGTCCCGGGCCATGGTAAGGCGACACCCGTGGGAATACCGTGCGTGAGGCCGCAAAGTGATATGAGGTGTTACCGCTAGATCGATGTGACTTGGAATCGGGTCCCGACAGCTTTGGTATCGAGCTTTGACTGCTCAGAGGATTACCAAGCCAAACTGGTCGGGTTGTGTCTAGAAATGCTTTAGTTATGTAAGGGAATTGATTGTGGAAGGGAACATAAGGCTCTTTTTACTCCTTATACCTCATTGCCTTCTAATCTGAGTCATCTTCTTCTCTTCTACGAGGTTAAGAACTAGGCTTCTCATCTTTCTATCAGGATGACGTGTTACTAATCCATAGACTTTTAAGATTGTTGGTTTTAAGCCCAGTTCAGTTTCTACTATTTCCGTATGTTAAATGTGATCTCGGAACCTTGATATGATGTTGTTGAGTGGCTATGCCACCATTTTGCATGATGTCTCAAATCTTTTTGAGCATTTACAGCCGTTATGCTGTCCGAGTCATCCCAGGTTTCTAAACTATCTGATGCATTTGCAAATCCCTTCCTCCCGTTCCTGATGTCCTTTTGGGCCAGATTAAGCACACTAATTGGTATGTTGAGGTACTCCGCTGCCTCAACATATATGTTGGAGCTATTATTATGACCCTAGGTGTTTTAGGAAGTCACCTAATAACTTAGCAATGCTTTTGTTTCCCCAGTGTGATGATTCTGGCCATTATTCTTGAAAGCATCCCGTGATGTTATTAGTTAGTAGGCAATCTATTCCTGGGTTCTTGAACCCGAGATTCACCCTACTTACCTCCTATTGATAGTATTTGCTAGTTCCTTCAGGATATTAGTAACCTTGCGATAGCCCTCGAGGTCCGTGGTATATCCTTCTTCCAAATACCATGAACTACTTATGGCAGAAGTTCCTCGTTGAACCAAAGATCGCCGCCAGAGTGCTCATGACGAGTCCTCCATTCAATATGGTGATTCTGTCAGTTCTACCTTTCTGCATGGGTTATCCGGAAGAAATGTTGAGCTTTGCTCGACATACTAATCCATGCCTCCACAACTCGAAAAGTTATATGTTCCTCGAGTTGTTCCTCCTTAGTTATATTCCGATTCCCGTCTATCAGCTGATAGTCAAGAGTAGTCGTGCACTCGTGCTCATCGATGCCCATTATTCTTGTGGTCCGTCAAGCCATTCTGTTCTGGAGTGACTAGGAGAAACAAACTCCAGTACCTCATCCATATCCAGGATTGGGTCAAAGCAGTTGTAATCCGCAGATCAAATGCAAGCAAGCTTTTGTTCTGTTCTACCCTGAAGTATTACCCACTTTATGTCAGGAACGTCATGAGAATTGCGCCTTCTCTTATGGATTCTTGACGCAGTGATACTTCTCGCTATCATTATTCATTCCTCGGTCCCGTGTTGATGCAACCGGAATGCCGACAAGTGAATTGTGATGTGTGAAATCAATACTCCGAGCAACTTGTTGCTTGGTAGCTAATGGACAATATCCTTATTCTTAACGTGTTGGTTATTAAATCATCATCCTAAGATTGATCGTGCTACCTAGTCCTTATTTCTGGTGCACACTTCAATTGATGAGTTAGGATCTTGTCAAGTCCTCACTCATTTGATCATATCGTCTTGCCCTCAAAAGCAAGATTGTTCTCGAGCTTAGTAACATACCGGTGGTTCGTGACTCTCCAAATATCTTCTTGGAAGTGTTACCGGGTTGTTTCCTGACTGTTATGTTGAGCTCGTGATCAAGTTGGTTTCTTGTGAACCACCCTTTCTCCAAGAATCTGTGTTGGATATCCCTGAGCTAGTTGGTTAAGCTAAACAACAACTTGGAGAGTTGGAAGATAAAAGCTTGCCTGACTTAGTTCGTTCCAAAGGGATATTCTTGTGTAGTGTGTGTTGAAGAAAGATGATATCTTCATCGATTGGTCCCTGTGATCAGTTGCTGGACCTATTGTCTTATCAATCCTTTGATTTGAGTGTGGGCTATCGTCAATTCAAATCACTACCAACGATGTTCGTAATGTTGTCTTACTCGTGGTGGATCCCTCGAGCATACACCATTATATCCTTTGGTCTGACCAATGCTATCACCGTGTTCACATGATGGTGGAAGTCCAGTGATATGGAAACTCCGATGAGTTGTTGTTGAGCCCATCAGCAGCATTTTGTCTCCCCCATGAGTCATGTTGAACATCAACCTAGTGTTGAAAACTTTGTAAGCAATGCCTTCGTGTTCCGTTCATGAAGCCTATGCTTGGATGGAAGAAGTGACTTCCTCGAATTCATGTGCTTAGGTGTAAGTTGCCGCCATGAATTTGAGAAAGGTTTGTTTTGCTTCCTCTGGAATCATCCCAAGTCAGTCATACATGTGCGAAGTATTCTATGGTCTGATAGACTGATCATCTTCATTCCATATGAATTCCCTAGCACACCAAGCCACTAATTGATTTGTTCAAGGAGAAGAAGTTCCTTCTTAAGAGCATGCCTTATGCAAGGACTTCGTTATCCGCAATGATGGTTCCCCACCTGAACTCGGTAATGTTTCATTATAAGACTACTATGTGGTCATGCTTGTCTTGGACAACGTGTTCATCAGTTTGTAGCAGAACCAGCTCATGTTTTGGAGCTTGCTATCGTAGTTCATCTCCCGAGAGTCTCGCAACATTACCTCGTCGATTTGTGTTGCAACTTCTCTTTTCAGACATGTGAGTCTGAAGTATCCTGCTTCTAACCAGATCTGAATCTCAGGCAGATATGATGGTTGGAACATTCCCAACAGTTGCATCTTGTTCCCAGCTTGCACCGTCCTTGTGCCATTTCACTATGGGCTGCCTTCTTAATAATTCTTGTTCAGGATCATCCTCAAAAGTGGTCCTACCATGGGTCCCCTCCACCTCCCATGATAAGAAAAATCATCCATTGCGTTGTCTTCAACAAGGTAGTCCACATCATCCATTCTAGTCCGAGTATGCCATTCCTTCGAACTCTTTTCAACGATCAATTGTAAATTGCCTTAAGCTGGTACGAAGAGTGTCAATGATCTATGGATCAAAAGTAATTCTTTTTGCCACTTAAGGGAACAGTCCAACGAGTCACCTTTCCTAAGGTGTCCCGTTATGGAATCATGGCAATCATCTCCTTGTTACTTTGAAACCATGCACCATTTTACTTAAAGCGTGGAATGGTTGCCTACCAATTTGAACCTTCGTCATCCATTTCTTTACCATCATTCCTAATGTGTGTTTGGTGTCTCAACTCAAGGGTTGTTCTTACGTCCCACTCCATGAACTGATCTTGAGTTGCTCGATCTTCAAGAAGATTAAATCCTGTAGGGTTTCCCCCTCTTTCTGTTGTCGTGTCGAGTGAAGATCTCGAAAGCAAGACGTTGAGATCAGTATGAAGCAATGAATCAACATCTTGAGAAGGACAGTTGGATCGACAAGATCATGTTAGCTAGTGTCCCCTCTGCCTTCTTACCTCACGTCTTGAATCTCGGGACGAGATTCTTGTTTAGTGGGGGTGAGTTGTCACAGCCCTAGAGCTTGCTTGTAACTAGTGGCATTGCATCCATGCATCATGTTTAATTTTCATGAAATTTGAAATGGGGATTGCCTAAACCCTAGCATTAAACGAAATCAAATAGGTTCAACTAAAATATTTTTCAAAGGAATCCAAATGGCTTTAAGAAAATGTTCATCATTTCTGGAAAAATGCTATCAACCATAACCAGAGGTGCTGCACATTTTCCATGACATATTTGGGCTATGGATTAAATCATACTCTATTTGCATTTGGGCATTTGAATGCTATAAAATATTTTAAATGTCCAAATAATCATGAACTAAAATGTTTGCTGTTGGTAAGATTCTAAACAGTATCCATGAGCAGTTCCTTGATTTTTGGGTTTGTTCTGGTATTTTAAATAAAGCCCTAAAGCTACAGAAGAAATAGAAAACTGAAACAAATAAAAGAGAGAGAGAAGAGGCCCCAGGCCACTTACCTGGACCTATCTGGCAGCCCACCTCGCTGGCCCAGCTGGTGGCCCAGCCCACCAGTGCCACCGTCTCCCACCTCTCGCCAGTAGGACGAGAGGCGTGTGGCCACCGCACACCGGCACGCGCCCGAGCCACCTCCTGCTTCCGCCACTTCCCCGACGCGGCTGTGAGCGCCACGCACTTTCTGGCCCCTCTCACTCTCTCCCGCGCCTCTCCCCTCCTCTAGCTCTCTCCCTCGCACCACCCGAACGCTACCGCCGACGCAGCACCACCACGCCACGGCCATCCCCGAAGCTATCCTCGAGCTCCGCCACCTCGCTCCCTACCTCCTCACCGAGCCACGTGACCGGAAGGGCCCCGCGCCGCTACGATGCTTTTCTCCTCCTCGCCACCGAGGATCGCCGCCGCCGACTCGCCGCCGCCGGTCTTCCCGAGCTCGCCGTCCACTTCTACGGGATCCACGTGAGCTCACCGTCTGCTTCTCTCCCCACGGTCGCTCGCTTCTAACCGCGCCAACCGCCGCAATCGAGAGTTTTTCGCCGCCGCCATGTCGCCGCCGTGGCCACCGCCACCTATAGCCGCAACCGAAGCGCTTCACCGCACTCACCGTGTTCCCGTGGAGCCCGCAGCACCCTCCGCACCTCCTGCCGTGCCTCCTAGCGACGCCCCCGAGTTCGTCTGAGCCCGGCAGCCGCCAACGCTGCCGCCGCCACTTTTCCGCCACCCCAAAGACCTACCACCGCCACCACTAGATGCCCGCCATCGCTGCTCAACGCAACAAACCACGGCCGAAACGAGGCCATGTGGCTCGTTTCCGAGCCCCTCCGCCGCATCTGGGCTCGCCGGCGGCTAAACGCCGGCGACCGCTGACCTGTTGACTAGCGTGGGTTGACCCCACTGCCCGGTTTGACTTGTCCCCTGACTCACTGACAGGTGGGGCCCGGCCCTGTTAATTAGTTAGGATTAGTACTAATTGTTTTTAGCTAATCTAATTACACTGACACGCAGGGCCCACAGGTCAGTTTGACCTGGACCGCCCCTGTTGACTTGCTGACGTCACACCGACATCATGCTGACGCAGTAATAGGTTTTTCTGGATTTAATTTAATTCAAGAAATTCCAGAAAATTAGCAAAACTTCTAAAATTCATAGTAATTCAACCGTAGCTCAGAATGAAATAATTTATATATGAAAAATGATCAGAAAAATATGAAGAATCTGTTTATGCCATGGTCATGCATGTTTTAACAAGTTAACCTTACTGAATAGGATGAATCATGATTAGGGTAATTTATGAACTAGCATTTGGAGTTGGATTTTAACTTTGTTTGAATTCCACTTCAATTAACTTGGCTTACTGCTGCATTAGGTCAATTCAGTACCTTAACATGACATGTCATTCATGTGAGTGTGCATTGCATTGATTGTGTTCTTCCTCTCTTGCCGGCGAATGTCCCCTCTCAGTAGACGACGTACCGATGATGAGTTCGATGACACCGATGAAGAACTATATTATCTTCAGAAGTGCCAGGCAAGCAAAACCCCCTTGTTCATTCTGATATAATCCCACTCTCTCGCTCCTGCTCTATTTTACTGCATTAGGACAACAACGACTCAGGTGTTACTTGCTGCGGTAGCTGAACCCCTTTATCCTCTGCATGACCTGTCATTCCACAGTAATTAGATGAAACCCATTAGCATGAGTAGGAGTTGTTTGAGCCCTGTTGTGCCTACTCATCCATGCTTGTTTGTCATGCCTGCTACTGCTTAGAGTTGAGTCAGGTCTGATTCATAGGGAATGAATTGGAATGGTGTGTGAACATGTCCTACTGTGTGTGAGCTAAGTGTGTGAACACGATTTGGTAAAGGTAGCGGTGAGAGGCCATGTAGGAGTACATGGTGGGTTGTATCATTGCAGCCGTCCTCAGGAACTGAGTTCTGTGTTTGTGATCCATGAACAGTTACTACCACACATTGGGCTCCGGGCGCTCCAAGCTCTCTCGACTTATTAATCAACTTGATCTCTGTCTAGGAGTTGCAACTAGTTTCTGGTGTTTGTAGGTAGTGTTAGTAGTCTACCAAGTGGCACCCGTGCAGGTGGGCTTGGGACAGACTAGGCACCGTGGCGGGTATGCCAAGCGTCGCCCGCTTGGTGGGCTTGGAACCTCAGACATATCGCTTGGGGCCGTGAGCGACACCCGGCCGGATCTCCTTGCGGATGAAACCTGAATAGGCGATAAACCTGGACTAGAGACTTGTGTGGTTAGTCAGGTCGTGGCCGACTCCCTCGCCAGGCTTCCGCTTGAAGGTTGACGAGATACACGAGGTGTACATGGCGGTAAGTGGCGAGAGCGTGTGTTAAGAAGTACACCCTGCAGGTTAATATGATCTATTCAATAGCCGTGTCCGCGTAAAGGACTTCGGGTTGCCTATAACAGTTCGTAGACAAGTGAAAGTGGATACTCTAAAATGCGCAAGATAAGTGTGAGTGCTATGGATGGCGTTCTCGTAGGAAGACGGGAACGGATCCATAGTGGTGTATTGATGTGGTGAATATGTGGACTTGTGTGCGCCACCTCAAAAGAGTTAATTGCAGTCGTAGTTTAGGATAGCCACCGAGTCAAAGCTGGCTTGCTGCAGTCAAACTCCACCACCCCCTTTTGATAATGATGCATATGTAGTTAGTTCTGATGTAAGTCTTGCTGAGTACATTTGTACTCACGTTTGCCTATCTTATGTTTTGCAGAGAGACGTCAGTCCCGCTAGTAGTTTCGTGTGGACTTCGACGTTTAGCTTGTTACCTCAGCTACGATCTTGTGCCCTCGGCAGGATCTGGTAGATAGTCAGGCCTCTCAGCCTTTTTCATTTATAGTTGTCTGTACTCTGACATGTTAAACATCCGCATGTGTTTGACTTGTATGCTTTGTGTGTTGGGTCATGAGACCCATGTTTGTAACATCTCGCTCCTCGGAGCCTAATGAATAAATATTTGAGTCGTAGAGTTATGTTGTGATGCCATGTTGTATTTACACATATTGAGCATATTGTGTGTATGTTTGAAATGCTTGGTATGTGTGGGATCCGACAATCTAGTTGTTTATCCTTGGCAGCCTTTCATATGGGGAAATGTAGTCTAGTGTTTCCTGAGCCATAGTAGTCCGCTACAGCCCGGTTCACCGGAGTCCTGCTAGCCCAGCACTACTGCTTTGGACACTTGACTGGCCGGCACGTGTTTCACTTCGTTCCTGTGTCTGTCCCTTCGGGGAAATGTCACGCAGTGATATCCGGAGTCCTGCCTAGCCTGCTACAGCCCGGGTTTACCGGAGTCCTGTTAGCCCAGTGCTACAACCCGGATTCATACGTTGATGACCGACATGTTCGATGTGATTCATGTATGCCTGTCCCCATGGGTTAGCACCGCTTTGGGTTCACGACTAGCCATGTCGGCCCGGGTTCTCTGTCATATGGATGCTAGCGACACCATCATATACGTGAGCCAAAAGGCGCAAACGGTCCCGGGCCATGGTAAGGCAACACCCGTGGGTATACCGTGCGTGAGGCCGCAAAGTGATATGAGGTGTTACCGGCTAGATCGATGTGACTTGGAGTCGGGGTCCTGTCAATGATTGTTCGACATTAGAGAACACTACGCAATGAAAAAAAACCATGGGTATCCGGACACTTACGATCTCTCCAGGGGCTTGGCCCTTGTCGGCCACTCCTCCTCGTCGTCGGCGGTGTTGGTGGAGAAGTCCGGAGGAAGAGTTCTTCCTTCTGATTCCTCCGCCCTCCCGGTTAGGCGGCCTTCCTTTCCTCTCCTCACCCGCTGGGGAGAGGCTTTTTCCTCCTCCTCGTTCTCAGGAGAAGATTCTGCTTCAGAATCCGACAGCACCTGGCGTCGGGAGCTCCTTCAAGTTCCCGTGGCCTCCTTCTTGGCCTTCTTATCCGGCACCACATGAGGTACCGGAGCCAGCAGCCCCGTCAATCGGGCATCCGCTGGGTCTTCGGGCAAAGGGGCCGGACAGTTAATCTGTCCGGACGTCTTCAGCCAGTCCTGTCAAAGGTTAGGGAGTTTTAGATCCCACATTGACTCAATCTATGAAAAACAAGAGTCCCATAAAGGGTAAAATAACTTACCTCGCTGGCTTGACGCTGCGAGCTGTATCCGCGATCTTCAGTAGCGGATGAGGGAGCCTCGGCGCCCTTGAACAGCACCTTCCAGGCATCTTCGCACGTAGTGTCAAGAGCCTTTTAGAGTTGAGTCTTGTGCGGATCGAACTCCCACAATTTGAAGGCCCATTGTTGGCATGGGAGAATCCGGCGGATGAGCATCACCTGGATTACGTTGACAAGCCTGAGATTCTTGTCCACCAGGTTTCAGACGCATGTTTGGAGTCCGAATAGCTCGTCCGAATTCCCCCACGTCAGGCCCGTCTCTTTCCATGATGAGAGCCGTGTGGGGAAGCCATATCTGAACTCGGGGGCTGCCGCCCATTTGGGGTCGCGCGGCTCGGTGATATAGAACCACCCCGACTGCCACCCCTTTATTGTCTCCACGAAGGAGCCCTAGAGCCATAGGACTTTGGCCATCTTGCCAACCATGGCGCCTCCGCACTCCGCTTGACGGCCGCCCACTACCTTCGGCCTGACATTGAAGATCTTCTGCCATAAGCCGAAGTGGGGCTGGATGCAGAGGACGGCCTCGCACACGACGATGAACCCTGAGATGTTGAGGATGAAATTCGGGGCCAGATCGTGGAAGTTCAGGCCGTAGTAGAACATGAGCCCCCGGACAAATGGGTGAACTGGAAAACCTAGTCCGCGGAGGAAGTGGGGGAGAAACACCACCCTCTCTTGGGGCCCGGGGGTTGGAATGAGCTGCCCCTCGTCGGGTAGCCGACACACGATGTCGCCGGACAAGTATCCGGCCTCCCGCAGTTTTGCGATGTGCCCCTCCGTGATGGAGGAGGCCAGCCACCTGCCTCCCGCTCCGGACATAGTTGGAGAAGGTTGAGGTGGGGTGTGCGGACTTGGGCGCTGGAGCTCGAGTGCGCGGAAATGGATGAGCAAAGGAGGAAGAAGGCGTAGGTGAAAAAGGTGGATCCTTATCCCCTTATATGGTCGGACGAAGCTATGCGTCCCCCGCCAGCCTGGTAAAACTCGCTTATCTCCCGAGCGCCGTAATCAAGGGCGCGGATGGGTTACCCACATCCGTATTGATGAGAATCCCAGAATAAGGGGGCACAATCTATGCTTTGATAAGACGTGCCAAGGAAACCGCCTCGCTAAACGCGCTAAGGTGGAACAGTAAAAAACGATTCATATAAAGGCCTGGCCGTGGTCTGATGTCACGCCACGGAATACATCAGCAGATCTGTGCAAAAGTTATTCTCTCTACGGTGGTATGTGGAACTTGTTTTGCAGAGCCGGACACTATCCTGGTGTTCAGAATCTTCTATGAAGTATTTAGAGGAGGAACCCGCCTTGCAATGCGAAGACAATATGCGCGCCCGGACTCGTCGTCATTGAAGCCTGGTTCAGGGATACCGAGGAGTCCCGGACTAGGGGTGTCGGATAGCGAACTATCATCGTGGCGGACTCCTAGACTATGAAGATACAAGATTGAAGACTTCGTCCCGTGTTTGGATGGGACTTTCCTTGGCGTGGAAGGCAAGATTGGCGATACGGATATGTAGATCTCCTACCATTGTAACCGACTCTGTGTAACCCTAACCTATCCGGTGTCTATATAAACCGGAGGGTTTTAGTCCGTGGGGCTAACAACAATCATACCATAGGCTAGCTTCTAGGGTTTAGCCTCCTTGATCTCGTGGTAGATCTACTCTTGTACTACCCATATCATCAATATTAATCAAGCAGGAGTAGGGTATTACCTCCATCGAGAGGGCCCGAACCTGGGTGAAAACATCGTGTCCCTTGTCTCCTGTTACCATCCGCCTAGACGCATAGTACGGGACCCCCACCCGAGATCCGCCGGTTTTGACACCGACAGTAGGAGTACTAGCAAGATCCGTGCATTGCACGGAACATCAAGATGCATTTTTTTATAAAACACTTGTTGTGATTGACCCTTGAGGGAGTAATCCCATGTGTAAAAACTAATGATATCTCGAGAAATATGAGATAAGGTGAAGAGGAGTGGGGTGTGGTGGTGGTTGGTGGTCGGACTGAGCGGAGGCATGGGGATTGACGACGCCGACAGCGGCCACCAGGCCAGTTTGTTCCAGAGGATTCCTTTCTTAATTGCTCAACGATGAGGTTTGTTGGAGATGGGTATGAACGAGGGAAGGCCTTGTCTGCAAATGTTGAGAGGGGTGCGGGTATCTTTTAGTTTAATTTCCATCCGTCAGATATAGATCGGAGGGTCTATACTGCAAGATGGCACACGTACCATCATCACCACCTCGCTTTTTTATAAGAGAAGAAATATAAGTATGGAGATACAAACATATTATCGATACTTGCTTCCGTAAACTAGCATCTACATTCTATTCAAGGCCTCGGCATGTGGGGCCTTAGCACAATGACTTCTCGACTGTGTAAAACAAAGATTTTCCCGTCGCCGACAAGGAAGGGGTGACGGCGGCGCGCTTTTTGGCTTGCTCTAGTCCTAGTAGTCATACTAGGTGGTCTAAGCACGTGTAGATTTTTTTTTTCACGTCTCGTGTTTGCCGTACTACCACGACTGTTGATGAATAGACGGTAAGTTATTCACGGGGAAACCCTTGATGAGCGTGTTTGCGAGAGAGAGGGAGAGAGAGAGAGAGAGAGAGAGAGTGCGTGTGTGATATGTTAGAGACTGAGGCAATGATAACAAATTCTTTGTGTCTATGTGTGTGGAGGATAGAGAGATACATGTACATGGGGCTTTGAGTTGTGTAACATGGAGACACATATACATAATTAGAGAGTGAGTGTGTGAGATACACATGCGGACATGGGGAGAGATGAGGATCCAGATAAATGGGTGTTTGTGCGTGTTTGTGTGTGTTTGTGCACGTGTTTGTGTGTGAGAGGGAGAGAGTGTACGTGGAGTAGAGAGACCACTGATGATGTAAACCTAGTATAAGGTAAGGGGGAATGGTGTGACATGTGTAGTAGCGGGATAGCACGGGTGCGAGCTGGGGGAGCAGACTATTTGGAAGAGAGATCGACTGTGTGCGTGGGAGAGGGGTGTGAGAGCGAGAGAAAGAGAGAGCTAGCGACGGAGAGAGAGAGAGGAAGAGAGGGGGCGAGAGGGGTCGTTTGTGTCCATAAATGGCGTATAGATAGGGAGACAATGTTGATGTTGTCCGAAATTGGCCTATGAACGGAGACGCAAGGGAAGCAAGTCATCGTGTGTGTGATAGGGACATCATGAGAGATCTAGAATAGATGGTGTAGAGAACAATGTGCGAAATGGAGAACGGTTATACATTAGGGAGCTATGCAAAGAGTCACGACATATATGTATGCAGGGAAGGAGCTGGGATGGGTCCGCATGTGGGAGAGATAGAAAGAGGAGAGTGGTGCACAAGGAGACAAAGTGTGCTTGTTTGTAGTGGGGTTGGTGTGTGAGGTGAGTGCGCGAGAACCACATAACTAGGGAGATAGACGTTTGGGGGCGACATTTTGTGTGTATGGGAAATATACACTCTACATAGTGCGTGTGCTTGGGTAAGAGAGATAGCGGGAGACCTAGAGAGTGAGGGAAGAGATGTGTGCATGCCCGAGAGACAAAGTGGTAGAGACCTATGTTGGGGTCCGGACTTTACAAGAGAGAGGGGTGTTAATGTGCTCGTGTGTTGGTGTTTGGGGGAGAGAACGACTTCTCTATGTGTGTGTGTGTGTGTGTGTGTGTGTGTGTGTGTGTGTGTGGGGGGGGTTGACTTCAGATAAAGAGTGAGGTGTCTATATTTGAGGGACTTTAGCGTAATTGAGATATTGTGCACTCATGGTTGATCCATTTGTTTCACAGTTTGTACTATGAGATACAGATACTTTTGAACATGCGTGATATACCTTGATGTACCAGAATTACAAACCTAAGATTGGAATTTTGGAATTCGACTCCATCATTAGCTTTTGTAATTCATTTAAAGGGAGGTACATTTTTTAAGCCAGGATTTCATGATTTCAAATTCATATATCAAACCTAGAGATATACACATACGGGCATGTTCAAACTGTATAATCATCCACTTTATTCATACACATACACATTTTTGCTTTTGTCATCATATTTAGGATAAACACATTTGGAATTTCATTTGAATTGGACTGTATGATGGTATTTGCTTGTAGTAGCTCAATGATCCATATTTGAACTGAATGGACAATCTAAGTTTTGAGTTGGAGACATTGATTTTCGAAACTTGCACATTTTTTTGCATGCAAAACAAATATCGGACATGATATCATAGTCGGCCGTACGAGAGAAGAATACTTATAATTTTAGGCGCCAAAAGCTTTCAAACTTCCCGCTCACATCGAAATATCATGCGCCCGAAAGTTTAGCCCTGCGATATTCCTGTTTTACCCCTGCAACATGAACGGAAAAGGGCTGCTTTGGTAACTCCATTGTTTTCCCTCTTTGCCCCAACATTCTTCCCAGAGCCCTCCCTTCCCTCCCCCCCCCAAACCACGGCAAGCCGCGAATCTAGTCCTCCGCCGCAGCGTGGACCTCACACCCGCCGGATCTACCTTGGCACCTTGGAACCCCAACGCCAACTCACCACTTCACCGAGCCGCTTCACCGACTGGCTTGTCCACCGCTCCAGATCTCCTTGACCGCCATCATGGTCCACCGCACCGGATCTGCTTAACCGGCGCCCTCCACCACAGAGTAGGCCCTTCACAGTCTCCCTCGTCCGCCCCTTTGCTGGCCCTTCATACAAGCCCTCGTCCGACGCAACAGATCCGCCTCACCAAAGCGCTATACAACGCGCCCGCCGAAGCCTTCGTCCGCTGCACCGGACCCGCTCCACGGACGCCATATTCAACTCCACCGGCCCTGCTTTACCGACGCCGCAGCCTCATCAGGTTATTTCGATTTGTACTCCTTCGGTTTTTCTCTTTATCATGCAACGGTTCACTTACCACAGATGAGCTTTCTTGTATGTCGACAGGCGCCGCAACCGTAGCACCGGAGCAGCTTCAGCGAGGCGACAGCCGGCCCAAACTCACCCGCAACATGAGCACCATCGACGATCCTTAGCTATCAAGTATGACAACGATACCCATACGCCACCGAGAATCAGGTACTATTATCCAACGGCCGGCGCCTACGTTCACTTTCCTAGCATAAGCACCGCACCTTTGAATTTCTTCAGGGCATCATTCAGTTTTTCACGAGACGCGTTATTCTGCTTGCACCTGTAGGGCCTTACTTCTGGCAGTGAACATGTTACATGTGTTAAATTACATACCTGTGCACATATAGTTAATATGCTTTAGTTTTGTTCTGATGCTACCTGTTGGTTCCATCAGACTGCTTAATGTTCTCTATGCTTAATTACACATCAACAAACTAGCATGTGGTTCCGCTGCTTTTTGTTGGTTTTACCCTACATTTTCTGATGCTAGCCATTACATCACTGCTCCGAGCCTCTGTTCATTACTTGTTTGTGTGTTCTTGATCTTCCCAAGCTGCATGACTAATTTGATGCTTCTATTAATTATGGATCTGCCAACCCCATCAAGCAAAACATTTGTTCTTTTGGTGCTGGCACCTTGAACAAGCATAAAAATAGAGGGAAGCAGATATATTGTCATGTATGCACACACCCTTCTTTCATTAGTTTAGATGAACCATTGATGATCAATTCGGACCAGTGCATGCGATTAAAATTAATTTTACCTAAATAGATGGTGCAGAATAAACTACAACAACTAGATTTGCAACCACGGGATGTTGTGATATCTTCAAAGAACATTGCAACAGCAGCTAGGCTTCACAGCAACATATGGTAAGCCAGTGTGTTTTAGTACATGTTAAATGTAATGCGAGTGGGCTGCTTTCTTGGCTTGTGCCCTCAACGTGTAATCCTACCGAATTACAAATAGTTCAGTTGTCTGCTTTGCCGTATTGCTTGATTCGAATGCTTGTTTGTTGTTACGTTATACCTAAGTTGGCCAATATGTCAGCAGTGCCTGCTGTACTATCGTAAAGAAATGCATGCCTATTTCATTTGAGTCCTTAATTTTTCCTCTCAACTTTCATCACAAACTGTCTTCGTAGTTTATATGAGGCCACACTGTTAAGTGCTTTCTCAGATTATTTCAATTGCTTAGATGCCTTGGAAACTTAAATATAGCGGTTGTACACTCCCTTTCAACTTTCATCTTACCATTTTAATTTCTTTTAGGCTGATGCTGCTTCGAACCATTTAAATATAGTTTGCCATGCTCGGCAATAATTCGTCCGTCGTTTACCATGTAAGCTTACTGCCTAGATCATATGATAACTATCTCTTACTTAGGTCCAGCGGCAACCTTTCGGGATGCCGTTCACACTAGGACACAATGTACAACCCCAGAATCTATTTGTGGAAGTAGTGCGTCATCCATGTTACCAGATGGTAGCAGTTCAGAGGCAACTCCGGCGGAGAGCAGTCTGAGCACAGATATTATAGTGCTTGAGGCTCTATTAGAGGCAGAAAGAGATGGTGTGGCTGCCATGAATGAGGTAATCTTTATCTTGAGGCTGGAAATTACGGAATTAGTGGCACGCATTATGCAAGCAACCCAAGAATTGGAGGAAGTAAGAATGTTGCATTTGAAGACGGAGGAGGTCCTGCTGTTTCTGCTATCTGAAGCCCAAGGTAATCCCGGTTCTTCTTTAGATACCAGTTGAAATTGTCATTAGATTATTGTACTTGCATGTTGTGTCATGTCTCTAAATGGATTATGTTGCAAGACCCCCTATGTTGTCCGGAATTCCATGTTGTCCATGTGTTGTAATGATCCGAATTTTTCAGGCGAGGTAATCTTCAGTACTTGTATGATTGACATAAGGTGAACTGTTTTTCGTGTGAGCATATTGTATTGGATGAAATAACTGTTTGAATCAGAGTGTATCCAACCTACTGAATTCTAAGATCACATTATTTCTAAATCATAATCATATATAAAGGTGGAATAAATCTTTTTTGTGGTTTTGAAGAAATAAATAACAAAACGTATAATTATCTGTGGATATTCGTAATCGAATACAAACTGGATTTGAATTTAGTTTGCCAGTCCCGTGGCAAACGTGAATGCTAATTCTCCCAAGTTTTGAGCAAGCGGCTAAACACCCACTATAATTT
Organism: Aegilops longissima; assembly: GCA_021605205.1. NCBI lineage: Eukaryota > Viridiplantae > Streptophyta > Magnoliopsida > Poales > Poaceae > Aegilops > Aegilops longissima. The sequence continues at coordinate 35,653,896 of CM038678.1, read as the reverse complement.
GTGGGCTGCCTGAAGCAAGTGTTTGCGAGATGGAATTACTGTCTACCCCGACACTTGACATCCTTATTGACTGGATTTACACTGCTGTCGATAGGGGTAGACTAGTAACTTCAATCGACGTGACATGATGACCTCTGAGCCCATTCGAGACACGGTGGGCGTAAGCGTGGGTGGCAAAACACATTTGATTCAAGCTCGTCCGAAAGACAAGTGTCTCTTCCTCCATTTCCCTATTCATACGGTGGGCGGCAAAACAAACTCTTCTCGTCCAAATCGATGTAGGCTAATATTTTAAATAGGGGCAGATGTGTAACTTCCATCGACGTGACACAACCGCCCTACCTGTCAGCCCGTTCATACACCGTGGGCGCCAACCGTGGTGACAAAACACCCTCTCCTCGCCGAAATAGTTACCGGCAAATATTTGGGAGATGCGAGATTACCGTCCTATCCCCAACCAACGCGATGTCTGAAACTTTAAACGGGGGATAAGTTCGTAACTTTCCCCCATTTCAGAGAAGCGTGTCCCAAAGTTTGAGATCGCCCCTCCCCTCCATTTCCCAATTCATACACCGTCGGCGGCACGACAACCTCCGCACTGCGGCTAGCCTCCTCCGTCCGCCACCCCATCCTCCGCCTTGCCGGAGCCGCTACCCCTACCCCGTCGTCCACTGCAAGAGATGGACGTCTCTCATCCACGGTGCTGGACCAGGATCCTTTCATCACCTCCTCTCGCTTCATCGGCGCCGTCGTCCACCTTGCCGTTGCCGCTCCTACGACCGCCTCGTCCATGGCAACAGGATATATCCCCCAACCCGGCCGTCTGCCGTCTAAAGTCTTCTTCCCCACCGCCGACAGCCATCGCACCCGCAGCACCCTCAACGTATCAGCATAGGCCTACACGGTGTCGCAAGAGAGGTGGTACTCTTCCATATGTGCTTAAGTTATTGATCTCACCCGGAAAATAGATCGTAATTTGTTTACTGTACTTTTCTTGTCCGTACCAAATCGTAGTGGCTAGTTGAAAGCAAACATTGGTTGCGAAGTAGCTTTGTCCGGTTTGCACCTTCAGATCCGCCATGGCACAGGCACTATACTCGTAAAGCTTATGATTTCCCTCTTTATATTCACTACCATCATCGTAGGTGCTTCGTGTCGTGCTAGCACTGCTCCTCAAGACCTCAACCCAAAGCTTACGTGTTCAAATACAAATCTGATATGATGCTCATATCACTAAAACAGAGACCGTTTAATTGGTCACCTAATGTTCCTATATTCGTTTCGAAAAGCATGTGCGCCACCCACTGGTCCAGCTAGTTCCACTTTCCTGATTTTTCTCTTGATGCTTAGGGTTTTCCCCTTTTATCTACTCTACTATGATCTCCGTTGGTGCTTTCTGTCGTACTAGCATTACTCCACCCTTCAAGCTAAACAACACAACACTCAGAATTCGAAAGCTTAGTTGTTCAAATATGATTGTGATATGATACTGATATTAGTTAACCGACACATTTAATTGGTTAGCTAAAGGTCCCACTTCAGTTTCCAAATGCATGTCGCGACATATAGAGAGACAGCATAATTGCATTTCTTTGTCACTTGTTGACCATACTTTCTTGTCCATACCAAATCTTAGTTGTTATTTCAAAGCAAACATCGGTTGCTAACTACCCTTCTTGCGGTTTGCAGCTTCAGATCTGCCATCCCACCGCCACGGTCAACACTGTCTTGATCATGCTTATGTTTTCCCCATTTTATGATGACCACAATCAGCCTCGTGGTTCGTGTCGTAATAGCACTGCTCCACCCATCGAGCTAAACAAGCTTAGTTGTACAAATTCATATATGATATTATTGCTGATATTAGTAAAAGTGAGAGATGTTTAATTGGTTAGCTAAATGTTCCTACTTTAGTTTAGAAATGCATGTGAGCCACATATGGAGAGACCGGAAAGAATAGTATTTCTCTGTGCGTTCTGGTTCATCATGGGTGGCCAACCGACATTGTATTGAAACACTTGTAATATCTTCAATCTGCTTGCTCTTCTGCTCTTCTTTAAGATGATACTCTTCTCTTGCGGTCGACTGGTCAGGTCGAATTGTTCTCCCTTAGTATATTTTGAATCTGTCAGGTCAGGTCAAGTTGTTCTTCTTTACTATATGTTGAAGCTATCATCTGCGAAGTTTCATCACTTCTGGAGCTCTCATATTTTGAGGAGTAGGCCACATTATATTAGTGCACACAAAAAATTACAGAATGCGTGGCATCTTTTAAAAGAATTGTAGAGATAGCACAAAGGGGTTTACAGGGAGGCAGTATTGGATTAGAATCACTTCTGCATTACAAAGAAAATCTCACTTGTTTTTATTTTTTCATGCATGTCAGATATCGAACATTATCAAAATGAATATGAGAATGGGCGCACGAGAGGAATATTGCGGAACGATCCACTGGCTAACAAACTTGGCATGGTGGAGGATGGCCTATCTTATTTACCCATCAAGGTGCTTGCTCTAACTTTGCAAAGTTGTATTGGTCGCACATATTTTTCATCTGACCTCTTGCATTTCTTCTACTTTGTTACACCATCTGCTTAGTTTAAGCATCATATATGAGTATATGCCATAACTATCCATTTTCTGTACCTATTCCATGTGTCGTCACACTATGTTTTTCTAGTCAAATGTTGTTCTTTCGTGATAGATGTCCAAAAGGAAGAGGGTGAGTGCAGATCCTCAAGGAGTACATACTAGGTATTTGGAAAAGATAGTGGTACCTGTTAAATCAGATAGATCAGCAGCCACAGAAAACACAGGCCCAACTGTACCACACTTTACCCCTACTCCAGTGGCCAAACCCCTATTAGAACTGCTGGGAACCCAGCGTCAGTCTTATCTATGATATCAATTCAAAATTTGAACTCCTAAATTTCTGCTTGTGCCTTACCTTCTCTCTTGTATGAAAACTAATTTCAGATGAATCTCCTTGCTCAAAGGATCATACGATCTCAAAACAATAATGGGCTCTGCATTGCTCTTGTAAGTACCTCTCTCCCTTTTGCCTTGTAACGCTGTACTTAATGTCAGGACCCCGATTCCAAGTCACATCGATCTAGCCGGTAACACCTCATATCACTTTGGGGCCTCACGCACGGTATTCCCACGGGTGTCGCCTTACCATGGCTCGGGACCGTTTGCGTCTTTTGGCTCACGTATATGATAGTGTCGCTAGCATCCATATGACAGAGAACCCGGGCCGACATGGCTAGTCGTGAACCCAAAGCGGCGCTAACCCATGGGGACAGGCATACATGAATCACATCAAACATGTCGGTCATCAACGTATGAATACGGGCTGTAGCACTGGGCTAACAGGACTCCGGTAACCCGGGATGTAGCAGGCTAGGCAGGACTCCGGATATCACCGCGTGACATTTCCCCGAAGGGACAGACATAGGAACGAAGTGAAACACATGCCGCCAGTCAAGTGTCCAAAGCAAGATCTTTGGGCTAGCAGGACTCCGGTGAACCGGGCTGCAGCGGACTACTATCGCTCAGAAGCACTAGACTACATTTCCCCATATGAGAGGCTGCCAAGGATAAACAACTAGATTGTCGGATCCCACACATACCAAGCATTTCAAACATACACACAATATGCTCAATATGTGTAAATACAACATGGCATCACAACATAACTCTCGACTCAAATATTTATTCATTAGGCTCCGAGGAGTGAGATATTACAAACATGGGTCTCATGACCCAACACTCGAGCGTACAAGTCAAAGCACAAGCGGAAGCTTAACATGTCCGAGTACGACATCTACAAATGAAAAAGGCTGAGAAGCGACTATCTACCACATCTGCCGAGGGCACAAGATCGTAGCTGAGGTAACAAGCTAAACGTCAAGTCCACGTGGAACTACTAGCGAGACCGACGTCTCTCGCAAAACATAAAATAAGCAAGCGTGAGTACAAATGTACTCAGCAAGACTTACATCGAACTAACTACATATGCATCATTATCAACAAAGGGGTGGTGGAGTTTGACCAGCAAGCCAGCTTTGACTCGGTGGCTATCTGAACTACATTGCATGTAACTCTTTTGAGGTGGCGCACGAGTCCACATATTCACCATATCAATACACCACTATGGACCCGCTCCGTCTTCCCTACGAGAACGCCATCCATAGCACTCACGCTTATCTTGCGCATTTTAGAGTATCCACTTTCACTTGTCTATGAACTGATATAGGCAACCCGAAGTCCTTCACCATGGACACGGCTATTCGAATAGATCATATTAACCCTGCAGGGTGTACTTCTTCACACACGCCACCACTTACTGCCGTTTACGACATGTACTGCAACCTTCAAGTGGAAGCCCAGCGTGGTGTCGGCCACACCTACCTAAACACTCAAGTCCCTAGTCCAGGTTTATCGCCTATTCGGGTTCCATCCGCAGGAGTCCGGCTGAGGTTTCCACTAACGGCCCCATACGATGTGTGCAGGGTTCCCGAGATACCAAACGGGCATTGATTTTGCAGGCCCGGTGTATCTACCGCATCATAGCCCACCCCTAGGGTCAGCGCTTCGCACGGCCTCCAACACATATCCTACAAACACCGTAAACTAGTTGCAACTCGTGGACAGAGAACAAGGGTGGTTAAGAAGCCGAGAGGGTCCATTGGTTTCGGGCCCAATGCGTGGTAGTAACTGTTTCATGGATCACAAACACGTAACTCAGTTCACGAGGACTGCTGCAATGAGACAACCCACCATGTACTCCTACATGGCCTCTCACCGCTACCTTTACCAAATCGTGTTCACACACTTAGCTCACACACATGGGACATGTTCACACAACCATTCCAATTCATTCCCGATGAATCGACTGACTCAACTCTAAGCAGTAGCAAGCATGACAAACAAGCATGAATGAGTAGGCACAACATGGCTCAATCAACTCCTACTCATGCTAGTGGGTTTCATCTATTCTTGTGGAATGACAGTCATGCAGAGGATAAAGGGTTCAGCTATCGCAGCAAGTAACACACAGTCGTTGTTGTCCTAATGCAGAAAAATAGAGCAGGAGCGAGAGAGTGGGATTATATCGGAATGAACAAGGGGTTTTGCTTGCAGGCACTTCAAGATAATATAGTTCTTCATCGGTGTCATCGAATTCATCGTCGATGCCGCGTCACCGAGAGGGACAATTACCGGCAAACAAGAAAGAACACAATCAATGCGATGCAACAATATGATGCATGATAATGACATGGCAATATGCTGGTGTTTTGAGCTAATGCAGCAGTAAGCCAAGTTAATTGAAGTGGAATTCAAACAAGGTTAAACTCCAACTCCAAATGCTAGTTCATAAATTACCCTAATCATGATTCATCCTATTCAGTGAGGTTAACTTGTTCAAACATGCATGATCATGGCATAAACAGATTCTTCATAATTTTCTGATCATTTTTCATATATAATTTGTTTGATTTGGAGTTACGGTTGAATTACTATGAATTTTACAAGTTTTAAACATCTTCTGGAATTTCCTGAATTAGATTTAATCCAGAAAAGGTATTACTGCGTCAGCCTGACGTCAGTGTGACGTCAGCGGGTCAACGGGACACGGTCCGGGTCAAACCTGACAGTGGGTCCCGCGTGTTAGTGTAATTAGTTTAACTAAAATCAATTAGTACTAATCCTAATTAACTAGCAGGGCTGGGCCCCACCTGTCGTTGACCCAGGGGGTCAAACTGGGCCCACCCATGGTCAACTTGGTCAGCGGGGTCAAACCCGCCGGTGACTCGACGCCGGCGAGGCCCGAGACGGTGGCGCGGCTCGGAAAATGCCCACAGGGCACGGGTGAGGCCGTTCTTGGGCTCGTTGGAGAGCTCTAGCAGACGCGCATCTAGTGGTGGTGGAGGCCGGGTCTATCGTGGCCGGAGCCAACGACGACGAGCTCCAAAGCGGCGGCCGGAGTTCGGCCATGTGCGGGGTTGGGGCTGCAGCGTGCAAACGCGGAAACTGAGGCGCTAGAGAGGCACTACGCGATGCGACAAACATGTTGGCTAGCACGGTATGACCAAATGGTCGCCGGAGCGACGCCGGCGACAAGCTCGAGCAGAGGCGAGCTTCGGCCATGGTGGAACAATGGCCTACAGGGCACAAACGCGTGGGAAAGAAGAGGGGAAAAGCGGCGGAGCTCACAGGGAGGTCGATGAGCAGATCAGTGGGCTCGGGGGCGACCGGAGCGAGGAAAATCGATGAACGGCGTCCGGCGGGTACCGAGGTTGAAGCCAACCAGATGGCGGTGATGCAGGGCCTCCGGCGAAACATGGCTCGCTGGGGAGGGCGAGAGCGTCGCGACAGAGCTTCTGGACTCATCGGTAGGGCGAGGGGTGGTCGGTGGCTGCGGCAGCAGCGAGCGGTGGCGACGGCAGCGTTCGGCTGTGGGGAGGAGGGCGAGACAGAGGAGGGGAGGAGCTGCGGGCATGAGAGAGAGAGGTCAGGGGGGGCGCGTGGCGTCGTCTGGAGCCGTCCAAGGCGTCGGCAGAAGCAGGAGGTGGCGGCTGGGCGTGGCAGCCTGGCCGTCTTGTAGCGTCGGGCACACGCCGGCGTCCGGCTGGGCGGTGGAGATGACGATGGCGCGAGGGCCTGTGGGTTGGGCCGTTCTCACTGGGCCACTGGGTAAGTGGCTGGGCCAGGTAGGTTTCTCTCTCTCCTTTTTTCTAATTTCCTTCTGTTTTGCTATATTCTGTATTTTGTTTTGATTTAGTTTTAGAAACTAAATCATTTTCATAAATCCTGAAAATAATTTTGGGCATTAACTGAAATATTACAGAGAACCTTAGCTATTTTCAGAATATGTTGGATCATTTAAAATTATTTATAGAATTTAAGTGCCCCAATTCAAATACAATATGGATTAATTCAAATTCCAAAAATGTCTTGGAAAAATATCCATCATCTCTGGATATGGTTTTCACCCTTTTTCATTAATCAGGAACATTTGTGCAAACCAATTTGGGTTCTTTGAAAATATTTTGAAGTTGAACCTATTTGCATTGTTTCAGTGCTAGGGGTTTGATCAATCCCCATTTCAAATTTCATGAAATTTAAACATGATGCATGGATGCAATGCCATTAGTTGCAAACAATTCTAGGGCTGTGACAACTCACCCCACTAATCAAGAATCTCGCCCGAGATTCAAGGCGTGAGTAAGAGGATAAGGGAAGTCACAAAACTATCACAATCTTCATGATCCATTTGCCCTTCTCGAAGAGGTTGATTCATTCCATCATCTTGGTCTTGACGTCTTTGCTTTCGAGATCTTCACTCGACACGACAACAGAAAGAAGGGGAAAGCCCTACAGGATTTAATCTTCTTGAAGATCGAGCAACTCAAGATCAGTTCATGGAGTGAGACGTAAGAACATCTCTTGAGTTGAGACACCAAACACACATTAGGAATGATGGTAAAGAAATGGATGACGAAGGTTCAAATTGGTAGGCAACCATTCCATGCTTAAGTAGGATGGTGCATGGTTTCAAAGTAACAAGGAGATGATTGCCATGATTCCATAACGGAACACCTTAGGAAAGGTGACTCGAAGAACTACTCGCTTAAGTGGCAAAAGAATTACTTTTGATTCAGAGATCATTGAAACTCTTCATACCAGCCTAAGGCAATTCACAACGATCGTTTGGCGGAGTGCAAAGGAATGGCATACCTAGACTAGAATGGATGATGTGGACTACCTTGTTGAAGACAACGCAATGGATGATTTTTGCTTATCATCGGAGGTGGAGGGAACCAATGGTAGGACCACTTTTGAGGATGATCTTGAACATGAATTACTAAGAAGGCAGCCCATGGAAAATTGGCACGATGGGATGCAAGCTGGGAACAAAATGCAAATGTTGGGAAGGTTCCAACCATCATATCTGCCTGAGATTCAGGTATGGTTAGAAACAGGATACTTCAGACTCACATGTCTGAAAGAAAAGTTGCAACACAAATCGATGGGATAACGTTGCGAGATTCTCGGGATATGAACTACGATAGCAAGCTCCAAAACATGATCTGATTATGCTACATACATGTGAGCATGTTGTCCAAGACAAGAATGACCACATAGTAGTCTCACAACAAAACAATACCGAGTTCAGGTGGGGAACCATCATTGAGGATATCGAAGTCCTTGAATAAGCCGCGGTCTTAAGAAGGAACTTGTTCTCTTTGAACAAATCAATCAGTGGCTTGGTGTGCTATGGAATTCATATGGAATGAAGATGATCAGTCTATCAGACCATAGAATACTTCGCACGTGCATGACTGACTTGGAATGATTCCAAAGGAAACAAAACAAACCTTTCTCAAATTCATGGCGGCAACTTACACCTAAAGCACATGAATTCGAGGAAGTCACTTTTTCCATCCAGGCATAAGCTTCATGAACGGAACACGAAGACATTGCTTATAAAGTTTCCAACACTAGGTTGATGTTCAACATGAATCATGGGGGAGACAAGATGCTGCTGATGGGCTCAACATCAACTCATCGAATTTCCATATCACTGGACTTCCACCATCATGTGAACACGGTGATAGAATTGGTCAGACCAGAGATGTAATGGTGTATGCTCGAGGGATCAACCACGCGTAAGACAACATCACGAATATCGTTGGTTCTGATTTGACTTGACGATAGCCCACACTCAAATCAAAGGATTGATAAGACAATAGGTCCAGCAACTGATCACAGGGACCAATCGATGAAGATATCATCTTTCTTCAACACACACTACACAAGAATATCCCTTAGAGATGAACTAAGTTAAGCAAAGCTTTATCTTCCAACTCTCCAAGTTGTTGTCTAGCTCAACCAACTAGCTCAGGGATATCCAACACAGATTCTTGGAGAATGGGTGGTTTAGAAGAAACCAACTTGATCATGAGCTCAACATAACAGTCAGGTGACAACCTGGTAGCACTTCCAAGAAGATATTCGAAAATCACGAACCACCGATATGTTACTAAGCTCGAGAACAATCTTGCTTTTCAGGGCAAGATGATATAACAATAAGCAAGGGATTGAATAATCCTAACTCATTGTTCGGAGAGTGCACCAGAAATAAGGACTAGGTAGCACGATCAGTCTTAGGATGATGATTGAATAACCAACACGCTAAGAATGACAATATTGTCCATTAGCTACCAAGCAACGAGTTGCTCGGAGTATTGATTTCACACATCACAAGACACTTGTCGGCATTCCGTTACAACAACTCGGGACGAGGAATGAATAATGATGGCGAGAAGTATCACTGCGTCAAGAATTCATAAGAGAAGGTGCAATTCTCATGACGTTCCTGACATAAAGTGGGTAATACTTCAGGATAGAATAGAATCAAAAGCTTGATTGCATTTGATCTGCGGATTACGACTGCTTTGACCCAATCCTGGATATGGATGAGGTACTGGAGTTTGTTTCTCCTAGTCATTCCAGAATAGAATGGCTTGACGGACCACAAGAAAAAAATGAACACGATCGCACACATACCCTTGACTATCAATTGATAGACGGGGGTCAGAATACAACTAAAGAGGAACAACTCGAGGAACATATAGCTTTTCGAGTTGTGGAGGCATGGATTAGTATGTCGAGCAAAGTTCAACATTTCTTCCGGATAACCCATGCGGAAAGGTAGAATTGGTAGAGTCACAATATGAATGGAGTACTCCTCAAGAGCACTCTGGTTGTGATCTTTTGGTTCAAAAGAACTTCTGCCATAAGCAGTTCATGGTATTTGGAAGAAGGAGAATACCACGGACCTCGAGGACTATCGCAAAGGTTACTAATATCCTAAAGGAACTAGCAAATACTAACAACATGAAGTAGGGTGAATCTCGGTTTCAAGAACCCAGGAATAGAATGCCTACTAACTAAATTGCACCACGGATGCTTTCGAGAATGATGGCGTAATCATCACATGGGGATACAAAAGCATTGCTAAATTGCTAGGTGACTTCCTAAACACCTAGGGTCATAATAATAGCTCCAACATCTACGCCGAGGCAACAAAGTACCTCAACTTACCGATTAGTGTGCTTATTCTGACCAAAAAGGACATCGGAAACAGAAGGAAAGGATTTGCAAATGCATTAGACTATTTAGAGACCTGGGATGACTCGGACAGCATAACGGCTGTGAATGCTCAAAACGATTTGAGACATCCTGCAAAAATGGTGGCATAGCCACTCAACATCACAATATCAAGGTTCCGAGATCAACAGTTAACATACAGAAATAGTAGGAACTGAACTGGGGCTTAAAACAAACAATCTTAAAAGTCTATGGATTAGTAACACGTCATCCTGATGGATAGATGAGAAGGCCTAGTTCTTAAACCCCGTAGAAGAGAAGAGGATGACTCAGATCAGAAGGCCATGAGGTATAAGGAGTAAAAAGAGCCTTACGTTCCCTTCCACAATCAATTCCCTTACATAACTAAAGCATTTCTAGACACAACTTCGACCAGTTTGGCTTGGTAATCCTACATGCAGTCAGGCTCTGATACCAACGCTGTCAGGACCCCGATTCCAAGTCACATCGATCTAGCCGGTAACACCTCATATCACTTTGCGGCCTCACGCACGGTATTCCCACGGGTGTCGCCTTACCATGGCCCGGGACCGTTTGCGTCTTTTGGCTCACGTATATGATAGTGTCGCTAGCATTCATATGACAGAGAACCCGGGCCGACATGGCTAGTCGTGAACCCAAAGCGGCGCTAACCCATGGGGACATGCATACATGAATCACATCGAACATGTCGGTCATCAACGTATGAATCCGGACTGTAGCACTGGGCTAACAGGACTCCGGTAACCCGGGCTGTAGCAGGCTAGGCAGGACTCCGGATATCACCGCGTGACATTTCCCCAAAGGGACAGACATAGGAACGAAGTGAAACACATGCCGGCCAGTCAAGTGTCCAAAGTAGTAGTGCTGGGCTAGCAGGACTCCGGTGAACCGGGCTATAGCGGACTACTATCGCTCAGGAAGCACTAGACTACATTTCCCAATATGAGAGGCTGCCAAGGATAAACAACTAGATTGTCGGATCCCACACATACCAAGCATTTCAAACATACACACAATATGCTCAATATGTGTAAATACAACATGGCATCACAACATAACTCTACGACTCAAATATTTATTCATTAGGCTCCGAGGAGCGAGATATTACAAACATGGGTCTCATGACCCAACACTCAGAGCGTACAAGTCAAAGCACAAGCGGAAGCTTAACATGTCTGAGTACAGACATCTACAAATGAAAAAGGCTGAGAAGCCTGACTATCTACCACATCCTGCCAAGGGCACAAGATCGTAGCTGAGGTAACAAGCTAAACGTCGAAGTCCACGTGGAACTACTAGCGAGACTGACGTCTCTCTGCAAAACATAAAATAAGCAAACGTGAGTACAAATGTACTCAGCAAGACTTACATCAGAACTAACTACATATGCATCATTATCAACAAAGGGGTGGTGGAGTTTGACCGCCGCAAGCCAGCTTTGACTCGGTGGCTATCTGAACTACATTGCAAGTAACTCTTTTGAGGTGGCGCTACGAGTCCACATATTCACCATATCAATACACCACTATGGACCCGCTCCGTCTTCCTCTGAGAACGCCATCCATAGCACTCACACTTATCTTGCGCATTTTAGAGTATCCACTTTCACTTGTCTATGAACTGATATAGGCAACCCAGAAGTCCTTCACCGCGGACACGGCTATTCGAATAGATCATATTAACCCTGCAGGGGTGTACTTCTTCACACACGCTCTCACCACTTACCGCCGTTTACACGACATGTACTCGGCAACCTTCAAGTGGAAGCCCAACGTGGGTGTCGGCCACAGCCTACCTAAACACTCAAGTCCCTGGTCCAGGTTTATCGCCTATTCGGGTTCCATCCGCAGGGAGTCCGGCCGAGGTTTCCACTAACGGCCCCATACGATGTGTGCAGGGTTCCCGAGATACCAAACGGGCATTCGGTACACCGGGCCACGGTGTATCTACCGCATCATAGCCCACCCCTAGGGTCAGCGCTACGCACGGCCTCCAACACATATCCTACAAACACCAGAAACTAGTTGCAACTCGTGGACAGAGAACAAGGGTGGTTAAGAAGCCGAGAGGGTCCATTGGTTTTGGGCCCAATGCGTGGTAGTAACTGTTTCATGGATCACAAACACAGAACTCAGTTCCTGAGGACGGCTGCAATGAGACAAACCACCATGTACTCCTACATGGCCTCTCACCGCTACCTTTACCAAATCGGGTTCACACACTTAGCTCACACACAGTAGGACATGTTCACACAACCATTCCAATTCATTCCCGATGAATTAGACCTGACTCAACTCTAAGCAGTAGCAAGAATGACAAACAAGCATGAATGAGTAGGCACAACAGGGCTCAAACAACTCCTACTCATGCTAGTGGGTTTCATCTATTTACTGTGGAATGACAGGTCATGCAGAGGATAAAGGGGTTCAGTTACCGCATCAAGTAACACATGAGTCGTTGTTGTCCTAATGCAGTAAAATAGAGCAGGAGCGAGAGAGTGGGATTATATCGGAATGAACAAGGGGGTTTTGCTTGCAGCACTTCGAAGATAATATAGTTCTTCATCGGTGTCATCGAATTCATCGTCGATGCGTCGTCTACGAGAGGGGACAATTACCGGCAAACAAGAAAGAACACAATCAATGCGATGCAACAATATGATGCATGATAATGACATGGCAATATGCTGGTGTTTTGAGCTAATGCAGCAGTAAGCCAAGTTAATTGAAGTGGAATTCAAACAAGGTTAAACTCCAACTCCAAATGCTAGTTCATAAATCTTATATTTACTAATTGGAGGCATCATACGAACTCCCACGTTAATCCACATCATTAAGAATATCTTAACCATTCAATCTATGTAACTGATTTATCTTGACCTTACGATTTATGTTACGTTACTCTTGCCGGAAAAAGCCTCAACCTGACCCAACCTACACGTACGTATTGACTAGCACAAAAAAAAACACCCCTAACAAACCACATACTAATAAATCCTCCAAAAAGACACGTACATGATTCTCAAAAAAGAAATATATACCCTCCTAACAAAAAGAGTCTAATCCAACCTACACGTACGTAATGACGAGTAGAAAAAAAATCACCCATCCTAGCAAACCACGTACAGAATTATCAACAAAAAACACTTACATAATTCTTCAAAAAAAAGTATACCCTCCTAACAAACCATGTAAACAATCTTTTATTCTTGAGGGACACATAAAAAATCGTCCATCATAGGATTGCACGTACATAACTCTCCATGAAAAAAAAACAAATACAGAGTCCATATCGCCTTACTCTTCCCTTCTCCAATCTACACGTACATAATTACTAGCAGGAAGCGTGCGAATTCTAAAATAAATAACATCTGAGTCCATACCGTCTTCCTCTTTCAATCTCCTATGTTGTTGTTCAATCAATCGAACACCTGATTGAGCCTCCGCAAGAATGATAGGAACAAATAACATCTGAGTCCATATCATTTTCCTCTGATTATAACATCATCCAAGTCTGCTGATGTTGTTCACATATATCTCAAGTAACTGCTCCCCTCGATTTGGACGTGCAGATTTGTCTCCTATAGTGCTCTATATTGGAAGAAATTTGGGATCAAATTACATGCATTCCGCAGCCCTCCTACCCTCTCTTGGTTTCCTCAGCGAGTATATCCCCGACTACGCCGCTTTCGAGTCAAGCATTCACCCTCCTTTGTTGGTATTAGCTTATGTCAAGGCTCCTCCTGGACCCAACGATCAACAATGAAAGTAGATCTTGGGTTGATAAGCTCTATGACTAGATGTGTTGTGGTGATCGACGACATCAGTCCAAGGTGACATGCTACCTCCTCAGCTTATTCTTCTGGTAGTGGCCACATCATATTTTGTTGTAGCCAGATCTTTGATGTTGTAATAACCATAGCATGTATATCAAGTGTGTCTTCATTGGTTGTGTCATAGATATCTCTATTGCTGGATTCATGATCCACTTTTCAATTTTGCAGCATTCAAGTTTTTAGATAATCTTGCTGCTTTATAAGTCCCCTGTCTAATTCGTTCACTAGATGCCTGATGAAATCCTCGCCGGAGCAAATAATTTATTGTACTACCCGAGATACGAGTTAAAGTCCCAGTGTTATGATCATCGGTCAAGATATAATAATGGTATATGGTACGTATTGATCTACAAGCACCAATAAAATGCATTGACTATTTATTTCTAACATGAAAATACTTGGGAAGGATTATCATCATATGTACTTACAATCGTGTACAGCATCTACGCACCAACATGATACAAACTTCCCTCGAGCATGCTTCTTTATGAGTGTGGGATCCCAGATTATTCAGCGGTGGTTAAATAGAAACTCAATGGATCACTCCATCAACTATACAGATGCATGTATATTGTAGAAGGCACATGGCAGCAAGTTCACGTGCAGACGGGAGGATTTGACCTTGCGTGCGCGTGGTGGCATGCTGTCTTCGTTATCATCCTCTCGAGCATGGCGAAACTTCACACGCGCCGTGAAGGCATCCTAAGGTCACATTGGCAGCAGAGACAGATTCTTGAGCAAGATACAATCAGTCAAAGCGGATTCCCGGGTTGGATAAAAGAACTCTTTTTCTGAAATTAGACTCCTCTACTTTGCAAGAAAGCAATGAAATAGTCGAGACTTTTCTAAAACACTATCATTATTATCTCCATGATGATGCAGTCAAACAGTCAAAGCTACAGAGGGCATGAAAAATATTCAGGTTTGTTTTTGCGGGGATGAAAAATATTCAGTGCGCTAAAGCTTAGCTTAGCGATTTAACTGCACACTCACAACCTTGATGCAATAATGCCAGTCATGTTGAAATCCTTAGTCTCGACAAGTTCGTATGGAAATAACTATAGTCATTATCTTTTAACAAAATTATAATATGTTTCAAAGCATACATATATCATACTAAGCTAAGCATGACACGCCTTGAAGAAAATCCATGATGTTGTGTGTCTTCTCTACTACTCCCTCCGTCCCAATATAAGTACTAGATGCTTATTTGGACGGAGGTAGTACTATTAATGCTAAACAATTAATTTCTAGCATGGTGCAACTACAATTGTACCAAATGTATCCCTTCTAATTAACATACTCATGTTATTTCTTATACCAATATTTCTAAAACTTTTCTTCTTGCCAAAGAACAAGAAATCTATATTAAATTATGGGCTGTCAAAGTTGAAACCAGCATACAGACATGTCAACAACACTTCTCCTTATAATCACCATTGTCAAGAACTTAAGCACTCTTTTGTATTAATAATTGTTATTTAGTGGGAAAAGATGATTACTGAAATTATATGTACCATTTTCTCGGACGATCAAGCATGGAAGTACATCGCCACCACGTGGATTTCCCAAATGCTAATACCAAGAATGTATAGAGTTGTCGAGTACACACAGTTTTTGTGCGGATATTTCCACATAACATGCATGGATAATCCCATTTTAGTTCAAAACCGAGACATTCTCAAGCCGACGGTGGTTGTATTTCCAAAATGGGAAAGAACAATGGAAGACAAATTTTACTATTATAGGAAAACACACAGTTCAACTAATTCTTTAGCTTATATCTTTATAATTATTTTCATCTGTAACCATTTTTTCTATTCATGTAACCTTTATCTAAAAATTATAATATATTTTACTATCGAAAAGAAGGATGATACTACAAATTTTCTATTCATATAGTACTAGCCCGTGCAGGAGCACGGGTTGATGACTAGTTACCCTAATCATGATTCATCCTAATCAGTGAGGTTAGCTTGTTAAAACATGCATGATCATGACATAAACAGATTGTTCATAATTTTCTGATCATTTTTCATATATAATTTGTTTGATTTGGAGTTACGGTTGAATTACTATGAATTTTACAAGTTTTAAACATTTTCTGGAATTTCCTAAATTAGATTTAATGCAGAAAAGGTATTACTACGTCAGCCTGACGTCAGTGTGACGTCAGCGGGTCAACGGGACACGGTCCGGATTAAACCTGACAGTGGGTCCCGCGTGTCAGTGTAATTAGTTTAACTAAAATCAATTAGTACTAATCCTAATTAACAAGCAGGGCTGGGCCCCACCTGTCGTTGACCAGAGGGTCAAACTGGGCCCACCCGTGGTCAACTTGGTCAGCGGGGTCAAACCGGCCGGCGACTCGACGCCGGCGAGGGCCGAGACGGTGGCGCGGCTCGGAAAACGCCCACAGGGCACGGGTGAGGCCGTTCTTGGGCTCGTTGGACAACTCTAGCAGACGCGCATCTTGTGGTGGTGGAGGCCGGGTCTATCATGGCCAGAGCCAACGACGGCGAGCTCCAAAGCGGCGGCCGGAGTTCGGCCATGTGCGGGGTTGGGACTGCGGCGTGCAAACACGGAAACTGAGGCGCTAGAGAGGCACTACGCGATGCGACAAACATGTTGGCTAGCACGGTATGACCAAATGGTCGCCGGAGCGACGCCGGCGACAAGCTCGAGCAGAGGCGAGCTTCGGCCATGGTGGAACAATGGCCCACAGGGCACAAACGCGTGGGAAAGAAGAGGGGAAAAGCGGCGGAGCTCACAGGGAGGTCGATGAGCAGATCAGTGGGCTCGGGGGCGACCGGAGCGAGGAAAATCGATGAACGGCGTCCGGCGGGTACCGAGGTTGAAGCCAACCAGATGGCGGTGATGCAGGGCCTCCGGCGAAACATGGCTCGCTGGGGAGGGCGAGAGCGTCGCGACAAAGCTTCTGGACTCATCGGTAGGGCGAGGGGTGGTCGGTGGCTGCGGCAGCAGCGAGCGGTGGCGACGGCAGCGTTCGGCTGTGGGGAGGAGGGCGAGACAGAGGAGGGGAGGAGCTGCGGGCGTGAGAGAGAGAGGTCAGGGGGGGCGCGTGGCGTCGTCTGGAGCCGTCCAAGGCGTCGGCAGAAGCAGGAGGTGGCCAGGGGCATGGCAGCCTGACGTCTTGTGTGCGTCGAACCGCCTTCGGCGTCCGACTGGGCGGTGGAGATGACGACCGCGAGGGCCTGTGGGTTGGGCCGTTCTGCTGGGCCACCAGGTAAGTGGCTGGGCCAGGTAGGTTTCTCTCTCTCCTTTTTTCTAATTTCCTTCTGTTTTTCTATATTCTGTATTTTGTTTTGATTTAGTTTTAGAAACTAAATCATTTTCATAAATCCTGAAAATAATTTTGGGCATTAACTGAAATATTACAGAGACCCTTAGCTATTTTCAGAATATGTTGGAGCATTTAAATTTATTTATAGAATTTAAGTGCCCCAATTCAAATACAATATGGATTAATTCAAATACCAAAAATGTCTTGGAAAAATATCCATCATCTCTGGATATGGTTTTCACCCTTTTTCATTAATCAGGAACATTTGTGCAAACCAATTTGGGTTCTTTGAAAATATTTTGAAGTTGAACCTATTTGCATTGTTTCAGTGCTAGGGGTTTGATCAATCCCCATTTCAAATTTCATGAAATTTAAACATGATGCATGGATGCAATGCCATTAGTTGCAAACAATTCTAGGGCTGTGACAACTCACCCCCACTAATCAAGAATCTCGCCCCGAGATTCAAGACGTGAGGTAAGAGGATAAGGGAAGTCACAAAACTATCACAATCTTCATGATCCATTTGCCCTTCTCGAAGAGGTTGATTCATTCCATCATCTTGGTCTTGACGTCTTTGCTTTCGAGATCTTCACTCGACACGACAACAGAAAGAAGGGGAAAGCCCTACAGGATTTAATCTTCTTGAAGATCGAGCAACTCAAGATCAGTTCATGGAGTGAGACGTAAGAACATCTCTTGAGTTGAGACACCAAACACACATTAGGAATGATGGTAAAGAAATGGATGACGAAGGTTCAAATTGGTAGGCAACCATTCCATGCTTAAGTAGGATGGTGCATGGTTTCAAAGTAACAAGGAGATGATTGCCATGATTCCATAACGGAACAACTTAGGAAAGGTGACTCGAAGAACTACTCCCTTAAGTGGCAAAAGAATTACTTTTGATTCAGAGATCATTGAAACTCTTCATACCAGCCTAAGGCAATTCACAACGATCGTTTGGCGGAGTGCAAAGGAATGGCATACCCAGACTAGAATGGATGATGTGGACTACCTTGTTGAAGACAACGCAATGGATGATTTTTGCTTATCATCGGAGGTGGAGGGAACCAATGGTAGGACCACTTTTGAGGATGATCTTGAACATGAATTACTAAGAAGGCAGCCCATGGAAAATTGGCACGATGGGATGCAAGCTGGGAACAAAATGCAAATGTTGGGAAGGTTCCAACCATCATATCTGCCTGATATTCAGGTATGGTTAGAAACAGGATACTTCAGACTCACATGTCTGAAAGAAAAGTTGCAACACAAATCGATGGGATAACGTTGCGAGATTCTCGGGATATGAACTACGATAGCAAGCTCCAAAACATGACCTGGTTATGCTACATACATGTGAGCATGTTGTCCAAGACAAGAATGACCACATAGTAGTCTCACAACAAAACAATACCGAGTTCAGGTGGGGAACCATCATCGATGATATCGAAGTCCTTGAATAAGCCGCGGTCTTAAGAAGGAACTTGTTTTCTTTGAACAAATCAATCAGTGGCTTGGTGTGCTATGGAATTCATATGGAATGAAGATGATCAGTCTATCAGACCATAGAATACTTCGCACGTGCATGACTGACTTGGAATGATTCCAAAGGAAACAAAACAAACCTTTCTCAAATTCATGGCGGCAACTTACACCTAAAGCACATGAATTGAGGAAGTCACTTTTCCATCCAGGCATAAGCTTCATGAACGGAACACGAAGACATTGCTTATAAAGTTTCCAACACTAGGTTGATGTTCAACATGAATCATGGGGAGACAAGATGCTGCGATGGGCTCAACATCAACTCATCGAATTTCCATATCACCGGACTTCCACCATCATGTGAACACGGTGATAGAATTGGTCGGACCAGAGATGTAATGGTGTATGCTCGAGGGATCAACCACGCGTAAAGACAACATCACGAATATCGTTGGTTCTGATTTGACTTGACGATAGCCCACACTCAAATCAAAGGATTGATAAGACAATAGGTCCAGCAACTGATCACAGGGACCAATCGATGAAGATATCATCTTTCTTCAACACACACTACACAAGAATATCCCTTAGAGATGAACTAAGTTAAGCAAAGCTTTATCTTCCAACTCTCCAAGTTGTTGTCTAGCTCAACCAACTAGCTCAGGGATATCCAACACAGATTCTTGGAGAATGGGTGGTTTAGAAGAAACCAACTTGATCATGAGCTCAACATAACAGTCAGGTGACAACCTGGTAGCACTTCCAAGAAGATATTCAGAAAATCACGAACCACCGATATGTTACTAAGCTCGAGAACAATCTTGCTTTTCAGGGCAAGATGATATAACAATAAGCAAGGGATTGAATAATCCTAACTCATTGTTCGGAGAGTGCACCGGAAATAAGGACTAGGTAGCACGATCAGTCTTAGGATGATGATTGAATAACCAACACGCTAAGAATGACAATATTGTCCATTAGCTACCAAGCAACGAGTTGCTCGGAGTATTGATTTCACACATCATAGTACACTTGTCGGCATTCCGGTTACAACAACTCGGGACCGAGGAATGAATAATGATGGCGAGAAGTATCACTGCGTCAAGAATTCATAAGAGAAGGTGCAATTCTCATGACGTTCCTGACATAAAGTGGGTAATACTTCAGGATAGAATAGAATCAAAAGCTTGATTGCATTTGATCTGCGGATTATGACTGCTTTGACCCAATCCTGGATATGGATGAGGTACTGGAGTTTGTTTCTCCTAGTCATTCCAGAACAGAATGGCTTGACGGACCACAAGAAAAAAATGAACACGATCGCACACATACCCTTGACTATCAATTGATAGACGGGGGTCAGAATACAACTAAAGAGGAACAACTCGAGGAACATATAGCTTTTCGAGTTGTGGAGGCATGGATTAGTATGTCGAGCAAAGTTCAACATTTCTTCCGGATAACCCATGCGGAAAGGTAGAATTGGTAGAGTCACAATATGAATGGAGTACTCCTCAAGAGCACTCTGGTTGTGATCTTTTGGTTCAAAAGAACTTCTGCCATAAGCAGTTCATGGTATTTGGAAGAAGGAGAATACCACAGACCTCGAGGACTATCGCAAAGGTTACTAATATCCTAAAGGAACTAGCAAATACTAACAACATGAAGTAGGGTGAATCTCGGTTTCAAGAACCCAGGAATAGAATGCCTACTAACTAAATTGCACCACGGGATGCTTTCGAGAATGATGGCCAGAATCATCACACTGGGGATACAAAAGCATTGCTAAATTGCTAGGTGACTTCCTAAACACCTAGGGTCATAATAATAGCTCCAACATCTACGCCGAGGCAACAAAGTACCTCAACTTACCGATTAGTGTGCTTATTCTGACCAAAAAGGACATCGGAAATAGAAGGAAAGGATTTGCAAATGCATCAGACTATTTAGAGACCTGGGATGACTCGGACAGCATAACGGCTGTAAATGCTCAAAATGATTTGAGACATCCTGCAAAAATGGTGGCATAGCCACTCAACATCACAATATCAAGGTTCCGAGATCAACAGTTAACATACAGAAATAGTAGGAACTGAACTGGGGCTTAAAACCAACAATCTTAAAAGTCTATGGATTAGTAACACGTCATCCTGATGGATAGATGAGAAGGCCTAGTTCTTAAACCCCGTAGAAGAGAAGAGGATGACTCAGATCAGAAGGCCATGAGGTATAAGGAGTAAAAAGAGCCTTACGTTCCCTTCCACAATCAATTCCCTTACATAACTAAAGCATTTCTAGACACAACTTCGACCAGTTTGGCTTGGTAATCCTACAGGCAGTTAGGCTCTGATACCAATGCTGTCAGGACCCCGATTCCAAGTCACATCGATCTAGCCGGTAACACCTCATATCACTTTGCGGCCTCACGCACGGTATTCCCACGGGTGTCGCCTTACCATGGCCGGGACCGTTTGCGTCTTTTGGCTCACGTATATGATAGTGTCGCTAGCATCCATATGACAGAGAACCCGGGCCGACATGGCTAGTCGTGAACCCAAAGCGGCGCTAACCCATGGGGACAGGCATACATGAATCACATCGAACATGTCGGTCATCAACGTATGAATCCGGACTGTAGCACTGGCTAACAGGACTCCGTAACCCGGCTGTAGCAGGCTAGGCAGGACTCGGATATCACCGTGACATTTCCCGAAGGACAGACATAGGAACGAAGTGAAACACATGCCGGCCAGTCAAGTGTCCAAAGTAGTAGTGCTGGGCTAGCAGGACTCCGGTGAACCGGGCTGAAGCGGACTACTATCGCTCAGGAAGCACTAGACTACATTTCCCCATATGAGAGGCTGCCAAGGATAAACAACTAGATTGTCGGATCCCACACATACCAAGCATTTCAAACATACACACAATATGCTCAATATGTGTAAATACAACATGGCATCACAACATAACTCTCGACTCAAATATTTATTCATTAGGCTCGAGGAGCGAGATATTACAAACATGGGTCTCATGACCCAACACTCAGAGCGTACAAGTCAAAGCACAAGCGGAAGCTTAACATGTCTGAGTACAGACATCTACAAATGAAAAAGGCTGAGAAGCCTGACTATCTACCACATCCTGCCAAGGGCACAAGATCGTAGCTGAGGTAACAAGCTAAATGTTGAAGTCCACGTGGAACTACTAGCGAGACTGACGTCTCTCTGCAAAACATAAAATAAGCAAACGTGAGTACAAATGTACTCAGCAAGACTTACATCAGAACTAACTACATAGGCATCATTATCAACAAAGGGGGTGGTGGAGTTTGACTGCAGCAAGCCAGCTTTGACTCGGTGGCTATCCTGAACTACGACTGCAAGTAACTCTTTTGAGGTGGCGCACACGAGTCCACATATTCACCATATCAATACACCACTATGGACCCGCTCCCGTCTTCCTACGAGAACGCCATCCATAGCACTCACACTTATCTTGCGCATTTTAGAGTATCCACTTTCACTTGTCTATGAACTGATATAGGCAACCCAGAAGTCCTTCACCGCGGACACGGCTATTCGAATAGATCATATTAACCCTGCAGGGGTGTACTTCTTCACACACGCTCTCACCACTTACCGCCGTTTACACGACATGTACTCGGCAACCTTCAAGTGGAAGCCCAACGTGGGTGTCGGCCACAGCCTACCTAAACACTCAAGTCCCTGGTCCAGGTTTATCGCCTATTCGGGTTCCATCCGCAGGGAGTCCGGCCGAGGTTTCCACTAACGGCCCCATACGATGTGTGCAGGGTTCCCGAGATACCAAACGGGCATTCGGTACACCGGGCCACGGTGTATCTACCGCATCATAGCCCACCCCTAGGGTCAGCGCTTCACGCACGGCCTCCAACACATATCCTACAAACACCAGAAACTAGTTGCAACTCGTGGACAGAGAACAAGGGTGGTTAAGAAGCCGAGAGGGTCCATTGGTTTTGGGCCCAATGCGTGGTAGTAACTGTTTCATGGATCACAAACACAGAACTCAGTTCCTGAGGACGGCTGCAATGAGACAAACCACCATGTACTCCTACATGGCCTCTCACCGCTACCTTTACCAAATCGGGTTCACACACTTAGCTCACACACAGTAGGACATGTTCACACAACCATTCCAATTCATTCCCGATGAATTAGACCCGACTCAACTCTAAGCAGTAGCAAGAATGACAAACAAGCATGAATGAGTAGGCACAACAGGGCTCAAACAACTCCTACTCATGCTAGTGGGTTTCATCTATTTACTGTGGAATGACAGGTCATGCAGAGGATAAAGGGGTTCAGTTACCGCAGCAAGTAACACATGAGTCGTTGTTGTCCTAATGCAGTAAAATAGAGCAGGAGCGAGAGAGTGGGATTATATCGGAATGAACAAGGGGGTTTTGCTTGCCTGGCACTTCTTAAGATAATATAGTTCTTCATCGGTGTCATCGAATTCATCGTCGGTACGTCATCTACCGAGAGGGGACAATTACCGGCAAACAAGAAAGAACACAATCAATGCAATGCAACAATATGATGCATGATAATGACATGGCAATATGCTGGTGTTTTGAGCTAATGCAGCAGTAAGCCAAGTTAATTGAAGTGGAATTCAAACAAGGTTAAACTCCAACTCCAAATGCTAGTTCATAAATCTTATATTTACTAATTGGAGGCATCATACGAACTCCCACGTTAATCCACATCATTAAGAATATCTTAACCATTCAATCTATGTAACTGATTTATCTTGACCTTACGATTTATGTTACATTACTCTTGCCGGAAAAAGCCTCAACCTGACCCAACCTACACGTACGTATTTACTAGCACAAAAAAAAACACCCCTAACAAACCACATACTAATAAATCCTCCAAAAGACACGTACATGATTCTCAAAAAGAAATATATACCCTCCTAACAAAAGAGTCTAATCCAACCTACGTGCGTAATGACGAGTAGAAAAAAAATCACCCATCCTAGCAAACCACGTACAGAATTATCAACAAAAAACACTTACATAATTCTTCAAAAAAAAGTATACCCTCCTAACAAACCATGTAAACAATCTTTTATTCTTGAGGGACACATAAAAAATCGTCCATCATAGGATTGCACGTACATAACTCTCCATGAAAAAAAAACAAATCAGAGTCCATATCGCCTTACTCTTCCCTTCTCCAATCTATCGTACATAATTACTAGCAGGAAACGTGCGAATTCTAAAATAAATAACATACTGAGTCCATACCGTCTTCCTCTTTCAATCTCCTATGTTGTTGTTCAATCAATCGAACACCTGATTGAGCCTCCATAAGAATGATAGGAACAAATAACATCTGAGTCCATATCATTTTCCTCTGATTATAACATCATCCAAGTCTGCTGATGTTGTTCACATATATCTCAAGTAACTGCTCCCCTCGATTTGGACGTGCAGATTTGTCTCCTATAGTGCTCTATATTGGAAGAAATTTGGGATCAAATTACATGCATTCCGCAGCCCTCCTACCCTCTCTTGGTTTCCTCAGCAGTATATCCCCGACTCGCCGCTTTCGAGTCAAGCATTCACCCTCCTTTGTTGGTATTAGCTTATGTCAAGGCTCCTCCTGGACCCAACGATCAACAATGAAAGTAGATCTTGGGTTGATAAGCTCTATGACTAGATGTGTTGTGGTGATCGACGTTGACATCAGTCCAAGGTGACATGCTACCTCCTCAGCTTATTCTTCTGGTAGTGGCCACATCATATTTTGTTGTAGCCAGATCTTTGATGTTGTAATAACCATAGCATGTATATCAAGTGTTTCTTCATTGGTTGTGTCATAGATATCTCTATTGCTGGATTCATGATCCACTTTTCAATTTTGCAGCATTCAAGTTTTTAGATAATCTTGCTGCTTTATAAGTCCCCTGTCTAATTCGTTCACTAGATGCTGATGAAATCCTCGCGAGCAAATAATTTATTGTACTACCGAGATACGAGTTAAAGTCCCAGGTTATGATCATCAGGTCAAGATATAATAATGGTATATGGTACGTATTGATCTACAAGCACCAATAAAATGCATTGACTATTTATTTCTAACATGAAAATACTTGGGAAGGATTATCATCATATGTACTTACAATCGTGTACAGCATCTACGCACCAACATGATACAAACTTCCCTCGAGCATGCTGCTGTACGAGTGTGGGATCCCAGATTATTCAGCAGTGGTTAAATAGAAACTCAATGGATCACTCCATCAACTATACAGATGCATGTATATTGTAGAAGGCACATGGCAGCAAGTTCACGTGCAGACGGGAGGATTTGACCTTGCGTACGCGTGGTGGCATGCTGTCTTCGTTATCATCCTCTCGAGCATGGCAGAAACTTCACACGCGGCCGTGAAGGCATCCTAAGGTCACATTGGCAGCAGAGACAGATTCTTGAGCAAGATACAATCAGTCAGGCGGATTCCCCGGGTTGGATAAAAGAACTCTTTTTTCTGAAATTAGACTCCTCTACTTTGCAAGAAAGCAATGAAATAGTCAGTACTTTTCTAAAACACTATCATTATTATCTCCATGATGATGCAGTCAAACAGTCAAAGCTACAGAGGGCATGAAAAATATTCAGGTTTGTTTTTTGGGGATGAAAAATATTCAGGTGTGCTAAAGCTTAGCTTGGCGATTTAACTGCACACTCACAACCTTGATGCAATAATGCCAGGTCATGTTGAAATCCTTAGTCTCGACAAGTTCTGTATGGAAATAACTATAGTCATTATCTTTTAACAAAATTATAATATGTTTCAAAGCATACATATATCATAGTAAGCTAAGCATGACACGCCTTGAAGAAAATCCATGATGTTGTGTGTCTTCTCTACTACTCCCTCCGTCCCAATATAAGTACTAGATGCTTATTTGGACGGAGGTAGTACTATTTAATGCTAAACAATTAATTTCTAGCATGGTGCAACTACAATTGTACCAAATGTATCCCTTCTAATTAACATACTCATGTTATTTCTTATACCAATATTTCTAAAACTTTTCTTCTTGCCAAAGAACAAGAAATCTATATTAAATTATGGGCTGTCAAAGTTGAAACCAGCATACAGCATGTCAACAACACTTCTCCTTATAATCACCATTGTCAAGAACTTAAGCACTCTTTTGTATTAATAATTGTTATTTAGTGGGAAAAGATGATTACTGAAATTATATGTACCATTTTCTGGACGATCAAGCATGGAAGTACATCGCCACCACGTGTGGATTTCCCAAATCCTAATACCAAGAATGTATAGAGTTGTCAGAGTACACACAATTTTTGTGCAGATATTTCCACATAACATGCATGGATAATCCCATTTTAGTTCAAAACCGAGACATTCTCAAACTGACGGTGGTTGTATTTCCAAAATGGGAAAGAACAATGGAAGACAAATTTTACTATTATAGGAAAACACACAGTTCAACGAATTCTTTAGCTTATATCTTTATAATTATTTTCATACTGTAACCATTTTTTTCTATTCATGTAACCTTTATCTAAAAATTATAATATATTTTTACTATCGAAAAGAAGGATGATACTACAAATTTTCTATTCATATAGTACTAGCCCGTGCAGGAGCACGGGTTGATGACTAGTTACCCTAATCATGATTCATCCTAATCAGTGAGGTTAGCTTGTTAAAACATGCATGATCATGACATAAACAGATTGTTCATAATTTTCTGATCATTTTTCATATATAATTTGTTTGATTTGGAGTTACGGTTGAATTACTATGAATTTTACAAGTTTTAAACATTTTCTGGAATTTCCTAAATTAGATTTAATGCAGAAAAGGTATTACTACGTCAGCCTGACGTCAGTGTGACGTCAGCGGGTCAACAGGACACGGTCCGGATCAAACCTGACAGTGGGTCCCGCGTGTCAGTGTAATTAGGTTAACTAAAATCAATTAGTACTAATCCTAATTAACAAGCAGGGCTGGGCCCCACCTGTCGTTGACCCAGAGGGTCAAACTGGGCCCACCCGTGGTCAACTTGGTCAGCGGGGTCAAACCGGCCGGCGACTCGACGCCGGCGAGGCCCGAGACGGTGGCGCGGCTCGGAAAACGCCCACAGGGCACGGGTGAGGCCGTTCTTGGGCTCGTTGGACAGCTCTAGCAGACGCGCATCTAGTGGTGGTGGAGGCCGGGTCTATCATGGCCAGAGCCAACGACGGCGAGCTCCAAAGCAGCGGCCGGAGTTCGGCCATGTGCGGGGATGGGACTGCGGCGTGCAAACACGGAAACTGAGGCGCTAGAGAGGCACTACGCGATGCGACAAACATGTTGGCTAGCACGGTATGACCAAATGGTCGCCGGAGCGACGCCGGCGACAAGCTCGAGCAGAGGCGAGCTTCGGCCATGGTGGAACAATGGCCTACATGGCACAAACGCGTGGGAAAGAAGAGGGGAAAAGCGGCGGAGCTCACAGGGAGGTTGATGAGCAGATCAGTGGGCTCGGGGGCGACCGGAGCGAGGCAAATCGATGAACGGCGTCCGACGGGTACCGAGGTTGAAGACAACCAGATGGCGGTGATGCAGGGCCTCCGGCGAAATATGGCTCGGTGGGGAGGGCAAGAGCGTCGCGGCGGAGCTTCTGGACTCATCGGTAGGGCGAGGGGTGGTCGGTGGCTGCGGCAGCAGCGAGCGGTGGCGACGGCAGCGTTTGGCTGTGGGGAGGAGGGCGAGACAGAGGAGGGGAGGAGCTGCGGGCGTGAGAGAGAGAGGTCAGGGGGGGCGCGTGGCGTCGTCTGGAGCCGTCCAAGGCGTCGGCAGGCGGGTGTGGCTGGGGCATGGCAGCCGGCCGTCTTGCTGCGTCGAACCTGCGCTCGGCGTCCGACTGGGGCGGTGGAGATGACGACTGGCAGAGGGCCTGGTGGGTTGGGCCGTTTCTGCTGGGCCACCAGGTAAGTGGCTGGGCCAGGTAGGTTTCTCTCTCTCCTTTTTTCTAATTTCCTTCTGTTTTGCTATATTCTGTATTTTGTTTTGATTTAGTTTTAGAAACTAAATCATTTTCATAAATCCTGAAAATAATTTTGGGCATTAACTGAAATATTACAGAGACCCTTAGCTATTTTCAGAATATGTTGGAGCATTTAAAATTATTTATAGAATTTAAGTGCCCCAATTCAAATACAATATGGATTAATTCAAATACCAAAAATGTCTTGGGAAAAATATCCATCATCTCTGGATATGGTTTTCACCCTTTTTCATTAATCAGGAACATTTTTGCAAACCAATTTGGGTTCTTTGAAAATATTTTGAAGTTGAACCTATTTGCATTGTTTCAGTGCTAGGGGTTTGATCAATCCCCATTTCAAATTTCATGAAATTTAAACATGATGCATGGATGCAATGCCATTAGTTGCAAACAATTCTAGGGCAGTGACACTTAATTAATTTCTATTTGATTATGTATCATAAGTCTGCACCTGAGCTTCATTATCCTCTGCTTCTTCCAATATTATTTGATCTATATTTACTCTTTGCAAAACGTAGAATAATGGCAACGCTTATAAAGAATTTTCTTTGGGAAATTTATTGAATTATCCTTCCATCAACATGGAGAAGGGCTTTGTCCAGCCCGTGTTAACATGTAATGTAAGTTCATCCTTCTCAAGCCTTCAAACTTTGTTCTAGTATAGATTTGGATAGGCATCATTGCCTCCACTGCTGTTTGCTTTGCTGTTTACATCTGATTGGATGTTTGCAACAACTACGAGTTTCAAATTGTAGTTATAAAATCATGTTCCTTATGCAGAGCAGATCCATTTATTTTCTTATATAATTGTGAAACCTGTTACGTGTCTCCTTGTTTCTCTTTCAGAGTCGTATCTCTTACCCCAGGCAGAACTTTAGGGAAGATTGTGAGCCAAACCATCTTAAGGACAGCGAGATGACCCCAATGTCTTGTCTTGATGAAGACAATGAGTTGAAGCTACACACCAGCAGGTGTGAGACAACCTCTGTGCAGTCGCTACCTCAATCAGTTCGACTTCTTCAGTCTCAACTTAAAGCGGAAAGGCTTGCTTCAGCTCAACTCCGACTTGAAGTCAAAGATGCAATGAAGATCTCAGAGGACTGCCGTGCGTACCATCATTCTTTAAATCTAGTGTTGATGCATCTATCGTTGACACAACTGAGGTCTACTCAGCTTCTTCAGCTGTTTGGGGCCCCCGACCTAGCCAGGCCTAGTGCCTTCTGAAGTGCTCTCAGTTTTGTTTATTCTTTTGTCGGCGCATTTATTTTCTCTGGTGGCGAACTTTGATGCCCAGTGGATGTAATATGTGTGATAGCCGTGATAGCCTAGCGTAAGTTGCTTGCTTATTTATTTCCTTGTTGTCTTGTTTATTTGTTTGCTTGTAGTCATTGCAGTTCTTTTTCCGCGGTTTGCTAGTGGCTGCAATAACCTATTTTTTAAAACTAGGCCACAATAACCATGGGCTAATATTTAGTGTAGTGACACTGGGCCTCCTACGGGCCGTAGAAACAGTGGGCCTTCTACGGGCCGTAGAAACAATGGGCCTTCTACGGGCCGTACAAACAATGGGCCTTTTACGGGCCGTATCATCAATGGGCCTTATACGGGCAGTATGATCGATTGGCCAAACATGGGCCAATAACAGGCCACATTACGGCCGTAAACGGGCTAGAGTTGGAATCGTCCGTTCATGGGCCGACCATAACGGGCCATCGTTAATAGGACGTATTTCATGACGCTATGAAAATGGCCCAACGTGTTAACGGACCACAAACGGGCCGACTGTAACCATGGGCTGAATTTGGCCCATAAGCAGAAAATGACAGTAACGGGCCGTAAGTAAACGAATGGTGGAAATGAGCCCAAGAATAAATGGGCTCTGAGTAGGCCGAAAGATAACATGGACTGGAAACGGCCCAACAGAATAACGGGCCCTTAATGGGTATAAAGTGATACACTATTCATTACGGGCCAGTTTCACCACGGGCCGTTAATGGGCGTAAAGTAATACACTGTTCATTATGGGCCAGTTTCACCACGGGCCGTTAATAGGCCAAGAGTTACATAGGGCCTCATATGGGCCGAAGGACGTCATGGGCCATACATGGGCTAGAAGTGAAAACGGGCTGGAATCATATTGGGTGGCCCAGATGATGATACTGGGCCTAATTAGGACAGGGCGTAACGGGCCTTGGGTTAGCGGGCTGTAAATGGGCTATATGTGAACATGCCATTAACAGGCTTTACATGGGCCATCCCGCCACCTTTTGACCAAGTCAAATGGGCCGGCCTTTTCACAGGAATGGGCCTCTGTTTGGCCGTGCCACGTGTCGACGTATCATAGGCGCCTTCTGTCCAATGAGTGGATGACATCTGTCCCAACGGTGAGCCGACACGTATTTCCTCCAGCCAAAGATGATTTTACACGGGGAAAATCCCCATTGGTCGGGGCTGTTAAGGGGTTATCGGATCCAAAATCCGACCCGATAGCTTAACGGCGTTCGGTTATGGTGGATGCCACGTGTCGGTCACCCTTGACGAAAGCACTTCTGTGACGCGCGATTTATCGTCATGGAAGTGAACACTTCCGTGATGATAGTTTTGGTAATGTCATGGAACACTTCTACGACAGCACAGGTAAGACTATCTTGATTCTATCATAAAATCGTCATGGATGTACATGCATGACAAAAAACGCGACCTACTATGACAAACACGTATCATCACGGAAGTGTATTCTTTTGTAGTGGTTGTTATTGCTTTCTTCATGACTTATACAAGTTCCTATGACTATGAGATTATGCAACTCCCGTTTACCGAAGGAACGATTTGTGTGCTACCAAACGTCACAACGTAATTGGGTGATTATAAAGGTGCTCTACAGGTGTCTCAGAAGGTACTTGTTGGGTTGGCGTATTTTGAGATTAGGATTTGTCACTCCGATTGCCGGAGAGGTATCTCTGGGCCCTCTCGGTAATGCACATCACTATAAGCCTTGCAAGCAATGTGACTAATGAGTTAGTTGCGAGATAATGTATTACATAACGAGTAAAGAGACTTTCTGGTAACGAGATTGAACTAGGTATTGAGATACCGAAGATCGAATCTCGGGCAAGTAACATACCGATGATAAAGGGAACAACGTATGTTGTTATGCGGTTTGACCGATAAAGATCTTCGTAGAATATGTGGGAACCAATATGAGCATCCAGGTTCTGCTATTGGTTATTGATACGTCCATTTTGCATCATGCTTTTATAGTAATATTTATTGCATTATGGGCTGTTATTACACATTATGTCACAATACTTATGGCTAATCTCTCTTATTTTGCAAGGTTTATCATGAAGAGGGAGAATGCCGGCAGCTGGGATTCTGGATGGAAAAGGAGCAAATATCGGAAACCTATTCTGCACAGCTCCAAAAGTCCCACCACTCCACGAAAGTCATTTCTGGATTTAATAAGAATTATTGGGCAAAGAAAGTACCTGAGGGGGCCCACACCCTGGCCAGGAGGGTGGGGGGCTCGCCCCCCCCTTACTAGGCGCGCCCCTGTCTCTTGGGCCCCCTGGTGGCCCTCCGGTGCCCATCTTCTGCTATATGAAGTTTCTCGTCCTGAAAAAATCATAAGCAAGCTCACGAGACGAAACTCCGCCGCCACGAGGCGGAACCTTGGCGGAACCAATCTAGGGCTCCGGCGGAGCTGTTCTGCCGGGGAAACTTCCCTCCGAGAGGGGGAAATCATCACCATCATCATCACCAACGATCCTCTCATCGGGAGGGGGTCAATCTCCATCAACATCTTCACCAGCACCATCTCCTCTCCAAACCATAGTTCATCTCTTGTATCCAATCTTGTATCAAAACCACAAATTGGTACCTGTGGGTTGCTAGTAGTGTTGATTACTCCTTGTAGTTGATGCTAATTGGTTTACTTGGTGGAAGATCATATGTTCAGATCCTTTATGCATATTAATACTCCTATGATTATGAACATGAATATGCTTTGTGAGTAGTTCCGTTTGTTCCTGAGGACATGGGTGAAGTCTTGCTATTAGTAGTCATGTGAATTTGGTATTCGTTCGATATTTTGATGAGATGTATGTTGTCTCTCCTCTAGTGGTGTTATGTGAACGTAGACTACATGACACTTCACCATTATTTGGGCCTAGAGGAAGGCATTGGGAAGTAATAAGTAGATGATGGGTTGCTACAGTGACAGAAGCTTAAACCCTAGTTTATGCGTTGCTTCGTAAGGGGTTGATTTGGATCCATATGTTTCATGCTATGATTAGGTTTACCTTAATACTTCTTTTGTAGTTGCGGATACTTGCAATAGGGGTTAATCATAAGTGGGATGCTTGTCCAAGTAAGGGCAGTACCCAAGCACCGGTCCACACACATATCAAATTATCAAAGTACCGAATGCAAATCATATGAGCGTGATGAAACTAGCTTGACGATAATTCCCATGTGTCCTCGGGAGCGCTTTTCTTATCATAAGAAATTGTCTACGCTTGTCCTTTGCTACAAAAAGGATTGGCCCACCTTGCTGCATCTTATTTACTTTCATTGCTTGTTACTCGTTACAAATTATCTTATCACAAAACTATCTGTTACCTACAATTTTAGTGCTTGCAGAGAAAACCTTACTGAAAACCGCTTGCCATTTCATTCTGCTCCTCGTTGGGTTCGACACTCTTATCGAAAGGACTACGATAGATCCCCTATACTTGTGGGTCATCAAGACTCTTTTCTGGCGCCATTGCCGGGGAGTGAAGCGCCTTTGGTGAGTGGAACTTGGTAAGGAAACATTTATATAGTGTGCTGAAATTTTCTGTCACTTGTTACTATGGAAACTAATCCTTTGAGGGGCTTGTTCAGGGTATCTTCGCCTCGACCAGTAGAGCAAAGAGTTGATCCTCAACCTACTGAAAATGTTTACTTTGAAATTCCTTCGGGTATGATAGAGAAACTGCTAGCTAATCCCTTTGCAGGAGATGGAACATTGCATCCCAATTTACACCTTATCTTTGTGGATGAAGTTTGTGGATTATTTAAGCTTGCAGGTATTCCCGATGATGTTGTCAAGAGGAAGGTTTTCCATTTATCTTTGAAGGGAGACCCATTGACATGATATAGGCTATGTGATGATCCGGATCTTGGAACTATAAAATATTGAAGTTGGAATTTCACCAGAAGTTCTATCCTATGCATCTTGTTCATCGTGATCGTAATTACATATATAATTTCTGGCCTCGCAAAGCAGAAAGCATCGCTCAAGCTTGGGGGAGGCTTAAGTCAATGTTATATTCATGCCCCAATCATGAGATCTCAAGAGAAATGTCTATTCAAAAATGTTATGATCGGCTTTCTCTCAATGATCGCACCATGCTCGATAATTCCTGGGCTGGTTCTTATATGCTGAAGACTACTGAATTCAAGTGGGACTTATTGGAAAGAATTAAATGCAACTCTGAAGATTGGGTTTCCAACGACGGTAAGGAGTCAGGTATAACACCTAAGTTTGATTGTGTTAAATCTTTTATGGATACCGATGCTTTTCCTGGATTTAGCGCTAAATATGGACTTGACTCTGAGATAGTAGCTTCTTTTTGTGAATCTTTTGCTGCTCATGTTGATGTCCCTAAGGAGAAGTGGTTTAAATATAATCCTCCCATTGAAGTAAAGGTAGTTGCACCTATTATAGTTGAAGAAAAGACTATCACTTATAATGATCCTATTGTTCCTACTACTTATGTTGAGAAACCACCTTTTCCTGTTAGAATGAAGAATCATGCTAAAGCTTCAACTGTTGTTCGTAAGAGTAATACTAGAACCTATACACCTCCTGAGAAAATTAAAGTTGAACCTAGTATTGATATGGTCAAAGATCTCTTGGATGATAATATAGATGGGCATGTTATTTATTTCTGTGGTGAAACTGCCAATATTGCTAAACCAGATGCGAAGATACATATACCTGTTGTAGGCATGCCTGTTATTTCTGTTAAAATAGGAGATCATTGTTACATGGCTTATGTGATATGGGTGCTAGTGCTAGTGCAATACCTATTTCCTTATACCAAGAAATTATGCATGATATTGCACCCGCTGAGTTAGAAGGTATTGATGTTACAATTAAGCTTTGGAATAGAGATACTATTTCATCAGTTGGGATTGTTAGAGATGTTGAAGTCTTGCGTGGGAAAGTTAAATATCCTGCTGATTTTCTTGTTCTTGGTTCCCCACAAGATGACTTTTGTCCCATTATATTTGGTAGACCCTTCTTGAATACTGTTAATGCTAAGATTTTTTTTTGACTGTGAACTGTAGGGTAAAACCCCCACAGCATATCAAAACTTTATTAAAGCCAGACAACAGTTACAACAGCATGATTACAAGATGTAACCGAAAGGAGAGGAGAAAAACAAAATAAAATAAAGAAAAGGCTAAAACTTAAGGAGGAAAGAAAGAAATCCACTTGAGTAAGTCATCCTTGCATCCAGATTTGATTCGATGCTGCATCAGAGTAATGTCATGCTTGAAAGCTCCCCTCCATTTGCTGAAACTTGCCCTCTCACCTCTGAACACTTTGGCGTTTCTGATGATCCAAATATTCCAGCAGGCAATAAAAACAACTTCAGTAAAAAAGGGCTTATCAAAACTTCTCCTTGCCTGGATGACTAGGTCAGATATTGAAGTTCCAGCCGACCAGTCAATCTGCAAATAATTCCAAACTCTGACACTGAAATTGCAGTTGAAGAATAGATGGTCTCTGGTTTCTCTCACTTGAAGGGGGCATAGCCTACAAGTAACACCATCATCCATGTGCGGTGCCTTACATCAACCATATCTTTAGTATTTAGTCTATCCATGATGAGCATCCATGCAAAAACCTTGATCTTGATAGTGCAAGAGGATTTCCAGATCCAGCACAGCAAGTGGTTGAAAGTTTCATTCTGAAAAACATGACCATAGAATAACTTGGGTTTGTAAACCTTTGAAGAGCCCTGCCAGAACCATAGATCCTTACAAGCGTCATCTCTTGTATGGGAGACCAACATATTTCGTATCAAGTTTAACTCATCAAAAGCTTGAGCAGACAAAGGTAGGTGAAAGTGTTGGTACAAGTCTATTGAATTGAAGATGTCCTTAACAGAAATCCATGGATCCTTGGCAAAAGAGAATAATCCTGGGAATCTAGACTGCAAGCTACAAACTTCATTGCCAAGATTCCAGTTATCAGACCAAAAGAGGGCAGTGTCCCCAGCATTGACCTGCACCCAGGAGCAGTCCCTAAAATTCTGCAAGACCTTGCAAATATTCTTCCACCAAAAAGAGCCACAAGAAGTTGTTCCCTGGGGCATGCCCTCATGATAATATGAGTCCCAAATTAAGGACACCCAAGGTAGGTCTTTCCTGTTAATGCTAAGATTGATTGCAAAAAGGATGTTGTTACGATTGGCTTGGATGAGATGACTCATGAGTTTAATTTTGCTAAATTTCATAGACAACCCTGTGATAAAGATTTGCCTAGTAAACATGAAATAATTGGTCTTGCTTCTATTGCCGTACCTCCTACTGATCCGTTAGAACAATATTTGCTAGACCATGAAAATGATATGTTTATGAATGAAAGAAGGGAAATAGATGAAGTATTCCTTCAACAGGTTTCTATTTTGAAACACGATTGGCCTGTTGAAATCCTAGGGGATCCTCCTCCAACCAAGGGTGATCCCGTGTTTGAGCTAAAACCATTACCTTATAATCTTGAATATGCTTATCTTGATGAAAAGAAGATATATCCTGTTATTATTAGTGCTAACCTTTCAGAACAAGAAGAAGAAAGATTATTGAAAACTCTGAAGAATCACCGTGCTGCCATTGGATATACTCTGGATGATCTTAAGGGCATTAGTCCCACTCTATGCCAACACAAAATTAAAGTGGAGAAAGATGCCAAACCAGTTAGAGATCATCAACGATGATTAAATCCTAAGCTGAAAGAAGTGATAAGAAAGGAGATACTAAAGCTCCTTGAGGCAGGTATAATTTATCCCGTTGCTGATAGTGAATGGGTAAGCCCTGTCCATTGTGTCCCTAAAAAGGGAGGTATTACTGTTGTTCCTAATGATAAAGATGAATTGATTATGCCAAGAATTATTATAGGTTATAGGATGGTAATTGATTTCCGTAAGTTAAATAAAGCTACTAAGAAAGATCATTACCTTTTACCTTTTATTGATCAAATGCTAGAAAGACTATCCAAACATACGCATTTCTGCTTTCTAGATGGTTATTCTGGTTTCTCTCAAATACCTGTGTCAGCGGAGGATCAATCAAAAACTACTTTCACTTGCCGTTTCGGTACCTTTGCTTATA
The DNA here is from genome assembly GCA_021605205.1 of Aegilops longissima. Lineage (NCBI taxonomy): Eukaryota > Viridiplantae > Streptophyta > Magnoliopsida > Poales > Poaceae > Aegilops > Aegilops longissima. Next base: position 35,617,638 of record CM038678.1, on the reverse strand, counting down.
GATGTATGCCTTTTGGTTTATGTAATGCACCTGCTACCTTTCAAAGATGCATCATGGCTATATTCTCTGACTTTTGTGAAAAGATTTCTGAGGTATTCATGGATGACTTCTCCGTCTATGGATCCTCTTTTGATGATTGCTTGAGCAACCTTGATCGAGTTTTGCAGAGATGTGAAGATACTAGTCTCGTCCTGAATTTGGAAAAGTGTCACCTTATGGTTAATGAAGGCATTGTCTTGGGGCATAAAATTTCTAAAAGAGGTATTGAAGTTGATAAAGCTAAAGTTTATGCTATTGAAAGATGCCATGTCCCAAGGACATTAAAGGTATAAGAAGTTTCCTTGGTCATGACAGTTGTTATAGGAGGTTCATTAAGGACTTTCCTAAAATCTCTAGGCCTCTGACTAATTTATTGCAAAAAGATATTCATTTTGTCTTTGATGATGATTGTGAAGAATCATTTGAAATACTTAAGAAAGCTTTGATCACTGCACCTATTGTTCAACCACCTGATTGGAATTTACCCTTTGAAATTATGTGTGATGCTAGTGATTATGCTGTAGGTGCTGTTCTAGGGTAGAGAGTTGATAAGAAATTAAATGTTATTCAATATGCTAGTAAGACTCTTGATACTGCCCAGAGAAATTATGCTACTACTGAAAAAGAATTCTTGGCAGTTGTATTTGCTTGTGATAAGTTCAGACCTTACATTGTTGATTCCAAAGTTACTATTCACACTGATCATGCTGCTATTAAATATATTATGGAAAAGAAAGATGCTAAACCTAGACTTAATAGATGGGTTCTCTTGCTTCAAGAATTTGATTTGCATATTATTGATAGAAAGGGAGCTGAGAACCCCGTTGCAGACAACTTGTCTAGGCTAGAGAATGTTCTTGATGACCCACTACCTATTGATGATAGCTTTATTGATGAACAATTAGCGGTCATTAATGCTTCTCGTACTGCTCCATGGTATGCTGATTATGCTAATTACATTGTTGCTAAATTTATACCACCTAGTTTCACATACCAGCAAAAGAAAAAGTTCTTTTATGATATAAGACATTACTTCTGGGATGACCCACACCTTTATAAAGAAGGAGTAGATGGTGTAATTAAACATTGTGTACCTGAGCATGAACAGGAACAGATCCTACGCAAGTGTCACTCCGAACCATTTGGAGGACACCACGCTGGAGACAGAACTTCACATAAGGTATTGCAATCCGGTTTTTATTGGCCTACTCTCTTCAAAGATGCTTGTAAGTTTGTCTTGTCTTGTGATGAATGTCAAAGAATTGGTAATATTAGTAGACGTCAAGAAATGCCTATGAATTATTCTCTTGTTATTGAACCATTTGATGTTTGGGGCTTTGATTATATGGGACCTTTTCCTGCCTCTAATAGGTATACACATATTTTAGTTGATGTTGATTACGTTACTAAGTGGGTAGAGGCTATTCCAACTAGTAGTGCTGATCATAACACCTCTATTAAGATGCTTAAAGAAGTTATTTTTCCGAGGTTTGGAGTCCCTAGATATCTCATGGCTGATGGTGGTTCACATTTTATTCATGGTGCTTTCCGTAAAATGCTTGCTAAGTATGATGTTAATCATAGAATTGCATCTCCTTATCGCCCACAGTCTAGTGGTCAAGTAGAATTGAGCAATAGAGAGCTCAAATTAATTTCGCAAAAGACTGTTAATAGATCTAGAAATAATTGGTCCAAGAAACTTGATGATGCATTATGGGCCTATAGAACTGCATATAAAAATCCTATGGGTATGTCTCCGTATAAGATGGTTTATGGAAAGGCATGTCACTTACCTCTTGAACTTGAACATAAAGCATATTGGGCTATTAAAGAGCTCAACTATGACTTCAAACTTGCCGGTGAGAAGAGGTTATTTGATATTAGCTCACTTGATGAATGGAGAACCCAAGCCTATGAGAATGCCAAGTTGTTTAAAGAAAAAGTTAAAAGATGGCATGACAAAAGAATACAAAAGAGAGAATTTAACGTAGGTGATTATGTGTTGCCATTCAACTCTCGTTTAAGATTTTTTGCAGGAAAACTTCTCTCTAAATGGGAAGGTCCTTACGTTATCGAGGAAGTCTATCGTTCTGGTGCCATAAAAATCAACAACTTCGAAGGCACAAGTCCGAGGGTGGTTAACGGTCAAAGAATCAAACATTATATATAAGGTAACCCTATTAATCTTGAAACTAATATTATTGACTCCAAAAAGGAATAGGTATGTGGTACGGTAAGTAAACCGACTCCAAAACAATTCTAATGTCAATTTTCCTCTGTTTTGGAATATTTAAAAATTTATGGAAGAAAGAAGTAACCCGGGAAGGACACGAGGCCTCTACGAGGGTGGAGGGCACGCCCACCCCTACTGGGGGCGCCCCCCTGTCTCGTGGACACCTCGTGTGCCTCCCGGACTCCGTTTTATTGCACGTTACGTATTATGGTCGGTAAAAATTCATTATATAATCTCCCAAAAGTTTTGACTACCGTATCACGCAAAAATCCTCTGTTTTTGTTTCGAGTTGTTCCTGTTGTAGATTTAGAGCAAGATGTCTTCTCAAGAGTCAGTCGGGGAGAGTCGGGTATCTCACCTGACACTAAGTCCAGGAGCAAATAGCGATGCTTATCACTTTGGACCACCAACGGAGGATGAGATGGAGGCCAACTTGAAAAGGATCAAGAAGGCCATGGAGGATCAAGCTCCGGTGGAGAAACAAGAAAACATCCCTCAACCTCTTCCTAACCTCTTTACCCCGACTGAGATTGAAGCTTTCAAGATGATTGATTTAGCTCGCATACAAAACAAGTATCTCACATAGGAAAATATTTTGTTGAAGGATCATACCGCCAGACTTAAGGGCATTATCCGCAAGTTGGAGGAGCTTTTACGCTCGATGTGCGATTATCCACCGTTGTCATCACCGCCTTCACCACCCCCGAGGACATAATCACATGGGTATGGGCACTCCCTTTGGCAACTGCCAAGCTTGGGGGAGGTGCCCCGGTATGGTATCACCATCACACTCCTATCTTTACTATTTACTTAGTTCGACCCTTTTAGTAATATCTTGATCTAGTATAATAAAGTTTTGGTATGAATTAGTTTTGAGTTTTGCTTTGTAATCCCCTTATGTAATCGAGTCTGTGAGCTATCTATAATAAAGAGTAGTGTTGAGTCAAGGGCTTTGCTATTCTACTTTGATCTTGAGGAAATAAAAAGAATAAAAAGAATAAAAGAGTTCATATTGATCTTTTGGATAGTAATGACTTCACATATAAAAAGTATGAGGCTTAAAAGTTGTTGAGAGTTGGCAAACGTAGTTTTGGTCATCGTTGCAATTAATAGGAAGTAATAAGGAAAGAGAGGTTGTCGCATATAAATATACTATCTTGGACATCTTTTATAATTGTGGGCACTCATTAAAGTATGACATGCTAAAGAGTTTTTTTTTGACCTGAAACTGTAGGGCTTTGGCCCCACAGCAATTTTATTACTCCAAACAAAATACATATGTTCAGTAATTTACAAGGTCAGGGAGACCCAAAAAGAGAAAAGGCAAGGTGAAAAAACTAACCTCAAGGAGGCAAAAAAGAGATCCATCTAATCAGATCATCTTTGAATTTAGGTTTAATCCTATGAACTAAAAGGGAAACATCCAAGATAAAAGAAGCTCTCCACCTACGAAAAGATGGTTTGATATTCCTGAAAACCCTGTCATTCCTAACATTCCAGATATTCCAGCAGGCTAGAAAAACAACTTTAGAGAAAAAAGGCCGTGCAAAAGCCCTTCTAGCATGGATAGCAATGTCAGTCATTTCATCTCCAGCAGGCCAGCTGATTTGAAGGTAGTTCCAGACTCTGCAACTAAAGTTACACTGGAAGAATAGATGATCCCTGTCCTCCTTGGTGTGCGTGGGACACAACACACACAAATTTGAGTCAGATACATTACTGATGCCTTCTCTCCAAAGATATCTTGAGTGTTCAACCGATCCATGATCAACATCCAAGCAAAGAACTTAATCCTCAAGGTGCAACAACTAGCCCAGATCCAGGACAATATTGGGTTTGACACAATGTGCTTATGCAAGAAGGTATAATATTTCTTGGCAGAGTAATCCTTTCCACCCTCTTTCTAGACCCAAACATCATTTAACTGGTGATCAACATTTGAATTTCCAAGCAAGGATTGCAATGACTGCAATTCACCAAAAGCTCTCTCAGAGAGTGGTAAATGAAATAAGGGAGATAGCTCAGTCATGTCAAAAACCTCAGCAGCAGAAATAAGAGGGTCAATGACAAAGGAGAATAGTCTTGCAAATCTTTGATCAAGTGGTATACTGGAATCACCCAAAGACCAAGAATCAGACCAAAATAGAACTGTGTCACCCCTATAAACATGCACAGCACAGACCATCCTGAATTTATCCATTAACTTGCAAATATCCCTCCACCAGAAGGAACCACAACTGGTTGTAGCATGGGGGACTCGACCATGATAGTAAGTATTCCAAATCAAATGCACCCAGGGAACATCAACTTTATTGTAGAACTTACTAACATGTTTGAGAAGTAGGGCTTCATTCTGCAGCCTCAAATTCAAAATACCCAGCCCACCTTTATTTTTTGGTCTGCAGACCAAGCTCCAAGCAGCCAAGGACTGACCGGACTCCTGCCCATACTTTCTCCAAAGGCACTGCCTCTGGATTCTCTCCAGTTGCTTTAAAATACCAGGAGGCAGGTCCAAACTACAGAGGAAAAAATAGGAACCGAGGAGAGAGCGGAGATCAAGTACTGTAGTCTTCCACCATGAGCAAGGAAGGAGGAGCTTACAGAAAGTTTCCTCTCCATACTATCCACCAAAGGCATTAAGTCCAGAATCTTGGGTTTGTTGATTCCCACAGGAAGCCCAAGATAGGTAAAAGGCAGAGAGCCAACCACACAACCAAAGACTGAAGCCAGCCTAGCTATCTCCACTGAATCAACATTGATAGGAAGCATAGAAGACTTATGATAGTTGACATGCAGCCCAGTCGACTTGGAGAACAGAAGTAACATTTCCTTCAGAGCCACCAATTGCGGATCCACAGCAGGCAAGATAATTAAGGTGTCATCAGCATACTGAATAATGGGGTAGTCCCTGTCATGACAGGGAATTGGAAGTTCCAACAGTCCCTTCTGAAACATATCATTAACAACTGATTGTAACAAATCAGCAGCAATTGCAAACAGGAGTGGAGAGAGAGGATCACCCTGTCTAACACCTTTCTTGCAGGTGAATTGCTTACCAGGTACTCCATTAAGCAAAACAGAAGAAGTACCAGAAGCAAGAAACTGCTTAACCCAGGAAATCCATTTGTCATTGAAACCCTTGTGCCTCAGAATCTAGAAGATAGCCTCATGCTCAATTGAATCAAAAGCTTTCTCAAAGTCTAGCTTAAGGATGACAATAGGCCTTTTAGACTGGTGGCACTGATGCAAGTATTCAAGTGTCCAAGCCACACAGTCCTGGATAGTTCTTGACTTTATAAAACCATATTGGTTTTTATGCAAACATCTCATGATATCCAACTGAAGTCTGTTTGCAGCCATTTTTGAAAGAAACTTAACACCCATACCAGTAAGAGAGATTGGTCGAAAGTCATTGACAGATTCAGGAGACCTCTTGTTTGGAACCAGAGTGATGTATGAATAGTTGATATTTTCAAGATTAGCAGACCCATCATGAAAAGCAGCAGCCAAAGCATAGAAATCCTTGTTGATTATATGCCAACATTTTTTGAAAAATAAGCCATTAAATCCATCAGGGCCAGGTGACTTATCAATAGGCATGTTCTTAACAGTGTTATCCATCTCCTCCTTGGAGAAAACTTTAGTCAAGGAATCCAAACCCTCCACCCTATCCAAAATAGAGGAAAGATCAAAACACATTTCAATCCCATGACTAGTGCCCATTCTGTTCTTGAAATTAAGCCATAGAGCAGCAGCCATTTGTTCATGTTCAGACACCAAAGAGCCATCCTCCAGCCTTAAGGAAGAAATGGAGTTATGCCTATATCTTTCAGAAGCCAAGGCATGAAAAATTTTAGTGTTCTCCTCCCCCACTTTAATGGACCTAATAGTACATCTTTTTCTCCAATATAGATACTGTAGGTGTAGGAGATGTTCCAGATGCAACTTAACAAGATTTCTGAAGTTGAATTCATGCCTGAATAGGGGCCTCAACTCCTCCAAACAATCCAAAATGAGAACCACTCTGTTGCATTTAGCAATTAAGACCTTCATTTTGGAAACATTCATGTGCCAACTCTTGAGATCTCTCCTCAGGGATTTGAACTTAGCATCAATAACTGCAGTAATGTGTGCTTTGTTTATAGTAGAAGACCAAGAGGCGGACACACAATCAAGAAAACCCTGCAGCTCCACCCAATAGTCCTCAAAACGAAAGATGTTACATTTGGGAATAGAGGTGTTGATTGCCACCACACAAGGCACATGATCTGAAGCAGTCCTTGCAAGTGGCAACACCTGAGTGGAAGGGTAACAGGAGATCCAATTCGCAGAGGTAAAAAACCAATCTAGCTGCTCAAGGAGAGGATTATCTTGCATATTCGACCAAGTAAAAGATCTACCCTTAATAGGTAACTCAAGCAGACCGAGATGCCCAATAATCTCATTAAAGATAAAAATATCATTAGCATCACCCCCAGGCAGATTTCTATTCTCCGTTGATCTAATAAAATTAAAATCCCCCAGTACCAGCCAATTAGCAGAGTCAGGAATGGAAAGATGGTATAGCCAGTCGACAAAGTCATCTCTAGCTTGGCCTCTGCATGGCCCATAGACATTGACCAACGTCCAAATTTCATTATTATGTTTGGAAGTGAATTGGACAATAATACCAAAATGCTTCATCTCCAGTAACCGACCGGAGAGAACAGAGAATTCCACAGCACAACAATGCCACCCGAGGCCCCAACCAAGGACTGAAGCGAACGAGTCAAACCGTGCAGGGCAAAATTTTGAGACGGTCATGGAATCAATACACTCCATTTTCGTTTCTTGTAGACCTACCACTGACGCCATGCTTTCCTCCACCTTATTACGAACAGCAAGTTGGCGATCATCAGAATTAAGACCTCTAACATTCCAACACATTACGTGCCAACTTCTAGTAGATCGAGAATCCATAAAATACATTGTTTACAGATTTTAGAGGCATTCCCGCGTAGCAGGTAGCACAGACCACAATTCAAACCAGCTACATAGCCGAATAAAGAACACATGCGTTGACAACATTCATCAACAACTCCCCAACAAAAGAGACTTAAAATAAACCTATGATAAATAGTCTGGTTATGGGTCGACCACACCCCGCAATCATAACCCAGACTAAACATCTGACGAATTGCCCTTAGCAGAGGATGGATCCGCCATAAGCGCATCTGCAGTAAGCTTGTCAGCAGCAATGCCCAGGTCAGCTCCAATTTGCTGAATGTGAGTAATTGGCGTTGGAGGAGGCAGTGGAGTCGACCTTGGAACATGATCATCATCCGCAAATGGTTTTGGGCGAGGCTTCTTCTTCTTGGGCTCCGACATTGGCAGGACTTGCAGCACATGCTTAAAACCATCCCTCTTTATAGAGCTACGAGTGCAACGGCGCAGTTCAGAGTCGACAATGGGTGCACGATCACGTTTGTTCACTCGCTTCGTCTTTGGGGCAGGAGCAGAGAAAGAGAACTGCTCTTCAGCAGCAGTAAGAGGCTGCAATCCAAGGCCTGGCTCCAACTCCTGAGAACTGTCAGCTAACGAATCACAAGCAGGCCCACTGGGGGGGTGAAGCAACAGACAGTGGGACAACAAAGTCAGCAGAATCAACAGGAACTAATTCCGAAACCCAGCGAACCTTCTCAAATGCCAGCGACCAAGATCTTTTCGAGAGAATCAGAGGCTGAAACGAATCCTGAAAAACTTGCTTAGGAACATTCAAAGTAGAGCAACGACCCAAAAGGGTATCAAAGTTCCTTTTCCATGACATGTCCGGCGGCAAAGGAGGACCGTACACCACATTCATACGACCAGCAAAAGGATCCTGCCGGGCCACTATAGGCTGATATGGCACTATGGCCCAAGCATCAGGGTCAGCAGGCAGAACAACATTCTGAATGGCATTACCCAACAGGGCTTCAGGGGGCTGCAAATCATTACCAGGATGAGCCTCCAATCCTGGCACCAAATTCCCAGCCTCGAACGGAGCAATCACTGGGTGCAACGGATCAGGCTCAGCAACCACAACAGGCGGATGATTCTCAACTTCAACAGCATCCAAATGCACGATCACAGGCGGAGCACGCGGAATTGAACTGTCAGACTGATTAACAGAGCCTGAAAAATCTTGCTGGTTTATGACAATGGACTCCTGATCAGGGACTTCTGCAATTACTGGATCATCTACTGGAGGTTGCGCAACGTCATCCCAATCCCATCCTCCGCCTTGATTCACATCCACAGGGGGGGGGGCGGCGGGGGCACATCATTCCACCCAAGCGTGGGGTAAGGCGGTAGAGCAAAAATATTGTCCTCATGGATCAAGTGCCCGGGCAAAGGGTGAGGATTTCCATCGATGGGCATGGGGTCTTCATCTTGCGGCATTTGCTCCGCAAAATTGGCACCAAGAATATAGCACGGCGCAGTCCAAGAAACTTTTGCGCCTCCCCAATCCGCATAGTCCGAAACACCACATCCCTGGGAACTAGAATGTCTTCAGGAAAAGAAGCAAAGACTATCGATCTTACAAGATATGGGTCATCACTAATCCAATGATGGAATTTTCCAAAAGTATTAATCGCAGCCCTTAAGTTCTCCTCATTACGCAGATCAAGAGGGACACCCAGAAACATTAAGCAGCCCTGACGAAAACCTTGAACCCCACGAAAACCCTCACCATGGTCGTGTCTCATGAAACGGACAAAACGATCCTGCCCAAGATCTTGAGGAGGCATCTGAACCAAAGCAAAACTCTCGCCACATCTCGACCTCAAATAAACCCACACCGAAATCCAAGGCTGGGCGGAAGCGAACATGAAAACCCATGTGGTTGACGAGCTCAACCACCAGCTCACGTACCTAACCCATCTGATCCAGAGGCGGAGCCGGCATGACCTCCGCAATCAAAAAGCGTTCGTGAGAACGAACTATGGGCGACGACGGCGAGACGAAGGTCCGTGGAAGACGATTAGCCCCTCCATCTATGATGTGATGCCCCACCGGCACATAGCGCATCGGATCAATGGCAAAGTTGGCCATGGGTGGGGGGGAAGAGGGAAGCGGGGGCGTTGGCGGTGGAGAGGCAGCCGGTGTGCGTGGAGCGTAGGTCACCGGAGGTAATGGTGATGTGATGGGGCAGGACAGCAAGGGTGGCGGCAGCGCGTGCTTCCCAATGCATGAGGGAGAGACCGACCTATCCGAGATATCGGGACGCTTCCGTTTCCAACATAATCCTTTTTCTATCGCAATAAAATCGCAGTCCCTCCTAGAATGACCAGGATCCCCACAGGCCAAACATCCAACGGAGACCGAGCAGCTGACAGACAGGTGGCCCCCCACAGAGCAGCGAGAACACGTAAGCACTTGGTCCACCATGTCATTGACCATGTTCTCAAAAGCATCATTGGCCTCTTGAGTGGAAGGAATTTCCAGCGTACCAGGGCTAGCAGGCCCAACAGGTGTAAGATTAAAAAGAGTGGGCTCTGCAACAACTTGGCTGACCATTGGAGGAGAAAAACTGGGCCTGGGGAGGCATGAGGGCGATGGACCAGTGATTACCGAGTCCGACGAGCCCAACCTGGCTTCGGAGCCCAACATGGCATCATTCAAAACAGAAAGTAACCCGCCCGAAGATCTCGCCGTAGATGGAGCTTGTGGTTCCGAAAGAGACGATCGTATGGGAACGACCGTGCCAAAGGTGATCGATGGCGAGGCCACCGTCCACTGAAGCTCCACTGGCGGCGGGGGGTGAATAACCACACGTTCCTTCGTGGGTAAAACATAACCGGAGATATCAGCTAATTCAATGCAATTCTGAGTAGCAGGATAACGATAACCCTTACATGCATCATAAGTCTGAAATGTGGCGAAAGAAAGCCTTTTGCGAGATGAATTACCAGATCTGATCGCAGACTTGACAGGAGGCTTATGCATTGCCATCATACCAAGAATTGCACGCCGTTTGGAGGGGCTGACAAGAATCCACTCCGCGTCACACTCCTTTTTCCAGATCAAAAACTCACGCCACCAATTTGGCCCACCATTACCCCAGAGATGAAAATAACATTTGAATTGGTTGCACGCATAAGAACGCGAATCAACATTATGAAATCCCACTTGCTTGCAAGACACCACAAAAGAGAAAAATTTTGTGTATCCAACCCTAAAAGTGCATGACAACCTCTGCTTTCCTCTGTGAAGGGCCTATCTTTTACTTTATGTCTTTTACCTTACGCAAGAGTCAGGGTGATCTCCACCTTTCCTTTTTCATTTTATCCTTTGGCAAGCATCTCGTGTTGGAAAGATCCTGGTACATATATCCAATTGGATGTTCGTTAGCATGAACTATTATTGTTGACATTACCCTTGACGTAAAACTTTGGGAGGCAACACTATAAGCCCCTATCTTTCTCAGTGTCCGATTAAAACTCCATAACCACAAGTATTGCGTGAGTGTTAGCAATTGTAGAAGACTATATGATAGTTGAGTATGTGGAATTGCTGAAAAGCTCTATTCTTGACTCTTTCTGATGTTATGATAAATTGCAATTGCTTCAATGACTGAGATTATAGTTTGTTAGTTCCCAATGAAGTTTATGTTCCATACTTGACATTGTGAATAGATTGTTACTTGAGCATAAGAAATCATATGACAAAATCTATATATGTCGCTGTTATAAGAATGATCATGATGCCCTCATGTCCGTATTTTATTTTTATCGACACCTCTATCTCTAAACATGTGGACATATTTTTTGATTTCGGCTTCCGCTTGAGGACAAGCGAGGTCTAAGCTTGGGGGAGTTGATACGTCCATTTTGCATCATGCTTTTATATCAATATTTATTGCATTATGGGCTGTTATTACACACTATGTCACAATACTTATGGCTATTCTCTCTTATTTTACAAGGTTTATCATGAAGAGGGAGAATGCTGGCAGCTGGGATTCTGGATGGAAAAGGAGCAAATAATGGAACCTATTCTGCACTGCTCCAAAAGTCCCGCAACTCCACGAAAGTCATTTATGGATTTAATAAGAATCATTGGGCAAATAAAGTACCTGAAGGGGCCCACACCCTGGCCAGGAGGGTGGGCCCCCCCTACTGGGCGCGCCCCTGTCTCCTGGGCCCCCTGGTGGCCCTCCGGTGCCCATCTTCTGCTATATGAAGTCTCTCGTCCTGAAAAAATCATAAGCAAGCTCACGAGACAAACTCCGCCGCCAAGAGGCGGAACCTTGGCGGAACCAATCAAGGGCTCCGGCGGAGCTGTTCTGCGAGGGAAACTTCCCTCCGGGAGGGGGAAATCATCACCAACGATCCTCTCATCGGGAGGGGGTCAATTTCCATCAACATCTTCACCAACATCATCTCCTCTCCAAACCCTAGTTCATCTCTTGTATCCAATCTTGTATCAAAACCACAAATTGGTACCTGTGGGTTGCTAGTAGTGTTGATTACTCCTTGTAGTTGATGCTAATTGGTTTACTTGGTGGAAGATCATATGTTCAGATCCTTTATGCATATTAATACTCCTCTGATTATGAACATGAATATGCTTTGTGAGTAGTTCCGTTTGTTCCTGAGGACATGGGTGAAGTCTTGCTATTAGTAGTCATGTGAATTTGGTATTCGTTCGATATTTCGATGAGATGTATGTTGTCTCTCCTCTAGTGGTGTTATGTGAACGTCGACTACATGACACTTCGCCATTATCTGGGCCTAGAGGAAGGCATTGGGAAGTAATAAGTAGATGATGGTTTGCTAGAGTGACAGAAGCTTAAACCCTAGTTTATGCGTTGCTTCGTAAGGGGCTGATTTGCATCCATATGTTTCATGCTATGTTTAGGTTTACCTTAATACTTCTTTTGTAGTTGCGGATGCTTGCAATAGGGGTTAATCATAAGTGGGATGCTTGTCCAAGTAAGGGCAGTACCCAAGCACCGGTCCACCCACATATCAAATTATCAAAGTACCAAACGCGAATCATATGAGCGTGATGAAACTAGCTTGACGATAATTCACATGTGTCACTACTAGGAAAAAGGCTACTAGCAGCGTGGGTAAAATGGCTACTAGCAGCGCGGGTACCCGCGCTACTAATATCGCGCTACAGCTAATAGTTAATAGTAGCGTGGGTTAAACCCGCGCTACTACTAACTTTGTTAGTAGTAGCGTGTGCCACCCATGCTAGTGCTATTACGTACACGCGCTACTACTAATGAAATAGTAGTAGCGTGGGTAAGAAACCAACGCTACTAGTATCCTATATACTAGTAGTGCTCAGTTTCCTCCCCATGCTACTACTAACAATTTAGGAATTAAAAAAATGAAAATTAGATGTAGTATTCATGAATGGTAATATGTCCAATGCAAAACAAACAAATGTCAGTGAACCATTTCAATATTCCATTTAACATGTCACAGAACCATCTCAAGATTCCATTTAACATCTGACACACACAACCATCATCGTAAGATGGGTACCTTCCCTAGTGGTCTACCACCAACCTAAACGGACCACTTCTCTAAATGTATTTACCTTGGCTTGGAGTTCAGACGTTTGTGGAGTCGAATCCTCCCTCCCCCCGACGGTGGCGTCAAGGTCATCCACACCTGGGCGACCTCCGGCTTCGAAATCACCTGGGCGACCTCCGGCGTCGAAATCACCTGGACGATCATCTGTGCGACAAGGAAACCAGCCTTCACGGCGAAGTCCGTCTCCGAGTGGTTGAAGAGCACAACGCCACCGGGCCGTGCTAGTCAACGTCGATCACCTCCGTGCCCACGTCGGGAAAGTGAAAACTTGTTAGTACGCAAATTGCATCAGTTCAACCAAATAGTACTAGCAAACATGCGCGACTAGGGAAAAGAAATTTTCTCGTTCACCTAGTTAGGTATCAACTATTTAAATAAAAAATCAACAACTTCTTCTTTAAATAAAAGCGGTGCTTGGTAACTGCACTTGAAAAGCTTGATAGCATATGAGATTAAGATATATAAATTTGTGTGGTCACGTCCTTGCATGTTGGAAACAATCATTGGTTAAGATTACACTCTTTTGCAGAGGAAAGAACTTTGGGACAATCAACAGCCTTTCACTTGACCTCCCCTAGCTACTTTGGATTCAAAAATGCACTTTTGAGTTAAACACTTAGAGTGGATATTGCTATTTGGATTATATTATAACCATCATCTTTGCCATTGTACATAAGATTTGACAAGTGTCTATAAAATATATTTGACATTTGAATCACTCATCATTGTTTGTTTACTGTACAATTTCTTCTGATAGTTTGGTTGCTCACTTTACTACACTGTTACCCCAACAGTCGAATAAAATCCTGCCTAGTCTGTTTCCCTATTCAAGTAAAATGCTCGTCAAGTTTTACATAGCCTGCTTTGTGATCATACTAATAAATAATTATGTGTTCACTTGCATGGCAAATTACAATTCGTATATGTGATTGTAGCTTCCTTAGAGATTGTATAGTTTCGTTTGTTCATTTTTCCGTGTTATCAAGCTTTTATTTATTTATTTCTTGACCATGCATATGCAAGTAGTACTATGCAAAAAACGACAGATACAGGAAGTAGTGAGACATGTGAGGTACCAATACTGGATACATACGGTAAATGAATGAGTGAGGAGTGATGGTAGTGTGGTACTGACCCAGCAACCAGCTCAAGTAGCTGAGGGAATAGCTCTGATTCTCTGAGCCTGATGATCTCGGAGGTGGTTGTGCACTAGAAGAAATATGTCAACTAGTGACCTTTTGTCAGTGACCCTGGAAGAATTGGTCATAGATCTATGACCATTTGAGACCAATTGGTCAAAATCTGTTCGGGGGGCTCCAAACCCTAAACCATTATGACCATTTTGGTCAGAAAGGTCATAATTTCCTTACACGAAATGGTCACAAAGCAAACAGGGCTGGTTCGCTGCCTTATTTCTAGTTGTTAACGACCAATATATATGGTCATAACCTTGTAGAATGTGGTGGGTTGTGATGACTAGGCGCCATCTCATTAGTTTTGCCTATGTGTCATGTCCATGTGTCAATTTTTGCCCTAGGTTGTGAAGCAACCTATATTTCTGTTATTCCAAAAACTCCAAAAAATTCTCATAAATTGTTTGGATAATATCTTCATCAAATATGTCAAAAACCTTCCTTGCCTAGTTCAAAAATAACTGAACAATATTCATTTTCCAATTCTGTTCAGAGCAGCACTTTGTGAAGGAAGTGTTATTTATATATTCTTGATTTCTCTAAAAATTTGTGAAGACATTCTTCTTAGAATATGATCATCCTCAGCCAAAACTCACGCCCATTGGCCATGTGCATTTCCTGTACCGCTAATCAAACACTTGGCTGCAAATTAATGTTTGAGCATACTTCGGTCTCCTCATGAGAATCTTATGTTATAATTTTCTTCCTAGCACCTACCTGGGGAGTGCCCAACCCACTAGACATGCCTAGGCCGCCCAGAACGCATGGCAACGCCACGGTCACGCCGTGACCACGCGACGGCATGCGAGCGTATGCGCTCTAGAGTTGGGGCCCTCGGCCACCGTCCTAACCTCGATGTCTCGCCATCAAACCATGTATTTATTATTAAATAGATACTTATTTACCTAGAAATGATTTTTGGAAAAAATAAAGAGCAAACTATGGCGCACCTTCAGTTCAAATTTGACCCGCTTCCAACTGAATCGACGGGAATTTGTCTTTTTCACCAGAGGTGGATCAAAACTTTTGACACCCAACCATTTTGTCAATTGTGCATTATATCTGGCCTAGTATTTTATAAAATTTATTAGGTCCAATTTTGCAACAAATATATGGTAGGTCCTTCACAAAAAACTCATTTTGGGTACTCAAAAAAAAATGGAAAATGAATTTTTCATCCAAAGAAAATGAAAAGTTCCTTAGGCAACATTGTTTGTCATTCCAAGATGCACCCTTGTGCACGATATGAGGTCATTTGAACAAACTATGCCATGAATGTGGCCATAAGATTGATCATTTGGCTTGAAAGCCATGAATGTGGCCATAAGATTTTTTTGAATTTTTTATGCCCGTTTCAAAATGCGGTCAAAACGGCGGCACTAGTGCAAAACCGGCTTTAGTGCCAGTTCGTGACGGCCTTTAGTGTCGGTTCGCCAACCGGAACTAAAGAGTGGGGACTAAAGGCCCCCCCCCCCTTTAGTACCGGTTCGTCACGAACCGGTGAGTGCAAACACGTGGCACGAGCCAGGCCCGTGTAAGCGTAGGTCTTTAGTGCTGGTTGGTAACACCAACCGGTACTAAATGTTTGGGTGTTTTTTTTTAATTTTTGCTTTAATTTTGTGTTTTCAATTTGGCTTTATTTTCCATTTAATTCTTTTTTGTTTGCTGGTATTTCACGATAGTACAAATTGTACACGTTATGCATATATATAAATAGATTTTCTCGTACATAGAACCGCATATATATATAAATATAATATCATCTAATGTCTCACAGCCAACACCATTAACTATTCACACATACACATATATATACATATACAAATTCTCCTACATGTTGCCTTGGTGCCTTCGGAGCATGCACGATGACAAGTGGTTCATGGGGGCGGTAGCGGGTAATAGTATTCTCCTTTGGGATCTATGACCTGGTCGGGCAAAAATCCGGCTATTTCCTCTTGAAGTGCTAGTATGTGCTCCTCGGGTAGGAGCTTATCCCGCACCTCTCTGAACTGTTAAGAAGGAGATCAATATGCATGTGTATTAGTTGTGTTACAAGATATCAATAATGGTGTGAATAGAGTTCTGACAACGTACCCATTCCTGTCTTTGAGATCTGCTCCTTTGAGCGCCATCATGCGAATGTTCTATAAGCGTAGAATGCACACAGATCATTCCCGCCGCTTTGCTTGGGGCCTTTACGAGAATGGAATGAATCAGATAATGATTAATCTAGCATGATAATTAATTAATGGTATTGAAATAAGAATTAAAGAGATGGCTAGCTAGCTAGTACTACTTAATTACTTACCCTTGGTCGATTCCAAAACAACTTTTTTGGCCAATTGCTGGCGTCACCTTGATGAACTTTGCCCAAGCCCTGCCATGACAAAGAAAATCAATAAAGGGTTATTAAATAGTTCATATCAGAAATGACGAACTAATAATAGGCGAGATATAGTTAATAATGATTGAAATTACCTATTGACTATCCCTTCATGATGGTGTAGCCTTTATCTTCTTTAAGTAGCGAGTCGAGTACTTATTTGTTGCTTTGTCAACTTTAGTGACTAACAAGATCCAATGGAAACTGCATGCACACACGTTTGCATGTCTTAATTAAGCGAGCATGTGCATAAAATTAATCAACTATATATAAATAAACCGTATACACTTAGTTATTAACATCTAGCTATAGCTAGTAAGCAAAAACAAATTTGTATTAACTCCGTGAAGTTGTAAGGAAGTAGTATATCTTCATTGCTATTGAATCACTTCAAGAACTCTAGCATGCTTTCCTCTACACCTGCTTTAGAAGTTGCAAGATTCAATGTGTACTCATTAATGGTATTTGGGTCAATGAACCCAATGCCATAGCGTCCAGATTTTTTCATTTCATACATCTTCATTCTGCATATAATACCACAGAAAAGAATATATAGTGAGGATAATTACATGTAATGATTGATCAAAAATTACAGAAAGAAATCACTTACAAACAATAGCAACTGACGAGAGATTTGTCGAGTGCGTCTTGATTATATAACTGATATAGTTCTGAATACTCAACGCCTGAGCTTTCTCATGGTAGTAATGCTCCTTCTTGACATTCACCATGAGGGACTCTCGATTGGAAATCTTGGTAATGTTCATGTACCATTGATGCAATTCATACATTCTCATTGGGAGGTTCTTTTGACCTTTTCTGGGTGGACCAAAGGTTTGCCCCGGGCATATTTCCATTTTATTTCCTCCTCTCTAAGTGGAGACATGGGCTCAATTTCGAGGAGTTGTCCAACAGAGATCTTGAGCATTTCAGCCTTCATTATATGCTCATCCGTTATTACCACATCGCCTAGCTGGGGAACTTTAACGGTTTGCCCACAATATTATTGGGCGCGCGGCCTCGTCTGATCGATTGCGCCGCCTGTTCTCCCAGCTGGGGAACGATTTTCCCACATTTTTTGCCTGCTGCTTGTTGGCTCGAGCTCGAGCTCGCTTCCTTCTTTAGCCGTTCTCGATGTAGTTTCCTGATTTGGCGCTCATAGTCCGAGTCAACACGCTTGGGAGCTGGTTCTCTAGCCATATGAATGAAGTGGTCAATTACTTTCTCAGGCACTTTCTCCTTTGGCGGCGATGCTGGTTTCAGTCCAAAATGGGCGTCCACTTGGGCCTGCCCTATGGTTGCGTTTTGCTCCTTCGTCATGTCGTAAGGCCTCTGAGGAAGAGGAGCGAGGCTTGGACCATATTTATATCGCTTGTCTCCGCCTGTACTTCCTGAACTACCTCAAATCGTACCACTACGCACCATAGCTGCGGCATGTCTCTTCTGCGATTGCTGAGACGGCGGAGACGGCTGACGTGGCTGAGTTGGACCAGGAGAAGTGGCCTGACAATGTGCCGGACTTGAAGCATGAGGTGTGGCCTGACACGGTGCCGGACTTGAAACCGGAGAAGTGGCATGACGCTGTGCCGGATTTGAAACCGGAGGAGTCAGCTCACGCACTCGGGGACTTGGAGGAGGTGGCGGACTTTGAGGAGGAGTCGGCACACGCGTTCGTGGACTTGGAGGAGCGGGAGTCTGCTGACTCGGTGGCGGAGTTGGCAGACGACGCGCTGTTGGTGGACTTCGAAAGATGATGCAATCCTTTCTCCATAGGATGATACGATGTATGGCCTCTCCCAGTGTGCGCTCGTCTTCACCTCCAGGAATGTCAAGCTGTAGTCCTGAATATGGGTCCACCACTTCATCAACCATGACACGAGCATAGCCCTCTGGAATCGGGATGCAATGGAAGGTTGCTTCGGGGGTAACTGGAAAAGCAACGCCGTCCGCCACCTTCATGGATATGTTCTTCATTTTGGAGTGTAGCTCACAGTTAGTGTTCTCTATGATGTCATCCACAGGGTATGTATCCAGCAGTGTGTCGCCCGGGGCAGAACCAACGCTGCTTCTCGGCATGGATGGGACGGTGCTATCCAATCTGGATGATCATCCGCTTCTTTGTTGCCGCTCTTTGAGACCCCTTTCCTGGCTAAGTGAGTCGATCTGCTGCTGCTGCTGCTGGAATTTGAGTGCCAGGTCCGCGTGCCTTGCTTCTAGGCCAAGAAGGCGTTCTGCGTCCTGCTTCCTCTGCTCCTCCTCCAGCTTCCTTTTGTTCTCCTCCTCCATCTTCCTTCTTGCATGGGTCCTGTAGTCCTCGTTCCATTCTGAAAAGCCCTCATACCAGGGAATAACGCCCTTGCCTCGTGTTCTTCCCGAGTGTTCAGGATTTCCCAGGGCACGCGTAAGCTCGTCGTTCTCTCTGTTGGGCGTGAACACCCCCTTTCGAGCTTCTTCTATTGCGTCAATTATTTTTTGTTCGTCTCCTTTTAGATTTGCCTTCCGCGAAACTTCGCCTGTCTTCGGGTCCAACGCCCCCCCCCATGCGCATAGAACCAAGTTCTGCACCTGGGGGGCCAGTTCCTAGTAACCGGAGTGACCCCTGCATCCTCCATCTCTTGATCAGACTTATCCCACTTAGGCATTCCCACCGCGTAGCCACCTGGACCCAGCTTATCGAACTGCGTCTTTTTTGTGGCATTTGCCTTGTTTTTCATCGACCGTTCCTTAGATAATTCTGAATCCTTGAAGGTCACGAAATCGTACCAGTGTTCTCTTTGCTTCTCCAGTGTTCCCGTGAAATATGGAGTCTTCCTTTCATTAGCGAGATAGTTGTCCCATACAGTTTTCTTGTGGGTGTTGAATGCAATTGCCATCTTCTTAAGAGCAGCATCCTTGACTTTCTCCACATCTGCTTCAGTGAAATGATCTGGTAGGGTGAAATGTTCCATCAGAGATTTCCAAAGGACTTTTTTGGCTCTGTCATCGACCCAAGTAACACCTGGACGTTTAGTCTTTGGCTCTTTCCATTCTTGAATGGAGATCAGGAGTTTGTCCTTCACAAGAACTCCGCACTGACGAGTCCACTTGTTCGCAATGTTCTTAGGTGTGAGGGGTTCACCACTAGGTTTGATGAATTCGATGTTGTACTTAACACCATCCTTCAATAATCTGCCTGGGCCTCGTTTTGTCCTGCTGTCTGTAGAAGCAGATTTGCTCGATCCAGAGGGCTGAAAGAAGAATGATCCATTCGTTAATATATCTTCAATAAAAAAACATGTGATGATAACCATGATGCCTGCTTATATAAATATACCTCGCCGGTAGTCTTTGTTATTTAAAGATCAGCATTGTCTGTGTCATCACAAACATTGTATGTGTCATCATAATCATAATCATAGTTCATGACTTCATCAGCTCGGTTGTCGAGATCGAATATATTTTCATCACCCTCTCTGGTATTATTCAGATATTGGGAGCCGTCATCTGCTTCTTTCAGATCATCTAGGCTGTGAGGGCTGCGTATGATGTCGAACAATTCCTCTTCTCTCTCTGTGTCGGTATTGTCCGCCATAGCTTTTACTTAACTAATACAGAAGAAATATAAAACAATTTAATTAGTATTCAAATTACAATGCATGGATGCAATCAATAAGGAAAAAGTGAATCTCGAATACATCGTCTTAATATATATAATCTCGAATACATCATCGTCTTAATATATATAATCTCGAATACATCGTCTCGAATATTATATATCGAATACATCACTGGCTAGGTACCTAATAAAGATCGAGTACTACTGAAAGAATCTAGGAGCCACTCGCGGTTCTGAGGCGCGGGCGGTGCACACCCAAAGAGAAGGAACCATCACAGGATCATATCTCCGGTCATCTGCCCAAAGAACCCGCCAAGTAGTGGAGAACTGGCGTCGTCCATAGCAGCCATGTAGCGATGGGCGTGCTCATCTTCCTCCACGACACGGCGACGCACCACCTCCGGCGGTGCCGCTGCCTCTGCACCGAATGTGGCCCACGAACGCCACCAAAGAAGATCAGGGTCGACGACGGGACCCGAGGTCGGGTTCCTCACCAAGCGGCGCGCCCCTCCAGGTAGCACCTCCTAGTGCCAGCCCGACGGAGCCCAGTCCCGGACATGGGTCCTCTGAAGCAGGACGTCATCGCGAACGGGTCGACGGCGAGGATGCGGGCCGGGCATATCGTCGAGAACAAATACTATATGCCCGCAAAAATTAACATTTTTTAAATGATTTTATAGTGATAACTAAAATTCTATATATATGCAAATTCTAACAATTTGACATTAATCTAATTCATCTAACTAAAACTAATTCTAAAATTTCCTGATTATATAACTAGCATTTCTATAACAATTCTAATATTTATATAACTAAAAAATAGAAAAATTGCTAACATTTCTATAAATATTTCTATAACTAAAAAAGAAAACATTGATAACACTTCTATATAACTAACAATTCTAGTATTTATATAACTTAAAAACAGAAAAATTGCTAACATTTCTATAAATATTTCTATAACTAAAAAACAGAAAACATTTATAACATTTCTATATAACTAACATTTCTAATATTTATATTACTAAAAAACAAAAAAATATTCTAACATTTCTATAAATATTTCTATAACTAAAAAACAGAAAACATTTATAACATTTCTATATAACTAACATTTCTAATATTTATATCATGTGTATGTGTAGTGTGTGTGTGTGTGTAGTGTGTGTGTCTGTGTCGACAACTGCACATGGCGGCCGGGGCGAGCTCACCAGCGAGGCGACGACGGGGCGGCGACGATGGGGAGGCGAGGAGACGATGGGGCGATGGGACGGGGCGGCGACGACGGGCGGGCGGCGACGACGAGGCGGTCAGCGGCGGCGCGAGGGCGAGGGACGGCCGGGCGATGACGTCGACGGGCGGCGAGGAGGCGGGCACGGCCGGGTCGTTGACGAGGGAAGCGGCAACATCGACGGGACGCAAGGCGATCGGGCAGGGCGGCGCGACGGAGGGAGAAACAGAGGGAAAGTGAAATTTTTTCAAGTGTTGTATATATAGGAGGGAGGAAACCGGTACTAAAGGTCTGTTTTGGCCAGCCCAAGCGGCGGGAAGCACCCACCCTTTAGTACTGGGTCGTGGCACCAACCGGTACTAAAGACCCAACCTTTAGTACCGGTTGGTGCCACGACCCAATACTAAAGGGGTGCGCCAGCATAATCTTGATCTTGACAAGTTTAGTCCCACCTCGCTAGCCGAGGGCTACCGCACTGGTTTATAAGCCCTAGTGCGGTAGCTCTCTCGAGCTCCTCTCCTAAGCAGGCCCTCTTGGGCCTACCTGTTCTCTTCGCCTGAGTGGGCCTCTTGGGCCTTTGAGGCCTGCATCCTGGCCCAACAAAGGTTGGGTTCCTAGTCGTATGCAGGCCGCTTTGGCCCGATAAGTGGGCTTTATTTTCTTAATTTTTTCGCTTTATTTATTTTTGTTTTATTTATTTTTGAGTTGTTTTTGCTGTATTTAGAGTTTATTTGTGAATATTTTTGCTTTAAGTACAAAAATTACAAACTTTCTGTTAGTGCGGTAGTTTTCAAATTTTAATAGTTTAAATTTTGAATTATTTGAAATTTGTGTGAATCACTAGTTTGTGAATAACTTAACTTTGAAAAAAGATTTTTCAGTGATTCTTTTTTCTTATGTTTAATATTAGTGTGTTTTATCATTATGTTCAATTTGGTAATGCTTAGGTTATTTGAAAAATGAAATGCCTTTGTAATAGTTGAGTTTTCGTCGGAAACCCTGATACTTCGAAAGAGATTGTCCACTTTGTACACGAAGTGCATCCAGTTTTTGCCGTAGCCCTCTCTACTTTTGTTTGCACATAAAACTTCTTCGCGTTTCAAATGCCAAAACACATAACTACCCTAACTATTACAGAGATTCCCTCCTGGGTGTGAAACACAGAAGAAAGTGATGATAGTGAAGCCGATCACATCCCAAATCTTTGGGTGTGAAACTTTTTCTTCGCGTGTGTCCCTTTGCGCCGTAGCCATGGAAAATCTTCATCATTTAACTGGATGCTCGGGTCAATATTCACTGTGAATGGAGGAATTTCATCAAACTTTTCACAATCTTCTGACATGTCTGTCTTGTCATCCACTCCCATGATGTTTCTTTTTCCTGAAAGAACTATGTGGCGCTTTGGCTCTTCGTATGATCCATTCGCTTCCTTATCTTTTCTTTTCCTCGGCCTGGTAAACATGTCTTTCACATAAAAAACCTGCGCCGCATCATTGGCTAGGACGAATGGTTCATCTGCATACGCAAGATTGTTGAGATCCACTGTTGTCATTCCGTACTGCGGGTCTTCCGTTACCCCGCCTCGTGTCATATTGACCCATTTGCACCGAAACAAAGGGACCTTCAAATCACCTCCATAGTTAAGTTCCCATATGTCCACTATGTAACCATAATATGTTTCCTTTACCGTGTTGGTTGTTGCATCAAAGCGGACACCACTGTTTTGGTTGGTGCTCTTCTTATCTTGGGCGATCGTGTAAAATGTATTCCCATTTATCTGGTACCCTTTGAAAGTCACTATATTGAAGATGGTTCTTTGGGACAGCGAGTACAGGTCATCTTGAATATCTCCATCATGTATGGCACGTTTACGCAACCAACGGCAAAAGTCCTCGTTTGTTCACGTGTAATCAATCGTCGACTTCTCCGGTGTTTGGAGTGTAGAAAATTCTTGTGTTCCTCCATGTACAGAGCCACCAAGGCGGAATTCTGTAGAACTGTGTAGTGTGCTTCAGTGAGAGAATGCCCGTCCATACATATTATTTGATCCCCTCCTAGCGTGCCTTTTCCATCCAGTCTGCCCTTATGCAGCGATTCAGGAACACCAATTGACTTAAGGTCAGGAATAAAGTCAATACAAAACTCAATGACCTCCTCATTTTCATGGCCCTTCGAGATGCTTCCTTCTGGCCTAGCACGGTTATGAACATATTTCTTCAAGACTCCCATGAACCTCTCAAAGGGAACATATTCTGTAGAAATACAGGACCCAAAACGTTAATCTCTTCGCAAAGGTGAACTAGGACGTGTGTCATGATGTTGAAGAAGGATGGTGGGAACACCAACTCGAAACTGACAAGACATTGCACCAAATCATTTTGTAACATTGGTATGATTTCTGGATCGATTACCTTCTGAGAGATTGCATTGAGGAATGCACATAGCTTCACAATGGTTAATCGAACGTTTTCCAGTAGAAGCCCCCTCAATGCAGCCGGAAGGAGTTGCGTCATAATCACGTGGCAGTCATGAGACTTTAGGTTCTGAAACTTTTTCTCTGCCATACTTATTATTCCCTTTATATTCAACGAGAAACCAGACGGTACCTTCATGTTGAGTAGGCATTCGAAGAAGATTTCCTTCTCTTCTTTGGTAAGAGCGTAGCTGGCCTGACCCTGATGTATGCCATCTTTTCCGTGCATACGTTGCTGGTCCTCCCGTGCCTCTGGTGTATCTTTTGTCTTCCCATACACGCCCAAAAAGCCAAGCAGGGTGACGCAAAGATTCTTCGTCACAGGTTGAAGTAGTAGAAGTCGAGCTTAATTATGAAAAAAACACTTAGCGTCGTAGCGTACCTTTCACAATCGAAGGCCTCCTCGAGCTTAATGCTGAAGCGTCGACCTTCGTCCAGGTGAGGCATGTCACAGAAACCCCGGTTGTCGCCGCACCAGGAGCACTCCCCGGGACCTTCTTCGTCCGACGACATTTCCTATGTTAATAATTCAAAGATTAAATGTGTACAATTAAATATATGTACTATAAAAACTAAATTAGATCATTATTATTCATCACAGGTTGACTATGGGACTGTCGAGTCTTTTTTTGAAAACTCTCAGCTCACTGGTGTACATATTCGACCATTGGTGATGGTAGCTCCTCCTTTCGTTCCCGAGTGCATTACACCAAATTGTCTAGCACATGGGAACGAAGGAGAAGCTACCCCCACGACAACAGTCGGGAATCTTCATCCTCTCATATATGGTGGATACTCTCCCTCACTGATTCCTCTCTGACATTTGCAACCGTCGGTGATGGTCGTTACTCCTCCTTCCCCTAGTGCATAACAAAGGTGTAGCACCCGGAGAAGAAGGAGAAACGACCCCCACGACAACAGTCGGGATTCTTCGGCCTAGACAGTCTTAAAGTCAACCCGAAATATCGTTTAATTATCTTTCTAGAAAATCCAGGCCACTTGATATTTCCTACATATTCTAGAACAAGTCATGCCAAAATTCACGGAAAATTCCGGCATGACCTCTGCTAAAACAGGACATATCGAGCGCCTGAAATTTGCCGGAACAGAAATTAATGAACTCTCCGGCAAAACATAGGCCACTCGGAGGTGTAACCTGCAAACATGACCGGCCACTTGGGCAACCACATATCCTATTTGAGCAACACAATGTATACATGTTTTTATCTACATCATATCTTATAGGACTCATATTGACATGGAGATTTGGCTGGTCTCACCTCGAGGTCGGAGGGGGTCGGTGATGGGGACGACGGCGGGGATGATGGAGGGGCTCCTTGATTTCTGCAAAAAAAAACCCTATAAGTTATCACTAATACATCCCGAATAGTATCATACATATAACATCACTAATACAACTAAAACCCTAGCGAACGACGGGTATTGACGGTGAGGATGCGGGATAGGCATCGTCGATGTCGATGCGGGAATAATTGCTTAAACTAAAAAAATAACAACAAATGTGACATGTTCAACTAGTTCTATTAATTCAACTAGTTCTTACTAAAAATAAACTTATTATAAATAGAAATAAACTAGTTCTTTCTAAAAATAAACTAGTTCAACTAGTTATATTAATTTTCTTACTGAAAATACATTAGTTGTATTAATTCAACTAGTTCTTACTAAAACCAAACTAGTTCTTACTAAAACCAAACTAGTTCAACTAGTTTATTAATTCACTTACTAATTATTTTAAACACTTACTAAAAACAGTATAAAAAACTACATTATACAATAGTAAAAAACTACAGTGAAAACAGAAAAAAAGATGGAGGGAGGAGGAAGGAGAGAGGAGGAGGGGAGGAGGCCGATGGGATCGAGGAGGAGGGGACGGGGAGGAGGGGAGGCGGCGGAGGAGGAGGAGGAAGGGGCGGGGTGGAGGAGGCGGTCGAAGAAGGAGGAGGAGGCGGCCATAGGAGGAGGAGGAGGGGCGGGGTGGAGGGGAGGCGGCGGAGGAGGAGGAGGAGGAGGCGGACGGAGGAGGAGGAGGGCGGTGGGAGGAGGCGGCGGAGGAGGGGCAGGAGGAGTACCTCGGCGAGGAGCAGCGCCAAGGCCAGGGAGACAGGTTGGCGTGAGCGAGGCAGTGAGGCGAGAGTGAGTGAGAGGGTGCAGTGATAACCGCTGCAGGATAAGGTAAGTAAGTAGTAGCGTTTTCCAGGGATACGCGCTACTCCTAAGGGACGTAGCAGTAGCGCTGGTCACGCATACGCGCTACTGCTAAGTGGGGCTAGCCATATGCACCCCGTACAAGTATAACAGCAGCGCGCTTTAGTAGAACACGCTACTGCTAAAGTAGTAGCAGTAGCGCGGTCTAAATAAAAACGCTACTACTAAGTAGCAGTAGCGCCCTGTTTTGTCTAGCGCTACTGCTAAGATGCTGTGTATAAGGTTTTCCCTAGTAGTGTATCATTGGGTGGAAGAAACACATAATAGATTTATGAGACCAAAAGTTGGATTAGTCGTCCTACAAACCAGCTTTTGGTCACATGAATCTAATCCGTGTTTCTTCCATCTAATGATATGAGAATCAACATGATAACAATCCCTTAATTGCTACCATATCAAAATTTGTATAACGATGTATAAATACAAAGGAAATATGCAGCAGAAAAAAAAAACAAAAACTAATAACAATAGCGAGGGGTATGATTTTAGCAGTAGCGAGTACTTCACAACGCGTCTTACTAACAAATGCTATTGCTACCTACAGATAGCAGTAGCGCGGGCCAAAACGCGCTACTGCTAAAAGTTAGTTGTAGCGTCGTAGCAGTAGCACGCTTGCCCGCACTACTGCTGGGCCTTTTACCCATGCTACTGCTAGGCTTTTCCCTAGTAGTGATGGCACAACCCTTTATACGGAAGGCTCAAGGGCAACTGGTGTATGGATTGGTACACGACATAGTCACCCGCCGCCTCCCAAAAAGTTAGGGTTCTCTGCCTCCCGCCGGCGCCGGCGCTAGTCCGTCCCGTCTCCAGTGGCCTTAGGGCTATGGAGGCGGAGTGGATCTCGGCCCTTGCCAGTGGGAGGATTCCATTTTTAGATTTTTTCTTAAGCTTTGTTTGGGTTTGTGCCCTGCTCAGGAAGGCGAGACGGCGACGGCTCCCCGAAGATGGAATAAAGGTCTCCCAGCCTGGCCCCGGTTCCGGTGATGTGTCTAGCATCATCGGTGGGTGTGTAGACATGTGTCTGTGGTGGATCTGTTTTTGGTGAATTTGCTCGGATCTGTTCGTTGTTCGTCTTCGTTGTCGTGTCTTCAGGTTGGACCCTTTTGATCTACACTCTTCGTCCGCGGCAGTTGTTGTTCTGGTGCAGTGGTTTTATGGGGCCTTAGCACGACGACTTCCCGACTGTCTACTGCAACAAGGTTTGTCTGGCTCCGGCGAGGGAGGGGCGATGACGGCGGCGTGCCTTCGGCTCGCTTCAGTGCTTGTAGTCGTCGCTAGGTGGTCTAAGGATCTGGATGTAGTTTTAATTAATTTTAGTGTTCGTTGTACTACCATGATTGAAGATGAATAGATTGAAAGTTTTTCCTGAAAAAAACTGATGTATAGATTGTTCGGACTGAACTAGTAATGGTATGTTTCTGCTTCGAAATCATTATATTATACTCACTCCGTCTCAAAATAAGTGTTTCAACTTTGTTGGAGTCTACTAGAAAATTATTTTAGGATGGAGGGATTATTTTGTTGGAGTATACTAGGATATGTGCCCATGCGTTGCAACGGGAGGTAAAAATGACATGTTGTGGAAATGAGGTTGTGTCAGGTAATGCCCGCCACCTCGTACTCGGGCGCAATTTGATCATGTAGCCATACACCAGACATCACAGTGCAAGTGAGCACGAGGTTTGAGTGCTAGGCATGGATCCCGAATAAAACGTCCGGAAATCCTTTCCACTTTTGTGGATTGCAGAAATTTTCGCTCGTGTCATTGGATCCCTTCTCCAGCTTGGAAACCAGTTACTGCATCCAACCCCTCTTGGATGTTGTGCATGTTATCCGTTGTGTCTTTCTCGCTTCCATTGTCGGAGTTCACCAGAGTCTTTATTAGCGGCGGCTGGCTCGCTAGTTATCCTATTGTTTTGACAACAATAGAATGAAAAACTGAAGAGAGCAAACTCGCAACACGAGAAGAAGTTTAACTTAATTATCAGATAAAATAGGATCATGATCACTTGGGCTTGGTAACTCTTTCTTTTCTGACAACTCATATGACTTGCCCTGGCATTGCAGGAGAACATGAACCCATCCGTTCATGTACAAAATGAACAATATCCTATTTTAGTCCCACTGGCCTGCAACAAAATCAACTGGAATATTCATATCAAAAGGGGATATCTTCCGAACTGCAATAAAAAGGTACGCACTATAAACCGGCATCAAATTATATATTGCCAGGGAAGTGGTCTTCGGACATCTTCAGCAGCAGCGCACTCCTTGCTGTTGGGATTGATCTCAGGTTATTGTTTTTAACCGAGAGAAAAATATGGGAGACAAAGTCTTCTCCTCTAACGATTGTGCTCTGATCGGAGGCACCCATAACCGACTTTTGGTTTTGATCCCTGATCCACCTGGCACCACATATAAAAGGAGGAAGTGGTACCCATCAAGGGCTCTGACACACACGTACCAGAAAACCACGACTCCTAACAACCGATCCTAAAGGGGTGCTAACGGGGATCAGGAGGCCATCTCCACCATTGGCCGCCACAAGGCTGTGCCGGCGGCTTCCTGCTGCCACCGGCGAAGCTCCTGGATGAGCTGCTGCCTCTCCACAACTACATCACCGCGGCGCCACTGCTGTTGCTCATCCTCGCCACTGGAGATCATGGGCCACGCTGTGCCTGCAACGAGAGAGCCTGTATGATCTCACGAACCACTCTGTTAATCATATCTGGGTGATCTAAAGTTAGGCAAATGATCCTATCACAATAATCCTAAAGTATTATTTCTCATATTGGTATCATGAGCATGTTTATGCCTAGATTAGATCCCTGACCTTCTGTTTACGTTAATGGTCATGGTTAAGTCATAATGTTTTCGGATTAAGAACGATGGTTAATGCCTATAGATTAATGCCCTCTGTTAAGTCAATGAAATATGTTCAGGTTAATTGGTTTCGGTCAAGGCCTACTTGCTATGGGTGAATGCTAATTAGACAGAAAGTTCAATCTATTTTGTTAGATTAATTAAGCCTTGCTTCAGCATTTTGTTTGAATGATCTAATTAGCACTGTTAGCCCAGTTTAAGCAATTAGAAGCACAGGAATCGTTTTTTTAGGTATTCCCCATTTTTCCCCCATCATGCAACCCTGACCCTAGATTGAAAATCCCCAAATGCAAATCTCTAGAAATCAAATCACCAAATTTTGGAACCCAAAATTTGAAATGAAAGGACAAAAGGTGAAGGGCTCACCTTGATGACGCTGAGTCGGGATCCAGCACAGCCGCCGCCGTGCGTGGGCATCATCGTCGCAACGTCGTCGTCTCTGGATGACGCGCGGGAAGAAGGCAGCCGGGCGGCACACTTACGTACGTGCATGTGTGAAGCACCTCCCACATGGTTGTCAGCCACATGCTCCGCCGCCGGCGCAAACGAACCTGCCATCGCCGCTTTGCGCCTTTTGTGCGCCGCGAGTAACGACGCTCGGCGGAGGAGCGCGCGGGACTCGGTCCGCTGCACGCTGCTCCATCGAGTGCAGCCACCGAGCCGCCATGGCTGGCGAGACTTAAGCTCCGCCGTGGTCGCCTCTCCGAGTCGGGAGCCGAATCGAGTAATAAGAATGCCAGTGAACCTCCCGGCTCCTCAGCCGCTTGGGGTTCCGGGCCGTCGGATCTGGTGACTTGATCGGATCTGGGCCGTCGGATCGACCCCTCGAGCGACCTCCGTCGGATCAAAAAAAGTTACTGCTGGAATGAATAGTTACCGTCTCGTGCGTGCCACCGCGCGTAAATAGCCTACCCCGCCGTGGGCATTTTCGTCATTTCACGTTTGCGCGTATAAATTGTGTCCCCGCTCCCATGGAGATGACCTAGCCACCTCTCCCCCGCACTCACGCACCCCCTCCTCTTCCTCCCGTCCCCCCTCCGCCCACTCGCTCGATCCCCACTACTCGCCGCCTCGACGCCGGCCGATTCCGGCCGCTCCGGCGCCGTCCGGCACACACGCGGCTGCAGCTCTACTAGCTTCACCGCGTGGATCCACTTTTCCTCACCTCCTGTGGTCGCCCACATCGATTTCCCCCTGCTATGGTTTCGGTGGTGGAGGTCGACCTCGCCTCCGGCGGCCGCATGCTCGTTGCCCGACGCGTCTGGACCGCCGGCATCAACACGAAAGAGGTGTTGTTCGTCATCATCAATCTGCCTCGGGTTCACCGGATTCAAGAAAGGGCACAGGCGGCAATTCCCTCCCGGATCCCATCCGTTGCAGGCGTGCAGGCAACTCCGGTGAGTCCACCCTGATGCATTGTTTGTACCTCGCGCACTTTTTTCCCTCTCTCGTGGTTCGGCGGGGAGCGAGCGGCGGTTGAAGATCGATGCCATGTGGTGGAGCGGTGGGGGGTTTGTAGGGGGAACCACGCCATGGCGGGTGAGGCGGACTGTGCCGGCTAGAGAGGTGCAGGCGCGTGGTTTGATGGGGCGGATGGTTCACGGCCAGCGTGTGGCGAAGGGAGGGGCGTTGATGTACATGACGTAGGAGAGCATGGTGATGCTTCCGTACAGCGTGGTGACCACGGCGGGGCGTGCCTAGGTGCATGGGGGCGAGCTGGAGTTTGTTTCTGTTGATGGGCTTGTGGGAGGGGCCGTACCCCAGGGGAGGTGGCGACAGTGGCTTAGGCTTGTTGTTTTCTTCCATATGCAAATTTTCAGGCTTTATGTTGCCGCCTGACTTATTCAGTTCAGAGGCTTTGTGCAAGTTTTAGACTGCTGCTACTGTCTATCTATGCATGTTTGTCCTCGCCTTCTATGTCGTTGCTGATGTTTATCTATACAAGTCGATGCTGATGCCTTTTATTTTCCAGTTGTCTGATGGTGAACTAGGAGTTTTTTTTTGCTCATTAGAGATGATGCTGCTGCTTTTATTTTTTCGAGTTGATTGATGAACTAGATGTTGTCACCGGTTTGGTGTTTACAGTCCTGTGAATGGCATATGTTTATTTGTGTCATCATTGCTGCTTCCTGTCTCCTTTTCTCTGCATCTCAACATATTTTTATCATCATGAGAATCCTCGGTCTTGTAGTTTATCTGTAGTGTCAAGCCTATCTTATTCCTGCCAATAGTTACCTTGTTTTTTTCCAGGCAACATCAGTAGCTTTTTACCTGAACAAAATGCATGCATTTGATCCTTGGGGAGAAGCTAACCTGAATTGCATATTGGTTATGTGAGAAGTGCCCTCTCTCCCTCTCTCATGGTGTGTTTCTTCCTCCTCTGTGTGTTTTCTTAAATAGGGGGAGGGGTGTCGATATGCCAAGCAGGAAGAAAGCTGGATCCGGATGCAAGGGGCAGGCGGACAGACAATAAGGTGTGTGCCGACTACACAACTGCAGTATACAACTGCCAACCTTTTCTGTTTTAATTAGTGATATATTTTTTTGTGATGTTTCCTCTAGACACAAACCATAATTGTTTCGAATATAACTACCATTTTTTATTTCTTGGGAGTGTATTTCAGTGCAAGGGGGGATTTAATTTGATAATCCATGTCAGCAGTTGCCATGTTTTTTTACTGTTTTGACCATATTAACCATTGAGTGGTTGTCAGATTAATCATACCTTGTTGTCATGTGTTTTTCCGTATGACCTTGCCATGTTTATAAACCCGTAGTTGCCGTGAATATACTTTGCTATCCGCGACAAGGGGGTGGTTGCCATTTTTTTTATAAATACATGGTTGTTGTGTTTAATAAAGCGTAGTTGTCAGGTTTTAAGTGGGGTGTAGTCAGATATACAACACCTGGTTGTCAGGTTTTAATGATGTATAAGCAGGTGTAGTTGTAGTGCAGCTGCTTGGTTTGCTGCTGGTTTGCTACCATTATGATTCCCGGTCGTTGAAGAAGCCGGTGGTTCCACTCATAAGTAACTGAAAACAAGTGGATTCTCCTTTGCCATCTCCTGTGCACAAAATTTGTGAACTCATTGTGATTCAGAAATACATGGTAGCGTGCAACAGAATATTCTGTGGTTATTTTACTGATGTAGCTTACGAATCATGTTATTTGCTGTTACCAATATGTACCTGATTTTGGCCATTGTCGTTTAATATAGTTTTTGGTCTCATTAACAACACACGTTGGTGTCAAGACGAGCGACATGGCCTGTTATGATCAACAACTTCTGAGTCATAGGATTTGATGCATTATTCTGTGTGAAAAGGGGCAATGAATGCGTGAATTAAGTTTTTTTGGTTTGAAGCAACTAGCAATTTCTATGTATAACTATACTAATAGATCAGAGCATGTGTGCATATTTGGTTTTCAAGGAGAATTATGTGACTGTGGCGTTCGTGCTCGTCGGCGGGGACGGTGCAAGCGCAACTCCGGCCTGATCGCGTGGTGGATGTCTTGGTGTAGAAGCGGTTCCTTGCCGGTTGGACGGCGTTCAGGCGCAACCCCGGTGCCCACTGAGTACTGCCTCAGCTACAACCTCCCTCGGTGAGCTCCATCTTCCTCCTGCTCATCTGCTTCGGCTATTATATTGGACATGGTCGTGGCTATATTGATGTGGTGCTTGTCTGGTTGATGCTCTATGCCCTACTCATGCATCGGTCCCTACCTGAGCTCTGTAGTTTCGGATGCATGCTATTCTAGGGTTTGCATGATGTTGTTCATGTTTGGTTGCTATCATAGGAGCTCCTGCGATGATTTGGTTTACATGTGGATGTCGTATAGCTATGCTCCTGGATTTGCTAATTTGACCAGTGGTGTTAGTGCTAGGGCGATGATGATTAACATTGGCTGAAATAAGTGTGCCTTTGAGCAATCGAGGCATCGGTGGGTATCAAGTTGGATCCTCCCTCTCGTCTCTAGAATCCTTTCTGATCATGTGATACTTGTTGTTCTGCCCTTGGATGGTCATTCTTGTTGAGTGATAACCAGGGTAGCTACCCTGTATAAACAGATTGATCTAGTGATAAGAGATGACGGGGTAGGCTATATGACCGAGGAAAGGCGAATCTGAGCCCACTATGCAATGAACCCTGAACCCTTTTCCAGAAATAAGAATGACAGCGATCCTTCCGGCTCCTCATCGATTTGGGCTTCCAGGCCGTTGGATCGGGTGGCTTGATCGGATCTGGGCCGTGTGATCGACCCCTGGAATGACCTCGTCCGTCGGATCAAAAAAAGTTACTGCTGGAATGAATAGTTACCGTCTCGTTCGTGCCACCGCGCGTAAATAGCCTGCCCCGCCGTGGGCATTTTCGTCATTTCACGCTTGCGCGTATAAATTGCGTCCCCGCTCCCGTGGAAATGACCTAGCCGCCTCTCTCCTCGGCTACAACCACCCTTGGTGAGCTCCGTCTTCCTCGTGCTCCTCTGCTTCGGCTACTGTATGGGACAAGGTCGTGGCTATGTTCATGTGGTGCTCGTATGGTTGTTGCTCTATGCCCTACTCATGCATCGGTTCCTACTTGAGCTCTGCAGTAGTGGATCCATGCTATTCTAGGGTTTGTAGGCTGCTGTTCATGTTCAGCTGCTATCATAGGAGCTCATGCGATGCTCTGGGTTACATGTGGGTGCCCTGGTCCTATAGCTATGCTCCTGGATTTGCTAAATTGATCAATGGTGTTCGTGCTAGGGCAATGATGATTAACCATGGCTGAAATAAGTATGCTTTTGAGCAATCAAGGCACCTGTGGGAATCAAGTTGGATCCTCCCTCTTGTCTCTAGAATCCTTCTTGATCCTGTGATACCTATTGATCTGTCCTTGGATGGTCATTCTTGTTGAGTGATAACCAGGGCAGCTACATTGTATAAACAGATTGACCCGGTGATAAGAGATGACGGGGATAGGTTATATGACCGAGGAAAGGCGAATCTGAGCCCACTATGCAATGAACCCTTAACCCCTTTTATTTGTATTTAAAGGTGTTGCTTATTTATGCTCGAGTGTTTATAGCTGTCCTATGTAAAGATTTCTTCTCTCTCATATCTTTATTGCATAAAAGTTGTTCTTGATCTTTTATTGTTTGTTGTTGGACCTTGATTTCATCTGGTTAAGAGTATGTTGCACATTGTTATGCTAGAAAAGCTCGCTCGCAGCAAAGTTGTCGGTTGAATGGCTTGTTTTAATATGTTGATAAACCAGTAGAAACCACAGTGCCATGTTTCTAATAACATCGTCTTTAGGCTGGTTAATG
Organism: Aegilops longissima; assembly: GCA_021605205.1. Classification (NCBI taxonomy): domain Eukaryota; kingdom Viridiplantae; phylum Streptophyta; class Magnoliopsida; order Poales; family Poaceae; genus Aegilops; species Aegilops longissima. Next base: position 35,583,498 of record CM038678.1, on the reverse strand, counting down.
TTTGTATTGGAGCTGAGTATTTTTTTTATATGCTGTCTATATCCAATATTGCTCCGTTTCATTTAGGACATGCCTGATAAACACATCTATCTATATGTCCCTGATGAACCACGTATTTAATATTTAATACTATAAGGCATGCACAGGAAGCAAACAATCAAGGCTGGGAAAGAAGTGTCATCTCTAATTGCTCGTTATTGCTTGTGTAAACCAAAACAAAAACCGCCACAGACAACTATTGTGCATATATTCATCTGGAGCGAGCGGGGAGCACAACTAGTATCACTGTAAACACAAAACTAAATGAGAAGCAAAGTGGAATGTTTTATCGTGTAAGAGATAGGATTGCACATTTCCAGTTGCAACTTGCAATTGAATTGTAAACTAAGTATTGTAATAACACTCTTTTATTGGCCCACACTACCCTTGACCAATCTATCCAAATTATTATGTCATTTGTGCCTCCCACCATTGTCAAGAACCATGTTAACAAAAGGAAATTCCGAGCAGGAACCGTTCTTCAGGTGGCTTTCCTCTCGCTCATCGTTCCTATATTTTATTTCGCTTGTTTTCTACCATCTTCCTTCTCTGTCTGTTTCACGGTTGGGACGGTGGCGTGGCGTTGGGGCTGTCTTGCGGGTCGACCGGAGAGGGAGCACACCGAGTGGGCTTCTGAGATACCAACTACTGTAAGGTCGAGAATTCATATACATCATTTATGCATGGGTTTGTTGTATTTCTAATTTCCAAATGTTTACTATGTGTGTAGTTGCATAGTATTTCTTGATAATTCAGACACAGTAATTATGCATGTGTGTGCCATTTTATCATATTTCCAAATGCTTACTGTTTTTGTCGTTGCATAGTGTTTCTTTATACATAATTCTATGGTGATCGTGATGCATACTTCTTTGGAATAAACCATGCTACACTGCTATTCTTACTTTTTGTATTGGTGCAGTTTTGATGAATTGCAGAGGCTGCTAAAAGATAGAGGCATACAGTGTTTTTTTCGATTCACTCAATCAGGTTAAAACACAGAACAATGTAAGTTTATGTTGCTTCCTGTATGGGTTAAATGTTTTTTACATGATTTTTCTCTGGTATACAAGAAAAAAAAATATTTTTCTCTGGTATACACACCTCAGCCTTAATAACAGGTCATGTGACAATCTAGGAGTAGGAGTATTTGTTTGATATGTATTCATCATGCAACTTTGTCCAAACTAATAATCAGGTGGTAACTTTGTAAATAATAATTAGAGGCTTAGAACTTTCAGTAAATCCATAGTATTTATAGACTGGAATCACATTACTAGAAGTAGGTTTATATTCAAGCGAAAATTATGTTTTTGCAGATTTCCTCAACTCTTTATTCAACAATTATGGTGATTTTGTTTCTGGATGTGGTCATTTTCTTTTAACTTCTACTGTCAATGACAAAATTCTACACACTCTGTTTCTATAGTGAGGCACACTGGTTATATTTGCAGCTACATGTGGATCGACCGCAGCCCCACTATTTTTGCCTACAAGTATATCATGGTTTTGGACAGACTTGTCACATACATTGTTGGTGCTAAATTTGTTTTCGCTGATTAATGCTACATTTACATTGATCCTTGCAACCCCAGCTTGCTGGCATGTGTTTATTGTAAAAGTAGTGTGTCCGTGCATATCTATTTAGAAGCCCTTCACTTGCTAACATGAGTGACATCTAAGAATCAGAGTCCACTGATGAATAATTAATTATAATTGCACTGTATATCCTTTCTCCTGGGGGTTATTTGTTAGTCTTCTCCGACATTTAATTGGAAAATGTGTATTTTCATCATTTCACTGATAGTATAATACTGAACTTAAACATGTATTCTTGGATGATAAGTGTGAGTTGTGGACTTCCTGCGCTTTATCACAAATCGACAGTACGTACTTCAGAATTTAGTTGACATAAGATTAATCATATTCCTATTTTGAGCAGGAAAGAGTACCTTATTGAACCAACTCTTTGGAACTAATTTCAGGGAGATGGATACCTTCAGGGGAAGGTATACTCAATTTTCTTTACATATATTTCTTTCTTTTTTTCACTTCTCTTATCATAAAACTATGCTTTCAAATGTAGTACACCCTTAGATTTGGTAGTATATTTCTATCGCTAGGAGAGGTATATTTACTTGCAGTTTGATTCCCTTGTTCTTTTGATCCTGAAACTACTTACGTCAAACATTACCCAAAACCGTGTTCACTTCCCGGACCCCTCCGAAAAGAGACCATCACGGCTACACACGCGGTTGATGCGTTTTAATTAAGTCAAGTGTCAAGTTCTCTACAACCGGACATTAACAAATTCCCATCTGCCACATAACCGCGGGCACGGCTTTCGAAAGTTTAAACCCTGCAGGGGTGTCCCAACTTAGCCCATCACAAGCTCTCACGGTCAACAAAGGATATTCCTTCTCCCAGGAAGACCCGATCAGTATCGGAATCCCGGTTTACAAGACATTTCGACAATGATAAAACAAGACCAGCAAGACCACCCGCTGTGCCGACAAATCCCGATAGGAGCTGCACATATCTCGTTCTCAGAGCACCCCGGATAAGCGAAGCGTACAGGTACCGACGTAACCCAAGTTGCCAAGGAATGGTCCCGCACGGTGCTCTAGTTTGGACCAACACTCAGAGGAGCACTGGCCCGGGGGATAAAGATGACCCTTGAGTCTGCAGAACCCAAGGGAAAAAGGCTTAGGTGGCAAATGTTAAAACCAAGGTTGGGCCATGTAGGAGAAGTTTTATTCAAAGCGAACTGTCAAGGGGGTCCCATAAATCACCCAACCGCGTAAGGAACGCAAAATCAAGGAACATAACACCGGTATGACGGAAACTAGGGTGGCAAGAGTGGAACAAAACACCAGGCATAACGCCGAGCCTTCCACCCTTTACCAAGTATATAGATGCATTAATTAAATGAGATATTGTGATATCCCAACATAATCCTGTCCATCATGGAGCAATCTTCAACTTCACCTGCAACTAACACGCTATAAGAGGGGCTGAGCAAAGCGGTAACATAGGCAAACAATGGTTTGCTAGGAAGGGTGAAAAGGTTAGAGGCTGACATTGCAATATGGGAGGCATGGTAAACAAGTGATAGGTAGCGCAGCATAGCGATAGAACGGAGCAACTAGCAAGCAAAGATAGAAGTGATATCGAGGGTAATAGTCATCTTGCCTGAGATCCCGCAAGGAAGAAGAATGAGTCCATGAAGAAGACAAACGAACGTAGCCGAATGAATCCTCACAACTCCGGAACGAAACCGAAGCTAACGAGAGAAGCAAACTGGAAAGAAGCAAGCAGCATGGTAAACACACAAGCATAATCATGGCATGATGCACAATCAAGTATGATGCACGTCCGGTTTAAAGAGGCATGACATGGCAATATGCACAAACAACACTACAAGTTAAGTGGAGCTCAATATGCAACTCGTTGCATATTGACAAGACACCACATTCAAGTTATTTAGTTCGCTCTCGTTTAGGAACACAACAATATCCACGAACCCGTCCTCGGGTATTCCTGGTTGCGCGTCTTGGCAAATCGAAGGGGATCTTGGCGTCCATGCAATCGGCAGCGGAGGTGCACGAAACCAGCGGCAGAGGACAAGCCGGGTCTGGAAAGGGTTGAAGACAAATGGCGAGGGCGCAACACTCTAGGAGGCAGTAGGGCGCGGGGACGGCAGGGGCTCGTCCATGGCGGCCCTGACCTCCGGAGCACAACGGGGCGGCGAGGAGGGGCTTCTCCGGCGAGCAGTGGGATGGAGCGGGCGGCGAGACTTGGCGGTTGAGGACACTGGTGGTGCAGCGTGAGGAAGGAGGCGGGCGATGGCAGAGCGAAGGGCGGCGAGGAAGAGGGCTCCTCTCCACAGCACGAGGAGGAGGCGAGGGAAGGCGCGGAGGAGGAGAGGATGGGGCAAGGGCGCCGATCCTCGCGTGCGTGTCTCCAGGCGGTTGAGGTTGAACGGAGGAAGGAGGTTGAAAGAGAGGTTGAAAACACAAGGTGAAGCCTTGCGATGATTTAGATGGAGCTTCGCAACAAGATAATGCGGAAAACATGGAAGTCCGGAAAAGAAAAGATGAAGCATCTCGAACCGAGAAATGTGACATGATGAACAACTCTGGAAAGAAGAAACTAGATCACTTGGATGAAACAATAAGAATTATGTTATGTGTATCCTTCACCAATTTAAATTGATGACAAGCAACGAATTTGCCATACTACTTATTCTCGTAGAAGGGATTGAAGAGAGATATAGCGCCAACTTGAGGAAGGTCTTCGACGAATCACCGGGAGGATTGGAATGAACGAATGAAATGATACGGTAACAAAGGAAGAGGAATCTCGAACAAACCACCGTAAGAATAGAAAATGAACGTAGCAAAGGCACAACTCACCGGGGATAATTGGAAAACGAATGAAGATACTTGAGGGGATTTAGATACATGAGAACGAAGAGATCATGAACTAATTAGAGGGTATTTGAATGATTCGCCGGTAAGATTTGGAGAACGATAGCTACATGCTGAGAATGAAGAATTATGTCATGATGGCCTTCGGAGGAAAGAAATGGAAACAACTCATAAAATGCTCTGGATGGTAAGAAAAGAATTCTGACAATCGAAAACAATTATGAAAGGATGGAATCAAGCTAGAACCACGCATCTTTGGAAGAACGGGTAATGATTTAAGAGGAACTCTTCTTCGGTCTTCAAAATCCAAGAATGACGACGAGAAACACCACCATGAATTCTTGAGACACTCCGGAATAAAAATTAGAAAGGTTGAACCAATGATGAAAGAATTTGAAAGATCTTGGAGAAAGACATTTGACTGATGATAATTCATTCTTACGTCAAACTTCGAAATGAATTTGGGAATAGCTCCGGGAAAATTAGGAGAGTCAGGTAAGATCTTGGGAAAATACCTGTGGGTTAGGGCCCACTAAAAAGATACACCATTGAACGATTGATTGAAGGGGGGATTGCACCGTTTAATTAAATAGCTTGAATTAGAGAAAAAAAACCTCGAAGTACTCGAACGGATTAAGAATGGAAACATGATTCTTCTGAGATATCTTCAGTACTCCAGAACAAATGAATGGCGAGAAGTTGATGATTAAGAGGTGCACCGGCATGAGAAAACATTTGAAAGGAAGAAAGAGATATGATCGACAAAGCTTGAATTGAATCCACCGGAGAAGAAAAGTGCCGAAGAATAATAAACTTGAAGCTCCGTTAGTATCTTCCTGAGAAACACCAGATAAGAACATTGGTTGAAAAGAGTGAAGAGACTTCACATGAATAAATGGATACTTGATTAAGAAATCTGAGTCCTTGAAGAAAAAAGGGTGGGAGGGCGGGAAAACAAAGGCAACTTGGGGCAGATGGAAAGGATACCGTTGAGAAAAACTTAGAATTGATCTTGCGGATGTTGAAATGATCTGATCCACTTGAAGAGAAGCACACAGGTCGGAAAGAATTGACATGACAATCTCGATGATCAAGAAGGATTAGTATTCACATAGCCATATGAGAACAACGTTTAGGAAAGGTATGGATTCAACATTTGACTTCGAAGCAACTCGAATACCACATATAACACAAAACAAAGGATTTGGCTAGCAGAATAAGCCGGAACAAACATATGATAGAGATTTCATCCAAAGTTTTCATGGTGGGGCCCACACGGGCTCGGTCGTACAGCACCATCACGTACAAGGCAGTGCACATGACATACGAAGCGTCCCCGAACCAGCATAGCCAAGGGTTCTTTAAGACACAACAAGACCACTGTAAAAAACGACCATGGATAGGCGAACCACTAGACGTCGAACCCCAATCTCATATCATGCATCTGTCGAAAAGATATTCTAGGAGCTACTTGAATTCCCACCTATAAAACTCCTGAAACTTTCTGCTTATGCAATCTGGTGTTGGGGATACAGGGGAAGCAATATATATCTCACCCAAAACTATCAATCCCTACATCCAAGTTGTATCCAACGGTCAACACATAACCAAGAAACCTTCGGAAATCGTGTACCTCAACCTTCGAAAAGCATCCGAGGGAGTCCTGGATTAGGGGGTGTCCGGATAGCCGGACTACCATCATCAGCTGAACTATCATCTGCCGGACTATCATCATCGACCGGACTCCAAGACTATGAAGATAGAAGATTGAAGACTTCCCCCCGTGTCCGGATGGGACTTTCCTTGGCGTGGAAGGCAAGCTTGGCGATACGGATATGTAGATCTCCTACCATTGTAACCGACTCTATGTAACCCTGGCCCTCTCCGGTGTCTATATAAACCGGATGGCTTTAGTCCGTAGCACAACAATCACAACAACCCTTACAATCATACCATAGGCTAGCTTCTAGGGTTTAGCCTCCTTGATCTCGTGGTAGATCCACTCTTGTAAACATCCACAATATCAATATCAATCAAGCAGGACGCAGATGACCTAAGCCACATAATCCAGCAGCCAGACGAATCGGCCAGGAAATTCTGGACACGGTTCCTAACAAAGAAAAATCAAATCGTCGACTGTCCGGATGCAGAGGCACTCGCTGCCTTCAAACATAACATCTGTGATGAGTGGCTGGCCCGGCACCTAGGACAGGAGAAGCCGAAATCTATGGCAGCCCTCACATCCCTCATGACCCGCTTCCATGCGGGAGAGGATAGCTGGCTCGCTCACGGTAACAACCTCAGCAAAAAACGCGCTGGCAGTCCGGATACTAAGGACCGCAATGGCAGGTTGCGTCGAAACAAAACAAACGCCGCGTGCGGCGACAAAGAATGAGGATCGGCAGTTAACGCGGATTCGAGGCTCAAACCCGTCAATGAAGAAGCCATTCAAAGAACCACTCTGTGCCCGTCCAATTTGGACCGAATACTCGACCGCTCTTATCGATACATGGAACCCCGAAAAGCCAGCTCACCATACCAACAGAGATTGTTGGGTATTCAAGCGAGCAGGCAAATTAATCGCCAAAACAGTGACAAGGGGCTACACAGCGATGACGAGGAAGAGACCCGGCCGCCGAACAACGAGAGGACAAAGGATTCCCCCTCAAGTTGGACGGTAAACATGATATCATAACGCATATTCCCAAGAGGGAGCGAGCGTGCACTAAGGGCGTATATGCGATGGAGCCAGCGCCCCAAAATTTAACCCATGGTCCTCTTGCCCGGTCACTTTCGATCGAAGAGACCATCCGACCAGATCCGCCATGGCGGATTCGCGCATGGTTTTAGACCCAATCGTTGATGGATTTCACCTCACGGAGTCCTGATGGGCGGCGGCGAGCTGAACCTGCTTTATCGGGATACGGTCGCAAGATGGCATAGACCCTTCAAGTATTAAACCTACAACGACGACCTTCAAAGGCGTCATACCAGGTGTCGAGGCCAATTGTACAGGCTCGATTACTCGAAGTGGTCTTGGATCCCGGATAATTTCGAGCGAGGAGTTAATCTTCGACATAGTCCCGTTCATGGCGGCTATCACGCCCTGCTTTCGGACGAACCGCGTTGCCAAAGTTCAGCGCGTGCCGCGTTATGCCTACCTTAAGCTCAAGATGCCAGGCCCTCGTGGAGTCATCACGGTCAATGTAAACACGAACGCTCCCTCGAGCGGAGGAACATACAGCAGCTCTCGCGCGAAATCTGAGCAGCCTTTTGAGGCAATTCTCGAGTCGGCGTTAGGCGACCGGACATGAGCAAACGCGCCGAGCAACATCAACCAAGACCACAGCACGTTCCGTGCATCGCAGCGCAATGCGGCCCCAACCCAGCCCTCGCAAAACTGCAAGACAAACTCTCTGCGTACATAATTACGCCCTGGAGATACCATGGGCATAGGGGGAAGGGCACCACCACAACAGACCCAGAGTGCGGTTCGACCACACCAGGAGCTCCCAAGTGTGTCGCTCCTTTTTGTTTTATTTTTCTCTTTTTTTTTACAGAACTCAGTCCGGCGGCGAACCGGCCGAATTCTTGATGCAACAGCCAGGGAAGGACTAAGGCCACGATGAACACTCAGGTGGTCTCCATCACGAGCATTAAATTTGTTAAAATACAATATTCCGCGCCTAATTCGTCCAATCCCTTGCTTTCCGCACTATTTGTATCATTCCGCACTGATAGCATATCTTCTCGAATAAAATGCAGCACTTTTTGCCTTTAATTGCATTACTTTATATATATATATATGTTCATTTACGACATGTTGCACCCGTGCATCTTGGTACGCCAAACGCACAGGGCTTATGTCCTCCGCTTTATGGTGTGATAAAGTCCGCACACTTTCACAAGTCGGCACCCGAACTTATAGCATTATATGAATCGGCTCCGAATCATGTCTTGGGTCAATAGTTGGGTTTGCCCGGCTCCCATGTTTGGCACCTTACGTTCCCGTTCTATCGGCTAAGGTAGCACTGGGAGAACCACTGCGATTGCGCCCCGGTTGAGCCGGGTTAACGCCTCAGTGGAGAAAGCTAAAACTGACCGGCATGATAAGGCGTGAGACTGGTCGCTGTTCGAGAGGTCCTTTAGGGTCCTTAAAGACCTCGCCGCTTGAGCGAAGTTCGGATTATGTCCGATGAAGGCGTGGATAGCGCCCCAATTGGTCTTCGAATACTAGGGGCTTCACCAAATTTAAAATTATAGAATTCTATGGCTAAGTGAGAGTGTTCAAGCACTATAAGTCCGGTTGCCTGGTTCGTTGTGTTGAGCGCCTCCCTAGATGGACCCAAAAATGGGAACAAGAGTGCTCAAGTTTATCCCGAACACCCCAGCACTCATGGCATGGGGGCTGAAACCGACGACTTGCCATCTCTTAGTTTAATAAACGGCCGCACAGAAGGTAATATTTTAAATTAAACAAGCGTTGCTTAGCGCATATGAACAAAGTTTTCAGCGCACAGGATAACACATTGCGAATTCACTCAATAATTACATACCTAGGGCACTCATCCGCAATCTTGCGGGCACCCTTCAGGATAGCCTTATAGTAAAGTTCGGGCGTACGATGCTCCTTGCCCGCTGGTGGCGCGTCAGTGATTAGCTTCTCCGCATCCAGCTTGCCCCAATGCACCTTTGCCGCGGGCAAGGGCCCGACGAGCACTTCAATACAGGCGGAGCGCTTGATAACCTCCACCCAGCGGCACACATCAACCAGCCGTCGCACGAGGCCGAAGTAGCTCCTAGGCATGGCCTCTCCGGGCCACATCCTGACTATGAGCCCCTTCATGGCCTGCTCGGCCACCTTGTGAAGCTCGACCAACTGCTTCAGCTGGTCGCTAGGGGGCACAGGATGGCCGGCCTCAGCATACTGAGACCAGAAGACCTTCTCCGTTGAGCTCCCCTCCTCGGCTCGATAGAATGCGGCGGCATCAGACACGCTGCGAGACAGATCTGCAAACGCCCCTGGAGAGCTCCGAATTCGGGTAAGTATCACGTAATTTACATTCACATGCTTGCTTTGCATGAAAAATGCCTTACCCGCCGCTATCTTCTTCATCAACTCAACTTCCTGAAGGGCCTTATGGGCCTCGGCCTTGGCGGTTTTGGCACTTTCGAGAGCCGAGGCAAGCTCGGACTCTCGAGTCTTTGAGTCACGCTCCAAACTCTCATGCTTTTCCATGAGAGCCTAGAGCTCTTGCTGAACCACCGCCACCCTCGCCTCTTGCTTTTCTCGCTCTGCCTGTTCCGTGGCCGCATTGCGTTCGGCCGCGGACACGGCCTCCTTCAGGGCCGCCACCTCGTTCGTGGCCCCTGCAGTACCCAAGTTATCCTTGTTATTTTTTGTCGCAACCTAAATCCTTTTCTGTAAGGTACAAATTCAAAGTGGTGTTACTCACCTTCTTTGTCTTGGAGCTGCTTCCTGGCGCAACCGAGCTCTTGCCCGGACCGCTCAAGCTCCTGCTTCAACGCACCGACCTTCGCAGTCAGTGCGGCAGAGTTCAGCAGCGCAGCCTGCAACCCATATTGACATAATTTTTTAGCAACCCTACGTATATCCTTTTTAAGATCCTCGGTCGGCTTTTCTTTCCGAACACCAAACCGAGCATCGAGGCTACTGTCTATGCGGTATTACTTTGCATATTTTAACTTCTTACCTCAAAGCACGATAGAAGGCTATTGCGAGCTTCAGTCAGCCCGCCTTTGGCGAAGCTGTACCTTTGAATCACCGCACTCATAATAGTGCGGTGTTCTTCTCGATATAAGCGCTCAGCGCCTCAACAAATGCCCGGCGCCTCGGTTGGGCGGAAGCCGCCGGCGTCCACAGTCTTGCCCTTGATCGAAGGGGCGCTGCCGGACCCGGAACCACTGCGGGTTCTGCTGTGGAGTCCGCGCGAAGTCCGGAGGGCGCCTTGTGGCGCCTCCGGAGCCTCCCCCTGGTGGGTCCCCTCTGGGGATCCCACCACGGCGTCTTCAGCGTCGCGCGGGGTGGAGGCGGTCGGGATGGAGTCTACATCCGACGAAGCCAATGACCCGCTCGATGAAGCGGGGAGATCATCACTGGCCGGACTACAGGTAGCATGCGGCGTTAGAATGACACTATGTGACGCAACAAAAGAAATTATAAATCATTCAGGAATCCGGATACTTACGATCTCGCCGGAGGCCTGGCCCTTGAAGGCCATTCTTCCTCGCCAACGTTGATGTTGGCAGAGCTGTCCGGGGGAATAGTCCTTCCCCTCTTGGACCCTCCGGCCTCCACAGTTGGGGAAGCCTTCCTCTTCCTCTCTCCCTCCTCTGGGGGAGAGTCCTCTTCCTCCTCATTTTCAGGGGAGGAGTCAGCCCCGGAGTCGTCGGACACCTGAAAATGGGCACTCTTTCGAGCACCCGTGGCCTCCTTCTTGGCCTTCTTCTCCGGCACCACGTGCGTGCCGGAACCAGCAGCCTCGCTAGATGAGCGTCTACCCGCATAGAGTCAAACTATGAAAAACAAGTGTCCCGTAAAGGGGTAGAATCACTTACCTCGTCAGCCTGGCGCTGCGAGTGAAATCCGCGATCTTCCGTCGTGGATGCGGGGGCTTCGGCGCCCTTGAACAGCACCTTCCAGGCGCCTTCGTACGTTGTGTCGAAGAGCTTGTTCAGCGCCTGGTGCTGTTCCGGATCGAACTCCCATAGATTGAATGCCCGCTCTTGGCATGGGAGAATCCGGCGGACGAGCATGACTTGGACCACGTTAACCAGCCTGAGCTTCTTCACCAGCTTCTTGATACAGGTCCGAGTCCGTCAGCTCCTTCAAACTGCCCCACAGCAAGCCCTTCTCTTTCCAGGAGGTTAGCTGCGTGGCGATACCAGATCTAAACTCGGGGGCTGCCGCCCATTTAGGGTCGCGCGGCTTGGTGATATAGAACCACCCCTATTGCCACCCTTGGCGGATTCCACGAAGGCCCTTGAACCAAAGGGCGTTGGGCATCTTGCCCAACATGGCGCCTCCGCACTCCGCTTGAATGCCCTTCACTACCTTGACTTGACATTGAAGGTCTTGAGCCACAAGCGAAGTGGGGCTGGATGCAGAAGGAAAGCCTCGCATACCACGATAAACGCCAAGATGTTGAGGATGAAGTTCGGTGCCAGATCATGGAAATCCAGGCCGTAGTAGAACATGAGCCCCCGGACAAAAGGGTGAAGTGGAAAGCCCAGTCCGCGGAGGAAGTGGGAAAGAAAGACAACCCTCTCATGGGGCCTGGGGGTGGGGATGAGCTGCCCCTCGTCGGGCAGCCGGTGCGCGATATCGCCGAAGAGGTATCCGGCGCCGCGCAGTTTGGCGATTTGCTCCTCCTTAACGGTGGAGGCCAACCATTTGCCTCCCGCTCCAGACATAGTCGGAGAAGGTTGAGACGAGATGCGTGAACTTGGGCGCTGGAGCTCGAGTGCGTGGAGATGGATAAGCAAAGGAGGAAGAAGGCGTAGGTGAGAAGGTGAATCCTTATCCCTTATATGGGCGGGCGAAATCTCACGCGTCCCCCACCGGCCTGGTAAAACTCGCTTATCTCCCAAGCGTCACCATCAATGATGCGGTTGGGTTACCCACTCCGTATTGATGAGAACCCGGATTAAGGGAAACACGATCTCTGCTCGACAAGGCGTGCCAAGAAACCGCTAAGCTGAATGCGCTGAGGTGGTAAAGTAAAAAACAATTCTAGTAATGGCTTGGTAGTGGTGTGACGTCATGCCACGGAAAACGTCAGCAGATTGAACTTGTGTATATTATTATTCTCTCTCGGTGGAATGTGGAATTTATTTTGCGAGCGGACACTATCCTGGTGTTCACAATCTTCTATCATTTGGAGGAGGAACCCGCCTTGCAATGCCAAGCAATATACACGCGGACTTATCATCATTCAAGCCTGGTTCAGGTGCTCTTGAGGAGTCCTGGATTAGGGGTGTCCGGATAGCGGACTACCATCATCAGCCGAACTATCATTTGCGGACTATCATCATCGACGGACTCCAAGACTATGAAGATAGAAGATTGAAGACTTCCCCGTGTCCGGATGGGACTTTCCTTGGCGTGGAAGGCAAGCTTGGCGATACGGATATGTAGATCTCCTACCATTGTAACCGACTCTATGTAAGCCTAGCCCTCTCCGGTGTCTATATAAACCGGATGGCTTTAGTCCGTTGCACAACAATCACAACAACCCTTACAATCATACCATAGGCTAGCTTCTAGGGTTTAGCCTCCTTGATCTCGTGGTAGATCCACTCTTGTAAACATCCACAATATCAATATCAATCAAGCAGGACGTAGGGTTTTACCTCCATCAAGAGGGCCCGAACCTGGGTAAACATCGTGTCCCTTGTCTCCTGTTACCATCCGCCTAGACGCACAGTTCGGGACCCCCTACCCGAGATCTGGCGATTTTGACACCGACAGTATCCTTCACCAATTTAAATTGATGACAAGCAACGAATTTGGCATACTACTTATTCTCGTAGAAGGGATTGAAGAGAGATATAGCGCCAACTTGAGGAATGTCTTTGACGAATCACTGGGAGGATTGGAAAGAACGAATGAAATGATACGGTAACAAAGGAAGAGGAATCTCGAACGAACCACCGTAAGAATAGAAAATGAACGTAGCAAAGGCACAACTCACCGGGGATAATTGGAAAACGAATGAAGATACTTGAGGGGATTTAGATACATGAGAACGAAGAGATCATGAACTGATTAGAGGGTATTTGAATGATTCACCGGTAAGATTTGGAGAACGATAGCTACACGCTGAGAATGAAGAATTATGACATGATGGCCTTCGGAGGAAAGAAATGGAAACAACTCATAAAATGCTCCGGATGGTAAGAAAATAATTCTGACAATCGAAAACAATTATGAAAGGATGGCATCAAGCTACAACCACGCATCTTTGGAAGAACAGTTAATGATTTAAGAGGAACTCTTCTTCGGTCTTCTAAATCCGAGAATGACGACGAGAAACACCACCATGAATTGTTGAGACACTCCAGAATGAAAATTTGAAAGGTTGAACCAATGATGAAAGAATTTGAAAGATCTTGGAGAAAGACATTTGACTGATGATAATTCATTCTTACGGCAAACTTCGAAATGAATTTGGGAATAGCTCCGGGAAAATTAGGAGAGTCAGGTAAGATCCTGGGAAAAGACCTGTGGGTTAGAGCCCACTAAAAAGATACACCGTTGAACGATTGATCGAAAGGGGGGATTGCACCGGTTGAATTAAATAGCTTGAATTAGAGAAAAAAAACCTCGAAGTACTCGAATGGGTTAAGAATGGAAACATGATTCTTCTGAGATATCTTCAGTACTCCAGAACAAATGAATGGCGAGAAGTTGATGATTAAGAGGTGCACCGGCATGAGAAAACATTTGAAAGGAGGGAAGAGATATGATCGACAAAGCTTGAATTGAATCCACCGGAGAAGAAAAGAGACGAAGAATAATAAACTTGAAGCTCCGTTAGTATCTTCCTGAGAAACACCGGATAAGAACATTGGTTGAAAAGAGTGAAGAGACTTCACATGAATAAATGGATACTTGATTAAGAAATCTGAGTCCTTGAAGAAAAAAGGGTGGGAGGGTGGGAAAACAAAGGCAACTTGGGGCAGATGGAATGGATACCGTTGAGAAAAACTTAGAATTGATCTTGCGGATGTTGAAATGATCTGATCCACTTGAAGAGAAGCACACCGGTCGGAAAGAATTGACTTGACAATCTCGATGATCAAGAAGGATTAGTATTGACATAGCCATATGAGAAAAACGTTTAGGAAAGGTATGGATTCAACATTTGACTTTGAAGCAACTCGAATACCACATATAACAAAAAACAAAGGATTTGGCTAGCAGAATAAGCCGGAACAAACATATGATAAAGATTTCATCCGAAGTTTTCGTGGCGGGGCCCACACGGGCTCGGTCGTACAGCACCATCATGTACAAGGCAGTACACATGACATACGAAGCGTCCCCGAACCAGCATAGCCAAGGGTTCTTTAAGACATAACGAGACCACTCTAAAAAACGACCGTGGATAGGCTGACCACTAGACGTCGAACCCCAATCTCATATCATGCATCTGTCGAAAAGATATTCTAGGAGCTACTTGAATTCCCACCTATAAAACTCCCGAAACTTTCTGGTTATGCAATCTGGTGTTGGCGATACAGGGGAAGCAATATATATCTCACCCAAAACTAACAATCCCTACATCCAAGCTGTATCCATCCGTCAACACATAACCAAGAAACCTTCGGAAATCATGTACTTCAACCTTCGAAAAGCATCCGTTATACGAGCTATGGCTATACTCCCGAACTCCCGCCCCAGTACTGGGTGGCGTCGAGGTTATCTCACCAACAACTGCATAAAAGAGATTTTCGATGTCGGCAAAACTCAGGTATTCCAGAACTGCAACGATAAAATTATGACGACAACACCTCGGAGCTCAACTCCCCGGGACACTGCCACAACCCCTAAATGTCAGGAGGCACCAAGAACAATGTTCTCGTCATAAGAATATCAGAACAATCCCAAGATACCCGCGTGATCCTAAAAAAATTCGTGAAATTTGGGGAGAGGAAAGACAAAACATCTACGTCAGGAGACCTCACCAGAGCGACGAAGGGACTGAGGAGTAAAAAAGAATCCTACTCTCCGATATATATATATATAATCCTAAGACTCAAAACAATTTTGTTCTAGACTCAACAACGCCAATGATTCGATCAAGCAGGGGCTCCTAAGTCGGAGATGGCTCTGATTACCAACTTGTAACACCCACGATGCGGCTATATCTCCCACGTGTCGAAGCACGACTTAGAGGCATAACCGCATGGTGGTTTTGTCGCAAGAAGGGTCATCATCACACAATCCCATGTAATGAACAATACTGGGATAAAGAGTTGGCTTACAATCGCCACTTCACACAAGTACTTAAATAAAGCATACATCATTCAGAGTACACACATAGTCCGACTATGGACGAAGACAAAAGAAAAGAAGATAACCCAACTGGTAGATCCCTGATCGTCCCAACTAGGCTCCACTACTGATCAACATGAAACAAAACATAGCAACGACCAAGATCTTCGTTGAGCTCCCATCTGAGCTCGATTGCATCACTTGCACTGGTATCATCGGCACCTGCAACTGTTGTGATAGTATCTGGTGAGTCGCGAGGACTCAGCAATCTCAAAACCCGCGAGATCAAGACTATTTAAGCTTATGGGTAGGAAGTGGTAATGAGGTGGAGTTGCAGCGAGCACTAAGCAAATATGGTGGCTAACATACGCAAATAAGAGCGAGAAGAGAAGCAAATGGAACGGTCGAGAAGCTAGAAGTGATCAAGAAGTGATCCTGAAACTACTTACGTCAAACATTACCCAAAACCGTGTTCACTTCCCGGACCCCGCCGAAAAGAGACCATCACGGCTACACACGCGGTTGATGTGTTTTAATTAAGTCAAGTGTCAAGTTCTCTACAACAGGACAGTAACAAATTCCCATCTGCCACATAACCGCGGGCACGGCTTTCGAAAGTTTAAACCCTGCAGGCGTGTCCCAACTTAGCCCATCACAAGCTCTCACGGTCAAAGAAGGATATTCCTTCTCCCAGGAAGACCCGATCAGTCTCGGAATCCCGGTTTACAAGACATTTCGACAATGGTAAAACAAGACCAGCAAGAAAACCCGTTGTGCCGACAAATCCCGATAGGAGCTGCACATATCTCGTTCTCAGGGCACACCGGATAAGTGAAGCGTACAGGTACCGACGTAACCCAAGTTGCCAAGGAATGGTCCCGCACGGTGCTCTAGTTTGGACCAACACTGAGGAGCACCGCCCGGGGTAAATAAAGATGACCCTTGAGTCTGCAGAACCCAAGGGAAAAAGGCTTAGGTGGCAAATGTTAAAACCAAGGTTGGGCCTTCCTGGAGGAGTTTTATTCAAAGCGAACTGTCAAGGGGGTCCCATAAATCACCCAACCGCGTAAGGAATGCAAAATCAAGGAACATAACACCGGTATGACGGAAACTAGGGCAGCAAGAGTGGAACAAAACACCAGGCATAAGGCTTTACCAAGTATATAGATGTATTAATTAAATAAGAGATATTGTGATATCCCAACATAATCCTATCCATCATGGAGCAATCTTCAACTTCACCTGCAACTAACACACTATAAGAGGGGCTGAGCAAAGCGGTAACGTAACCAAACAATGGTTTGCTAGGAAGGGTGAAAAGGTTAGAGGCTGACATTGCAATATGGGAGGCATGGTAAACAAGTGATAGGTAGCGCAGCATAGCGATAGAAAGGAGCAACTAGCAAGCAAAGATAGAAGTGATATCGAGGGTAATAGTCATCTTGCCTGAGATCCCGCAAGGAAGAAGAATGAGTCCATGAAGAAGACAAACGGACGTAGCCGAACGAATCCTCACAACTCTGGAACGAAACCGAAGCTAACGAGAGAAGCAAACCAGAAAGAAGCAACCAACATGCTAAACACACAAGCATAATCATGGCATGATGCACAATCACGTATGATGCATTTTTGGTTTGAAGAGGCATGGCATGGCAATATGCACAAACAACACTACAAGTTAAGTGGAGCTCAATATGAAACAAGTTGCATATTGACAAGACATCATATTAAAGTTATTTAGTTTGCTCTCGTTTAGGAACACAACAATATCCACGAACGCGTCCTCGGGTGTTCCTGGTTGCCACGTCTTGGCAAATCGAACGGGATCTTGGCGTCCATGTAATCGGCAGCGGAGGTGCACGAAACCTGCAGCAGGGACAAACCGGATCTGGACAGGGTTGAAAAAAAACGGCGAGGGCGCAACACTCTAGGAGGCGGTAGGGCGCGGGGACGGCAGGGGCTCGTCCATGGCGGCCCTGACCTCCGGAGCACAACAGGGTGGCGAGGAGGGGCTTCTCCGGCAAGCAGTGGGATGGAGCGGGCGGGGAGACTTGGCGGTTGAGGACACTGGTGGTGCAGCGTGAGGAAGGAGAGGCCGGAGCGATGACGAGCCGAAGGACGGCGAGGAAGAGGGAGCTCCTCTCCCTGGCACGAGGAGGGAGACGAGGGGAAGGGGAGCGGAGGAGGAGAGGGTGGGGCAAGGGCGCCGATCCTCTGCGTGCGTGTCTCCAGGCGGTTGAGGTCGAACGGAGGAAGGAGGAGGCACGGGCGCTGATGAGGCTAGGGGCGTCAGACCCGCGGCGGATCGAGACGAGACAGAGCGAGAGAGAGGTGGGGGCTCGGCGTGGGGTGAGGGATCGGGCCGGGCGCTGGAGGGAGGACGATGGGGGAGGTTTGATCGGGAGAGGGTTAGGGTTATAGGCGCGGCTGGGCCTATGCTGGGCTAATGGGCCGGCTTAGTTGGTCGGCCCTAACAGGCCGGCTGGGCTAGCTCTTGTCTCTCTCCCTCTAATTTTCTAGCAGAAAAGAAATAGAGAGAGGAAAAGAAACAGAGGGTTAGGGAAAGATTTTGCGCATGGGGATTATTTTCCCGAACACGCAAAAATGAGCTCGATCCAGGAAAATAAAAGAGGCATGATTGAAAGATTTAAATCTAAAACCATTTTAATTTAATTCGAATGGTATGGTCTAGGATAACATTTTGGAAGAGTCCAAAAATGTTAAGAATTTAGGAGGAGCCTCGATAAAAGAGGTAAGAATTGTTGGCAAAGTTTGGGGACCAAACTTGAAGTAGAAAGGGCATGGGAATTTTGCAAGTGTGTTATGATCAATTCCAAATAATGAAATATTTATTATAGCTCCCTAATAATAGTAGAAGACTTTGAATATGTTTTAAAGAGAAATCACCATGTGAATATCCCTTGATTTAAATAGATCAAAAGATCTATGCAATTTATTTAGTTGTTTTAAAAATTAAATGACATGCTGGCATGATGACATGATGCAATGCAAAACTAAAAGAGCAAGCACAAAAGAAACACACGGCGATAACAAAATAACTGGGCGGCATCTGGAGCGTCGGTCTCGGGGCGTTACAATAAGAAATAAAGACACCATGCATTTTCTCTTCTTTCTGTCATTCTGTGAGCATTCAGTGCCCCAACCAGAAAAACTTGGACCTTAAAGCATCTAATGTACATCTATTCATCATAACTGGCTAGAGTTATATAACTGTAAACATCTTGTGTTCTATTACAAATGAAGCAATTGAGGAAAATTGCTATATCTGTGACATCTTATGTGTAGATTCTTGCCTACTTGGTTGAAATTTGTAGTTGCTGGTACCGATGCCATTTAGCTTTCCCCCAAATTCTTGATTGATCGACCTTGAACTATGGGAGCTGCTCACAAGCTTAACAAATGCTAGGGCCTTTAGTTTAATACAAAACCGGATGCAGTCATGAATGCAGAGCTGCTGGTGACTCCACTATATAAAGATCTCTAAAGAAATGAATTACATACAGCTTTACAGCAATCTCTATAGAATGGAAGCAAGTCATGTCTCTCGCTGGAAGAGAAGGAGGAGAGCTCGACCGGAGCTCAGCAGATGAGGGGCGCCTTGATCCATCCGTTGGCGAAGGCGATCGCCTTCAAGATTAGAAGGGGAAACCATCGCTCACTGTACATACGTTTTAGAGGGAAATCACAAGTGCATTTTCTATACAAAACCATTATGTGGTCATCATAATGGAATGGCACTCATGGAGGCAGTTGAACCAAGCTATCTATGCCTAACTATGACTTCATAGTTTTATCGCCTCCATTGCCGTTGTGGTGGCTTTTGCTCTCTTATGTTCCTACTCGAATAACTGAACTTAATGTGAGCTAATTTGTTTTTGTAATCTCATGACTGCATTGAACATGATGTTGTGCTACTTCTGGGGTGGATTAATTTTTACAATCTCATGATTTTGTTGAACTCGATGATGTTACTCTTCTGGAATGTTTATTCTTTCCCATGAATCAGAAAATCAGTTGTTGACGTTTTACATGTGCTAAACTTGCTTCCTACTGATGCATCATGCGGTTTGATCTTCCATCGCTTGGCATATCGGTTGGACTGGCACCCTCGCGCCTAGGTGCACTGCCGATCTAGTAAATCGGGGAGGGAGGAAGGAAATGGGGGCTCTAGGGTTTCAGCCCCACGATTTTGCTCCGGCCAGCAATGGTCTGAACCGTCCAATGAGATCGGGCGGACACGAGATGAAGCAAATTTTTGATCGATCTGCTTAATATTTGGGCCGCTTTCGGCAACAGGATTTAGCCCAGGTTGTATCAACATGCAGTATTCCTTTTTTTCTCTTCATGTGGGAAACTGTTGTGGGCCAGTTCGGGCTTTGAGCCGAATTACAATATGGGCACTTCTGAATCTTCGGAGAAGATTTAAGTTTTGTTTTTGATTGTTTATTCACTGTTATATCAGAAAGTGGAGACTTACCTTGAAGATTATAAAGTTTTATCAAGGACTGCCGTGGGTTCATATGGGTCAAATTATGTCTTAGGCAAGTTTTTTTGGGGTGCATTTGATTCAAGTTATTGATAATGTTTATGCACCATTAATATGTTTTAGTTGCCTTAAGATTATGCTAAAGATAATGTTTGAATTTTCTAAATAATACGGAACGATGAGAATTTATTTGGAAAATAGTCATGTGGTATAATGTTAATGTCATTTATGGCATTTTAAATGACGATGATTTTTCTTTATGACATTTAAAGTTCAATATTAATTTTGTAAAATGATGTTTATCTTGATCACAATTTATAATGTTTCCTTCTCTAAAGTTTCTAAATATTTTTTTGGATACTTTATTTGAGTGTGAAATATATGGTGACGCCATCCTAATGGCATTTCTTAATGATGTGATCATTTCTAATGGACTGAGGCCACCTCAAGGAGAATGTTGATGGCCGCATGGTTTGGTTTTCTGCACCCTACTATGGGTCATAATGATATTGGGGCGATATGCCTATTGGGAAAGAGTGGAATTTCTAGTTGGTGCATTTCATGCCATTTCATTATGATATGCATCGTGAAATATGCATAACGATTCAAAATAACGTTTATGGAGTTAGGGACAATCCCCTAAAGGAAAGAGGAATTTTTTTAGGGAATTCTTTTTACAAAGTACATGGTGTCATTTGCTTGACAACTCCTATTTGCCAAATGTTGTTATTTTATGAATCCTCATGAAAATTCATGTCGAATTTTATTGTTTGGAAAATGTTATGTTTTCTTGACAATAATATTAATGCCATTCTTCACTCTGAATGTTTAGTTTAATGTTTACTCAATGACAATGGCATTTATATTTATATGTTAATTCCGGTGTCAGTTTCATTGTATGTCATCGAGAATTTTAATGCTCATTTTGACACTGAGGTTTAATGTTATTTTCAATGTCAATCAGGTGACAAAATTGAAAACAAGATGTTGTGAATCCTTGTGTCCCATGACACATTGGAGTGGACTGTACTATTGCCTTGTGTTAATGAATGTTATTAATATTGCTAATGTCGTTGTTGGTCATTGTGTGACTTTATGTTTTTCTAGTCAAAATGGAACCAAAGAGAAGTTTTGATTAGATATTTAATGAGAAAATGTTATTATGGCATATGATGATATTCTGACCAACGTTGATTACTTTTCATGTGTCATATAAAAAAGGTTCTTTTCTGTTTTCAGCCCAACGGTGATACAGATTGGAATAATAATTAATCATGTATTTAATTTGTCTCATTGCATGATTAATTTATGCTTACATTTTATTATGATGTTCATATAGTTGCCTCCTATTTTCGAGTAATGAACTTTACTAATGATGCCAAACTTTGTTTTTGGCGTAGACAAGCATTATGTAAATAGCTTTCCCAAGTGAAGAGTAGAGATCCTTGTCTCGTGTAAGAAAACTGCCAATGTTTCTGCCACTAATGTTGAAGGATCTAATCTTGATGTTAACGTACGCATTGGGAGTGGCCTCATAAGTTGCATGTGTCATCATGCACATTACTAATGCAAAGGAGGTTGAAGTCAAAACTATTGAATTTATTCCAGTAGCATTTAGAGATGGATTAATTCCTCATCTTATTGATGAGGTTTGCTCATGCTCCTAGTTATTGGAGAGACTTTAGTTTGTCTCTCGAACATATGACATGTTTTTGTATGTTATTAAGTCCACTCCAATTATATAATGTTAGTGCCACCTTATGGTGAGATGAGTTATGTTTTTGCCAAATGAATCTTTTGTAAAGATTATATGCTATGTTACAATTGAAGATGTAATAGAAGTGTAATTAATGAGGCTTCATCAAAATTGTGGTTTTACACCACATCTTAAGGGGGAGAATGGAAGTCTCGTTTAATATGAGGTATCACGTTCACTTCTCCTACTTAGATCATAGCATGTACAGCTAAGAAAAATATGTATCTCAATTCTCTAATAAAGATGGAACCAACAAGAAGTCTTGGTTGGAGAATGTATGAAAATCACTTTCTAATGTTGGTTCTCTAATTAAGATGCAACAAGTCTTATTTAGAAGAATGAATAAAAATGACTCCGTTATCATGTTAGTGTGTACTTAGTCCCTTATGAGCATGACGAAGCACACATGAATGCTAAAGTGGCAAGCTTGCTAGTCTAAGTACCATCATGATGTAACATGTTGATTATATATCTGACCAACGTCAGTTATAATCATATGTGACACTTCACCCAAGTGGTAAGTTTGTCAGTATCATGTGTCTTGTGGTTATATTTCTGACTAACATCGTTTATAATCATTTGCCACAATTCATTATGTTATTTTCCATCTTCAGCCAAATGTTGTTGTGGTTTAGAACTGAGTGATTGTTATCAAGATTTTGGATATATTTTCCATCTTCTAAATAAAGTGATCATCAGGGAACCTGGAGCATTTGAACATTAATCTTAGGATAACTCCATTAGATCTCTGTTCATATGATTATGTAAATTGAGGGAAAAGTACCTAAAGCAACACTTGGTGTTGAGACTCAACAATTTCCCTATGATTGATAATGTGTGTGAATGATCATCTTAGTGGCTTGTTGCCATACAGGATGAAGATTATGAGCTCTAATGATGTATGGAACTCCATAGAATTTCCTTAGTGAGTTGTTGTGCCGCTTGTGTTATTACTATGACATGCTCTTGTGTTGACTTAGTTGAGAATGTATGTATGACTCAACCGTACGGTTTTGTCATGGTTGAAGTTGACATAAGGTATGTTATCTAAAGAAACACCATTATGAGATAATACAAGCGTTGGGACACTCATACTATAAGACGAGGGGGAGTAAGATCACTACCTTGTGAAGATGCAATATTTTTTGTGAGTTAAAAATTTCTATCTTCTATTTATGACATAAATTACCTTGGTGATGCCTCATATTTTGCTTGTGTTGAATTTCACCAAGATATAGGTCCAAAAGGAGTGTAGCTTTGTTATGATGACATACATCGATAGAGTACGAAAGAAAATATTATGTGGTAGTACTCTTATAGCACCTGCTACTAAAGTCAAGGGTGATAAATGTGGACATTTTAGTGTCCAAGGAACCATTATGAACTGATCAGATAATGTCGGTTCCTTATGCTTCAGCTGTTAGAAGCAATATGTGTATTCAAGTATGAAGATGCCCTTGTTTGTGATCGGGATAATTGGCAAACATACAAGTAAGTCCAGAAATGGGCCACTGGAAAAGCCACCAAATGTCTTGCTGGCATGCAAGACAATAAAGTTTGCATGCTCACTAATAACTTCGATGTCCTGGGATATTCAGACATTGTTTCTGCGAGATGTGTGGATCTTAATGTTTCCACGCTATGTTACATCCTCACTGTCACACATGGAGCTATATCGTGGAAAAGCTCTATAATGACACTAATGGCATTAGAAGTAATGCACTTTATTATGTGGCATGTTAAGAGGCTATTGGGCAGGTTGTATGTCAAGAAGCTTTATTCCCAAAATTATGGTGGTAGACAGCATTTTTGTAACCACTTACTGCAATATGAACACGCAGTTTTCTATGCAAGTAACAACAAGTTAAATGGTATTGCCGAAGCCATTGACATTATGTCTCTGTTGTGAAAGATAGAGGCCAGGATCAAACATAAGATATTTATTTATAAGCTTTTGCGGTTCCGCTTACTTAGGCTTACCATTTACCCATCTTATGATTATGTTGTCGGCATGGGTTCATAACGCCATTTGATCCTGGAAATTAGGACCATTAAATAAACCAAATCCCATAAAGTAAAATGTTATCCATTTCGAGGTAGAATGATATACCATAAGAATTGAGGTTCAGTGACATTTTTTTTGGGCACTGGAACACCTTACTTTGGTATATTATTTCTATTGAGAGTGCGCTTATGATGTTTATTAACCTTACGATCAAGGGGGAGAATGTTGGGATTGATATCAGGTTATTGTTTTTAACCGAGTGAAAAATAAGGGAGACAAAGTCTTCTCCTCTAACGATTGTGCTCTGATCATAGGCACCCATAACCGACTTTTGGTTTTGGTCCCTGATCCGCCTGGCGCCACATATAAAAGGAGGAAGTCGTACCCATCAAGGGCTCTAACACACGTGTACCAGAAAGCCACGACTCCTAACAACCAATCCTAAAGGGGTGCTAACGGGGATCAGAAGGCCATCTCCACCGTCAGCCGCCGCAGGGCTGTGCGGACGGCTTCCTGCTGCCACCGGCAAAGCTCCTGGATGAGCTGCTGCCTCTCCACAACTACATCACCGCGGCGCCACTGCTGTTGCTCATCCTCGCCATTGTAGATCATGGGCCACGATGTGCCTGCAACAAGAGAGCCTGTATGATTTCACGAACCACTCTATTAATCATATCTGGGTGATCTAATGTTAGGCAAATGATCCTATTACAATAATCCTAAAGTATTATTTCTCATATTGGTATCATGAGCATGTTTATGCCTAGATTAGATCCCTGACCTTCTGTTTACGTTAATGGTCATGGTTAAGTCATAATGTTTTCGGATTAAGAACGATGGTTAATGCCTATAGATTAATGCCCTTTGTTAAGTCAATGAAATATGTTCAGGTTAATTGGTTTCGGTCAAGGCCTACTTGCTATGGGTGAATGCTAATTAGACAGAAAGTTCAATCTATTTTGTTAGATTAATTAAGACTTGCTTCAGCATTTTGTTTGAATGATCTAATTACCACTGTTAGCCCAGTTTAAGCAATTAGAAGAACGAGAATCATTTTTTAGGTATTCCCCATTTTTTCCCCACTCATGCAACCCTGACCCTAGATTGAAAATCCCCAAATGCAAATCTCTAGAAATCAAATCACCAAATTTTGGAACCCAAAATTTGAAATGAAAGGACAAAAGGTGAAGGGCTCACCCTGATGACGTTGAGTCGGGATCCAGCACAGCCGCCGCCGTGCATGGGCACCGTCGTCGCAACGATGTCGTCTCTGGACGACGCGCGGGAAGAAGGCAGCCGGGCGGCACACTTACGGACGTGCATGTGTGAAGCACCTCCCACGTGGTTGTCAGCCACATGCTCCGCCGCCGGTGCAAACGAACCTGCCATCACCGCTTTGCGCCTTTTGTGCGCCGCGAGTAACCACGCTCGGCGGAGGAGCGCGCGGAACTCGGTCCGCTGCACGCTTCTCCGTCGAGCGCAGCCACCGAGTTGCCATGGCCGGCGAGACTTAGGCTCTGCCGTGGTCGCCTCTCCGGGTCGGGAGCCGAATAAATCAGGGAGGTAGGAAGGAAATGGGGGCTCTAGGGTTTCAGCCCCACGACTTTGTTCCGGCCAGCAATGGTCTGAACCGTCCGATGAGATCGGACGGACACGAGATGAAGCGAATTTTTGATGGATCTGCTTAGTATTTGGGCCAGTTTCGGCAACAGGATTTAGCCCAGGTTGTATCAGCATGCAGTACTCCTTTTTTTTGTCTGCACGTGGGAAACTGTTGTGGGCCAGTTCAGGCTTTGAGCTAAATTACGATATGGGCACTTCTGAATCTTCAGAGAAGATTTAAGTTTTGTTTTTGATTGTTTATTCACTGTTATATCAAAAAGTGGAGACTTGCCTTGAAGATTATAAAGTTTTATCAAGGACTACCGTGGGTTCATATGGGTCAAATTATGTCTTAGGCAAGTTTTTTTGGGGTGCATTTGATTCAAGTTATTGATAATGTTTATGCACCATTAATATGTTTTAGTTGCCTTAAGATTATGCTAAAGATAATGTTTGAATTTTCTAAATAATATGGAACGATGAGAATTTATTTGGAAAATAGTCATGTGGTATAATGTTAATGTCATTTATGGCATTTTAAATGACGATGTTTTTCCTTTATGACATTTAAAGTTCAATATTAATTTTGTAAAATGATGTTTATCTTGATCACAATTTATAATGTTTCATTCTCTAAAGTTTCTAAATATTTTTTTGCATACTTTATTTGAGTGTGAAATATAGGGTGATGCCATCCTAATGGCATTTCTTAATGATGTGATCATTTCTAATGGACTGAGGCCACCGCAAGGAGAATGTTGATGGCCGCATGGTTTGGTTTTCTGCACCCTACTATGGGTCATAATGATATTGGGGCGATATGCCTATTGGGAAAGAGTGGAATTTCTAGTTGGTGCATTTCATGCCATTTCATTATGATATGCGTCGTGAAATATGCATAAAGATTCAAAATAACGTTTATGGAGTTATGGACAATCCCCTAAAAGAAAGAGGAATTTTTTTAGGGAATTTTTTTAACAAAGTACATGGTGTCATTTGCTTGACAACTCCTATTTGCCAAATGTTGTTATTTTATGAATCCTCATGAAAATTCATGTTGAATTTTATTGTTTGGAAAATGTTATGTTTTCTTGACAATAATATTAATGCCATTCTTCACTCTGAATGTTTAGTTTAATGTTTACTCAATGACAATGGCATTTATATTTATATGTTAATTCCGGTGAAAGTTTCATTGTATGTCATCGAGAATTTTAATGCTCATTTTGACACTGAGGTTTAATGTTATTTTCAATGTCAATCAGGTGACAAAATTGAAAACAAGATGTTGTGAATCCTTGTGTCCCATGACACATTGGAGTGGACTGTACTGTTGCCTTGTGTTAATGAATGTTATTAATATTGCTAATGTCATTGTTGGTCATTGTGTGACTTTATGTTTTTCTAGTCAAAATGGAACAAAGAGAATTTTTGATTAGATATTTAATGAGAAAATGTTATTATGGCATATGATGATATTCTGACCAACACTGATTACTTTTCATGTGCCATATATAAAAGGTTCTTTTCTGTTTTCAGCCCAACGGTGATATAGATTGGAATAATAATTAAGCATGTATTTAATTCGTCTCATTGCATGATTAATTTAAGCTTACATTTTATTATGATGTTCATATAGTTGCCTCCTATTTTCCAGTAATGAACTTTACTAATGATGCCAAACTTTGTTTTTGGCGTAGACAAGCATTATGTAAATAGCTTTCCCAAGTGAAGAGTAGAGATCCTTGTCTCGTGTAAGAAAACTGCCAATGTTTCTGCCACTAATGTTGAAGGATCTAATCTTGATGTTAACGTACGCATTGGGAGTGGCCTCATAAGTTGCATGTGTCATTATGCACATTATTAATGCAAAGGAGGTTGAAGTCAAAACTATTGAATTTATTCCACTAGCATTTAGAGATGGATTAATTCTTCATCTTATTGATGATGTTTGTTCATGCTCCTAGTTATTGGAGAGACTTTAGTTTGTCTCCCGAACATATGACATGTTTTTTTGTTATTAAGTCCACTCCAATTATGTAATGTTAGTGCCACCTTATGGTGAGATGAGTTATGTTTTTGCCAAATGAATCTTTTGTAAAGATTATATGCTATGTTACAATTGAAGATGTAAGAGAAGTGTAATTAATGAGGCTTCATCAAAATTGTGGTTTTACACCACATCTTAAGGGGGAGAATGGAAGTCTCGTTTAATATGAGGTATCACGTTCACTTCTCCTACTTAGATCATAGCATGTACAGCTAAGCAAAATATGTATCTCAGTTCTCTAATAAAGATGGAACCAACAAAAAGTCTTGGTTGGAGAATGTATGAAAATCACTTTCTAATGTTGGTTCTCTAATTAAGATGCAACAAGTCTTATTTAGAAGAATGAATAAAAATGACTCCATTATCATGTTAGTGTGTACTTAGTCCCTTATGAGCATGATGAAGCACACATGAATGCTAAAGTGGCAAGCTTGCTAGTCTAAGTACCATCATGATGTCACATGTTGATTATATATCTGACCAACGTCGGTTATAATCATATGTGACACTTCACCCAAGTGGCAAGTTTGTCAATATCATGTGTCTTGTGGTTATATTTCTGACTAACATCATTTATAATCATTTGTCAAAGTTCGTTATGTTATTTTCCATCTTCAGCCCAACGGTGTTGTGGTTTAGAACTGAGTGATTGTTATCAAGATTTTGGATATATTTTCCATCTTCTAAATAAAGTGATCATCAGGGAACCTGGAGCATTTGAACATTAATCTTAGGATAACTCCATTAGATCTCTGTTCATATGCTTATGTAAATTGAGGGAAAAGTACCTAAAGCAACACTTGGTGTTGAGACTCAACAATTTCCCTATGATTGATAATGTGTGTGAATGATCATCTTAGTGGCTTGTTGCCATACAGGATGAAGATTATGAGCTCTAATGATGTATGGAACTCCATAGAATTTCCTTAGTGAGTTGTTGTGCCGCTTGTGTTATTACTATGACATGCTCTTGTGTTGACTTAGTTGAGAATGTATGTATGACTCAACCGTACGGTTTTGTCATGGTTGAAGTTGACATAAGGTATGTTATCTAAAGAAACACCATTATGAGATAATACAAGCGTTGGGACACTCATGCTATAAGACGAGGGGGAGTAAGATCACTACCTTGTGAAGATGGAATATTTTTTGTGTGTCAAAAATTTCTATCTTCTATTTATGACATAAATTATCTTGGTGATGCCTCATATTTTTCTTGTGTTGAATTTCACCAAGATATAGGTCCAAAAGGAGTGTAGCTTTGTTATGATGACATACATCAATAGAGTACGAAAGAAAATATTATGTGGTAGTACTCTTACAGCACCTGCTACTAAAGTCAAGGGTGATAAAGGTGGACATTTTAGTGTCCAAGGAACCATTATGAACTGATCAGATAATGTCAGTTCCTTATGCTTCAGCTGTTAGAAGAAATATGTGTATTCAATTATGAAGATCCCCTTGTTTTTGATCGGGATAATTGGCAAACATACAAGTAAGTCCAGAAATGGGCCACTTGAAAAGCCACCAAATATCTTGCTGGCATGCAAGACAATAAAGTTTGCATGCTCACTAATAACTTCGATGTCCTGGGATATTCAGACATTGTTTCTACGAGATGTGTGGATCTTAAAGTTTCCACGCTATGTTACATCCTCACTCTCACACATGGAGCTATATCGTGGAAAAGCTCTATAATGACACTAATGGCATTAGAAGTAATGCACTTTATTATGTGGCATGTTAAGAGTCTATTGGGCAGGTTGTATGTCAAGAAGCTTTATTCCCAAAATTATGGTGGTAGACAACATTTTTGTAACCACTTACTGCAATATGAACACGCAGTTTTCTATGCAAGTAACAACAAGTTAAATGATATTGCCAAAGCCATTGACATTATGTCTCTGTTGTGAAAGATAGAGGCCAGGATCAAACATAAGATATTTATTTATAAGCTTTTGCGGTTCCGCTTACTAAGGCTTACCATTTACCCATTTTATAATTATGTTGCCGGCATGGGTTCATAAAGCCTTTTGATCCTGGAAATTAGGACCATTTAATAAACCAACTCCCATAAAGTAAAATGTTATCCATTTTGAGATAGAATGATATACCATATGGATTGAGGTTCAGTGACATTTTTTTTGGGCACTGCAACACCTTACTTTGGTATATTATTTCTATTGAGAGTGCGCTTATGATGTTTATTAACCTTACGATCAAGGGGGAGAATATTGGGATTGATCTCGGGTTATTGTTTTTATCCGAGAGAAAAATATGGGAGACAAAGTCTTCTCCTCTAACGACTGTGCTCTGATCGGAGGCACCCATAACCGACTTTTGGTTTTGGTCCCTGATCCACCTGGCGCCACATATAAAAGGAGGAAGTCGTACCCGTTAAGTGCTCTAACACACACGTACCAGAAAACCACGACTCCTAACAACCGATCCCAAAGGGGTGCTAACAGGGATCAGAAGGCCATCTCCACCGTCGGCTGCCGCAGGGCTATGCCGACGGCTTCTTGCTACCACCGGCGAAGCTCCTAGATGAGCTGCTGCCTCTCCACAACTACATCACCGCGGCGCCACTGCTGTTGCTCATCCTCGCCACTGTAGATCATGGGCCACGATGTGCCTGTAATGAGAGAGCCTGTATGATCTCACGAAACACTCTGTTAATCATATCTGGGTGATCTAATGTTAGGCAAATGATCCTATTACAATAATCCTAAAGTATTATTTCTCATACGTGCTTCTCTATGTAGTATTCCCCGAAGAACTACCAGGCATGCCACCAGATCGAGAGATAGAATTCAGCATTGAGCTAGCACCCGGAACCGCTCCCATATACAAGAAACCATACAGAATGGCACCTTCCGAATTGGTGGAACTGAAGAAGCAAATAAAGGAACTATTGGAAAAAGGATACATACGAGCCAGTTCCTCACCTTGGGGTTCACCAATTTTGTTTGCCAAAAAGAAGGATGGAACACTGAGATTGTGCATAGACTATCGAGCGCTAAACATGGTCACAATCAAGAACAAATATCTGATGCCGCGAATAAATGATTTATTCGATCAACTCGCTAAGGCCAAGGTGTTCTCAAAGATTGACTTGAGATCGCGATATCATCAACTGAAAGTACGAACTGAGGATATTCCCAAGACCGCCTTTACCTCCAGATACGGATTGTACGAGTTCACCGTGATGCTATTCGGACTAACAAACGCCCCCGCATATTTTGTTCACCTCATGAACAAAGTATTCATGAAGTTTATGGGTAAGTTTGTTGTAGTATTTATCGATGATATTCTGGTATACTCCAAAACACCAGAAGAACACGCTGAACATCTCCGGATTGTACTAGGAGAACTCAGGAAACATCAGTTGTACGCCAAATTCAGCAAGTGTGAATTTTGGCTAAAGCAAGTAGGTTTTCTTGGCCACGTACTAACTCAAGAAGGTATCGCCGTATACCCGAAAAAAGTCAGGGCCGTACTTGGCTGGAAGCCACCAGCCAGTGTGACAGATGTACTAAGTTTCTTGGGAATGGCAGGATACTACCGAAGATTTATTGAAGGATTCTCAACCATAGCAAAGCCAATGACTCAACTACTCAAGAAAGACAGGAAGTTTGAATGGACGGAAGCCTGCGAGAAAAGTTTCCAAGAACTAAAGAGGAAACTGACGACAGCACCAGTACTAATTGTGCCAGATATACACAAGAATTTTGAGGTATTTTGTGACGATCTCGAAAGGGCCTCGGTGCGTATTAATGCAAGAAGGCAAGGTTGTCGATATGTTTCAGAAAGCTTCAAAGCATGAGGAAAATTACCCTACCCATGACCTGGAATTAGCAGCAGTGATACATGCACTCAAGGAATGGAGGCACTTTCTACTTGGTAATCGTTGTGAAATATACACGGACCACAAAAGCCTCAAGTATATTTTCACACAACCAGAACTAAATTTACGGCAGCGACGCTGGTTGGAATTAGTAAAGGATTATGATGTTGGGATCCACTACCACCCGGGCAAAGCAAATGTTGTAGCAGACGCTCTGAGTCGGAATCCCAGTCCAGACAACTTAAGACCTGAATTCCAGCAGGAGTTCGCAAGGCTCAACCTGATGGTGGTCACCGAAGGCAGTGTGTCAAACTTAGAAGTACAGCCTACCCTGATAGAGAAGGTTAAAGAGGCTCAACATGGACACCCCAGCATTGAAGGCATAAAGCGTAAGATGAAATTGGGCAAGGCCTCAGAATTCAGTATTAATGAGCAAGGAATATTGTGGTACGAGAATAGGCTCTGCGTACCAAATATCCATGACCTTAAACAACAAATCCTGGCTGAAAGCCACACCGCTCCATATTCAATCCATCCTGGAGGAACAAAAATGTACAAAGATCTTCAGGAAACATTTTGGTGGCATGGTATAAAAAGAGACATAGCCACGTTTATTGCATGTTGTGACTCTTGTCAGCGCATCAAGGCCGAGCACCAGAAACCGGCCGGACTATTGCAACCGAATAAGATACCCGAGTGGAAATGGGACGAAATCGGAATGGATTTTATTGTTGGACTACCTCGGTCACGACACGGACATGATGCCATATGGGTAATCACCGATAGACTGACTAAAGTAGCTCACTTCATCCCCGTGAAGACAACACACACCACTCAGAAGCTTGCTAGGCTCTACCTCTCCCGTATCGTTTGCCTACATGGAGTCCCAAAGAAAATAATCTCGGACAGAGGCACTCAATTCGTCTCCCGGTTTTGGGATCACTTACAACAAGCTCTGGGAACTCAGCTGGCATTCAGTACCGCGTACCATCCGCAGACAGATGGGCAGACTGAGCGAGTAAATCAAATTCTAGAACATATGCTGAGAGCATGTGTCCTCACCTATGGGACCAGTTGGGAGGAGAGCTTACCATACGCAAAATTCGCATATAACAACAGCTATCAATCCAGCCTGCAAATGGCACCATTTGAAGCTCTGTACGGACGAAGATGTCGTACCCCGCTAAATTGGTCGGAAACCGGAGACAGTCATATCTTCGGCCCAGACCTGCTCAAGGAGGCTGAGGTTAAAGTCAAGGTAATTAAGGACCGGCTCAAGACAGCCCAAAGTCGACAAAAGAGTTATTACGATCAGAAGCATCGTGGAGTCCATTTTGAACCTGGTGAATTTGTGTACCTACGAGTATCACCCATGAGAGGCCT
Source organism: Aegilops longissima (assembly GCA_021605205.1). Lineage (NCBI taxonomy): Eukaryota > Viridiplantae > Streptophyta > Magnoliopsida > Poales > Poaceae > Aegilops > Aegilops longissima. The sequence goes on along the minus strand of CM038678.1, from coordinate 35,550,859 downwards.
GCACCAATTCAAGATTAAAGGAAAACTAGCACCGAGATTCATCGGGCCTTTCTGCATAGTAGCACGAAGAGGCACGGTGGCCTACCAGCTAGACTTGCCCGAAGAATTATCCGACATCCACGACGTATTCCACGTCTCCCAATTGAGGAAGTGCGTAAGCAACCCAGAGAAACAAGTACCCCATAAAAACATTGACGTGCAACCAGATCTTACATATCGGGAGCATCCGATAAAAATCTTGGAAGAGTCAGAAAGGAGAACCCGACAGAAAACCACCAAGTTTTTCAAAGTTCAGTGGAGCAACCACACCGAAAGTGAAGCCACTTGGGAAAGAGAGGATTTCCTTCGAACAGAGAACCCACAATTATTTGAAAATCAACTGGAATCTCGAGGACGAGATTTTTCCTAAGGGGTAGGTGCTGTGACACTCCAAATTTTTTGTTGTTGTTGTTGTTTTCAGTAAAAGCCTTGCTTGGTTTATAGAAGGTCATTTAAACCCTTCTTAAAAACCTCTCTTCTGAATTTTTTCTCAAAAGCATTTCTTGGATTTATTTTCTTCTAAAAAGAAACCTTTTTGGTTTTGGGCTATTCTTTGGCTTTGATCCATCCTTGGGTTTACCATGCCTTTTGTGGTAAATTTCTCCCAAAATCTCTCTCTCCACTTTGGTTCAACTCAAAAATTCTGTCCAAACTAGTAAAATCCATTTTTGGACTTTATTTACAATTATTTCTCTCCCAAAATAATTCTATCTTTTCTTTTGAGCCTAAGTGATTTTCAAAGCAAGTACCCTAATGATCTTGATTTTTGACCTCAAACCAACTCCCTTGGATAGTCCTTGGTACCCACAACCCAGAACCATCTTGATCCACTCTTCTTCTTTTCAAATTTTTCAAATTTCACTCACTGCAAGTTTGGACCAGATTTGCCAAATTTGGTGAAATTCATATCTACACTCCTCCAAAAATTCCACAAAAATTCAGGCAACCTCTAGTTGCAATGAGAGACCACTCCACCAAAAACCAGCTCAAGGAAATATCCCTACATACCATAATCATTCTGTGGAGCACCTTGCATGCACTGCTTCTGCTCATTTTCAGTTAAGTTCAGAGTTTCAGTGTCGATCGTCGTCAGTAAATTCAGTCACATGTTCACAGTGCACTTGTCACGTTGCTCACGGCCTAGCTTGCTTGTCCGAAGCCTCACACGCGTGCTTGGCGCGTTCCTGGCATCGGTGGCACCCTGGTCCGCCTGCGCCGGCGTGTTTTGCGGTGGCCGAACCACCGTAGCGGCCGACAGGGAGCAGAAAGGCGGTGTAACGCCGTTCGGCACCGCCCAAACCCTCTCGTGGCTCCGCGTGGCCACCTCCTCGCCAGTGCACGCATGCAGCACCGTCGCCGTGGCGCGGCACGCACAGGGTGTGCTCTCTGCCGCCGACGGGCCCGCGCCGCCCCGTTCTGTCGAACTCCCCCTAAGCAACCAAATCCCGACGCAGTTAGCACCTAAACGGAACCAGTGGACTCCCACGACGACGCTTAACCTCTGAAACCTCCCCGACCAAGCTCTGCGCCGCCGTAACCATCGCCGGAGAGGTCCGTTCACGGCCACCGCCTCGGATCGCCTATAAAAAGGAGCCCCGAGCTCGCTCTCGTGCGCACACCACCACTGAACCTCACCAACACCACGCCAAGCTGCTAGGAGGACCTCGAGGAGGTCTCCTCCCCCAACTCCGGCCGCCTCGATCCGCCTCGGCCACCAGCTTGATTCACTACGGTGAGGCCATCTCCGGCGCCCAAACCTCGTCCGCATCCTTCTCTTACACCTAGTGCTCTAACCCCCACCTCAATTCAATCCTTGCAGCCCTCCTCGGCGAGATCCATCAACGCCCGAACCACCGTCCGCCGGAGAAAGTGTCACCGTCGACGTGGTGCTCCCCGACGCCCAAGTCCACCACCCACCGACGCAGAAGGACACGCTGATACTCTTGGTACACTCCGATCTCCCTGACTCGCCGTGGTTCGACGCCGACGACCACCGCAGCCTTTGGGCACCGGCGAGGTCTTTCAAACCTGACATGTGGACCCTCCATGTCAGCCTCTCTTTCTTTTCCCGCGAACCGTTTTTTCGTTGGCGCCTTCGGGCAGAGTACGTTTTCCCTGTGGGCTTGCGCATTTCTATTCGAACCGTTTTCTGTTTTCTCAGTTAAACCCCTGGAACTTTTCTGTTTCATTACAGATGAGTCCCTGGACAGAAACCCTTATAACTTTTTAATAAAAAGTGATTTTTGAGTGATTCTTTTTCTGACAGTCTTATAATTTTGTCTAGTTTTTATGGGATTTATTTGGAAAAATTTTGGAACAACTTTTATGCACGCGTTGGTTTTCACGTTAGTATGCCTTTTCGCTATACCGTAGGTTCCGGAGGAGGTGACGGAACCGCGAACTTCGCCGAGCTAGACCCCGACTACTCTGAACCAGGCAAGCATGTTTGAAGTTTTGATATGATGAGTGTTCTGGCAGGTTTGCATTAAGTAGTTTCATGGCATGTTTGTGAGCATACCAATGAATGTTATTTTCATGCAAAGTTGGGGCAAGTGAGTTCGATAATCCATACGTGTTGGATGTGAATGTGCACGGCCATGTGTTGGCATGAGGATGGGTAAGATGGCAGTGTTGTAGCATGCCAGTCTTATGCCATACTATTTGACTTCAGTGTCAACCCGTATCAGTTCGGTTCCCATCCATTTCCCTTCCCGTACTACCACATGTTTTCCGCAAGGGATATGGCTTAGTAAGTTGCAAACCGCTTTCCTGGTACACACCAAATGGAGAGGCCGTGATGATGGTTCCATGGCCCTGGATTAAAGTCAGTCATCCGGTCAGGGGGCATGGGTGTTTCCGGTTGGGACCGAGAGGGGGGCACCCCTTAGAGCGTGCGAATATAAATTTGATCCCATGCTATTCGAGATTGTGATCTCCCCGTCTCAAAAGTTTTTCTTGGACGATGTCTAGGGTGATTCCTGGCATTCGTGAGGTAGGATGGGTGTGTACTGGTTAGCTGTGTTTCTTCCGAAATACCATAAACGGAACTAGTCCTTCAGGACTACGGAAATCCGTTGGCTGTGAGTAATTTTAGTACAAACTCTGTAGAGTCATAAATCCTCGAATCATCTATTCCATGTCCAAGTTCTGTATTATCTTATCCTGACATGTGTCAGTTTTGGTGACAGATAATCCGGTGAATCACATGAGTACTAAGTCCGGTTAAATATTTATTCCTGTGGATGGACTAACCAGTTTATATTCCCGTGTTGAATATTTATTATGAGTGCTATTTCTTGTGATGAAAGCCCTTTCTGTGATGTCGCTCAGACGTCCGACTGCGGCATTGTTGTTATTTATTTTCATTATAAGCCCTTTCTGTGATGTCGCTCAGACGTCCGACTGCGGCACGCATGTATTTGTATTTCAATATAAGCCCTTTATGAGGCGTCGCTCAGACGCCCGACTGTGGCATGTTTTGCTTATTTATTCACCCTTCGAGGCGTCGCTTCAGACACCCGATCGGTTTTGAGTTTATCTTCTTTGGGTTTTTGAGCGGACTACCGCCGATTCCCTTCTTAATTATTTTGTTATACTGTTTTAATTGAGAAATGTTAAGATTAACCATGTCGCATTCATGCATTCATTGGTTATATCTTTTGTCCGAACTGTCTTGCGAGTACTTTCATAGTACTCACCTGGCTTGTTGATTTGGCCAGATGCTGACGAAGGCGATCTCATGGATGAAGAGTTCGATAGCGAGTCCGACGCCTAGAGGAATCCCAGTCAGTCTCGTGCGACCCCTGGATTAGTCATTGTGATATATCCGCTTCCGCTACCCAAATAAATTCATCGAGCCTCACCTCGACGCTCGATGAGCCGCCAGTGCAGTAGACTTATTAACCACCCCGTTGTGTTATTCCACCAACCACTCTTATCTCGAGTCAGTAGTATTTCCACCCCACACCTTTGAGTCATATCCGCCACTATGTATAATTATTGGCGTGTTGTAATAATTGGTTGGGCATCTTCAGTCCGACCCCTGTAATATTGTAATGCTACTGGCTTATTGAATCAAAGTTTTGTCAACCAGTATGAAGGATTTTCCTCATATTGGACTTCATAGGTCGGTTGTTCAATAAATATTTTTATTGAAAAACCGGTCGTGACACAATGCCTTCGACATGGTAAATCCCAAGGCTATGACCTTGCCACTTCACGCCACACTTGTCATTATCTTGCGTAAGGGAATGTTTAAAACTTAAAAAAATATCATCAACCACAAACTACTCCCAACGCTTAGACAGAAAAGACTAATGAAATCACAAAAACTACTTTCCAAACCACACACATAAAAGACACACCACAAACTACTTTCCAAAACTAATCAAATCCTAGACATAAAAGACTTTTGAATCGGCAAAAAAAATTCCGAATCGAGAAAGTTTTTTCAAATTTTGGTTTTTTTAAATCATGAACATTTGTTTTGTTTATGAGCATTTTCTGAAATGCGTGAACAGCTTTCGAATTATTTTTTGACTCAACATTTTTTTAATCAATGTTTTTTTAAATTGGGGAACACATTTTAAATTATGATTTTTTGAATTTTCGTGAAGATACTTAAAAGTTTTGTGAACTTTTTTTTCAGATTCACGAATATGTTTTGAATACATGATCATTTATTTTAAATCATGAACATGATTTTATTTCCTGACCATGTTTTTCAAATTGTAAATTATTTTTATAATTTTCGAACAGTTCAAAAATCATCAACATTTTAAATCTTGAAAAAATTATTATTTCTTGAATATTTTTGAATTCACAAACATTTTATGATTTGTCGAAATTTTTCTGAAAACACGGATATTTGAATTTTGAAAATCCCAAGTAATTTAAGGAAGGAAAAAACAGAATGAGAAAAGAAAAGGAAAAAATGAAATGAAAAAAAGGATGTCAAGCCAGGCCCATGAAAGCGTACATCCGTGAGAAAAGAAAGGAAATAAGTGTGAAACCTCAAACCAAGGTATCAAACCCAGGTCTGTAGTAGAAAGGAAATAAGTGTGAAACCTGGGTATCAAACCTAGGCCTGTAGTGTAACATAGCAAGCCGCCAACTGCTGGGGCACTTGCGTGTCGGTGTTATAAAGGAATCGTCTCCATAAAAGAATATAGCGCGACGGCGACTTTTGAAAATAAAATCAAATCGTTTTCTTTATTTATGGGTGGCATAGCGGGCAACTTCAAGGGTATTTTTTTTACGGACGACCAGAAACAATATTTACTTTATTATTATTAGGGAGATTAGCAACTTTATTGTTAGCACGGACAACTTTTTCTCAGTGTTGTCTCCAACACGGATGATACGTATTTTTGTAGTGCGGGTTGATTCTGGAAAAAAGTGAGGGATGTTTCTGCAAAAAATCATGATGGACCAAAAATACCTATTCTCTTAAATAATAGGTAGGTACAGAGTATATATTTCTTTACTGCATTGGTTCGCTATGTAATGAGCGTGTCCCTTAAGTTGCCCCCCCCTTCCTTTTTTTTGACAGTGGACAAGTCAGAGGCTAAGCAACATGTATTCATTTGGATCCAATTTTATCACATGGAAGCACTTTGGGTCTGTACGAGGTGCTAACCGGAAAGTCTCATATCTGTGACATGATTTCAGATTCTCTTGTCCGTTGTTTCTTTATTTAAGCTAAAAAGATACTAGATCAATTGTGTCGGTCAGATCCTTCTATCGGGGCTTTACTGTGGCAGGTATGCTTTCATCATACTGGCTACTTGTGTGCTTATTGAATTCAGTGATTCTTATACATCTGCTGCAACTGCATCCTCAACCGTATTAGTGGACAGAAGTAAATGTTTTTTTTCTCAAACACACTGTTATTATATTGACAAGAAAGTGTCAAGATGACGCGAAGAGTGCGACAGGCAAAACAAAAGAAAGGAAAAGGAAGAATACAAAAGAACTGTACATTCACAAAACTGTCGGCCACCAACCTAAAAACCTGAACCTGCACTAGTAGAAAAAGGAGCAAATCTGAGACACATTAGTGCCGGTTTGATTTTGAGCCAGCACTAATGTGTCCATTAGTGCCGGTTCCAACGGCTAGCCGGCCGCTCTCATTAGTACCGGTTCGTGGCGAACCTTTAGCACCGGTTCGTGGCACGAACCGGTACTAAAGAGAGTGGTGGCAGGATGTTGTCAGTCTGGGGCCCGTCCAGCACCTTTAGTACCGGTTCGTGCCACGAACCGCTACTAAAGGTCGACGTACATAAACCCTTCGTCCACCCGAGCCACTATGTTCTTCCCCTTTCCCCTCACTTTCCTCTGTTCTTCCCCTCTCTTCCTCTAGCTCCTCACAAATTTTGCCAAAATTTGTCAAGATTTGAAGGCCCCCATCCATTCAAATGATCACAAAGGTTAGCAACTTTGTCCTTTCAACTCTCATTGCTAGATTAGCTCTTGCAATGCTTTGTATAATGATTAATTTGGGAGGAATAATATTTGGTATTATTTGATTTATATGCAATTTGAGGTCAAAAATAACACTTAGTTTGCATATGTAGGTGTGGTTTACTTAGTGCCTTATAAATCTCCGTCGTAACCACTGTCGATCGCACGCACCGTCCCGTCGCCGGCACCACCTTGTGGTGAGGCTCTTGTTCATGAATGGTTTACATTACCAAATTGATGTTTGTGTGATTTGGATATATAGTTACTCGTATTATTGTCTTACCCGTACGTTGTTTGTTATACATAGTGCCATGGTTTTGATATCCGTCCCCGTCGGCCCTCGTCCTTGTTATGATTCGGATGTGGAATATTCTCTTTTAAAACTAGTTGTTGCATTTCGTGTTTTGACAAATTATGCCCATCAAGTTGACATAGATATTTTTATCTAGGAGGTATGTGAACCGGAAATTCCAACCGACCCTATTGTCGAGAGGTTAAATTTAGTCGAAAGAGAAAACGGGTATTTGAAAGAAAAATTGAAAAGAATTGAGGGGGAGAAGATGGAATTGGAGTTGCATGTTGCCGATGTCGTCGATGGTCACAAGATCAAGATGGAGAAAATGAGGTTGAAGATTAGAAAGATTAGAAAATATGCCATTGATAGTGTGGCTTGGTATCATTATGCTGTTGGATCAATTGTTACCTTAGTTGCGATCTTGATCGCATTTGTTGTTGCATTTAAATTCTTTAGCTAGAGAGTTATTTGTTGCATTTAATTAAGTGTTGTATATGAACTTTATGTATGAACTTGTATTAATTTGGTATATTCGGTGTTGTGTAAAATGAAGATATGAGCCGACAATGGATGTATGATGACCGATGCTTTCCCGGGTTCATTAATGGCGTGCATACTTTTCTCCTTGCGCTGAGGCAAACAAGTGGGCGGATGGTTTTATGCCTTGTCCATGTGCTGGCTGTAAGAATGGTCGCAATTACTCTATGTCAAGAACCATTCACGTCCACCTATTTGAGTCCGGTTTCATGCCTCACTATAATGTTTGGACCAAGCACGGAGAAAGAGGGGTTATGATGGAAGACAATGAAGAAGAAGAGGACGACGACATCTATCCTGGCCATGGGTTCCCTGAATACGATGATACAACAATGGAGGAAGAAGCTGACCCGGCAATGCGGGAACAAGCTGAAGAAGAGGCATCAGATGAGCCCGCTGATGATCTAGGTCGGGCCATTGCCGATGCAAAGAGAAACTGCGCAAGTGATTTGGAGAGGAAGAAGTTGCAGCACATGTTAGAGGATCACAAGAAATTGTTATACCCGAATTGCGAAGTTGACAAAAAAGTTGGGCACCACATCGAACTGCTGCAATGGAAGGCGAGAATGGTGTATCTGACAAGGGATTTGGAAAGTTGCTGGTAATGATAAAGAATATGCTTCCAAAGGACAACGAATTGCCCGAGAGTACGTATGAAGCAAAGAAGGCTGTTTGCCCTCTAGGGTTAGAGGTGTAGAAGATACATGCATGCCCTAATGACTGCATCCTCTACCGCGGTGCGTACGAGGATTTGAACACTTGCCCGGTATGTGGTGCATTGCGTTATAAGATCAGTCGCGATGACCCTGGTGTTGTCGAGGGCGAGCGCCCCAGGAAGAAGATTCCTGCCAAGGTGATGTGGTATGCTCCTATAATACCACGGTTGAAACGTTTGTTTCAAAACAAAGAGCATCTGAAAGCGTCGCGGTGGCACGAGAATACCGTAAGAAAGAGGAAAGTTGAGAGTACCACTGACGGTTCGCAGATGGAGAAAAATCGAGAGAAAGTATAAGGAGGAGTTTGCAGGTGACCCAAGGAACGTATGGTTTGGTCTAAGCGCAGATGGCATTAATCCTTTTGGGTAGCAGAGCAGCAACCATAGCACGTGGTCTGTGACTCTATGTTTGTATAACCTTCCTCCTTGGTTGTGCATGAAGCGGAAGTTCATTATGATGCCAGTGCTCATCCAATGCCCTAAGCAACCCGGCAACGACATTGATGTGTACCTAAGGCCATTAGTTGAAGAACTATTACATCTGTGGAATGGAACATGTGTATGTGCGTGGGATGAGCACGGACAGGAAGAATTTGACCTAAAGGCGTTGCTGTTCGTGACCATCAATGATTGGCCTGCTCTCAGTAACCTTTCAGGACAGACAAACAAGGGATACCGCGGATGCACGCACTGTTTGGATGATACTGACAGTATATATTTGGAGAGTTGTAGGAAGAATGTGTACCTTGGACATCGTCGATTTCTTCCGAGCAGGCATCCCGTAAGAAAGAAAAGCAAGCATTTTAAAGGTGAGGCGGATCACCGGACGAAGCCTCACCACCGTACTAGTGCTGATATACATGATATGGTCAAGGATTTGAAGGTAATCTTTGGAAAGGGTCCTGGCAGACAACCTGTTCTGAAGGACGCTGACAGACGCGCGCCCATGTGAAAGAAAAATCTATATTTTGGGACCTGCCCTATTGGGAAGACCTAGAGGTCCGCTCCGCAATCGACGTGATGCACGTGACGAAGAATCTTTGCGTGACCCTGCTTGGCTTCTTGGGCGTGTATGGGAAGACAAAAGATACACCAGAGGCACGGGAGGACCAGCAACGTATGCACGGAAAAGACGACATACATCAGGGTCAGGCCAGCTACGCTCTTACCAAAGAAGAGAAGGAAATCTTCTTTGAATGCCTGCTCAGCATGAAGGCACCGTCTGGCTTCTCGTCGAATATAAAGGGAATAATAAATATGGCATAGAAAAAGTTCCAGAACCTAAAGTCTCATGACTGCCACGTGATTATGACGCAACTGCTTCCGGTTGCATTGAGGGGGCTTCTACCGGAAAAGGTTCGATTAGCCATTGTGAAGCTATGTGCATTCCTCAATGCCATCTCTCAGAAGGTAATCAATCTAGAAATCATACCAAGGTTACAGAATGATTTGGTGCAATGTCTTGTCAGTTTTGAGTTGGTGTTCCCACCATCCTTCTTCAACATCATGACGCACGTCTAGTTCACCTTTACGAAGAGATTAACGTTTTGGGTCCTGTATTTCTACACAATATGTTCCCCTTTGAGAGGTTCATGAGGGTCTTGAAGAAATATGTTCATAACCGTGCTAGGCCAGAAGGAAGCATCGCGAAGGGCCATGAAAATGAGGAGGTCATTGAGTTTTGTATTGACTTTATTCCTGACCTTAAGCCGATTGGTGTTCCTGAATCACGGCATAAGGGCAGACTGGATGGAAAAGACACGCTAGGAGGGGATCAAATAATATGTATGGACGGGCATTCTCTCACTGAAGCACACTACACAGTTCTACAGAATTCCACCTTGGTGGCTCCGTATATGGAGGAACACAAGAACTTTCTACACTCCAAACACCCGGAGAAGTCTGACGACTGGATTACACGTGAACAAACGAGGACTTTCACCGGTTGGTTGCAGAAACGTGCCATGCACGATGGCGATATTGAAGATGACCTATACTCTCTATCCCAGTTACCATCTTCGAATATAATGACTTTCAAAGGGTACGAGATAAATAGGAATACATTTTACACGATCGCCCAAGATAAGAAGAGCACCAACCAAAACAGTGGTGTCCGCTTTGATGCAACAAACAACACGGGAAAGGAAACATATTATGGTTACATAAAGGACATATGGGAACTTAACTATGCAGGTGGTTTGAAGGGCCCTTTGTTTCGGTGCAAATGGGTCAATATGAAACGAGGCGGGGTAACGGAAGACCCGCAGTACGGAATGACAACAGTGGATCTCAACAATCTTGCGTATGCAGAAGAACCATTCGTCCTAGCCAATGATGTGGCGCAGGTTTTTTATGTGAAAGACATGTCTACCAGGCCGAGAAAAAGAAAATATAAGGAAGCGAATGGATCATACGAAGAGCCAAAGCGCCACATAGTTCTTTCAGGGAAAAGAAACATCGTGGGAGTGGATGACAAGACAGACATGTCAGAAGATTATGAAAAGTTTGATGAAATTTCTCCATTCGCAGTGAATATTGACCCGAGCATCCAGTTAAATGATGAAGATTTTCCATGGCTACGGTGCAAAGGGACACACGCGAAGAAAAAGTTTCACAGCCAAAGATCCGGGATGTGATCGGCTTCACTATCATCACTTTCTTCTGTGTTTCACACCCAGGAGGGAATCTCTGTAATAGTTAGGGTAGTTATGTGTTTTGGCATTTGAAACGCGAAGAAATTTTATGTGCAAACAAATTCTTTCATGCATTTACTATCTCTTTCAAAGTATCAGGGTTTCAGACGAAAACTCATCTGTTACAAAGGCATTTCATTTTTTAAATAACCTAAGTATTACCAAATTGAATATAATGATAAAACACAATAATATTATACATAAGAAAAAAGAATCACTGAAAAATATTTTTTCAAAGTTAAGTTATTCACAAACTAGTGATTCACACAAATTTCAAATAATTCAAAATTTAAACTATTCAAATTTGAAAACTACTGGCACTAACAGAAAGTTTGTAATTTTTTGTACCTAAAGCAAAAATATTCAGAAAGAAACTCTAAATACAGCAAAAAAACAACTCAAAACTAAATAAAACAAAAATAAATAAAGCAAAAAAAATTAAGAAAATAAAAAAGCCGCCTATTGGGCCAAAGCGGCCTGCATACGACTAGAAACACAACCTTCATTGGGCGGGATGCAGGCCCAAGAAGGCCCATGAGGCTGACAGGCAGATCAGGTAGGCCGAGTAGGCCTGCTTAGGAGAGGAGCTCGAGAGAGCTACCGCACTGGGGCTTACAAACCAGTGCGGTAGCCCTTCGACTAGCGAGGTGGGACTAAACTTGCCGCACCGCACTGTGCCAGCGCACCCCTTTAGTACCGGGTCGTGGCACCAACCGGTACTAAAGGGGGGGTCTTTAGTACCAGGTGGTACTAAAGGGGGGCGCTTCCCGCCGCTTGGCCTGGCCAAAACAGACCTTTAGTACCGGGTCGTGGCACCAACCGGTACTAAAGGTCCATCCTATATACACAATCGTTGAAAAAAAATCACTTTCCCTCTCTGTTTCTTCCCTCCGTCGCGCCACCCTGCCCTGATCGACGCCCCCGTCGTCGACGCCGCCGCCTCGTCGCCGACCCGGCCGTCCCGCCCTCATCGCCGCCCTCGTCGGCGTCGCCTGCCGTCCCGTCCCAGCCTCCCGGCCGCCTCCATGCCCCGCGCCGTTGTCGGCGGCCCGTCCCGTCGTCGCCTCACCGGTGAGCTCACCCCAGCCGCCATGTTCACACACACACACATTACACACTACACACACACACACACATTATAGAACTTTTTCTGTTTTTTAGTTATAGAAATGTTAGAAATTATTCTGTTTTGTAGTTATAGAAATATTTTTAGAAATGTTAGTTATATAGAAATGTTATAAATTTTTCCTGTTTTTTAGTTATTGAAATATTAGAAATGTTATAATTGTTTCATGTTTTTTAGTTATAAAAATATTTATAAAAATGTTAGCAATTTTTCTGTTTTTAGTTATAGAAATATTAGAAATGTTAGTTATATAATCAGAAATGTTAGAAATTTTAGAATTAATTTTAGTTATATGAATTAGATTAATGTCAAATTGTTAGAATTTGCATATAGAATGTTAGATTAATGTTACTTTTTGCGGGCATATAGTATTTGTTCTCGACGATATGCCCGGCCCGCATCCTCGTCGTCGACCCGTTCGTGACGACGTCATGCTTCAGAGGACCCATGTTCAGGACTGGGCTCCACCGCGCTGGCACTGGGAGGTGCTACCTGGAGGGGCGCGCCGCTTGGTGAGGAACCCGGCCTCGGGTCCCATCGTCGACCCTGATCTCCTTTGGTGGCGTTCGCGTGGGCCACATTCGGTGCAGAGGCAGCCGGCCCCGCCGGAGGTGGTGCGTCGCCGTGTCAGGGAGGAACACGAGCACGTCCATCGCTACATGGCTGCTATGGACGACGTCAGGTTCTCCACTACTTGGCAGGTTCTTTGGGCAGATGACCGGAGATATGATCCTGTGATGGTTCCTTCTCTTTGGGTGTCCACCGCCCGCGCCCCAGGAACCGCGAGTGGCGCCCTAGATTCTTCTGTAGTACTCGATCTTTATTAGGTACCTAGCCAGTGATGTATTCAATATATAATATTCGAGACGATGTATTCTAGATTTTATATATATATATATATATATATATATATATATATATATATATATATATATATATATATATATATATATATATATATATTATTCGAGACGATGATGTATATCCGAGATTATATATTAATCGAGACGATGCATATATATTGCTAATTTATATGATTCAGTTTTTCATTATTGATTGCATCCATGCATTGTAATTTGAATACTAAATTGTTCTATATTTCTTCTGTATTAGTTAAGTAAAAGCTATGGCGGACAATACCGGCAGAGACAGAGAAGAGGAATTGTTCGACATCATACGCAGCCCTGGCAGGTTAGATGATCTGAATGAAGCAAATGACGGCTCCCAATATCTGAACAATACCGGAGAGGGTGATGAAAATATATTCGATCTCGACGACCGAGCCGATGAAGTCATGAACTATGATTCTGATTATGATGACACAAACAATGTTTATGATGAGACAGAGAATGCTGATCTTCAAATAACAAAGACTACCGGCGAGGTATATTTATATAAGCAGGCATCTGGTGATCATCACATATATTTTTTTATTTTAAGATATATGAACGAATCGATCTTCTTCTTTCAGCCATCCGGATCGAGCAAATCTGCTTCTACAGACAGCAGGACAAAGCGAGGCCCGAGCAGATTGTTGAAGGACGGTGTAAAGTACAACGTCGAATCCGTCAAACCAAGTGGCAAACCCTTGAAGCCTAAGAACATTGCAAACAAGTGGACTCGTCAGTGCGGAGTTCTTGTGAAGGACAAACTCCTGATCTCCATTCAAGAATGGAAAGAGCCAAAGACTAAACGTCCAGGTGTTACTTGGGTCGACGACAGAGCCAAAAAAGACCTTTGGGATTCTCTGATGGAACATTTCACCCTACCAGATTATTTCACTAAAGCAGATGTGGACAAAGTGAAGGGCGCTGCTCCTAAGAAGATGGCAATTGCATTCAACACCCACAAGAAAACTGTATGGGCCAACTACCTCGCTGCAAAAAGGAAGACTCCAGAATTCACGGGAACACTGGAGAAGCAAAGAGAACACTGGGACGATTTCGTAAAATTCAAGGATTCAGAAATATCTAAGGAACGGTCGGTAAAAAACAAGGCCAATGCCGCAAAAAAGACGCAGTTCCATAGGATGGGTCCAGGTGGCTACGCGGTGGCAATGCCTAAGTGGGATAAGTCTGAGCAAGAGATGTAGGGTGCAGGGGTCACTCCGATTACTAGGAGCTGGCCCCCCAGGTGCAGAACTTGGTTCTATGCGCATGGGGGGCGTTGGACCCGAAGACAGGCCTGGTTTCGAAGAAGGCAAGTCTAAAAGGAGCCGAACAAAAGATACTTGATGCAATATAAGAAGGTCGAGCGGGGGTGTTCACGCCCAACAGAGAGAACGACGAGCTTACACGCGCCCTGGGAAATCCTGAACACTCGGGAAGAACACGAGGCATGGGCGTTATTCCCTGGTATGAGGGCTTTTCGGACTGGAATGACGACTACAGGTCCTGTGCAAGAAAGAAGATGGAGGAGGAGAAGAAGAGGAAGCTGGAGGAGGAGCAGAGGAAGCAGGACGCAGAACGCCTTCAAGGCCTAGAAGCAAGGCACGCGGACTTGGCACTCAGCAGCGGCAGCAGCAAGCGGATGATCATCCATCATTGGATAGCATCATACCATCCATGCCGTGAAGCAGCGTTGGTTCTGCCCCGGGAGACACACTGCTGGATACATACCACCCCGTGGATGACATCATAGAGAACACTAACTGTGAGCTATAATCCAAAATGAAGAACATATCCATGAAGGTGGCGGACGGCGTTGCTTTCACAATTACCCCTGAAGCAACCTTCCATTGCATCCCAATTCCAGAGGGCTATGCTCGTGTCATGGTTGATGAAGTGGTGGAGCCATATTTGATGCTAGTACTTGACATTGCTGGAGGTGACGGCGAGCGCACACTAGGAGATGCCGTACATTGTATCATCCTATGGATAAAGGATTGCATCATATTTCCAAGTCCACCGACACCGCGTCGTCTGCCGACTCCTCCTCGAAGTCCGCCACTGAGTCAGCAGACTCCCGCTCCTCCAAGTCCACAAACGCGTGAGCCGACTCCTCCTCGAAGTCCGCCACCACCTCCTCCAAGTCCCCGAACGCTTGAGAAGACTCCTCCTCCTTCATGTCCGGCACAACGTCAGGCCACTCCTCCTGCTTCAAGTCCGGCACAGCGTCAGCCACGTCAGCCGTCTCCGCCGTCTCAGCAATCGCAGAAGAGACACACTGCAGCTATGGTGCGTAGCGGTAAGAGTCGAGGTAGTACAAGAAGTACAGGCGGAGACAAGCGATATAAATATGGTCCAAGCCTCGCTCCTCTTCCTCAGAGGCCTTACGACATGACCGAGGAGCAAAACGTAGCCATAGTGCAGGCCCAAGTGGAGGCCCATTTTGGACCGAAACCGGCACCACCGCCAAAGGAGAAAGTGCCTGAGAAAACGATTGACCACTTCATTCGTATGGCTAGAGCACCAGCTCCCGAGCCTGTTGACTCAGACTATGAGCGTCAAATCAGGAAGCTACATCGAGCACGGCTACAGAAGGAAGCGAGCTCGAGCTCGAGCCAACAAGCAACTGGCAAAAAATGCGGGAAAACCGTTCCCCAGCTGGGAGAACAGGCGGCGCAAGCGATCCCCCTGCTTGTTGTGCCAACAACACATGAGAGGAGTACGCGCGCCAAATATTATTGTGGGCATACCGTTAGCGTTCCCCAGCAGGGTGATGTGATAATAACGGAGGAGCATATAATGCAGGCTGAAATGCTCAAGATCTCTGTTGGACAACTCCTTGAAATCGAGCCCATGTCTCCGCTTAAAGAATCGGAAATAAAATGGAAATATGTCTGGGGCCAACCTTTGGTCCATCCAGACAAGGTCAAGGACCTCGCAACGAGAATGTACGAATTGCATCAATGGTACATGAACATTACCAAGATTTCCAATCGAGTGTCCCTCATGGTGAATGTCAAGGAGGAGCATTATTACCATGAGAAAGCTCTGGCCATTGAGTATCCAGAACTATTTCAGTTATACAATCAAGACGCACTCGACAAGTCTATCGTCAGTTGCTATTGTCTGTAAGTGATTTCTTTCTGTAGTTTAAGTCTCAAGCTAATTATGTAGTGATAATTTTGATCAATCATTACATGTAATTATCCTCACTATATTCTTTTCTGTGGTATTATATGCAGGATGAAGATGTATGAAATGAACAAAATCTGGACGCTATGGCATTAGGTTCATTGACCCAAATACCATTAATGAGGACATATGAAAGCTTCCATTTTATCAAGAAGGTGTAGCGGAAAGCATGCTAGAGTTCTTGAAGCGCCTCAATAGCAATGAAGATATACTACTTCCTTACAACTTCCCGCGAGTCACACTGTCTTGTACTACAAATTCTGTTTTTGATTACTAGCTAGCTAGATGTTAATAATTAAGTGTATACGGTTTACGGTAGTTGATGCAGTTGGCACTGGGTCTTGATAGACATTAAAGTTGAGGAAGATAAAGTTGAATTACTGGACTCACTAACTAAAGAAGATAAAGACTTCACCATCGTGAAGGGGATAGTCAACAGGTAATTTCAATCATTATTAACTATATATATCTCGGCCTATTATTAGCTCGTCATTTCCTGATATGAACTATTTAATAACCCCTTTATTAATTTTCTTTGCCGGCGGGCAGGGCATGGGCAAAGTTCATTAAGGTGACTCCAGGCAAATGGGCAAAAAAATTGTTTTGGCATCGACCAAACGTAAGTAATTAAGTAGTACTAGCTAGCTACCATCTCTTTAATTCTTGTTTCAATATCATTAATTAATTATCATGCTTGATTAATCATTATCTGATTCAATTCCATTCTCGTAAAGGCCCTGAAGCAGGCGCATGGGAATAATCTGTGTGCATTATACGTTTGCGAGAACATTCGCATGATGACGTCCGAAAGGAGCAGATCTGATAGACAGGACTGGGTACGTTTGTCAGAACACTATTCACACAATTATCGATATCTAGTCACACAACTAACACACATGTATATTGATCTCCTTCTTAACAGTTCAGAGAGGTGCGGGATAAGCTCCTACCATCGGACCGCATACTAGCACTTCAAGAGGAAATATCTGAATTTTTGCTCGACCAGGTCATAAATCCCAAAGGAGAATATTGTTACCCATCCCATGAACCACTTGTCATCGTGCTCCGGAGGCACCAAGGCAACATATGTAGGAGAAATTGTATATGTATATACATGTGTATGTGTGAATAATTGTGTTGGTTGTGAGACATTCGATGATATATATATATATATATATATATATATATATATATATATATATATATATATATATATATATATATATATATATATATATATATATGTTTCTACGTACAAGAAAATCTATTTATATATATGCATAACGTGTACAATTTATAGTATCGTGAAATACCAGCAAACAAAAAAAATGAAATGGAAATAAAGCAAAAAATCCTTCAAACATTTAGTACCGGTTGGTGTTACCAACCGGTACTAATGTCCTACGCGCACACGGGTCTGGTTCGTGCCACGTGGTGTCACTTTAGCGCCGGTTCGTGACGAACCGGTACTAAGGGGCGGGGGGCTTTAGTCCCCACTCTTTAGTGCCGGTTGGCAAACCGGCACTAAAGGCCGTTTCTGCACTAGTGCTGGCAGATGAGTGACGTTTTTTTTTCTTGACTTAGTCTTCGTAGAATTGCCGGCCACCAAAAGACAGAAGAATGTCTTCTGAATTTTATTTAGTATCACCACAGTTCACGAAACTGCTGGCCACCAACCTAAACACCTGAACCTGGCAGATGAGTGACGTTCTTTTTGGACTTAGTCTTGGTAGAATTGCTTCTTGTTTCAACCCAACCTCAAGTTGGAAGGAGTTGGAAGTTTTCAATAATTACAAAAAGAAGAACCATTTGATTTTCTCTACATGTATCACCTAGAGAATACTCAGAATGATAATACACTAAGCTGTGAGCAATTGTCTGTCTATGAAGTGGCAATCTAACTCACTCACTTACCCAGTTACCCTACCAGTCTGCCACCATGTGTTAGCATCCACACACAGAAATTGTTTAACTTGCATTAATACGAAAGCCTGGTAGTGGTTTCAACTATGACATGACATATTTGAATTTCTGGAGATTCTATCTTTTGATCACAATTTGTGTTAATGGTGAAATCTCTAGTTTCCTTGAATATTACAGTAAAGGCAAAATAGGACAAGTACACAAACTAATTGAAAGCCCATATATGTACAATTCTACCGGTATCACAGCATAGTAATTTGATTTTTTTTAATTGCCCTTGATTATTGCCGTAAAGGGAAATAGCCCCTAACCGCCTTGTTATGTGCCCTTGTCTCAAACGGTTTATTTATTATTGTGACACTATTGCGGGCAGAATCTGCATGAAGCACCTTCCACCAGTTTGGTACGAGCCTATACAGTAATTGTAGCTGATCCTCAAAAAAAAAAAAAAAAGTAATTGTAGCTTGGTCCTTGGTTGTTGGAGAGTTTCATCCTCACTTCACCTAAATCAGTTACTGTGTTTACATCTGGCCAATGACATGGTCCTTCTCGAGCGTCAGTCGTGACAATGTTTCTTGTGTGAAATAATGTATATGTTGCCTTAGAACATGGCAAAAGAGGGACGTGAAGTTTCTACACCCAGGAGCAAATGTTCCTGATGTGAACAGTAAAATAAATAAAAAATTCAAAAAATGTAAAAAATTCTGAATTTTTTCTGTGGCATACTTACACAAATATTTGTTGTGCGCGTAAAATTTCATCGCGAAATCACATTGGTGGAAGGTGTGGTAAAAAAACAAAATCGAAGATCTGAAAATGTTACTTACAAAAGCATTCTGTAGCTCTGATTTTGTTTTTTTCGGGATGACTTTCACGAATGTGATTTCGTGATGAAATTTTTCATGCACAAGAAACACTTGCGAAAGTATGTCACAAAAAAATTTTAGATTTTTTTGAATTTTTTTTTTCTATTTTTTGATTTTACTGTTCACACCAGGAGCATTTGCTCCTGGGTGTAGAATGGTATTTTCGGCGAAAGAGTCTATATCTGCAAGTCCCTAATCATTCGTTTTTTTAAGGGAAGGATGTACCCCGGCCTTTGCATCTGGACGATGAATGCAGCCATATTATTAATTATTCACAAAGATCATACAAGGTGATACATCAATAAGCTTGAAGCCACAATCTTGGCAACGTTGTTGCTACTCCTATTCCCTGATGAAGGTGTGCGGAATGTCCGGGAATACCAAACAGACATCACACCAAAGCCTAACATCTAAAGCTGGGTGTCCCATCCAAGCCACTATCTGGATTGGGTCCCACCCCGGTTTGGCACACGCCCAGTGAGCACCGCGCGCTACAAGGGCCGTCACCTCCATCATCCCTCGGTCCATCCTTAGAGCAGAATTGATGTACCGACCATGTCAGGAGTCTCTGCCATCAACACCACCATGACGCCAGACAACTTCCTCCTCCTGCGCACGTCCATCCAGACACATCCGTCATCGAGAATCAACTACATTATGCCGCTAATACTCGTCGTTCGTCGACGCGGTAGATCCAATGCCACTCCACCTGCCAACCTCCACACTGTTGCCGCTGCAGGAACTGTCATGCAGAGCCCACCACCCACAGTACCTCTCCACCAAACACCCAAGCCTCCCAAGACGCCGCCTCCATGGAGGACATAATGCTAAGGGTGCCGCCGCCGCCCAATCCAAGACGGATTTTGGACTTTCGTCCGGGAGTGGGTCAGAGGTGGATAGGAGGGGACCTCAGCTTCGCCTCCAAGGAGGGTAACGACGCCAAAGCCGTCGCCGATGCCGGTTCAAGCTAGCCGACCAAAGTTTCCTCCGGTCCCCAACATGTACCACCAACCTCTGTCTGCTCCGGATCTGGCCACAAACCGAGAAGCGAAACCATCCGGAGAAGAAAGCACCATGGGGCGACTCTAGTGCAGATCCGTCCAGGCTCCAGATCCAGAGAATCCAACATGGGCAACGACGAGTACCACCACCCCGCACTGGCCGCAGGCGTCCAAGCGCTAGATCGCGAAAGATCTGACCCGAACGCGACGGCTCACGCATCCACCAGTTCCTGGCGCTCCCGCAGCCGCCAATCCGCGCTGCAAGCGTGGACTCCAGCCATCGGCGCGTCGTGCACGCCGCCGCCAGGATCCTCCTGCAACGCCGCCGAACCCCATGGTAGTCCAGCGCCACTTCACGCACAGGCCGTCACGTGCTGGCCAGATCGCGCGTAGGGGAGAGATGCCCCGCCGCCGCCCTTGCCGGTTAGGCTTCGCCCGGCGGCCCTGCTGGCAGCGGCGAGGGTGAGGGAGGCAGGGGAGAGACGCCCGACGGCTAGGGTTTCCCCCTGGCCGCCCGCGGGGGCGGATGAGGGGGTTACGAGACTTGCCGAGTTCTATTTGGACAGATCGAACTTACAGAAAAGCGCTCTTATCGCTGCTAAGCTTTTGATCCCACGTATATTTGAGAGAATAACAATGCACGGGACTAGGCTTAATTATCTCTACCTAATAATAAAGCACGTAGGGTTTCTGCCCGTCTGTCGCACCATTTTGCAAAAAATCCCCTGCGTTTTCATGAAATCAACCCGCAATCTGGATTTAAGTCACACCGAACCGTTATTTTACAGTTTTTCGAAAACACCCCTGACTTTTTAGGTATTCCATCCGCCGATCATATTTAAGTCAAACAAATGCTTTTCTAAACCATTCATATCTTTTAAACCGTAACTCCGATTTAAACATGTTATATACGAAATTTGATTAGAAAAATATATAGAATATGAATATAAGATTATTTTAACCTGTTAAGTATTTATAAATATTATTTTGGAAGATATTTAGTTCAAACAAATGGTTTTCTAAATTATACGTATCTTTTGAACAGTAACTCCGATTTTAACATCTTATATATGAAATTTGATTTGAAAAATGTGTGAAATCTGAATATGGTGTTAATTTTACCTGTTAAATATTTTTAAGCTATTGTTTTGGAAGCAAACTTATAACTATAGCGCACAATCCATTTTTCTTTCGTACACGCGGCGATCCGGGTTGCAAATAAACACCCACTATAGTCATATAGGAAAAAGAAAACATCGAGAACTACACATGCATAACTCTGAATAAATCGCAGGGGAAAACAACAGATTTCTCATCGTGAGTGAGAGAGAGAGAGAGAGAGAGAGAGAGAGAGAGAGAGAGAGAGAGAGAGAGAGAGAGACGTCTTAGGATTAACCACATTCAAACATGTTTTGGTTTGTGTGAACACTAAGGCCATCGCCGGCGAGGGTGAGAAAAAGGATAAGCGGCAACACAGATATGATGCGTCGCTAAAATAAAGGAGATGGACCTACTGTGGTCTTGAGTGATGGTTGTTCGGTTAAGAGTGTGTGTTGTGTTTTTTCTCCCGTTGCAACGCACTGGCTCTTTTGCTAGTCATTGCCAAAGGATCTACTATGAACTCTTTTTTTGTCAAAAAGCAAAGAAAGACCCGGTGAAAAATCGAAAAGTTGTAAAAAAAACCTATCTAAAAAGCCGAAAACACGGGCGAAAAATAAAAAAAAATCGGAGCAAGCGCCCAGGGCTCTCAGCCCACCGCAAGTGACCGTTGCGAGGCTCCCGAAGGAGGGCTCGATCGTGAGCGAGGAGGTGCAGTGAAAAAGTAAATAGGCTGTTAGACTACCGGTCCTCCAAATGAATATGACAAGCACAAGCTGTAGCAAACTCGTATCTTTTTTTTAAGAAACAAAGGAAAAGTGGTGACAAAAATAACAGGTTTACAACAATATAATCTCATAATATTGCAGATAATTTTCTATTGCGAGGAAATATTACAGAGATTTGTAGAACAGTCTAATTTATGAAGAAAATCTTACACTGCATTTTTCAATAGAAATAAAAGAGAAGAAAAGGTAATAAAATCCTTTTCTTCTTCTTCACTAGTAAATGTGCACGTGCAATGCACGTATCAAACATGAAAAATTCTAATAGTGCATAATACCTAATTCTTGACTCATACACATAATTTGACTATCTTCCTTCATGAATCAACATTCTTTTTGAAAAAAATATCACATCTTTGCGTTAATTATATAATCTCTTATCTAAATGCACACTTTGTCAATACATAGCACCCAAATGGTTATAATCTCCTGTAAACGAATTTCAGTATGTGAGCAAACTATACATGCAGGCTCTTTCGCCAAAAAACAAAAAACAAAAAAAAAACTATCCATGGAGGCTTCAGCCCATTGTAGTATGTGCCAAATATACAACGTTTGATTTTTTGCTAATCATATTGTTATAGATTCAGAAATTACAATCCCCTTGTTGGACAATGGATTATTTAAAAGGTCCATCACCATTCTCCATACACACATACAAGTACGATTCAGTAAAGAACCATTTATGTATCAACAATAGTGAAGAACTATTACTATGAGAAAATCAAGTGTCGTTCACAGAAGTGAGAAGATGAAGTGTCATTCACAAAAGTGAGAAGAGGCCATTGTCAGACTTCAGTGATAATCGCCTCAAGGGACTATGAAGACTAAGGTGAAACAAGTAAAAATTGCTGGAGGTGGACGAACAACGCTCACTATAAGAATCGAGTCCGATCGTTATGTGTGGGCGATAGTTGACAACTAATAAATCTGCGACATCAAACCAATAGAGCCAATGCCAACGTTGTTATAATCTTTCCCCTTCACCCATGTTTAGGAAGTTCACATATTCCCCTTCTATTTAGCTTCCCTATGGGAAACATCAGACCTGTATATAAAACTTCACATTAAGATATGCTATATAAGAAACAACATCAAGATTCGAAAGGTATGCTTGATTTGTAAGAAACCATCCCCATCTATTTAAAATTCAGAAAATATTGCAGTACATATGATTACCATGGTTGGAGAAGAGCTGGCTGGTTATAGATTCAAGAACTGCTACTGCTATCCACTCTTGCTTCCCTTCACACATTATAAGGATGTAGTCGTTAGCATCAAAAGCTTGCACAACAAATTCTATAGGAACGTATGATGCAATGAACCATTGAAAAATATAAAAACCAACATTGGTATCGAAAATGAGCCTAGCTCTCCATCTGAAACCAACCTTCAAGATTAAAAAAAAATTGCAACATCAAGATCTCAGCAATTGATTAGTGTAAAGACCGAAGAACATTAGAAGTACTGAATCTCAGTAATTCAATTAAAGGATTTCAAAAAGCTCACACAGCGAACATGACCTTCTAGATTTTCCATGTCGTCTTAATATAATATCAGGAATAGAAACTTATGAAGGTTCACACAAAGAAAGAATATAGTGCAAGAACAAAATCTGCTACTTACATAATGTAATGCCAATCCTCTTTTATATGGATATATAGTAGCAACCTGCCACATGCTCATATTTTGACAGAGGCTCCAACTTGGTCAGCGGTATTCCTCATCGAAAATAACCTGCAAGTCAAACAACCATTTATGCAAATAGCATATAGTTCTTTCCTTTCCAGAAGCTCCATAAGGCAACCAACTAAACCATACTGAATCTGCAACAGATTCAACCAATGCTAGCTTGTAACTGTGAAATGAGTGATCTGTCTCCGCCTGTTCTTTTGTCACTACAGAATGTGCAACAGATTCAAATAATGTTATTGCATGAAATTACTCTTACTTCATTGGTCACCTAGCAAATGTCATCCCAGATAACCTGTACATCATTATGTAGGATTGCACATTTCATTCAGTTGACGAACAAAGACACAAAGTATAAATCGACAAACCACAAGGTTTGAGAACCTTCAACAGATTCAAATAATGCTATTGCATGAAACTTCTTCAGTACATCATTATGTAGGATTGCACATTTCAATCGGTTGATGAACAAAGTATAAATCGACAAATGAGGTCCCCACAAAAAGTATAAATCGACAAAGCAAGCAAAGAGTGAGATTTTTGAGTAGTCATTGATGAAGTTTACAAGTATACACCGCAGTATATGTCACAAATCAAACAATGTGCATGACAAACCACAAGGTTCGAGAACCTTTAACGTGGCTTACGAAAATCAGCCACTTTATTTCACATATTTGGTACTACTATTATCAACTCCTACAATACATTGTTTTTATTGTACTACAACATTCCCTTACACAATGTAGATATGTAAACATTCAATGCCTAACACCCGAAAGTGCGACCAGCCAAAGGATAAGATGGAATACACATATGTGGTTGGCACATGATAGGATTTGACTTTAGAGTTACCTAGCTTCTGTGGTTGGCATGTGAACACAATATCTCCGATCAGTGATCCCCGTTATCTCCAGCCCATTGAAGATAATGTCATGCAAACCATGCCTTAGCTCTTTCCAACAAGAATTCCTGCCAAGCAAAGTAGAGAAATGCAGAATAAGTAATTTTTTTTATAGAGCTATCATCCAAATCCTAAAACACATATAAAAGTCATGCATGACACACTTTACATTTTCAGTGTTAGCACTGCAAAAGAAGCATATCATGATTCCCCTACATACGCATATATACGGAACTCTTAACCCAAACTTACCAAAGAAACTGTAAGTTCTTCTCAATAAAATTCCATCATACTATCAGAACGGAGAAATGAGGAATTTTTTACTTAGAGAACCTCTAAATGACCATCCAACATGTACCATTTTGTGAAAAATAGAAGATCACCAACAAGATCTCACAACATTGCTCATCAAGCTCTAAACTCTGAATGCAAGGGGAGCTCACAGTGCATGTTTTCAATCCAGAACCGGGACTGATGGGCCTCCACGTGGCCTGTCCACTGAGCCCAGGCAGGAGGGCCTTTGGTCCCGGTTGGTGGCACCAACCGGGACCAATAGGCATCAACGCGTCAGCATTTCTATGGCTGTGGTTTTTATTTTTATTTTTGAAAAGGGGGGTTTGGGGGTTTTGGGGGTTAATTTAGGTGTTTCATATATTGTGCTATAGCTAGCTAATTAATAGAGAAAAGTGTCCTCTCTTTTGTCCGTGCTTGGTCGACGCTACGTACTATACATACATATAGAGAGGACTAGCTAGACACGCTAGCTAGCTAGTAATTAAGCAAACAGAAGATCGTCATGAACATATATGCATACAGAGAGAAGTGATATCGACCACCTCTCCTTCTCCGAGAGATTGGTCAACAACAAGTTCTCATATATCTATCCGACACTACGGCTACATATATACAATAATTATCTTTTACAATACGGACGCGTGGTCCACATAGTATTCTCCGTCTTCAGCGATCACGTGGTCAAGAAAGAATGCCGCCAGTTCCTCTTGAATTACTCGCATGCGATCTGGTGCTAGGAGTTCATCCCGCTTCGAAACATCTAATTTTAAGAAAGGGTCAATACATATATATATATATATATATATATATATATATATATATATATATATATATATATATATATATATATATATATATATATATATATGAATGAATGAAACTCAACACAAATGATGGTAATAAAATAAAATTGTGAATATTTTTATTTACGCACTTCATATTGTTTGTCGGAGTAGCCCCTCTCACAGGTCATGTGGCGGATGGAGTCGCAAACGTAGTATCCACAGAAATCATTCCCTTGTTCCTGCCACAACCACTTTACAAGACACAGAGGTCAATCAAACTGATAATTAGCAAGCATGCTAAATGGTATTGATGAAACTAGCGCTTGAATCACTAGGAGATGCGTGGAATATGCTACTATATAGTACTTACTGGTGTCTAAATTGCAGCTTCTTCGGTAGTCCCGAGCTTTTTGGTGAGTTTTCCAAGCCCTGCCATACAAATAAAACAATTACTTGATATCAGAAATGAACAAAGTTGCTAATATGGTGGATAATGATCGATTTAACTTACTTCTCGAGCATTTCAGTCATGTCCGCATACTCCTTGGGATCTTTTCGCTTGGAGTCTAAGACATTTACTACTCCCTTCTCAAGCTTAATCTCTAGGAGAATATAGTGGTAGCTGTGCACACATGCATAACTCATCAATATTACATTACTATAACCTGGACTAATAAGGAAACCGAATATGCCACAAGACAGTAACACTCACTTGAAGTTGTAAGGAAAGAGTATTATATCTTTGTGTTCATTTATTACCAACGATTGTAGCAAGTTGGCCTCGGTATCTTCGGCACGAAATTTAACCTCAGTTGCATCTATGAGATATGTGTTAATGAACCCAATATCACCCACTTGTCTTTCTTTCAATTCGGCGATCTTCAATCTGCATAATATAGTGAGGATAATTATAAATACATGCAATGAAAGGGCTGAGTTATATAGAGAGACTTAATGACAGAAGTAGTACTACTTACGACAGTAGCAGGTGACCGTTGCTTTATCGAGGGCCAATTGATTGAAAACTGATAGAACTCCTCAAATGGAATAGGCAACAGTTCAGTTCCAAGGAGGTCATGCTCCTTTTAACTCTCACATACAAAGTACTCCTCCCTCGCACTCTTTGCAGGTTTTCATGTACCAATCATGCAATCTTCGCATCATCGTTGATAGAGAACTTTCATCTTTGACGAGAGGCTTCCGCACTCAGTATCTTTGTATCTGCACCTCCAAGAAATCATAATGTACATCGTCGGGCAGGTAATCTGCAGGATTGCCATAACCGGCACTATCCTCGGATCGACGATGTCGCTAGCAGCACCTTGAGTGGGGGCACGATTGCTGCTTGTTCGCGAGCTGGGCAATTTGTTTCCCAGCTCGTCGTTCTTTCATCCTTTGATCATCGACAAGATTTCCCGACCTCTCCGCTTCGCAAATGCCTTCCAATAATGCGCTCATAGTTGCCTTTCGGCGGAGACTTGGGTGGTTTTGTCGGGGCAGCAGAGTGCGCTTCGCTTTCACCGGATCTACCTTCTCCTCCGGAGGTGGATGTCTCTTTGCTTTCAACCCTTGAAACCAGTCATCCACTTCGGTCTGCGCGATCTTCGCGTTTTCCTCCTCGCTCCTCTCGTACGGTAACTTCTCTGGAGTCTTCAGAGAAGGACCAAATCTGTATCTCCTCCCTCCTTTGGTTGTACTGCTAGACGCCGGCAGAGCAGACGGAGCGGATGTCTTCTTTCCTTGCTTACGAGGCGGAGGAGAAGGACTACAACGCGCCGGAGCAGCCGGAGCGGCGGCGGGTCTCTTCCGCCCTTGCTGACGAGGCGGAGAAGGAGGAGGCTGGCTGCTCGGGCGCGCCGGTGCAGGCGGAGAAGGAGGCGGAGTGCTGCCACGCGCCGGAGAAGGAGTCGGCCGAGTGCCCTGATCGCCACTCACGGAGGAGGAGGCGGTGGAGGAGGCGGAGTGCCCCGACTCGGGAGGAGGAGGAGGAGGCGGAGGCGCCCAGTTCGGAAGGTTGATGAGATCCTTCCGCCATAGGCATGGAGTCTTCGTGAGCGAACCCAGCCGATACTCCCTTCACCGGTAGGGTGGTCAAGCCGAGGTCCTCAAATCCTCCGTTATTTCATCGACCATCACCTTAGCATATCCTTCGGAATCGGCCGCAGTGAAAAGTTGAGTCGTGTTTAGTAGGATAAACAGAGCCAACAGCCGACTTGACCTTCAAATTGCTCCATTGCGCCATAAGGTGGCAATTTTCAGCATCCGTGATAGCATCCACGGATAGCTGGCAGGAGCCGCCAAGGCATGTTGCTCGCTGAAGCAGCTCGGTGGAAGCCACGCTGCTTCTCCGCTGAGATGGCGGGTAGCTTCGGGAAGCTTCGCAGGTCGCTTGTCTGTGATCTGCTGCTTCGCGTTCTCTAGCCCCATTACCCTTTCGTGCAGCGCCTGCATTTGGCTCTGCTCCGCTTTCTTCCTCCTCTCATGGGTTTTGTAATCCCTGCGTCCGAAATCCAGCCTTCCACGAACGGAGCTCGGCGTGCCTCGTGTCCGTCCGTGGTGCTCAGATTCCCGAGGGCCATTGTGAGCTCGTCCTTCTCCCGGTCTCGAACGAACTTCCCTTGCTGCGCTGCTTCGATATAGTGCTGAAGCCTCTTGACCGGTATGTCCAATTGTTCGTCCGTCCCAAATGCACTTCCTCGTTATAGGGTCCAAGGATCCGCCGCCCCAAGAACCAAGTCCGCAACGGTCCGGCTAGTTCATTGTCTCTGGTTCGATCCCTTTATCAAGCAGATCATTCTCAGCCTTGGCCCACTTAGGCCGGGCTAAGAGGTAGCCACCGACCCCGCGCGATGGTGAAGCTTCTTCTTCGCAGCATTTCTCTTGTTTGTCGCCGACATCTTTTTACTCTTTTCTCGATGTCTTGTAGGCCACAAATGCGGGCCACCATCTCTCGATCTTCCCATATTTGCCCTTGAATTCTGGTGTCTCATTTTTTCGACATACGTATTGAGTTCTTTCTTCCAATTCCTGAATAGTTCTGCCATCTTCTTAAGAGCAAAAGACTTGATTAATGGCTCTATTATGGCTTCTCCGGATCATCCTCTAGCGGTAGGGTAAAATTTGACTTCAGCTCAGTCCAAAGATCATTTTCCTGCATATCATTGACACAAGACACCTCGTGGTCTTCGTTCTTAGGCTTATACCATTGGAGGATGCTGATCGGGATCTTGTCCCTAACCGAACCCCGTGACCGAGCAACAAATGCCTTCTTTGTCCGGTAGGGTTCAATCGGTTGGCCGTCATACGCGATTTGTATGATCTCAAACTTTTCATCCGAGCTCAACTTTTTCTTCGGCCTCGCCTCTTTACCGGTTGTGCTCGATCCGGAGGGCTAGAAAAAGAACAAAGACGAGAGTTAATTAATATGTGTACATACCAAAACAAAGACGAGAGCTAGTCAAGACAGGCTTAACTAATATATATACCTGGCCGAACTCGGTTTGGTGATCACCGGAGCCGTCCTCACGGTCTACTTCTTCACCCTCTCCTTCTTGCACCGGCATTGGGTCATCGGAGCCATGTAAATCATAGCCAGCTGCTTCTTCACCCTCTCCTTCAAGACCATCGTTGTCGTTGAGAAACATCAACGAGCAGACGGCATCACTTCCTTGTGCGATTATGTCCCTCAACAACGCTTCTTGTGCTTCCTCTCGGGGGGTGTCCATAGTTTCTACAAATATTTACAACATAGCTATTATTATTCAAACATGACAGCTATGGATATATTAGTGGCAAACGTAGAACTAGCTAGCTAATCACAATAAGGAATCATATTAGTGGCCTCGACGCTGCTTCTCTAGGGTTTGGGGTGGCCTCGACAACGCTTCAAGGGTTAGGGGTGGCCTCGAGAACGCTTCAAGCTAGGAGGGGTACATCGACCCCCACGTGTTGAAGCTATCGGGAGGGGTCGGCGTTGAACACTACATGTATGTCCCACAAGTGACGTGGGCATCGACGCCCGCGGTAGGGTAGAGGGTCGTGGATCACCGAGCGGTCGAGGTCAAGGGTCGAGGATCGCCGAGGGTCGGGAGGTTGCCTAGTGTCAAAGGATTCAACAAAACCATGTCTTCATCATTAGGCGAGAGTAACAGGTGCATGATGGTGCAAGCTCTCAAAGTTATTTTGGAGCGAGTCCCGATAGGATAATTAAGCTTTTTGGTACAAAGTTCAGCAAGAACCTTCCAATATCGTTATTTGAAAGGCCTTTGCTGAGATTCGCATAAAAGGCAAATTATCCTATCCGGACTCCATTCCGTAATAACTTTGAGGACTTCGCACCATCATGCCATGGTTACTTCCGCTAATGATGAAGCCATGGATTTCTTCAATACTTTGACACTATAGGAACCTCGACCTCAAACCTTCGACCCTTAACCCCTTAACGACCTCGACCACTGAAACCTTCGACCCTTGACCCTTAACGACCCTCGACCCTCTACCCTAGTTCCTGACCCTCGACCACTCGGCGATCCTCGACACCCTCGTTATATCGACAACGACGCAACATACATATACATGGGAAAATAATGTTATCGGGGAGGTATCGCACCCCCCCTCGCGTCAAAGTTTCTTCTTTCTCCTCTATTCCATTCTTTCTTCTTCTCCTCTTCTTTTCTTCTTATCCTCGAGAAAGGAAAATAAGGAAAAAGGAAGAAAAGGGAAGAAGGAAGAAGGAAGAAGAAGAAGAAGAAGAAGAAAAAAGAGGAGAAGAAGAAAGGAATAGAGGAGAAGAAGAAAAAATAGAAAAAAAATTCTATTTTTCTTCTTCTTATTCCTTTCTTCTTCTCCTCTTCTTTTTCTTCTTTTTTCTTCTTCTTATTTATTTCTCCTCTTCTTCCTCTCCCCTCTTCTTCTCCTTTCTTCCTCTTCTTATTTCCTTTTTCCTCTCATTCTTTTTCTTCTTCTTCCTTCTTAAAAATACATGAAGTAGTATTGCCTAATTCATTGTTCATATGAATATACAAACATTTGCATATTTACAATAATTAATATCACCAAAAAAATCTATGAACAGAAAAAAAATCCTAATTTTTCTAAAAAACTATCTTTTGCATTGTTCACATACACATATACATTATAGCCACATACACATATACATCACATATGAACAAAAAAATTAAAACATAAAAAAACAGAGCATAAAAATAAAAAAAAGAGCTTAAACATTAAAAGAGCCGGGCGGCGGCTCACATCATGGGGCAGGCGAGGCGCGGCGCTGGGCGGACGGGCAGGGGGCAGGCGACGGCGACGAGGAGCGGGCGCCGATGGCGAGCCCGTGAGGGGGAGCTCGAGGCGATGGCGGGTGGCGAGGCGCTGGCGCGCTGGGGCGGACGGGCAGGGCAGGGCGACGGCGAGCACGGGCAGGGCGCGGGCGACGGCGACGGCGAGCACGGGCAGGGGCGCGGGCGACGGCGACGGCAAGCACGGGCAGGGCGCGGGCGACGGCGACGGGCGAAGCACGAGCAGCTGACGGCGTCATCGGGCGAAGCTCGGGCAGCCCGGCAGCGTCGTCGGGCGGGAACTGGCGATGAAATCTGAAAAACGCCAAGTCTTTGCTTATATAGAAAGGCTTTGGTCCCGGTTCGTGCCACGACCCGGGACTAATGCCCACCTTTAGTCCCGGTTGGTGCCACCAACCGGGACCAAAGGCCAATTTTCAGCAGCCCAAAGGGCGGGAAGCGGCGACCTTTGGTCCCAGGTGGCACCAACCGGGACTAAAGGGGCATTAGTCCCGGTCGTGGCACCGACCGACTAAACCCTTTAGTCCCGGTTGGTGCCACCAACCGGGACCAAAGGCCTTGTGCTGCCCTCACGCCCAAAGTTTAGTCCCACTCGCTAGTTGAGAGAGCTCGAGAGTGGTTTATAGCGCTGCTGCGCCCACCCTCTCGAGCTCCTCTCAACTGCAGGCTTCGGCCTAATCTGTCACTAGCTATGTGCCAGGGCCTACTTGGCCTCCTGCAGCCTGAATCTCGCCCATGTAGGGTTTGTAGTCGTATTCAGGCCGTGGGGCCCAGAGAGGCGGGACTATTTTTTCTAGTTTTTTGTTTTGTTTTGTGCATTATTATTTATTTTTGTTGTTTTTTGCTTTATTTTTAAGTCTTTTTGCTTTTAGTTTTAGAAAATTATAAACTTTCATTAGTGCCATTAGTTTTCAAATTTGAAAACTCTTTTTTGTTTTCTTTGTTGCTTTATTTATTTTATTTTGTTTCTACTTACAACAAAATACTTATTGTTGCTATTTTTATTTATTTTTTCGGTTTTTGTTCTGTTTTCTGCATTATTTAGTTTTTGTTGTTTTTTTGCTTGATTTTTTAATTCTTTTTGCTTTTAGTTTTAGAAAAATTATAAACTTTCTGTTAGTGCCATTAGTTTTCAAATTTGAAAACTCTTTTTTTGTTTTCTTTGTTGCTTTATTTATTTTATTTTGTTTCTACTTATTGTTGCTATTTTTATTTTTTCAGTTTTTGTTCTGCTTTTCTGCATTATTTATTTTTTGTTGTTTTTTCTTTATTTTTAATTCTTTTTGCTTTTCGCTTTAGAAAAATTATAAACTTTCTGTTAGTGCCATTAGTTTTCAAATTTGAAAACACTTTTTTTGTTTTCTTTGTTGCTTTATTTATTTTATTTTGTTTCTGCTTACAACAAAACGGTGTGTAGAGGGACGGGCTTATAAACCGGTGTGAGCGCCCTTCGATTGGCGAGGTTTTCAAATTCATAGTTTTCAAATGAACTCTGAAAAAGTTGGCATAGCATGCGCATGTACAAAACGGACAATGGTATCATACTCGCCTGTTATACAAAGTTGGCATGGTATCATCATAATAGTTGCGGAGAAAGTCTTCACTTTTCTTCGCTTGTGTCGCTTTGCTTATTGCGCCAGAACCATGGATAATCTTCATCGCTTATCGTGATGCTTGGGTCAGCCTTGACTTTGAAGGGGGGAATTTCATGAAACTTTTCATACTCCTTAGCGTTGGTACGATTTCTGGATCGATCACGTTCTGAGATATTGCATTGAGGAATGCACATAGCTTCACAATGGCTAATCGGACGCTTTCCGGTAGAAGCCCCCTCAATGCAACCGGAAGCAGTTGCGCCATAATCACGTGGCAGTCATGAGACTTTAGGTTCGGAACTTTTTCTCCGCATATTTATTATTCCCTTTATATTCGACGAAAGCCGGTCGACCTTCATATCGAGCAGGCATTGAAAGAATATTTCTTTCTCTTCTTTCAGAAGAGCGTAGCTGGCAGGACCTTCATATTGCTTCGGAGGCATGCCCTCTTTTTCGTGCAAGCGTTGCAGGTCCTCTCGTGCCTCGTGTGTATCTTTTGTCTTCCCATACACGCCCAAGAAGCCTGGCAGGTTCACGCAAAGGTTCTTCGTCACGTGCATCATGTCGATCAAGAGCGGACCTCTAGGTCTTTCCAAAGAGGGTAGGTCCCAAAATATAGATTTCTTCTTCGACATGGGTGCGTGATTCTCAGCGCCATTCGAACAGCTAGTCCGCTGGGACCCTTTCCAAAGATTACGGTAAATCATTGACCATAGCAAGTACGTGATCACCGGTACGCATGGCGGACTTCTTCCGGTGATCTGCCTCGCTTTTGAAATGCTTGCCTTTCTTTCGACATTGATGGTTGGTCGGAAGAAATCGACGATGGCCTGGTACACATTCTTCCCGCAGCTTCCCGGTATATACTATAGGTGTCAAGTAAACAGTGCGTGCATGTGTGGTATCCCTTGTTTGTCCGTCCCGAAGGTTATCGAGAGCGGGCCAATCGTTGATGGTCACGAACAGCAATGCCTTTAGGTCAAATTCCTCCTTTTGTGCTCATCCCACGACGCACACCGCTTCCATTCCACAGCTGTAAAAGTTCTTCAACTAATGGCCTTAGGTACACATCAATGTCGCTGCCGGGTTGCTTAGGGCCTTGGATGAGAACTGCATCATAATGAACTTCCGCTTCATGCACATCCAAGGAGGAAGGTTATACATACATAGAGTCACGGGCCAGGTGCTGTGATTGCTGCTCTGCTCCCGAAAGGATTAATGCCATCCGCGCTTAAAGCAAACCATACGTTCCTTGGGTCATTTGCAAACTCATCCCAAGACTTTCTCTCGATTTTTCTCCACTTCGACCCGTCGTGGGGTGCTCTCAACTTCCGCCTTTCTTACGGTCCTCACTGTGCCATCGCATCAACTTGGCATGCTCTCCGTTCCTGAACAGACGCTTCAACCATGGTATCATAGGAGCATACCACATCACCTTCGCAGAACCCTCTTCCGGGAGGCTCGCCGTCAACATCACCGTGGTCATCTCGTCGATCTTATACCGCAATGCACCGCATACGGGCATGTGTTCAGATCCTTGTAGGCACCACGGTAGAGGATGCAGTCATTAGGGCATGCATGTATCTTCTCCACCTCCAATCCTAGAGGGCATACGACCTTCTTTGCTGCGTATGTACCGTCGGGCAATTCGTTATCCTTGGAAGCTTCTTCTTCATTATTTTCAGTAGCTTCTCAAATCCTTTATCAGCACAGATTCTCTCCTTCCACCGCAGCAATTTGAGTACGGTACCAAGCTTTGTGTTGCCATCTTCGCAATTGGGGTACAACCCTTTTTGTGATCCTCTAACATGCGATCGAACTTCATCTTCTCCTTTTGACTTTCGCATTGTGTCCTTGCATCGACAATGACCCGCGGAGATCATCATCATCGGGCACATCATCTGGTTCCTCTTGATCTTCAGCAGCTTCGCCCGCTCCAAAGACCATCGTGCACATCGTCTGTGCATCTTGATGTTCAAGAGCATCACCGTATTCAGGGGCACATAGTTGTCATCGTACTCTTCTTCCTCGCCGCCTTCCATCATAACCCCTATTTCTCCGTGCCTCGTCCAAACATTATAGTGTGGCATGAAACCCTTGTAAAGCAGGTGGGTGTGAAGGATTTTCCGGTCGAGTAAGACTTCAGATTCCCACATATAGGGCATGGACAACACATAAAACCATTCTGCTTGTTTGCCTCAGCCACTTCGAGAAAATCATGCACGCCTTAGTGTACTCGGAGGTGTGTCTGCCACCGTACATCCATTGCCGGTTCATCTGCGTGCATTATATATAATTAAGTGTGTCAAAAATCATTACAAAACATCATGAATAGATAATTAAGTGACCAAATTAATAGAAGTTCATCATCACATAAAAACCAAAGTACATACATAGTTCTCATGTAACAACATAAAGCTCTGCAGAGCATCTAAATTAATTAAACCATACATTGAAACTATGTAAAACATTTCAATGCAAAAACAAATACGATCATAATCGCAACCAAGGTAACAACTGATCCAACCGCATAATGATACCAAGCCTCGGTATGAATGGCATATTTTCTAATCTTTCTCATCTTCAAGCGCATTGCATCCATCTTGATCTTGTGATCATCGATTTACATCCGCAACATGCAACTCCAATATCATCTTCTCCTCCTCAAGTTTTTTATTTTTTCCTTCAAGAAATTGTTTTCTTCTTCAACTAAATTTAACCTCTCGACAATAGGGTCGGTTGGAATTTCCAGTTCAACAACCTTCTAGATAAATAAAATCTATGTCACGTTGGTCGGCATAATTTTCATAAACAATAAATGAACCAATAGTTATGAAAAGATAATATATACCACATCCGAATCATAGATGGACGAGGGCCGACGGGGCGGATACCAAAACCATCGCACTATTTAAGATGCAATAATAAAAGTAAGAAAATAATACAAGTATCTATCTAAACAAACAAGTAATAATATTTTTCCTTTCGTAAAGAAGATAAGAACAAGAGGCTCACCACGGTGGTGCCGGCGATGAGATCGGCGCGGGTGATCGACGGCGATGAAGACGGGACGGGCGTGACGGACCGCTAAACCTAGATAAATATTGAGGAAAATGGAGCTTGGCGGTCGAGCTTGAGAGGAGAAACCTTAAGTAGTGTGGCTCGGGCATTCCATCGAACACCTTGTGTGCATAGGAGGTGAGCTAGAGCACCACCAAGCCCTCTCCCCTCGGCCAAAAAAAACAGAGCAGTGTGCTCGCTTCTTGCCGAGGGGCTATATATAGGCAGCACCATTAGCCCCGTTGGTGGCATGAGCCGGGACTAAAGGAAGCCTTTGGTCCCGGTTCATGCCACCAACCGACCAATAGTGGTGGGCCAGAGCCAGACCATTGGTCCCGGTTCGTCCCACCAACAGGGACCAAAAGGTCCGGACGAATCGGGACCAATGGCCCACGTGGCCCTGTCGGCCCCCTGGCTCACTTGGACAGGGGCAATAGTTTCATTGGTCCCGTTCGATTGAACCGGGACTAATGGGCTAAACTGGCCCGGACGAAAGCCCTATTTTCTACTAGTGTCTGACAAGAATATCAAAACTGAATTAGAACACAATTTACACAATTAAGGTAACTGGGAGAAAGATATGACAAAATTCCTGAAATTCTTCTCATAACATTTATACTCTGAATGACAACAGAAAAAGGAAAAGAAGGTCTGAATAATAGTAATTGGAAGGATAGAACAACATTTGCTTTAAATATAATTAGCTAGTTGAGGCTGCAAGAATAACATATGAAGCTAGCACTACCGGAAAATGGTCCTACCCCGACGGCGGAAACAATGCTGACGGCCGCCGTCGGCCTACTTGGAGCTATGCCGACAGACACGTCCTGGCCGTCGTCTTATCCTGGCCGTCGGGCTACACAGATCTAAGCGGACGGCACCCGTCGGCACAGAATGGCCGTCGGCCTAGCTGCGAACACGCCGACAGCAGCCGTCGGCATACCGATGGGCCCGGCGACCCCGCACGTGACCAGCCGCTACGCCGTCAAATCTATGCCGACGGTCGGGACGGGCGGCCGTCGGCATATCTCTGCATGCCACGTCACCGATCCGCGCCGTAGATATGCCGACGGCAGCCGTCGGCATATCTCCGCATGCCACGTCACCGATCCGCGCCGTAGATATGCCGACGACAGCCGTCGGCATACCCTCCACGTCACCGATCTGCGGCACGCCGCCCACCTAAACCCTGATGTCTCTGTGTCGTCGACATAGTTTTTTTTACATATTTTTTATGCTTTTTTGTATTATTATATTAACTGACATGTAGCATATGCTTTTTTATGTATTATTATAAGAATATATATGTAGTTTGTAATTTTTTCCATAGATTATGAGTATATAAGTATATAGTTTGTATTTTTTTCGAGCACATTAATAATGTGCCGTCATGTTCTTTTGAATATATATAGGTCCTTATATTTTATTAAAATCAAAAACAGCTATGCTGACAGAAGTTTTGTGGCGGTTGCACACGCCCGGCACCAGTCTCCGGAGTGTGACCCCGTCATGTCCGCGGTGTGCTGCCCTCCCGGACGACGCCGCCGCCGGCACCTGGAGGGCGGAAACAGCTACATCGGGTCTATACGGAGGGGACGTTGCTCCCAAGTGTTTCTATGGGATGGCCTACCACAACCGGGTGGTGCTGTGGCATGTCCGTAGAGGCGGCACGCATCTCCGGGGCGTGGCCCCCCTAACGGATGGCGCCTCCGCCGGCACCTGGAGGGGGGAAACGGACGCGTCGGGTCTACATGGAGGGGATGTAGCTGTGGGTTTGGCCCAGATGTTGCTCCCAGGTGTCCCTCTGGGCTGACCTGACATGACCGGGTGGAGAGGTCCACTGTTCAAAGCCCGTCCGTGGAAAGTCAAAGGGCTAGATCTCGTGGACAATCGCTCCAGAGTTAGGTGGGACGGGGGCCGTCGCACCGGCCCCTCATACATGCGGGGCGGTGTTGTGGCATGTCCGAAGAGGCGGCACACGTCTGTAGGACGTGCCCCCCCTCATGGACGGCGCCGCCGCCGGCACCTGGAGGGGGGAAACGAACGTGTCGGGTCTACACGGAGGGGATGTATCTGTGGGTTTGGCCCGGATATTGCTCCCAGGTGTCCCTCTGTGCTGACTTGACACAACCGGGTGGAGAGGTCCACTGGTCAAAGCCCGTCCGTGGGAAGTTAAAGGGCTAGATCTCGTGGTCAACCGCTCCAGGGTTAGGCGGGATGGGGGCCCTTGGGGGGTAGCAATGCCACCGGAGCATCGCACCGGCCCCTCATACATGCGGGGTGGTGTTGTGGCATGTCCAAAGAGGTGGCATGCGTCTCCGAGGCGTGGCCCCCCTCACGGACGGCGCCGTCGCCGGCACCTGGAGGGAGGAAACGGACGCGTCGGGTCTACACGGAGGGGATGTAGCTGTGGGTTTGGCCCGGATGTTGCTCCCAGGTGTCCCTCTGTGCTGAATTGACACAACCGGGTGGAGAGGTCCACTGGTCAATACCCGTCCGTGGGAAGTCAAAGGTCTAGATCTCATGGTCAACCGCTCCAGGGTTAGACGGGACGGGGGCCCTGGGGGAGGGGGGGTAGCAATGCCACCGGAGCATCGCACCGGCCCCTCATACATGCGGGGTGGTGTTGTGGCATGTCCGAAGAGGCGGCACGTGTCTCTGGGGTGTGGCCCCCCTCACGGACGGCGATGACACAGTAGTACACGTTCTACGGTAACGGTGCGGCGTGAACATTATTAAATACACGGATCGCGATAAAATCATGAGTTTTTTACACGACGTGGGCACATGTGATATAGGAACGATGGTAATTTTTCATAATTTTTGGTGATGGAGAAGTATCCGAACACTTCCTTCTACGCGGATTGCCCTTTGCATGTCTACGATTGTGGCTGGCGGTCTCCGTGAGCTAGCATGCCGCCAATCTTGCGTACGCGGCTTCTCACCTGTCTGAAAGTGTTGTGGCGGTTGCAAACGCCCGGCACGCGTCTCCGGGGCGTGGCCCCCCTCACGGACGGTGCCGCCGCTGGCACCTGGAGGGGGGGAACGAACGCGTCGGGTCTACACGGAGGGGATGTACCTGTGGGTTTGGCCCGGATGTTGCTCCGAGGTGTCCCTCTGTGCTGACCTGACACAACCGGGTGGAGAGGTCCACTTTTCAAAGCCCGTCCATCAGAAGTCAAAGGGCTAGATCTCATGGTCAACCGCCGAGTTAGGGCGGGACGGGGCCCCGCGGGGGTAGGGGTAGCAATGCCACCGGAGCATCGCACCGGCCCCTCATACATGCGGGGTGGTGTTGTGGCATGTCTGAAGAGGCGGCACGCGTTTCTAGGACGTGGCCCCCCTCACGGACGGCGCTGCCGCCGGCAACTGGAGGGGGGAAACGGACGCGTCGGGTCTACACGGAGGGGATGTATCTATGGGTTTGGCCCGAATATTGCTCCTAGGTATCCCTCTGTGCTGACCTGACACAACCGCGTGGAGAGGTCCACTGTGCAAAGCCCGTCCATCGAAAGTCAAAGGGCTAGATCTCGTGGTCAACCGCTCCAGGATTTGGCGGGACGGGGGCCTTGGGGAGTAGCAATGCCACTGGAGTGTCGCATCGGCCCCTCATACATGCGGGGTGCTGTTGTGGCATGTCCGAAGAGGCGGCACACATGTCCGGAGTGTGGCCCCCCTCACGGACGGCGATGACACAGTACTAGACGTTCTGCGGTAACGGTGTGGCGTGAATAATATTAAATACTCGGATCGCGATAAAATCATGAGTTTTTTACATGAAGTGGGCACATGTTCTATAGGAATGATGGTAATTTTTCATAATTTTGGTGATGGACAAGTATCCGAACACTTCCCTCTACGCGGATTGCCCTTTGCATGTCTACGACTGTGGCCGACGGCCTCCGTGGGCTAGCATGCCGCCAATCTTGCGTACACGTCTTCTCACAAGTCTGAAAGTGTTGTGGTGGTTGCAAACTCCCGGCACGCGTCTCCGGGGCGTGGCCCCCCTCACGGACGACGCCGCTGCCGGCACCCGGAGGGGGGAAACAGACGCGTTGGGTCTATACGGAGGGGATGTAGCTGTGGGTTTGGCCCGGATGTTGCTCCCAGGTGTCCCTCTGTGCTGACCTGACACAACCAGGTGGAGAGGTACACTAGTCAAAGCCCGTCCATGGGAAGTCAATGGGCTAGATCTCATGGTCAACCACTCCAGGATTAGGTGGGACGGGGGCCCTGGGGGTAGCAATGCCACCGGAGCTTCGCACTGGCCCCTCATACATGTGAGATGGTGTTGTGGCATGTCAGAAGAGGCGGCATGCGTCTCCGGGGTGTGGCCCCCCTCACAGACGGTGATGACACAGTAATAGACGTTCTGCGGTAACGGTGCAGCGTTAATATTATTAAATACTCGGATCACGATAACATCATGAGTTTTTTGCACGACGTGGGCACATGTGCTATAGGAATGATGGTAATTTTTTCATAATTTTTGGTGGTGGAGAAGTATTCGAACACTTCCCTCTACGCGGATTGCCCTTCGCATGCCTACGACTGTGGCCGGCGGCCTCCATGGGCTAGCATGCCACCAATCATGCGTACACGGCTTCTCACAAGTCTGAACGTGTTGTGGCGGTTGCAAACGCCCGACACGCGTCTCCGGGGCGTGGCCCCCCTCACGGACGGCGCCGCCGCAGGCACCTGGAGGGGGGAAACAGATGCGTCGGGTCTACACGGAGGGGATGTAGCTGTGGGTTTGGCCCGGATGTTTCTCCCAAGTGTCCCTCTGTGCTGACCTTACACAACCAGGTGGAGAGGTCCACTGGTCAAAGCCTGTCCGTGGAAAGTTAAAGGGCTAGATCATGTGGTTAACCGCTCCACGGTTAGGCGGGACGGGGGCCCTAGGGGTAGCAAAGCGACCGGAGCGTCGCACCGGCCCCTCATACATGCGGGGTGGTGTTGTGGCATGTCCGAAGAGGCGGCACGCGTCTCCGGGGTGTGGACCCCCTCACGGACGGCGCCGCCGCCGGCACCTAGAGGGGGGAACCGGACGCGTCGGGTCTACACTGAGG
Organism: Aegilops longissima; assembly: GCA_021605205.1. NCBI lineage: Eukaryota > Viridiplantae > Streptophyta > Magnoliopsida > Poales > Poaceae > Aegilops > Aegilops longissima. The sequence continues at coordinate 35,510,544 of CM038678.1, read as the reverse complement.
GGATGTAGCTGTGGGTTTGTCCCGGATGTTGCTCCCAGGTGTCTGGGAACACCAACCATCTCCATCCGACGGACTTGGATCCGCCTCCGCCCCCACCCCCACCCCCACCATCGACGACACCCTCCTCCTTCACTCACCTGACCAACTAAGCTACAGATCGAGCACGGAGGCGGCGGCCATGGTGCTCCCATACCCGCGACCAGGCCACGGCCTTGGCGGACGAAGCTGCTCGAGTTCGGCGCCTACCCTCCCCTCCACTCTGTGTGGTTTCGGGAGAGGAGAGGGCCGAGCGGTTAAAAAAATTAAAAAATCTATATGAAATAATAATTCGTAAAAAAGGAAAAATATAACTATAAAAAATTTAAAAATCTATATGAAATAAAAAAATGAAAAATATAACTATAAGAAGACATTCAAAAATCTATATAAAATAAAAAAGGAAAAATATAACTATGGCGAGCTGCGGCCATACGGAATGTGGTACGCGGAGGTGGCGTGGCTAATAAAAAATAAAATAAAAAGAAAATTAGTAGTAGATTTATTTTAAAAATTTAAATTTGTTGCTGATAAGAAAATTAAAACTAAAATTAAAATTAGTAGTAGATTTATATTAAAAATTTACATTTGTTGCTAAAAAAAATGCCTACGGCTAAGCCGTCGGCATAGGTGCCACGTGGCATCGAGACATATGCCGACAGCTTAGCCGTGGGCCTAGTTCCCCTTATCCATCCCCCGGTCGCCCCTCCACTCATTTTTCCCTGAACCCGAGATCCCGCACGCCCCCGAGCCTGACCCACGCCGCCCCCGCCGCCCGCCGCCGCTCCCCTCCGCCCCCCGCCCTTGCTCCACCCGCCACGCCCTTCCCCGCCTGTTCCCCCCCGCCTACATCCCCCTTCTCGCGCAGCCGCGGCCACGCCATCGCCACCTCATCTCCGTGCCTCGCCTCCACCCCAGCTCTCTGCCCTGCCACGACCCGGGCCCTGCCCCACCACAACCCTGGCCTGGAACTCCCCGACCCCGCCCATCTCCACCCCGGCAGTCCGCACCGTCGCACCGGCCTCCCCGACCCCGTCTCGGCCTCGCCAACCACGGCTCGGCCTACCCGACCCCGTGTTGTGGCCGCCCCGAGCATGCCAGGCCGTGGCTCCGGCCGGCCCGCGTCCCTGCTCGGCTGGCCCTGGTGCTAGCTCCGGTCGGCGGCCCCCTCTGCTTCTCCGGCCGACCACGCCTAGCCCCGTCCCTCCCGTCCCCTCCATCGCCGTGATGCCCCTCTGCCCGGTGAGCTAGGCTCTTTTTTTTCATTTTTCCTACTGTGACATTCATAGTTTTCATAACCCACATGTATAGGGGATAATTTTAGCCTCTTTCATTAAGTAAGAGTGTCGAACCCAACGAGGAGCTAAAGGTGGAACAAATATTCTCTCAAGTCCTATCTGCCACTAATACGACTCTACGCACGCTTTGTGTTCACTTTACCTAGAACAAGTATGAAACTGGAAGTACTTTGTAGCTGTTGTTGGATAGACTTGCAAGATAATAAAGAACACGTAAAAAAAAGTAGGGGCTGTTTAGATAAAGAAGCAATAAAGTAAATATAGCGTAGGAGTTGTGAAATTGTCCCTAAGCAATGGACCACTTTACTAGACCGATAGCTAGTTTTATGTGGGAGAGGCGCCATAAGCTAACATACTTTCTCTTCTTGGATCATATGCACTTATGATTGGAACTCTAGCAAGCATCCACAACTACTAAAGATCATTAAGGTAAAACCCAACCATAGCATTAACATATCAAGTCCCCTTTATCCCATACGCCACAACCCCCTTACTCCGGTTTACGCTTCTGTCACTCAAGCAACCCACTATAAGCGAATCATGAACCTATTGCAACACCCTACAACGGGAATCCGTCAACCTTGCACGACACGGAGGGCACAATAGGAGAACAACATAACCACAAGCAAATTAAACCAATCATAGCAATTCATCAATCACCGGTAGGACAACGAATATCTACTCAGACATCATAGGATGGCAACACATCATTGGATAATAATATGAAGCATAAAGCACCATGTTCAAGTAGAGGGTACAGCGGGTTGCGGGAGAGTGTACCGCTGAATATAGAAGGGGGGAAGGTGATGGAGATATTGGTGAAGATGGCGGAGGTGTTGGTGTAGATCGCGGTGATGATGATGGCCCTCGGCGGCGTTACGGCGCCATCGGAAGCAAGGGGGAGAGAGCCCCCCTTCTTCTTATTCTTCCTTGACCTTCTCCCTAGATGGGAGAAGGGTTTCCCCTCTGGTCCTTGGCTCCCATGGCGTGGGAGGGGCGAGAGTCCCTCCGAGATTAGATCTGTCTCTCTGTCTCTCTCTATTTTTGCGTTCTGGGATTCTGCCCTGGCACCGTTTCTTTTATATCCGGAGATCCTTAACTCCGATTGGATTGAAACTTTCGCCCAGATATTTTTCCAAAAATTAGCTATCTTGCGGCCAAAGAAGAGCGACAACCACCTTACAAGGGGCCCACAAGGGTCAGGGGCGCGCCCAGTATAAGCGGGGGCATGGGCCACCCTCGTGGCCACCCTGGGCATCGTCTCGCGTTGAATCTTCCTCCGGAAAATCCCAAATATTCCAAAAATATTCTCCGTCCGTTTTTATCCCGTTTGGATTCCGTTTGATATGGGCTTCCTACGAAACATAAAACATGCAACAAACAGGAATAGGTACTGGGCGCTGGATCAATATGTTAGTCCCAAAAAATAGTATAAAAAGTTGCCAAAAGTATATGAAAGTTGAATAATATTGGCATGGAACAATAAAAAATTATAGATACGACGGAGACATATCAGCATCCCCAAGCTTTAGCTCTCGCCTCTTCCTTTTCCTCATATCGAGACCTCCTCGATCAAACACTTCATCCACACAAAACATCAACAGAAAACTCGGTAAGATCCGTTAGTATAATAAAGCAAATCACTACTCTAGGTACTGCTGCAAACCAATTCATATTTTGTTTTTGCATTGTGTCTACTGTAATATAGCTTTTCCATGGCGTAATCCACTGATATAAATTGATAGATTCATCAAAACAAGCAAACTATGCATCAAAAACAGAATCTGTCAAAAACAGAACAATCTGTAGCAATCTGAACATTCCCCATACTTCTGGTACCCCGAAAGTTCTACCAAAATTAGTAAAAATAAAAAACTTTGTATAGAAAGACAGTGCAAAAAGAATCAGAACCGTTTGACGTTCCAGCAAAAAATTTAAAATCGCGCACTACAGCCAAAGTTTCTGTCCTGCACTGTACAAACCAACAAGCATTGTAAACATCCTAAAGGCAAACCTTGGCACATTATTTTTATAATACAATGGAATTGTACAAGGGGATAAATATTTTTGTTGAAAAGTTTCGGTAATCAAGATTCACAAAGTTTCCGTGAGGATGAACAAAGTTCACAGAGCTCTCCCACTTCAACAATGCTTGTCTCTCTCACTTTCACTTTCCTTTTTGAACAGTTTTGGGTTCCCCTTTTTATTTTTATGTTTTTAAACTATATAAAAGCACTCAATAGAAATAAATGACTCTCTAAAACTTCCGGGTTGTCTCCCTGGCAGCGGTTTCTTTAAAGCCATTAAGCTAGGCATATAGTGCTCAAGAAATGGATCCACCCGGATCCTAAGGTATATCAAAGCCAATTTTAATTAAAAGTGAGTTTTAATTTAGTAGTGAGCACAAAGTAACATATATCATGCAACAATAAAGTCTAACTCTCTTCCTATGCATCGGCATGTCATAAAAGAACAATCATGAACACATAGTAAAGGCCAATGCATAGTATAAGCAGTTTCTTGCAATTTTATCATATTGGAAACATAGAGAGGTGGAGATATAGTTCCTCTCTCATAATAATTGCAAGTAGGAGCCGCAAGCACATGCATATCACATTCATCAAAATTATCATGTGCAATGGTAAAAGGCAACCCATCAAAATAATCCTTAATAAGCACAAACTTCTCCGATATAGTGTAGTTTGGAGAATTCAAAAAGATAATAGGACTATCATGCGAGGGTGCAATAGCAACAATTTAATGTTTAACATAAGGAACTATAGCAAGTTCATCTCCATAAGCATAATTCATATTGGCATCTTGGCCACAAGCATAGCAAGCATCATCAAAAAGGGATATTTTAAGAGAATCAACGGGATCATAACAATCATCATAGCAATCATCCTTCGGTAAGAACGAAGGGGAATTAAACAATGTATGAGTTGAAGAGTTACTCTCATTAGAAGGTGGGCACGGGTAGCTAATACACTCTTCGTCCTTTTGTTCTTCGCTCTCCTCGTCATCTTTTTCATCCAACGAGCTCACAGTTTCATAAATTTCTTCTTCCATAGATTCCTGCAAAATATTAGTCTCTTCTTGTACAGCGGAGACTTTTTGAGTAAATGCGTCAATATTGGAATTGTATTCATAATTCTCATAACAATATTTAAGTATAGCAAAATTTTCAGATCTATAAACCGAATCATCAAAATCGTCAAACTCTTTAAACACAGATTCAATCTCATAAGCACCCATAAAGCAACAAATTCTTCTATTTGTTCCACATCATAGTAATCATATATACCATTAGCATAAGAAGCCAAGGTTTTATCATCATTAAATTTGCATGAAAAGGGAAGGTGGGGAGCCTTCATCCTAGAGCAACAAGTATAATTATATCTCAATCATAGTTGCCTAGCATACCAATACAACATATAAATTTGATCCCATAATAGTTTCCCTTTTTGTGTCAAGCGATAATCCCTAAAGTATTCGCGTTGATCCAACGTGTCTCCCACTACATAATTGAATGGGGTTTTCTCAGGATTATCAAAGTAGTACATAATTTCCTTCACATAACGAGCATCGAGGGTTTTAGGAGGTTCCCCATCTCCAAGAGTGGCAATTACACCTATGTTTTTTGGTGTTTCGTGTTCCATATCCATAACTAAATATAGAGAACAACTAAGAACAGCATGTAAAAAATACTTAGTGATAAACCAAACAAGCACACACGAGAATATTCACCCCACGCTATGATTCCCCGGCAACGGCGCCAGAAAAAGGTCTTGATAACCCACAAGTATAGGGGATAATTGTAGCCTATTTCGATAAGTAAGAGTGTCGAACACAACGAGGAGCTAAGGGTAGAACAAATATTCTCTCAAGTCCTATCTGACACTGATACGACTCTACACACGCTTAGTGTTTGCTTTACCTAGAACAAGTATTCAACTAGAAGTACTTTGTAGGTGTTGTTGGATAGACTTGCAAGATAATAAAGAACATGTAAATAAAAAGTAGGGGCTGTTTAGATAAATAAGCAATAAAGTAAATATAGCGTAGGAGTTGTGAAATTGACCCTAAGCAATTGACTACTTTACTAGACCGATAGCTAGTTTTATGTGGGAGAGGCATAAGCTAACATACTTTCTCTTCTTGGATCATATGCACTTATGATATGAACTCTAGCAAGCATCCGCATCTACTAAAGATCATTAAGGTAAAACCCAACCATAGCATTAACGTATCAAGTCCCCTTTATCCCATACGCCACAACCCCCTTACTCGGGTTTATGCTTCTGTCACTCAAGCAACCCACTATAAGCGAATCATGAACATATTGCAACACCCTACAACGGGAATCCCTCACGCTTGAGAGACACGCAGGGCACAATAGGACAACAACATAACCACAAGAAAATTAAACCAATCATAGCAATTCATCAATCACCGGTAGGACAACGAAAATCTACTCAGACATCATAGGATGGCAACACATCATTGGATAATAATATGAAGCATAAAGCACCATGTTTAAGTAGAGGGTACAGCGGGTTGCAGGAGAGTGGACCGCTGAATATAGAAGGGGGGAAGGTGATGGAGATGTTGGTGAAGATGGCGGAGGTGTTGGTGTAGATCATGGTGATGATGATGGCCCCCGGCGGCATTCCGACACCACCGGAAGCAAGGGGGAGAGAGCCCCCCTTCTTCTTCTTCTTCCTTGACCTTCTCCCTAGATGGGAGAAGGGTTTCCCCTCTGGTCCTTAGCTCCCATGGCATGGGAGGGGCGAGAGTCCCTCCGAGATTGGATCTGTCTCTCTGTCTCTCTCTGTTTCTGCGTTCTCGGATTCTGCCTTGGCACTGTTTCTTTTTTAACCAGAGATCCATAACTCCGGTTGGATTGAAACCTTCGCCCAGATATTTTTCCAAAAATTAGCTTTCTTGCAGCCAAAAAAGAGCATCAACCGCCTTACGAGGGGCCCACGAGGGTCACGGGCGCGCCCAGTATAAGTGGGCGCGTGGGCCACCCTGGTGGCCACCTCGGGCACCGTCTCACGTTGATTCTTCCTCCGGAAAATCCCAAATATTCCAAAAATATTCTCCGTCCATTTTTATCCCGTTTGGATTCCGTTTGATATGGATTTCCTGCGAAACATAAAACATGCAACAAACAGGAACATGCACTGGGCGCTGGATCAATATGTTAGTCCCAAAAAATAGTATAAAAAGTTGCCAAAAGTATATGAAAGTTGAATAATATTGGCATGGAACAATAAAAAATTATAGATACGATGGAGACGTATCAGCATCCCCAAGCTTGAGCTCTTGCCTCTCTTCCTTTTCCTCATATCGAGACCTCCTCGATCAAACACTTCATCCACACAAAACTTCAACAGAAAACTCGGTAAGATCCGTTAGTATAATAAAGCAAATCAATACTGTAGGTACTGCTGCAAACCAATTCATATTTTGTTTTTGCATTGTGTCTACTGTAATATAGCTTTTCCATGGCGTAATCCACTGATATAAATTGATAGATTCATCAAAACAAGCAAACTATGCATCAAAAACAGAATCTGTCAAAAACAGAACAATCTGTAGCAATCTGAACATTCCCCATACTTCTGGTACCCCGAAAATTCTACCAAAATTAGTAAAAATAAAAAACTTTGTATAGAAAGACAGTGCAAAAAGAATCAGAACCGTTTGACGTTCCAGCAAAAAAATTTAAAATCGCGCACTACAGCCAAAGTTTCTGTCCTGCACCGTACAAGCCAACAAGCATTGTAAACATCCTAAAGGCAAACCTTGGCACATTATTTTTATAATACAATGGAATTGTACAAGGGGATAAATATTTTTGTTGAAAAGTTTCGGTAATCAAGATTCACAAAGTTTCCGTGAGGATGAACAAAGTTCACGGAGCTCTCCCACTTCAACAATGCTTGTATCTCTCACTTTCACTTTCCTTTTTGAAAAGTTTTGGGTTCCCCTCTTTATTTTTTTGTTTTTAAACTATATAAAAGCACTTAACAGAAGTAAATGACTCTCTAAAACTTCCGGGTTGTTTCCCTGGCAGCGGTGTCTTTAAAGCCATTAAGCTAGGCATATAGTGCTCAAGTAATGGATCCACCCGGATCCCAAGGTATATCAAAGCCAATTTTAATTAACAATGATTTGTAATTTAATAGTGAGCACAAAGTAACATATATCATGCAACAACAAAGTCTAACTCTCTTCCTATGCATCGGCATGTCATAAAAGAACAATTCATGCACACATAGTAAAGGCCAATGCATAGTATAAGCAGTTTCTTGCAATTTTATCATATTGGAAACATAGAGAGGTGGAGATATAGTTCCTCTCTCATAATAATTGCAAGTAGGAGCAGCAATCACATGCATATCACATTCATCAAAATTATCATGTGCAATGGTAAAAGGAAACCCATCAATATAATCCTTAATAAGCACAAACTTCTCCGATATAGTGTAGTTTGGAGAATTCAAAAAGATAATAGGACTATCATGCAAGGGTGCAATAGCAACAATTTAATGTTTAACATAAGGAACTATAGCAAGTTCATCTCCATAAGCATAATTCATATTGGCATCTTGGCCACAAGCATAGCAAGCATCATCAAAAAGTGATATTTTAAGAGAATCAACGGGATCATAACAATCATCATAGAAATCATCCTTCGGTAAGAACGAAGAGGAATTAAACAATGTATGAGTTGAAGAGTTACTCTCATTATAAGGTGGGCACGGGTAGCTAATCCGCTCTTCCTCCTTTTGTTCTTCGCACTCCTCGTCATCTTTTTCATCCAATGAGCTCACAGTTTCATCAATTTGCTCTTCCATAGCTTCCTGCAAAATATTAGTCTCTTCTTGGACAGCGGAGACTTTTTGAATAAATGCATCAATATTGGAATTGTATTCATATTTCTCATAACAATATTTAAGTATAGAAAAATTTTCAGGTCTATAAACTGATTCATGAAAATCGTCAAACTCTTTAAACACAGATTCAATCTCATAAGCACCCATAAAAGCAACAAATTCTTCTATTTGTTCCACATCATATTAATCATGTATACCATTAGCATAAGAAGCCAAGGTTTTATCATCATTAAATTTGCATGAAAAGGGAAGGTGTGGAGCCTTCATCCTAGAGCAACAAGTATAATCATATCTCAATCATAGTTGCCTAGCATACCAATACAAAATATAAATTTGATCCCATAATAGTTTCCCTTTTTGTGTCAAGTGATAATCCCTAAAGTATTCATGTTGATCCAACGTGTCTCCCATAACATAATTGAATGGGGTTTTCTCAGGATTATCAAAGTAGTACATAATTTCCTTCACATAACAAGCATCGAGGGTTTTAGGAGGTTCCCCATCTCCATGAATGGTAATTACACCTAATTTTTTTGGTATTTCGTGTTCCATATCCATAACTAAAGATAGAGAACAACTAAGAACAGCAAGTAAAAATTACTTAGTGATAAAGCAAACAAGCACACACGAGAATATTCAACCCACGCTATGATTCCACGGCAACGACACCAGAAAAAGGTCTTGATAACCCACAAGTATAGGGGATAATTGTAGCCTCTTTAGATAAGTAAGAGTGTCGAACCCAACGAGGAGCTAAAGGTTGAACAAATATTCTCTCAAGTCCTATCTGCCACTGATACGACTCTACGCATGCTTAGTGTTTGCTTTACCTAGAACAAGTATGAAACTGGAAGTACTTTGTAGGTGTTGTTGGATAGACTTGCAAGATAATAAGGAACACGTAAATAAAAAGTAGGAGCTGTTTAGATAAAGAAGCAATAAATTAAATATAGCGAGTGTGGAAAAGTGGTGGTAGGAGTTGTGAAATTGTCTCTAAGCAATTGACTACTTTACTAGACCGATAGCTAGTTTTATGTGGGAGAGGCATAAGCTAACACACTTTCTCTTCTTGGATTATATGCACTTGTGATTGGAACTCTAGCAAGCATCCGCAACTACTAAAGATCATTAAGGTAAAACCCAACCATAGCATTAACATATCAAGTCCCCTTTATCCCATACGCCACAACCCCCTTACTCGGGTTTATGCTTCTGTCACTCAAGCAACCCACTATAAGCAAATCATGAACGTATGGCAACACCCTTTTGCGGGAATCCCTCACTCTTGCGTGACATGCAGGGCACAACAGGACAACGACATAACCACAAGAAAATTAAACCAATCATAGCAATTCATCAATCACCGGTAGGGCAACGAAAATCTACTCAGACATCATAGGATGGCAACACATCATTGGATAATAATATGAAGCATAAATCACCATGTTCAAGTAGAGGGTACATCGGGTTGCGGGATAGTGTACCGCTGAATATAGAAGGGGGGAAGGTGATGGAGATGTTGGTGAAGATGGCGGAGGTGTTGGTGTAGATCGCGGTGATGATGATGGCCCCCGGCGGCGTTCCGGCCCACCGGAAGCAAGGGGGAGAGAGCCCCCTTCTTCTTCTTCTTCCTTGACCTTCTCCCTAGATGGGAGAAGCGTTTCCCCTCTGGTCCTTGGCTCCCATGGCGTGTGAGGGGCGAGAGCCCCTCCGAGATTGGATCTGTCTCTTTGTCTCTCTCTGTTTCTGCATTCTGGGATTCTGCCCTGGCACCGTTTCTTTTATATCCGGAGATCCGTAACTCCGATTGGATTGAAACCTTCGCCCAAATATTTTTCCAAAAATTAGCTTTCTTGCAGCCAACGAAGAGCATCAACCACCTTACGAGGGGCCCACGAGGGTTAGGGGCACGCCAAGTATAAGTGGGCGCGTGGGCCACCCTCGTGGCCACCTCGGGCACCGTCTCGCGTTGATTCTTCCTCCGGAAAATCCCAAATATTTCAAAAATATTCTCTGTCCGTTTTATCCCGTTTGGATTCCGTTTGATATGGGTTTCCTGCGAAACATAAAACATGCAACAAACAGGAACTGGCACTGGGCACTGGATCAATATGTTAGTCCCAAAAAATAGTATAAAAAGTTTCCAAAAGTATATGAAAGTTGAATAATATTGGCATGGAACAATCAAAAATTATAGATACGACGGAGACGTATCAAGTTTCATGTTAATTTGCTGCAAATAACTACTATGTATGGACATGTGTAACTTATCTTCACAAAGACAAGCGATGTAATTGTTAGCATTGTTCTCTTCTAGATTTCTATGTCCGTAAGCCTAATATTTTGTACCAATATGATATATAATGGATTATGACAATATATGCATGTGAGATTAATGGATTATGAAAATATGATATATAATGTCCATAAGCCGGATCTTCATTTGTGCTGCCATGCACAAGCATATGGGATTAATTAACAAAAAAATGTTTATATTTGTGAGTCTCGTGTGAGTCCAAGCATGGTGTATTCAGCCCCTAAGTCTATTCACATATGCATGCAAGACAATTTTTTGAGTTGATGTTTGTGTCATCTTCTTTGAGTTGTTGACGTCTATAGATGGCATGGATAGGATGTGGAGCTGTGTCTAAATCCTTGCTATGTGACATTTAGTTTCTAAAATAGTTGTGTGAGATGTGCTCCAAATTTGGCATATGATGAGTGGTTATTTAATCATGATGATCTTGCTAAAAAAATTGAAGGACAAAATTTGACACTTGACGAAATATGATTTTTTCATAGTTTAAAGTGTCAATGCTTAACCTATTTTTTTGCACTCAGTGGAATTAACAGGATTTGTGGTGTTCCATCTTCGTGGAGTGACCTTCGACGTTGGAGGTGTTGGTCCACGATCGTCCCTTCTCTGATCGACTACATCCTCTACATCGGAGGGTGAGCAACAATTCCATGACCTCGTCCACTTTTTTCCATGTCACTAGATTAAATATTCACATCAAGTCGCGTAACCTAGGTCTCCCATCCGAAAGGGTTGCATCGATAAATATGCATTCAATTGCATATTTATCACCGCAGCTCTTTCGGATTGTCCAGCGCTTTCCACGGACAGCCCGAGGGTGTGTAGATTGGGTACATTGTTCATGATCTACCCCTATCCGAGACAGGATTTTGTCGGCGCCTCCCTGTTGTTCTCCGGATGCACATTCTCTTGGCATTTTGCCGAGACGTGTATTTGGAGAACAGCGGGGAGGTGCTGCCGAAATTTTGTCTTGGAATGGGGTAGAGCATGGACAGTGTACTCGATCTACACATTCTCGGGTGGGATTAGGACCCATCTTTACCTATTAGAGATGTAGGTGGATTAAATGTCGTTTCTCGTCAACCTTGTAAAAAATAAAATATTGATGTGAGTAATTTAAATGAATCCTTAATTTTGTTGTGCGGCTTCCAATAAAGCAGAGATGGCAGATAATCTGTGGATGTATAGTGGGTTTTACCATCGGAATCAAGTAACAACAGAGTGGGTCGAGAAAACTGATGTGTTTTTGAAATACATATTCCGTAGTCCAATGAGGTTGGTGCCAGAATGCCCATGTGCCAAATGTAACAGACGTATCCGCAGAGATAAGAGTGAGATGACTAAGCACCTTCGCACGCATGGATCTATGCCCAACATTAATATGCCGATAAACTTTGCCCAGTGGGACCGTGGTAGAGAGGAGGTGATACGACAACGCGTCACTGGTTATGAGGACGATGGGGTTAGAGACATGCTAGATGATGTCTTTGCTGCACAGCCGACACCTCCATCACATTCAGCGAATGAACCGGAGGAGCCGGAGGAAACCGCAAAGGCCTTCTAGATATCTTGGCCTCGTCAAACAAACCTCTTTATGAGGGTGCCAAGCTGTCTGTGCTGGATGCCATCTCGCAACTGATGGCAGTCAAGGCTGAGTACGGCTATAGCCGAGGTTGCTTCGAAGCATTTCTGGGAGTATGGGCTAACAGCCTGCCTGAGGGCCATGAACTGCCGAAAACCATGTATGCTACGAAGAAAATCATGAAGGCGCTCTCCATGGATTATGAGAAAATACATGTTTGTCCAAAGAATTGCCTTTTGTTTAGGCATGAGTATGCGGATGACAACTACTGTAGGAAGTGCGGTTCCTCTCGGTATATTGAGGTGGTCGATAAGCATGGTCAGAAGCAGCAGCTAAAAATCCCTGGGAAGGTTCTTCGGTATCTTGATTTTATAAAAATACTGCAGCGTCTTTTCATCACCGAGGAGTCTGCCAAAATGATGAAGTGGCACAAGGAAGGGAAAAGGTACAATCCAAAAAAATTGTACATCCATCAGAAGGTGAAGCATGGAAGTCATTCGATATAAAGTACCTGGAGGAAGCAGCCGAGGCTGGGAATGTCAGTTTTGCTATAACATGTGATGGGTTCAATCCATATGGTATGTCGTCTAATCCATACAGCTGCTGGCCCGTATTTCTTATTCCGCTCAATCTCCCTCCCGGCGCCATAATGCAACGCAAGACCATGTTTCTGTCGCTTATAATTCCGGGGCCTGAATATTTGGGGAAGAATTTGAGTGTGTTTATGCAGCCGTTGGTGGATGATTTGCACCATTCTTGGTACTTCCCGAGGTTGACATATGACCGGCATCTGCAGAAAATGTTTTTGATGAAAGTTTGGCTACAATATTGCATGCATGACTTTCCCGGCTATGCCCTGTTATGCGGATGGTGTACAAGTGGAAAGATGCCTTGCCCAGTGTGCATGCGGGCCTTGATTTTGATTTGGCTGAAGAAGGGTGGCAAGTATGTTGCCTTTGACCTGGATCGAAAGTTCCTCCCTCCAGACCATCCTGATAGGGAAGACAAGAAGAACTTCACAAAAGGCAAAGTTGTCCATGAAGTAAACGAGATTCCAACGTTTTCTGGTGCGGATGTGCTTGCTCAGCTGAAAGCTCTTAAGCCTGCCGGCGAAGGTAAATGCAAAGGCAAAGGCAAAGGCAAAGCCACAGGCGAAGACGAGGGTGAGGGGAAAGGAAAAGCTAAAGGGGGAAAATGTTTTGAAGCTTATGGTGAGACGCACAACTGGACTCACATTACCCCCTTCACACAGCTTCCCTATTTTAAGGACCTCAAACTTCCATACAACATCGATGACACATCTCATTTTTGCACCTATCGAACAAGGTATTGTTGGGGGGCCCTGTGCAGAATCGTTAGCAGTACAACCGTGAGAGACAGAACAAGCATCTGAGACATAAATGTGGAAACAAAGCTAAGATTGAGGCTTCCATAGCTGAGGCAGTTATCGTAGAGGAGGTGGCAGACCTCAGGACAACCTACTATCCGAACCATGTTCCCACGTTGCACAATAAGGTGTCTCAATACAATACAGAAGAACCCAAGTGTAAACCCAAGCTGCCTCTATTCATCGTGCAAGGTGGCAGGGCTAGATGCTCGACATCTTATCTCATGCCACGAGATGAGTGGGAGGATGTCATGTTCTATATCTTGCACAACATCAAGGAAGTTGAGGATGAGTGGATGAGGTAATACCTTTGCACCATTCTTTTAGTCAATTCATTATGTTCACTTTGCCGAGTTTTTATACCGCTTTTCTTATTGTAGTCGATTCGTTGATGAAGAGTGGACGGGAATGCTGCCTCCTACTGAAGCGGAGGCACTTGCTCTTTTTCGAAAGGGTGCTGATGGAAGGAAAAGTTTCATTGCATGGTTCATGGAGAAAGTAATTTTTCGCACTTCCCTATTACCTATTTCACCGTACAATTCCAATTAAACTCATGCACCCTATAATTTCAATTAAACTTGTAGGGAAATGATCCGAACGAATCAATGGATGAAAAATTGAGATGGGTTTCCATGGGTTTTGATCCTACCGTCATGACATGCCAAAAGTATGATGTGAATGGGTATCGCTTCCATATAGAGGAGCACCAGAACAGTCGGCCTGATCCATAAACCATAAATACTGGAGTCTTCACCAAAGGAGATAATAAAGTAGATTACTATGGAAGGGTAGGAAAAATATACGAGCTTACATTCAAACGTGGCCGTGAACACCTAAGTCTTATTGTGTTCAAATGCCGATGGTTCGACCCCAAACAGGGTCTGAGACATACGCCTTCTGCTAGTTTAGTTGAAGTTAAACCATCAACCATCTATGCCGGAGCTGATCTCTTTACCGCTGCTACCCAGGCCACACAAGTATATTATCTTCCTTACCCATGCCAGAAAGAGTACCTAAAGGGTTGGGAAGTTGTGTTCAAGGTGTCACCACATGGTAAGCTACCGGGCCCGAACGATGATGATTACTACAACATAAACTCCCATGACATATGAGGGAGTATTCTTTCAAGAGGAACATGATGACGCGGTCCGAAACAAGGAGGATGATGACTTGGGTTATGTTGACCTCGACCCAAACGACGACAGTGCACGGATTGATAGTGAGGCAGTTGTGAATCAAAGAGACATAATTACGCTTGAAAAGTTAAATGAAGACATTGACGATGAGGAAGAGCCTCCACCTCCATTACACAACGAAGAAGATATGCGGGATAGTGATGATGAGACCGGTCGACAAATAGATTACAATAGTGATGATTCATATGGGTTCTAGAAAATGTAAGTTCTTTTAATGATCATTAGAATAGTATGCTTAGTGTGCTCTTCTGTTATTAATGTCTTTCGTGTATGCTTGTTTATTTGATATCCTTACTAATTTTTTATTCTTTTCTCAATGCAGGTTTGCTAATCATGGGCAAGTCCAGCGGCGCCAGTTTCTCAGTAAATTCAAAGGACTTACTCGTAGTGGACGAGCCCACAAGGTTACCTCCCGACTACGCGAGGATGGCACCTCACAGGGAGGTGGAGGGGTCGGGGGAGGAGACCCTAGAGGAGGAGGGGGTGGGGAGAGCCCCTAGAGGACGAGGAGGTGGGGGGAGAGGCAGCCGGGACAAAAAACTCTGGGCCATGTCCGAAATAGGAGGGTCTTCTTCATGCCCTCCTATGCTGAGGCAGCTTCTGAGTCTGAGGAGGAGGAGTATGTTCCTGATGGCGAGGAGGAGGAGGGTGAGGAGGAGGAGGCCGAGGAGGAGGAGGCCGAGGAGGAGGGTGAGGAGGAGGGCGAGGAGGGTGGTGGAGGGGAGGTTGACCCCGAGTTGTGGGGTGACTTGCCGCCGGGTGCTCCGTAGGGGTGGTTGCATGGTACTGCCGGAGTACCTATACCACCTTCTATCGAGGCGCACAAGTGGCTCATTGAACCCGCGGGGGCAGAGTAAGTGCCTATCAATCATATTTTCAACACATGACAACATTTTTTTATTGTACACACGGCAATCCTTTGATTCTTTTGCAGGAACTGGATCCTTCACGGAAAGGGTCGTAAACCAAACGGCCTTATTACTGTCCTGTTGAAGGAGTTTTGGCCGGGCCCATTTTGTCCGCGGCCAGACATTGACCCGCAACAGCGGTTTTGGCCACGAGCTGGGCCCACTACGAGGCTTCCTGCCACACGGAGTACAGGACGGCCGCTAAGGCCGTGATCACCAAATTTTGGGTAAGTTCTCTTCTAAATCACTTGTCTTCAGTTTCGTTCATACTTTATCATTGAATCACTCAACTCATGCCTTGTTTGCTTCTGGTTTATGCATGATTGCAACAACTCTATAGAGTTCTTGACGAGCACAAGGCCAGAGCCGATGTGGTCTTGCTTGCGGGTGCAAAGAAGAAAGCTCGTCAGTTGCAGTACGAGGGGCGCTGGGTTGCCGTCTCGCAGTACTACCACATCTACCTTCATCAAAAGATGACCAAATCTCAAGCGCAGAGGCATCGACTTACCTTGAGCAGGGAGCAGTTCATGAAGGTAACTATTACTGAATTTTCATTGTTTCAAGTATTCAACTATATGTTTCGTGCTCACATGTCATTCTTTGAAAATTTGCATAGGTTGTTCCTCGTTGGTGCTATGGAAGGGATGACGGATGGGCGAGTTTGGTGGAAAGGTGGCTCGGCAACTTTGCAGAGTTTGCTGCCAAGAGCAGCAACGCCGAGGCTAACCGTGGAAGAGACGGGACACACGGCCAAGGAAACAGGAACCACTGGGGCTTCAAGGCCATGAAGGTATATCTATATGCACGATGCATTTTTGTTCTTCTTTACTGTCATGTTCTTATGTCTGGCTAACTTCTGTTTGATGTTGCAGGAGGACAAGTTGAAGAGGCCGTTCTCAAACATTGAGACCTGGAAGCTGGCCCGCGAGCGGAGTGATCGCAAGGACAGCGTGAGCAAGTACTATGGCAAGACCGAGGAGCACCTAGAGTCTTACACTCAGCAGTTTGAGAAGTTGCATCCGGATGTTCCTCTTCCTGATGTCGCCCAGTCTCAGATCGATGACACGGCGGTGGTGGCCATCCAAGGGAAGCCCCATGGCCGGTATCCGTGTTTCGATGGCTTGATCACTCTGTCGGTCTCGTACATACAGCTTCGGGCTACCAACCCGAGCTCATTAGAGAGTACGGGGCGTTCGCAGCCTCCCTTAGCCCGCCAGCGTGCTGTAACTACTTCCTTTTATCTTCTTTGTCTCTAACTTTCTCAGTTTATTTTCAGCACTGCCCACTTAGAAACAACCTCAATTTTGTAGGCATATCAGGCCTTTCTCGAGCATAGGCATATTGAGGTGCGGGAGTACTTGCAACAAGTGAAGGAAAACGATGATTACAACATTAGTTTTGCCCTCTTAAAACCAAGCAAAAATTTGCACTTTCATTCCTTCTGACCTTCTAGTTTGCTTGTTTAACTAACATCCAGGCTATGTTGGCGTCTTGGACTAACCACACGGAGCCACCACAAGTTGGACCCCCACCACCACCTGCGGGAGAAGCCCCACACATTCACACGTTCGAGGAATGGGTGGCACTAGGCGGTGATAGTCCGGTTAGTACATTTGCCTAACTATTGAGAAACTAGTTCTCGTTCATTCAACACTATCATATCATATTTACCGTTAGAATCTTTTCTCAAACATGTAGGGGACCGGTGGCTCGACTCCTGCTACGTCGACCCCAGTCACTCCGATCTGGCAGACTGATCCTGGTCTAGGCGGTGGTGGTTTTGGCGGAGGTGGTCTTGGCAGTGGTGGTTTTAGCGCAGGTGGTCTTGGCGGTGGTGGTTTTGGCGGAGGTGGTCTTGGCGGTGGTGGTTTTGGTGGCAGTGGTCTTGCTTGATGTCGTGCCATACCTTTCATGTTCTTACTTTGAAATGATGTTTCATGTTTTGCACTACTTATGTTCATGAACTTTCGCCGATTGTCGTGGAATTAACACGTCAGATGTCCTAGAGAAAGGACTTAGTCATGGAGCCACCGCAACGAGATTAGCTCAAAGGGGTTAAACCGGACAAAGGACACGGGGAGTTTATAATGGTTCGGCCCCTTATGATGAAGGTAAAAGCCTACGATCCAGTTGTGGTGGAATTGATGGGGTCTCGATGATTAGGGAGCGAATCCGCTTTGCCTGTCTCTCGAGTTGTTGTTTCTTGTCCCTAAACCGCTGTCGGGTTGTCCCTTTGTATACACAGGTTGACACCCGGCGGTTTACAGAATACCGAGGCTGGCTCATACACGTGTCCGGCTCGGTTTCTACCTTTCCCTATCTTACAACACAAGTTACATATCTCATGGCGGTTTATGTCTATGGGACCTAATCCGCCCTTGGGCTCTGGGCCTCTAAATCTCTATAGTAAAACGCCATATTCCTTGTCTTCATGGGCTTCAATACGGATGAGTATAACCTGGCCTCTCCTGGGCGGTTTATACTCAGTAGTTATATCCCCAACATTAGGCCCCAGATTGGTTTGAACCTGTTCATGTCAATCTTCAATACTTAGAAAAACTCCTTGAGCATCTTCAAAGAATCTTTGTAAACCGCCATGACATAATTTCCATATGAACTTGGTAAACCGCCGTGACGTCATCTTTTAAGATTGCAGTGAATCGCCATGACGTCATCTCCATATAAAAACATGTAAACGCTTTTTCATATTAATAACCCTCCGAAAATCGAGGCGACGGCTATGTCACATATCCATTTTTTGTGTTCCTCGATTCCCGCACCTGTCACTTATCCGTTCACCTTATAAATAAGACCAGGGGTCATTTTTTCCTTTCCCCTTCGTGCCCCTTCGCCTCATCGTCTTCCTTGCATCGCTTCAGAGCTCGAGCGCAGCCGCCGCCGTCGACCATCGCTTCTGCACCGACAACGGCCGCTGCATCAACCTGATCTGACCAGAAGAACGCGTCGCCTTTCTGCTACTCCTTCAACCTCTGTAAGGATTTCTCTTTCCTCACCTTAGATCTACCATTAGGATTTCATTGTTCTTCTGTGTCCTTCAGTGTTCGTCATTGTTCATTGCCATCATATGGATCCTTCCAACACAACGCGATCTTTTTTCCTGTGCGGCCATAACTAGACCTCGTTTTTCTTCATCATAGCATCTCTTTTATCAGTAAGTAGATCCCATCTAGCCTTTAGCTGTTCCGCTGACACCGCTTAGGGCTTCTGAATTTTTCTCTTTTTAAGACTGCGGTAGACCCAAAATTGTAGTCACAACTGGTAGAACCTATTCATGCAATACTTAGGAATTTTTCTCAGATCTATAACTTCCACACCATTGTAGGTCGTTTAACTTTTTAGAAGATGATAACTCGCCAGGTAACATTAGCCCTCTCTTAAACCGCCAACTCAACCTCTATGTTAAACAATCCGGTTTATCCTGCATATATGCTTCAATTTATTCTTCCTCTGTCCTTAGGTCGGTTTATCTGTATTAGCCATGAATCTTAAAACCGACATTGATCCTTTTTTCCAGCTTTCCATTGAAATGGCCAAATCGTTCTACGCTTGCAATTGGGTTCCTTCCCGGGTTACCGAAGAACAACTGACTAGGTATGTTGTGACTGGCGCTTTAGCGAACAAAGAAACCATCCATTGGAGGGTCCCCGGTTTGGAAAATCCTCCCGAGCCCCAGAATGGAGAAGTAATTGTATTTACTGATCATCTGAATCGAGGGTTCAGCCCGCCCGAATCAAAATTCTTTCGTGACTTGCTTGCTAGTTTCCAGATCCGCCCTCAAGATATTGGACCGAACTCCGTGTCCAATATATGCAATTTTCAAGTGTTTTGCGAAGTCTATCTGCAAGAGGAACCCACTTTGGAGCTATTCCGGGACTTCTTTTACTTAAACCGCCGTACTGAATTTACGGATGGGCCCAACACTGAACTCGGGGGCGTTTCAATCCAGAACAGAAAGGATGTTGACTTCCCTCACACCAAACATCATAGCCACCCCAAGGACTGGAATCAGACTTGGTTTTACTACCGCAATACAGCTCCAGACAATGAAAATCCTCTGTCGGGTTATCGTGAATACCGGCTTACCAAAACTCACCCGGTTCCTCAACGACTGACTGCCAAGGAATGATCAAAATATGCCCCTCAGCTAGCAAAACTCAGAGCCTTTGTGGCCAATGGTCTGACATGCATTGATTTCGTTCGATGCTGGGTTTCTTGGAGCATTTTTCCTTTAAGCCGGCGCCTGGTTTAATGTGTGAGTATACAGGGGATCTAAAAGACCCTCAGCGTCATATTGACATCCAGCTCACAAATGATGAAGTCACCGAAGTTGTCAAGAAAATGCTTGATGAACCAGTGGCTGCATGTAGCAGAGTAGGGCTTAGCCCCTTCTGTGCATCCAACAAACCGCCAGCTGTAAGAATTGTCTTATTTTTGCCTTAATCCATTCCTCCTTAATCATTCCTTTATAACTTGTTATCCATCTGCGCAGGGCGATGATCCATTCTAGAAGAGAAAATCGCAGGATAAACCGGCGAGGGCACCTCGCATCAAGACCAGGGTTACAAAAAGGCCAGCAATGAAGAAAACCACCGAGGCTACTGATGTGCCAAATGATGAAGAGCTTGATGACCCGGAGTCAGAGGTAGAACTTGACTCTCTTGGTTCTTTTTTCATACACCTCATTGACAATGATTGTTATCAGGATGATGCGGAAGCTAGCCACGCTGGTGATGTAGAGGTAATTGTTCTATCCTCCGACTCAAATCATGTGCCAGTATCAAAACTTCGTCGAGCCGTTCGGAAAGTAAAATGTTCACATCCTCTTGCTCATTTGGATCCGCACTTTTCTTTGAAGACACAGTAGCATGAAGCCCGCCGCACCACTCGGCATAGCAGCCAACAAGTTACCTCCTCCGGTTTACCATATTCTCCGGTTCGCAAACGTCGTCAAGAGGTCTCTTATTCTTTTAATACACTTTATCCCAAGGCGGGTTACTTCCGATATCCTCTTAATCCATCTGATTCGAATTATCAGGGAACCTCACGTTCCTCCTTTGGCGAGTCATTAGGCACACAGATTCCTCCACTCAAGACCGTTCCTGGGTAATCATACTATACTTAATTTTATGCATTGCACTAATTTATTGTACTAATCTATGTTTTTGTTCTCTTAGTGCCACAGCCAGACTTAGCAAGAAAGCCAAACTGACTACACCAACTCATGATAATCCGGCCACTGAACCGGAGAAAACCTCAGTAGCTCTTGATCAGAATGCTGACATTGCTCTGGATGATCCGGTACCTCAGGGTCAGGACATTTTTGTTGAACCGCTAGAAATGAATCCAACAAACCAGTCCGCTGATCCGCCGAGCCCAGCTGCCGACCCACCAAGCCTAGCAAGAACATCTACTAAACTGCCAAGCATAGACAAGACTGTTGATGGCACCACAGATGATGTTGTGATTACCGGCTTTGGCCATACTGCTCCTGGCAACCCTGTCTCTTTATCCAAGCATAGTGCCAAGGAAGAATTTTCTGCTGTGGACAAGGGCAAGTGGAAAACAGATCTATCCAGTTATGCTCACCTCAATGCTCAGGACATCCACTCTGGATATTTAAACCGTCTGTATACAAGTCGTGATTATGAAGCCAGTTTAGTAGGCCTAATGAAAGAGCAATATGCGGTAAATATCCATTCTTTTAACAAGTTCCTTTTCCCTTAGAACCTGCTTTAATTATGAACTCCAGTAGCCGCCAAGGGCCGGTTCATCAATGTGAATGTGAACCGGGACTTGTAGTAGAATAATATTGAATTTTGCTTGTGTAGCTCCCAAGGGCCGGTTTATACCTTTAGGATGAACTGGCACCTTTCCTTGAATTGATTCAGTATGCATTAGCCCCCAAGTGCCAAGTATATAACTTGTTGTGTACTTGGGACTTAAACTTCCAGTTGAGAAAAGCAATCCGTATTAGCCCCCAAGTGCCAAGTGTATAACTTGTTATGTGCTTGGGACTTTCAAAAAAGTATTAACTTTTTAACTGTCTCTTGTAGGCTGACTTGACGAAAAAAGATTCTCAAATCACCGACCTCCAGGAAAACATTAAGTCCCAGCAAGCCGAGACTTCAAAGGCCAAAGAAGAGCTGAAGGGCGCTTTAACAGCCATGGAACAATTGAAAGATGGCTTCAAAGGCGAATGAGAAGATTGGGAGGTTGAGAAAGCAACTTTGCTAAAGCGGGCGGAGGATGCTGAAGCGGCCCTTAAACCGGTGACAGAAGAGCTGACCGGCCTAAAGCGGCAAATCAATGCTATGACCTCTGCCATGTTTGGTAGATACCCTTTTCAGGAACTATACTTAATCATTCTTGAATCACCATTTACCAATAATATTGTAACCATTGCAGGTAGCCGTGTTGCCCATCTTGGTGCCGATATGCGCAAGAAATTGAAGGCTGCCTATACTTTGATAGAGCAGTTATATACCGGCGCTCAACGGGTCATCTGTATAACATCATACAACAAACCTCCTCCCACTTTGATCAAAGACACTTTGGAAAAGTTATCCATGACTGCTGCCCAACTCGAACAAGTAAAGAGATCAGCTGCAAGAGCCGGCGCTCTATCTGCATTGACTCGAGCCAAGGCCTGGATAGCTGATCTTGATCCGGAGGATATCGGAAATGGCTATCCAAGCCAAAAAGAAGATGGGTCAGACTTTGACAATGACGCCCTCAGGGCGCCGACTAAGGAAATCCGTCCACTTGCTAGTAAGTTGGCTGAGGAAACCGATTTGTCTTTCCACCGGTCGATTTATGACGCGGATAACAAACAGATTGATGTGTCGGTTTATGAAGCGCAAAATCTTATACCGCCAATCCGTAAGCACACTTATGCCCCTAATGTTGAACCGTCCGACCTTATAAGTGATGAAGTTGTCTTCCGAGCTTTATCTAGGATTGACTGGGCAACCATTGACTTCCAGCCACTGGGTGGGGAGGCGGAGGGTGAACCGGCCCAGGATGATCCGCAACCTTCACATCAACCTGAAGAAGAATCATAATCCGGAGGCTGGTTTAACTTTTCATGCCGAGATGTCAGTGATAAGCAATTATTCTTTTGGGCTCCTGCTGCCTTGTAATAGGCTAGTTTTAAACACTTGGTTCGCTATGCCATTGTGCATAGCCACTTTGCCTGATACTTGTTAATTCGTAGTGACAATGCTATGTCAACCTATGCTCATTAGAATTTTTATGCACTCCTGTTTCTGCATATGATAAACTTAAAATTGTCCCGGCGGTTTACCGCCGGCCGGGTCATAACGCCAATATAAATCCAGGGTTTATAACCAAGGCTGTAAAAATAATGAAATGTGAAATACATCATACCTGTGATATTGAATCACATTGTTGGTTTACCAGCTTTCTTGTAGTAAGGGTGATAATCCAAACCTTAAGTGCTGATAACTCCCATCATGATGTGCTGGTTTATAATAAGCCATGCCGGGTTATGATAAACACCGGATGATCATCTGGCGACTTATAGTCAATGCCAGGCCGGGTTAATAAACACCGGTTCATAGTTGATTGTGTGATAACAACTGATAGTTGAAAGCTACGCCAGGTTAACAAACACCAGGTTGATCAAATGACTTATAGTCAGGCCGAGTCAATAAACGCCGGAGTACCTGAAAACTTCATCAAAGGAGAAAAACAGACAAAAGCAAATAAAAACTTGTAGTCGAGGCTTTTCAAGGGCTGCCAGGTCCAAATTCGAGGCTTTTCATGGGCTGCCAGGCTACTGAGTTAAACCATTTTACAAAGCCTTTTAAGATGGGCCTCACATTAACCAATCATCGTTTTAACTTTGACAAGCTCAGGGTTTGTATAAGATTGACTTGTCAAACGTTCGGCGGGTCATATCAGGATTACCTGGATAGAGTGGCTTACTTGATGAAGGCAGGTTAACCCGGGGTTTTAGGTGAATAGACCTGGCTTCCAAGCCTGGCTTGATAGCCTATTACAAGGGTCCTTTAAAACTCTTTGTTGATGTGCACAAAGAGCCCCCAGGTAACATTTTGAGCTGTGCTCAGTGGGTGCTTATGTTTGAGCTGTGCTTGGCAACAGACTCTCTTTGGCCATTTGGGTGTGAAGCTCCCAAGCTTTATCGTGGCTTTATAAGCCGGTTTAATGGAAAACTCTGCTTTATAAGCATAAGCCCCCATGTAACCAAGAAGATATATAAGACGAAACGGCAGAGGCCCCGCTTTAGCAAGGATGCCGGTTTATTTATTGATCATGATATGTACATTGTCAAAAATATATACATGATAGGAGCTTATGGCTCAGGTATAGTAAGGCCGAAGATGAGCTATATTCCACGGCCGACGGGTCTCCTCCTCCGATTTGCGTGAGTCTTTGTGCTCTCGAACATCAATAAGGTAGTATGACCCGTTGTTCAGATTCTTACTGACCACAAAGGGCCCTTCCCAAGGTGGGGACAGCTTGTGCATGTCAGTCTGATCTTGGATAAGCCGGAGCACTAAGTCGCCTTCTTGAAAAGCTCTGGTTTTAACCCGGCGGCTGTGATAACGCTGCAGGTCTTGCTGATAAATTGTCGAACGAGCTGCCGCAATATCCGTTTTTCATCTAACAGGTCCAATGCATCTCGGCGTGCTCTTTCATTGTCCGCTTCAACATAAGCGGCCACTCGGGGCGAGGCATGGCGAATATCACTGGGGAGAACTGCTTCTGCTCCATAAACCATGAAGAAGGGTGTGTAACCCGTAGTTCTATTGGGGGTGGTGTTAATGCTCCATAAAACGGAAGGCAACTCTTCAACCCAACAACCCCGCGTCCTCTGCAAGGGGACCATAAACCGGGGCTTGATACCCTTCAAGATTTCTTGATTAGCTCTCTTCGCTTGACCATTGGACTGAGGGTGAGCCACTGACGATACATCAAGTTGGATGTGCTCCCATTGACAGAACTCTTCCATAGCACCCTTAGAAAGATTCGTGCCATTATCTGTTATAATACTATGTGGAAAACCAAAACGGAAAATCACCTTTTTCATGAATTGAACTGCCGTGGCCGCATCACACTTGCAAACGGCCAAGTGATTGGAATCATCCTCAATTCCTAGGCCGGAACATGAGCTCGGCGTGAAAACTTCTGACAGCCATCACACTTGATGACCATGACCAGATCCTTTGCACCAACATGAGCTGTTAACCAGTAAAAACCGTGCCGAAAAGCCATAGCCACCAAGGATTTTGAACCGGCATGATGACCGCAATCTCCTTCGTGGATTTCACGCAAAATCTCGCAGCCTTCTTCAGGAGAAACGCAATGCTGAAACGCCCCCGAGACACAGCAATGATGTAACTCGTCATTGACAATAGTCATGGACTTGGACGCCGGATTATCTGTCTGGCCAGAACTTCGTCCGCGGGTAACTCGCCCCGGGACATATACGCCAGGTACAGCACTGTCCAATCAGGGATAGCATGAAGAACTGCCACCAATTGAGCCCCCGGGTCAGGAACGGCCAGATCCTCCTCCGTTGGTATCTTGACTGACGGATTATGCAGAACATCAAGAAAAACATTGGGTCGCACCGGTTTATGCTGAGATCCCAACCGGCTTAAAGCGTCCGCCGCTTCATTCTTGCGCCAATCGATGTGTTCGACTTGATAACCCTTGAAATGACCACCAATGATATCCACTTCACGTCGATAAGCCGCCATGAGCGGATCCTTAGAATCCCAAGTACCTGATACTTGCTGAGCCACTAAGTCAGAGTCGCCGAAGCAACGTACCCGGATTAAGCTCATCTCGTTAGCCATCCGAAGACCGTGGAGTAAGGCCTCATACTCAGCTGCATTGTTAGTACAGGGAAACATCAAACGGAGAACATAACAAAATTTGTCACCGCGAGGGGAAGTAAGAACCACTCTAGCCCCCGAGCCCTCCAATTGCCTGGATCCGTCGAAGTGAATAGTTCAGTACGTGTTATCCGGTTTGTCCTCTGGTGCTTGCAATTCTGTCCAGTCGTTGATGAAATCCACGAGTGCTTGGTACTTGATGGTTGTGCGAGGCATATATTTTAACCCGTGGGGTCCAAGCTCAATAGCCCACTTAGCAACCCGGCCAGTCGCCTCCCTGTTCTGATTGATATCTCCCAAGGAGCGGAACTGACCACAGTAATGGGATGGCCCTGAAAGTATTGCTTAAGCTTCTGGCTTGCCATGAACACTCCAACACCAGCTTTTGCAATGCGGATATCTCTACTCGGACTCAATAAGCACCTCACTGATATAATAAACCGGCCGTTGAACCGGATACTCCTTACCAGCCTCCTTGCGCTCCACCACAATAGCCACGCTGACAGCTCGGGCGTTAGCAGCCACATATAACAGCAATGGTTCTTTATCAATGGGAGCAGCAAGAACAGGCGGTTCAACTAACTGCTTCTTCAGGTCCTCAAACGCCGCATTAGCAGTATCACTCCAGAAAAAATTGTATGTCTACTTCATCATCTGATATAGAGGGATCGCCTTCTCTCCCAACTCACTTATAAACCGGCTTAGCGCTGCAATACGACCCGCCAGCGGTTGAACATCATTGATATACGCTGGTTTAGCCAGGGACGTAATAGCCTTGATCTTTTCCGGATTAGCTTCAATGCCCCTATTAGACACGATAAAACCCAAGAGTTTGCCTGTCGGTACACCAAAAACACACTTGGACGGATTAAGCATCATCTTATAAACCCTCAGATTATCAAAAGTTTCCTTCAAGTCAGATATCAGTGTCTCCGCCTTCCTGGATTTCACCATGATATCATCCACATAAGCATGAACATTGCGCCCAATCTTTCTATGAAGGCAATTCTGCACACACAGCTGATAAGTCGCCTGGGCGCTCTTGAGCCCAAAAGGCATAGATACATAGCAGAAGGCTCCAAAGGGAGTTATAAAAGCCGTCTTCTCCTGGTCCTTAACCGCCATTTTGATCTGATGATAACCCGAATAAGCATCCAGAAAACTCAAACGTTCACAACCCGCCGTAGCATCAATGATTTGATCAATACGGGGGAGGGGAAAGGGATCAACTAGACAAGTCTTGTTTAAATATGTATAATCCACACACACACACATACGCCAGATGCAGTTCTTCTTGAGTACCAGCAATGGGTTAGCCAACCACTCAGGGTGGAAAACCTCCACAATAAACCCTGCCGCCAAGAGTCGGGCTACTTCCTCACCAATGGCCTTGCGTCGCTCTTCATTGAAGCGGCGAAGAAATTGCTTGACTGGTTTAAACTTGGGATCAACATTAAGAGTGTGCTCAGCGAGTTCCCTCGGTACACCTGGCATGGCAGAAGGTTTCCATGCAAAGATGTCCCGGTTCTCACGGATGAACTCGATGAGCGCGCTTTCCTATTTCGGAACCAAGTTAGCGCTGATGCTAAACTGCTTGGATGAATTGCCAGGAACAAAATCAACCAACTTAGTCTCATCAGCCGATTTAAACTTTAAAGCCGGATCATGCTCTGTAGTAGGCTTCTTCAAAGAAGTCATATCCGCCGGATCAACATAGTCTTTATAGAATTTTAACTCCTCTGTTGCACAAACCGACTCACAATAAGCCGCATCACCTTCTTCACACTCCAAAGAGACCTTGCGGCTGCCATGAACCGTGATGGTCCCCTTATGACCCGGCATCTTGAGCTGCAAATAAACATAACACGGACTTGCCATGAACTTAGCATAAGCCGGTCGTCCAAACAGGGCATGGTATGGGCTTTGAATTTTTACCACTTCAAAAGTCAATGTCTCAAACCTTGAGTCATACTCATCTCAAAAGGAAACCTCTAGAGCTATCTTTACCGACCGGGTAGGCCGATTTACCAGGCACCACACCGTGAGAAACGGTGTTCGACGGTTTAAGGTTCTTATCCGTCAACCCCATACGCCGGAAGGTTTCATAATACAAGATGTTGATACTGCTCCCTCCATCCATGAGAACTTTGGTGAACTTATAATCCCCAACCTGCGGCGCTACCACCAACGCCAGATGACCCGGATTATCAACCCGGGGCGGATGATCTTCTCGACTCCACACAATAGGTTGTTCCGACCAGCGCAAATATCGGGGCACCGCCGGTTCAACGGAATTCACAGCCCTTTTATGAAGCTTCTGATCGTGTTTGCATAGGCTAGTAGTGAAGACATGATATTGTCCACTATTCAACTGCTTCGGGTGACTCTGATAACCTGACTGTTGTTGTTGCTGATTCCCCTGCTGATTATAACCACCTTGGCTTCCCTGATTGCCTTGATTGCCCTGTCCACCTTGATTACCTTGAAACCCTGAACCGGAATTACCTCCACCATAACTCGGCCCGTGAAACCCGGGTCGTGAACCGCCAGATGGTCCATGATCATACCGGAAGAGATCCGAGTTTTTGAACTCTCGCATAATAAAGCAATCCTTCCAGAGGTGTGTAGCTGGCTTCTCATGTGTCCCGTGCTTTGGGCAAGGCTGATTTAACAGGCTCTCCAGATTCATACCTGATCCTCCACCCCACTGGGGCGGTTTACCCTTACGATGCTGATCATTGCCCTGTACATTGGTGTTAGCCACAAAATAGGAATTATTGTCCGCTTTACGCTTACCATTATGCCCATGGCCCGCCTGGTTACACTACCAGGAAAAACCCTAGCAGTAGCGTGGGTTTAAAGCCCACTAGTAGCGCGCGCTGCCGCACTATTACTTAGCAGTAGCGCGTGTGACACGCGCTACTGCTAAGACACATAGCGGCAGTGCTTCTTCTCTCCCGCTCTGCTGCTAATCTAGCTAGTTGCAGCGTGTTTACTAACAATCACTACTAGTATTCTTTTTTTATTTTTAGTGTATTTATCCGCCGTTATACAAATTTTGGTACAATACCAATTATGAGGTTTATATCATTATGTCCATAACAGTGTGTCAAATGAAGGTGGATTAGGTTAAAGTGGAGGCAATATGTGGTGCATGTCAAAACTATACTACTAATCCAAACTTGATCTAGTTTGGACTAGTAGTACTTTCGATGTGCACCACATGTTGCCTCCACTTGAATCTAATCCGCCAGCACAAGCTATTTAATCATCATCATAGTCATTACCACCAACATTATTTATTTAATCACCACTAAAACTAGCTAATAATAATCATCATAGTCATTACCACCAACACTAGCTATTTAATCATCATAGTAATAGTGTAGCACATAATCATCTTCAAACTCATTTCTAGCTAGCTAATCCCTCTTACTGCTGTCTCTTAGGTAAAATAACATAAAACATGTGTAGCTCTCCTCCTTTATCAAGTTGGAGCATGCAGATGAACATGTCTCCTAATCGTGGGTTGCGCTTCTGTTTGCTTCCCCCTAGTACTTCTCTGCGCTCCTCCATCACAAATTTGGTCCAGTCTTTCACTATTAAGAATCCGTCGCTAATCCTGAACGCACTAAAGTGATCTGTAGGATATATTGGCCGTAAGCTAATAATACTCATGGTACCTTTAGTCTCGATCCCATGAGGCACAACATTCAACGGGAGTCCCTGTTTAAGAACATCGTATGGTAACATACTTAGCAATGAAGTTTAGCTTCAAAAATAATGTATAGAAAAGATGCACTGAGGACAAATAGTAAAAATCTTACCATCCTTCCTAAATAGATGTGACCGTAGTTCATTACGAACACTATTGGTCGCAGGTTTTCAGTACTAACATTTCTAAATCCAGGAAGAAAATTTGTCTTGACAGTATCAAGATCCGCAAGCCATGAAACATTATGACTTAGCTCCTCGCAGTTTAGTTCAGCCCCGAACAGTAGTAGGTCATGTCTACCAAGTGTTGGACATGTTTGCTTGAACCGAAATAAGCTGACAATAGAAATTAGTTGTCAACTATTTTTGAATAAACAATATCAAAGACATAAATATGGTTGAGAAACTCACATAATGGTATAACTGCAGGCGTTTGCACATCGACCCAGATGTCGGTATTACCTTCAATAGCATCTTCCGGATGAATATCAAAGGTGATAACCATATCAGGCTCAAATGCATAAGTCTTGCATAGTGCTCGCCATGTTTTGCATCCAAAATAGGTGTAGTCGTCTGAATTGTATAGTTTTGCCTGGAAAATATAACCATGCTCGGTCTTCAAGTAAACTTTCTTTACCTCCATAGTACGACTGAAACCTATCTTATCCAATACAAAAACTCTTGCATGGCAGGGGATACGCTAGTAGAATAGTAAAAAAAATTATAAGTTGTCATGCTTAATTACGAAAAAAGACTTGTTGTCCTGACTTACTGTATCCACTTTGAAGTTCTCGTCCAGCTTGATGCTGACGCACCTATCATCATCTAGGAAGATACCGTCGCACAGGCCGCGCTCGTCTTCGCAGTATTTGCAAATAACGAAATCCTTGTCGTCCTCAGACATTTCCTATGTTCAGAGTTGAAACATTAATTGAAAATTGATCGAAGACAACTACCAGAATACTCAATACACAAATCCGGGGCACTCGATATTTCCTACATATTCTGGCACAAGTCATGCCAAAATTCACGGAAAAATCCGGCATGACCTTTGCTAAAATAGGACATATCGAGCGCCTGAAATTTGCAGGAACGGAAATGAATCAACACTCCGGCAAAACATAGGCCACTCGGAGGTGTAACCTGCAAACATGACCGGCCACTTGGGCAAGCACATATCCTATTTGAGCAACACAAGATATAGAACAAGTTCTTACTAACTAGTTCTATTAATTCAACTAGTTCTTACTAAAAATAAAATTACTATAAATAAAAATAAAATAGTACCTAATTAGTACCTAGTTCTTACTAACTAATTAGTACCTAGGAACTATAAATAATTTTTTTACTCCTTTTATGATTCATCTTAGAAATTTGATTCATTTGCACCCTTACATGAACCCTAAATAATTTGAGCCGCATCCGCATCCGATTCGTTTCCACACTTACATGAACCCTAACTAATTTGATGCAATAAAAATATGAAGAAACCCTAGGCAGAGGTAGGGGAGAGGGAGGAGCAGGCGTGCTCACCTCGGGTGACTGCGACGAGGAGGGGCAGGCGCGCCGAGGTCGGGTCAGTCTCGGCGCCAGTGGGCGGAGGGCAGCGTCGAGGTCGGGGGCGGGGGCGGCGTCTGGGGCGGCATTGAGGTCGGGGTCGGGGGCGGCGTAGAGGGTGTGCGGAGAGTGCGCGGCGGCCGACGGGCGACGGCAGCGAGAGCGGAGGAGTTAGATTTGGGGAAGTGGCCGTGGGGAAGGACGAACCCGTGGTTAAGTCAGAAGTAGCAGTATCGCATTACGAAAAGCGCGTTGCTGCTACATTAGCTACAACGCGTTCTGTGATACACGCTACTGCTACTCCATTCTCTTTTTTTTCCTTTTTCATTTATTTTTCTTCACATTATATTTTCCCCTTTCACCTTATTCTATTTTTTTCATTTTCAATTACCTTTCTATCTGCTTTCCATTTAATTTTAGATCCTTTAGCAATAGCGAGTTTAGAGTAAAACGCGCTGCTACAAAGAAAGTATCGGTACCACTGTTTGGTGTAGATCGCTACTACTATGTGTAGCCTGTGGGATAAGCCGTGAGAATTTTAGTAGTAACGTGTTTAGAACAAGGCGCACTACTGCTAGAACTTTATCTGTAGCAGGCGTGCAGGCGTGCTACTGCTACTTAGCATGAGTTTGCTTTTTTGACCCAACTGCTAAAGTTCTGTGTATAAGGTTTTCCCTAGTAGTGTTATGTTGCTGTCCTTTCACACCATCGTTCTTCTTTCTCTTCTCCGGCTTCTCATCGTCAGACTCGGGATCCTTGGTACTTTGAGAATCGGCATACTTAAGCAAAGCTGCCATAAGTGTTCCCATGTCATTGCAGTGACTGTAACATCCCAAATTTTCAATTTGGAATGTTTTACAATTATTAGCTAAGCATCTATGCATTTTGTTTGAATTGAGTGGCATTTGAAATTTCAGAGGCATTTGATATTTATTTGAATTTGAATTTGATTTTGGCAATTGAAATTTATTTCAATAATACCTGACAAATACTTGAGCAAAAGTATGAGAGGAGTAAACATGACACTCCAAAGAAAAATTTCAGAAGAAAATATTGCAAAAAAAAAGTATGAATTCAAATTTGATTTTATTTGGAATCTACAAAAAAACATTTTTATTTTAATTCTGTTTTGCCTCTGGAAAAATGGTCTCGTTGTAGGATTTACTTTTATGATTTTATTGATATGTATATGTCCTATATAAAAATATTATAGGTTTATCTATAATTAGTTTTCTCTCTCTATGATATTTCAAAAAAAATATCCAAGGCGCCACCAGCTAACCCACCCAGCCAGCCGAGTCAAGAGCTCCGCCAAATGACCGAGCCGCCTGCCCCAACGCCCGATGTCCGAACCCTCTCCCCTCGGTCGCCCTCCGCTCTCCTCTCTCCTCTCTCACCGACGCTACCGCCCCACCCCTTCTCTTTCCCTCACCCACGCTTATGTCGCGCCAGAGCGTTCAGCGCCGCCGCCAAGGTCTGAATTCCACGGATCACGATCCCGAGTCGCCCTGCCCCAAGTTGATGCCCTATAAATACCTACGCCCTTCCTCCCCCGATCCCCCTAAAACCCAAGCCCAAAACCCACCGCAGCTTGCACCCTCGCCGAACGCATCTCGCCACCGCCGCCTCGGTTTGCCGCCATTTCTGCCACCGGTGAGCCACCCCTCGACCTCCAAGATACTCCACCTGAACCGCCACTTCATCCCGCACCTCCCTGACATCCTCTCTTTGCCCAGGAGCTCCCGACGCCGTCTCCCCGATCTCGTCCATCGCCCGCCGGAGCAGGAGCTCACCCGAGCTCGCCCCGATCATCTCCGTCATCCCCGAGCTCCAACGACTCCACCCCGACCTCCCCTCGAGCCGTCACACCCCCCTGACGTCTCCGCCGCCGCCCAGGACCACCGGAGCAGATGCGCTGCCAACACCCGAGTCGCCGTCGTCGCCGACCACCGCGGTAAGCCACCGTAGCCCCCTCCGCCGTTAGATCAGAAACCTACTTTGTAGATTAGATCTACGAAGGGGCACGTTTTTATTAAAAAAAAAGCCGGTTTAGTTACGGTTTTTTTCCGATTTAGTTAGCGGTTCAGATTAGATCGAATCGATCGGTTTATTTTCTGTTAGCCTCGGGCATGCCTTAGTTATATATCGCCTGAGCGTTAGATAGGCCCGTTAGCGCTAGTTTTTCTTTTTAGTTGTATTTTCAGTTTCTGTTTTTTTAGCAGATAGTTTTGTTTTTGTTTTTGCTATTTCTTTTAGCTGGTTTATTATTTTTAGTTGATTCTTTTTTTGTTAGTTTGCAAATTTGTTGAAGTTTCTGTAGAAAATATTTTTAGCCATGTTTAAATTATTAGAAATAGTTTTATTTTAGTTTTAGACAGATTAGTTTTTCTGCCATAAATTGAGTTAGGATTATTTTATTTTAGTGATTCCTTTTGTCACTACCTTGTTTTGACTTTGCCTAGCAGTAGGAATTTATTTGGGTATTTATAGTCTTTATTAAAAATAGTTTTTATGCGAAAACAAGCTTTTCTAGTTTATTTAGCTTGCTGCTGTTTTCTGCTGTTCTAGGTATTTTTAAAATTTTATTTTACCTCTTTTATAATTTATTTTAGATTAGTTTCTGTAGTTTTAGAACGTGAACTTTTATTTACAGAAAAGAAAATTATTTTATTTTTTTGTTAGTTGTTGGCTTGGATTTCTTCGAGTTTTCTTTGGTTTTTGGTTCGATTGTTTTGTGTGTTTTATGTTAGCATGCTGTTATGTTAAGTGATTGTATGTTTGTATGCTTATATGATTGTTGTTTGCTTCGATAGAATTTCTGGAGTGCGAAGCCTGCTATTACGAGTCGCTAGCTTTCGAAGACCGTCAGCCAGGCAAGTCATTTGATCATGTTTTTTACAATACCTATGCTTTTATTGCATTAGAATTATACCTCCCCACCATGCATGCAGTAGGAGAATTTTGTTAAGTTATGTTCTTGAGTAGTATCATGAGGTAGGATGAACCCAATTCCCCTTGTTACCATTGCCCGGCACGATGTAGTTTATTTTGCTATGCTCGTAGACGGGGTTGGTTGAGTGATTCATAAGGGAGATGCGAGAGTAAAGATGATGACAACCCCATGACTTCAAGCTCAAGATGGACTTCAAAATTCACTACTGGGTGGAGGATGGTTGACGGGCACCCTGGAGAAACCAGCGCATGGCCGGGATGCATGGAGAAGCGCCATGACATCTTGCGGAAAGCTTCACCCAGCCACGAAGAGACGGATGGATACCCATTGTGCGGAAGCTTACCTGTGCAGCCGCAAGCCATTATGGGCTCTGGCTTGGTCCACCCTAGGCGTGACTCTGGCCGGACGGTGCTACGAGATGTAGAAGAACGGTAGGATTGGATGGGCACCGCAAGGGCCCTGAGGAACTCTTCTAAGACCTGTTTACTCGTTCGTCCGCCTTCAAACACCAGGCAGGTCGAAGACTTAAAGGAGGGGAACGATTCTTGCGGGTAAAGTGCGCAAACCTCTGCAGAGTGAAGATCTAATCGATTATCCGTGTCCCCGGTTATGGACAATTTGAGCCTCTGGAACTTGGAGTATTTCAGATATCTCAACATCGAACTTAATAAATTAATTGAGGGGTTATTTAATAATTGGGAAAGAGTCATTGGTTGGCGGAACCATCTCAATAACTACCAACATTTTGTAGTATTTGCAAACAAGTCCTTGTTGTAGGGAAAAACTGGATTTTTCGCAAAACAATGAAACTTAGAGCCCCACAGCCAAATTGCATATAGTGTTAGTAATTTTTTTATTGTTGTTGTCTCTTCATGACTTGCCGGCATATTCGAAATGCTGACCTACACGGCTGCAATGTCTTATGTTGCAGAGGAGTTTTCCGATCAAGAGTGAGGCTATGATCCACGCTTGGCGATTGCCCTATGGAGTCGGATGGACTCGCTATTCGTCTACGCTTCCGCAGCTTTATTTAGTTTATTTCTCATGAGTTGGCCTTCGGCCGAATTTACTATCTTGTAATAAAGACTCGATATGAGAATCCTGTAATAAATTCAGGTGTGATTGAACTTTAAATCTTTGCATCAATGTACTGTGTGTGCCAGCATGATCTTGGGATGGTACAGCTACACAGAGACTTGACCGATTTTGGGTCGGGTCGCTACAGAGATGGTATCAGAGCCAGGTTGACCGTAGGACGTAACCCCTAGGATCGGAAAGCCATAGGAAGATACTATTTTATTTTATGTACTTATCATTCCGTAATTCTCCCCTGTTCATTTCTGACTTCTCTCCGATTTTCAACATTCTAGATGGCCGCTGAGTTCACCCCAGTTCTTCTACTGGAGTTTTGCCAGCCAGATGAGACGATGCCTCTCGGTAAGAAGTTGGTTCAGATCGTGAAGAAGCTGAAGATTGCTCTACCCTCAATCACCGGGAAGCCTACCAATGCACATCCGACGGATACCCGCTACAGGATTAAGGTGCGCATTCCAGGGAGGACCTTCGGAGGACATTCAGAGCCCATTGACTTTGAGTTTACCGATTTCACTTGGATCCTCGGAAGAGACATGGAGATTTATCGTGCACTTGGACATCTACGAGAAGAGTACAGGGCCGAGCTCGACCCATCAGACCTCTCCATGATTTCTCGCAGAGCTAGGAATGGAGATATCATCCGTACCGTAGAGGACGACTCCATTCTCTCAGACTCGCCGAAACTCGAAGGTACACAGGAGGCTGTTGTTCCGTGAACTAGAACTGGAGCAGAAAGCACGCGCGGACTTCCTTGACCATGAAGAAGAAATCAAGGATTTCATGGAGAGAGTCGACAAGCTGAAGATTGATGTTGCCGCATTAGAAGAGAAGATGGACCTGGGAGAAGACCTTTTTCCGAGTGGAGATGACGGATCCCTCGTGAGCAATGACCAGGATTATGAAGAGAGCTCCACCGAAGGAAGCCGCAAGAGGAGGCGCCACACCGGAGGACGCCACACCAGAGGACGCAAGGATAATTGATGAAGACATTTAGTCGTGAGAATTTGTAATTCGAGATTGAACCATGTTTGAGATGATTGAATAAATGATTGGTGTGATTATGATTGTGCATTCATATGGGTAGTGCTATTTTCTCATTAGACCCTTGTTCTGTTCTAATTTTCTCATCCACTCCAAAACACCAGATGCCTCCGAGACGTGACCCCTGTTCCAACTTTCCGCCGGAGCTCACCCAGCTGATCCAGCAGCAGAATGCACTCATGCAGATGCTCATCCAGAACCAGAACAACAACAACAACAATCCACCACCACCACCCCCTGTTGACAACTTGACCCGCTTCCTAAGGATGAATCCGCCAGTGTTCTCTAGCAGCACTGAGCCGATTGTGGCCGATGATTGGCTCCGCAAGGTCGGAAGGGAGTTAGCCACTGCTGGATGCACAGATGCATAGAAGGTGCGCTTTGCCACACATCAGCTTGATGGACCTGCAGCCTCTTGGTGGGAGAACTACACCGCCACTTATCCCATCGCCACCATCACGTGGGATCAATTCCAGCAAGCTTTCAAGACCGCTCATGTCTCACTGGAGCCATGAGTCTCAAGAAGCGTGAGCTTGAAACTTACGCCAGGGAACCGTCTCGTGGGGGCGATGCGTGGATGAGTTCAGCAAGTTAGCTCGCTATGCCCCGGATGATGTGGCCCACAGATGCCGCAAAGCAGGAAAAGTTTCTCGAGGGACTCAATGATGAGCTGGGAATGCAGCTAATGGTGGCTACCTTCAACAACTACCAGGACCTGGTAGACAAGGCCACCATACTCGAAGGCAAGCAGCAGCAGATTGACAGCCGCAAGCGGAAATATGGCCAGGGAAAGTACTGCTCCGGAGCTCAGCAAAAGCCCCGCTATGCCCCATACTCGGGAGGACATACCCATCACACCCATGGAGGACATAATCATGGAGGACATAACCATGGAGGGAATGGGAACAACCGCAACCACGACAACAAGTCGGGCAATGGAAATGGCAATGGCAACCATCATCGTCCTGCCCCGACTCAGAAGGATCTGAGTCACATCACCTGTTTCAAGTGCCAGAAAACAGGGCACTATGCCACCGACTGCCCGGAGGCCAAGCAGAGGAATGGCAACGGCAATGGAAGCTCAGCAAAGAAGCCCAACCCTTTTCCTCGTGCTCAGGTGAACCACATTGACGTGGAGGATGTCTATGATCAGCCAGACACTGTGGTTGGTAAGTTTTTATTAAATTCACGTCCAGTATTGGTACTCTTTGATTCTGGTGCAACGCATTCATTTATATCAAGGGTAGTTGTGGAAAAGTATGGGTTGCCCACTAGAACCCTTACATGCCCTCTTCACGTCAGTTCCGCAGGAGGAGAAATGATGGCAGGCTTAGGCTGTCATGCAACCCTTAACATCGGAAACCATAAATTTCCCGCAGACCTCATAGTATTGGAAACCCAGACCTTGGATGTAATCCTAGGCATGGATTGGTTGACGAAGTTTGAAGGAAACATAGACTGTGCCCGCAAGACGATTCTGCTCACCACTCCGGAGCAGAAGAGGATCAAGTATGTATCCAGACGTATCCCGATGAAGAATCAGGTGAATTCCCTCACGGGAGTTGTTCAGGAGGAAGTGCCAGTAGTGCAAGATTTTCCCGATGTGTTTCCGGAGGAATTGCCAGGAATGCCACTGGACAGAGACTTTGAATTTCTGATTGAGTTATTTCCCGACACAGCCCCAATATCCAAGAGACCTTATCGGATGCCCCCGAATGATTTGGAAGATATCAAGAAGCAAATCAAGGAATTATTGGAGAAGGGATATATTCGGCCAAGCTCGTCACCTTGGGGAGCCCCAGTTCTTTTGGTAGAGAAGAAGGATGGAACCCTGAGAATGGTTGTGGATTATCGTTTGTTGAACGACGTGACCATCAAGAACAAGTACCCTCTGCCGATGATTAATGATTTATTTGATCAGCTAGTTGGAGCCAAGGTATTCTCCAAGATCGATCTTCGATCAGGGTATCATCAGTTGAAGATCCGTGAAAAGGATATACCCAAAACAACATTCACCACCAGGTATGGTTTATATGAGTATACCGTCATGTCATTCGGATTGACTAATGCCCCTGCATACTTCATGAATTTGATGAACAAGGTATTTATGGAATATCTGGACAAGTTTGTTGTGGTGTTCATCGATGATATACTGATTTTCTCCAAGAGCGAGGAAGAGCATAAGGAACATTTGCGTCTAGTTCTGGAGAAACTCCGAGAACATCAGTTGTATGCCAAGTTCAGTAAATGTGAATTTTGGCTGAAGGAAGTCGGATTCCTTGGACATGTTATTTCAGGAGAAGGAATAGCATTTCACCCCACCAAGGTTGTATCAGTCACCGATTGGAAGTCACCCACCTCAGTCAAGGAGATCCGCAGTTTTCTCGGACTCGCAGGATATTAACGGAGGTTTATTGAGAATTTCTCGAAGATTGCCAAGCCCATGACTGAGCTGTTGAAGAAGGACGCCAAGTACATTTGGACCGAGGATTGTGAAGCCAGTTTCCAGGAATTGAAGAAACGTTTGGTTACAGCTCCAGTGCTGATTTTGCCGGACATACACAAGGATTACTGGTATATTGTGATGCTTCTCGCCAGGACTCGGAGGAGTACTCATGCAGGAAGGAAAAGTTGTAGCTTATACCTCCAGACAGCTACGACCTCACGAGACGAATTACGCCACACATGATTTGGAGTTAGCAGCCGTAGTGCATGCACTCAAGACCTGGAGACATTTCCTTATCGGAAATAGTTGTGATGTTTACACGGATCATAAGAGCTTGAAGTATATTTTCATGCAGAAAGAGTTGAACCTTAGGCAGAGGAGATGGCTAGAGTTAATCAAGGACTATGACATGAGACTGCATTACCACCCAGGAAAGGCTAATGTTGTAGCAGATGCCTTGAGCCGTAAGAGTTATGTGAATACTCTTATAGCGGGAGGATTACCCCAGGATTTAGTCGATGACCTCAGAGATCTCCGACTGGAGATAGTTCTGAGAGGATATGTTGCAGCTCTGGAAGTTCAGTCCACTTTGGCCGAAAGAATTCGTGAAGCCCAGAAGTCGGACAAGGAAATTGATGAGATAAAGAAAATGATGAATGAAGGAAAAGCTAAAGGGTTCCGTAAGGATGAATACGGAGCTATATGGTTCGAGGATCGTATTTATGTACCCAATGATCCTGAACTCAGGAAGCTAATTCTTCAGGAGGATCATGATTCACCGTACTCGATTCACCCCGGTAACACCAAGATGTATCTGGATTTGAAGGAAAGTTGCTGGTGGACAGGTATGAAGAAGGATATTGCTGAGTACGTAGCAATATGCGATGTTTGCCAGCGAGTAAAGGCGGAACATCAGAAGCCAGCAGGGTTACTTCAACCTTTGCCGATTCCCGAGTGGAATTGGGAAAAACTTGGAATGGATTTTATCACAGGATTACCCAGGACCCGTTCAGGTTATGATTCCACCTGGGTAGTGGTTGATCGCTTGACCAAGGTAGCTCATTTCATTCCCGTGAAGACTACCTATACCAGCACTAAGTTAGCAAAGATATACATGACCAGGATCGTATGTCTGCATGGAATTCCGAGGAGTATCATGTCAGATAGAGGAACACAATTTACCTCAAAGTTTTGGAATCAGTTGCATGAAACTATGGGTACGAGGCTGGAGTTCGGTACAACTTTTCATCCGCAGACAGATGGATAGACTGAGAGTGTCAACCAGATCCTGGAGGACATGTTGAGAGCTTGTGCGCTAGACTATGGGTCTAGCTGGGATGATAATTTGCCATACGCAGAATTCTCGTACAATAACAGTTATCGATCCAAATCAAGATGGCCCTTCAAGCTCTATACGGAAGGAGGTGCAGAACACCATTACTGTGGGATGGTGTTGGAGATCGAAAACTTTTTGGTCCCGATCTTATCAGAGATTCCGAAGAGAAGTTCAAGCTGATTCGAGATAGACTCAAGGTAGCTCAGTCGAGGCAGAAGAGTTATGCCGACAGTAAACGCAAGGAAGTAACATACGAAGCGGGAGACCGGGCATATCTTCGTGTGTCCCCACTTCGTGGAATCAAGAGGTTTGGTGTTAAAGGAAATTTGGCACCCAGTTTCATTGGCCCCTACAAAATCCTCCAATGTCGTGGAGAAGTTGCTTACAAGCTGGAATAGCCGGAAGGATTGTCCGGAGTTCATGATGTCTTCCATGTTTCTCAGCTGAAGAAATGCCATGCCAAGATGGCTGATATTCCGTTGAGAGACACAGTGCCCCTAGAGGCCATACAGCTCGACAGTGATCTGACTTATGAGGAGAAACCCGTCCGAATTCTCGAGACTGCGAACAGAGTCACCCGCAGCAAGATCATCAAGTTTTGCAAGGTTCTGTGGAGTCATCATTCCGAGGAGGAAGCCACCTGGGAGCGAGAAGAAGACCTCCGCCGAGACCACCCACACCTATTTGCTAGCCAACCCGAATCTCGAGGGCGAGATTCATCTTAAGGTGGGTAGGTTTGTAACATCCCAAATTTTCAATTTGGAATGTTTTACAATTATTAGCTAAGCATCTATGCATTTTGTTTGAATTGAGTGGCATTTGAAATTTCAGAGGCATTTGAGTTTTATTTGAATTTGAATTTGATTTTGGCAATTGAAATTTATTTCAATAATACCTGACAAATACTTGAGAAAAAGTATGAGTGGAGTAAACATGACACTCCAAAGAAAAATGTCAGAAGAAAATATTGCAAAAAAAATTTTGAATTCAAATTTGATTTTATTTGGAATCTACAAAAAAACGTTTTTATTTTATTTCTGTTTTGCCTCTGGAAAAATGTTCTCGTTGTAGGATTTACTTTTATGATTTTATTGATATGTATATGTCCTCTATAAAAATATTATAGCTTTATCTATAATTAGTTTTCTCTCTCTATGGTATTTAAAAAAAAAATCCAAATGCCACCAGCTAACCGGCCCGGCAGCAGCGAGCCAAGCCGCAGCCCACCAGCGACCGAGCCGGCCTGCCCCAGCGCCCAACGCCCGAACCCTCTCCCCCTCGGTCGCCCGCTCGCTCTCCTCTCTCCCTCTCTCACCGACGCGCCGGCCCCACCCCTTCTTTTTCCCCTCGCCCACGCTTATGTCAGCACACAGGCTGCGTTCGGCGCCGCCACAGACTGAATTCCACGGGATCACGATCCCGAATCGCCCCCTGCCCCAAGTTGATGCCCTATAAATACCTACGCCCTTCCTCCCCCGATCCCCCTAAAACCCTAGCCCAAACCACACCACAGCTCACACCCTCACCGAACGCATCTCGCCGCCGCCGCCTCGGTTCGCCGCCGTTTCTGCCACCGGTGAGCCACCCCTCGACCTCCAAGCTACTCCACCCGAACCGCCACTTCATCCCGCACCTCCCTGACATCCTCTCTTTGCCCAGGAGCTCCCGACGCCGTCGCCCCGAGCTCGTCCGCCGCCCGCCGGAGCAGGAGCTCACCCGAGCTCGCCCCGATCGTCTCCGTCATCCCCGAGCTCCAACGACTCCACCCCCGACCTCCCCTCGAGCCGTCGCACCCGCCTGACGTCTCCGCCGCCGCCCAGGACCACCGGAGCAGTCACGCCGCCAACACCCGAGTCGCCGTCGCCGCCGACCACCGCGGTAAGCCACCGGAGCCCCCTCCGCCGTTAGATCAGAAACCTACGCTTTAGATTAGATCTACGAAGGGGTACGTTTTTATTTTTTAAAAGCCGGTTTAGTTACGGTTTTTTTCGTT
Source organism: Aegilops longissima (assembly GCA_021605205.1). Classification (NCBI taxonomy): domain Eukaryota; kingdom Viridiplantae; phylum Streptophyta; class Magnoliopsida; order Poales; family Poaceae; genus Aegilops; species Aegilops longissima. The sequence goes on along the minus strand of CM038678.1, from coordinate 35,468,875 downwards.
TTAGTTAGCGGTTCAGATTAGATCGAACCGATCGGTTTATTTTCTGTCAGCCTCGGGCATGCCTTAGTTATATATTGCCTGAGCGTTAGATAGGCCCGTTAGCGCTATTTTTTCTTTTTAGTTGTATTTTCAGTTTCTATTTTTTTAGCAGATAGTTCTGTTTTTGTTTTTGCTATTTATTTTAGCTGGTTTATTATTTTTAGTTGATTCTTTTTTTGTTAGTTTGCAAATTTGTTGAAGTTTCTGTAGAAAATATTTTTAGCCATGTTTAAATTATTCGAAATAGTTTTATTTTAGTTTTAGATAGATTAGTTTTTCTGCCATAAATTGAGTTGGGATTATTTTATTTTAGTGATGCTTTTTGTCACTACCTTGTTTTGACTTTGCCTAGCAGTAGGAATTTATTTTGGTATTTATAGTCTTTATTTAAAATAGTTTTTATGCGAAAAGAAGCTTTTTCTAGTTTATTTAGCTTGCTGCTGTAGTCTGCTGTTCTAGGTATTTTTAAAATTTTATTTTACCTCTGTTATAATTTATTTTAGATTAGTTTCTGTAGTATTAGAACGTGAACTTTTATTTACAGAAAAGAAAAAAGTTTATTTTATTTTCTTGTTAGTTGTTGGCTTGGATTTCTTCGAGTTTTCTTTGGTTTTTGGTTCGATTGTTTTGTGTGTTTTATGTTAGCATGCTGTTATGTTAAGTGATTGTATGTTTGTATGCTTATATGATTGTTGTTTGCTTCGATAGAATTTCCGGAGTGTAAAGCCTGCTATTACGAGTCGCTAGCTTTCGAAGACCGTCAGCCAGGCAAGTCATTTGATCATGTTTTTACAATACCTATGCTTTTATTGCATTAGAACTATACCTCCCCACCATGCATGCAGTAGGAGAATTTTGTTAAGTTATGTTCTTGAGTAGTATCATGAGGTAGGATGAACCCAATTCCCCTTGTTACCATTTCCCGGGACGATGTAGTTTATTTTGCTATGCTCGTAGACGGGGTTGGTTGAGTGATTCATAAGGGAGATGCGAGAGTCAAGAAGATGACAACCCCATGACTTCAAGCTCAATATGGACTTCAAAATTCACTACTGGGTGGAGGACGGTTGACGGGCACCCTGGAGAAACCAGCGGATGGCCGGGATGCATGGAGAAGCGCCATGACATCTTGCGGAAAGCTTCACCCAGCCACGAAGAGACGGATGGATACCCATTGACGGAAGCTTACATGCAGCCGCAAGCCATTATGGGCTCGGCTTGGTTGACCCTAGGCGTGACTCGGCGGACGGTGCTACGAGATGTAGAAGAACGGTAGGATTGGATGGGCACCGCGGTGGCCTGAGGAACTCTTGGAAGACCCTGTTTCGTTCGTCCGTCTTCAAACACCAGGCAGTGCGAAGACTTAAAGGAGGGGAACGATTCTTGCGGGTAAAGTGCGCAAACCTCTGCAGAGTGAAGATCTAATCGATCAGTCATGTCCCCGGTACGGACAATTTGAGCCTCTGGAACTTGGAGTATTTCGGATATCTCAACACCGAACTTAATAAATTAACTGAGGGGTTATTAATAATTGGGAATGAGACATTGGTTGGCGGAACCATCTCAATAACTACCAACATTTTGTAGTATTTGCAAACAAGTCCTCATTGTAGGGAAAACCTGGCTTTTTCGCAAAACAATGAAACTTAGAGCCCCACAGCCAAATTGCATACAGTGTTAGTAATTTTTTTATTGTTGTTCTCTCTTCATGACTTGCGGCATATTCAAATGCTGACCTACACGGCTGCAACGTCTTATGTTGCGAGGGATTTTCGATCGGAGTGAGGCTACGATCCACGCTTAGCGATTGCCCTATGGAGTCGGATGGACTCGCTATTAATCTCACGCTTCCGCGGCTTTATTTAGTTTATTTCTCATGAGTTGGCCTTCGGCCGAATTTATTATCTTGTAATAAAGACTCGATATGAGAATCGTGTAATAAATTCAGGTGTGATTGAACTTTGAATCTTTGCATCAATGTACTGTGTGTGCCAGCATGATCTTGGGATGGTACAGCTACACAGAGACTTGACCGATTTTGGGTCGGGTCGCTACAGTGACGCTTGAGCCATCCCAACTTCAACTTCAGCGGCTTAAACCGGCAATTTCCCTCTAACGTTATGATCGCCGAATCAGCATTGATGTGGTCCGACGAATGCAGGATTTCCAAAACTTGGTGCACCCAATGAGTTGTTGATTCGCCTTCTCCTTGGACACAAGCGGCCAGATCCATAATTGACATGGGTTGCTTGCACGTGTCCTTGAAGTTTGCTATAAACCGGGTGATGACCCACAAGTATAGGGGATCTATCGTATTCCATTCGATAAGTAAGAGTGTCGAACCCAATGAGGAGCAGAAGGAAATGATAAGCGGTTTTCAGTAAGGTTTTCTCTGCAAGCACTGAAATAGTAGGTGATAGATAGTTTTGTGATAAGATAAATAGTAACGAGTAACAAGTAAACAAAGTAAATAAGGTGCAGCAAGGTGGCCCAATCCTTTATGTAGCAAAGAATAAGCCTGGACAAATTCTAATAATAATAAAGGAGCTCCCGAGGACACATTGGGAATTATCGTCAAGCTAGTTTTCATCACGCTCATATGATTCGTGTTCGGTACTTTGCGTTCGGTACTTTGATAATTTGATATGTGGGTGGACCGGCACTTGGGTACTGCCCTAACTTGGTCAAGCATCCCACTTATGATTAAACCTAACCACAGTATTAAACATATGGGCCCATATGAACCCCTAACGAAGCAACGCATAAACTAGGGTTTAAGATTCTGTCACTCTAGCAACCCATCATCTACTTATTACTTCCCTATGCCTTCCTCTAGGCCCAAATCATGGTGAAGTGTCATGTAGTCGACGTTCACATAACACCACTAGAGGAAAGACAACATACATCTCATCAAAATATCGAACGAATACCAAATTCACATGACTACTAATAGCAAGACTTCACCCATGTCCTCAGGAACTAAAGTAACTACTCACAAAACATAATCATGTTCATAATCAGAGGTGTAATAATATGCATTAAGGATCTGAACATATGATCTTCCACCAAGTAAACCAATAAGTATCAACTACAAGGAGTAATCAACACTACTAGCAACCCACAGGTACCAATTTGTGGTTTTGGATACAAGATTGGATACAAGAGATGAACTAGGGTCTGAGAGGAGATGGTGCTGGTGAAGATGTTCATGGAGATTGACCCCCTCCCGATGAGAGGATCGTTGGTGATGACGTTGGTGATGATTGCCCCTCCTGGAGGGAAGTGTCCCCGGCAGAACAGCTCCGCCAGAGCCCTAGATTGGTTCCGCCAAGGTTCAGCCTCGTGGCGGCGGAGTTTCGTCCCGTAAGCTTGCCCACGAATTTTTCAGGACAAAACCCTTCTTATAGCAGAAGATGGATGCCGGAGGCCCACCAGGGGGCCCAGGAGATAGGGGGCGTGCCCTATAGGGGGGGGGGGGGGTGCCCCCTGTCTCCTGGACTGGGTGTGGGCCCTCCGGCCTATTTCTTTTGCTCATAAATTCTTAATAAATCCAAAAAGTTGTTTCGTGGAGTTTCAAGACTTTTGGAGTTGTGCAGAATAGGTTTCCAACGTTTGCTCCTTTTCCAGCCAGAATTCCAGCTGTCGGCATTCCCCCTCTTCATGGTAAACCTTGTAAAATAAGAGCCCATAATGCAATAAATATTTATATAAAAGCATGATGCAAAATGGACGTATCAACTCCCCCAAGCTTAGACCTCGCTTGTCCTCATGCGGAAACCGAAATCGAAAAATATGTCCACATGTTTAGAGATAGAGGTGTCGATAAAAATAAAGTACGGACATGAGGGCATCATGAGCATTCTAATAACAACAACATATATGGATTTTGTCATATGATTTCCTATGTTCAAGTAATAAACAATTCACAATGTCAAGTATGGTTCATAAACTTCATTGGGAACTAACAAACTATAATCTCAGTCATTGAAGCAATTGCAATTTATCGTAACATCAGAAAGAGTCAATAATAGATCTTTTCAGCAAGCCCACATACTCAACTATCTCATAGTCTCCTATAATTGTTAACACTCACGCAATACTTGTGGTTATAGAGTTTCAGCTGGACACTGAGAAAGATAGGGGCTTATTGTGTTCCCTCCCAATGTATTCACCTTTAGGTGATCTCAACAATAATAGCATATGCCAACTTACATCCAATTGGATATATGTATCATGATCTTTCAAACACGAGGAGCTTGCCAAAGGATAAAATGAAAAAGTGGGAAGGTGAGGATCACCTTGACTCAAGGATAAAGTAAAAACATAAAGTAAAAGATAGGCCCTTCGCAGAGGGAAGCAGAGGTTGTCATGCGCTTTTAGGGTTGATGCACGAAATCTTAATGCAAAAGAACATCACTTTGTATTGCCCCTTGTATGTGGACCTTTATTATGCAATCCGTCGCTTTTATTACTTCCACAACAAGTTCATACAAAGCTTATTTTCTCTGCACTAATAAGTCATACATATTTAGAGAGCAATTTTTATTGCTTGCACCGATGACAACTTACTTGTAGGATCTTACTCAATCCATAGGTAGATATGGTGGACTCTCATGGCAAAACTGGGTTTGAGGATACTTGGAAGCACAAGTAGTATCTCTACTTGGTTCTAGGAATTTTTGGCTAGCAAGAGGGGGAAAGGTAAGCTCAACATGTTGGGAAGTGAAGGAAATATGCCCTAGAGGCAATAATAAAGTTATTATTTATTTCCTTATATCATGATAAATGTTTATTATTCATGCTAAAATTGTATTAACCGGAAACATAATACATGTGTGAATACATAGACAAACAGAGTGTCACTAGTATGCCTCTACTTGACTAGCTCGTTAATCAAAGATGGTTATGTTTCCTAACCATAGACATGAGTTGTCATTTGATTAACGGGATCACATCATTAGGAGAATGATCTGATTGACTTGACCCATTCCGTTAGCCTAGCACTTGATCGTTTAGTATGTTGCTATTGCTTTCTTCATGACTTATACATGTTCCTGTAACTATGAGATTATGCAACTCCCGTTTACCGGAAGAACACTTTGGGTATTACCAAACGTCACAACGTAACTGGGTGATTATAAAGGAGTACTACAGGTGTCTCCAAAGGTACTTGTTGGGTTGGCGTATTTTGAGATTAGGTTTTGTCACTCCGATTGTCGGAGAGGTATCTCTGGGCCTTCTCGGTAATACTCATCACCTAAGCCTTGCAAGCATTGTAACTAATGAGTTAGTTATGAGATGATGTATTACGGAACGAGTAAAGAGGCTTGCTGGTAACGAGATTGAACTAGGTATTGGATACCGACGATCGAATCTCGGGCAAGTAACATACCGATGACAAAGGGAACAAAGTATGTTGTTATGCGGTTTGACCGATAAAGATCTTCGTAGAATATGTAGGAGCCAATATGGGCATCCAGGTTCCGCTATTGGTTATTGACCAAGAATAGTTCTAGGTCATGTCTACATAGTTCTCGAACCCGTAGGGTCCGCACGCTTAAGGTTTCGATGGCGCTTATATTATGAGTTTATGAGTTTTGATGTACCAAGGAGTTCGGAGTCCCGGATGAGATCGGGGACATGACGAGGAGTCTCGAAATGGTCGAGACGTAAAGATCGATATATTGGAAGCCTATGTTTGGACTTCGGAAGGGTTCCGAGTGAAAACAGGATGTTACCGGAACACCGGGGGGTTACCGGAACCCCCCGGGGGGTATATGGGCCTTCATGGGCCACAAGGGAGAAGAGGAAGGGCCGGCCAGGTGGGCTGCGCCCCCCCCCCCTCTGGTCCGAATAGGACAGGAGAGGGGCGGCGCCTTCTCTTCCCCTCCTCCAATCCTAATCCAACTAGGAGGGGGAGTCCTACTCCCAGTGGGAGTAGGACTCCTCCTTAATCGCCTCCCCTTGGGCCGCCACCTCCCCTTGTCTCCTTTATATCTGGGGCAGGGGCACCCCATAACACACAAGTTGATCTACGGATCGTTCCTTAGCCGTGTCGGTGCCCCATCCACCATATTCCACTTCGGTCATATCGTCGTAGAGCTTAGGCGAAGCCTGCGCCGAGAAGTCATATCGTCATGAGCTTAGGCGAAGCCCTGCGTCGGTGGAGCATCAACATCGTCCCACGCCGTCGTCTTGACGGAACTCATCCCGACACTTTGCTGGATCGGAGTCCGGGATCGTCATCGAGCTGAGCGTGTGCAGAACTCGGAGGTGCCGTCGTTCGGTGCTTGGATCGGTCGGATCGTGAAGGCGTCACGACTACATCAACAGCGTTGTTATAACGCTTCGCTTTCGGTCTCACGAGGCGTGGGCGGACACTCTCCCTCTCGTTGCTATGCCATCACCATGGTCTTGCGTGATCGTAGGAAAATTTTGAAATTACTACGTTCCCCAACAAAGGCATCGAGCCTGGTTTTATGCGTTGATGTCATATGCACGAGTAGAACACAAGTGAGTTGTGGGCGATATAAGTCATACTGCTTACCAGCATGTCATACTTTGGTTCGGGGTATTGTGAGATGAAGCGGCCGGACCGACATTACGCGTACGCTTACGCGAGACTGGTTTCACCGCTTCGAGCACTCGTTGCTTAAAGGTGACCGGCGGGTGTCTGTCTCTCTCACTTTAGTTGAACCGAGTGTGGCTACGCCCGGTCCTTGCGAAGGTTAAAACAGCACCAACTTGACAAACTATCGTTGTGGTTTTGATGCGTAGGTAAGAACGGTTCTTGCTCAGCCCGTAGCGGCCACGTAAAACTTGCAACAACAAAGTAGAGGGCGTCTAACTTTTTTGCAGGGCATGTTGTGATGTGATGTGGTCAAGGCGTGATGCTATATTTTGTATGAGATGATCATGTTTTGTAACGAGTTATCGGCAATGGCAGGAGCCATATGGTTGTCGCTTTATTGTATGAAATGCAAAAGCCATGTAATTGCTTTACTTTATCACTAAGCAGTAGCGATAGTCGTAGAAGCAATAGTTGGCGAGACGACAACGATGCTACGATGGAGATCAAGGTGTCGCTACCGGTGGCGATGGTGATCATGACGGTGCTTGGCGATGGAATCACAAGCACAAGATGATGATGACCATATCATATCACTTATATTGATTGCATGTGATGTTTATCCTTTATGCATCTTATCTTGCTTTGATTGCGGTAGCATTATAAGATGATCTCTCACTAAAATTATCAAGAAGTGTTCTCCTGAGTATGCACCGTTATGAAAGTTCTTCGTCTTTGAGACACCACGTGATGATCGGGTGTGATAGGCTCTACGTTCAAATACAACGGGTGCAAAACAGTTGCACACGCGAATACTCAGGTTAAACTTGACGAGCCTAGCATATAACAGATATGGCCTCGGAACACGGAGACCGAAGGTCGGCGTGAATCATATAGTAGATATGATTAACATAGTGATGTTCACCATTGAAACTACTCCATCTCACGTGATGATCGGACATGGTTTAGTTGATTTGGATCACGTAATCACTTAGATGACTAGAGAGATGTCTATCTAAGTGGGAGTTCTTAAGTAATATGATTAATTGAACTTTAATTTATCATGAACTTAGTCCTGGTAGTATTTTGCAAATTATGTTGTAGATCAATAGCTCGCGTTGTTGCTTCCCTATGTTTTTATATGTGTTCCTAGAAAATTGTATTGAAAGATGTTAGTACCAATGATGCGGATTGGATCCGTGATCTGAGGTTTATCCTCATTGCTGCTGCAGAAGAATTATGTCCTTAATGCACGCTAGGTGACAGACCTATTGCAGGAGCAGATGCGAGGCGTTATGAGCGTTTGGCTAGCTCAATATGAGCGATCTGAGGCGTTATGAGCGTTTGGCTAGCTCAATATGATGACTACTTGATAGTTTAGTGCACCATGCTTAACGGCTTAGAATCGGGACTTCAAAGGCGTTTTGAGCGTCATGGACCATATGAGATGTTCCAGGAATTGAAGTTAATATTTCAAGCAAATACCGAGTTGCGAGATATGAAGTTTCCAACAAGTTCTATAGCTAAAAGATGGAGGAGAATCGCTCAACTAGTGAGCATGTGCTCAGATTATGCAGGTACTTCAATCGCTTGAATCAAGTGGGAGTTAATCTCCCGGATAAGATAGTGATTGACAGAATTCTCTAGTCACCATCACTAAGTTACTAGAACTTCGTGATGAACTATAGTATGCAAGGGATGACGAAAACGATTCCCGAGCTCTTCGTGATGTTGAAATCGACGAAGGTAGAAATCGAGAAAGAGCATCAAGTGTTGATGATTGACAAGACCACTAGTTTCAAGAAAAGGGCAAAGGGAAAGAAAGGGGAATTTCAAGTAGAATGACAAGCAAGTTGTCACTCCCATGAAGAAACCCAAAGCTGAACCAAAGCCTGAAACTGAGTGCTTACACTGCATAGGAAATGGTCACTGGAAACGGAAATACCCCAAATATTTGGTGGATAAGTAGGATGGCAAAGTGAACAAGAGTATATTTGATATACAAATTATTGATGTGTATTTTACTAGTGTTCGTAGCAACCCCTCGGTATTTGATACTGGTTCAGTTGCTAAGAGTAGTAACTCGAAACAGGAGTTGCAGAATGAACAGAAACTAGTTGAAGGGGAAGTGACGATGAGTGTTGGAAGTAGTTCCAAGATTGATATGATCATCATCGCACACTCCCTATACTTTCGGGATTAGTGTTAAACCTAAATAAATGTTATTTGGTGTTTTGCGTTGAGCATGAATATGATTTGATCATGTTTATTGCAAAACGATTATTCATTTAAAGTCAAAGAATAATTGTTGTTCTGTTTAAATGAATAAAACCTTCGATGGTCATACACCCAATGAAAATAGTTTATTGGATCTCGATCGTAGTGATACGCATATTCATAATATTGATGCCAAAAGATGCAAAGTTAATAATGATAGTGCAACTTATTTGTGGCACTGCCGTTTGGGTCATATCGGTATAAAGCGCATGAAGAAACTCCATAAGGATGGATTTTTGGAATCACTTGGTTATGAATCATTTGATGCTTGCGAACCGTGCCTTTTGGGCAAGATGACTAAAACTCCGTTCTCCGGAACAATGGAACAAGCTACTGACTTGTTGGAAATAACACATATATACCGATGTATGCGATCCAATGAGTGTTGATGCTCGTGGCAAGTATCGTTATTTTCTGACCTTCACAAGATGATTTGAGCAGATATGAGTATATCTACTTAATGAAGCACAAGTCTGAAACATTTGAAAAGTTCAAATAATTTCAGAGTGAAGTGGAGAATCATCGTAATAAGAAAATATAGTTTCTACGATCTGATCGTGGAGGAGAATATTTGAGTTACGAGTTTGGTCTTCAATTAAAACAATGTGGAATAGTTTCACAGCTCACGCCACATGGAACACCACAACGGTGTGTCCGAACGTCGTAACCGCACTTTATTGGATATGGTGCAATCTATGATGTATCTTACCGATTTACCACTATCGTTTTGGGTTATGCATTAGAGACAGCTGCATTCACGTTTAATAGGGCACCATCTAAATCCGTTGAGACGACACCGTATGAACTATGGTTTAACAGTAAACCTAAGCTGTCGTTTCTTAAAAGTTTGGAGTTGTGATGCTTATGTGAAAAAGTTTTCACCTGATAAGCTCGAACCTAAATCGGAGAAGTGCGTCTTCATAGAATACCCAAAGGTAACTATTGGGTACACCTTCTATCACAGATCCGAAGGCAAGTTATTCGTTGCTAAGATGGATCCTTTCTAGAGAAGAAGTTTCTCTCGAAAGAAGTGAGTGGGAGGAAAGTAGAACTTGATGAGGTAATTGTACCTTCTTCCTTATTGGAAAGTAGTTCATCACGAAATCAGTTCGATGATTCCTACAACAATTAGTAAGGAAGTTAATGATGATGATCATGAAACTTCAGATCAAGTTGCTACCAAACCTCGTGGGTCTTCGAGTAAGATCCGCACAGAGTGGTACGGTAATCATGTTCGTAAGTCATGTTACTAGACCATGATGAACCTACGAACTATGAGGAAGCGATGATGAGCCCAGATTCAGCGAAATGGCTTGAGGCCATGAAATCTGAGATGGGATCCATGTATGAGAACAAAGTATGGACTTTGATGGAGTTGCCCGATGATCGGCAAGCCATATTATATAAATGGATCTTCAAGAGGAAGACAGATGCTGATAGTAGTGTTACTATCTACAAAGCTAGACTTGTCGAAAAAGGTTTTTGACAAAGTTCAAGATGTTGAATACAATGATATTTTCTCACTCGTATCGATGCTTAAAAGTCTGTCCGAATCATGTTAGCAATTGCCACATTTTATGAAATCTGGTAAATGGATGTCAAAACTACATTCTTTAATGGATTTATTAAAGAAGAGTTGTATATGATGCAACCAGAAGGTTTTGTCAATCCTAAAGGAGCTAACAAAATGTGCAAGCTCCAGCGATCCATCTATGGACTGGTGCAAGCATCTCGGAGTTGGAATAAACGCTTTGATAGTGTGATCAAAGCATATGGGTTTATACAGACTTTTGGAGAAGCCTGTATTTACAAGAAAGTGAGTGGGAGCACTACAGCATTTCTGATAAGTATATGTGAATGACATATTGTTGATCGGAAATAATGTAGAATTATTATGCAAAGCATAAAGGAGTATTTGAAAGGAGTTTTTCAAAGAAGGACCTCGGTGAAACTACTTACATATTGAGCATCAAGATCTATAGAGATAGATCAAAGACGCTTGATAAGTTTTTCAATGAATACATACCTTGACAAGATTTTTGAAGTAGTTCAAAATGGAACAGTCAAAGAAAGAGTTCTTGCCTGTGTTACAAAGTGTGAGATTGAGTAAGACTCAAAACCCGACCACGGCAGAAGATAGAAAGAGAATGAAAGTCATTCCCTATGCATCAGCCATAGGTTCTATAAAGTATGTCATGTTGTGTACCAGATCTATTGTATACCCTACCACTAAACTTGGCAAGGGAGTAAAATAGTGATCTAGGAGTAGATCAATGGACAGCGGTCAAAATTATCCTTAGTAGAATAAGGATATGTTTCTCGATTATGGAAGTGAAAAAGGTTAGTAAGTAAAGGGTTACGTCGATGCAAGTTTTAAACACTAATCTAGATGACTCGAGTCTCAAATCTGGATACATATTGAAAGTGGGAGCAATTAGCTAGAGTAGCTCCGTGCGAGCATTGTAGACATAGAAATTTGCAAAATACTTACGGCTCAAATGTGACAGACCCGTTGACTAAAATTATCTCACAAGCAAAACATGATCACACCTTAGTACTCTTTGGGTGTTAATCACATAGCGATGTGAACTAGATTACTGACTCTAGTAAACCCTTTGGGTGTTGCTCACATGTCGATGTGAACTATGGGTGTTAACCACATATAGATGTGAACTATTGATGTTAAATCACATGGCGATGTGAACTAGATTATTGACTCTAGTGCAAGTGGGAGACTGAAGGAAATATGCCCTAGAGGCAATAATAAAGTTATTATTTATTTCCTTATATAATGATAAATGTTTATTATTCATGCTAAAATTGTATTAACCGGAAACATAATACATGTGTGAATACATAGACAAACAGAGTGTCACTAGTATGCCTCTACTTGACTAGCTCGTTAATCAAAGATGGTTATGTTTCCTAACCATAGACATGAGTTGTCATTTGATTAACGGGATCACATCATTAGGAGAATGATCTGATTGACTTGACCCATTCCGTTAGCCTAGCACTTGATCGTTTAGTATGTTGCTATTGCTTTCTTCATGACTTATACATGTTCCTGTAACTATGAGATTATGCAACTCCGTTTACGGAAGAACACTTTGGGTACTACCAAACGCGTCAACGTAATCGGGTGATTATAAAGGAGTACTACAGGTGTCTCCAAAGGTACTTGTTGGGTTGGCGTATTTGAGATTAGGTTTTGTCACTCCGATTGTCGGAGAGGTATCTCTGGGCCTTCTCGGTAATACTCATCACCTAAGCCTTGCAAGCATTGTAACTAATGAGTTAGTTATGAGATGATGTATTACGGAGCGAGTAAAGAGGCTTGCGATAACGAGATTGAACTAGGTATTGGATACCGACGATCGAATCTCGGGCAAGTAACATACCGATGACAAAGGAACAAAGTATGTTGTTATGCGGTTTGACCGATAAAGATCTTCGTAGAATATGTAGGAGCCAATATGGGCATCCAGGTTCCTCTATTGGTTATTGACCAAGAATAGTTCTAGGTCATGTCTACATAGTTCTCGAACCCGTAGGGTCCGCACGCTTAAGGTTTCGATGATGCTTTATATTATGAGTTTATGAGTTTTGATGTACCGAAGGAGTTGAGTCCCGGATGAGATCGGGGACATGATGAGGAGTCTCGAAATGGTCGAGGCGTAAAGATCGATATATTGGAAGCCTATGTTTGGACTTGGAAGGTTTCGAGTGAAAGCAGGATGTTCTTTAACACCGGGTTACGGAACCCCGGGGGTATATGGGCCTTCATGGGCCACAAGGGAGAAGAGGAAGGGCCGGCCAGGTGGGCTGCGCCCCTCCCCTCTGGTCCGAATAGGACAAGGAGAGGGGGGGCGGCGCCCCTTCCCTCTTCCCCCCTCCTCCAATCCTAATCCAACTAGGAGAGGGGGGGAGTCCTACTCCCGGTGGGAGTAGGACTCCTCCTTGGTGCGCCTCCCCCTTGGGCTGGCCACCTCCCCCTTGTCTCCTTTATATACGAGGGCAGGGGGCACCCCATAACACACAAGTTGATCTACGGATCGTTCCTTAGCCGTGTGCGGTGCCCCCTTCCACCATATTCCACTTCGGCCATATCGTCGTAGAGCTTAGGCGAAGCCCTGCGCCGGAGAAGTCATATCGTCACGGAGCTTGGGCGAAGCCCTACGTCGGTGGAGCATCAACATCGTCACCACGCCGTCGTCTTGTGGAACTCATCCCGACACTTTGCTGGATCGAGTCCGGGATCGTCATCGAGCTGAGCGTGTGCGAACTCGGAGGTGCCGTCGTTCGGTGCTTGGATCGGTCGGATCGTGAAGGCGTCGACTACATCAACGCGTTGTTATAACGCTTCGCTTTCGGTCTCACGAGTGCGTGGGCGGACACTCTCCCTCTCGTTGCTATGCCATCACCATGGTCTTGCGTGATCGTAGGAAAATTTTGAAATTACTACGTTCCCCAACAGGAAGGTCAATGACAATATACTTTAACTGAAATGTCGGAAAACATAAACCATTACCTTGTCTTCCTTGTCCAACATCAACTCTTTTAGCATGTCATACTTAATGAGTGCTTCACAATCATAAAAGATGTCCAATATAATATATCTATATGTGAACCCCTCTTTCGTTATCACTTCCTATTAATTGCAACGATGACCAAGGCTACGTTCATCAACTCCCAACAATTTTTATGCCTCATACTTTCTATGTGTGAAGTTATCACTATCCATAAGATCAATATGAACTCTTTTGTTCTTTCTAATTTCTCAAGATCATAGCAACATAGCAAAGCCCTTGACTCAACACTAATCTTTTTTATAGATAGCACACAGACTCGCTTACATAAAGGGATTAAAAAGAAAAAGTCAAAACTACTCGATATCAAAACTTCCATCTACTAGATCAAGATACTACTAAAAGGATCGAACTAAATAAAGCGGTAAAGATAGGAGTGTGATGGTGATACGATACAGGGGCACCTCCCCCAAGCTTGGCAGTTGCCAAGGGGAGTGCCCATACCCATGTAATTATTTCTTCGGGGGTGATGGAGGTGGTGATGATGTAGGCTTGTCGTCTGTCTTCCAAGGCATAGGCTCTCCATCATAAAAGGATGATCGAGTCTTCGGGATCCTTAAATCTGCAGCCAAACTCATTCGCTTTAATCTATATTCATACTCACAGTTCTGGTTTTGCAGGTCATAAATCTGGGCTTGGAGGTGCTCGATTTTCTCTTGAATCTTGAAGATGGTCTCCCCGATGACTTTGGCATCCAGCTTGTGGTTGTTGGTAAACTCCGTGATCATCATCTGGTTGGCGTTGAGTCCACGCTGCACCATCCATTGCTTCGAGCTTTGTCTCCATGCTCCCGGTACGCCTTGGTCCCTCCACATCGTGGATGTGCAACACCCCCTCACGTATCTCAATGGTTTGAGGATGATGCAGCACCTCCGCAAGATAGGGGTTGATAACCCTCTCGAAAAACTTGTCCTTGGGAGTGCTTGGAGATGACATGATGCTCTAGGTCTGAAACAGAAACAGCTCGAAACAAAAACAGAGGATAATTGCGTGATATAGTGGTCAAGACCTTCGGGAGTATATATAATGAATTTTTACCGACCAAAATACATAACATACAAGAAAACGGAGTCCGGGAGGCACACGAGGTGCCCACGAGATAGGGGGGCGCGCCCTACTGAGGCGCCCTCCTCTCTCGTGGGAGCCTCGTGTCCCTTTCGGACAACTTCTTTCTTCCTAAAATTCTTAAATAATCCAAAACTGATAAAATTTGCCATTAGAGTTGTTTTGGAGTCGGTATACTTACCGTACCACGTACCTATGCCTTTTCGGAGATTGGAACGTTCTGGAAAGTGTCTCTTATGTATTCCTCTGGGGTTATGGTTTCAATAATATTAGTTTCAACATTGATAGGATTACCTGAAATATAATGCTTGATTCTTTGACCATTAACCACCCTCGGATTTGTGCCTTCGAAGTTGTTAATTTTTATAGCACCAGAACGATAGACCTCCTCGATAACGTAAGGACCTTCCCATTTTGGGAGAAGTTTTCCTGCAAAAAATCTTAAACGAGAGTTGAACAATAACACATAATCTCCTACGTTAAACTCACGCTTTTGTATCCTTTTATCATGCCAGCGTTTGACTTTTCCTTTGAAAAGCTTAGCATTCTCATATGCTTGGGTTCTCCATTCATCAAGTGAGCTGATATCAAACAACCTCTTCTCACCGGCAAGTTTGAAGTCATAATTGAGCTCTTTAATAGCCCAATATGCTTTATGTTCAAGTTCAAGAGGTAAATGACATGCTTTTCCATAAACCATCTTATATGGAGACATACCCATAGGATTTTTGTATGCAGTTCTATAGGCCCATAATGCATCATCAAGTTTTTTGGACCAATTCTTTCTAGATCTATTCACAGTCTTTTGCAAAATTAATTTGAGCTCTCTATTGCTCAACTCTACTTGACCACTAGATCATGGGTGATAAGGAGATGCAATTCTATGATTGACATCATACTTAGCAAGCATCTTACGGAAAGCACCATGAATAAAGTGTGAACCACCATCAGTCATAAGATATCTAGGGACTCCAAACCTCGGAAAAGTAACTTCTTTAAGCATTTTAATAGAAGTGTTATGATCAGCACTACTAGTTGGAATAGCCTGTACCCACTTAGTAACGTAATCAACAGCAACTAAAATATGTGTATAACCATTGGAGGCAGGAAATGGTCCCATATAATCAAAGCCTCAAACATCAAAGGGTTCAATAACAAGAGAGTAATTCATAGGCATTTCTTGACGTCTACTAATGTTACCTATTCTTTGACATTCATCACAAGATAAGACAAACTTACGATCATCTTTGAAGAGAGTAGGCCAATAAAAACCAGATTGTAGTACCTTGTGCGCAGTTCTATCTCCAGCGTGGTGTCCTCCATAGGATTCAGAGTGACATTTGCATAGGATTTGTTCCTGTTCATGCTCAGGCACACAACGTCTAATAATACCATCTAGTCCTTCTTTATAAAGGTGTGGATCATCCCAGAATTAATGTCTTAAATCATAAAAGAACTTTTTCTTTTGCTGGTATGTGAAACTAGGCTGTATATATTTAGCAACAATGAAATTAGCATAGTCAGCATACCAAGGAGCAGTACGATAAGCATTGACAACCACTAATTGTTCATCAGGAAAACTATCATTAATAGGCAGTGGGTCATCAAGAACATTCTCTAACCTAGACAAGTTGTCTGCAACGGGGTCCTCAGCTCCCTTTCTATCAATAATATGCAAATCAAATTCTTGGAGCAAGAGAACCCATCTAATGAGTCTAGGCTTAGCATCTTTCTTTTCCATAAGATATTTAATAGCAGCATGATCAGTGTGAATGGTAACTTTGGAATCAACAATAAAAGGTCTAAACTTATCACATGCAAACACAACTGCTAAGAATTCTTTTTCAGTGGTAGCATAATTTCTTGGGCAGTATCAAGATTCTTACTAGCATAATGGATAACATTCAATTTCTTATCGACTCTTTTCCCTAGAACAACACCTACAGCATAATCACTAGCATCACACATAATTTCAAAAGGCAAATTCCAATCAGGTGGCTGAACAATAGGTGCTGTGATCAAAGCTTTCTTAAGTGTTTCAAATGCTTCTACACAATCATCATCAAAGACAAAAGGAATATCTTTTTGCAATAAGTTAGTTAGAGGCCTAGAGATTTTAGAAAAGTCCTTAATGAACCTCCTATAAAAACCGGCATGACCAAGGAAACTTCTTATACCTTTTATGTCCTTGGGACATGGCATCTTTTCAATAGCATCAACTTTGGCTTTATCAACTTCAATACCTCTCTCAGAGATCTTGTGCTCCAATACAATGCCTTCATTAACCATAAAGTCACACTTTTCCCAATTCAGGACGAGACTAGTGTCTTCGCATCTCTGCAAAACTCGATCAAGGTTGCTCAAACAATCATCAAAGGAGGATCCATAGACGGAGAAGTCATCCATGAATACCTCACAAATCTTTTCACAAAAATAATAAAATATAGCCATCATGCATCTTTGAAAGGTAGCAGGTGCATTACATAAACAAAAGGCATACGTCTATAAGCAAAAGTACCAAAAGGGCAAGTAAAAGTAGTTTTAGATTGATCCTGCGTGGACACAGGTATTTGAGAGAAGCCAGAATAACCATCTAGAAAGCAAAAATGTGTGTATTTGGATAGCCTTTCTAGCATTTGATAAATAAAAGGTAAAGGGTAATGATCTTTCTTAGTGGCTTTATTTAACTTACGAAAATCAATTACCATCCTACAGCCTATAATAATTCTTTGCGGGATCGATTCATCTTTATCATTAGGAACAACGGTAATACCTCCCTTTTTAGGGACACAATGGACTGGGCTTACCCATTCACTATCAGCAACGGGATAAATAATACCTGCCTCAAGGAGTTTTAGAATCTCCTTTCTTACCACTTCCTTCATTTTGGGGTTTAATCGTCTTTGAGGATCTCTAACTGGTTTGGCATCTTTCTCCACTGAAATTTTGTGTTGACATAATGTGGGACTAATGCCCTTAAGATCATCCAGAGTATATCCAATAGCAGCTCGGTGCTTCTTCAGAGTTTTCAATAATCTTTTTTCTTCTTTCTCTGAAAGGTTAGCACTAATAATAACAGGATATATTTCTTTTTCATCAAGATATGCATACTTGAGATTATCAGGTAAGGTTTTGAGTTCGAACACGGGATCACCCATGGGTGGAGGGGGATCCTCAAGAATTTCAACGGGAAGGTTATGTTTTAGCATATGTTCCTGTTTAAGGAACACTTCGTCTATTTCTTCCCTTTCCTTCATAAACATATCATTTTCATGGTCTAACAAATATTGTTCTAACGGATCAGCTGGGGGATTAGCAATGGAAGCTAGACCAATAATTTCATCCTTACTAGGGGGTTCCCTTTCAAGAGGTTGTCTACTAAACTTAGCAAAATTAAACTCATGAGACATACCATCTATGCCAACAGTGACAATATTCTTTTCACAATCAATCTTAGCACTAGCAGTATTCAAGAAGGGTCTACCAAAAATAATGGGACAAAAATTATCTTGTGGGGAACCAAGAGCAAGAAAATCAGCAGGGTATTTAATCTTCCCACACAAGACTTCAACATATCTAACAATCCCAATAGGTTTAATGGTGTCACGCCCAAGATGCGACCCTATCCTAAAGGAACTCGAAGGTCCCATCAAGGATAGAAGCGCATCTTGAAGACGCTTTTGCAAGGTGGAAATCATTACATCAACATTACATATTAGTGGGGATACATACAAGAGGCATACAATGCCACACGAATACAACATCACACTATATTAGAGCATCATCCAACTACGGATGAAACACAAACAGAAACTCAAACGACATCCACCCTGCTAGCCCAGGCTGCCGACCTGGAACCTACCCCCTGATCGAAGAAGAAGCAGAAGAAGAACTCCAAAACAAGCGAACATCGCTCTCGCATAGCATGTACCTGCAATTGTTGTTGTAGTAATCTGTGAGCCACGAGGACTCAGCAATCCCATTACCATGGGTATCAAGACTAGCAAAGCTTAAATAGAAAGGAAGGGGTAAAGTGGTGAGGTCGCAGCAGCGACTAAGCATGATATGGTGGCTAACATACGCAAATAAGAGCGAGAAGAGAGCAAGCAGAACGGTCGTGAAGCTAGCAATGATCAAGAAGTGATCCTGAACTCCTACTTACGTCAAACATAACCCAAAACCGTGTTCACTTCCTGGACTCCGCCGAAAAGAGACCATCACGGCTACACACGCGGTTCGTGTCTTTTAGAAGAGTTTACTTCAAGTTTACTACAACCGGATATTAACAAATTCCCATCTGCCACATAACCGCGGGCACGGCTCTTGAAAGTTTATACCCTGCAGGGGTGTCCCAACTTAGCCCATGATAAGCTCTCGTGATCAACGAAGGATATTCCTTCTCCCAGGAAGACCCGATCAGACTCGGAATCCCGGTTTACAAGACATTTCGACAATGGTAAAACAAGACCAGCAAAGCCGCCCGAATGTGCCGACAAATCCTGATAGGAGCTGCACATATCTCGTTCTCAGGGCACACCGGATTTTCCAAACTTCCGGTAGGCGATCCCAGAGTTGCCCCTGGAGGGCACCGGCGGCTGACAGTTTGGACCAGCACTCACGACGAGCACTGGCCTGGGGGGGGGGGTAAAATAAGATGACCCTCGAGAGCGCGACTCCCAAGGGAAAAAGGGCTAGGTGAGGCAAATGTAAAACCAAGGTTCGGCCTTGCTGGAGGAGTTTTATTCAAAGCGAACTATTAAGGGGGTCCCATAAATCACCCAACCATGTTAGGGACGCAAAATCCGGGAACATAATACCGATATGACGGAAACTAGGGTGGCAAGAGTGGAACAAAACACCAGGCATAAGGCCGAGCCTTCCACCCTTTACCAAGTATATAGATGCATTAATTAAATAAGAGATATTGTGATATCCCAACATAATCCTGTCCACCATGGAGCAATCTTCAACTTCACCTGCAACTAACAACGCTATAAGAGGGGCTGAGCAAAGCGGTAACATAGCCAAGAAACGGTTTGCTAGGAAGGGTGGAAATGTTAGAGGCTGACATGGCAATTTGGGAGGCTTGAGGAGCAATTGATAGGTAGCGCAGCAAAGCGATAGAACGAAGAAACTAGCATAGCAATGATAGTAGTGAGATCCAGAGTAGCGGTCATCTTGCATGAAATCCCGCAAGGAATAAGAACGAGTCCATGAAGAAGATGAAGCCACGAAGATGAACCAAGCGTAGACGAACGAATCCTCACGATCGCAACGAAATGGGAACTATCGAGAAGAAGCACACGACATGGTAAACACACCACACATGAACAAGGCATGATGCTCAACCAAGTATGATGCATGACAAGGCTACATGAAGCTACTCATGGCAAGAGATGATGCATACAAGAGCAACACATCAAAGCAAGTTTAAATGAGGCCGAAAACAACATATAACAATTCCGGTAAGTCCTCATATGCAAGTTTCGAAATTTGTCCAGATCTGAATAAACCTTATGTTCAAGTTGTTAAACAGCAAGTTAAGATGCACCATGATGATCTACACGAGATTCTAGTCAAGTTACATATAAAGTTCATTTAATTCGGAGTTACGACCTAGAAGATATGAGCAAAACAAGTTAAACATGGCATTGATGCAAAATGCATACAAACATCAAGCAAACACCTCAAAACAAGGATGCAACATGATAATATGAAACTACATGCAAAATCAAGCAAGTTTCATATATAGCACACTCAAAACGGAGCAACGGTTCAACACTATACAAGGACAAGCTGTCCAAAACAGCAACTAGGCATTTTGCAAGCATCAAAACAATATGTTACAGCACCTCAACATGAAAACAAAAGGCATGGACATGATGTACAGGTAAAGCGCGACAAAACATGAACACCGAGCTATCTCCAGAAATCACTAGAACATGCTCAAAAACACATGGCAAAATTGCAAATAATAACAGTTTCAGACTTTGCAGAAATAACATCACGTTGCAATATTTAGAGCTATCAAACAACATGTTACAGGAACTTATCATGGCAAACAAAGGCACGGCATGAACCTACTAATTGCATATAACAAAAGTCCTTTACTTACCATGAGCCAAAAAGGATCAAAAAATATGATGGCACCCATGTAAACATGGCAAGTTATATGACAGATTCAAACATGGCAGGAGCAACAATAAGTAGGCATGTTGGTGAGCTTGTACCACTCACTACAGAGAAATACATGGCATGACAAGGAAACCAACAATAATAAGACACATTTATGAAGCTAAGCATGGCAAGAGCAAGTTCATAGGATGCATGGATCACTAGCAAAACAAATGGCAAAACTGCACTTAAGGTTAACAGGCTGACAGCAACATTATTTAGCTAATTTGGAGCAATATAACAACAAGCTACAGCAGGCTAGAAATGCAACCAGGGGCATGGATGGATAGAGCATGACATGTATAACAAAACATCCTTAGTGAACATCTCCAGATTATACATAGAATGACTTGTAGCAGCAGGTTTACATAGCATCACGAAATAACAAATTCAGCCTAGCAAAACAGTAACAGCAAATACCCTACTTCACGAGCTTGATGCACTCACTACAGGACTCACACAAATACATGGATGGAACCCCTTTAAATATGGCATGATGTAGCTCAAAACTCATGTAGATATCAAGCTCAAAGGATGCACACATCAAATGCAAAAAAAATGACAAATCACCAAGTTATAACAGTTTCAGCAGATTAACATCATATAGCCCTTTTGCAACGACGATTAGGGAATCAAGATGATCTCAAACAAGCATGGCACAGTGGAACAAAATGAAGAGCATCTCATGGCGAACATTTCGATATATAGCACGCACAAAACGGAGCAGTATACAACAAGTTATGATGTGATGAACATGGCATAAAAATATAGCAGATGCAAAAGACTTGGAAGAAATCTGGACCTCCAGATCTAGGGTTCCTCATGGGCACGCGAACCTAGGCGGCCGGAGTTTCGCCGGAGAAGGAGAGGACGGTGGCCAGAGGTCGGGGACGGAGGAGGACGGGTCGGCGCCGGAGCTCGGAGGCTGCGGCGTCCGGTGGCGAAGCTCGGCGGGCAGCGGCGGCGGCGCAGCATGGCGCGGCCGTTGCGCGCCAGCCGGGGCGGTAAGGTCGCCCGCCAGCGCGACGACGGCGGTGGCGGGACCCGACGGCGGAGCGCTGGCTCGGCGAGTCCGGGCGGTGGCAGCGGCCGGGCCGGAGGGCCCGCCTGAGCCTCGGCGGGTTGGCGCGCGTGTGGCCGCGCGGGGAAGTGGGCGCGGGCGGCGGCAAATCAGGAGGCGACACGTGGCGGCGGCGAGGTGGCTGGACACGTCCGTCGGTGGGGGTTTTTGTCCCGCGACATGAGGTGGAAGGAGGTTAGGGTTTATCCGCGAATTTGGACGGGGAGGACCTATTTATAGATAGAGGGAGTTAGGAGAGTCCAAATGAGGTGCGGTTTTCGGCCACGCGATCATGATCGAACGACCGGGAGCATGGAGGAGGTTTGGATGGGTTTTGGGCCACTTTGGAGGGGTGTTAGGCTGCAACACAAAGAGGGCTTTACGGTTCCCCGGTTAACCGTTGGAGTATCAAACGACCTCCAAATGGCACGAAACTTGACAGGCGGTCTAGCGGTACAATACCAAGGCCGCTTGGCAAACCTCGGTCCATTCCGAGACCGTTTAACACCCGCACACGAAAAGAGGCAAAAGGGGGCCGTCGGGGGACATAGGAGTGCCGGATTGCAAAACGGACATCGGGGAAAATGCTCGGATGCATGAGACGAACACGTATGGAAAATGAGATGCACATGATGACATGATAAAATGCAACACGCAAGCAAATGACATGGCAACGGCGGCGAATAACTGGCGGACACCTGGCGCATCGAATCCGGGGCGTTACAACACTCCTCCACTAACAAGAGATCTCGTCCCGAGATCTTAGGACCGAGACGGAAGAGAAAGAGGAAGCGGTGAAGTAAGAACGCAAGAGAAATGAAGAACAACGCAAGGCCTCCGGAAGAACTGAAAGAATTGTGAATGGCTTGGGAATAATTAGAAGAGTCAGGTAAGATCCTGTGAAAAGACCTGTGGGTTAGGGCCCACTAAAAGGAAAACATCATTGAAAAAGGATTGTTGAAGAGACCGATGATGCACCGGAACAATTGAGATATTTGAATGAGGTGACAACCTCGAATTAATTGGAACACAGACGAATCTTCTGAGATGTCTTGAGCACTCCGAAAAGATAAACTGGCAAGAGGCGAACGAGTAAGGGGAAAAAACATTTGAGCCGAGGAAAAGAATATGATCAACACCGAAAAACTTGAATTGGATCCACCGGAAAGAAAAACAATACGAACATTGACGAACCAGACGAGAATTTACCAGTTGAAACAATTGAGGAAAAACTTAAGATACTCCGCATGAATAGAATAGATTGCTCGAATAAAGGCTCAGACTCCGGAATAGAATGGGTGGGAGGGCGGGAAAACACAGGCAACTTAAACGGGGAATCGACGATTAACTTGAAGAGAAAAACTCCGGTTGAAATGATTTAGAGAAGAATGCAAATACTTCACACGAGTAGAAAGGATACTTGATTACGGACTCCGGTTTCGAGAAGAAGAAGGGTGGGCGGGTGGGAAAAAAAAAGATAACTTCGGAAAGCAAAACAACATCGACTGAAAAGAACTGAGGATTGATCTTGCAAAATATGAAGAGGATCGAATGACTCAAAGAGAAATGTGCCGGATTAAAAGAGAAGAGAACCAACAACCGAAAAAACCCAACTGCATGATCCTAAAGAAAATTTGAAGGGGAAGAGGAGTAATTCAAAACACCTACGTCAAGATTCCTCACCAGAGCGACGAAGGGGCTGAGGAAATAAAGAAATCCTACTCTCCGATATAACTAGACTACGAAAACAGTTTTCTTCTAGACTCGACAACGGCCAAACTACACGATCAATCAAGGGGGGCTCCTAAGGTCGGTCGAGGCTCTGATACCAATTTGTCATGCCCAAGATGCGGCCCTATCCTAAAGGAACTCGAAGGTCCCATCAAGGATAGAAGCGCATCTTGAAGATGCTTTTGCAAGGTGGATATCATTACATCAACATTACATATTAGTGGGGATACATACAAGAGGCATACAATGCCACACGAATACAACATCACACTACATTAGAGCATCATCCGACTACAGATGAAACACAAAAGAAACTCAAACGATATCCACCCTGCTAGCCCAGGCTGCCGACCTAGAACCTATCCCCTGATCGAAGAAGAAGTAGAAGAAGAACTCCAAAACAAGCGAACATCGCTCTCGCGTCATGATCATCGCATAACCTGTACCTGCAACTGTTGTTGTAGTAATCTGTGAGCCACGAGGACGCAGCAATCCCATTACCATGGGTATCAAGACTAGCAAAGCTTAAAGGGAAAGGAAGGGGTAAAGTGGTGAGGTTGCAGCAGCGACTAAGCATGATATGGTGGCTAACATACGCAAATAAGAGCAAGAAGAGAGCAAGCAGAACGGTCGTGAAGCTAGCAATGATCAAGAAGTGATCCTGAACTCCTACTTAC
Organism: Aegilops longissima; assembly: GCA_021605205.1. Classification (NCBI taxonomy): domain Eukaryota; kingdom Viridiplantae; phylum Streptophyta; class Magnoliopsida; order Poales; family Poaceae; genus Aegilops; species Aegilops longissima. The sequence continues at coordinate 35,444,695 of CM038678.1, read as the reverse complement.
GTCAAACATAACCCAAAACCGTGTTCACTTCCCGGACTCCGCCGAAAAGAGACCATCACGGTTACACACGCGGTTCGTGTATTTTAGAAGAGTTTACTTCAAGTTTACTACAACCAGATATTAACAAATTCCCATCTGCCACATAACCGCGGGCACGGCTCTCGAAAGTTTATACCCTGCAGGGGTGTCCCAACTTAGCCCATGATAAGCTCTCGCGATCAACGAAGGATATTCCTTCTCCCAGGAAGACCCGATCAGACTCGGAATCCCGGTTTACAAGACATTTCGACAATGGTAAAACAAGACCAGCAAAGCCGCCCGAATGTGCCGACAAATCCTGATAGGAGCTGCACATATCTCGTTCTCGTGGCACACGGATTGTCCAAACTTCCAGTGGCGAGCCCGTGTTGCCCCGGTACACCACCGGCGGTGATAGTTTGGACCAGCACTCACGACGAGCACTGGCCCAGGGGGGTAAAATAAGATGACCCTCGAGAGTGCGACTCCCAAGGGAAAAAGGGCTAGGTGAGGCAAATGTAAAACCAAGGTTGGGCCTTGCTGGAGGAGTTTTATTCAAAGAGAACTGTCAAGGGGGTCCCATAAATCACCCAACCGCGTTTGGGACGCAAAATCCGGGAACATAATACCGATATGACGGAGACTAGGGTGGCAAGAGTGGAACAAAACACCAGGCATAAGGCCGAGCCTTCCACCCTTTACCAAGTATATAGATGCATTAATTAAATAAGAGATATTGTGATATCCCAACATAATCATGTCCACCATGGAGCAATCTTCAACTTCACCTGCAACTAACAACGCCATAAGAGGGGCTGAGCAAAGCGGTAACATAGCCAAGCAACGGTTTGCTAGGAAGGGTGGAAATGTTAGAGGCTGACATGGCAATTTGGTAGGCTTGAAGAGCATTTGATAGGTAGCGCAGCAAAGCGATAGAACGAAGCAACTAGCATAGCAATGATAGTACTGAGATCCAGGATAGCGGTCATCTTGCCTGAAATCCCGCAAGGAAGAAGAACGAGTCCATGAAGAAGATGAATCCACGAAGACGAACCAAGCGTAGACGAACGAATCCTCATGATCGCAATGAAACGGGAACTATCGAGAAGAAGCACACGACATGGTAAACACACCACACATGAACAAGGCATGATGCTCAACCAAGTATGATGCATGACAAGGCTAAATGAAGCTACTCATGGCAATAGATGATGCATACAAGAGCAACACATCAAAGCAAGTTTAAATGAGGCCGGAAATAACATATAACAATTCCGGTAAGTCCTCATATGCAAGTTTCGAAATTGGTCCAGATCTGAATAAACCTTCTGTTCAAGTTGTTTAACAGCAAGTTAAGATGCACCACGATGATCTACACGAGATTCTAGTCAAGTTACATATAAAGTTCATTTAATTCGGAGTTACGGCCTAGAAGATACGAGCAAAACAAGTTAAACATGGCATTGATGCAAAATGCATGCAAACATCAAGAAAACACCTCAAAACAAGGATGCAACATGATAATATGAAACTACATGCAAAATCAAGCAAGTTTCATATAGAGCACACTCAAAACGGAGCAACTGTTCAACACATACACTATACAAGTTTAAGGACAAGCTATCCAAAACAGCAACTAGGCATCTTGCAAGCATCAAAAAAATATGTTACAACACCTCAACATGAAAACAAAAGGCATGGAAATGATGTACAGGTAAAGTGCGACAAAACATGAACAATGAGCTATCTCCAGAAATCACTAGAACATGCTGAAAAACACATGGCAAGATTGCAAATAATAACAGTTTCAGACTTTGCAGAAATAACATCAGGTTGCAATTTTTAGAGCTATCAAGCAACATGTTACAGGAACTTATCATGGCAAACAAAGGCATGGCATGAACCTACTGATTTCATATAACAAAAGTCCTTTACTGACCATGAGCCAAAAAGGAACAGAAAATATGATGGCACCCATGTAAACATGGCAAGTTATAAGACAGATTCAAACATGGCAGGAGCAACAATTAGTAGGCATTTTGGTGAGTTTGTACCACTCACTACAGAGCAATACATAGCATGAAAAGGCAACAAATAGTAAGAAGACACATTTATGAAGCTAAGCATGGCAAGATCATGTTCATAGGGTGCATGTATCACTAGAAAAACACATGGCAAAACTGCACTTAATGTTAACAGGCTGACAACAACATTATTTAGCAACTTTGGAGCAATATAACAACAGGCTACTGCAGGCTATAAATTCTACCAGAGGCATGGATGGATAGATCATGACATTTATAACAAAACATCCTTAGTTAACATCTCCAGATTATACATAGAATGACTTGTAGCACCAGGTTTACATAGCATCACGAAATAACAGATTCAGCCTAGCAAAACAGTAACAGCAAGTACCCTACTTCACGAGCTTGATGCACTCACTACAAAACTCACAAAACTACATGGATCTCACCCTTGTAAAGATGGCATGATGTAGCTCAAAACTCATGTAGATATCAAGCTCAAAGGATGCACACATCAAATGCAACAAAAATGACAAATCACCAAGTTATAACAGTTTCAGCAGATTAACATCATATAGCACTCTTGCAACGACGATTAGGGAATCAAGATGATCTCAAACTAGCATGGCTCAAAGAAAAAAATTTAAGAGCATCTCATGGCGAACATTTTGATATATAGCACGCACAAAACGGAGCAGCATGAAACAAGTTATGTTGCAATGAACATGGCATAAAAATATAGCAGATGCAAAAGACAGAAAAAATCTGGACCTCCAGATCTAGGGTTCCTCACGGGCACGCGAACCGAGGCGGCCGGATTTTCGCCGCAGAGCGAGAGGACGGCGGCCAGAGGTCGGGGACGGAGGAGGACGGGGCGGCGCCGGAGCTCGGAGGCGGCGGCGTCGATGGCGAAGCTTCAGCGGGCAGCTGCGCGAAGGCGCCCGCTGCAGCTGCCGCCGCCGGCGCCGGCGCGGTGGCGTGGCTGGTCGGGAGGCGGGCGACGAGGTCGCCGGCCGGCGCTGGACGGCGGCGGCAGGGCCCGACGGCGGAGCGCTGGCTCGGGCGACCGCGGTGGGCGAAGTCCGGGCGGTGGCAGCGGCTTCGGGCCCTGAGGGCCCCTCCTGGCCTCGGCGGGCCGCGCGTGTGGCGGTGCGGAGAAGTGGGCGCGGGCGACGGCAAATCAGGAGGCGACACGTGGCGGCGGCGAGATGGCTGGACACGTCCGTCGGTGGGGGTTTTTCTCCTGCGACGCGAGGTGGAAGGAGGTTAGGGTTCATCCGCGAATTTGGACTGGGAGGACCTATTTATAGATAGAGGGAGTTAGGAGAGTCCAAATGAGGTGCGGTTTTCGGCCACGCGATCGTGATCGAACGACCGGGAGCATGGAGGGGGTTTGGATGGGTTTTGGGCCACTTTGGAGGGGTGTTAGGCTGCAACACAAAGAGGGCTTTACGGTTCCCCAGTTAACCGTTGGAGTATCAAACGACCTCCATATGGCACGAAACTTGACAGGCGGTCTCCCGGTGCTATACTAAGGCCGCTTGTCAAACCTCGGTCCATTCCGAGACCTTTTAACACCCGCACACGAAAAGAGGCAAAAGGGGGCCGCCGGGGGACGTAGGAGTGCCGGATTGCAAAACGGACAACGGGGAAAATGCTCGGATGCATGAGACGAACACATATGCAAAATGAGATGCACATGATGACATGATAAAATGCAACACACAAGCAAATGACATGGCAACGACGGCGAATAACTGGCGGACACCTGGCGCATCGAATCCGGGGCGTTACAAATGGTGTCCCTTTTAGCAAGCTTAATAGTAACATCAATGTCTTCTAATTCAACAGGTGCAATATCGTGCATAATTTCTTTATAAAGATAATAAGGTGTCGCATTAGCACTAGCAGCCATATCACATAAGCCATGATAATAATGATGTCCTATTTTAACAGAAATAACAGGCATGCCTACAACATGTCTATGGGTCTTAGTATTGGGTCTAGCAATATTAGCAGTTTCACCCACGAAAGAAATAACATGCCCATCTAAGTTCTCATCCAAGAGATCTTTAATCATAGCAATACCAGGTTCAACATTAATTTGATCCGGAGGTGAATAAGTCCTAGTATTACTCTTACGAACAACAGTCGCAGCTTTAACATGATCTTTTATCCTAACAGGAAAAGGAGGTTTTTCGACATAAGCAGTAGGAATTATAGGATCACTATATGTAATAGTCTTTTCTTCGACTGTAATAGGTGCAACTACTTTCACTTCAACAGGAGGATTATATTTAAACCACTTCTCTTTAGGGAGATCAACGTGAGTAGCAAAAGTTTCACAAAACGTAGCTACTATCTTAGAGTCAAGTCCATACTTAGAGCTAAATCCACGGAAAGCATCGGTATCCATAAAAGATTTAACACAATCGAACTTAGGTGTCATACCTGACTCCTTACCATCGTCGGAACCCCAATCTTCAGAGTTGCGTTTAATTCTTTCCAATAAGTCCCATTTGAAATCATTAGTCTTCAGCATATAGGAATCAACACAGGAAGTATCGAGCAGGAGGTTACGATTATCAAGAGAAAGTCGAGCATAAAAATTCTAAATAATCATTTCCCGAGAGAGCTCATGATTGGGGCATGAATATAACATTGACTTAAGCCTCCCCCAAGCTTGAGCGATGCTTTATCCTTCGCGAGGCCAGAAATTATATATGTAATTAAGATCACGATGAACAAGATGCATAGGATAGAACTTCTGGTGAAATTCCAACTTCAGTCGCTTATAATTCCAAAATCTCGTATCATCACATTCCCTATAGCATGTTATTGCATCTCCCTTCAAAGATAAAGGGAAGACCTTCCTTTTGACAACATCATCGGGGATACCCGCAAGCTTAAATAATCCACAAACTTCATCCACAAAGATAAGGTGTAAATCGGGATGCAATGTTCCGTCTCCTGCAAAAGGATTAGCTAGCAGTTTTTCTATCATACCCGAAGGAATCTCAAAGTGAATATTTTCATAAGGTTCAGTAGGTTGAGGAGCATCTCTTTGCTCTTCTGGTTGGGGTGAAGATACCCCAAACAAGCCACTCAAAGGATTAGTTTCCATAGTGGCAAGTAACAGAAAATTTCAGCACACTATATAAATGTTTCCTTACCAAGTTCCACTCACCAAGAGCGCTACGCTCCCCGGCAACGGTGCCAGAAAAGAGTCTCAATGACCCACAAGTATAGGGGATCTATCGTAGTCCTTTCGGTAAGTAAGAGTGTCGAACCCAACGAGGAGCAGAAGGAAATGATAAGCAGTTTTCAGTAAGGTTTTCTCTGCAAGCACTGAAATAGTAGGTGATAGATAGTTTTGTGATATGATAAATAGTAACGAGTAACAAGTAAACAAAGTAAATAAGGTGCAGCAAGGTGGCCCAATCCTTTATGTAGCAAAGGATAAGCCTGGACAAATTCTAATAATAATAAAGGATCTCCCGAGGACACATTGGGAATTATCTTCAAGCTAGTTTTCATCACGCTCATATGATTCACGTTCGGTTCTTTGATAATTTGATATATGGGTGGACCGGCACTTGGGTACTGCCCTAACTTGGACAAGCATCCCACTTATGATTAACCCCTATTGAAAGAGTACGCAACTACAAAAAGGAGTATTAAGGTAAACCTAACCACAACACTAAACATATGGGCCCATATGAACCCCTAACGAAGCAACACATAAACTAGGGTTTAAGCTTCTGTCACTCTAGCAACCCATCGTCTACTTATTACTTACCTATGACTTCCTCTAGGCCCAAATAATGGTGAAGTGTCATGTAGTCGACGTTCACATAACACCACTAGAGAAAAGACAACATACATCTCATCAAAATATCGAACGAATACCAAATTCACATGACTACTAATAGCAAGACTTCACCCATGTCCTCAGGAACTAAAGTAACTACTCACAAAACATAATCATGTTCATAATCAGAGGTGTAATAATATGCATTAAGGATCTGAACATATGATCTTCCACCAAGTAAACCAATAAGTATCAACTACAAGGAGTAATCAACACTACTAGCAACCCACGGGTACCAATTTGTGGTTTTGGATACAAGATTGGATACAAGAGATGAACTAGGGTTTGAGAGGAGATGGTGCTGGTGAAGATGTTGATGGAGATTGACCCCCTCCCGATGAGAGGATCGTTGGTGATGACGTTGGTGATGATTTCCCCCTCCCGGAGGGAAGTGTCTCCCGCAGAACAGCTCCGCCAGAGCCCTAGATTGATTCTGCAAAGGTTCAGCCTCGTGGCGGCGGAGTTTCGTCCCGTAAGCTTGCCCACGAATTTTTCCAGGACAAAACCCTTCATATAGCAGAAGATGGACGCCGGAGGCCCACCAGGGGGCCCAGGAGATAGGGGGCGCGCCCTATAGGGGGGGCGCCCCCTGTCTCCTGCACAGGGTGTGGGCCCCCTGGCCTATTTCTTTCTCTCATAAATTCTTAATAAATCCAAAAAGTTGTTTCGTGGAGTTTCAGGACTTTTGGAGTTGTGCAGAATAGGTTTCCAACGTTTGCTCCTTTTCCAGCCAGAATTCCAGCTGCCGGCATTCCCCCTCTTCATGGTAAACCTTGTAAACTAAGAGAGAATAGCCATAAGTATTGATATATAATGTGTAATACCATCCCATAATGCAATAAATATTGATATAAAAGCATGATGCAAAATGGACGTATCACCGGGCCTTCAACTCGGCCCATGAACCGATGGAATTAACGGGCAGACTCTTTAACCAAGTGCGAGCTGTTCCATCCAACATCATGGTGAAGTACTTTGCACACATCGCTTCATCTACATCCAACATCTCCATTGCCATCTCATAACTCTCAACCCATGACTCGGGAGGTAAATCGGCGGTGTAATAAGGCACCTTACGCAGGCCCTTTAAATCCTTGGGTAACCGCACACTGCGTAGAGCCGGAGTGAGACACGACACCCCCCAAGAGCTGAAAGCAAGTCCTTGTTCCACTGACGTCGTCGATCGAACCGGAGCGGGCTGATGATTCGCATACTGTGGCGCTAACTCTGCCTCCCGACGCGCTCCACCATTGTTGACCACATCTTCAGCTTTTGCACCACCGCGCGCCGGATTAGGCCCTCGAGGGGCGTCACGGTTCCGCGCACTGCTTGACACAGCCGCTTCATCAATGTGCCTGCTGTAACTCTTGCTCGGGCGAGGGGTTGAATGAATTCTGTCCCGGCTATACGAATAGGCCTGCTGCTGCACCATAGCGGTTTGAAGAAGATCCCTGGCCCGCCGCGTCTCAACCGGCGCTGGAGACTCGCGCTCCATTGGAATAGCTGCCAATCGAGACGCTGCAACAATCATGTTATCCAAAGGGGTGGAGAAGTGACCCGACGGGGGCGACATGTACTGCGGCGGGTCATCTGTTCGTCGAGGCGGGTCCGTCGCCCGTGGTTGATCCGGCGCTCCTATCATAGGTGCTTCAGTTCGGTTTACTGCTGCCAGATTACTGGGTCCTGCTCCTGGCGTATTGAAGAGATTCATTGCTTCGTAAACCAGCGGTAGACGAGACCGATGCCTCCTCCTCAACACGTCATTCGAAGCGTTCTGATCCAGCATGAGCCGGTAATTCTCTGCCCGAATCCGCTATGACTGGGCATCTAAAGCGGCCCGCTCATCAACCATCCCGGTTTCCTCAGCCGCCAAGTCCTCCTTGGCCTGAGTTATCTGATCCCGCAGCTTTGTAACCTCCGCATTATGGCGATTTTGAGTCTCTGGGGTAATTGTTGTGGTCAGTAATTTGTCCAAGCGTCCAATAAACCGGACAGAACTTGAGCCGGCCGGCGTGTGGGGCCTCCTGCCCCGGCTGCGTATCCGGAAGTCATCGCTGTTGCAGCTGAAGATTGCAATGTGGGCTGCATACCGGCCATGAAGATCGCAACCCGGTTTGGCGGTTCAAGGGGGTCCGGAATACTATCGCCATCGGAACAGCCCCCGAACCAGCCATCTTGTAGTTGGTACAGCGACTCGGTCTCGCCGGTGGATGACTCACCATCAGAATAAACGACCGTCTCACCATCGGACACCGGTTCAGATTCCGCACCATGGATGAATCCCACGAACGCACGCTTTATGGCAGGCGGGACCTGGGCAGGGCTTGCACGCTGAGCCGTCTTGACGAGGTCGGTGCAGATGTCCGGCACAGGGCCCGGTTAGCCGATCTTGCCGATGAAGACGTGAATTCCTCGAAAGGGGACCCGGTACCCGTACTCGATTGAGCCGGCCTCGGGGCCCCAGCCTGCGTCGTCGACGTAGAGCTTGCCGCGATGACTCTTGGTCATCTGGCCAACCGCGTATCCCTTGAGACCTTCAAAGTTGCCCTTCAAGAACTCGAAACCATCGTGCGATAGCCCCACGGTGGGCGCCAACTGTGTGGAATTAACACGTCAGATGTCCTAGCTTAAAGGGGTTAAACCGGACAAAGGACATGGGGAGTTTATACTGGTTCGGCCCCTTACGGTGAAGGTAAAAGCCTACGATCCAGTTGTGTGGAATTGATGGGGTCTCGATGATCAGGGGGCGAATCCACTTTGCATGTCTCTCGAGTTGTTGTTTCTTGTCCCTGAACCGCCGCTGGGTCATCCCTTTATATACACAGGTTGACGCCCGACGGTTTATAGAATACTGAGGCCGGCTCATACACGTGTCCGGCTCGGTTTCTACCTTTCCCTATCTTACAACACAAGTTACATATCTCATGGCGGTTTGTATCTATGGGCCCTAATCCGCCCTTGGGCTCTGGGCCTCTAAATCTCTATAGTAAAACGCCATATTCCTTGTCTTCATGGGCTTCAATACGGATGAGTATAACCCAGCCCCTCCTGGGCGGTTTATACTTAGTAGTTATATCCCCAACACCGGTGATGATCTTTAGATGATGAACTTGAGTATGTTTAAATGATGATGGTGAACTTGAGTATGTTTAGATGATGAACTGTCATATTTCCACTATAAGGAAAAAGCATGCTAGTGGCGCACCAGTTTTGCCTACTAATGGCGCACTACTGGTGCGCCACTAGCATCACGCCATTAGAATTAAATTCTAATGGCGCACCACTGGTGCGCCATTAGTATCTAGTGTTCTAATGGCGCACCACGCAGTGCGCCATTAGTATAGCCCACAGTGCGCCATTAGAATGCCTCCCAGGGGGCCATATGTACCCATGTGCTTTGGCATACTAATGGCGCACCAGTGTGTGATGCGCCATTAGTGTGACTATCACAGTGCGCCATTAGTGTCTTGTGTGGTGTGCCACTAGTATGAATATTAGGGATTTTTTTTCTTTTCTGATATTGTCACAGGTTACAAAATATATTATTGAACAGAATTTAGACAACACCACACAACAACAGAAGATTCATCGAATACAATAGAAGATTAGTCTCAGAATACAATTCATCATATTAGTCTCCGAATTCAAAAGACCGAACAAAGATAGAACATTACAAGTGTCGAGACCGCGAGTAGCGAGTTTGTCTTCACATTACAAGTCGATATCGATCATCTAAACTACCATCACATAGAAGAGAGCTGCGGTCATCACGATGAGCATCATCGCGATGAAACTGGTCTTCACCAGGTTCCTCCAACGCCCCCTCCTCTCTCTCGCTAGATACCGGGCGTATCTAGATTCCGCTTCCGCCCTAGTGGTGTACCCTTTGTAACTATTACCGCTGAAACTGTGAACCTGTCTCCGACACTCCTCCCAGTCGTCGTAGACTCCGGGAACCTTACCCTTGTACACGACATACGATGGCATCTCTATGCACAAGCCAAACAACAAACAATACATAAGCAATATATAAGTATGCAACAAAAGGATCAGAAGAGAAAAGCAAGACATTAATAGCACGATTCATGGTCCTACTAATAAATAGCATCGATTACATCTAAGTTGAACGACTGTCCAAACCAAAGAGACATACAAGTTCATTAAAGTTTAATTACAACATGAGCTAATCGATGTTTCAGAACTACAAATAGTATCACTACTTTCGACTCGACTCATGGGACCGGAGCGTGGATGAAGCCGCCGTCTTTCGTGATGGTCATGAAGTCGCGGGCGTTGTCAGCCTGCATTTGAAGTGTTGTGTCTATCTCACTGTTGGACGGTTGCTCTCTGAGTTAGAACTGCCCCAAGGTACGGAGGACATCTTGATGGATGATTTCTGCAAACTCCGACTGGATGCGAAAGAATTCTTGTCGGAGGTCCGCGTCCTGGATTGCCGCCAAGCTTGCGGCCCAATCATTGACATTATTTGGTAGCGTAGGTGATTATGGTCGTCACGATCGCCCTCATGTGATGGAGGGTAGTAGGCATCCTTCCGACCGCCAGAGGCTGCTTGACGCAGGGAACGTCGTACAGGGTGAACACGTGCCTGCCGTACCTCTGAACTGGCCTCTTAAAGGTGCCTCCAGATGTGGCGTGGCAGGGAGAGCATCATCAAGAACTTTCTTGATATTTGTGTAGTCTATCTTGGAGTCACGGTCCGGTCGAAATCGTGGCCGTGGAATATTTCGGGCTTAAGTGGATGAGTGTGCAATGTGTGTCACTGCACGAACATGGAATGTTAGAAGAAAAGAACGATCGAAATCTAAGAAATCATATGTTACGGGCGGTGAGGGATGACTTACTCGGAAAGTAAGGCACGAGGAAGTTATCCTTATCTGGGTTTGCCAGAATGACGCCTTCGAGGTGTGAACTCGCGACTTGCCGCTCCCCAGCGCTGCCCAAGATCTTGGCACGCATGTAGAAGGGGTCGACTATCACGATGTCCAGGGTCTTGTCTCGAATGATCGGCATCTCCATACTCAGCGAAAACAGCCGAACGAAGGTGTAGTGCAGCGGATGAAGATTAAACATAGCAAAGATGTCATCAAACCGCAGGACGATCGTACCCCCGATGGTGCCATCCACAAAGCCCTTGCCCTCTGGCACGTTGGCCACGAAAACCGGGTATGCCACATCATTCTGGGAGAGACGCATCTTCTCCAAAGAAAGAACGCTGTCATGCAGACTCCGCATAGCACCGGTTGCAGCATTGAGCATGTTTGTCGGTAGCATCGCCCCACCCGCCACATGCACCCTCCTCGAGATATCCTGAGGTGAAGGTGGCCCGTCCTGAGCACGGATCGTACTCGGTGCCGGCTGGCTCGCACCGGCGCCCTTGTTAGTCTTTCGTTTCCGTCCCTTCTTCTTGATCTGCTGTAACGGGACCGAGTTCTGCTCACAGACCGCCTTCTTGAGCGTGTTGGGGCTGATAATATTTCGCACCTCAGCAATCTGAGGCTCGGTGAAGGCGGGAGCTGGAGGCGTCTCCTCAGAACTGAACGCCAGACGATGCCTGTTGCAATTGGATTTCTCCGCCGTACCAGCTAGATCGTGGTCGTCTTGGTTGGGTTCTTGAGAAGGAGGCCCGCCGAACTCGTCACCGTACCCATGTTCGGCAAAGTACTTATCGACGTTGGTAAATGTACCGTCGTCGTTGTCGTCGTTGTCCGGATCCTATGCCATATGCATGTCCGGATCCTGTGTCATAGGGATGTCCGGCATGTACAGTAGCGTTGCGGCGTTCTTGCCATGGCGCGACGCCGGCACGACTAGCGGTCTTGTTTGTGGGGTGGTGTCCTCGGCCCCCAAACGAATCTGGCTCTTCGGCCAAAGCAGGGGCCAGCTTAGGCAGGCGCTGATGGTCATCAGATCTTCTTCGTCGGCCCCGGCGGGTCGAATCGGAGGTAACAACTCGTCGCAGCCTGGCAGCATCCGAACCAGTTGAACCCTATACACGGTGGGTGGCATCAGTTTACCGTGGAACACGGGGTTGCCCGGTTGAACGATTTTGCCCTTGGCGACATCGACCAACTCGTCGTTCATGAAGTGCAGAAGAGTGCACGGAACGTCGGCGGCGCCCTGCGAAAACATGTAGGGCGTCAGGGATGCCCAGTCAAAGGCAAAAGGAGATGAAGTCCTCAGCTGAGAGGCTTAATTAGTTACCTGATGATGGCGTCGAGCTCGGCTAATGTCGAGGCACCGCCAACGGCGGGCGTGCAACTGACGGAGGGGCCTCTTGCTGGCGAGGTGCCGGCCGACGTACACCCGGGTGCATTAAGCTCCAATGCCCGTGCCGGCGCCGGAGACACCAATACCGCCGCCGCCGGTGACACCAATGGCGCCGCCGGAGACACCAATGGCGCTGCGTGCGCGTTGTGTGAGTTGCTGGCCGTGAAGCTGAGAATCGGGGGCGACCCCTATTGGCCACCCGCAATCCACGTTGTCATCCCATGAATCAAGGTAGGCATAATGCCGGTTAGCGTTGTTCCCAGTTGTTGTTGCACTTGCTCTTGGATAATCTCCGGAATCCGCGCCACTTGTGCCTTGAGTTCTTCAACCTCGCGTGACTAGCTTTCCGAGCTGGTCCTTTTCTCCTTTTGCCCACCAGCGGTATAGTATGACGACCATTTTGTGGAGAAGCCTTTGCCGGCCACACGACCAGCTGACGATGGCTTACTGAGCTTATCCTTGTTTTTCATTATGTTCAACGCCCTATTTAGAGTGCTGTCCCAAGGAGGGGTGCTCTGAGACGACCCCGCACTACTGCTTTCAGTCTCCTTCGCCAGAACAAGCTCAAGCACCCTGGTCTTCGGATCCGTGGTAAGCTCCTTTGTTATCGGGTCCTCCTTGTACCGGGCCCTGACAAAGTTCCTGGTCTGCTTGTCACTGCTGTATTTCTCGAAGCGGGGCAGTAGGCCTTGCTCGGCACGCTCCGTGTCCTCCTTGTCCCATATAGGCTCCGCCACTCTGTAACCGCCGGGACCAAGTTTGTGTTCCCGTAAGTTCAACTCCCGCATTTCTTTCCCCCGCTGACTTGATTCGGAGGTTGCACTGCTCTCGCACTTGATCTTGAACTCCTTGTTGTCATCTTCGCTGATCAAAGGATTTTTCGCCTTGATCTTCTCATAACTATCACCTTTCTCAATCATTCTCTTCACCGCGCTTCTCCAAGTAGACAGGGCCGTGCTCATCCTCGTGAGGGCGACATTGTTCACTTTATTCCCTGAGAGGAGTGTGTTTTCAAATTCAGCGGGGAACTTGTATCGTTCATGCAGCTTCGTGAAGAGGAGGTTGCGCAAATTCCCTCGGTCCTTATGCCTAAGGTTCTCGGTGTTGATCGAGACGGTGCTCCGGAGAATGCACCCGAGCTGAACCGAGTACCCCTTGACTATATGTTTGGGCTCCGTTGCATGCCCGTCGGAGTTCACTTGAGTAAATTCCTCCTTGACGGTGCGGAGCACGTTCGGGCGCCGGTCCTTCCGTTGCCTCTTCAGTTGGATGCCATCTGTGTGTGCGCCGCCATCATCAGTGGTGGCATCCTCGGCGACACCATCAGTGGTGTCATCCCTGACGCCACTAGGGGTTGTGTAGTCAGGATCTGTGTCTTCCGCGGCGTCCTCATAGTGGTGAGGTTGTTCTTCCATCTCCTGGGACAGCTCCCAGAATTGCTTGCCGCCCGAACTGCTGGCCTCATCGTTGTGGGCCATGTTTCGCTCTAAATAGGAAAAAAGTTTGGTCAAAAAGTTGGTTATTGTCAAGGAACAAGATAATGGTCTCATCATTTAGGGTTTGTCGACACCGAGGCATCCTAAAAGCTAAGCTTTTATCATTTAGGGTTTGTCGACGCCGAGCCACCCTAAAAGCCTAAGCGTACATCATTTAGGTTCTCATCGACAACGAGGCACCCTATAGAAGCCAAGGTTTCATCATTTAGGGTTTGTCGACGCCGAGGCATCCTAGGTTGGGCCTAATCACTTGGCACTAATCACTTGGCTCTATTGCCACCTATGTTGGGTTTATCATCTAGGTTTATCGATGCTAAGGAGAATTCTAAGTTGGGCCTAATCACTTGGCTCTATTGCCACCTATGGTTTAATGCAGCAAGAATTTCGGGGCAGTTGATCCTACTTAACTAAGTACTAAGATACCCCGGCCCATGCATTAGTCGCAAGTACCCCATATGTCCTATTTTTAGCAAAGTCATGCTAAAATTCACGGAAAATTTCAGCATGACCTTTGCTAAAAATAGGACATATGGAGTACCCGAATTTGCCGGAACGGAAGTTAATCGAAATTCCGGCAAACTCAAGGGTCTCTCGGGGTACCTGCAAAATCATTACCCCACCCCCGCCCAGCTGCAACCCCACAACACCCCACAATATCAATACGACACGATGGTCGGAGACAAAACCCCCCAATATCATCAAAATCCTCCAGTTATGAAGTAAAACTCCTGAAGTGTTCCAGGAGTAGAACCTGAAGTGTAGTCAGTGGCTTCACCTATGCCACAGCATACATAGTACATAGAGTTGACATCTCAGCATTGACCACACCACATGCCACAGCATAGATAGTACATAGATGATCCAACAGACTACATAGCAGGACAGTTTAAGCGTGAACCGCATCATACAAAATAGAAGAACTTCACTACACAACTGAAACTCAATTAAGCTAGTTAAATGGAGTTCATCTACTCACTAGCAAGACTACTAACTGGCAGTACTTAAACAAGTTAAGCTACTCACTACAGATCGGCTACTCACTTAAGCTAGAAGCTACAAGTTAAACACATTTTACCAAAGGTATCTTCTTTAGAATGAATGCTTTTACGTAGAGACATAGTTCTGTTAGAATGCATGCTTATACTTCATGTAGTGGTAGAGATACCTTTTTAGTTTAATGTATGTACATAAAAGCTGAAACTCTAAAAAGAATGTCATTTTATAAAAATAATAATATCAGAAAGCCCCAATTCATTGGATGCAGAAGTCTGACAAGTGACAAAGTGAAGTCCACGTGGTCATATTCAATATATCAGCTGGATTGGCAAGTATGGCTGTTACTATGCTAACAAAATAAGTTGTAAACATAAACATCTAAACAGAAGGTGCTAATTTTAGGTTGCACTGGGCATGAGCCTGTGTTGGTCTTTTTTATTTATTTCATGAGGCAGCAAGACAATGTGTCGCAATGTGACTGTGAGAGTAATACAGGTTGATGTGACATGCAGAAAAGGAAAATTCACATATCGCATATGAACTATGTTATTGTGTCTAACATTTAAAAAAATACCAAGCGAAGTAGAAAAAGTGAAAACCCCAACAATATATTCCATGCCATCCAATTTGAAGTTGTCTATATAGCTACAAAGTGAAGCTGCCTTCCACTCTAAAGTTACTAGAAGATACCTTCTGTCCAGCTGTCAATCTAAAGGACTGCAACTTGGGCTTTGAAATGAAGATAAGTGGCCAGTTAACACACTGTCAAAAAAATTCAGTTAACACACTGTCAAAAAAATTCAGTTAACATACTGTCAAAAAAATTCAGTTACAAACATACATTCAGTTTGAATTAATCTCTCATATTCCCTTCACATTGCTAACCATATGGCCAAAATATCATTACAAGAGACAAAAATGGTGATGCTTGACTATATGGCGATGCGGCAGCCAACAAAACCACATGGTGATGCATGCATACTGAATTAAATTAAATGGTTTGGAGTGCATCCATTAGTACAATGCAATGATGATATAATCTATCTATTGAGGAAAAGGATGGTCTCTCGTCAGTGATCTTGCTCTTGGACCAAGTCAAGTCAATAGCGTCAAAATATTTGCCGCTGTCAGGAGGCATGTAGGAGCAGCATTAGGAGATAACACACACATGGACTAGTGACACCAGACTTGAGCAAGGCTGTAGGGTACATGCACACCCATAGAAAAGAAGACTGTTTTTATTTTTGTGTGTGTAAATATGCAAACTGTCAAGGACAAGGACTGAGAGGTTGTATGTATGCGTGAATCACTCCACTTTCTTGATATAAAAACAACATATAATGGTTATAAATTAGAGAAGGCTATATATATATATATATATATATATATATATATATGGCCATGGCCAGACAGACAGATGGTTGTTTGTCACTGGTTTTGACTGCAACTAACAAGAAGCAGGCATAGGTAGCAGTCTTAAAAAACAGAGGTTATGACTGAGAGATCGCAGGGTAGAGGAGAGGAGCTGCTTGTGCCACGGCCAGCAAACATACATTCAGTTAACATACTGTCAAAAAATTCAGTTACAAACATACATTCAGTCGCTGGAGTGAGGAAGGAGGAAGTAGGAGAGGTACCTGGTCGCCGGAGGGGTCGGGGTTGGGGTGGCGAAGGGGTCGGGGTCAGGGTCCGAGCTCGTCCGGGTCCTCGCTCGCCGCGGTCGAAGGAGAGCAGGGGCCGGTGGCGTAGGTGACCGGTGGCGGAGGACGGCAGGGGCAAACGGGGTGGGCGCGTCGGGGCCGCGCTCGCCGGCTGCTGCAGGGGCCGGAGGAGGCCCTCGCTCGTCAGAGGGAGGAGGAGAGGAGAGGAGCGGGCGGCGGGGAGGAACCCTAAGCGTGCTCGGCCGATCCAGTTCGGGGCGCGAGGGCAGCGGGGTGGAATCCAGCGGGGTCGGGCGGCGGCGGGGGCAGCGAAGACCACAGCGGCGGCGGCGCCGCCGACGACATGCAGGCGCGGCGGACGGAGGGGGCGGAGCAAGGGGGCGGCGGCGTACGGTTGGGGTAGAGTGGGGGATCTGGCGAGGGAGGGAGGGAGGCCAGTGCGAGGGGAATAGGTGGAGTGGGGGGAGGGTTAGCAATGGCGCACCTCCCCCGAGTGCGCCATAAGTACGACGATAGCAATGGCGCACCTCACCCCGGTGCGCCATTAGTAATTACTAGCCCGACTGGTCAGGTTATATTCCACCTAACCCTATCTCCATCAGAACACGCCCACTAGCCTGACAGGTCAGCAAGCAGCACACACACTAGGAGGTCTTTGGTTCGATTCCCAGGCTCCCCAATTTTTGTTTTATTCATTTTCTCTTTGCACATATCTTTTTATCCATGCATCCAAATATAACATGTCACATATGCCAGATGCTCAGAATTTCATGTAAAAAAATAATATGCAGTTTGTTGCCATGTTAACAACATTTAAAATGTTGTTTGATATTCATTTGTGTTTAAATATGTTCAAACTTGTTTAAATCATAACAGTAATATTTTTTTATAAAAACAGCAATAATTTTTTAAAAAATATCATCAAATTTGTTATTTGAAAATATCATCAAATTTTTTATTTGAAAATATAATCAAATTTGTTTTTTTTTGCAATTTTAGTTGCATTCATTTGTGACGGTGGAGCGGGCCGGGCAGGGTGCGGGGGGTGCTCTGCGGCGGTGGAGCGAGGGAGGGTGCGGTGGGTCGGCGGTGGCGGTGGAGTGGGGGAGGGTGCGGGGGGGCGGCGGCGGCGGCCGGTGGAGCGAGGGAGATGGTGCGGGGGGTGCTCGGCGACGAGGGGGACCAGATCTGGCGAGGTGGGATAGCGATCGAGATGGAGGGGGATCGAGATCGAGTGTCCATGAAATTTAAAAACATTCATGAGTTCAAAAAGTGCCCATGAAATACAATCGAGAAATGAAGGCTACAATTTAAATACAATCGATCTGAGCTAGCTATCTGTTCACAATCTTCTTGCCCTTATTTTTCGTAAATGGAGTTCTTGTCTTGAACGGACGTCCTTTAGGTAGGGTGGTCCTACTTCTTCTTGTGGTGTATGCTGCTACTTCATCGTCGTCGTCAAGTTCGATCTTCGGGTCGCCATACTTGTCGAAGTCTTGCTCATTGGCTACTCCACCCATTTCGATGATCTTCCTTTTGCCTCTCCTCATGACAACACGACTGGGCTTTGGCGGGTCGGTAATGAAAAGCATTGGTCCACTTGGGAAGCCAGTACCCATGGCTCATTTTTTCAAGGTGACGCTTATGCCATGATCTTGGATTTGGCTTCGGTATAACCATGGTGGTGAAATACCGGTCTTCTTTTAGGACGCTCTTGGCCCATCTGACATGGAACATAGGGACCTTCTCTCGAGCGTAGCTCAGCTCCCATATCTCCTCGATCTTTCCGTAGTATCTGTCCTTGTCGTTACCGGTGTAGGATTCCATCGTTACCCCGGAGTTCTGATAACCATCGCTCTTCATGTCCTTGTCTTGATGTAGTATGTGTAGCCGTTGATATCGTGACGCCTCATAGGTCATCGAGGTTGTGCTCGGCATACTGTGACAAAGCGAATATGAGTTGTTCTTCCGCGGAAGAATCCTCATGTAAAGGGTGCGACGAAGCTTCGCTTGAAGCTACGCGTGAAACATGAGTTGTGCTCTTTGATTATATCTTCGTCCGTCCTCTGTCTATGTGTTCTCAATAAAGGTTTTGTGCTCTACCACCCAAGGATCGACCACGTCTATGTGTTGTACGCGACTAGGTTTGCGCTTTCAAAGTCGGCGAGTCGACCCTCGAAGTCGACATGCATTTCAAGGCGACCCTCATGGTGACCCCATCCAGCGAGCCTGCCGAGGTGCTGTTGACGGGCAGACCAGCGGGTCCTCGATGCCTAGATAATTCGTGCGTAGGAGATGCACTCTTCGATCGAAAAGCCCTGGCTATGCTTCCCTCGGGCGTGACATGTTGCAAACGTATCCTTTGATGACACCATTCATCCTTTCGAACGGCATCATGCTGTGCAGGAACGTCGGCCCGAGTTGGATGATAACCTCCACGATATGGACCAGCAGATGCACCATAACGTTGAAGAATGCGGGCGGGAAGCAAATCTCAAGCTCGCATAGTATCACCACGATCTCTTCCTGTAGCCTTCTGAGTTGCCTCACGCCAACCGACTTCCGAGAGATGAAGTCGAAAAAGTTGCATAGGCCAAATAGCGTTTCACGGACGTGCGCGTCCACGATGCCACGGATTGCAACTGGAAGTATCTGCGTCATCAGCACATGACAGTCGTGAGACTTCATCCCGCTGAACTTCTGCTTCGCTGGGTCTAGGTATCTGCTTATCTTGCCTGCGTAACCGTAACGAAGTTTTACTCCTACGAGGCAGGTGCAAAACTGATCGATCTCCTCCTGACTTAGAGTGAAGCACGCGGGAGTGTAGTCATTTCCGGTCTTCTTGGCCTTTTTGCCTTTGCGACGACTTTCCGTGTCCTGCTTCGCTTCATCATCATCATCATTAGCGTGAAGCTCCTCGCTGATGCCCATTGATTTCAAGTCTGCCCTTGCTTTTGGCCCATCTTTGGTCCTCTCTGGCATGTTGAGCAGGGTACCAAGCAGATTCTCGCACACATTCTTCGTGATATGCATGACATCAAGGCTGTGAGGCACACGGTGGATCTTCCAGTACGGCAAGTCCCAGAAAACAGACCTCGTTATCCATACCTTCAGCAGCGGCTCTGGCACCTTTTGCTTCTTTCCCGGCTCTGGCGCCTTTTTCTTCTTTCCCGGTAGTGGGCAATCTTTCCAATTTTTCAACAGCTCATCTATTTCCTCGCATCGCCTCGTATGTGGGCGTCTTCGGGGTTCGGTTTCACCATCGAACAGATCCTTGTGTTTCCTCCACGGGTCATCGCCGCGAAGCCACCTTCGATGTCCCATGAACATGGTTTTCGAAGACCCGGTATCTCTATCTAGCTGGCGATACGTTGTGTCATCCATGCGCCTAACGCATCCAGAAAATCCGTGGACCACCTGCCCGGCGACATATCCGTAACCGAGATAGTCGTGCACCGTCGTGAGCAGTGCGGCTCTCATAGGGAAATATTCTTTCTGTGCGGCGTCCCACGTATTGGTGGCGTTTTCCACAGCGTGTCTAGCTCCTCTTTCAGCAGCCCCAGATCATGATTGATGTCGTTCCTGGTTGTTTCGCCCTTCAATTAGCATACTCATGTGAATGTACTTCCTCTTCATGCACAACCAGGGGGAAGGTTGTACATCCACACAAACACAGGCTAGGTGCTATGTGTGCTTCTCTGGCTGCCAAACAGATTGACTCCATCGGTGCTCGCGCCCAGCACGATGTTCCTTGGATCCTTCCCAAATTCTGGGTGTTTAAAGTTCAACGCTTGCCACTGGCTCCCATCCCAAGGGTGACTCAGCATCTTGTCTTTTTTATTTATCTCCGGATCATTTGCGTCATCTTCTCGCTTCTTCTCCTCCCTATCCGCGTGCCAACGCAGGAGCTTTGCTACCTTAGGGTCCGTGAAATACCGCTGCAGACGAGGAGTGATCGGAAAGTACCACACCACTTTTCGAGGAGCTTTCTTCCTCTTCTTGTATCGAGTGACGCCGCACACCTGACATATGGTAGATTCCGCGTGCTCGTCCTGATAAATGATGCAATTGTTCATGCACACATGGTATTTCACGTGCGGTAAATCCAGAGGACACACGATTTTCTTCGCCTCCTCGAAACTGGTTGGGCACTTGTTCCCCTTGGGAAGACGTTCGCGCCAGAATGTCATGTTCTCGTCGAAGCATGCGTCAGTCATTTTGTGTTTTACCTTCATCTCCAGAGCCAAGAGCGTTACTTTCAGGCGGGTATCCTCGGGCCTGCATCCTTCATACGATGGAGTAACCGCGTCGATCTCCAGTTGATCCAGCTTGGCTTTCTCTCGGGCGGCAGCTCTTGCGTTATCCGTCTGCTTGAGAAGCAGCTCTTGAACATGAGGGTCCTGCATCCAGCCCATCGATGGTCCATCGTCGTCTGCTCCGCCTGCATCTTCATCTTCGTGATCATGCCCTTCGTCTACTCCGGCATCTTCCTCATCATCATGTCCTGCATCATCTACATGATGACTGTGTACAGCATCACCGTCGTGATCATGTCCTGGAGATTCTTCGTCTTCTTGCCCGCTCGAGCCGCGGTGGTTGTCTTGCTTCCCTTCCTCATTTCTTGCCCGGCCCCCATGGACGACTTCATAGTCATCTACATCACCTTGCCACCGATAGCCATCCATGAAACCACACAAGAGCAGGTGATCCCGCACCTGCCCGAAATCCGGGTCCGCAATAAGGATCTTCAGCTTGCATCTTCGACACGGACATCTTATCTCCGTCTCATTCTTTTGAAGCATCTCGGCCTTCGTGGAGCTCAAAAACATATTCATGATGCCTTCAGTCATCATGCGGACCATGGTCGCCTGCGGGGTAGAGCAAAACAATATTTTAGAACCAAGAAAAAATTTGGTATGACCTTCCCTAAAAATAGGACAAAAAAGAATGCATAGTGCCAAAATTCTCGCCGAAACGGAAATGAATCAACATTCCGGCAAAATATTGGCAACTATCGCATTTCAAATGCCGGTACCTGCAAACACAAACATATATGCAACACCACAAACATATGCAACACCAAGAACATACATAGATCTAGCTAGGCCACAAAAAGTGCATGTGCACGTTGTTGGAGAGGGAGAACAACATAAAGATAGCTTCCCCCCTTACTTACCTATCAAAAAAAGGTAATTTAACCACTTAATTTGGATGAATCTATGGTGCAAATGAGGTGAGGAGGAGGAGGCAGTCGAGTCAAGCTTGGAGGAGGAGGTGGAGAGAATGAAGTGGGGAAAGTGAGTGGGCAGGTGGGCTGTCCAAAATATCTTGTTGGTCCCAGGTTACTAATGGCGCACCACCGCAAATGCGTCATTAGTAACCCTGATTACTAATGGCGCACTGCTCTTTGGTGCGCCATTAGAAGTTTTGCAAAAAAATAAAAAAGTATATAATCTAATGGCGCACTGTGGCACGGGCGCCATTACTAGTTAAACTAGTAATGGCGCACTATGCTATGGTGCGCCATTAGTAATTTTGCAAAAAAAGAATAAAAAAACAAGTGGTGGCGCATTTGTGTGGCCGTGCCATGATCGCCATTAGTATGTTTGGAAAAAATTTGTTACTAGTGGCGCACCATGTGCAGTGCGCCATTAGTGTCTTCCACACTAATGGCGCACCGCACATGGTGCGCCATCGCTATATAGTAGTGGCGCACCACATGACAGGTGCGCCATTAGTGCCCATTCCATCTATAGCCCTTTTCCTAGTAGTGTTATGCATAATCCCATATTTTCTGCTTTGAAAAGCTGTCAAAATGAATTGAAAAAGAGAAAACATGGGGAAAAATCTATGCCTACGGCAAAGCGGTCGGCATAGATGCGCCTATGCCGACGGCTTTGCCGTAGGCGTAGCCCTGCCTCCACGAGACACCAGAGTAAGCCACGTGGCAAGGCTATGCCTACGGCTTTGCCGAAGACATAGCCCTGCCGCCAGGAGGCACCACGAGGAGCCACGTGGCAGAACTATGCCGACGGCCAAGCCGTCGGCATAGATCTTCTATGCCGGCGCCGACGCCGCCGCCGCATAGCTCTGCCACGTGGCTTCTCATGATTCATCGGCGCTTTTGACGGCGTCGTCCGTTGCCGTCAGGCGGAAAACACTACCGACGGCTAAACTATGCCAACGGCCGAACGGCAAGCCGTCGGCATAGACCCCTATGCCGACGGCGAAACTATGCCGACGGTGTGACAAGACTACGCTGACGTGATCTATGCCGACGGGGCTATGCCGACGGCTGCCGTAGGCATAGATCTATGACGACGGGAGAAGACATATGCCGACGGCCCTGGGCTGTCGACATAGGCCGCGAGTCCGGTAGTGTAGCATGGCTCTAGCAACTCCCTAAGTACATTTTAGGCAAGCTACAGACCATTTAATCGCTAGTGCTAAAAGAGATAATTCTGAAACGTAGACCTGCACGTCGCCTTGTGTTTTTGGCTATTTGTGTACCTCCCCTTTGTCTGAATGGTCTCCTTCATGTTGCAGGGGCCACCTTGCTCGGGGCTCGCTAGTGCGTATGCCATTAGGTACTCATCAACCACATCTCCAACCAATGATTCAAGTTCGACTTAGTCAAGGAGTGACCTCACTCTTATGGAATCAATCAAAAGATATGATTGCCCTTTGCAGATGCAAGTAACATCTTTAAGCATCGTACAATCCTTGTTCTAGAAGTACTCATGAGAGTTAAAATATGCATCCATGCACCGTATATTTGCAGCATTGTGACAATATGCATTATATGGTATGCCAGTTTTATAACATGACAAAATCAATGCAGAAAATGAACAGGCCAGCTAATTAAACTGAATCTAAATGCATTTGTTCAGACTTTAGATAATTTTTTTGACAATCTATTCCAAATGTGTAGAGAACGTCCTAATTCAAGTACTTTTGTTAGAACAAAGAAATTCAGAAAAGGCTCTAGGCAGTTACACTCGTCGCCATCTTGTGCACCACCTTCTTCTTCCTGAACCAAAACCAAAGGCGGCACATTAGATAGCACATAACTGCATGACGAACAGAAGCCATGCCCGTCTACTTCCCACCATTGTCTGCAGGAAATGTCATGTCAAATCCATCTGAATTGTGCAAATTCAAGTGAAGTGAAAAACACAAATTTCCAGGTTTATCAATTAATTCACTAAGTTGGTACGTATTATAAGTTTCACACCAACCTAACAATTACTAAGCAAGTACAGTACATCATAGCAATTTACCTTCTTAGCTGCGACACTGCCTTGTAAGTCTCACACCCACTCATGGCCAAAGAAGGAAAAACCCATAGTAATTTAAGCAAAAGAGAGCGAGGGAGAGAACCATGAATGAAGCGGACGCCGGCGTCGAGGAGCTGCTGGGACCAGGAGGAGGAATCGCGCAGGTCGAGAGATCCGGAATCCAGGGCGCTGCGGCGGATCAGCTCCAGACATAGGGCGACGCCGACGAAGCCCTGCCCGCCAGTCACCGCGAACCGCATGCCCTCGATCCCCTCATTCTTGCTCAGATGCATCTCGGCTGCAGCTTCGGGCATAGGTCTACGGGGCGGGGCGGCGGCTCACAGCGACCGCAACAGGCTCGGCTGGCAACGCGGCGTGGACGTGGAGGAGAAGAGGAAACTAGGGGAGAGATGGCTTCCATCACGCGGGGCGGCTTCGGGGAAGGCGTCTGTGGGCAGAGGGAGGCGGGGATGTAGTTGGGGCTGGGGATGATTTGTTTCTTTTTCGGAAATGTTAACGCCCACACGTGTGGGCGTTTGCATCTCGCCCACACGTGTGGATCCGCGTCCGTTCGTGAGCGCACGAATCTTGGCATGTTTTTAGTGCCACGTAGGACTGGTCTGGTGTGTGGGCGTTCACCCGGTCGCCCAAACGGCCGTTTCACCACACGGGAGGGGCTGGTGTGTGGGCGTTCATCACATTGCCCACACACCACTTTGCACGCACGCACAAGGGCTAGTGTGTGGGCATTTGCCATCTCGCCCACACGCCCGTCTCCTCTCCCACACCCAACCTGCTAGTTGCCATGTGTTTTGAAGTGCACATGACAACTGCCCCTAGTGTGCTTTATAAGCAGGTGGCAACTCTCTTTTTACCCGAGTTGCCATGTGTTTTGCAGGGTACACGGCAACTGCCTAGTGTGCACGTAAGCATATGGCAACTCTCTTTTACCGAGTTGCCATGTGTTTTTGCATGGTACATGGCAATTTCCCTAACGTGCACATACATGGCAACTGCCCTAACATGCACGTAAGCAGATGGCAACTCTTCCTTTTACATGGCAACTGCCCTAGCATGCTTGTGAGCACATGGCAACTCTCTCAACTGCCTAGTGTTAGTATATGGCAACTCCTAAAGTTTTGAAATCATGGCAACTACATTAGACCAGACCATACATGGCAACTGCAGTTGACCAACCATGGCAACTGCAGTTGTCCGACATGGCAACCGTAGTTCAGCGACATGGCAACTGTAGTTAAACGAACATGGACGAGGGTCTGGACCATGGCAACTGCGGGCGCGCGATGACTGTCACGCGTGGCGTGCGGGACCAGGAGGTATGAGCCTGACATACGGGCGTGTGGGCGTTATCAACCGCCCTGCGCACAGCGTGAGAAGGATCGGGAGGAAAAAAAGGTGTGTGCGCATTACTTGTTTTGCCCACACGTAGGTGTGTGGGCTATTCCTCTTATACACCACACAAAATGTGTGGGCGTACTCCCTAACGCCCACACGTGGCACTTATCAGCGTCCTTCTTTTCTTTATGTGCAGGGGATGATTTGTTGGGGCAATCTGTTTAGCCGCGTGATGTGCGGCAGTCTGTTTGCCTGAGGTGGATCGTGCGAGGGGTAATCTGCCTGGCAGAACATTTAATCTAGATCGTTAGTTCGTGTGGCAGACCCTTGATATAATATGGATTGTTGGATGTGAGTTAGTTTGATTGATCTAATTAACGTACTCCCTCCATCTCAAAATACTTGTCAGAGAAATGAATAAAACTGGATGTATCTAAAACTAAGATCTGTCTAGATACATCCATTCCTTCGACAAATATTTTCGGACGGAGGGAGTATCTAGTACTCCCGTGTACACATTATTGTGTGGCTTTAAAAGAATTTAAGTTTGCTTTTTTAATAGTAGTATCACTACCGGACTCGCGGCCTATGCCTACGGCCCAGGGCCGTCGGCATAGATCTATGCCTACAGCTGCCGTCGGCATAGCACCGTCGGCGTAGATCACGTCAGCGTAGATGTGTCAGACCGTCGGTGTAGTATAGCCGTCGGCATAGGTGCATATGCCGGCCGTGGGCCAGCCGTCGGCATAGTTTAGCCGTCGGCAGTGTTTTCCGCCTGACGACAACGGATGGCGCCGTCAAAAGCGCTGACGAACCGTCGGCATACCTCTGCCACGTGTCACTCCGGTGTGCATCCTGGTGGCAGGGCTATGCCTACGGCAAAGCCGTCGGTATAGATGAAATCCTATGCCGACGGCTTTGCCGTAGGCATAACCTGCCACGTGGCACGCCCTCGGCTGATCTATGCCGACGGCTTTGCCGTAGGCATAGTTTTTTTCCCTGTTTTCTCTTTTTCAATTCATTTGACAGCATTTCAAAGCAGAATAATATGGGATTGTGCAGAAATATGACAGTTCATCATCTAAACTAGGAGATCGTAGGCATATATGCAAACCTATATTGATGAAGAAATAATACAAGTGATATTGCAAAAAGTGAATAAAAGAAACTATATTCATAATATTTGGAACACTACAATTATTTGGTCTGAATAATAAACAATAGACTTTATTAATATAAATGTCAATTACAAGCATTCAGGAATTACACTTAGAGGAAAAAGAAATAAAAGAAGAAAGAAAAAGTCCTAAACTAAACCTATACTAAACTATCTAGTTCTTCATCTTCTGCTTCTTTCTTGCAGTTCACCAACCTGCAAAACAAGAAACAACAAACAGGAAAAACTTGATCAAGGTTTAAATGCAGCATTCCCCTTAGCAAAATGCCTTTACAGTAGGAGCTTGCACTTAGGAATTTGGAAACATTAGTCAAATCCCACTCAGATTAAGTTGATCAAAGAAACAGTAGAAGAGAGCCAACACTGCATAAATGGAGCCAATAGCCCAAGACAGAAGTAGAGCCAGCAAAGTATAGATCAAAGCCAAACCCAAAGATCAATTCAAACTAGCACTAACTCCATGATTAGGGGGTCCCTCAATTAAGCTTGGGTTAGTTTTCAGATGAAATCCAACTAACCCACTACTAATCAACTAGCCCAGAGGTAGGGTTTGAAGTAGGGATTGTCCTCATGCAGCCTAGTAGTGCTAGGACTATTGCATCATTGGATCAAGTAGTGCAGCATCTGTTGTTAAGTAACGATGAGAGCCTCATGACACCATCATTGGCATGGCAAGATGAAGGAGCACATGTTGTTATCAGTGAGAGTAGGAGAGAAAGAAAGAAAGTGAAGAGACCAGTGTAGCATCTGTTCAAATCAGATTTAAGAGAGAGGGAATTGGCAAGAAAAGATATAGTCCATAACCTACAAGAAGAAATAGGCCATTGATTCACATTTACTAAACACACTACTAGGAAAAGGGCTATAGATAGGACTGATTCTAATGGCGCACCAGGTAAGTAGTGCGCCAGTACTATATACTAATGGCGCACCGGTTGCTCGTGCGCCATTAGTGTGGACGACACTAATGGCGCACCGTGCTCACGGTGCGCCACTACTATTGATTTTTCCCCATTTTTCCATACAAACTAATGGCGCATGGATGGCAAAGTGCGCCATTACTAGTTAGAACTAGTAATGGCACACGACCAAGACAGTGCGCCATTAGTATATAATTATTATTTTTTACTTTTTTGCAAACCTACTAATGGCGCACTATGCCAAAGCCAGTCGTGTTTATACCCGAAGCCAAATCCAAGACCACGGGCGCAAACGTCACCGCGAAAAATGAGCCATGGGTACTGGCTTCCCAAGTGGACCAATGCTTCTTCATTACCGACCCGCCAAAGCCCAGTCGTGTTGTCATGAGGAGCGGCAAAAGGAAGATCATCGGAATGGATTGTGAACAGATAGCTAGCTAAGATCGATTGTATTTAAATCGTAGTCTTGATTTCTCGATTGTATTTCATGGGCACTTTTTGATATCATGAATATTTTTAAATTTCATGGGCACTTTTTGAATTCATGAGGACACTTGATGTCGATCCCCCTCCATCTCGATCTCGATTCCCCCTCCATCTTGATCTCGATCCCCGCACCCTCCCCCGCTCCACCGCCACCGCCGATGATATTTTCAAGTATGAAATTTGAACATATTTTTTAAAAAATTATTACTGTTTTTATTAAAAAATATTACTGTTATGATTTAAACAAGTTTGAACATATTTAAACACAAATAAATATAAAAACAGCATTTAAAATGCATAAAAAATATTAGGGAGCACAGGAATCCAACCCAGGACCTCTGGTGTGTGTGTCTTGGTCTTGACCATCGGGCTAGTGGGTGGGTTCATTGTAGATAGGGTTAGCTTGTAGATATGGTTAGTGGGCTAGATTAAAACAAAATTCTAATGGCGCACCGATGGTTGGTGCGTCATTAGAATAGTCATACTTATGGCGCACGACTGGACGGTGCGCCGTTAGAACCCTCCCCCTAGCTATCCTCCCTCCCTTTGACCCTCTCTTCCTCGCCACCAGATCCACCCACGCGCTGCCCCGACCCACGCCGCCGCCGCCCCTAGTCAGCCCCTGCCCTGCCCCCCATCATCGTCCGCTCCCAATCCACCCCCTCCCTCGCCTTCACCGCACCCACCCACCCCCTCCCTCGCCTTCCTAGCCCTTGAGCTCCACCGTGCGAGGCGACAGGCAAGGCAGCGGGCAGAATCTGCTTCAACACCGGGCATGAGCAGCGGAACCAGGGCGCGACGGTGCTCGACCCCTCCACCCCCCCTCCACCTCTTCTTCCTCAGGTCGCCGCTGTCTTCCTCAACTTCGGCCACCTCTGTTGCTACTAAGTTGTCGCAGGGCCTCCTTGCGCCTCCCCGGTGAGCTCCGCCTCCTCTCCCCTCTTCCTTGTTGCAAACACTCTGTTTGTCCAGCAAATCAGCGATAATCCTGTTGATTCGGCTGTAGTATTTCAATCCAACAAGGCGTCGAGCGGCAAGTGGCATCATTCAGGGTATAGTTAGGGCCATGATGGCACAAGCATTTAAACAACTGATACAATATTACAAAAACAATGCACAATGATTTTGCTAGTAGTTAAGCAAAGAGCAACTTTTCCCCAAGAAAACGAAGAGAATTAGTTTGTAAATACCAGCGACAAATGGAACACGCCGATCGATTATCACTGCAATTTCAACATATATATCACATTTGCTGTTTGAGTTGTTAGTTTTTCCCATTTCTCGTTCAGTCTATTCAACCAAATGCTAAACCTTTATACGAGAGATGGAAATGATGCTTCTGTGTAGTATAATTTTTTACTAGGTTGCGGAAGAGGGGGCTTACAGGGTAAAACTACCGGAATTGTTATGCACAAATTGCTAGTGGTTGCTTGGCCACTCACTACAACTAATTTCACATAACCAAAATGATAAAAAGGAGATGATGGCAACCAGTTTAGAAAACATTGTACTAGTGAGTGGTAACTAGTTTGAAGAAAATTGTAAATAAGATTCCAGCAAATTAGTGATCTAATTGTGATAATCCTGCTCACATCCCCACTTGCAGCAGAGGCAGACAATGCCTCTATATGCTCTGTTTTACTGCCTAGCTAGAGCACAAACCTAGCCCCAGTTGTGTATTCCCAATTGCTAGTGGTCTAACTGATGTTTCCCTAGTTGGGTGAGACTGACTTGGCTCTTTCTTGGAGGAGACAGATCAAACAAGTGTTGTCAGTTTTTGTTTGAACTTCAAAGAGTGTTGTGACTTGGCTCTTAATCAAAAGACTGTTGTCAGTTTTTGTTTGACTGGAGGAAATTACTCTTAAATGCTAGTCCTATTCTGGTGGAGATTTTTCTTGTCCTGAGTTACACTGAAGATATTTTTCTGATAATATTATAAAAACTGCCTGGTGTGTGTTCAACTTGTATCTTCTAGCTTAAGTTTAACTTGTCCTGAGTTACACTCAATTTATAATGTGTTTAACTAGTAAAATTCAGTTAACAACAACATCAGTAAAATTCAGTTAATTAACTGAAGAAGAGAAGAGAGAAAGTAGAGAGCAAGAGGAGAATGTGTAACTACAAGGATGATTATAGAAATTATTTGCATAGCAATTATTTGCTTCACTTAGTCATTGATGGTCATTCAATATGAAATTACAACCTGCAGATATTGGTTGGAATGTGTAACTACAATTTACAGGGGAAATGTTTGCAGTTAAGTTATGTGGTTGGAAAGATCATGTGTCATTAGAAACTTGGAAGCTAAAAACATTGCGATCCTCACCATAAGGATGATTATATCTTCCATGCCTGAATAGCTCTGCCTAAATAATAAATAGATAAAGGTAAAACTAAACCATGTTCAGCGATGAGATGATGTCAACTGACAACCAAAGCAAACTTGTTCATCATTATAAAAGCAAACTTGTTCAACATAACAAAAGCAAACTTGTTCAACATAACAAAAGCAAACTTGTTCAACCACATAACTACAAACTGAGACACATGAGTAGGGTCATCCCAATACCACAAACAACTCAATATCCCCATGGTAGGGGTCATCCCAATGATCCTCCGCCTCTTGCCGAGCTCAAACCTTCTTTGGTGATTTCGATTTTCTTCCATGCCTCGTAGGTGACGTCGCATCTTCGCGGCGTGCTCGATGAGCTTGTTTGGCGGTGGGCTGTCCCCCATAGTAGGTGGTCCGATTTACATCAATCTTCGCTTCATTTTTAGTAGGATGGGTGGATGAGGCTGGCTGCAAACTCAGCCAAAGACTGCCACTTCTTTCCATTGTTTGGAACTCTCCATTTGCATTGCAAGTCGATGTACTTGTCGGGGTTGATCTCCAAACCAGACAACTTCAGCTTCTCCTTGTCGCCTCCAATGCAGAAGCCAACAAAGGTGTACAGCTTCTTCTCCTGCAGGAGCGGGCGGAGTTCCTTGGGCCTGCATCAAAATAATCTTTAGCATTCAAATTCATCTACTTCAAAAACTTCAGAAACGACAGAATTAAAATGGGTTCAGTTGAAGCAAAATTCAGTTAAAATAGCATCTTGATTCGACCAAAATTCAGTTAAAACAGTATGATCACAACAACTACTAAATGATCACAACAACTACAAGACAACATTCTGTATGATCAAAACAGCAAGCATAACATCTCAATGATGTATTTTTTTTTTTTGCAATCTTTTGCATTACAAGACAACATTCAAAATAATCTTTAGCATTCAAAATCTACTACTTCAAAACTTTAGAAACTACAGAATTAAATTGGGTTCAGTTGAAGCAAAATTCAGTTCAAATAGCATCTTCAGTTCTGACCAAAATTCAGTTAAAACGGTATGATCACAACAACTACTAAATGATCACAACAACTACAAGACAACATTTTGTATGATCAAAACAGCAAGCATAACATCTCAATGATGTATTTTTTTGCAATCTTTTGCATTACAAGACAACATTCATAATAGCTACTAAATGATCACAAAACTTGTAGACAACATTCGTATGATCACCAAAAACTACTTGAGCTGGATGTTTTTACCATTTGGTTGCCAGCGGTGATGTGGTATACCAGACGAGATCCTCCACGCATAACTACGAACTGCAGCAATTTGCGGAGGTTTGTCTTCCCGGTATACTCGACATCAACGCCGATATTCGAGAAAGCATGCCGCGAGCCTCCTCCTCATCTTGCGGATCATCTTGTCGGCTTCCGTGCGGATTGCTGGTGCATACGACATCCAGCGGCTCCTTCAGGTGGATATCAACCTTGAGCGGCACGGTGTAGTCCCGCTTCTGCACGGGGACCGGAACGTCGTCGTCGACCACCAGCGGCTCCTTGCCAGACGCCTCACCACGGTGATGCTTGGTAGACGGAGGGGAGTTGCTCCACGATGCCTCCGCCATTCTCTTGTTAGACGGAGGGGAGTTGGTCCACGATTCCTCCGCCATTGCCCTCCTGGCCAGCGATGGTGGAGGCAGAGGGGAGTTGCTTGATGCAGGAGGCAGAGGGAGGAAGATGGAGCGGCAATGGAATGAGGAGGGAGGCAGAGGGAGGAAGATGGAGCGGCAATGGAATAGGAGGGGAGTTACTTGGACGTGGGAAGAAAACCCCCTCTGCATCGTGGGGAGTTGCCAGTGGAGGGGAGACGTGGGGAGTTGCCTCGAAAACTCAAACGTCCTGCCCTTTGGAGGGGAGACGTGGGCCCTCGAAAACTCTGGATGGGAGACGTGGGGAGTTGCCTCGAAAACTCAAACGTCCTGCCCTTTGTCCAGCGTTCAACTTCGCAGCTTTTCTGCTCTCTATTTCTCTTCTTGTTCAGCGATTACACAGCTAACAGAAAACGAGAAACTAGGCCACTTCCGGGTCGTGAGCACTGCCATCCCAGCGCTCCCCGCACGTCACCCGCGATGCAGCCATGACCATCTAGTTCGTGCTATCCCATGGTCGGGTCAGGGCCGCGGAGAAACCTAGTTCGTGCCATCCCATGGTCGGATTATTTGAAACTGAAAGCAAACTTCTCTGATGAAACTGACAGAGACTGAAAGCTACACCTGTATCTGACGAAACTGAAGGTGTTCTTCAGCAGCTGATTAAAATTCACTTAACAATAACATCAGTAAAATTCAGTTAATTAACTGAAGAAGAGAAGAGAGAAAGTAGAGAGCAAGAGGAGTACTTGCATTAACTGAAACGTTTTACATTAAACTTGCATGCATTCTTTGCTTGTTTATATTCATTCTTGTAAACTGAACATGCTCATCTATCTATCTATCTATCTATCTACCTTCTTAAGTATGTATGCATGCATTGTATTTTTATTTCCTTTGGAAAGTAAAGTTTATTTCTGGCTGGCTGGCATGATGGCTCATGGATCCCTCAATGCAGCTACAGCTTGGAGCTCAATCTGATCTCATCTGAAATGAATCTATAAATACAAAGTGTAGTTAATTCTGAGTAGCGAAATAGTTCTTGGATGCGATTACTTGCATGGGCACTGGTGACGAAGAAAAACTTTATATATATTCATCTTGATGTTGACTCTATAAATCATACTTATTGGACATGTTTTATGTGTTGATCCATCAATTGATCACATTGAGAAAGACCATCGTGTCTCCGACCATTTTGCAAAGGTCATGTCTCCGACCATCGTGTCGTGATGAATTTGCAGGTACCCCGAGAGGCCCTTGAGTTTGTCGGAATGTTGATTAACTTCCGTTCTGGCAAATTCGGGTACTCCATATGTCCTATTTTCAGCAAAGGTCATGCTGAAATTTTCCGTGAATTCTAGAATGACTTTGCTAAAAATAGGACATATGGGGTACTTGCAACTAATGCATGGGCCGGGGTATCTTAGTACTTAGTTTAGTAGGATCAACTGCCCCGCCATTCTTGCTGCATTAAACCATAGGTGGCAATACAGCCAAGTGACTAGGCCCAACTTAGAATTCTCCTTAGCATCGATAAACCCTAGATGATAAACCCAACATAGGTGGCAATAGAGCCAAGTGATTAGTGATAAGTGATTAGGCCCAACCTAGGGTGCCTCGGCATCGATAA
Source organism: Aegilops longissima (assembly GCA_021605205.1). NCBI lineage: Eukaryota > Viridiplantae > Streptophyta > Magnoliopsida > Poales > Poaceae > Aegilops > Aegilops longissima. Next base: position 35,411,505 of record CM038678.1, on the reverse strand, counting down.
ACCCTAAATGATGAAAACTTAACTTGGCTGCCCCGGATGCCTCGGTGTCGATGAGAACCTAAATGATGTACGCTTAGGCTTTTAGGGTGCCTCGGCGTCGACAAACCCTAAATGATGAAAGCTTAGGCTTTTAGGGTGCCTCGGTGTCGACAAACCCTAAATGATGAGACCACGATCTTGTTCCTTGACAATAACCAACTTTTTGACCAAACCTTTTTCCTATTTAGAGCGAAACATGGCCCACAACGATGAGGCCGGTGGTTTGGGCGGCAAGCAATTCTGGGAGCTGTCCCAGGAGATGGAGGAACAACCTCACCGCTATGAGGACGCCGCGGAAGACACCGATCCTCATTACACAACCCCTAGTGGCGTCGGGGATGACACCACTGATGGTGCCGCCGAGGATGTCACCACTGATGATGGCGGCGCACACACTGATGATGGTAGTTTAGATGATCGATATCGACTTGTAATGTGAAGACAAACTCGATACTCGCGGTCTTGAGACTTGTAATGTTTTATCTTTGTTCGGTCTTTTGAATTCGGAGACTAATATGATGAATTGTATTCGGAGACTAATCTTCTATTGTATTCGATGAATCTGATGTTGCTGTGTGCTGCTGTCTATATTCTGTCCAATAATATATTTTGTAACCTGTGCAAAAATCAGAAAAGCAAAAAAAAAACAAATATTCATACTAATGGCGCATCAAGGCAGAGTGCGCCATTAGTATGCCAAAGATACTAATGGCGCATCAAGGAAGAGTGCGCCATCAGTGTGACAAAGCACATGGTTACATATGGCCCACCGGGAGGCATACTAATGGCGCATGGAGTTACATACTAATGGCGCATCGCCAGTGCGCCATTAGTACTCAGAGATACTAATGGCGCACGGTGGTGCGCCATTAGTAAAAAATCTAATGGCGTGCTACTAATGGCGCACCGGTAGTGCGCCATTAGTAGGCAAAACCGGTGCGCCATTAGTAGGCCTTTTCCTAGTAATGACATCTGCTGTAAGCAGAACACATACACCCACTTACACATGGGTACTATTCTGTATACAGGTACACAAGCACAACACATGCACCTGTTATAGATAGGACACTACTAGGGAAAAACCTAGCAGCAGCGCTGGTTTGGGCCTATTAGTAGCGGGGGCGGCGCTACTAATAAGGCGCTTCTGACTAACGTATAGCGATGGCGCGGTGCCACCAGCCTACTCCCTCGATCCTTTAGTAGTAGCGTGGGTAAAACCCGCTACTACTACCAAGTGGTTTTTTTTTGAAAAAATATTTCGATTTTTTCCGTAATTTTCAAATTTCTGAATTATTTTAACCTCAAATCTCTAATCACCCCTCATCATTCCAAATCATCTAACTTCCCGGACGGTCACCCATCCTCTCACTACTCAAGCCTGAGCACGCTTAACTTCCGGGTTCTATTGTCCCTCGTTTCCAAGTCTGCACTTGTTGTTTTCCTGACAATAGTAAGATGTCAATCCTATTAACCTCAGGAATTTAGCTTGAGCATGAAGTAACACTAATATTTCTTGAATAATTAGTTTGACCACAGTTTGACCACAGTTTGGCCATAGTTTGACTAGATTTGACCAAAATTCAAAAAAACTAAAATAATTATTTAGTAACACTAATATTCTAGAATAATTAGTTTGACCATTGTTTGACCACACAGTTTGAAATTTTTTCGATTTTTTCCACTCTAGATCTTAAAAGCCCCGTAACTTTTTCTGTTTGGATTTTGAGGATTTTGAAAATGTTTAACGGGGTTTCCCGCGTTAAATTTGAATGTAACTTTTCGAGTAGATGATTTTTCATATAAAAAAATTTTCATCCGAGTTAGTATGCAAAAGTTATGCCCATTTTTACAAATTCTCGAGAGATTTTGCAAATAAAGTCGAAATTCATATTTGCAAATTTTCCCAACAACTAGACCATATATCACATGGGAAACTTATATTCTTTTATTTTTTTTGACATTTTCATCATTTTCTTTTATTTTTTTTAAACTGAAAAGGCAATCCACCGGGGGGGGGGGGGTAGAGTTTGAAAATGGGACCTTTAGTAATAGCACGGTTTTTTACCCCCTCGCTACTACTATGGCACCACTTAGTAGTAGCGGGGGCTAAAAACCAACGCTACTGCTATCAAACTTAGTAGTAGCGAGGTTTTAAAAACCTGCGCTACTACTATGGCATGTCGCGAGGGCACGGTAGAGACAGCTTAGTAGTAGCGAGGTTAAAACCCAGCGCTACATGCTATCAACAAGTAGTAGCGAGGTTAAAACCCGCTGCTACTGCTATAAACTTAGTAGTAGCGAGGTTTAAAACCCGCGCTCCTGGTAAGTAGCAGTAGCCCTCGCTACTAGTAACTTTCTGTGTATAGGCTTTTCCCTAGTAGTGGGAGTATAAGCATGCATCTAAATCATCTGAAACATATGAAATAGCTAATGCAAAGAAAGAATTATCACTACATGCAACCATCAGGACTATATCCTGTACAATATACAACTAAACCACCAGTAGATGATGTACTAAACCATACAAGAAATACCAATACATGGTATTTAGATAAAGACTAGTATATATCAAACACAGTACTAGCTTGAAAGAGAAACTATAATTTTATACCACGACGGGAGCAAATCATGAACTACAGAGTAATTGAAGTAAAGAGACGAATCAGTAAATGTTGATCAATAAGAGAGTTACAGCTATATACAAATGAAGGACTATAGCCTTTATAAGATAACAAAGAAACATTAGCACTTGTACATATGAACAAATAGAACCAGCAGCCAACTAATAAAGAAAGTAGCATGGGCTATATGACGGGAACAATAACATCTATAAGACCAAGATAATTGCAATGATAACAGTAGGGTCATGTCATCATTCGATCCAATCATTGTAGAACTAGTTGAGCGACAAATCAAATATAACAGTAGTTCCATTGGTTCAGCCAACAAGTTAATAAAAGTTCAGTTCCTACTAATTTTGCAACTCGTGATAATAAAGAAAGCAGAGCTCGATATCACAGCAACAAAAGTGGTAGGCTGGGAGCATGGAACCATGCACATCAAATCATGAGCAGAAAAATAGCGATACTACTTGGAGCAATAAGAAGCTCAACGGACTGGGGCAACATTAGGAAGGAGACAAGCAAGTACTACAACAGCTAGCTAGGCTGAATTGAAGATTAAAAAAATCATATGTTGAGCATGATTATACACGTGAAGGGGAAGGGGTTCACGGCAGGGACCTTTAGGTCATGGCATGGCTTGCATCTCTCCTCCTCATGTGCATTGGTTTGCATCGAATGCTTGCAGTTCAATCCATGGACGTCCCTCCCTCCCTGCATCTCTAGAACTGAGAAAAAAATCATAGAGGCTGATTAACATTTGAGAGAGCGGACTATGGATACACCAAACTCCACCAGTACCTAGCTCCCAAATTGAGAAAAAAAATCCATTCATATGCAGCAGCCCAAACTTGACTTTGAGAGAGCGGACTGATTAACATTTTTTTGTTGCGTCAAATTTTTCACAAATAGAAGTACTCCAGCAACTATTAGAATAAATCATAGGATACAATTGGAGTGCAGAGGGGCTCACCATGGGGATGCTTTAGCCGATCGATTGCTGCCAAATCACGCCCGTGGAGGGGCCGCCGTCTCGCGGAGTTTACCCGCTGAGTCGTCCGCCCAGCCAGCCACCGGGTGCAGGAGCACCGACCACGGCGGAGCCCCGTGGGACTTGCGGTGGGCGTCGAAGATGGTGGAGCAGAGTCGCCAGGCGACACGCCCGAGTTGGAGGAGGCGCCACCTCGAAACCCTAGCCATGGGAGGGTCGTGGGTGAGCTCTCGGGGCCATAAAAGGCGGATCTGCCGAGGAAAGGGAAGAGAGGCGGCGGGGAGCACGGATCTGTGCTGCTTTCGCGAGGGAGAACCCTGAACACGCCGGAATCGGCGGCGTGAACAGCGGCGGCGAGGTTTTCGTGGGTGGGGGCGGAGCAGGGGAGAGACGAGAGAGAGGGAGAGGGGAGGCGTCGCGGTGGGTTTCTGTCTTGTTTTTCTTTTTCTCTTTTTCCTCCTTTTCTTTAGATGGGTGGATGTGGCATGTGGTGTGGAGAGATGGATGGATAGATGTGAGCCATGTCATCAATCCATGCCACAACTGGTTCCACCAATGAGATTTAAGCTATTGCAACTATATTTTCTCCTCTTATTTCGATTAAACACTTAACAATTTTGGATAAGGGCATCGGTCTAAACGGCTCGCTCCTTCACATGCTTCCCGACCGGGCCGAGCCCGCCATGGTAGGGTGTGGTAAAGTTTCAGCGCGTATCGGAGAAGCCTGACCGGAGGCCGCTTGTAAACTGCGAGCACCTGAAATGATGTCCAGGAGTGGTTTGTAAAACAATATATGATGTATTCACGGTACGTGTAGGCCTAGTGCAACCAAAGGACGGGCAGGACCCACCACCCGGGGGTGTGTGTACCTCGGTGGCATGCCGGACCTGGCCGTTAAAATCCACGGGAAATCATATGATGCCGGAAATCCTCGGGACCTGGCACGGTGTCATCATATGGCCCTTGTAATGTGTGGGAAAAGTTTGAGCGCGTTCCGTAGAAGCCTGGCCGGAGGCCGCTTGTAAACTACACGATCTCCGAGGTAGTATATGGCTATAGAGAGAGAACTTGTCCGATTTGTGAAGGAAGTGTGTTTCCCGTTTCTCCGTTGACCTCGATACTTCTCGTGATCTCAAAGGGGGCCATCGCATGACACGTGGCAGGACATGGCATTTTTCAGGGCCGCCTGCAATATTTGAGACATTTATTGCATTCGTAGGGTTTCAATGCGGGAAGTTACATATCTGCATGGCGACCACCGGAAATGATGTCCAGAAGTGGTTTGTCAAATCATATATGATGTCTTTGCGGTATGTGTTGGCCTAGTGCAACCAAAGGAGGGGCAGGCCCCACCCCCTAAGGGTGAATGTGCCTCAGCAACATGCCGGATCTAGCCGTTAAAATCCATGAAAAATCATACTTTGCCGGAAATCCTCGAGACCTAGCACGGTGGCGTCATGTGGCCCTTGTAGGTTGTGGTTAAAGTTTGAGCGCATTTCACAGAAGCCTAACTGAAGGCCTCTTGTAAACTGCACCATTTCCGAGGTAGTATAAACATGCCCAGTTTTGTGAAGGAAGTGCGTTGCCTGTTGCTCCGGTGGCATTGCTACCCCCTAGGGCCCCCGTCCCGCCTAACCCTGGAGCGGTTGACCACGAGATCTAACCCTTTGACTTTTCATGGACGAGCTTTGAACAGTGGACCTCTCCACCCGGTTGTGTTAGGTCAGCACACAGGGACACCTGGGAGCAACATCCGGGCCAAACCCACAACTACATCCCCTCCGTGTAGACCCGACGCGTCCGTTTCGCACCTCCAGGTGCCAGCTGCGGCGCCGTCAGTTAGGGGGGCCACGCTCCGGATATGCGTGCCGCCTCTTCGGACATGCCACAACACTTTCAGACTTGTGAGAAGCCGCGCACGCAAGATTGGCGGCATGCTAGCCCACGGAGGCCGCCGGCCACAGTCGTAGACATGCGAAGGGCAATCCGCGTAGAGGGAAGTGTTCGGATACTTCTCCATCACCAAAATTTATGAAAAATTACCATCGTTCCTATAGCACATGTGCCCACGTCGTGTAAAAAACTCATGATTTTATCGCCATCCGAGTATTTAATAATATTCACGCCGCACCGTTACCGCAGAACGTCTACTACCGTGTCATCGCCGTCCGTGAGGGGGGCCACACCCCGGAGACGCGTGCCGCCTATTTGGACATGCCACAACACCACCCCGCATGTATGACGGGCGGTCGCGGCGCTCGGTGGCATTACTACCCCCAGGCCCCGTCGCGCCTAACCCTAGGCGGTTGCCCACGAATCTAGCCTTTGACTTCCCACGGACGGGCTTTGACGATGGACCTCTCCACCGGTTGTGTCAGTCGGCACAAAGGACACACAGGAGCTACATCCGGGGCAAACCCAGCTACATCGCCGTCGTAGACCCGACGCGTCCGTTTGCCCCTCGGTGACGGCGGCGGCGCCGTCCGTGAGGGGGGCCACGCCCCGGAGACGCGTGCCGCCTCTTCGGACATGTTACAACACCACCCCGCATGTATGAGGGGCCGGTGCGACGCTCCGGTGGCATTGCTACCCCCCTAGGGCCCCCGTCTCGCCTATCCCTGGAGCGGTTGACCACAAGATCTAGCGCTTTGACTTTTCACGGACGGGCTTTGAACAGTGGACCTCTCCACCCGGTTGTGTCAGGTCAGCACACATGCACTCCTAGGAGCAACATCCGAGCCAAACCCACAGCTACATCCCCTCCGTGTAGACCCGACGCGTCCGTTTCGCCCCTCCAGGTGCCGGCGGCGGCGCCGTCAGTTAGGGGGGCACGCTCCGGAGATGCGTGCCGCCTCTTCGGACATGCCACAACACTTACAGACTTGTGAGAAGCCGCGTAGGCAAGATTGGCGGCATGCTAGCCCACGGAGGCCGCCGGCCACAGTCGTAGACATGCGAAGGGCAATCCGCGTAGAGGGAAGTGTTCAGATACTTCTCCATCACGAAAAATTATGAAAAACTACCATCGGTCCTATAGCACATGTGCCCACGTCGTGTAAAAACTCATGATTTTATCACGCTTCGAGTATTTAATAATATTCATGCCGCATCGTTACTGCAGAACGTCTACTACCGTGTCACCGCCGTCCGTGAGGGGGGCCACACCCCGGAGACGCGCGCCGCCTCTTCGGACATGCCACCACACCACCCCGCATGTATGAGGGCCTGGTGCGACGCTCCGGTGGCATTACTACCTTCCTAGGGCCCCCATCCCGCCTAACCCTATAGCGTTTGACCACGGGATCTAGCCCTTTGACTTTACACGGTCGGGATTTAACCTGTGGACCTCTCCACCCGGTTGTGTTAGGTCAGCCCATAGGAACACTTTGGAGCAACGTCCGGGCCAGACCCACAGCAAAATCCCCTCCGTGTAGACCCGACGCGTCCGTTTCCCCCGTCCAGGTGCCGGCGGTGGCGCCGTCCGTGAGGGCGGCCAAACCCCCGAGACGCGTGCCGCCTCTTCGTACATGCCACCACACCACCCCGCATGTATGAGGGGCCGGTGCGACGCTCCGGTGGCATTGCTACCCCCCCCCCCCAGGGCCCCCGTCCCGCCTAACCCTGGAGCGGTTGACCACAAGATCTAGCCTTTGACTTTCCACAGACGGGCTTTGAACAGTGGACCTCTCCACCCGATTGTGTCAGGTCAGCTCAGAGGGACACCTGGGAGCAACATCCGGGCCAAACCGACAGCTACATCCCCTCCATGTAGACCTGATGCGTCCGTTTTCCCCGTCCAGGTGCCGGCGGCGGCGCTATCCGTTAGGGGGGGCACGCCCCGGACATGCGTGCCGCCTCTTCGAACAGGCCACAACACCACTCGGTTGTGGTAGGTCATCCCATAGATACACTTGGGAGCAACGTCCCCTCCGTATAGACCCGATGCGGCTGTTTCTGCCCTCCAGATCTTTGGCGGCGGCGCGTCTCGTGAGGGGGCACACCGCGGACGTGAGTGGGTCACACTCCGGAGGCAGGTGCGGCGTTTACAACCGCCACTAAACTTCATCGTCATAGCTGTTTTTTATTTTAATAATATATAAGGACCTATATTCAAAAGAACATGGCCAGCATTATTAATGTGCTCAAAAAAAATTCAAACTATATATATATATATATATATATATATATATATATATATATATATATATATATATATATATATATATATATATATATATATATATATATATAGTGATGCTATTCATCACCCAGGGTGCAGAATAACTTATTCTTCACCCGAGGTAATCTTACGATCATTTCATAATTAAATTACGTTTGGAATTCAAATAGTTACATTCCTATTCATTCACTACGTAATATTTGACATAAGAAAATAAAAATATAGGTCATAAGACAAGAAAATTTGCAGTTTATGTGTATTTTACACTATGTTTTTACGTTTGTAATTTTACATAACATAAAATATTTTTTACGACGATTATATATTTTCTTACCGTCTCTTTTTATGTCGAAAATAAGACAAAACTTACGAAACGTAAAATTACGGTGTATTGATGGTAAAATAGAGGGGGTGAAGAATAACTATTCCTCACCCAGGGTGACGAATAGACAATCCCTATATATATATATATATATATATATATATATATATATATATATATATATATATATATATATATATATATATATATATATATATATATATTCATAATCTATGGAAAAAAATTACAAACTACATATATATTCATATAATACATAAAAAATGATAAAAACATATTTGAAAAAAAGCATAAAAACATATGTAAAAAAAGCATAAAACATATGCAAAAAAAACGCATGTAAAAAAATAGCTATGCCGACAGCATAGAAATGGCAGGGTTTTGGGAGCGGCCGTGCCGCGGATCGGCGACGTGGCACCTATGCCGACGGCTGCCGTCGGCATACCTACACCGCGGATCGGTGACGTGGCATGCGGAGATATGCCGACGGCCGCCCGTCCCGACCATCGGCATAGGGTTGACGGCGTTAGCCGCCAGTCACGAGCGGGGTCGCCGGGCCCACAGGTATGCCGACGGCTGGTTTATGCCGACGACTGCTGTCGAGATGTCTAAATCTACGGCGACGGCCGTTCCGTGCCGACGGCTGCCGTCAGCATAGCTATGTGTAACCCAACGGCCAGGATAGGCCGACGGCCAGGGCTGGGCTGTCGGCATAGCTCAAACTAGGCCGACGGCAGCCGTAGGCACAGGTTTGGCCGTCGGGGTAGGACCGTTTTCGGTAGTGTATAGAAGAAGCACAATGTTCGAATCAGCAGGTTACGCTTACCTGGCAGGTGGGCCCAGCATAATTCTTAGTCGTACTTAAGGAAACCCACCAAAACCCTTCTCCGCTGTAGGCTGTATCTTCGCGCCATGGCCCTCCTCACCGTCGCCGCCCGCCGCGCCTCTGCCCTGCTACGCCCCAAGGCCGCCGCTGCGCCGTTCTCGTTGATCAGGCGCAGGTCCTATTCATCCTCCACCTCCTCGATCCGCTCCCTCCGCGCCGAGGCCGCCTCCTGCCGCGCCGAAGCCGCATCCTACCGAGCCGAGGCCGTCAGCTTCCGTGCCAAGGCCGACTCACTCCGCGCCGCCACGCACGATGGCGAGCTCCTCGGCGTAATCGACTCCGCGATCCACTCCTACAACGGAAACCTGGTATGTGCGTTACGTACTTCCGCCGATTGAGTTCCACACTTGCAGTTCGATTGCCAATCTATTGGGTACTAGCTAGTTCTGCTGTCACTGTTTTAGTACCGATTAATCCGTTCTCCTGTTTCTGCCCATAGATTTTAGTGTCAGTACTCCTGCACTCGTAGATATTGACCTTAGTGTTTGCTTAATTGCTTATAATCGTCTAATGGGAGGGTCCTTTGCATCGTGTATGTTGAGGTCTCTGCCTACTTTCAGGTTTTGAGCCTCCTGCCTTTAGTTTTTGCCCTAATTTTGCTGCCATACTCCTGGACTCCAATATTCGTTAGGCAGCGTGTGATTGTGTTTGCGCGCGCCTACCTCTTGTGGTCTGCAATCCTATACAAACAAAAACGTTTGTTTGATCATGTAGTAGGAAAGATGGGAATTGTTTTTGTTTGGAGATGTTCTGTTTTGTGCCTTCACCACTGTAAGGTCATGTAGCGGTAGTTAATGCTGTCTACATTGTGCACAAGCAATCTCTTTGTTCTGATTTTTATTACATCTAAATCTGCTATGAACAAGTTTCATGTTAGTTTTCGGAGCAATTGTCATTGTTGGTACCATGTTTTTTTTTCATGTTAAAACAGGGGAAAGATATTCCGAGTGAGTTCCCTTTCGAAATCAGCAAAATCAAGGAGCTTACCAGGACCAACGTTACTCTTACAAGATGTTTAAAGGGTGAGAAGATTGAGGTGTTGGTTTCCATGCCCATACTTGCCAGTGATGAGGAGGACGACGATCTGCAGGAATCCTCAAACTCGTCATCATCATCTTCAGACGAAACCTCATCATCTTCAGACAACGAGACCTCATCATCTTCAGACAGCTCTTCATGGTATTCTGACGAAACCTCATCCTCTTTAGACAGAGAGACCTCATCTTCAGACGAGTCATCATCATCTTCGGAAGACGTAGCCAAGAATCGTAGACAAGAATACCTCCCTATCACGGTCACTGTGTCCAAGCCTGATGGCTCAAGCATGGAATTTGCCTGTAACGCCTATCATTACGCGATCACCATCGATACCGTGTCTGTGAGGCAGCGACCATCGGGAGCCGAGGAAGGCAATAATAATGCATATGATGAGGGTCCTGATTTCAGGTAGGCAGATCCTATCGACTTTGCTACCTTTCGCATTCTGATTAATCTCTTGTTAATTGCTCTCATGTCATGTTGTGTGCAGTGATCTGGATAACAACCTTCAGGAGGGACTCCACAAGTACCTGGAGGTGCGCGGGATCACTCTGAACAACATAAAGTTGCTACACGAATACATAAAAAGCAAGGAATGGCAACATTATCAAATCTGGTTGGCCAAGCTGCGGCATTTCGTCAGGAAAAATTAACACCATCCATGGATGATCCATCTTCGGCATAAGATTAGGCACACAGTTTCTTCGCACTTTCAGTTTCGAGAGCTCTGAGTGACATCCTCTATACGAGTGTGTTGAGATCGTTTTTATTGTAACAACATTTTCTTGGCGACGATGAGTAGAAACAATTTTACTATTTTTGGTGGTGCTTTACCTCTATGGATGTGCTCTATAAATGCCAGCAATGTTTTTTTTACTTTAATTTCTAAAAAGCCTTGCAATAGATATAGCAATTTCAGCGTATATGATATTTAAATATGACTAGTAAGATGCCCGTGCTATGCTACGGAATCAAATGAAATGAAGTGGAATCACAAAATACAATCCAAATATGTAGTACTAAGATTTATTTTTCCTTTTTTGAAAATGTAGCACTAAGATTTTCGCTGAGAGAAGATTACTTTTTAGCCACATCAAAAAAGTCTTTGTTCAACAATGCTACAAACAGTTACGTGGAGCCACACACTTTCGGTACTAGACTATCAGTCCTCCAAATGAATATGACGAGCACAAGCAGAACGTCTAGCACAGTGTAGCAACCTAGTTTCCTAAAGAATAAAGAGGAGAATTCTGGCAAAAAAAAAAGAATAAAGAGGAGAAGTGGTGACAAAAAAAAATCAGGAGTGCCAATCAGGAGCTCTCGAGCGAAGGAGCCAGCGAGCAGGTGTAGTAAAAACTAAACGGCCGTTTTTTTTTTGGCCGTGACTAGCTAGACTATCATTCCTCAAAAATGAATATGACGAGCACAAGCAAAACGGATGTTACAATGTAGCAATTGTCGTCTCTTTTAAACAAAACGAGTGAAAAGTGGTGCCAAAAATAAACTCATAATACTGCAGACAATTTTCTTTCCGAGGAAATATTGTTTCTTGACCAAAGACAGTTGCGTCAGGACTTGATCTAGACACAACCTAGCCAGCCGACGTCTACACAAAAAGCTAGGGTTCCTCTGCCTTCCGCCGGCGCCGGCGTCGGTCTGCCTCGTCTCCCGTGGCCTTAGGGCTATGGGGGCAGAGTGGATCCCGGGCCTTGCCGGTGGGCGGGCTCCGTGTGTTCTACTCAGCAAGGCGAGACGGCGGCGGCTCTCTGAAGATGGAATAAAGGTCTCGCCGCCTAGCCCCCATTCCGGTGATACGTCTAGCATCATCGGTGGGCGTATAGAGGTGTGTCTCCAGTGGATCTGTCCTTGGTGGATTTGCTCGGATCTGTTCGTCATCCGTATTTGTTCATGTGTCTTCAGGTTGGATCTATTTTTTCTACACTCTTAATCGGCGGTGGTTTCTATTCTGGTGCGTTGGTTCTATGGGGCCTTAGCACGACGACTTCCCGACTATCTACTACAACAAGGTTTGTCCGGCTCCAGCGAGGGAGGGGCGATGACAGCGGTGCGCCTTCAGTTTGCTTCAGTGCATGTAGTCGTCGGTAGGCGTTCTATGGATCTGGATATAATTTTTATTATTTCTAGTGTTCGTTATACTACCATGATTGAAGATGAATAGATCGGAAGTTTATCCCGCAAAAAAAGGAAATATTGCATAGATTTGTAGAACAGTCTGAAGAAAATTTTACACTGCATTTTTTTGCAGAACAGATAGAGAAGGAAAAAGCTTTTAAATCCTTTCTTCTTTTCCAAAGAAGCTAGCACAATGGTTGAATCCAACACGTTAGACTTACCTGGGAGGTGGGCCCAGCATAAATGCTTTAGTCGTACTTAACGAGACCCAACAAAACCCTTCTCCGCTGTAGCCTCGCGCCATGGCCCTCCTCACCGCTTCCGCCCGCCGCGCCTCCGCCCTGCTACGCCCCATGGCCGCCGCCGCACCGTTCTCGTCGATCAGGCGAAGGTCCTACTCATCCTCCTCCTCAATCCGCTTCCTGCACGCCAAGGCCGCCTCGTGCCGTGCAGAAGCGGCATCCTACCGAGCCGAGGACGCCACCTTCCGTGCCCAGGCAGATTCACTCCGCGCCGCTAGCCACGACGGCGAGCTCCTTAGCGTAATCGACTCCGCGATCCACTCCTACAACGGCAACCTGGTACGTACGTTACGTACTTCCACCGATCGAGTTCCACACTTCCAGTTCGCCAATCTACTATGTACTTCTTTTTTGCCGGGAAAGAGTATATTTATATTAACTACTCCCTCCGTTCCGAATTACTTGTCGCACGTATGGATGTATCTAGATGTATTTTAGTTTTAGATACATCCATTTCAGCGACGAGTAATTTGGAATGGAGGAATAGAGACCCAATCAGAGTTCATGGCAGCGCCAATTTCCGCTGGGAGGTGGGGGGTGGGGATTACGGCCACACTGCCGTACGTTTCACTTGCTCTCTACCTAGCTTCGCTAAGCCGTGACTCACAGAGTTGGCTTCATGGTTTATCTTAATATAATGTATCTTTCCTCGATAAGTTCTCGAATAACCTGAACCCTAGACTAATATTGGGATGTGTTGGGACTTGGGCGAGATGGAATCAGGGCGGAGCCAGGGGACGAGCAGGGCCTGCCCCCCCCCCCCAAATGATCCACAATTTTAGTAGGAGCCACGAGTAATTACCAACGAGATTAGACCAATATACGTACTCGGCCCCCCCTATACTCGAATCCTGGCTCCGCCACTGGATGGAATCACCAAAGCGACCACTTCAGAACTATTGGTCTCCAACGTCAACGGCAGGGGTGACCAGTCTAGGCCAAGGGTGAGGCCTTCCTCCATCGTTGCTAACTCCACATCCACCGCGTCTGCACACCGGAAGAGGTACCTGCATGCAACAAAGATAGATGATCCCACAGAATCTCGGAGTGCCATCCCAGTACCTGGCTACCTGCTGATCTATCCCGCTTGAAGGAGCCATCCACATTCAGTTTAGCTCGACCTTCCGGCGGTGGCATCCACTTCTGCCATACCTTCTGATGTCCATCCTGCATGTGTCATGTTGATCCACTACTCTTAACATATTGCACCACCTGCTTGCCTTTCTCCACATCCACGTTGGGGTGTTGATTTTTCGATAAAGGGCGCTTTTATTATCTCGGAATGTAGCATCAAGCGGATACAAAACATTATGAGTAACACCCGGCCTCTGCATAACTAGGATGCACACAGCCCAACACGGAAAGTCTGACAGAATGAATGAAAAAAAAACGACAAATCGGCGACAGTAGAGTCCTATAGACCGACACTATGCCTATGTCGCAAGGGATGGTGGACCGATCCGGAGATTATGCTGCCACCCATGTTGGGTAAAAACCACGATAGGCACCTGCTCCAACCGTGTACACACCGCCTTGAACAGCGGTTGGTACTCCACTTGTTGTAGCGTAGACCACGTACGAAGCGAGTGCGTACAACGGAAAATAACCTGCAAAGGAGAAGCATTTTTTTCATTGAAAACCAAATCATTTCTACATAGCCAAAGCAACCATACTAAGGCGTATGCTCCCACCCGTATTAGCGTTTTGAATCTATTTGGAATACCGTCCAACCAGTGACCAAAAATATTGGCGACACTTGTGGGCGGATACAAATTTGACGCTATTTGGATGATTGACCATGTAGTACGTGCAAACTTGCATTGGAAAAAGAGGTGTTTGATTGTCTCTTCATGAATACAAAAACAACACTTCTTACTCCCTGCCCAGTTGCGTCGTGCGAGGTTGTCTTTGGTTAGAAAAACTCCCCTACGAAGATACCACATGAAGATTTTAACTTTTAGTGGAATCTTCGACTTCCAGATTTTCTTATTGTTACTCACCGGTACCTCAGAATGCATGAGTGCACGGTACATAGAGTCTACTGTGAATGACCCTGATGTAGTAAGGTTCCAGTGAAACACATCCCGGCCTTGTCTAATATTAATCGAATCCAGACGGGATAAAAGATTGTGCCATGACATAAGTCGGAGGCCAATCAAATCCCGCCTAAACGAAATATTGGGTGGGGATGAACTGAGCACTTGCGAAATAGTATTATTCTTTTCGCGAGCAATGTTGTACAGGGCTGGATATTGTTCTCGAAGACTGGCATTGCCTAGCCAGATGTCTTCCCAGAAACGAACCTCCGACCCGTCCCTTATCGCGAAAGACCCAAAGCGAAAGAGATGTTTCTTTGCGGCCATTAGGCCAGCCCAAAAGTGCGAGCCACCAGGTGTCCAATATGCCTGAGACACTGCCTTTTGGCCTAGATACTTGTTGCGCAGCATGGTTTTCCAAACACCATCCTCGGTAAGAAGTTTGAACAACCATTTACTAAGTAGGGCCTCATTCTTGATTTGCAAGTCACGAATTCCAAGGCCACCTTGGTCTTTCGGCCTACAAACCACACTCCATTTGGCCAGTCTATATTTTTTCTTTTCACCATCTACTTGCCAAAACAATCTGGATCTAAAATAGTCTAGTCTTTGCAGGACCCCTTTTGGGAGTTGGAAGAAAGAAAGCATATAGAGAACCATATTTGTGAGGACAGAGTTAATCAAAACCAGCCATCCTCCAACTGAGAGCAATTTGCCTTTCCAACTGCTCAATCGTTTCTCTAACCGCTCCTCTACATGATTCCACTCCGCAATGGTGAGACGCCGATAATGAATCGGTATTCTCAAATATTTAATCGGGAATTGGCCATGTGCACAACCAAACAGGTCAGCATATTCGGCCGCCGCCTGAGTGGCTTCTCCAAAGCAGAAAAGTTCACTTTTATGGAAGTTTATTTTAAGACCCGACATTTGCTCAAACGCTGACAACAAGAGTTTAAGGTTTCGAGCCTTGTCCAGGTCATGTTCCATAAAGAGAATCATGTCATCGGCATACTGCAGAATAGAGAGACCATCATCCACAAGGTGTTGCACTACTCCTGCAATCTGGCCGTCCTGCTTGGCGCGCTCAATCATAATAGCCAACATGTCAGCGACAATGTTAAATAACATTGGAGACATGGAGTCACCCTGTCGTAATCCTTTTTTTGTTTGAAAGTAATGGCCTACATCATCATTGATTTTGATGGCCACACTACCTCCAGTTACAAAATTATGGATCCACTCGCGCCATTTATCGGAGAAACCTTTCATCCTTAGGGCCTGTTGGAGGAAAGACCATTTGACCTTGTCATAGACTTTTTCAAAGTCGATCTTGAATACTACTCCACTCATGTTTTTTCGGTGCATCTCATGGACGGTCTCATGCAGGATTACTACGCCATCAAGTATATTTCTCCCTTGCATGAAAGCCATTTGAGATGGCCGGACAACATGGTCAGCTACCGAGTTTAACCTATTTGTAGCCACTTTGGTAAAAAAATTGACGCTGACATTAAGGAGGCATATGGGTCTGAACTGTTGGATCCGTTCAGCCTCCTTAACCTTCGGCAACAAGACAATCTCACCAAAATTAAGTCTGAATAGGTCAAGGTTGTCGGCATGAAGGCAATTAAACAACTCCATTAGGTCGACTTGATTATATCCCGAAGTTCGATAGAATTCATGGAAAACCATCTGGACCTGGAGCTTTGTTATGTTCCATTTGGAACACCGCAGCTCTCACCTCTTCTTCAGAGAATGGTGATGTAAGGATATCGTTTTCTTCAGCCGTGACTTGTGGGATATCATCTGTTCGGGTCTCATCAAGGGTGAAGTTCCCTTCGGCGGTCGCCCCGAACAGAGATTTGTAGTAGTTAGTGATATACTTTTTGAGCTCCTCCTGACCTTCGATCCGCCCCTCATCTTGTTGGAGACTGTAAATACATTTCTTCCTATGCCGCCCATTGGCGAGCAATTGGAAGTATCTTGTATTACTATCAACCATCAGAATGAAATCAGCTTTGGATCTTTGGTAGTATTTGATCTCTTCTTCTCGCAAAAGACGTGCAACCTTCTCATTAGATTGATTTTTCAATTCAATCTCTTGTTGAGATAAGGTGAGCATCTCAGCAATTTTGTCGAGGTCATCAATGATGGTACAGAGTCGTTGTTTTTCATTTTTATATATCCCGTTGGTATGTTTCGCCCATCCAGTGAGATGTTGCCTCATGGCCCTCATGTTAAAGTTCCATCTGTGAATAGGTGTACGACCAACAACAGGCCTCTCCCAAATTTTTTTTATTATGTCTACAAATCCTTCCCGGTGCATCCATCTCAATTCAAATTTGAAAGGATGACGTGCAGCTAGGTTCGTAGATTTAGAATCTAGAATGATGGGTGCATGATACGATAACGCCTCGATACACTCTAGGGCTCGCACAGTTACCAGAGGGAATTTTAGTTCCCATTCGGTATCCGTGAGTATCCTATCAAGCTTCTCATATGTCGGCACAGATTGGTTATTAGCCCATGTGAACTGATGCCCCGACATACTCGCGTCCCGAAGATCCAAACTGTCTATCACAGCGTTGAATAGGAAGGGCCAATGAGCGTCGAAACGGTCATTATTTTTCTCTTCCTGGTATATAAGGATATTGAAGTCCCCTCCAATAAGCATTGGGTACGGGTTATCCTTCGCCAGGTTTACCAATTCCCGAAGGACAGCCGATTTATGCTCATCTTGGGCAGCCCCATAGACTGCGACTAGAGTCCATGTAAAATTGTCAGCTCTGTTTCTTAGGTGATATTTTATATGAAATTCACCGATTGAAAAGGCTAACAAGTCCATAACTGTTGTCAGAATACCAAGAAGAATTCCTCCAGACCTTCCACGAGCTGGTAGACTATGCCATGCATAGTCGAAACCACCTGATAGGTGATCGAGGACATGCGGGCGAAAATCACACTTACCAGCCTCGGAAATTGCCACAAAATCCAATCCATGTTCCCTTACACAATCACCGACGTGTTTATGTTTAGCCAAGTCTGAGAGACCTCTGCTATTCCAAAACATGCCTTTCATGGGGAAACTCGGATTGGTGTGGAACTCTTCGCCTTCTTGGGCGGTTTTTGTTTCTTTTTAGAGGAGTGTGATTTAGATTTCCGCGAGGACGCTGTGAAGTCACAAAATATGGACCCAGGTCTTGCGTCATCCAATCCAACCTTGGTAACCTCACCAACCAAGTGGGATATAAGCGGACCATCATATTTGGCATCTGCTTCATCCTCCTCCTCGGTTTCGGGGTTAGGTATGGAGGCATTACACTTCGGAGAAACCTTTAGTCGGTCAATCTCCATATGTTTAAGCACCCCAACCAATAAATTAATTTCATTATCATTCTTTTCAATAGAGCATCCAACATTCTTTAAGCTAGAAGAAATACGTGAATCTGTAAAGGAAAGAAAATATTTTGTGGATAAGTTACCTGGAACGGTGTCCAAATTACGTGTAGCCTGACGTCGCATTGCCTTGTCCATAGCATGTTCATCGGTCGGAGAAGAACCGTCAATGGAGACGGGGTGACGGTTACTACGCCGAAGGGGAGAGCTTCCCTCAGACATAAGAGCCACCGGTGTCATCGGGCGATCCGTCGACAATGATGAAGCAGTAGCGAACATGGTAGGTGTTGAAGACGAAGTCGGTGCAGAGAGACGAACACATGGCGCCATCTGTGTACCATCGTGAGACGGCTAGGAAGACTGCAGACCAGCCTGCGTGGGTGGGCTGACCACAGCAACAGCCGGCAGCTGAACCGGCACGTCCATTGGCTGGAGGAGGTCTATAGCCTCATGCATATCAGCTGGACATGGAGATGAGCCGACGGTCTCCGCTAGGCCAGCAGCTGGTGGAGCAAACTCCCCATTAATTTGATGCATGGCAGCGACTCGGCTGGGAAGGTCCACGCCTGCGTGTGCATTGCCATGGTCAGCAATGCTTGCGTCCAATTTATCTGCATGCATCGCATCAATGGATGGAATGGTACTTGTACATGACTCTTCAATGGTGCTCATGGGTGTGTGCGAGCAAACTCTCTGTGCATCCGAAAAACGATCATCCGTGTTCATTGGGGCGGTCCCACTCCCATCAGACTGAGATTCAGACAAAGCTGCACCAGAGACTCCAGAATTTTTTGTCTTTTTATTCGCATCACGATCAGGCAAGTCATCCTCGCGGTTAGCCCCATGGTCGGGACCATCATCATGATGTTCCCAAATACGAGGGATAAAATCATCATCGGGCTTGAAATCATCGTCCTCGAGAACAAACCGGAAGTCATAACCATTTAATTTGATATACACCCCAGCCGACACTGAGGCACTCCCTACATTATCCTCTTTCTTGAATATATTTAGATTTAGGACAGCCACCTGAATACGCACGATGCCACGACGTCATAAGCAAATCAAGTCAACATCTTGTGTTGCACCGATGACGGATCCCACTGCCCACAAACCAAGAAAGTGGCGAAGTGGCGGTGGAACTCCAGTGACATGCACCCAAACCGGCTTCAGCGGATTATATGCAGGCTTGACATCATTTTCTGATTTCCATTCACTAATAGCAATCATGACATTGTGAGACTTGACTTTGAACTCGAAAGCAGACACTCGACGCAAAACCTCCATAGATGAAAAGGCAACCAAGAAGGCACCATCACCATGAGGAACGGCCTCCCACTTCCATGAAGTTTGAACCGAGGCGATTTTAGCAATCTCAGCCTCCACAACAGCTGCCGTCACCAAACCTCCTGATATCATAACCAGACCAGTTGGTAAACATGATGGTGCAAGGTGCTCCTTAAAAACCGAGTCGGGCAGATGCACGAACATGGCCTCGTTTAGACCCACACCACCTAAAGCTGCCATAGGTCTCGGCTGCTTCAGCACAGAACAACGATGAAGAGGATGCTTATGATTATTGCAAATGTAACAGAAGTGAGTCACGTTGCAAGCCTTAGAAAGATGATCATCTGTCCTACACTTGTAGCATCAAAGACTAGTTTTCTTCCCTCCAATCTGCGTGTCATCCGAAATAGCGGAAAGCCCGGTCGGCACGGGCCCAGGCAACACCGGAACAGCAGGAGTGGCCTGAGGAACCGGAACATAGAGCGGCGGTCCCGAGGCAGTCGATGCAGGAACCCGGGCACCGTTCCGCTTCTTTTTCTTGTTGTTGTTGCTGGGACAGCTAGACGTGGGAACACCAGCCGGCGCCGTGGGAACCCCGAAAACCATAGGTTGTTGGAGAGGAGCAACAGCCGGCGCTGCCTAGCCGGCCAGTGGGATCCTTGGCGGTCCGGCCGTGGGGCCAAACCCGGCGAAGCGGGACTGGAATGGCACGGCAGGGCCGTCCTCAACTGAAAGATGACGCGGTTCCCTGCTTTGCCAGTGATCCGCCTTTGGACGAGGAAGGTAGACGCCCTGACATGTCAGCGGAGGCTCGCACACGAACAGCGGCGGCGTAGGAGAACTTCAGCGGCGGCGGCGGCGGCGAACGAGATGGTGATGGGAGCGATTCGCACGTACGGGTTAGGGCCCAGGCACGTACGAATCCTCCCCTATGAGCGAAGTCAACGCAACGGGGCCACCCTGACGTGTGCGACACGCTGGCAGAGGACCCACCACCACTCGAACCCATCGTCCCGGTCTTGATTGGCATTGTAGAATTAGGCAGGATTTGAACCCGGGGCGTAACTGACGCACTGCATGGCACGATTGCAGCAGAATGTGGATCGTGCAACGACCGTTGAGGATTATCTGCCGCGGGCTCGTCGGACGACGCAGGCGGCATGAATGCCGCCAGGGCGACGGGCTGCATCGGCCGCGGACGTGGAAGAGGCCCTTTCCACGGCCGAATTAGCACGCCCCGGCGGATGTGGCGTGCGGCAGCCGGCGGCTTGTCGACGTCAACTCGCACCGGCGTCGTCCTGCACTGAGAAGGCAACACATTAGTCGAAATTGAATTATCCCGTACCTGGCCGGAGATGAGCGTCGGAGATGAAGATCCAGGACGTTCCCAAACGCGCGACGCCGGCGTCGGAAAACCAACGTCTTCCCAAAACTCTTGTACCAGCTCTTCCTTAGTTTCCTACGACGCGAGTCAGTTGACCAGGCAGCACCTCCGTCCGCTGGACTCTCTTCGAGCAGGATCATGGAAGCCGCCTTCACGGCCGCATGCTCCTCTCCAGACGAAGCAGCTACGGCCGAGGCCTCCTCACCATCCTCCCCGACCTGCGGCTCAGCTAGGACACTGAAACGTGATCCAGAGCTAGAAGCCGCCATCGTCGGCGAAAGACCTCCCGGCGCGAGGGTAAGCCGCCGTCGACCCGGCAAGACACGTGCGCCGACGCGCACAACACAGTCAAGGAGCACCATCTCATTCCCGCTAGAGATCCTCTCCCCATCCCGAAGACGCCTCCCTTCCTTGATCTTCCCATCGCTGTTCCGTAAGAAACAGAAGTCCGGACGATCTAGGAAAAGAGATCCGACGTGCCACTCCGGCCTGCCATCGAGGAAGGCGGTGGAGAAGGTCGCCGCCCATTGGAGCGGCGGGGCCGTTTCCGGTGGTCTCCTCATCCAGTCCGCCCGCTGGCGCTGTTAGTTGGGGTGTTGATGGATGAGCATCCACGAGTTTAAGAGGGTGTTTGTTTCTAGGGACTTATTAGCTTAGGGACTTAAAAAAGTCCCTATAAGTCCCATCTAAACCAAACAGGAGGGACTTATAGGGACTTAAAGTGGGCATTTGAGACTTATGAAATAAGACTCTCAAGGAGGGACTTATAAGGACTTATAGTTATAATATGGTCTTATAGGGACTTATAAGTCACAGGAACCAAACAGGTAGGGACTTTTTAGGGACTTGTGACTTATAAGTTGGTACTAAAAAAAGTCGTAAGACTTATGAACCAAACATGGCCTTAGCCAATGAGAAAATTATTGGAGCCCTCAGTCGTTGGTGGAGGTTTGTTGTGAGTCATCTCATTGTGTGCATGCCAAATAGGCCATAAAATCATGAGGCACATGGCTCGTTGTTGATCGGTCATTTCATGCAGGGCTTGTAGTATCCACTCCGGATCAGATGGTGTGAACACCTCCTCGGCAGGCAGCAACCATTCCTTACGCATAGCCAGCCAAAGATCCTGAGCATGGTTGCACCTAAGCAAGGCATGGAACGAGTCCTCTTGTCCCCGGCCACATAATGTACAGGTCGGATCCTCCTCCAGACCACGTATGCACATATCCACCTGGGTTGCAAGGGAGTCTGACACAAGCTTCCAGCCAAAAATACGAACTTTGGGTGGCACTGCACATTGCCAGATGAGTTTCCAATCAGGTATGTCTCCGCTTGGTCTCCTGCTTGAAGCGCCGCTCCCCTGTGCGCGTATCTGTTCATCAAGGGCAAGGCGGTATGCACTCCGTACAGTGAAGGAGCCGTGCTTGTCCGGATGCCATGCAATGAAGTCCTCTTGGTTCCGCATTGATGGTTTGATCTTTACAATTTCTTCCACGTCAATTGTGAGGAAATGCCGCCGCAGTAAGTCCATGTTCGAGCTGCCATTGGGTTGTATAAAATCTGAAACCCAGCACAGTCGGCATCACCCTCTCACGGTGATTGGTCGTAGCTGGTGGCTTCTCGGTATCCACGGGTCTCGCCACGCTCGGATGCTCGCCCCATTGCCAACACGCCATATGATACCTTTCTTAAGCAGCTCGAGTCCATACTCGATTGCATGCCACGTAGAAGAGCCATTGCCGGTGAAGACCATATCGGTAAGGACTCCGTTAGGGTAGTATTTTGCCTTAAGTACATGCGCGCACAAATAATCAGGAAAATGCAGAAGCCACCAAACTTGGCGAGCCAGGAGAGCTTGACTGAACAAGCGCATGTCTTTGAATCCCATGCCGCCTTGGTTCTTTGGTTTGACCATGTTTTCCCATGCCACCTAGTGTGTTTTTCTCTTCCCTTTTGCTGAGCCCCACCAAAATTTCTGTACCATACTAGTGAGATCATCACACGACCCAAAAGGAAGCTTGAAGACAGCCATAATGTAAGTCAGTAATGCTTGGGCTACCGCTTTTACTAATACTTCCTTGCCGCCTTGGGAGGGGTCCCCCCACATAAGGATCCTCTTTGCTAGTCGGGATTGGAGGTTTTGAAACTTCCCTTTATGCATTACCGAAAAAGGCTTTCGCCCCGCTTTATAAATAAAGCAAACCGCCACAGAGCATACAAACCCACACAAGTCCACACACACACCGGAGTCTCACGACAAAGTACATAGGTTCTGCTGAGGGCACAGCTCAACAAGCCCAGAAGGAAATAAAAAACAACATCATCATCATCACACAAGGCGCCTAATCAGGCTCCGGCGGAGGCGGCGGTGGCGGCGGCGACAGGCGGACGGCCATCGATCGGATGTCGGCGATGAAGGCGGAGATGGCGTCACGGTCCGGGGGGCGGCTAAGCGGCCGCCAAAGCTGCAAGAAACCTGCGAATTTGTAGAGAGCATCAGTAGCGCGACGAAGGGGAGCGTGCTAGATCACAAGCTTATTGCGAACGGTCCACAGCGTCCAGGCGAGAACCCCAACCTCAAGCCACCTAATGTGGCGAGAGGACGCGGGGGACGACTGGATTTCAGCAAATAGGTCCGGGAAGTTGGTGTGGCACCAAGTACCGCCGACCACCTCACGAAAGCAACTCCAGAGAAATTGGGCGGAAACGCAGGAGAAGAAGATGTGGTTTGAGTCCTCAGGGACTCCACAGAGCGGGCAGATACCGGTGCCCTGGCCATTGCGCTTGCGCACCTCCACCTGCACGGAACCCGCCGCTGAATCCACCGCCACATGAAGATGCGAATCTTCGTGGTACGCGGACGGACCAAACCATCGATAGGGGAGGGGGGGAGGAAGGGCAATGGCCGAGTAAAGCGACTTGGTGGAGAACAGGCCCGACGGCTCCAGCCGCCACCGGACACGGTCCGACCTGCCATCCACCAACGGCTCGAGCAACGCGACGCAATCAAGCAACTCACGCCAGTAGCGGATTCCGCCGGCCCAAAAGGGCGACGGAAAGCAAGGCGCCCCCGGTCAAGAAGAGCCCTATTGACCGAAATCATGGGGTCGACGGAGATAGAGAAGAGGGCGGGGAAGCGGGCCGCAAAGGGAGAGTCTCCGGCCCAACGATCAAACCAGAAGAGCGTCGAGAGGCCGGACCCCACCGAGATGGAGGTCCCAATGCGGCACCGGAGAAGCTGAACAATAGACTGCCAGAACTGGGAGCCGCCCGATTTCTAGCAGAAGGCAAGTGGCTGGCCCCGCAGGTATTTATTCCGGATAATGTCGAGCCAGAGGCCGCCATGACCCTGGGCGATGCCCAGAGCCAGCGGGAGAGAAGGGCTATATTCATCCTCTTGAGCACATGATGCCCAGGCCACCTTGCTCCCTGGCTTGCGATGTCGTGCCAACCACCATGTTGTACTTCGCTTATCATGCTCGCCAGCCTAGTAGAAGGGACTGGATCTTGGCGATCTCCTTGTGGAGAAACTCATGGAGGCTATAGAAGCTCATAAGGAACAGCAGTAGACTAGAGAGGGAAGAGTTGATGAGAATAGTCCGGGCCGCCTTAGATAGCCATCTCCCCTGCCAGGGCTCGCAACGGGACTGGAGCTTATTAACTGCGGGCCTCAGGTCCGCGGCAGAGAGACGCGAGTCACTAATGGGGGTCCCCAGGTAGGAGGTGGGGAAAGAGCCCAGGCGGCAATTAAGTCTGTTGGCGATGGCTATAGACTCAGAGGGGGAATATCCCATCACCATGACATCACTCTTATCAAAGTTGATCTTGAGGCCCGACATCTGTTGAAAGCAGAGCAGGAGGAACTTGAGGTTGGCGATGTCCCCCTCCGAGCCTTCGACCATGATGATCGTGTCGTCAGCATACTGAAGGATGGAGATCCCCGAGCCCCCAGAAAGGTGTGGGGTAATCCCACGGATGTGGCCAGCGGCTTTGGCCTTATCAAGGATGGAGGCCAGAGCGTCCACAACCATATTGAAGAGGAACGGGGAGAAGGGGTCGCCTTGGCGAACCCCACAAAGGGTAGGGAAGAAAGGACCAATCTCGCCGTTGATGTTGATCACCCGTGCGACCGCAAGAGACCATTTGCATGACTCCAGTGATCCATCGGTCATCGGCTCTTCCAAGAAGGACTTCCCGAGGAAGGTCCAGCTAACAGAGTCGTGAGGCTTTGTGGAAATCAATCTTCAGAAAGACCGCCCTAAGGCGCTTGGTCCGGACCTCGCGAAGGACCTCGTGGAGGACCAGGACTCCATCAAGGATATATCGGCCTTTAATGAAGGCCGACTGGTTAGGGTGGGTAATCCGGTTGGCAAGCAGGGTCACCCTATTGGCGTACCCTTTGGCCAGAATCCGGAAGATCACATTAATGACCGTGATCGGCCGGAACTGGTGGATGTCGGACGCCCCAGGGACCTTGGGAATGAGAGAGATGATCCCCTAATTGAGGCGCCCCAGGTCAATAGATCCAACAAAGAATTCTTCGAAGATGGCCATGACCTCCGGTCTTGGTGCATTCGCCCCTCGGGTCTTGGCAATCCAAGATATTTCGCCTCGAACAAGTCTTGGTTAACAGTGAGCACTATGTACTAGCTAGTTCTGTTGTCACTGTTTTATTAGTACCGATTAATCCGTTCTCCTGTTTCTGCCCATAGATTTCTGTGTCGGTACTCCTGCATTCGGTAGAGATTGACCACCTCAGTGTTTGTGCTTAATTGCTTAGTACCTCGTATAATGGAGGGTCCTTTGCATTGTGAATGGTGAGGTCTCTGCCTACTTTTGACTTTTGAGTCTCCTGCCTTTAGTTGTTCCCCTAATTTTGCTGCCATACTCCGGGCGTTAGGCGGCGTGTGATTGTGATTTGCATGTGTTGTGTTTGCACGCGCCTACCTCTTGTGGTTTGCAATCCTATACATACAAACAAAAACGTTTCTTTGATGATGTGGTAGGAAAGATGGGAATTGTTTTTGTTTGGAGATGTTCTGTTTTGTGCCTTCACAATTGTAATTAAGATCATGTAGCTGTAGTTAATGATGTCTACATTTTGCACAAGCAATCTCTTTGTTCTGATTTTTATTACACCTAAATCTGCTACGAACAAGTTTCATGTTAGTTTTCTGAGCAATTGTCATTGTTGGTACCATGTTTTTTTTTCACGTGTTAAAACAGGGGAAGGAGATTCCGGGTGAGTTCCCTTTCGAAATCAGCAAAATCGAGGAGCTTACCAGGATCGACGTTACTCTTACAGGATGTTTAAAGGGTGAGAAGATTGAGGTCTTGGTTTCCATGTCCAGACTTGATGAGGAGGAGGAGGACGAGGACGATCTGCAGGAATCCTCAAACTCCTCATCATCATCTTCAGACAACGAGACCCCATCATCTTAAGACGACTCTTCATGGTCTTCGGACGAAACCTCATCCTCTTCAGACAACGAAACCTCATCATCTTCAGACAAAGAGACCTCATCATCTTCGGATGAGTCATCATCATCTTCAGAAGATGAAGCCAAGAACAGTACAGAAGAATACAACCTCCCTAGCTATTCGCAAAAGAATAGAAGACAGCCTCCCTCTCACGGTCACTGTGTCGAAGCGTGATGGCTCGAGCATGCAATTTGCCTGTAACGCCTATCATGACGAGATCATCATTGATACTGTGTCTGTGAAGCAGCGACCATTAGGAGCTGAGGAAGGTGATAACAATGCATATGATGAGGGTCCTGAACTCCTGATTTCAGGTAGGCAGATCCTTTGAACTTAGCCTACCTTCGGCATTTTGATTTATCTCTGGTTAATAGCTCATGTCATGTTGTGTGCAGTGATCTGGATAAGAACCTTCAGGAAGGTCTCCACAAGTACCTGGAGGTGCGTGGGATCACTCCCAACAACATAAAGTTGATACACGAGTACATAATCAGCAAGGAACGGCAACTGTATGAAATCTGGTTGGCCATGCTGCGGCATTTCATCAGGAAAAATTAACGCCATCCATGAATGATCCATCTTCTGCATAAGATTAGCCACACCGTTTCTTTGCACTTTCATTTTCATGAGCTTTGAGTGACATCCTCTATACGAGTGTGTTGAGATCGTTTTTATCGTAACAACATTTTTTTGGCGACTATGAGTAGAAACAATGCTTTATCTCTATGGATGTGCTCTATATATGCAAGTGTATTCTCAGTCTCCAGCGTTCATTTTTTTTACACAACATGACCCCAGGTAACCTGCTTCCTAGCTGAGGCAGTAATTTAGTTCTTGGACTGGAAGGTTTAGGGGCATGCTACCCATCATCCGGCTGATTCCGCGCGTGGATCAGCGGGGTCAATGGCCGTTGGATTGTGGCGCTTGGTTCCGTTAGGTGAGAGCGTGGGACGCAAAAGGGTTCCCAGTCAAGTGGGTGGTCCGAACGAACTCGTGGAGACGCAAGTTCTAGCTCTCTCGTGGCTGCCCACGTGCGGCAGCTGAGCGTAAGGAGAACCAGCTGCCGCGGCCATTGCAGCACCACCTGCTACTGTTGCAATGCCGATCACCGTCACAACATCGTCGAAGTAGCCAAGCTGTGTCGTTGCATGCCTCACAACATAACCGCGACCAACGAAGCACGCCATCGCAGCATCGCCCGCTACCCTCAAAGCACACCATTGCAGCATTGCCAGAGCGCCGGTACACCGTCGCAGCATGACCGTTGCCATGAAGTAAGCCGTTGCTGTTGAAATATATCTCATGTGGCCCTGCCCTAGGCGCACATATATTGTTATATTGTTAGTTGGAGTTCTGGTTAGAGATAGATTAGTATCTACTTAAACTACTTCCTCTCTATCTCCTAATCCCTTGTACTCCAAGACATGTATGGGATTATGGGATATGCCCCACCTCTATTAATAAATACCACGCGGCCCTCTCACGAGAGGGTAGAACGTTTCCCATCATTTTCTACATGGTATTCAGAGCGACCTCTTCCCTTTCGTTCTGAGGCAAACCGATCTACACCAAAACAAATCCATGGCGTCCTCCTCCTCCACCTCTACCCTCTCCAGCCTCGGTTCTCGGGTTCCGGAGAAGTTAACCAGGGAGAATTATCTCCTCTGGAGGGCTCAGATCCTCCCCCACTTCCTTGGCGCTGGCCTGTATGGCTACCTCGACGGCTCATTCCCTGCACCGGAGAAGCTGATCACCGGCAAGGACAAGGATGGCAAGGAGCAGGACATCCCCAACCCGGCATACGAAGCATGGGTTCGGTAGGACCAACAGGTCCTCGGGCACATCCTCAGCAACCTGACGAGAGACGTGCTCGTTTCTGGCGTCTCCATACAGCGCACGCAATGTGGACTTCCCTGGGTAACATGTTTGCCTCGCAATCTCGTTCTCGCATCAATAATATCCGCATAGCTTTAGCCAATGCTCAGAAGGGAACGCAGTCTACTTCAGTCTACTTCGGCCGGATGCGGTCGCTGGCGGACGAACTCGCCGCTGCTGGGAGGCCACTGGAAGAGGACGAACTCCTCTCCTTCATCATCGCGGGGTTAGACCTTGACTACAACTCTGTAGTCTCGGCTCTGGACGCCCGCACCGAGCCGGTCACCATCGACTTCCTCTATGCGGCGGTCTGCAACTTTGACCAGTGCGTCGAGCTCTTCACAGGCGGGGTTGGAGGCACCGGTGGCTTCAAGTCCTCTGCCAACCTCGCTGCTCGTCGTGGTGGCCCTCCTCCTCCACGGAAGCAAAACGGCGGTGGGTACAAGAAGCAGAATAGTGGCGGCAACGGCTACAAGAAACGGCAAGGCAACGGGCGCCCTTTCTACTCCAACAACAAGGGTTCCCGCCCCGGCCAAGGAGGCCCAGGAGGTCCCGGAGGTCCAGGCGGCCCTGCACCTGGCAACATCGCCAGGAACAATGACCCAATCCAATGCCAGATATGTGGTAAGTTCGGGCACAGTGCCAAGGACTGTTGGTACCGTTTCGATGATGATGCACTAGAAGAAAAGGTTGCAGCTGCTGCTCAATACGGCGTCCGTTAACAGTGGGACAACTGATCATCTCACCGGCGACTTGGAGAAGCTCAGGGTGCGGGAGAAGTTCCGTGGACAGGAACAAATCCATGGTGCGAATGGTTCAGGTATGAGGATAGATCACATTGGTTATTCAGAATTCAAAAACCCTAGTCACGAAACCCTAGTTCAGGTATGAAGGATTTAGGAGACCTGAATTTCTTCTTGGGCATTGAAGTCACGAAAAACAAAGATGCTATAGTCTTATCTCAAGAAAAATATGCAACTTATCTTTTGAAATAAGTTGGGATGCGGGACTGCAAGCCTTCACCAACTCCATTATCTAGCTCAGAAAAGTTATCCCTGCATGATGATGAGCTCCTAAGTTTCGAAGATAGCACTCAGTACAGAAGTATGATTGGTGCACTCCAATATCTCACCCTTATTAGACCAGATTTATGCTTTGCTGTGAACAAAGTATGTCAGTTTCTGCATGCACCGACCACCTTGCATTGGACTGCTGCTAAGCGTATTCTGAGATATGTAAAATATACAGTTAATGTTAGACTAACATTCAGCAGGTCTCTGTCCACCCTTGTCAGTGCATTCAGTGATGCTGACTGGGCTGGAAGTATAGATGACAGAAGGTCCACAGGTGGCTTTGCTATATTCTTTGGTCCCAATTTGGTATCATGGTGTGCTAAGAAACAAGCAACTGTCTCTAGGTCTAGTGCAGAGGCTGAGTATAAGGCTCTGGCAAATGCTACTGCAGAAATCATCTGGCTTCAGTCAATGCTGAAGGAACTTGGAGTAACACAAGTGCAAGCTCCTTGTTTATGGTGTGATAATCTTGGTGCTACTTATTTCTCTGCCAATCCAGTTTTTCATGCCAGAACAAAGCATATTGAGATAGACTTCCACTTTGTAAGAGAACGTGGTTCTAACAAACAGTTGGATGTCTGTTTTATTCATTCTGGAGATCAGATTGCAGATGGCTTCACCAAGGCATTGCCCACACAAAGCTTTGATAAATTCAGGCGTAATCTCAACTTGGTCAAGTTGTGATTAAGGGGGTGTGTTGAAATATATCTCATGTGGCCCTGCCCTAGGCGCACATATATTGTTATATTGTTAGTTGGAGTGCTGGTTAGAGATAGATTAGTATCTACTTAAACTACTTCATCTCTATCTCCTAATCCCTTGTACTCCAAGACATGTATGCGATCATGGGATATGCCCCATCTCTATCAATAAATACCACGCGGCCCTCTCACGAGAGGGTAGAACGCTTCCCATCGTTTTCTACAATTGCAACATCGTCGAAGTAGTCGAGACACCATCGCAACAACTTCTTTGAAGCATCCCGTTACAACATCGTCCGCTACCCTCGAAGCAAGCCATTGCAGCACTGCCGGAGTGCCGGGACACCGTTGCCTTTGAAGCATGCCGTTGCAACATCGTCGAAGTAGCCGAGATGCCATCGCAGCATCACCGGAGCAGCCAGGCTGCCGTTGCGGCATGACCGGAGTCCCGAGACACTGTCACAGCATCACCGTTGCCTTCGAAGCATGCCATTGCCACATCATCGAAGTAGCCGATACATCATCGCAGCATCGCCGGAGCGGCCAGGCTGCCGTCCGGCATGACCAGAGTCCCGAGGCACTGTCACATCATCACTGTTGCCTTCAAAGCATGCCGTTGCCACACCGTCGAAGTAGCCGCTACTCTGTCGCATCATCTTTGAAGCATGCCATCGTGGCATCACCGTAGCAACTGAGCCACCATCATGGCATTGCCGGAGCACCGGGACACCGCTGCCGCTGATCACCGTAGCCTTCAAGCATGTTGTTGGAACATTGTCGGCGTAGCCGAGACGCCGTTGCATCTTTGAAGCATGCCATGGCAGCATCACCGGAGCAGCCAGGCCGCCGTCGCGGCATGGCTGCTGATGGCGAAAGCACACCCATCGTAGCACCATTGAAGCAGCCAAGTGACGCGTCTGGCTTTGCAACAGCAGATGAGAGACTAAACAAGAGCTCCCGATGTTGGCTGGTAAGTAAGCAGCAACGACAAGGTAGGGCGACTGTAGGCACCGCAGGGACGCTAAAACAACAGCGGAGAGCTGGAACCGATCATCTCTTGTGTAGAACAACGACAACAAAGATCATGGTTGGATGGTTAGAGGGACTGGTATCCCCAGTCCATCAGGGTTCAAGTCTTGGTGCTCGCATTTATTTCTGGATTATTTCAGGATTTCCGGCGATATGCATTCAGTGGGAGGAGACTTTCCCGTCGACGACGAGGTGTCTACGGTGACTTCGTAAATTTCAAGATGATATGCCGGTTCAATCTTTCAAAGATGCTCATAGGGGTAGGATGTGCATATGTGCGTTCATAAGGGTGAGTGTATGCGCATATATATGAACGCTTGCGTGTATACTGTGTTAAAAAAAATCACAACGTCAGTTGTACATGGCAGCAAAACTGCTCTACGTTGTTGAAATAAAAAGCGAATTGTATACATACTTAGAAAATAGTGGGGACCACCCATGTGCTAGCAGGCAGCACTATCCATCACGGAACGTACGATGGTCAATCAGATGATAGAGCGGGCGGCTGACGCACACGTAAAAATCAGCCGGGCGATTATAATCTTTCAATTTGTCTAATTCATATCTAGATGTTTTTTTAAAATGTCACATCTAAGCTCCCATAAATATATAATACAGCAACAAGAAATAAAAAAATTAAGATAAGAAAGAAAACACACAAATATAATGGACATCAGCTTAGATGTAACATAAGACAGACGCATAATCTTTTTGTTAGGTACCAATAGAGGCTGCTCACGATCTACTACGATCTCTCAGAGCATCTCCACTAGGGCCCCAAGAGCCCCCCCCCAGCCACTTTTTGACATGTCGGCGGTAAAAAAATCTCCCAGCCACACTCCCATAGCCTTGATTTGCGCCACCGGAACCCGGCGTGCTGGGGGCGAGCTAGGAACACCGGCGCTAGCTTTTGCATGCAACTGGCCCACCCTCAGCCTCCCTCCTCCCTCTCTCCTCTTTTTTAATCTGGGCCCCCTCACCCTCTCTCCTCTCCCATGCCTCTCTCTCGCGCGCCGACGAGGCCTCGACCCGGCCGCCCAAGCTGCCGCTGCGCTCCGGCACACCTCACCGCGCCTCCGCCCACGCCTGCCCGCGTCCTCTCAGCGCCGCAGCTGGGCGGAGCGCTGTGGCCGGGTGGCGGAGCATGGCGCCGACCTCCTCCTCCCGGACAAGACTGCACCGGAACCACGAGGGTCGTGGTCCCAGCGCTTGACGGTTCGCGGCGACGGTGTCGAAGCGCGGGCTGGGTCTCGCCGCCCATGAGCTCCTCCCGCTGAGAGCGCGCGCGTGTCTGCGACCGGGCGTGAGCAGCAGCGGCAGCCCGAAGCCTCGTGCCCCCGCGAAGCGAAAGGGGGGAGCGGCGCCACGCGAGGAGGACGGCGCTGGGCGCAGACGGAGCGAGCACGGCGTGGGCTTGGCTGGTGCAGCACACCGCGCAGATCCGCGCCACGCGCGCTCTGTGACGTGCTCCGGATGCGATCGCCCAGAGGCCGCCACCGCGTGGCTGGCGGGCGCGGCGCGACGCCGCTGTGGGCGAGACCGGCGCGGTCGTGGCGCTACGAAGCGCGTTGTGGCGCGTCCTGGCGCGCCCGTGGGCGGGGCGGGCGCGGCGTGGGCAGGGCGACGCGCGGCCGCGGGCGGACGGCGCAGGGCCACGCGGTGGCGTCCTGCTGCTGCAGCAGCGCGTCCAGCAACGCCGGAGAAGGTGCGGAGCTGGCTGCCGCTGCTGCCGCCGTCCTGGTGGCGAGGGAGAAGGAGATGGGGTGGGGGGGGACAACGAGTGGACGAGTGGAATTGTTCTGATACCCAGGCTAAAGTTATCGCCAGCAGTCCCCAGGCGGCGAAAAAAATGCTTCCTAGGGGCTCAACGGCTGGAGATGTTCTCACTGGTTCAAGGTACAAGCTTCAATTAGTTACGAATTTGATTACAGGAAGAGGGGAGAACAAAGGGAAAGAACAGAGCAAGAGGAGGAGGTAGCCGCGGCCGGTTCTTGCCGTGATCCACTGGATAGGTTTGTCGTTGCTTCGTCTCAGGTATTTATAGGTCGTAGCGGTGCAGCCGGGCCCGGCCCATATGATATCCATGGCCCAGCCCAAGTACATATGTATCGGGTAGGGAAGGTCCCTGACACTTTCCCTAAGGTTAAATTAGTTCTTAGTTAATATAACCATTTTATTATCCCTAAAAATATAACCATTTATGATTTTATTCACTATTGTATTTACTGCTTATTTTATCTGGACGTTTCATGGTAGACTGCAGTAAAGCAGAAATTAAAGCAACTCCAACGGGCCGACGCAAAACGTCCGTCTACATTCGTTTTAGTCGGCGCGAACAAATGTGGAGTCCCAACGTGCCGACCCAAACCCAAAAAGTGTCCGCTTCGCATCCGAGCTGACGCATTTGCGCCCCAAATTTGCGGCCAAAATGCGTCGCCGCGGACGCGAAGCGGACTTCTCACGCGCCTTCTCGATGTCCGCCGCGTCCCCACCTAGCGGCCGTACAACTACCGCAGTCAACTTAATTTATGATGGCCACCCACCTCGCCCACGTATCAGCGATGGCGGTCGGCCTTTTTTAATCCGAGTGTGCCGAGGGGGTGGGGGTCCTCATCTGCTTCCAGAAGCCTCCGTCCCCATCACGTAACCCCCTATGCTCCTCCGTCGGCGGCAACCCTAGCCACCTCTAGCCTAGCAAATGGGGTTCTTTGGCTTCGGCTCCGGCAAAGCCAAGGGCAAGCCCCAGGCCACTCCTCTCCCTCGCCTCCCCCCCGGTCCCACCTCCGGCAGCACGTTCTAGCTGGCCGAGACAGTGCCTGAACGTGCCAGTCCACCAGGCGGAGTGGCACTGGCAGCACCGCGTCCCTCTCCCCTACCCGGACGTGACACTGCCGCACGACTAGCATTTGGATATGGAGAGGATCCCGGTGCCGGCTACGCCACGGTCAGCCAGGGCGCATGCGGAGGAGGTGCGGCGCCGGCGAGCGCTGCTGGTCTTGAAGTATTGACAACATCGTTGTTACTATCACCATTGTGCTGGAAATCTCAGAGGCATTTGTACCTCTGATGATACGGCTACTTGGTTTGCCATGATCGTCACATTGCTTTGCTCAGCCCTACTCACAAGTCTAGGTTAGGTTCTTCACACTATACGGGATCAATGATATCAAGGATCCCATGACCCATGACACTGTACGGGAAACAGCGCGACTTCTTGGGGCCGCATCCATGCGTGCAAGTGCTCATGCTCATGTGTCTAGGATTGCATCGCTCGGGGCTGGTTCCACAAAAACGACTGATTTAAACGTTCATCTGGATGCAGGCCAAGAGGCGCTTTAATGTTCGTGCTAAGCAGGTTCAACAGTGAATGTGGGTAACCAAACAGTTATTTTCCTTCAGCGCGGGTCTGACCGAGGTATATGCGAGGTACCAAACGCATCCTATAATGCTCACCGGAGAGGACTGGTCGTGAGCTCCGTGAGAGTCCACCATGAGATGATAATAATGATATAGATAGACATCTCTCGTATCCTCAAAAATAAAAGAAAAAATGACATCTCTCGTGAGACGGTTCAATTTTCCAAGAAATGCCCTGCCTCGTTAACAGGAGAAGAAAAAACTAGCTCAAACCCTGTATACATCAACAGTTTGTGGCTGATGTCGGAGGCATCGCTCTCTGCATGTTGCCGTGTCGCACCCAACATGTAAATGGACACCTTGATGTTTGAGATTGCTTTATCTATTCGTGGATAAGGCCTTTAACTACATTCAGGAATATAAATAAAGATTTTTAAACCCATTTTTTCCAACCTTTTCATTTTCATTTTCATGCATTTGCAATTCAAATTTGAATTATATTTCTTAAATGCCCAAAACTTCATTTAGTGCCTTAACTATAGCAACAAATTTTGATCTAAACATTCCTATTCATTACGCTGCTATTGCCATTTTTGGTATTTTTCTGGCATCATTTGCTAATTTTACGACATTAATTGCATTTTTGGCTATTTATCTGACAATATTCAGTTTTGATCTACATGTACATAAAAATGGGCTATAACTTCAATCAAAATCCATATTTTGGTACTAATATATATTTATATCTCCCTTTGAAAATAAATAAACTCAAAATTTAAAAAGTTTGCTCTTGAAAATTTAAGTGAACACATGCATTTTTTAAAATTGTTTGCCAAGTATCTTATGATAAACACTTGACAGAGCATGTCAAGTGTTACACTAGCCAGAACACATGTTTACTGACTTCTCTTCTTTTTTTTTTGCCAGTGTTTTGCCCTGATACCCACTCGAAAAGGGTTTGTTTGTCGAGTACCAGATGAAATAAAGTAGGCAAACCAACTCACATTCGGAAACAACCATTTTTCTATAGTGACGTCTGGTCTGCTGAGATTTTAGTACTGTAGCATCCGTGTGCTCACATGCATTGGATTTAATATTCCGCTCATCTTCGAGGATTCCATCAGGAGGAATTGGAAGGTGAAGGAGGCCATGCATGTGGATGCGTGGCTGTCCAAAATCAAGCTCCCCAACAACTGGACGATGGACCACATCCGGCAGCTTGTCACCTTATGGGCTCGGCTGAGGGCCATCTCCCTCGCGGTGGACGCCGACGACATCATTACCTGAAAGCATACCGACATCTGGGTATATTCTGCCACCTCCGCGTACAGTGTGCAACTTCTGGGGTCGGTCCGTTCGCCCATGGGCACCGCCGTTCGAAGGTCTCTCCTAGCATGAAATTCTTTGCATGGCTGGCAATTCAAAATCAAGTCTGGACGACGGATAGATCGAACTGTGGCCGCTGTCCACTATGCAAGCAGACGATGGAAACGGTGGACACATCTTCTTCAAGTGCCGGTACTCCATTGGACTATTGGGTATCATCAAGGGCTGGCTCAAGCTCGACTACCTCGACATCTCATCCTGGATCACGATGCACTCCATGAAGGACTGGTGGCTCAACATGTCGGCCACCAATATGCTCAATCGAAATGTGATGGCCTCCCTTACTATGCTAACATGCTGGACCATATGGTGCGAGAGAAATGCATGGGTTTTTCGTCACAAAGGGTTCCTCCCCTAGCGACCTACCGCTGCCGCCAGGCGTCCCCGCGCCGCCGTCGGCCGCCGGTTGCTCGAGCCCGGCCCCGCCCCTCCCTCCTCCCTCCCGGATCCGCCCATGCGCCGCCTCCCTGGGAGGTGGCCGGGGTGGTGCGCGACCTCCTCCTCCTAGGCGACCCCTCCCCTTTCCCACCGCCGCCGCCGGCGATCGCCACCGGCGCTGCCCAGTGTGGTGTCGGCGGCAGGACTTCAGTCCCCACGCTGCTTTCTTCTTCCCGGCAGAGACGGCGGTGGTGCAGCTCGGTTTGGCGGCGGTCCGGCCCTGCGGTGGTGGCCGGCGGCGAGCGAGGTGGCGGCGCGGCTCCTTGGCTGTGGGACGGCTTGGTGGTGCGGGATGGTCGGCGGCGCGCCCCCGGCCCAGATCTGGGCCCTGCGGGGCCCATCTGGGTCCAAGCGGGCCAATCTCCGGCGCGGCTTCGGTGTCTTTTGCGTGGTGGCGAGGAGGAGCAGCTTGGACCGGGGCGGCGACACCGACGGCGTGCCTGCTGCAACGCGAAGGTGGGAGCTTCATGGGCCTATGAGGGCCCAGCCGGGCCTGTGGGCCCACGAGCCTGGTATGCTCCTGCTATTGCGTCCGGTCGGCTTCCATCATTGACGGTGGAGGTTGAGCTCTCCCGCGTGCCGACGGTGTTGCTGCCTCTAGTCCCGGCTCCTGCTCTTCGGTGTGCATACCTCTCTTCGTGTTGCCGTGGTGAGACGGCGTGGAGGCCTCAAGACCATGTTGGTGCAGGATGGTGGTCGGTTTGGTGGTGGGCTCCGGAGCGCCCGAGGTGATGGTTGGGGTCAGGAGAAATCCCAGTCGGCTTGACTGACACCGACGCGGTGGCGCCTGAGGGTGCCACCGGACCTCCCTGGAGGGCGTCGGGGGCTGCCCTTCCTGTCTCCTCGTCGCGTATCGGGGGAAACCCTTGGCAGCACCGTCGTGTTCCTTCTTGGAGGTGTTGATTGGTACCGGCGCTTCGGAGTCTAGGAGCTAGGTGGGAGATGTCCGGCGGGCGCAGTGGTCGCGAGGCTTCTTCGTTTTTGTCGATCCGCCGTTGTTGGCATTTGTTTCTTTTGTCTTCCTCTTTCAGTTCTTTTGGGCGTGTCTGTGCTGCTTCCGCCCCAGCACCTATCCTTGGTTGTATCGGTTGGTTGCTTTGTAATACAAAGTGGGGGAAACCCTTTTTCGGAGGTTTTTCGTCACAAGTTGATGCTTCCATCTGTGTTGCTTTCAAACATTCAGAAGATGCTAGCATTTGGGTAACCGCGGGCGCAGAGGACTTGGGTCAGATCATCCTGGGAGAGTAGTGGCCTTGTAATATTTCCTTCGGCTTTTTTTATAAAAGCAACTCTAAACTCCTTAATTAATGGATGAGGCAAATATTTTGCCTTTGTTTCAAAAAATAATATTATGTTAGAGGCTTTATTATGAGAGTACTGGTTCGGTGCCCAGGCTCATCTGTACCCTTGATGAAGGGAACATTCAAAACGAATACTATAAAATTTTAAAATTTTCAACAAAAAATCATACTAGATAAGTTGATGCCTGAGGTACGCTTCATGTTTAAGATCAGGACATTTTAGTAGCTCTTGGTTAAAAAGACAAATTTGGGGTCCGTAAAAAGGGTTACTGTTCATGTACTGTTTTGAGCCAATTTATCTTTTTTGCCGAGAGCTACTCGTATGTCTAAATGATCTGATATTTGAAGCGCACCTCACGCACCAAATTATTTACCATGCAATTGTTTTTGGATTTTTTTTTATTTTTTGTGAATTTTTTCTTGACCAGATGCAGATGAGCCTGGGCTCGGAAATGGATATTCGCTTTATTATGTAAAAAGAAATTATTGTTGAGATTTCCATACGGAGTAGCCTACGAAGAAAATCCTGCAGCCTAAACAGAACCAGGAAGAAGCCGAGAAATGCGTCAAATTCCAGATTTTCTTTCCCGCAAAAAACGGAGTCCCTTTCTTCTTTTTCAAGAAACACGTGGGATAAAAGTCACGGTATAGTCACCTTGTGCTTAGCAAAACCCACAGCTAAACCCCTTCGTCCCCGCTGTAAGGCCAACTCCACCGCGCGACCCCAAACGGACGCCCGTTTTGTTCGGATTCTGTCCGTTTGGGTAGGGATTTGGGGTCGTGTTCGGGCCTGTCCTGGGATGCGGTGGCCGTGCGCCCAGCGCGCAGGCGCATCCATTTGCCTCATCCTGTACGCGTATATTTCTTTGCAAGTCCTTAAACTTTTTTTATCATTCATTTTTGGTACATGACAATACATCATCACATTTTGACTAGTAAAGCAAGGCTAAAGAAAACGATAACCACAAGAATACATTTGAGAAGATACTTCCATAACTGCTCCCTTGAGTTGGGTTAGGGCCTTCTCGATGCATTCATTGTTGATCTGTGGAGGAGGCACGACGTTGCACCCTCCTTTCTTCTTCAAGCCAGATGTAGACGTTGCTTCCTCACACGTAGTATCGTGCCTTGTTGCTTCTTCACACGTAGTATCGTGCCTAGCCTCTAATCTAGCAACAATTGCACTTGTCTCATCTAAAGCCTCTAGGCTAGCTAAAAATGCACAAACATGCAATACATTTCGCTCTATCAACATATCGATATACTCTTTTTCCCAATACCAAAACTTGCATCCGTTCTACACAATAAAACTTAAAGTTAGCACCACTAGTCTAATCCAAGAGCACAAACCAAAGCTAAAAGAGCACATACCCCATCGTTTAAGCACTTGGTGAACACCCATCCAGGATACTCCGGCATTGTAGACACGCGGCGCACGACCACCCTTGGGCAGTGGTCGCACTTGATGAGGGGCAACCACTACTACAAAAAGGGCTATAGATGGAATGGCCACTAATGGCGCACCTGTGATGTGGTGCGCCATTACTATATTCTAATGGCGCACCATGTCTCGGTGCGCCATTAGTAATATATTACTAATGGCGCACCTTGTGTGTGGTGCGCCATTAGTAGTTTTGAAAAAAAAACATAAAAAAATTTGTTACTAATGGCGCACTGCTGCATAGTGCGCCATTACTAATGATATAGTAATGGCGCACCACATCCGTCAGGCGCCATTAGTAGTTTTGAAAAAAAGTAAAAAAATTTGTTACTAATGGCGCACCATGTCTCGGTGCGCCATTACTAGTTTTAACTAGTAATGGCGCACTTCCACTGGTGCGCCATTACTAAGTTTTTTTCAAAAAAAATTAATTTTTTTTATCTTTTTTCAAAAATAGTAATGGCGCACCGTGGGTGTGGTGCGCCATTACTAACTTGCCCCAACACGAATGCACCCCGCCGTGGATCGCCTTTTCAGTTTTAAAAAAGATAAAAGAAAATGATGGAAATGTCAAAAAAATAAAAGAAAATATGTTTCCCATGTGATATGTGCTCTAGTTTTTGGGAAAATTTACAAATATGAATTTCGACTTTATTTGCAAAATCTCTCTGGAAATTTGTAAAATGGGTATAACTTTTGCATACGAACTCGGATGAAAAAGTTTTTTATATGAAAAATCATCTACCCGAAAAGTTACATCAAATTTAACGGGGGAACCCGTTAAACATTTTCAAAATCCCCAAAAACCTAACAGAAAAAAAGTTACGGGGCTTTCAAGATCTAGCGGCAAAAAAATTCAAAAAATTTCAAACTTACTAGTGGCGCACCGTGGATGTGGTGCGCCACTAGTAACAGAAAAAAAATTGGTTTTGAATTTTTTTTCGAATTTTTTTTCAAAAAATGATAGTTTGAAATATTTTTCAAAATTTCATCATAGTCATGAACATGAACAAAGTCCTAGACATCAACAAGGTATAACAGGATTGATATGCTAGATATATCAACAAGTGCCTGTGAAGTGAGCATTTGCTGGGGTTGGATAGAACTCTGAAGTTAAGCGTGCTTGGGCTGGAGTAGTGAGAGGATGGGTGACCTTTTGGGAAGTTTGACCACGGAGTGCGATTTTACCTGAGATTAAGCATAGTGAACTGAGATTAAAAAAATTAAATTTTTTTCAAATTTCTGAAAAAAAATTGAAAAAAAAATGTTACTAATGGCACACTTCTATGTGGTAGTCAAAACCGGTACTAATGGCGCACTACATGGTGCGCCATTAGTATACCAGATACTAATGGCGCACCAGTGATGCGCCATTAGTAAAAAATACTAATGGCGTGCTAGTAATGACGCACCGGTAGTGCGCTATTAGTAGGCAAAACCGGTGTGCCATTAGTAGGCCTTTTTCTAGTAGTGAACGGTGCGCCGACGAGCTTTTGGGCAAGCACCGAGCCCGGCCGGCCGCCATTCGCGTATCTGCCGGTGGGCCACGTACGGGTTAGGGCCCAGGCACGTACGACTCCTCCCCTATGAGCGAAGTCAACGCAACTTGTCCGGCTCCGGCGAGGGAGGGGCGATGACAACGGCGCGCCTTCGGCTCGCTTCAGTGCATGTAGTCGTCGGTAAGCGGTCTATGGATCTGGATATAATTTTTATTATTTCTAGTGTTCGTTGTACTACCATGATTGAAGATGAATAGATCGGAAGTTTATCCTGCAAAAAAAGAAATATTGCAGAGATTTGTAGAACAGTCTGATTTATGAAGAAAATTTTACACTGCATTTTTCTGCAGAACAGATAGAGAAGGAAAAAGCTTTTAAATCCTTTCTTCTTTTCCAAAGAAGCTAGCACAATGGTTGAATCCAACACGTTAGACTTACCTGACAGGTGGGCCCAGCATAAATGCTTTAGTCGTACTTAACGAGACCCAACAAAACCCTTCTCCGCTGTAGCCTCGCGCCATGGCCCTCCTCACCGCTTCCGCCCGCCGCGCCTCCGCCCTGCTACGCCCCATGGCCGCCGCCGCGCCATTCTCGTCGATCAAGCGAAGGTCCTACTCATCCTCCTCCTCCTCAATCCGCTTCCTCCACGCCAAGGCCGCCTCGTGCCGTGCAGAAGCGGCATCCTACCGAGCCGAGGACACCACCTTCCGTGCCCAGGCAGATTCACTCCGCGCCGCCAGCCACGACGGCGAGCTCCTTAGCGTAATAGTCTCCGCGATCCATTCCTACAACGGCAACCTGGTACGTACGTTACGTACTTCCGCCGATCGAGTTCCACACTTCCAGTTCGCCAATCTACTATGTACTTCTTTTTTTGCCGGGAAAGAGTATTTATATTAACTACTCCCTCCGTTCCGAATTACTTGTCGCATGTATGGACGTATCTAGATATATTTTAGTTTTAGATACATCCATTTCAGCGACGAGTAATTTGGAACGGAGGGAATAGAAACCCAATCAGAGTTCATGGCAGCGCCAATTTCCGCGGGGATTACGGCCACACTGCCGTACGTTTTCACTTGCTCTCTACCTAGCTTCGCTAAGCCGTGACTCACAGAGTTGGCTTCGCGGTTTATCTTAATATAATGTATTTTTCCTCGATAAGTTCTCGAATAATCTGAACCCTAGACAATATTGGGATGTGTTGGGACTTGGGCGTAGATGGAATCACCAAAGCGACCACTTCAGAACTATTGGTCTCCAACGTCAACGGCAGGGGTGACCAGTCTAGGCCAAGGGCGAGGCCTTCCTCCATCGCTGCCAACTCCACATCCACCGCGTCTGCACACCGGAAGAGGTACCTGCATGCAACAAAGATAGACGATCCCACAGAATCTCGGAGTGCCATCCCAGTACCTGGCTACCTGCTGATCCATCCCGCTTGAAGGAGCCATCCACATTCAGTTTAGCTCGACCTTCCGGCGGTGGCATCCACTTCTGCCGTACCTTCTGATGTCCATCCTGCATGTGTCGTGTTGATCCACTACTCTTAACATATTGCACCACCTGCATGTCTTTCTCCACATCCACGTTGGGGTGTTGATTTTTCGATAAAGGGCGCTTTTATTATCTCGAAATGTAGCATCAAGCGGATACAAAATATTATGAGTAACACCCGGCCTCTGCATAACTAGGATGCACACAGCCCAACACGGAAAGTCTGACAAAATGAATGAAAAAAAATGACAAATCGGCGAGAGTAGAGTCCTATAGACCGACACTATGCCTATGTCGCAAGGGATGGTGGACCGATCCGGAGATTATGCTGCCACCCATGTTGGGTAAAAACCACCGTAGCCACCTGCTCCAACCGCGTACACACCGCCTTGAACAGTGGTTGGTACTCCACTTGTTGTGAAGGTAGACCACGTGACGGGCGAAAAGGCATAACGGAAAATAACCTGCAAAGGAGAAGCATTTTTATCATTGAAAACCAAATCATTTCTACATAGCCAAAGAAACCATAGTAAGGCGTATGCTCCCACCCGTATTAGCGTTTTGAATCTATTTGGAATACCGTCCAACCAGTGACCAAAAATATTGGCGACACTTGTGGGCGGATACAAATTTGACGCTATTTGGATGATTGACTATGTAGTACGCGCAAACTTGCATTGGAAAAAGAGGTGTGTTTGATTGTCTCTTAATGAGTACAAAAACAACACTTCTTACTCCCTGGCCAGTTGCGTCGTGCGAGGTTGTCTTTGGTTAAAACAACTCCCCTACGAAGATACCACATGAAGATTTTAACTTTTAGTGGAATCTTCGACTTCCAGATTTTCTTATTGTTACTCACCGGTACCTCAGAATGCATGAGTGCACGGTACATAGAGTCTATTGTGAATGACCCTGATGTAGTAAGGTTCCAGTGAAACACATCCCGGCCTTGTCTAATATTAATCGAATCCAGACGGAATAAAAGATTGTGCCATGACATAGGTCGGGGGCCAATCAAATCCCGCCTAAACGAAATATTGGGTGGGGATGATTATAGTTAGTTTACTTGGATCTATCTTATCAAAAATAAATCCCATGTGTTTTAAGTTTTCCAAAATTTTCAAGCACTCATTGAACGCAAGTTTGATCGAAAGATTATTTCAGTCCAATCGGACTGGGGTGGTGAGTACGAGAAACTCAACTCATTCTTTCAAAAATTGGGAATTT
Source organism: Aegilops longissima (assembly GCA_021605205.1). NCBI lineage: Eukaryota > Viridiplantae > Streptophyta > Magnoliopsida > Poales > Poaceae > Aegilops > Aegilops longissima. The sequence continues at coordinate 35,368,564 of CM038678.1, read as the reverse complement.
CCCATCGTGTCTCTTGCCCGCACGCACACCAACAAAACGGCTCCGCCGAACGTAAGAACCGGCACATTGTTGAGGTTGGCCTCTCACTTCTCGCAAATGCGTCTATGCCACTCAAGTTTTGGGATGAACCATTCCTCACAGCCACCTATTTCATTAATCTTCTGCCTAGTCTCAACTACCAAACTCCTACGGAAAACTATTGCACGTCAAACCTAACTATGCCTCCTTACAAGTGTTTGGCTGCGCATGTTGGCCTAATCTTCGATCATACAATGCTCGCAAACTCTCATTTCGCTCCAAGCAATGCGTGTTCATTGGTTACAGTCCTCAACACAAAGGTGTCAAGTGTCTTGATGTGTCCACATGCCGGGTTTATATTTCTCGCGACGTTGTGTTTGATGAGACAATTTTCCCCTTCAAAGATCTACACCCTAATGCCGAAGCTCTATTGCGAAAGGAAATCCTTCTTCTCCCTAGTCATCTTTCCGGCTTAGATCAAGGGGGCGATGAAAACAATTCTGATAATCATGTGACTAACCCTCATAACCTTTTTCAGTATCATGATGATGGTGCAGATGACGCAGGATTTTATTCTGAAGAAAATGGTGTTGAAATTGTCCAAAACGGACCCTTATTTCATGTGGCAGAAGATGCCAGCCGCGTAGAACACGAGGCCGATTCCCCCGCGCCTGCAGCCTCGGGATCCGCATGCGGCAGATCCCATGCAGATATGCTGCAGCAGCGGCAGTCCGAGGTGGGCTCGCCCTCGGGATTCGACGCGCCCTGCAGGGTGGATGTGGCCCAATCCACGCCAGCCACCTACGGCTCAGGCCATGGGACGGTCCAGCAGGCGGCTGACCGCACGCCTGGTGCTGGCGTGCCGTCGGTCACGTGTCGGCTGTCTCGCGCAAAGGACGCGGGGCCCACTACAGCTGCTGCTGCGCCTTCGCCTGACTCGTCCAACAGCGCAGGCGCGTCTACCCAATCGCTGCGTGAAGAAGCGGCGGGTGGTGCGCTGGATCCTGTGGCGGGATCTTCTGTAGACGGGACGACTACTCCATCAGCTGTGCCACCTCGTTCCACATGTGTGGGCACACGGTTACAAACAGGAAAATTGCACCCTATGAATTACAAAAGAATTTTGAAGTTTGGATTAGCTTGTTCTACAGGAGAACCACGGTCAGTTGAAGAGGCATTGGGGGATGCTAAGTGGCACAAGGCCATGGAGGAGGAATACATTGCTTTGAAGAAAAACAAGACTTGGCATCTCGTTCCACGTGGTCAAGGTAAAATTTTGATAGATTGCAAATGGGTTTATAAAATAAAAAAGAAGGCAGATGGATTTATTGACCGCTATAAGGCTAGGTTAGTAGCAAAGGGTTTTAAACAGAGGTATGTATTGACTATGAAGATACTTTTAGCCCAGTTGTTAAAGCTGCTACTATCAGATTGGTTTTATCTATTGCTCTGTCTAGGAGATGGAGCCTAAGGGAGATGGAGCCTAAGAAAGTTGGACGTACAGTATGCGTTTTTACACGGTGTTCTGGAAGAGGAGGTTTACATGAAACAACCACCTGGGTTTGAAAACAAGGGTGCACCTTTTCATGTGTGCAAACTTGATAAGGCTTTGTATGGTCTGAAGCAAGCCCCAAGAGCCTGGTATTCTCGTCTGAGCATGAAACTGCAAAAGATTGGTTTTGTTCCTTGCAAGTCCGACACTTCATTGTTTATTTTCAATAAATCCAATATAAAAATGTACATGCTCATATATGTTGATTATATCATCGTTACTAGTTCATCTGATGAAGTAGTGATAGCACTCCTAAAGGACCTTGGCTCAGAATTTGCTATGAAGGATTTAGGAGACCTGAATTTCTTCTTGGGAATTGAAGTCACGAAAAACAAAGATGCTATAGTCTTATCTCAAGAAAAATATGCAACTTATCTTTTGAAATAAGTTGGGATGCGGGACTGCAAGCCTTCACCAACTCCATTATCTAGCTCAGAAAAGTTATCCCTGCATGATGATGAGCTCCTAAGTTTGGAAGATAGCACTCAGTACAGAAGTATGATTGGTGCACTCCAATATCTCACCCTTATTAGACCAGATTTATGCTTTGCTGTGAACAAAGTATGTCAGTTTCTGCATGCACCGACCACCTTGCATTGGACTGCTGCTAAACGTATTCTGAGATATGTAATACAGTTAATGTTGGACTAACATTCAGCAAGTCTCTGTCCACCCTTGTCAGTGCATTCAGTGATGCTGACTGGGCTGGAAGTATAGATGACAGAAGGTCCACAGGTGGCTTTGCTATATTCTTTGGTCCCAATTTGGTATCATGGTGTGCTAAGAAACAAGCAACTGTCTCTAGGTCTAGTACAGATGCTGAGTATAAGGCTCTGGCAAATGCTACTGCAGAAATCATCTGGCTTCAGTCAATGCTGAAGGAACTTGGAGTAACACAAGTGCAAGCTCCTTGTTTATGGTGTGATAATCTTGGTGCTACTTATTTCTCTGCCAATCCAGTTATTCATGCCAGAACAAAGCATATTGAGATAGACTTCCACTTTGTAAGAGAACGTGGTTCTAACAAACAGTTGGATGTCTGTTTTATTCATTCTGGAGATCAGATTGCAGATGGCTTCACCAAGGCATTGCCCACACAAAGCTTTGATAAATTCAGGCGTAATCTCAACTTGGTCAAGTTGTGATTAAGGGGGTGTGTTGAAATATATCTCATGTGGCCCTGCCCTAGGCGCACATATATTGTTATATTGTTAGTTGGAGTGCTGGTTAGAGATAGATTAGTATCTACTTAAACTACTTCCTCTCTATCTCCTAATCCCTTGTACTCCAAGACATGTATGCGATCATGGGATATGCCCCATCTCTATCAATAAATACCACGCGGCCCTCTCACGAGAGGGTAGAACGCTTCCCATCGTTTTCTACAGTTACAACATTGTCGAAGTAGTCGAGACACCATCGCAACAACTTCTTTGAAGCATCCCGTTACAACATCGTCCGCTACCCTCGAAGCAAGCCGTTGCAGCACTGCCGGAGTGCCGGGACACCGTTGCCTTTGAAGCATGCCGTTGCAACATCGTCGAAGTAGCCGAGATGCCATCGTAGCCTCACCGGAGCAGCCAGGCTGCCATTGCGGCATGACTGGAGTCCCGAGACACTGTCACAGCATCACTGTTGCCTTCGAAGCATGCCATTGCCACATCATCGAAGTAGCCGATACATCGTCGCAGCATCGCCGGAGCGGCCAGGCTGCCGCCCGGCATGACCAGAGTCCCGAGGCACTGTCACATCATAACTGTTGCCTTCAAAGCATGCCGTTGCCACATCGTCGAAGTAGCCGCTACTCTGTCGCATCATCTTTGAAGCATGCCATCGTGGCATCACCGGAGCAACCGAGCCACCATCATGGCATTGCCGGAGCGCCGGGACACTGTCGCTGCATCACCGTAGCCTTCGAAGCATGTTGTTGGAACATTGTCGAAGTAGCCGAGACGCCGTTGCATCTTTGAAGCATGCCATGGCAGCATCACCGGAGCAGCCAGGCCGCCGTCGCGGCATGGCTGCTGATGGCGAAAGCACACCCATCGTAGCACCATTGAAGCAGCCAAGTGACGCGTCTGGCTTTGCAACAGCAGATGAGAGACTAAACAAGAGCTCCCGATGTTGGCTGGTAAGTAAGTAGCAACGACAAGGTAGGGCGACTGTAGGCACCGCAGGGACGCTAAAACAACAGCGGAGAGCTGGAACCGATCTTCTCTTGTGTAGAACAACGACAACAAAGATCATGGTTGGATGGTTAGAGGGACTGTGGTATCCCCAGTCCACCAGGGTTCAAGTCTTGGTGCTCGCATTTATTTCTGGATTATTTCAGGATTTTCGCGATATGCATTCAAAGGAGGAGACTTTCCGTCGATTTATTTAGGTGTCTACGGTGACTTCGTAAATTTCAAGATGATATGCCGGTTCAGTCTTTCGAAGATGCTCATAGGGGTAGGATGTGCATTGTAACATCCCAAATTTCCTATTTGGAATGTTTTACAATTATAGCTAAGCATCTATGCATTCTGTTTGAATTTGAGTGCCATTTGGAGTTTCAGAGTTTTGAGTTTTCAAATTTGAATTCAAACTATGGCAAGTGGGAATCATTTCAAAAACTATGCCTGATAAATACTTGAGTAAAAGTATGAGAGGAGCAAACATGACACTCCAAAAATATCAGAGGAAAATAATGCCAAAAGTTTTGAATTCAAACTTGAGTTTTATTTGAATTTGAAAAAAATGAAATTTTATAAAGTTTGGATTTTTGCCTTTGGAAAAATGTTCAAATGATAGGGAATATTCCCCTGATCATTTTGGTATATATATGTCCTATATAAAATATTTATATTTTATAAGTTATCTCTGTTTTTGTTTTTATTAAAAAATAAATTTAAAAAAAGGAAACCCCCTCAAAGCAGGCAGCCAAAGCATCGCCCAGCTGCCCACCAGCGCCCAGTCGCAGACCAATGAGCCACCGAGCCGCCCAGCGCCAACCGACGAACCCCCGCGCCCAAACCCTTTCGGCTCGATCGCCTGCACTGCTTTCCCCTCCTCTCTCTCTGCAGCGGACCCCACCCTGCTTTCAACCTCGCCCACGCCTCGCCAGGCCGCCGCCGATCGCGGATCCCGACGAATCCGGATCCGATCCTCTCGATCGCCTCCTGCCAAGCCGAGGCGCCCCTATTTAAACCTCCTCGCATCCCATTTCCCGCCGCCCCTCATGGAACCTCTCCTCTCCCTCACGAGCTCGCGGAGACCCGAGCCACCGCCGCCATTTTCATCGTCGCCGCCGCCTAGCCTCCCCGAGCCTCGCCCACTCCACCAAACACCCTCGCCGCCTCAAGACTCACGGACCACTCCGCCTCCCTCCCGACGACCGAGCTGCCGACGACTTCGCCACCGAGCCGCTGCCGCCGTCCAACGCCGGTGAGCCACCGGAGCTCTTCTCCCCCGTCCGATCTAATATCGACGGCTAGGATTAGAACCCCGAAGGGGTACGCGCTTTTAAAATAAAACCCGGTTTTATTTCCGGTTCGTTACGGTTTAGTTTTAGTTAGGTTTTATTTTTAGACCGGCCCGATTCAGTTTAACCCTAGGGCCCGTTTAGCTATATTACGCGCAGTGCGTTAGATAGACCCGTTTAGCCCATTTTTCTTTATTTTGTTTTTCTGTTTTAACAGAATAGTTCCTGATTTGAAAAATTCATAACTTTTATTCTACTCAATATTTTTGAGTGATTCTTTTTTTGTCGGTTTGCAAATTTTCTATAGTTTCTGTAGAAAATATATTTAGCTATGTTAAAATTATTTTAAATTGCTTTATTTTAGATTTAGTCAGAATAGTAAATCTGTCATTATATGAGCTAGAAAAATTATTTTAAATGATTCTTTTGTCCCAACTTTGTTTTAACATTGTCTAACCGTAGAAATTAATTTGGGTATTTTAGGATTAAGAAAAAATTAGTTTTAAGCAGAATCTTGTTAATCCTAATTAATTAACTAGCTACTGTTTTCATATTATTTTAATTAGTAAATCAATTTATTTTTCACATGTGATTGATTATTCTAGGATAGTTTCTGTCACTTTATAGGATGAACTTTTATTTATAATAAATAAAACTTCTATTTTATTTTTCTTAATAGAAATTTAATTAGGCCTAATAGGAGTTTCATAATAGATTTTAAATTGATTATTTTTGCTCCTAGTTGCTTAATGCATTGTTTTCTGTTAAGTTAACATAAATCCATGATTAGGTTATGTTAAGAAAATTTTTGTTATATAAAACTATTTTTAGTTGTTGCTTGAAGTAGGAAAACTTTGAATTGGATTTTCTTTGAGTTTTTTTTTCCTTTGGGTTTTGTTTTGTTTGTTTGGTGTGTTATGTTACTTTGTTGCTATGTTAAGTGATCTTATGCTATATGCTTATTGTGATTATTGTTTGTCTCGGTAGAGTTTCCGGAGTGCGAAGCTTGCTACTACGATTCCTTAGCTTACGAGGATCATCAGCAAGGCAAGTCTTTGATCACGTTATTTTCAATACCTATGATTTTGTGCATTAGAAATTATACCACCCCACCATGCATGCAGTAGTAGAAATTTTGAAGTTATTAATCTTGAGTAGTATCATGTGGTAGGATGAACCAATCCCCTTGTTACCATGACCCCGGGACGAAGTAGTTTATTTTGCTATGCTCAGAGACGGTTTTGGTTGAGTGAAATTCATAAGCAAGATGTGAGAGTCAATGATGATGACTACCCCATGAGCTACAAGATCAAGATGGACTTGAATTCACTCACTGGGTGGAGGATTTGTTGACGGGCACCTGGAGAACCCAGGTGGTTGGCCGGGATGCATGGAGAAGTGCCATGACATCTTGAGGAAAGCTTCACCCAGCCACGAAGAGATGGATGGATGCCCCATTGACCGGAAGCTTACCTGTGCAGCCGCAAGCCATTATGGGCTCGCTGGGTTAACCTTAGTAGTGACGCTGGCTGGACGGTACTACGGGATGTAGAAGAACGGTAGGATTGATGGGTACCGCAGTAGCCGTAAGAACTCTTTGAAGATCCTGTTTATTCATCCCGTCTTCAAACACCATGAAGTGCGAAGACTTAAAAGGAGGGAATGATTCTTGCGGGTAAAGTCGCAAACCTCTGCAGAGTTAAAGATCTAATCGATTAGCCGTGTCCCCGTTACGGACAAATTGAGCCTCTGAACTTGGAAGTATTCGAAATCTCAACACTAAAACTAATGAATTAATTTGAGGGTTTATGACTTAATAATTTGGGAATGAGATATTGGTTGGCGGAACCATCTCAACAACTACCAACAATTTGTAGTAATTTGCAAGCAAGTCCATCAGTAGTAGGGAAAAATTGCTTTTCGCAAAATGATGAAACTTAGAGCCCCACAGCCAAAATGCATATAGTGTTAGTAATTTTATTACTGTTATTCTCTTCATGACTTGCCAGCTTATTCAAAAGCTGACCTACACGGCTGCAACGCCTTATGTTGCGTAGATTTATTCCGATCAGAGTGAGGCTACGCTCCGCTTGGCGATTGCCCTTTGGAGTCGGATGGACTCGCTATACTTCTACGCTTCCGCAGCTTTAGTAGTTTATTTCTCATGAGTTGGCCTTTGGCCGAATTTATTCTATTGTAATAAAGACTCTATATGAGAATCGTGTAATAAATTCAGGTGTGATTGAACTTTGATTATTTCATCGATGTACTGTGAGTACCAGCATGATCTTGGGATGGTACAGACACAGAGATTTGACCGATTTTGGGTCAGGTCGCTACAGAGATGGTATCAGAGCACACGCTGACCGTAGGATCGTAACCCCTAGGATCGGAAAGCCATAGGAAGAGACTATTTACTTTATATCCTTATCATTCCGTAATTCTCCCTTGTTCATTTCTAACTCATCTCCGATTTTCAACATTCTAGATGGTCGTCGAGTTCACCCCAGTTTTGCTACCGGAGTTTTGCCAGCCCGATGAGACGATGCCCTTCGGCAAGAAGCTGGTCCAGATGGTGAAGAAGCTGAAGATTGCTCTGCCCTCGATCACCGGGAAGCCAACCAATGCACTTCCGACGGATACCCGCTACATGAGATTGAGGTGCATATTCCAGGAGAACTTTCGGAGGACATACGGAGCCTATTGACTTTGAGTTCACCGACTTCAACCGGATCATCGGAAGGACATGGCGATCTATCGTGCCCTTGGACATCTCCGAGAGGAGTACAGGCCGAGCTCGATCCCTCGACTCGCCATGGTTTCTCGCAGAGCAAGGAATGGAGATATCATCCGCATCAGAGGACGACTCCATTCTCTCTTATGTCCAGGACTTGGAGTGTCTCCTCAGAAACGGAGATTCAGACTCGCCAGAACTCAAGGCACACAGAGGCTATTGTTCCGTGAACTGAACTGGAGGAGAAGGCACACGCAGACTTCCTTAACCATGAGGAAGAAGTCGCGGACTTCATGGAGACAATGACGACCAAGATGAAGCTTGCCGCGATAGAGGAAAAGATGGACTTGGGAGAGGACCTTTTTCCGAGTGGAGATGATGACCCTCGTGAGCAATGATCAGGATTATGAAGGGAGTTCCACTGGAGGAAGCCGCAAGAGGAGGCGCCACAACAGAGGACATCACACCAGAGGACGCAAGGATTATTGATGAAGACTTTTTAGTCGAACACCATGTTATTTTTACCTTTTCGTCGATCAGTTAGGCCGATATTTCCTTCGATTAGTCATGAGCTTTTGTAATCGAGATTGAACCATGTTTGAGTGGAATGAATAAATGATTGGTGTGTTTATGATTGTGCATTCATATGGGTAGTGATATTTCTCATTAGACCATTGTTCTATTCTAATTTTCTCATCCACTCCAAAACACCAGATGCCTCCGAGACGTGACACCGGTTTTCCACCGGAGCTCACCCAGCTACTCCAGCAGCAGAATGCCCTCATGCAGATACTCATCCAGAATCAGAACAACAACAACAACAATCCACCGCCACCACCCCCTGTGGACAACTTGACTCGATTCCTGAGGCTAAATCCGCCAGTGTTCTCTAGTAGCACTGAGCCGATTGTGGCTGATGATTGGCTCCGCAAAGTCGGAAGAGAGCTAATCACTGTTGGATGCACTGATGCAGAGAAGGTGCGCTTTGCCGCGCATCAACTTCATGGACCTGCAGCTTCTTGGTGGGAGAACTAACACTGCCACTTATCCCATCGGTGCCATCACGTGGTATCAATTCCAGCAGGCCTTCCGCACCGCTCATGTTTCAGCTGGAGCCATGAGTCTGAAGAAGCGTGAGTTCCGCAACTTACGCCAGGGGAACCGTACTGTGGCACAGTACGTGGATGAGTTCAGCAAGCTAGCTCGCTATGCCCCGGATGATGTGGCCACAGATGCCGCAAAGCAGGAGAAATTTCTCGAGGGAATCAAAGATGAGCTAAGTATGCAGCTTATTGTGGCTACCTTCAACAACTACCAGGAGCTGGTAGACAAGGCCACCATACTTGAAGGCAAGCAGCAGCAGATTGAAAGCCGCAAGCGGAAGTACAGCCAGGGGAAGCACAACTCGGGAGCTCAGCAGAAGCCCCGTTATGCACCATACTCAGGAAGGCACACCCATCACAACCATGGAGGCCATAACCATGGAGGAAATGGGAACAACCGCAACCAGGACAACAAGTCAGGCAATGGCCATGGCAATGGAAACGGTAATGGCAATCAGCACCGTTCTGCCCCGGCTCCGAAGGATCTGAGCCACATCACTTGCTTCAAGTGCCAGAAGACAGGGCACTATGCCACCGACTGCCCGGAGGCCAAGCAGAGGAATGGAAACGGCAATGGAGGCTCAGCGAAGAAGCCCAACCCTTTCCCTCGTGCTCAGGTGAACCACATTGACGTGGAGGACGTCTATGATCAGCCAGACACTGTGGTTGGTAAGTTTTATTGAATTCACGCTCAGATTGGTACTCTTTGATTCTGTGCAACGATTCATTCATATCAAGGGTAGTTGTGGAAAAGTACGGGTTGCCCACTAAAACCCTTAGAAGCCCCCTTCGCCGGGCCCGCAGAGGAGAAATGATGGCAGGCTTAGGCTGTCATGCAACCTCAACATCGGGAACCATAAATTTCCGCAGACCTCATAGTGTTGGAAACCCAGACCTTGGATGTAATCCTAGGCATGGATTGGTTGACGGTTCAAGGAAACATAGATCGTGCTCAAGAAGTCTATTCTGCTCACCACCCCGGAGCGTAAGAGGATCAAGTATGTAGCCAGCACAGCCGATGAAGAATCAGTGAATTTCACGGAGTTGTTCAGAGGAAGTGCCAGAGTGCAAGATTTTCCGATGTGTTTCCGGAGGAATTACCAGAATGCCACCGGACAGGATATTGAGTTTCGATTGAGTTATTGCCCGGCACAGCCCCAATATCCAAGAGACCCTATCGGATGCCACCGAATGAGTTGAAAGAGATCAAGGATCAAATTAATGAGTTATTGGAGAAAGGATATATTCGGCCAAGCTCATCACCTTGGGGAGCCCCAGTTCTTTTGGTAGAGAAGAAGGATGGAACCTTGAGGATGGTTGTGGATTATCGTGCGTTGAACGAAGTAACCATCAAGAACAAGTACCCTCTACCGATGATTAATGATCTGTTTGATCAGCTAGTTGGAGCCAAGGTATTCTCCAAGATCGATCTTCGATCAGGGTATCATCAGTTGAAGATCCGTGAAAAGGATATAACCAAAACAACATTCACTACCAGGTATGGTTTATATGAGTATACCGTCATGTCATTTGGATTGGCTAATGCTCCTGCATACTTCATGAATTTGATGAACAAGGTATTTATGGAATATCTGGACAAGTTTGTCGTGGTGTTCATCGATGATATACTGATTTTCTCCAAGAGCGAGGAAGAGCATAAGGAACATTTGCGTCTAGTTCTGGAGAAACTTCGAGAACATCAGTTGTATGCCAAATTCAGTAAATGTGAATTTTGGCTGAAGGAAGTTGGATTCCTCGGACATGTTATTTCAGGAGAAGGAATAGCAGTTGATCCCGCCAAGGTTGAATCACCACCGATTGGCGTCGCCCACCTCACCAAGGAGATCCGCAGTTTTCTGGACTCGCAGGATATTATCGGAGGTTTATTGAGAACTTCTCGAAGATTGCCAAGCCTATGACTGAGTTGTTGAAGAAGGAAGCCAAGTACATTTGGACCAAGGATTGTGAAGCCAGTTTTCAGGAATTGAAGAAACGGTTGGTTACAGCCCCAGTGCTGATTTTGCCGGACATACACAAGGAATACTAGGTTTATTGTGACGCTTCTCGTCAAGGACTCGGAGGAGTACTAATGCAGGAAGGAAAAGTTGTAGCTTATGCCTCCAGACAGCTACGACCTCACGAGATGAATTATGCCACACATGATTTGGAGTTAGCAGCCGTAGTACATGCACTCAAGACCTGGAGGCATTTCCTTATCGGAAACCGTTGTGATGTTTACACATATCACAAGAGCTTGAAGTATATTTTCACGCAGAAAGAGTTGAACCTCAGGCAGAGGAGATGGCTAGAGTTGATAAAGGACTATGACATGAGATTGCATTACCACCCCGGTAAAGCTAATGTTGTAGCAGATGCTTTGAGCCGTAAGAGTTATGTGAATACTCTTACAGCAGGAGGATTACCCCAGGAGTTAGTCGATAACCTCGTAGATCTCCGATCGGAGATAGTTCCAGAGGATATGTTGCAACTCGAAGTACAGTCCACTTTGGCCGAAAGGATTCGTGAAGCCCAGAAGTCGGACAAGGAAATTGATGAGATAAAGCAAAAGATGAATGAAGGAAAAGCTAAAGGGTTCCGTAAGGATGAACACGGAGCTATATGGTTCGAGGGTCCTATTTATGTGCCCAATGATCCCGAGCTCAGAAGCTAATTCTTCAGAGGCTCATGATTCACCAGATCGATTCACCCCGTAACACCAAGATGTACCGGATCTGAAGGAAAGTTTCGTGGACAGGTATGAAGAGGGATATTGCCGAGTACATAGCAGTATGCGATGTTTGTCAACGAGTAAAGGCAGAACATCAGAAGCCAGCAGGGTTACTTCAACCTTTGCCGATTCCCGATTGGAAATGGGAGAAACTTGGAATGGATTTCATCACAGGATTACCCAGGACCCGTTCAGGTTATGATTCTATCTGGGTAGTGGTTGATCGTTTGACCAAGGTAGCTCACTTCATTCCCGTGAAGACTACCTATACCAGTGCTAAGTTGGCCAAGATATACATGACCAGGATCGTATGTCTGCATGGAGTTCCGAGGAAAATCGTGTCAGATAGAGGAACACAGTTTACCTCAAAGTTTTGGAAGCAGTTACATGAAACTTTGGGTACGAGGCTGGAATTCAGTACAGCTTTTCATCCGCAGACAGATGGACAGACCGAGAGAGTCAATCAGATTCTGGAGGACATGTTGAGAGCTTGTGTACTAGACTATGGGTCTAGCTGGGATGATAATTTGCCATACGCAGAGTTCTCATACAACAACAGTTATCAATCCATCAAGATGGTCCTTTCAAGCTCTATACGGAAGGAGGTGCAGAACACCATTGCTGTGGGATAGTGTTGAGATCGATCACTTTTCGGTTCCGACCTTATCAGGATTCCAAGAGAAAGTCAAGCTGATTCGAGACAGCCTCAAGATAGCACAATGAGACAGTAAGAGTTATGCCGACAAGAAGCGAAGGAAGTGACTTACGAAGCGGGAGACCGAGCATATCTTCGTGTGTCTCCACTTCGTGGAATCAAGAGGTTTGGTGTCAAAGGAAAGTTAGCACCCCGATTCATTGGCCCCTACAAAATCCTCGAACGCCGTGGAGAAGTTGCTTACAAGTTGGAATTGCCGGAAGGATTGTCCGGAGTTCATGATGTTTTCCATGTTTCTCAGCTGAAGAAGTGTCATGCCGACATGGCCGATATTCCGTTGAGAGACACAGTGCCCCTAGAGGCCATACAGCTTGACAGTGATCTGACTTATAAGGAGAAACCCGTCCGAATTTTCGAGACTGCGAGCAGAGTCACCCGCAGCAAGGTCATCAAGTTTTGCAAGGTGTTGTGGAGTCATCACTTCGAGGAAGAAGCCACCTGGGAGCGCGAAGAAGACCTTCTTCGAGACCACCCGCACCTATTTGCTAGCCAACCCGAATCTCGAGGGCGAGATTCATCTTAAGGTGGGTAGGTTTGTAACATGCATATGTGTGTTCATAAGGGTGAGTGTATGTGCATGTATATGAACGCTTGCGTGTGTACTGTGTTAAAAAAAATCACAACGTGAGTTGTACATGGCAGCAAAACTGCTCTACGTTGTTGAGATAAAAAGCGAATTGTATACATACTTGGAAAATAGTGGGGACCACCCATGTGCTAGCGGGCAGCACTATCCATCACGGAATGTACGATGGTCAATCAGACGATAGAGCGGGCGGCTGACGCACACGTAAAAAATCAGCCCGGCGATTATAATCTTTCAATTCGTCTAATTCATATTTAAATGTTTTTTAAAAATATCACATCTAAGGTCCCACAAATATATAATACAACAATAAGAAATTAAAAAATGAAGATAAGAAAAAACACACAAATATAATGGACATCAGTTTAGATATAACATAAGACAGACCCATAATCTTTTTGTTAGGTACCCGTAGAGGCTGCTCACGATCTACTACGATCTCTCAGAGCATCTCCACTAGGGCCCCAAGACGCCCCCCAAGCCACTTTTTGCATGCCGGCGGTAAAAAAAAATCTCCCAGCCACAGTCCCATAGCCTTGATTTGCGCCGGATTTGGGCAAAGTTAGTGCCGGCACTCTCAACCGGAACCCGGCGCGCTGGGGCGAGCTGGGAACACCGGCGCTAGCTTTTGCATGCAACTGACCCACCCTCAGCCTCCCTCCTCCTTCTCTCCTCTTTTTTAATCTGGCCCCCCTCACCCTCTCTCCTCTCCCATGCCTCTCTCTCTCCCGCCGACGAGGCCCCGACCCGGCCGCCCAAGCTGCACGAGGGCCGTGTCCCAGGCGTTTGGACGGTCTGCGGCGACGGCGTGGAGCGCGGCTGGGTCGCCGCCGTCCATGAGCTCCTCCCGGCTGAGAGCGCGCGCGTTCCGGCGCGACCGACGTGAGCAGCAGCGCAGCCCGAGCTCTCGTGCCCCGCGAGCGAGCAGGGGGGAGCGGCGCCACGCGAGGAGGACGAGCGCTAAGCGCGACGGCGAGGCATGGCGTGGGCTAGGCTGGTGCAGCACACCGGCGCAGCGCGCATCCGCGCCGCTGCTCGCCCAGACGTGCTCCAGTGCGCGATCGTCCGGGAGGCCGCCACCGCGGGCTAGGCGGGCGCGGCGCGACGCCGCCGTGGGCGAGACGGGCGCGGTCGTGCGCGTCGAAGCGCCGTGGGCGGGCGGGACGGCGCGCGGCGGGCGAGACGGCGCAGGGCCATGCGGTGGCGTCCTGCTGCTGCAGCAGCGCGTCTAGCAACGCCGGAGAAGGTGCGGAGCTGGCCGCCGCTGCTGACGCCGTCCTGGTGGCGAGGGTGAAGGAGATGGGGTGGGGGGACAACGAGTGGAATTGTTTTGATACCCAGGCTAAAATTATCGCCAGCAGCCCCCCAGGCGGCGAAGAAAATGCCTCCTGGGAGGCTCAATGGCTGGAGATGCTCTCACTGGATCAAGGTACAAGCTTCAATTAGATACGAATTTGAGGAAGAGGGGAGAACAAAGGGAAAGAACAGAGCAAGAGGAGGAGGTAGCCGCGGCCGGTTCTTGCCGTGATCCACTGGATAGGTTTGTCGTTGCTTCGTCTCACGTATTTACAGGTCGTAGCGGTCAGCGGTGCAGCCGGGCCCGGCCCATATGATATCCATGGCCCAGCCCAAGTACATGTATCGGCTAGGGAAGATCCCTGACAGTTACCCTAAGGTTTAATTAGTTCTTAGTAAATATAACCATTTTATTATCCCTGAAAAATAACCATTTTATGATTTTATTCACTATTGTATTTACTGCTTATTTTATCTGGACGTTTCATGGTAGACTGCGGTAAAGCAGCAATTAGAGCAACTCCAACAGGCCGACGCAAAACGTTCGTCTACATTTGTTTCGGTCGGCGCGGACAAATGTGGAGTCCCAACGCGCCGACCCAAACCCAAAAAGTGTCCGCTTCGCATCCGCGCTGACGCATTTGCGGTCCAAATTTGCGGCCAAAATGCGTCGCCGTGGACCCGAAGCGGACTTCTCACGCGCCTTCTCGATGTCCGCCGCGTCTCCACCTAGCGGCCGTACAACTACCGCAGTCAACTTAATTTATGATGGCCACCCACCTCGCCCACGTATCAGCGATGGCGGTCGGCCTTTTTTAATCCGAGCGTGCCGAGGGGGTGGGGGTCCTCATCTGCTTCCAGAAGCCTCCGTCCCCATCACGTCACCCCCTCTGCTCCCCCGTCGGCGGCAACCCTAGCCACCTCTAGCCTAGCAAATGGGGTTCTTTGGCTTGGGCTCCGGCAAAGCCAAGGGCAAGGCCCAGGCCACCCTCTTCCTCGCCCCCCCCGCTCCCACCTCCGGCGGCACGTTCTAGCTGGCCGAGGCAGCGCCTGAACGTGCCAGTCCACCAGGCAGAGTGGCACTGGCAGCACCGCGTCCCTCTCCCCTACCAGGACGTGACACTGCCGCACGACTAGCATTTGGATATGGAGAGGATCTCGGTGCCGGCTACGCCACGGTCGGCCAGGGAGCATGCGGAGGAGGTGCGGCGCCGGCGGGCGCTGCTGGTCTCGAAGTATCGACAACATCGTTGTTACTATCACCATTGTGCTGGAAATCTCAGAGGCATTTGTACCTCTGATGATACGGCTACTTGGTTTGCCATGATCGTCACATTGCTTTGCTCAACCCTACTCACAAGTCTAGGTTAGGTTCTTCACACTGTACGGGATCAATGATATCAAGGAATCCCATGACCCATGACACTGTACGGGAAACAGCGCGACTTCTTGGGGCCGCATCCATGCGTGCAAGTGCTTACGCTCACGTGTCTAGGGTTGCATCCCTCGGGGCAGGTTCCACAAAAACGACTGATTTGAACGTTTATCTGGATGCAGGCCAAGAGGCGCTTTAATGTTCGTGCTAAGCAGGTTCAACAGTGAATGTAGGTAACCAAACAGCTATTTTCCTTCCACGCGGGTCTGACCGAGGTATATGCGAGGTACCAAACGCATCCTATAATGCTCACCGGAGAGGACTGGTCGTGAGCTCCGTGAGAGTCCACCATGAGATGATAATAATGATATAGATAGACATCTCTCGTATCCTCAAAAATAAAAGAAAAAAAGACATCTCTCGTGAGACGGTTCAATTTTCCAAGAAATGCCCTGCCTCGTTAACAGGAGAAGAAAAAACTAGCTCAAACCCTGTAGAGATTAGACATCAACAGTTTGTGGCTGATGTCGGAGGCATCGCTCTCTGCATGTTGCCGTGTCGCACCCAACATGTAGATGGACACCTTGATGTTTGAGATTGCTTTATCGTTTCGTGGATAAGGCCTTTAACTACATTCAGGAATATAAATAAAGATTTTTAAACCCATTTTTTCCAACCTTTTCATTTTCATTTTCATGCATTTGCAATTCAAATTTGATTTATATTTCTTAAATGCCCAAAACTTCATTTAATGCCTTAACTATAGCAACAAATTTTGATCTAAACATTCCTATTCATTACGCTGCTATTGCCATTTTTGGTATTTTTCTGGAATCATTTGCTAATTTTACGACATTAATTGCATTTTTGGCTATTTATCTGACAATATTCAGTTTTGATCTACATGTACATAAAATGGGCTATAACTTCAATCAAAATCCATATTTTGGTACTAATATATATTTATATCTCCCTTTGAAAATAAATAAACTCAAAATTTAAAAAGTTTGCTCTTGAAAATTTAAGTGAACACATGCATTTTTTAAAATTGTTTGCCAAGTGTCTTATGATAAACACTTGACAGAGCATGTCAAGTGTTACACTAGCCAAAACACATGTTTACTGACTTCTCTTTTTTTTGCCAGTGTTTTGCCCTGATACCCACTCGAAAAGGGTTTGTTTGTCGAGTACCAGATGAAATAAAGTAGGCAAACCAACTCACATTCGGAAACAACCATTTTTCTATAGCGGGTCTGGTCTGCTGAGATTTTAGTACTGTAGCATCCGTGTGCTCACATGCATTGGGTTTAATATTCCGCTCATCTTCGAGGCTTCCATCAGGAAGAATTGGAAGGTGAAGGAGGCCATGCATGTGGATGCGTGGCTGTCCAAAATCAAGCTCCCCAACAACTGGACGATGGACCACATCCGGCAGCTTGTCACCTTATGGGCTCGGCTGAGGGCCATCTCCCTCGCGGTGGACGCCGACGACATCATTACCTGGAAGCATACCGACATCTGGGTATATTCTGCCACCTCCGCATACTGTGTGCAACTTCTGGGGTCGGTCCGTTCGCCCATGGGCACCGCCGTTTGGAAGGTCTCCCCCCCCCCCCCTTCCTAACATGAAATTCTTTGCATGGCTGGCAATTCAAAATCGAGTCTGGACAACGGATAGATCGAACTGTGGCCGCTGTCCACTATGCAAGCAGACGATGGAAACGGTGGACACATCTTCTTCAAGTGCCGGTACTCCATTAGACTATTGGGTATCATCAAGGGTTGGCTCAAGCTCGACTACCTCGACATCTCATCCTGGATCACGATGCACTCCATGAAGGACTGGTGGCTCAACATGTCGGCCACCAATATGCCCAATCGAAATGTGATGGCCTCCCTTACTATGCTAACATGCTGGACCATATGGTGCGAGAGAAATGCACGGGTTTTTCGTCACAGAGGGTTCCTCCCCTAGCGACCTACCGCTGCTGCCGGGCGTCCCCGCGCCGCCGTCGGCCGCCGGTTGCTCGAGCCCGGCCCCGCCGCTCCCTCCTCCCTCCCGGATCCGCCCATGCGCCACCTCCCTGGGAGGTGGCCGGGGTGGTGCGCGGCCTCCTCCTTCTAGGCGACCCCTCCCCCTTTCCCACCGCCGCTGCCGGCAGTCGTCACCGGCGCTGGCCCAGGTGGTGTCGGCGGCGGCAGGACTTCCAGTCCCCACGCGCTCGTTTCTTCTTCCCGGGGCAGGAGACGGCGGTGGTGCAGCTCGGTTTGGCGGCGGTCCGGCCCTGCGGTGGTGGCCGGCAGCGAGCGAGGTGGCGGCGCGGCTCCTTGGCTGTGGGACGGCTTGGTGGTGCGGGATGGTCGGCGGCGCGCCCCCAGCCCAGATCTGGGCCGTGCGGGGCCCATCTGGGTCCAAGCGGGCCGATCTCCGGCGCGGCTTCGGTGTCTTTTGCGTGGTGGGGAGGAGGAGCAGCTTGGACCAGGGCGGCGACGCCGACGGCGTGCCTGCTGCAACGCGAAGGTGGGAGCTTCATGGGCCTATGAGGGCCCAGCCGGGCCTGTGGGCACGAGCCTGGTATGCTCCTGCTATTGCGTCTGGTCGGCTTCCATCATTGACGGTGGAGGTTGAGCTCTCCCACATGCCGACGGTGTTGCTGCCTCTAGTCCCGGCTCCTGCTCTTCGGTGTGCATACCTCTCTTCGTGTTGCCGTGGTGAGACGGCGTGGAGGCCTCAAGACCATGTTGGTGCAGGATGGTGGTCGGTTTGGTGGTGGGCTCCGGAGCGCCCGAGGTGATGGTTGGGGTCAGGAGAAATCCCAGTCGGCTTGACTGACACCGACGGGTGGCGCCTGAGGGTGCCACCGGACCTCCCTGGAGGGCGTCGGGGGCTGCCCTTCCTGTCTCCTCGTCGCGTATCGGGGGAAACCCTTGGCAGCAGCGTCGTGTTCCTTCTTGGAGGTGTTGATTGGTACCGGCGCTTCGGAGTCTAGGAGCTAGGTGGGAGATGTCCGGCGGGCGCAGTGGTCGCGAGGCTTCTTCGTTTTTGTCGATCCGCCGTTGTTGGCATTTGTTTCTTTTGTCTTCCTCTTTCAGTTCTTTTGGGCGTGTCTGTGCTGCTTCCGCCCCAGCACCTATCGTTGGTTGTATCGGTTGGTTGCTTTGTAATACAAAGTGGGGAAACCTTTTTCGGAGGTTTTCGTCACAAGTTGATGCTTCCATCTGTGTTGCTTTCAAACATTCAGAAGATGCTAGCATTTGGGTAATCATGGCGCAGAGGACTTGGGTCAGATCATCCTGGGAGAGTAGTGGCCTTGTAATATTTCCTTCGGCTTTTTTTATAAAAGCAACTCTAAACTCCTTAATTAATGGATGAGGCAAATATTTTGCCTTTGTTTCAAAAAATAATATTATGTTAGAGGCTTTATTATGAGAGTAGTGATTCGGTGCCCAGGCTCATCTGTACCCTTGATGAAGGGAACATTCAAAACGAATACTATAAAATTTTAAAATTTTCAACAAAAAATCATAGTAGATAATTTGATGCCTGAGGTACGCTTCATGTTTAAGATCAGGACATTTTAGTAGCTCTAGGTTAAAAAGACAAATTTGGGGTCCGTAAAAAGGTTTACTGTTCATGTACTGTTTTGAGCCAATTTATCTTTTTTGCCGAGAGCTACTCGTATGTCTAAATGATCTGATATTTGAAGCCCACCTCACGCACCAAATTATTTACCATGCAATTGTTTTTGGATTTTTTTTTTGTATTTTTTGTGAATTTTTTCTTGACCAGGTGTAGATGAGCCTGGGCTCGGAAATGGATATTCGCTTTATTATGTAAAAAAAAATTATTGTTGAGATTTCCATACGGAGTAGCCTACGAAGAAAATCCTGCAGCCTAAACAGAACCAGCGAAGAAGCCGGGAAATGTGTCAAATTCCAGATTTTCTTTCCCGCAAAAAACGGAGTCCCTTTCTTCTTTTTCAAGAAACACGTGGGATAAAAGTCACGGTATAGTTACCTTGTGCTTAGCAAAACCCACAGCTAAACCCCTTCGTCCCCGCTGTAAGGCCAACTCCACCGCGCGACCCCAAACGGACATTCGTTTTGTCCGGATTCTGTCCGTTTGGGTAGGGATTTGGGGTCGTGTCCGGGCCTGTCCTGGGATGCGGTGGCCGTGCGCCCAGCGCGCGTCTGCATCCATTTGCCCCATCCTGTCCGCGTATATTTCTTTGCAAGTCCTTAAACTTTTTTTATCATTCATTTTTGGTACATGACAATACATCATCACATTTTGACTAGTAAAGCAAGGCCAAAGAAAACGATAACCACAAGCATACATTCGAGAAGATACCCAACTTCCATAACTGCTCCCTTGAGTTGGGTTAGGGCCTTCTGGATGCACTCATTGTTGATCTGTGGAGGAGGCACGACGTTGCACCCTCCTTTCTTCTTCAAGCCAGATGTAGACGTTGCTTCCTCACACGTAGTATCGTGCCTTGTTGCTTCTTCGCACGTAGTATCGTGCCTAGCCTCTAATCTAGCAACAATTGCACTTGTCTCATCTAAAGCCTCTAGGCTAGCTAAAAGTGCACGAACATGCAATACATTTCGCTTTATCAACATATCGATGTACTCTTCTTCCCAATACCAAAACTTGCATCCGTTCTACACAATAAAACTTAAAGTTAGCACCACTAGTCTAATCCAAGAGCACAAACCGAAGCTAAAAGAGCACATACCCCATCGTTTAAGCACTTGATGAACACCCATCCGGGATGCTCCGGCGTTGTAGACACGCGGCACACGACCACCCTTGGGCAGTGGTCGCACATGATGAGGGGCAACGGTGCGCCGACGAGCTTTTGGGCAAGCACCGAGCCCAGCCGGCCGCCATTCGCGTATCTGCCGGCGGGTCACCGACGGTGCAGATCCGAGCGGCTAGAGGACGAGCCACTGCCTGCATGTGGCATTGCGGCCCTGCCAGGGCCTTCCGGCGATGTTCCCGGCCAGTCCATGGCGCGGCCCGGCCTCCCACAGCCGGGTGAGCTCAAGACCGACCGGATCCGCACCAAATCCGGCCGGCGGGTACGCAAACAAGGTGGCCGTGCTTGGGTAGCTCAGTGGCGACGAGAGGAAGGGGCTGGGCAAGCGCGCGTCCGAGTTGCACGGCTGCAATGGCAGCAGGCGGCCGGCGGCGGCGAGGGGAAGAGAGGGGAAGAGTGGAGTGGATGCGGCCGAATGGAGGGAAGGGGGCGGATAGAAAAAAGCCCGTCCTGTGCCACCGACGGGCGGGCCAGGGGAAGACACGCGCAGACGACCGGTGCGTCCGCGTGGTGTCCATTTCACCCCAAAAGCGGCGCAAACTTGGGCCGCGGATGGGTCGAAAGCGGACACAAAGCGGACAAAAGTCCGTTTGAGGCCGCGCGCTGGGCCGCCTCTTTTGTCCCTTTTACCCCAAACGGACGGGGGCGGACAGGATAGGGTCGCGCGGTGGAGTTGGCCTAAGTTCGCGCCATGGCCCTCCTCGCCTCCGCCCGCCGCGCCTCCGCAGTGATCCGTCCTAGGGTCGCGGCCGCGACCTTCTCCTCGACCAAGCGGAGCTCCTCCTCCTTCTCCGTCTGTGCCCTCCGCGCCATGGTCGACTCCTGCCGCGATGATACGGGGCTAACCCGGTGTAGGCCGATCTTTCATGTTTGGAGTGGGATCCCTCGAAGAACACGATGAACACGGGAAAGAACGGAGAGAAATCACAAGGGGAAACACTCAAGAACATGTCCGATCACACATCCACTAGACAATCATACACACAAGATCCACAAGGTACATGAACAACAAAGGGAAAGATACAAGGTAGAGTTCATCTCCGTGAGGAGGTCTTGAAGGGGGCCGCCCAAGAGGGGGTCTTGATGATATATCCCGCAGGATCTTCTCCTAGATGGAGGTCTTGGCCTCCAATGGAGTAGTGGTCTCTCTCTCTCTCAAGAGAAGAGGTAGGAGCAAAGCTCACCTAAGAATGAGCTATCATATTTGCTAACCTTAGAAAGGAGGTGGAGGTGGTCTATTTATAGTCTAAGCCACGAAGGGGTAAGTGGGAGAGGGATACAAGACCAAAGGCCTGGCTGCGCACAGGCAGTGTCGGACGTCCGGACGGGGTCGGACGTCCGGTCGCTCGCGGGGGTCCGGACGTCCGGAGGGCGTCGGACTTCCGACGATTTGGCTCGGGATAGGAGGTGCCGGTCGTCCGGTCTGCTTCGGTCGTCCGGTTCCTGGTACTTGTCGGACGTCCGGTGGTCATTAGTCGTCCGGCCGCTGGGGACTCCACAGCTCCGTCTTTTTCCGTCTTCTCTTCCAGGCTTCCCTCGCAGATGGTGTAGTTGTTCCTTGGCACTTGCACTCCTGCTCGACATCCGTGAAGCTCCGACAATACCTTTATGTATGAGAAGTAGAGGTCGCACGTGTCACTTGCCAAACGGACTCTTGACATGGTGATGACCATAGGATGCTCCGCATCATCCCCTCCCCCTTGGAAAAGATCCGACCTCGGATCGAAAACCAAATCACCATTGGAAAGAGATGGTGGTGCCGTGTCGAAGTGGTCGGTCACCAAGAACTTATCATCTTGAAACTCGAAATGGGCACTCTCCAATGTCGCACCGTCTAGTGATTCCTTCAAAAGAAGCAAGAACAACAAACACTTGGAAAAACAAATGTGGTTAGCGTTAGTGCAAAACCAAGCATTCAAGAGGTGATTCACCAAACAAGTGTCATCATTAAGCATAGCATCGGGTGTGACAAAGGATTGTGACATGGCATGTAAGCATATCAATCGAGCACAACTAAAAATATCATGTGGACAAGTATGCAAATGTGAGGTAGAGATGCAAATATGTGTGACAAGATAATAAGCATCTACCTCGAGGTCATAGCAAGCATTCACAAATTGCTCAATGAAAGGTCTATGGTACACATAGGAAGTATTCACACCACCAAATAAAATGAAGTGTCTAAACACATGGGTCAAGTGCAAGACAATCCAAGCATAATGTGCATAGGGTGTAGTGAATATAGTGTGGCACTCAACACAATAGAAAGAGCAATTGTTCATCATGTGTGAGGCAATCAAGTCAAGCATGTGACAAGCAAAGGGACATGGCATATGTGAACAAATGATATTGGTGCAACCAATCATATGATAGTAGCAAGTAGTCCGCGAATTGGATGCAACACACAAGGTATATATGTCATGAAGCATGGAAATGTGGCAATCATGGGTGAAAGCAATATCTCGAGCATGCGTGCAAATGGTGCAAGCAACACATGAAGTATGATCCACAATATCCAAGCTCAAGAAGGATGCCACCTTGAAGGCGTGTCCTTGTACATTCTTCACAATGCCGAAGTGGAAGCGATTCGTGGTAGAATATATGAGGCTCGCTCTCAAGAGCTCGAATGGTCAACTCACGTGAAGTGGAAGTCGACACAAAGTCCAAGTATCCTACACATGCACAAAACAAAACAAAGAACGTATGCGCATGGTAGATGAACACATCATCCATCATGATGGTTCTCATCTTTTGCACATAACCATTAGAAGCATAAGTGCATGAATAATATGATGCAACAATGGCAATATTCATGGCACTAGGTATATGGTGCAAAGAAGTAAGACAAGCATGCTTCACAAGAATTATGTCAAAATCTCCAAATATATGCGAGAATGCTATGGGGGCAATCTCATGAGCAAGAAGAGAATCATTGTTGCACTCAATACATGGCAAATCATCTAGCATGAGAGAGGCAACACATAGAGATATATGACAAGAAGCAACAACAATCGTGTGCAAAGCATGTAGATGGTTGTCATCAACCACATGAAATGAGCAAGTATGAATCATGGTTAATGCAACATAAGCAAGCATATCAATCATGTCATGCAAACTAGTGGAGCGAAGATGCAACACACTAGAGGAAATCATGGCAATCATGTCATGTGAGCAAATAATAGGCATAGACAATGCACATGACATATCACAAGCACGAACACAAAGCAATATCATAGTATCATCATAGGGGTGGGTCACAAATGGAACATGGCAACAACAAGCAATATCTCCACCAAGCTTGCAAATACACATAAAAGTATAAGAGATCATCATGTGTAAAGCAAAGCATGGGTCACAAATGCATGGAAAAGGTATAGGAATGGGCATATCATGCAAAGTGAACATGGCAAGATGGGCATATAATATGTAATGGACAACAACCCATAGCCAAGTGAGGGACATGTAGAAGAGATGCGCGAAGACTTCGCATGAAGAGAGCGGTGGGAAAGGCAATCCATGGGATCCCAAATCATCGTTGCTCTCTAGAGCTCGTTTTGTCAACTCGTGGGATTGCGAGGTCGACAAGTATTCATGGGTACCTACACAAAAGAGACACAAACCAAAGAAATTGTGCGCGTGGTAAATGTACACATCATCCATCATGATGTGTATGTGCACGTGTGAGTTAGCACAAGATAAGAAATGCTCAAAGAAATTTGATGCATGGTATAAGAACATGTCATCCATCATGAAAGAATAGTTATTATGTATGACACGATGGGGACACAAATTGACAATGCAAGTGTATGGCACATCAATAGCATGTTTGTTCATGGGGAGCATATGGTGCACACAAGTATTGGGATCATGCAATGAATGGGATGAATCAAAATCTCCTAAAATGTATGAGGAAACTATGGGGGTCTCCTCATGAACAACATTGGAAACATCACATGGAGAAAATGGACAACATCCAAAACAATGCATATCCGAAGCTAGGTGGGCATGGCATGGCATATGAGATAAATGATGCAAAGGGAGAATATCAATATCATCACAAGAAAAACAAATGCCAATAACCATGGGCTTGTCATGTATGCCATATGTGCAAATTGGGTTTATTTTAATGGCATATGCATAGTCACTATGAAGAGATTGCAAATAAAACATATGGTTGATCTCATGCATAGCATATGACAAGTCAAGCGGATTAGCAAACATGATGTGACCTAAAGAATTGTCAAAAGAAATCCTATGTAACATGGCATCACAACTAATAAATGGGCAAATCATCACATGGGGAAATCATACTAGAATGAAGCATATCAATAGGGTGATCAACATCATGCAAGCAATCAATGTCAAAATAGTCCACTAGTGGGACGAGAGCATCACCGTCACCTTTGTTACCTTTGTCATTCCACTCAAGTGGTGTAGGTGAGGTGGGAAAGACCAAATGGTGGTCATCTTCATCTTGATGGAACCATGTGGGGGGTGCATCATAGTCCACCATGGTCATCGTCTTGTCCAAAGGGAGGATGAAGTCGTCGAGGATCGGCGCGTCATCATAAATGGGACCTAGCACCAAATGAGAAGACACAATAGAGGTAGAGGTTAAGTCGTTAGAAATCGAAGTAGCCTCACATGCCCTATCAACTATCACACTCTCTCTATGTGGTGGTTCACTCACTCCCTCAAAATAGGTGCACTCAAACTCACGTATGGTGGAGTCACTCATCTCACTCAAGTGGTGGTTGTGGCTCTCCTCACATAAGATTTGTGGCAACACATCGTATATAGGGTTAGTGGTGAAGGCACTCTCACTCTCAATATGGTGGCACAAGTCACTCAAGTCATCATACGTCGCCGTGGTCGAAGTGAAATACTCAACCATCTCATCGCCGTCGTCATGGATGAAGGCCGAAGATGGCACATCATCACTCTCGCCTCCTAAGATGGAAGCATCATCCTTGCTCGCCACCTTGTCGCTTGCCTCCAAAGCTTGGTCCTTGAAGGTCTCCGTAGTCGTACTTGTCGCCGCACCATCTTGAAAAAGAGTCAAGGTAGACTCGGCATGATCAATGCCACAAAGAGGGATGGCGGTGAAGTCGCACTTGGGAGCATCGTCTTGGAGCTTGTCGGGCTTGGAAATCATGGTGGTACTAGCCTCATGCTTGTCATAGAGCTTGGTCGCCGCGAAGTTTGCTTGGGGTGGAGAAGCCTTGGCCTTCATGAGTTCTTGTTCCGCCTTGAGAGCACCAATGTAGTAGTCGTCGATGGACTTGTAGTTCTCGAGGAAGATAGTCTTCAAGATGTCGTTGTTCAATCCCATCATGAAGTGGAACTTCATCGAAATGGGGTCGTCCACGCCGGCTCGTCGCAAGGCAATCTTCATCCCCTTGGAGTACGCGTCGATGGACTTGGATCCTTGGATGGTGTTCTCCAATTGGCGTCGAAGTTGTTCCGTGTAGGTTGGAGGCACGAACTCTCGCCGCAAAGCTCTCTTCGTCTTGGGCCAACTCATGTCGTAGTACTCCGAAGGTGTGTGAAGCCACCAAGACGAGGCGTAGTCGTGGAAGTTTCTTGTGGCGCACTTCACTTGATCTTCGGGACGAACTTGATGTAGCTTGAGGTAGTCTTCCATCAAACGCTCCCACTCGAGGTACTCCTCAGGTTCTTGAGTCCCATAGAAAGGAATCGTGTGGTCGATGTCGAGGTCGTAGTAGCTCGTGGAAGTCACGGACTTGAGCTTGGGGAGCTTCTCTTGAGCGTAGTCATGAGGTTCTTGTTGGCAAAGATGTCGTATGTCCGTAGGCGAAGATGCCTTGAAGTCGCTTGGCGAAGATGCCAAGGGAGATGGTGAAGTCTTTGAGCGGTTGTTGGTGTAGATCTCGTGACCTTCACATTCTTGTTGGTGATGGTGTCGATGCCGATGTGATCTTGCCGGAGATGGTAGCTCGGAAGCATGTGCTCTTGAGCGTCTTCTCGAAGATGAGGAAGATCGCTTGTAGGACTTGATGAGGGCTTTGATCTCCTCCATTTGAGCTTGCATCTTGGCGTCGGAGTTGTTGTTCGTGGCATCGAACTCGTTGTTGTTGTTGTAGACCAAAGGTGAAATGCCTTGCCTATCCATCACAAGACTCGAGTAGAGGTGAGTAGGAAATGAGATAAACAATACCAAGTTACCTTTTCCCAAAGTTGAGGATGTATCCTGTTTCACTCAATGTGAGATGAAAGAATAGTGGAATTGGTACCGGACTTGTTCACTCACACCTATCAATCAAAGCTTATGTAGAGCTCGGTGAGGATAGTGGCACAAAAATTTGATGCAAAATGTTAGCAAGAGTCAATAATGTTGAAAGAGATTCACAAATTCGCAAGCGAAACAAGTAGACCAATAGCAATATGTGGCACACGGAAACACACACACGGATAGATAAATGGGGCCGTGCAACCAAGGAATGAGCTCAAAATGTGGAATCCACCAAAATGCTCGTGTTGCACAACTCAAGAGAGACGCTAGCACGATTGCTCAATAGGCGGATACGACACTTGTGCACAACCTATAAGATGCAAAATGGATAAACTCTCTATCCCAAGTATGCTATGTATGTATGGTTCCCGGTGTTTCTCTCAAGATGATCCAAGATGATCGGATATGATACCATATGATATATGCAATGTGGTATGATGCTATGGCTATTGCTTACAAGCTTCTTTGCTCTCTTTTTTTTCTTTGCTTAAAAGCTTTTTTTTGTATGGGCACTTTTGCACAATGCACAAACCAAGATAGCAATTATGTATATGCGGGAACAATTGACACAATGGATGATATGATACCAAGATGATATGGTATGTATGCAATGTATGGTGTAGATCACTAATGTGCACAAGTAACATTGCCGGCAATACTCAAATGGCTAGTCTCGATAGGCAAGTAACGCAAAATGGGCTAGGGGTTATCAATGCAATTTGCAAGGGGAATATACAATGGTGTCGTCGAGGTTACCGTCCTTTGTGATGATGAGTGGCGGTGTTCTTGATGTAGATACCAAGATGATGGAGACTCGTCCCTAAGTAGCCGAAACACCTTAGGAAACGGAAAACCGCGAACTCAAAATCTCAAATGACAAATGTCAAATGGTGGTAGCGGGAATGCGTTGGTGGTTTTGCACTAGGCAATGAGGAAATGGGATGATGGGTTATGCGAGTCAATATTGAAGTTGTCGTCCCTAAGTAGCCAAAACACCTTAGGAGACACAAGCCACAACTCAAAAAGCTCAAACAAAATTGGGTTAAGTTGGGATGGAAGTGTATGGTGGGTAAGCCTATGCGGAAGTGGTGGTGGTGGTTGATGAAGAAGCAATCGTCCCTAAGTAGCCGAAACACCTTAGGAGACTCGAATCACTACTCAAGCAACCACATATACAATGGGGAATAAAATTGGTTAGGTTGCGGAAGTCGGTGGTGTCTATGCGGATGATATGGTGGAAGGCCTAGGAAAACTTGCCAATTTTTGGAAAATTTGATGAATTCAAATGGTGTTGGTGATATTTTTGTGGGAAGGGGGATGTCAATAGCTTCCAAACGAGCTAAAGAACGTCAAAATCGGAGTTCGGATGAATTAGTTATGGACAAAACAAAAATTAGCCGAAGTCTGAAACTACAGGTTACGGACGTCCGGAAAGGTCGGATGTCCGGGGCGTCGGACGTCCGGAAAGGTCAGAAATCCGTAAATTCGGTTCGGGTTAGGGGTTCCGGTCGTCCGGAAAAGGTCGGACGTCCGGTGCTTCGTGGGGGTCCGGACGTCTGTAAATCGTCGGTCGTCCGGTGGGTCGGGGTCAAATCGAAATTTCAGATCCGGGACGCGATTTTGGGCGGAAATTGGGGATTTCGGGGTCAAAATTCGTGGGATTTTATGGATGAAAGATGGGGAAACTTGGGGAAATGCTAGATCCACTTGAAACCAAGCAAATCCATGGATCAAAATCAACAAAACATCATCAAAACCAACAAATCACAAAAAAAAATTGGGGCTATTTTTGTTGGGGATTTTTGAAATTTAGGACGAAATCAAACAAAAGAAGGCTAGAAAACGGTGGGAGGGACTCCAAATACGTGATGAACCTGGCTCTGATACCATATGATACGGGGCTAACCCGGTGTAGGCCGATCTTTCACGTTTGGAGTGGGATCCCTCAAAGAACACGATGAACACGGGAAAGAACGGAGAGAAATCACAAGGGGAAACACTCAAGAACATGTCCGATCACACATCCACCAGACAATCAAACACACAAGATCCACAAGGTACCTGAACAACAAAGGGAAAGATACAAGATAGAGTTCATCTCCGTGAGGAGGTCTTGAAGGGGGCCGCCCAAGAGGGGGTATTGATGATATATCCCGCAGGATCTTCTCCTAGATGGAGGTCTTGGCCTCCAATGGAGTAGTGGTCTCTCTCTCTCTCTCAAGAGAAGAGGTAGGAGCAAAGCTCACCTAAGAATGAGCTATCATATTTGCTAACCTTAGAAAGGAGGTGGAGGTGGTCTATTTATAGTCTAAGCCACGAAGGGGTAAGTGGGAGAGGGATACAAGGCCAAAGGCCCGGCTGCGCACAGGCAGTGTCAGACGTCCGGACGGGGTCGGACGTCCGGTCGCTCGTGGGGGTCCGGACGTCCAGAGGGCGTCGGACTTCCGATGATTTGGCTCGGGATAGGAGGTGCCGGTCGTCCGGTCGGCTTCGGTCGTCCGGTTCCTGGTACTTGTCGGACGTCCGGTGGTCGTCGGTCGTCCGGCCGCTGGAGAGTGTCGGACGTCCGGTGGCTTCCGGTCGTCCGGCCGCTGGGGACTCCGCAGCTCCGTCTTTATCCGTCTTCTCTTCCAGGCTTCCCTCGTAGATGGTGTAGTTGTTCCTTGGCGCTTGCACTCCTCCTCGACATCCGTGAAGCTCCGACAATACCTTTATGTATGAGAAGTAGAGGTCGCACGTGTCACTTGCCAAACGGACTCTTGACATGATGATGACCATAGGATGCTCCGCATCACACGACGAGGCCACCGTGCACCGCACCAACGCTAACCCCCTCCGCGCCCACGCCGAATCTGTCAACGCTACCATCCACGACTGGAAGGTCATCGACGTCATCGAGTCCGTGATGCGGTCCCGTGACAGTGGCCTGGTATGTACGCTCACCGATCTTTCCCCCATCTGACATCTGCTAGGCCTATATTATTTGTTGTTTTTACTCAAACATGGAGGATTTCACAGGTTACCTACACCTGTGAGTTGTGACAGAAATGATGTGATGTAGAGATTGATCTCCTTACTGTCCGTGCTTATTTTATGGATTTTCTATGATCCTGATGCGTTCATCCATGACGTACTCTTGAAAGAATTAATCTTAATTTTCTAATTAAGGATATTGGCTTGCCTATCAGAAGTTTAAAACTGTAAGGTTTTGCACAATCATTTTATTTTTATTTCGCATCAGATCTGCAATCTTTACATGATTAATTGTGAATATGCATGGTACTGATTCCTCAAAAAGAATCTTAATTGGTTCCGCAAATAAAAATATGCATGGTACTGCCTTTTTTTCGAGGACTGAAAAATAATCAACTTCCTGGCCTTTTCCCTATTCCTTCTAAATCTGTTGTGAACATGGTTTCATGATAATTCTTGGAGCAATTCTTATTGTTGGTAACCTGGATTTTTCCTTCCATCTGAAAACAGGTTGACGGGATTCCGAGTGACTTCCCATTCGAAATCCTCAAAGAAGAGGGGCTTAAAGACATCACTCTTACAAGAAGTTTGAAGGGTGAGCAGATTGAGGTCGTGGTTTCCATGCTCAAACCAGACGGGGACGAGGAGGAATCCTCCGATTCTAGGTATACGTCGGATGAAGACGAAGGGGACAGTAGCATGCCTCTCATGGTCACGGTTTCCAAGGATGGTGGATCAAACCTCAAATTCACCTGCACTGCCTATCCTGACAATGGCAACATCTTCATCGATACCTTGTCCGTGAGACACCCACCATCAGGGGCCATGGAACATGAGGAAGATGATACTGGTTTCAGGTATGAATGCATACAAGGAGGCAGCAGATTAAACCTAGCTAACTATCTATTTGTCCACTTTAATCCTTTAAAAAGTTAATTACCAGCAGAGAGCTTGGATTAACTGCCGTATAATTGCTCTTTGTCCATGTGCTGCAAGCAGTGAGCTGGATGAGAGCCTGCAGGAGGCACGCAGTGAGCTGGATGACAACCTACAGGAGACATTCCGCAAGTATCTGGAGCTGCGTGGGGTCACTCCCATGAACATGAAGTTGTTGCACCAGTACTTGATCAGCAAGGACATACTCTGCAATCAACTCTGGCTGACCAAGCTGCGGGATTTCGTCAAGAAAGATTGACACCGTCCATAATCCAGCCTCTCTCTGCATAAGATTAGCGACAATAAATTTTTCTTTGCACACCATCCTGCTCTGTTTGAGAGCTCTGGATCTCATCCTCTAGAGTCTTAAACATGTACTACTTGCGTACATGCTTGTTAAGATACTTTTGTGCAACTATTTATCTGGGAGGTGGCTAGCCGGCGCTTGGACGCTCGTTGATGCGATCGAGCGCCTGTATCATAAATGAAAGGACATACTAAAAAGTGTAGTCGGTCCCTCATGTACTTTCCAAAAAAAGAAAACACCATGGTCCTTCCACGCCACCTTCCATGAGCACATGTGATTCTGGGGCTTCAACAAATAAACAAGCCAAGACCTGGCCACATGTATTAATTTGGGGTTTAAAAATTTTTAAAAAGCCTTAACCTTTGACTTGAGTGTTTGAATTCAAAACCGTTTTCACCGTTGGGTTTCTCACGACGAATTCTTCAAATCTATATCCCATATGGATAGGTTTCGTCGATCTTTTTTGGTGGGCAACTTTGGGTGTAACGGGGGCAACTTTAGTGCTATAGGGAAGCAACTTATTTTTGGCCTAGGTGTGTAAAAACGAGAAGTCCGACAAAACTAAGGCACCTTTAGTGCTACATACAAGCAAGTTCACTGCATTTTGTGTATCATTGTTGCTTAGCGTTGATGCTTAGTTTCCTATGGTTGATGCTCAGTTGCCTACAAGTACTTTGAAATTGCTTATTAGTGATGTCCAGTTTCCTACCGTTGCTACTCAGTTGCCTAACTTTGCAAATTACTTGCCTATTCTAACAGGAGCCTAACAAAAGCAAGCAACTATCCTAGCAAATCCAAGCGACTACATTACCAAAAACATCGTGTAAAACTGTCCAAGCAAAACCAAGCAACTATCCTACCAAACCAAGCGACTACATTATGACACGATCCAACTCTTCTAGTAAATCCAAGCGACTGCTTTGTCCCCATACCAAACTAAGCAACCGCAGTATGACTCAACGCAACTCTTCTTGCAAATCCAAGCGACCGCTTTGTCCCTCATAAGACACATAATTGCCAATCTATTGACTGCAACAAATTATCCCACTGATTCAAACAAAACTAGCATGCATCTGGACAAGACCCCTGGTTTTTTTGGTAATTGGCAACTTCATAAAAATGGTAGACAACTCGAAGAAAATGTTTTATCTCCTTTTTAAAAATATGGATAGGCGATAATAGGACAATGTATGCATAATATATGTTGAACGCACCTTCCAAACACAAGTTGCCGCCTTTAGTACTGAAAGTTGCCTTCATGCAATACCAAAGTGGCCTACGGATGATGTTCAGTTGTCTACATGTGATGAAAAATTGTCTGACATTGTTTCTATGTTTTCTATGATATACTTGCTAGGTAAATTCACTAGTACACATGGTGGAAGGAAGTTGCTTCTGTTTAGCAATAAAGTTGCCTCAACTAGAACCAAAGTTGCGTTTGAGAAAAATACAACAAAACATATTACTATGGGATCTAGTTTTGAAGATCTCGTCGCGAGAAACCTAATGGTGAAAATGGATCTTCGTTTTGATGCTCGGTTGAAAAGTTATAGCTTTTTAAAGAAAATGAGACGAAATAAAGTGGGAGGACATTAGCGTATGCATGCAGTTGGACCATCCACCACCTGACGATGCCATGTATATCACGAGAGGGAAGGAGGCATTTTTCCTAGCAGTTTATCGCGTACTGGAATTGTGTCAGCATGGGATGGCTCGTGTGCGTGCGCTCAACTCCGTCGAATAGCGCAGCTGCATTATCTAGCATTTAGGATTTATCTGACGGCACTACTTGCAAAACCTAAAGTTGAAACCATTTTGGGGTGCTTTATTCACTATGGCATGTGATTTGCTTCTGCTATGTAAGATCTTCGATTGTGGCCGTTTCCAGCATGTAACACTAGTTGTGTGGGCAGGCTGATGTGAGAGGAGAGAATTGTGCAGTGGGCCGGTGAACTGGAATTACCAAACTTGCGATAGCTAAACACACCAATGCTAGCAACGGGGTGTGGTTGAAGAGCACTGATCATTGTGGGGGTCCATGACCACGCAAGTTGGAGGCGATAGCTATTCCGGAGGCTATATCTTTGGCAGAAGATCTTCAGATACATAACTTTGTCACTGCCTCGATCAGATTCCAAATAGGTTGTGGGCGACATCTCGAAAAGAAACCAGGGTAGCTACAGAGCGATCATTAGTGAAATCAAAGCCGGAGCTTCTCCTTTACTTGTACTTTTAGCTTTGAGATTCATGTTGTTAATGTAGAAGCACACAGTTTAGCTAAGTATTCCCTTCTCAGGGGCGTCATATGTGGTTTGGCCAACGTCACGATCATCCCACTCGTTGTGGCTTTTGATCAATAAAAATGACTTTACCCCTCAAAAAAGAGGTTGAAGCGCATTGATCCTACGAAAGAAGGGGTTGGAATTTGATACAAATGTGCGGGCATGGAGCCTCTTTGGGACCATATAGGATAACGAGCCCATGGCCAAATCTTCCCAAACTAAAACATAGGTAATCGGCGACCTACTTTGTATTTTCCTGGATCTTATATCCAAGTAAGTCTATGTAGTTGTTATAAGTATGAATAAAATTACAGGTATTTATAAAAAACAAATAGGTATCCAATGAGCTCATGTGCGGTGGTTGGAGATGTTAACTCCACCATATTTTGCGAGGACATGTGGTTGAGTGACCTTTTGGACGCAGAGACCGCCTCCCTCCAGTGCCATCGGGGAAGGCTTGATATGGTGTTGACCTAACTGAGGAGGAGATTCAGGAATACTTCAACCATGAGAGATTGGGATGGATGGCTTGTTTTCAATCCATTCAGTTCATGTTGCTTGACGCACTGGGACCAGGTGATGCCTATAGCTAAAATAAGTTGCAACTCCAAGGCTCCACGGAATTGCATCTTCTTCGCATGGTTAGTGGGTGCGAGAGTAGATGATGGACATGAAATCGCTTGTCTCGTCGAGGTTTGCTGGGCCAGCCTGCCTGTCGGTGTTGCGATCAACACCAGGAGACTATCAATCACTTGCTGGTTGAATGTGCCCTTGCTCGTTCGGTCTGGCAGGAACTGCTAAAACCTGGGGCAACGTTGAGTGGACTCTGTCGGACACTCATTGGTGGTGGAGTGGTGCAGCACCACAACAAATTATATTATTAGGATGAAATATCTTTGTTCCATCAGCTCCATGGTTCCGTGCAAGCTCTAGAAGCGTCAAAACGACATAGTTCTCAAGCGGGTACATCATTGGTAGAGGTTGTTATAGGGTGAGTGGATCTTGAAAGTAGGGCTTGCCATATGGAAGGTTTTTTTTCTTGGAAAACACCAGCTCATATATTAATTAAATAAAAGAGTTGTTATAATCGTCCATTACAGAATTCACCACGCAAGGCAGGATATTGTTAACATGGTTCTATTTTGTGCACATAATGAACAATGGAAGGAAAAAGCAACGCCCCTGGCGGAAGATGTGCCAATTCTTTGGTGGCAGCCTTGGCCCAGCAACGGGCTTCATCTTGTATGCCTTGCATGCGGCGAGCAACGGAAGGGTGCTCACCGCAACCATTGTGGTGCTTCTAAAGTGCCCACATGGTTAGGATGACAATTTCGCATATGCTCGCCGAAGCCAAAGACGAGGTGGAGGCACACCACTCAAGGAACTCATTGTCTGGGCCTGAATGGTATCAACCACATGACTGCAAGCAAGAAACTCGTGCCACGACTAACGAAAAGGGCCAACTCCTATTTGGTGCCCATATCGCGAGTTATGGGCAAAACGGTAGACAACGCATACCCCCCATTCACTATGCTATATTTCTTGGGCCGACCCATATATGCACATTTTTGTGAAGCCACCAATGGGTTTTGGGAAGCTTCTATAGCTTCCCACCGGTTTATTTTTCCGTTTCAATTTTTTCGCCAGCTTTTGTTTGGTTTTTTTATTTTTTATTTGTTTTCTTGTTTTTAGTTTTTCATTTACATTTCATTTTTTTTTCAAATGCATGCATGAACTATTTTCAGATTCGTTAACTTTTTTCAAATTTGTGATTTTTTTCTTAAATCGTGAATTTTCTTAAATTCACAAACTTTTTTAAATTAACTAACTGTTTTCAAACTCATGTTCTTTTAAAAAATTAGGAACTTTTCTCAAATTTGTGATTTTTTTCATTTTCGCAAACTTTTCAAGGTAGGAACATTTTTTTGAAATTCATGAACTATTTTTTTTTTGTGAACTCTTTTCAAGTGCACGATTTTTTTTTCAAAAAGTTAACGGTCAGTGTCCACCATTGAAGGTCAATGGTCATTTGGCAATGGTCAAAGTCAATGGCAGCGGTCCAATAACCTGTACTCAAATGCGCTCATGGGCCGTAGCCCTTATAGCTCGCACATGAGCGCAAGCAGCCGAAACAGGCGCTTATATAAGCGGCACGCATGGCTGGAGATTGTTCCTGATATCGTTTGTATCTCGAAAGTTTTGAACTTTGAATAAAATCCCTAGTTACCCTTCAAAAGAAATAATATAAGCGCCAATTAGGAGCTCTCGAGCGAAGGAGTAAGCAAGGAGGTTAGTGAAAACTAAAAGGGCCACTAGACTATCAGTCCTCCAAAATAATATGATAAGCACAAGCAGAACATCTGCCACAATGTAGCTTAGCTGTATCCCTAAAAAAATCAGCCACAATGTACATACTCGTCTTAAAAAAAACAAGGGAGATTTGTAGAGTAGTTATAACTTATGAAGAAAATCTTACACAGCATTTTTCAGAAGGACGAAATGACAAGAAAAAAGTTATGAAATCCTTTCTTCTTCTTCAAGAAGCACAATGGTTGAATCGAACACGTTACGCTTACCTGGCATAATGCTCAATCGTATAAATATAAACGAAAACCAGCAAAACCCTTGCCCACTGTAGCTTCGCGCCATGGCCCTCCTCACCGCTGCCGCACGCCGCGCCTCCGTCCTCCTACGCCCCACGGCTGCCGCCGCGCCGTTCTCTTCGACCAGGCGCAGGTCCTATTCATCCTCCACCTCCTCGATCCGCTCCCTCCTCGCCGAGGCCGCCTCCTGCCGCGCCGAAGCCGCATCGTACAGAGCCGAGGCCGTCAGCTTCCGTGCCAAGGCCGACTCACTCCGTGCCGCCACGCATGACGGCGAGCTCCTCCGCATAATCAACTCCGCGATGCACTCCTACAACGGCAACCTGGTACGTGCGCGTACTTCCGCCGATCGATACCACGCTTCCAGTTCGCCAATCTACTACTAGCTAGTTCTGCTATCACTGTTTTAGTACCCATAGAGATTGACCTACTTTTGGCTTTTGAGTCTCCTGCGGTCCTGCCTTTAATTAGTTGTTGCCCTAATTTGGCTGGGGTGTGTGATTGTGTTTGTGCGCGCATACCTCTTGTGCTCTGCAATCCTATACAAACAAAAACGTTTCTTTGATGATGTAGTACTAGGGAAAGATGGGAAAGTTTTTGTGAGACGCAGTTGTTTTTGCTTGGAGATGTTCGGTTTTGTGCCTTCACCATTGTAAGGTCATGTAGCGGTAGTTAATGCTGTCTACATTTTGCACAAGCAATCTCTTTGTTCTGATTTTTATATTACATCTAAATCTGCTGCGAACAACTTTCATGTTAGTTTTCGGAGCAATTGTCATTGTTGGTACCATGTTTTCTTTTTCATCTTAAAGCAGGCTGAGGAGATTCCGAGTGAGTTCCCTTTCGAAATCAGCAAAATCGAGGAGCTTACCAGGACCGACGTTACTCTTACAAGATGTTTAAAGGGTGAGAAGATTGAGGTGTTGGTTTCCATGCCCAGACTTGCCAGTGATGAGGAGGACGACGATCTGCAGGAATCCTCAAACTCGTCATCATCATCTTCAGACGAAACCTCATCATCTTCAGACAACGAGACCTCATCATCTTCAGAAGACTCTTCATGGTATTCAGACGAAACCTCATCTTCTTCAGACAACGAGACCTCATCATCTTCAGAAGAGTCCTCGTCTTCAGATGAGTCATCATCATCTTCGGACGATGAAGCTAAGAACCGTACAGAAGAATACAACCTCCCTATTCGCAAAAAAATAGAACACAACCTCCCTCTCATGGTCACTGTGTCGAAGCCTGATGGCTCAAGCATGAAATTTGCCTGTGACGCCTATCATGATGAGATCACCATCGATACCGTGTCTGTGAGGCAGCGACCATTAGGAGCTGAGGAAGGAGATAATAATGCATATGATGAGGGTCCTGATTTCAGGTAGGCAGATCCTTTGGACTTCGCTACCTTCGGCATTGATTTATCTCTGGTTATTAATTGCTCATACCATGTTGTGTGCAGTGATCTGGATGAGAACCTTCAGGAGGGACTCCACAAGTACCTGGAGGTCCGCGGGATCACTCCAAACAACATAAAGTTGCTGCACAAGTACATAATCAGCAAGGAACGGCAACATTATCAAGTCTGGTTGGCCAAGCTGCGGCATTTCGTCAGGAAAAATTAAGACCATCCATGAATGATCCATCGTCGGCATAAGACAACAGTTTGTTTGCACTTTCTATTTCGAGAGCTCTGCGTGACATCCTCTATACGAGTGGATATTAGATCTTTTTTATTGTAACAACATTTTTGGCGACTAAGTAGAAACAATTTTCCTTTCTTTGGTGGTGCTTCTTTATATATATGGATGTGCTATTTATATGCCCAGTGTGTTCTCAGTCCCTAGCGTGCACCTGCTTCGTGGCTGAAGCATCAGTTTAGTTCTTCAATTATTTTTCTTTTGGGGAGTTTAATTAGTTCTTAATCAGTAAATATAACCAGTATATGATTTTATTCACTACTCTATATACTGTTTGTCTTGATGTTTCATGGAAGTGTTTTTTTTTTAGAAAAGGAGGATGAACATTCCATTAATCTTCAAGCGGCAAAGTAGCGTTTACAGGGTGGCGCACGTGGTGGTTTCTCATGGCACTGTTTAAATCTTCGGAGACTTGACACCAGCAACTAAAGTTACCAAGCTACCTATGCTACAATTAGTATGGCAGCTAAATGTTTCAGTTTTCATGCCTGATAACTTCTTCTGTATAACTCAATAACTCCTATAGTGTTTAGTGACAACTTATGAAGTGGAAAAGGTCGTTCAAATATTATAAATGATTTTCAGTTTTCATACCGGATAGTTACTAAACAACTCAATTAACTCTTGTAGTTCTAAATAAAATGCAGAGAACCATCACAATTATGTCCTCATTAGCGAAAAACCATCACTTTACAAAGAGAAAATGTTGCAGAATGCACCGCATCGAAAAATTGATAGTGAACCTTATGTGCATCAAGAGAGAGCACTAGCTAGCAACTGGCTCCCTCCCGTTGTGGACGCTGGAAACTCCATGTGCACGCGCTTCTGTCTTTGCCATGCCCATGCGAGTCTCTGCCAAGTATGCTCACCGACAGCCTCGCCTGCACTGCTGGCGCTGGCCCGCCGGTCTCCGACTCCACACTGCTGGTGGATGAGGAACACGTGTGCAGCGAATTCCCGCAGCTAGTTGCCCTGCTCTATGCCGCCGACCAGCGCGCGCCCTCGGGTTGGAGCTCTGACCCCACGCAAAGAATGTCGTCCACGCACTGGATTCAGGGAGCTCGACGCAGCGCCCGATCCGCAGGAGCTTGATGTCGCGTCAACCTCCCACTTGTTGTAGATGCGAGCACACTGGTGCCCTCGACAACCCTGTATGTGAGGCCGGCCGTGAAGACGATGCTGGGGGTGCCGGCGCTGCAACACGCCAACAAAGGCGGTGGTCCAGGGGGCGGCGGCGCAAGGTCCATGGCGCTCGACAGCCCTGGATCGGGCTGTCTCCTGCGTTGTGTTCACCGTTTATGTTTTTACAGGGTGTCTATGTGGCACATTTTTTTTCGACTCAGCCTGACAGGTGGGCCCGGCCAATTAGTGAGGTCACCAATGCCCTTAGCATTTACCGTCTGTGTTTTTCCACTATCAGTTTTTCGGTGCCATGCATTCTATCACGTTTTGTAGACTGGTGGTTTTTCGCCATGGTGACACGATTGTGATGGAATTGTAGACCATGTTGTACACGCCAGAACACATTGTGCTGGCCGCAGTTTGAATAGCAGAGGCAAATGAGCAGCTATCAGATGTTTAACATGACAGAGCAGGTAGAACATTCGTGACAATGTAGTAATTCATCCCCGTTAAAAAAATATGAAGGAATTTTGTTATGTCTAGCACAAGAATTTCATAATGTATCTCTGGGGTTTTTCATGGAACCGTTTAATTTTGGAAGATTACTGCATTGTAATTTGCAAACAGAAAAGGAAGAGAAAACTAGCCCGAAGCTTTCAGGTTCGGAACTGCCTGACAGGTGGGCCTAACCACCTCCTTCCTCCGACAACCTAAACCCCAACGTCCTCTCTAAAACCCTCTTAAATTCTGGAAGTAGGAAGAGAGATATACGTAGGTCAAGGAGAAACCTTGTCCACGGCTTCGAGTCCGCAGCTGCCGCGCCATGGCCATCCTCGCCGCCGCCCGCCGGGCCTCCTCCCTTCTCCTCCTCCGCGCCTCGTGCGCACTGCTTCGCCCCGCTGCCTCTCCTTTGACGCCAAGATCGCCTTGCTCACCCCCCTACTTCGACAGCGCCAAGATGGCCTTGCTCAAAGCCGCGTTGGACTTGGACTCCATCGCCGCCGAGACCGGCTCCTCTGCCTCCGCCGCCGCACAGCACTCCCTGCGCGCAGCGGCCGATTCCCTCGGCGCCTCCACCTTTGACGACCATCTCGTCCGCGACATCGACTCCACCATCAAGTCATCCACCCGTCCCACCAAGGTACGTACGTACATACGCGCATCGATGCGATGATGATCTCCGTTCCTGAACTGCAGTTCCATGCATGTTTGGGATCGATTAATTTCGATTATTAGTGTAGTAACTAATCATGCATGAGAAACTGAGTGGGATCAATTTTTTCCCCGTCTTAAAACAGATGCAGGAGGCCGAGGGTTTCTTCCCCTTCAAAATAGTACGTGAAAATGGGTGGGGCAATAGCAGCAGTACCTTTGATATTACTCTTAGAAGAACTTTTGAGGGTGAGCAGATTGAAATTCGGGCTTACAGGTTAGGCTCACACTACCATGATAACGGTAGAATCAGCCTAAATGTCACCGTCTCCAAGAGCAATGGCTCGGACCTTTTATTTTCCTGCTCTGCGTATGCCGATTATATCACCATCGATTCCATGAAGATGACGGGGCAGCTTGAATCGCATAACGGTTTCGAGTAAGTATTCAGTCTAAACCTAACTTGATTCATTGGGTTTTTTCTTCTTCTTTTTTTGCCTGGTTGAACGTTTGCTTTGATTTTTATATCACCAACACATTTATTAAATGCTCCTCATTTGCGGATCTGGTGAAGTAAGCTAGATGAGAATCTGCAGAAGTCATTCTACAAGTATCTGGAACTACGCGGCATCACGCCAACAATGGCCAAACTGTTGCATGAGTACAAGAGGGACAGCGGACCCCGCACGCAACACTTGTGGCTAAACAAGCTGTCGGATTTCATCAAGAAAGATTGATCTTCATCTAGTGAAGATCCTAGGGCAGCACGATCAAGACTCCTACAATTTCCTCTTCCGGAAGAAGTGTTCTTTTACCCGTGTGTTTAAGATCCACTTTTGTAACTATGATTTTGGTGGGATTAAGGCTAGACCTACATAGACTTAAAACCATGTTAATTAGCGTTTGTGTATTCACTATGTTTGCTTTGCTTATTTCTAATTTACTCGTTAATTCTCAAGTGTATCTGTTTGGATTTGGTCGTGTACACTGTCAGATAGTATTATGCATTGGAAGCTGAAAAACAAAAATGGGAGACACCTTTTGGAAATTTCATATGAAGCACTTAACACTGCTGGAATTGGCAACTTTGCTTAGTGGCAGGGTGTTTGCCGAGTTCCTTTTATCGGGAACTTGACAAAGACAAAGATAGCCAAGTTCATAGGTAAACAAAATCGGCAATGACATAGAACTCGGCACGGTTATGTTAGAACAAGTGCGGAAAAAAAAACTCAGCAAAGACAGAGAACTCGGTAAAAGTAGTTCTTTGTCTAGTGCAGAATGGGCAGAAACTCTGCAAAGACCTGACCAACAGGCCCCACCAGATGTGGCTGACGACTCCATGACCGTTGGGCTCTGTTTGCGAGTGTCGTCCAACGGTCACTCGGCAAAGACATATCATTTTCTCTTTTAGGACGGAGACATTGTTTGCCTAGTTTCGCACGCAGGCGCTCATCAAACATTTTCCGAGTGTTGCATTCAGCAAACATATTGCTCAGTTCTGCTAAATAAAGAACCCGGCAGATATTTTGCACTGGGCAATGGGGAGAATATCATAGTGAAACCAATATTCAATGTAAACTTCGTGGAAACCATATTTTACAGTTTAGAAAAAATAAAGAGGTTGATGTTTTGTTGTCACACAAAATTTCAAGTTGAAACACATCATGAGATGTGAGCTATGGGAAAGACAAATTCAGTCCTAAATAGTGACATTACTGTTCACATCTCATAATTTGTTTCAACTTAAAATTTTGCATGGCAATAAAACACCATCCTCTTAATACCCTGTATTTTTTTCAGATTTTTTCGAAACTTCAAAGTTTCTCGTGGTTTTCATCGGTTTCCACCGAATGTTGGTTTCCGTATGATATTGGTCAGTCTTCGCCGAGTTTAGCAACACAAACTCGGCAAACTATTGTGCCGGGTGGCACCTCCGTTAATGGCGCGTCCACTCTGACGGTGTAGTTCACGGAGTTTATTTTCCCGCGGGAACTCATCAAATGTTGTTTATATATTCGCTGAGTTCACGATATAGAATGCACTCGGCAGTATTAATAATTGCCGGTCCTCGTACGTCCAGCCGAGTGCGCTGCACCGAGTTTGGCACTCGATAAAGATTTCATCGAGTTTAATATGTACTCTGCCGAGTTTCTTTCAAACTCGGCAGAGACGGCGATTCTAGTAGTGCCACTCAGTATTTGTCGGTTACCGTGGTAACAAAAAATCTCAGTGGCCCACAAGATTGTTTGGGATTCGATAGCCAAAACCCTGGGCTGGGATTGCCTACTGTGTTGCTCAGGAAAGCAAACGCGGGGGCTCCATCGCAATGTTCACTGTTGGAATTGTAGATCATTTTTGTAACTATGACTTTGGTGTCAGTATGGCTAGAGCTGCATAGAGTTTAAACCATTTTAATTATTGGTATTTATTCACTATGTTTGCTTTGCTAATACTTACTTTACTCTTTCATTGTCAAGCATATCTGTTTGTCGGTCATGTAAATTGTCAGATAGTATTAGGCAAGTTTCTTTGAATATGAAATATGTGTTAGAGTTGTGTCGAATATTGTGTAC
The DNA here is from genome assembly GCA_021605205.1 of Aegilops longissima. Taxonomy (NCBI): domain Eukaryota; kingdom Viridiplantae; phylum Streptophyta; class Magnoliopsida; order Poales; family Poaceae; genus Aegilops; species Aegilops longissima. Next base: position 35,326,267 of record CM038678.1, on the reverse strand, counting down.
AAAATAGTTTACAGTTGGACTGTAAGTTGTATTGTGTACAGGGTATGGAGTCTGTGTTCTAGTAGGACACTTGTATTCTAGGTCTCTCATATATAACAGGGGTAAACACACGATGTAACCTATGCCAACATAATAGCACAGGAACACGGGGGAAGCCGACGACACGTGCCGGCGTCCATTGCGACCGGGTGCGGTATTGTGACGGTGTCACGGAGAGGGGCGCCCGTAGTCATGTCCCGGTATGTAGCCATGATAGTGAACCTCGTTAAGAAATCTCGATGCCACGCATCGTGTGATTGCTTGGTCCTCAGATATCGACTACATGCCTCAGATTTATACTAACAATATGTACCTCTAAGAAAAACAGAGATTGCAGAACATTACAATTATCGAGAGGCTGAAGCACATGCGGTTGTGATGGACCAGTCGGTTTTACCTTTACGTGAGAGGTTTTAAGGCCCTGTGATTTTTGAAGATTTTGGAGACTGACTGCGTAGGGATTGCCAATGCCCTATCCTGTGAGAGTATTAATCGTTCTTAGATATTTCCCATAATCGTTGATGGCGAAGCCCTGACGAAAATCACTCCGAGTGCACTATCAGAGTCATCAGCTAATTCAGCTCGTTACTTCAGCGGCGATATTGCATCTAAGCTATCTGAATTGACAATCAATCGATTACATCTTAGGAATTGTCCTAGGCTCAGCCCATGCTTAGCGCTTTGTTTAATGTTAGTTGTGTAACCTTAAAAAAACAGAAAACTACTCAAATCCGTTTACGTACTTCTTCAAGAAGCTAAGCACATATATCGTGCAGATTCGGAACTGCCTGTGTGACACATGGGCCCAGAGAACTACGTAACTCCTCCTCCAAGCAAAACCCCTCCATTCTTCTAAAACCCTCTTAAATTTATCGAAGTAGGAAGAAAGATATACGTAGATCGAGGCGAAACCTTGTCCATGGCTTCGAGTCCACAACGCATACGCCGCGCCATGGCCCTCCTCGCCGCCTCCCGCCGGGCCTCCTCCCTTCCCATCCTCCGCCGAGCCTCCTCGGTGCTGCTCCGCCCCGTGGCCCCGCCGGTGCCGGCGATCAGGCACAGCTCGTCCTCCTCCATCCGCGCCGCGAAGGCGGCCTTAATGAACGCCGCGATGGACACCATCAACGCCGAGCATGGCTCCAGCGCCTGGGCCGCCGCACTGGACTCACTCCGAGCCGCCAACGAGTGCCTCAGCAACGCCTCCTTCGAGGACCAGCTCCTCCGCGGCATTGACTCCGCGATCAAGTCCTTGGAGCACCACCGTCTCACCAAGGTAGATAGGATGAGCTCTCGCGACCCGCAGGGCGACCCGCGAGGCGACTCGCCGGCGTCGCCCCTGCTGGCCGACGAGGGACCCGCCGACCCACTCCCCTCTCGCCACACACAGCCAGCCACCTCCACCCCACCAAGTACTGTTGTTGCAGCCGGCTCCGCCATTGGCGGTGGACCTACGCCGGTTTCTGCTGCTGAAGAACCCAACGCCCGTACCCGTGCCATTGTTCCTCGACCAGGTATCTCCTTCCACAAACGCGTCCTTTCGTCTTTCCTCTCCGGCGTGTCCTTTTGCGCCGCCGCCCCGAACACTGCTCCCCCTGGCAAGCTCTGGGTGGTGGCGCCCTTCCCGGCGGCGTGTTTCACGGCCGAGGGGGTCGTCGGGCTTCTCTCTTATTTCTTCCGCGATCCTAGCGAAACCCTAGTTGTGGCACCGGTGGCCGACCTTCTCTTCTCCGTCGTGGTCGCCAGCCCCGCCGTGGCCCAGTTCGTCGCCACCGTTGGCCCGGGGCTCATGACTGCGGTCAACCTGTCTCTGCATGTATCTCTGCGTGGGGCCCGCGCGGCGGCGAGGAGAGCAACGGCGCGGGCCGCTCGCCTCGCGTTCAAATCCCACCGGCCCGGGGTTAATGCTCCAGGTAGGCGTCGCTTGACCCCTAGCCTAATGGCTATCTGGCGTCCCGTCCCGTCCACACGTAATGACGCTGGTTTACTACCCCTGCCCACCGTCGACGTTTCGCCCTGTGATTCGTCGAGTTCGACTTTGGGCGCCGCGGAGGATCCTGTCTCTGAACCCCCAACGGGTGCGGTCGCCTCTCCCAGCGACAACGGGGGTGTCGGTAGTTGCTGTCGCCCCTGCATTGACTCCCCCGATGCTGACCATCTCGCGGCGCGGGGGCCCACAACGTTAAATCCCAGCTCCAACGCTCCCGCCAGCCCGTATAGGGATGCCCTTGTTGGGGAACGTTGCAGAAAATAAAAAAATTTCCTACGGTTTCACCAAGATCCATCTATGAGTTCATCTAAGCAACGAGTCATGGGAGAGAGATTACGTCTACATACCACTTTGTAGATCGCGAGCAGAAGCGTTCAAAAGAACGGGGTTGAAGTAGTCGTTCTCGTCGTGATCCTATCACCGGAGATCCTAGGACGGCACCTCCGCGTTCAACACACGTACGGAGCGGATGACGTCTCCTCCTTCTTGATCCAGCAAGAGGAAAGGAGAGGTTGAGGAAGATGGCTCCAGCAGCAGCACGACAGCGTGGTGGTGATGGAGTGACAGTTCTCCGGCAGGGCTTCGCCAAGCACACGCGGAGGAGGAGAGGTGTTGGGAGGGAGGGCTGCGCCTTCAAGTGTGTTGCAGCCTCCCTCGCCCTCTATTTATAGGGGAGGGAGAAGGGGCGGCCCCTCTAGATGGCATCTAGAGGGGGCGGCGGCCAAGGAGGGCTTGCCCCCAAGCAAGGGGCCCCCTCCCTCGGGGTTCCCCCAACCCTAGGCGCATGGGCCCTAGGGGAGTGGCGCCCAGCCCACTTTGGGCTGGATCCTTCCTCATACAGCCCATAAGGCCCTCCGGAGAGGTGGCCCCTCCGGTGGACCCCGGAACCCCTCCGTGGCCCCAGTACAATACCGATATGCCCCGAACCTTTCCGGTGACCGTATGATGACTTCCCATATATAAATCTTTACCTCCGGACTATTCCGAACTCCTCGTGACGTCCGGGATCTCATCCGGACTCGAACAACATTTGGTAATCACATAAAAGTCTTCCCAATAACCCTAGCGTCACCGAACCTTAAGTGTAGACCCTACGGGTTCGGAGACATGTAGACATGACCGAGACGGCTCTCCGGTCAATAACCAACAGCGGATCTGGATACCCATGTTGGCTCCCACATACTCTCGATGATCTCATCGGATGAACCACGATGTCGAGGATTCAAACAACCCGTATACAATTCCCTTTGTCAATCGGTATGTTACTTGCCCGAGATTCGATCGTCGGTATCCCAATACCTCGTTCAATCTCGTTACGCAAAGTCACTTTACTCGCATCCGTAATGCATGATCCGTGACCGGACACTTGGTCACTTTGAGCTCATTATGATGATGCACTACCGAGTGGGCCCAGTGATACCTCTCCGTAACACGGAGTGACAAATCCATCTCGATCCGTGTCAACCCAACAGACACTTTCGGAGATACCTGTAGTGCACCTTTATAGTCACCCGATTACGTTGTGACGTCTGGTACACCCAAAGCACTCTTACGGTATCCGGGAGTTACGATCTCATGGTCTAAGGAAGAGATACTTGACATTGGAAAAGCTCTAACAAAACGAACTACACGATCTTGTGCTATGCTTAGGATTGGGTCTTGTCCATCACATCATTCTCCTAATGATGTGATCCGTTATCATTGACATCCGGTGTCCATAGTCGAAACCATGACTATCTATTGATCAACAAGCTAGTCAACTAGAGGCTCACTAGGGACATATTGTGGTCTATTTATTCACACGTGTATTACGATTTCCGTATAATACAATTATAGCATGAATAAAAGACAATTATCATGAACAAGGAAATATAATAATAATCCTTTTATTATTGCCTCTAGGGCATATTTCCAACAGTCTCCCACTTGCACTAGAGTCAATAATCTAGTTACATTGTGATGAACCTAACACCAATAGAGTTCTGGTGTTGATCATGTTTTGCTCGCGGAAGAGGTTTAGTCAACGGATCTGCGATATTCAGATCCGTATGCACTTTGCAAATTTCTATGTCTCCATCTTGAACATTTTCACGGATGGAGTTGAAGCGACGCTTGATGTGCCTGGTCTTCTTGTGAAATCTGGGCTCCTTGGCAAGTGCAATAGCTCCAGTGTTGTCACAGAAGAGTTTGATCGGCCCCGACGCATTGGGTATGACTCCTAGGTCGGTGATGAACTCCTTCACCCAAATTGCTTCATGCGCTGCCTCCGAGGCTGCCATGTACTCTGCTTCACATGTAGATCCCGCCACGACGCTCTGCTTGCAGCTGCACCAGCTTACTGCTCCACCATTCAACATATACACGTATCCGGTTTGTGACTTAGAGTCATCCAGTTCTGTGTCGAAGCTAGCGTCGACGTAACCCATACCGAGCCACCGTTTGGACCGGCCAGCGGCGGACCGGACCGGACCGGACCGAGAAGAGCGGCGGTCCTCTTTTCCTGGACCGGACCGACAGAGGTAAAGCTCGGGCCGGACCGAAAGGACCGGCGGCGGCGAGGTCATGACCATGGCAGCCGCGAGAGGCGACTCCTGCGAGCTCCTGGACACGGTTGAGAACGACGACGGTTCACCCATGGCAGCAACGAGACGCGGTGGCGCTGGCCGGGCCGCGATTGTTGCATGCGCACGTATGTTCTTTAGCAGTTTTTCCGCTACATGCAAGCAATTTATCGCGTGCATGAGTCAACGATTTTGTACGTACTGTCCTGGCCGTGATTAGAGGATCAAGTTTTACGTGGGGTTAGTCGTGGGATGACGTCGTAATTGACGGATCAAACCTCGTTTTTTCTGGTTATTTTTATTATCTGACCAATGAAAAGAAGGAAAGAAAGTAACGGCCCATGATTTTCTCTGTGCGGGTGGGGCAGCGACGACCCACAATCACCACCGTGTTTTGGGGGGCTTCTTCATCACGGTCTGCCGCTGCTGAAAATACTGAAGATTCTGAAGATACTGACGAAACTGAATCGTGATTGCACATACAGATTTGGTAAGCTTTTTACGTAGGAATAGGAGTTTCCTTGTGTTTTCTCTTGGATTGTATAAAAGGAAACAACATTGTGGAATAAAGGAAAACGGCAGCGTGGAGTTAGTTGTGGGATGGTGCCGTGATTATCGGATCTAATCCCGTTTCTCTTTTCTGTTGGACTGAATAATAGGAAAGAAACTTCAGCCCGTGACCAGAATCTCCTACCTCTTGCCCCTATCTCTTCAATTGACGAAGTTACACTTATTATGGTGAACAACGACGGGGCGGGGCATGGCCAGTGCGTCGCCGGCGGCTGCGACGTCGAGGAACGATGTGCAGCTCCGGTCCGCTCGGTCGGACCGGTTAAAGACCGGACCGGACCGAGTAAATTTCGGGCTGAAATTTAGGGACCGGACCGGCCAATTTCTTCAACGGGCCAGGACCGATCGGTCCGGTCTATAACGGGCCACGAGCGGGCCGAAAAGCCCGCTCGCTCCGTCCAGCCTGACCCGTGGCCTCGCCGGTGCCGGCGATCAGGCGCAGCTCGTCCTCCTCCATCCGCGCCGCGAAGGCGGCCTTAATGAACGCCGCGATGGACACCGTCAACGCCGAGCATGGTTCCAGCGCCTGGGCCGCCGCGCTGGTCTCACTCCGGGCCGCCACCGACTCCCTCAGCAACGCCTCCTTCGAGGACCAGCTCCTCCATGGCATCGACTCTGCTGTCAAGTCCTCCGAGCCGCCCCGTATCGCCGAGGTACGTGCACTGCATATACGCAGATCGATATCTTCACCGATGCGATGATGATCCCCGTTCCCTTTGAAAAAGCATGCTGTCGAGAAACTTTACTGGTTTTATTTTATGTAATTAATTAATCATGCGTGAGACACAGAGTGAGGATTACTGAGTTTTTGTTGTTCATGCCCTCAATTTTTTCCCCTTGTAAAACAGATGGAGGATACCGCGGGTTGCTTCCCCTTCGAAGTCAGTGAAAATAGATACTTTGTTGGCCGCGATTATAAAAGATACATTACTCTTAGAAGATCTTTTGAGGACGAGGAGATTGAGGTTGTGACTCAGACAGACTGCCTTGAGAAGAATGGAAAATCGTCTTTGGATTTCGAATCCTTCCGCATGAAGCTGGGACATGGCAAAGGTGAGAAGAAGGCATCGAGACCTAGCCTCACCTTTGATGTCATCGTCTCCAAGAGCAATGGCTATAAACTTCAATTCACCTGTGTTGCGTATCCGGATGACGTCATCATCTGTTCCATGAATATGACGCCCGGGGGTTCGCCAAAAGAGCAGGAGCTACTGGAGGATATGTATAAGTATGACGGTTTCAAGTAAGTACCAAGACTGAACCTAGCTTAATTCATTGGCCGCTTTTATATTTTGCCCACCACGGACACATTGATTAAACGGTCTCTTAATTTGCGGATCTGGTACAGTAATCTCGATGAGAATCTGAAGAAGTCATTCCACAACTACCTGGAGCTGCGTGGGATCAAGCAGACGACGATGAACTTGTTTCGCGAGTACATTATTAGCAATGGCACCCGCAAGCAACACTTTTGGCTGAACAAGCTGTCAGATTTCGTCAAGAAAGATTGATCTTCATCTTAATTTAGTTATCCTACTAGGGCAACACGATCGTTTTGTAGAGTAGCGTGCATGATCGTTTTGTTTTATCTGCACATGTTTAAGACCGTTTTCTGTAACCATAATTTTCTCGAGATACGTAGAGTTGAAACCATTTTAATTAGGTTGTTTATTCACTATATTGGCTCTGCTTATTTTCTACAGTTTTTTCGATTTAGTCATGTACGCCGTCAAATAGTATTAGCCAAGTCACTTCGAAGCTGAAATAATTATAACAAAGAAAAAACTGTAGAAAATTTAGTAGGATTATGAAGCACTTCAAACAAAAAAGGCCTTCGAAGCAGGAGAAAAGAAGACGCAAATCGTCGCAAGGACCATCAATTTCTCTGTCAGACGAGAAATTCATGTTACTTAGTAAAAGACTATGATATTTGATGCCTTAATGCTACTTAGGTGGATGTACAATTTGGAAATATACCTTTAGTTGTAGAAAGGTGCAGTTGAGCAGTTGTATGTTTTAGTCCTAGAGTTGCACTTTTTGTTTCCAATTTTAGGTTCCATGATGTGCAACTTGAACGCCTAAAAACTATCAATTGTGTGGTCTGCACGTTCTCCTTTGTTCTATACCACATTGGAGGTGAAGAAAGTCGGAAGGTATAAAAGTTATACGCATCAGAGAATGAGGCAGCCCCAGGCGAGGCAGCCCCAGGCGACTCGGGTGGTGACTACGGCGTCCACCGCGGTTGCGTCGCCGGTGGCTGACTCCGGTGCGGGGCGCGTCGGCGGAAGGTTCTGGGCCCTCGCTGATCCCGATGGGGACGACGACGACGATGCCGGTGACTCGCCGGAGTACTCGCCGACGCCTTCGTCGATCATCTGTGAGGCATTCGATCCAGGGTACTCGGAAGATGAGGTTGCGGCGATCGTGGATGGGGTGGTGCCACTCGACGATCCGGCGCGGCAAGGGCTTCGATCGGAGGACAGACACGAGATTCTTCGGCGCGTTGTACACCGACGAACCTCGGCGGCGGCGAGCCGGCCGTGGAAAGGCCCGATTCCGAAGGTGTGTCTTCCTAAACCTGTTCTTTCCGATTTCATCACTGATAATTCATGGAAGATAGTGAGGAGAAAGAAGGCTCGGCGGTCGTCGGCGGCCACGGTGCCGGCGCCGGCGATCGACCGCAGCGCTCAGATCCGCGATCACAGGATCGCTCGTTTGAATGAATTGCTGGGCCGTGAATTCGGTCGTGTGGTGGGTGGGCCGGTTCTGTGTGAACCGGCCGAGTTAGAGTTTGGGCTTCTGGAAGCTGGGTATGAGGCCCGGTCTGGTCCACAGCCAACATCTACACCCCCATGCACACGTCCGGTTCGAGCTAGGGTTCGGCACGGAGGCGGACGACCGTGCTTTGTCGATCGCGGCGGAGGGAGGGCTGCTCGAATACCTCCCCTACTGGCGATGGCGGGACGTGGTGTTCTTCCGGGCGCGGCTACTGGGGTTCCTCCGGCGCGGCGGGCGCGAGGGCCTTCGCAGCGCCGGCTCTGGTCGCGCGGCGGCGGCGCCCTGCGAACACAGTGTGGCGGCGCGGCGGCGTGCCGCTGGTTGCCGGCCGTGGTGGCGCGCCTCCACCCCAGCGATCGGATCTGCTGCGGGCGTGTTGCGGCGCCCAACGAGCTGCGATGGGCGGGGCTAAGGTCGCTTCAGCGGGCCGTGGTGTGGCTGCTACGGCTGGGTTCCGCCCGCCGCGCGGTGATCACCAGCGGCGGGCGTGGTGGCCCTAGGCCGACGGTGCCGACGACCGGAGTTGCTGCGGGCGAGGTGCACTGGCAAGGCCGCCTCTGGTGCCCATGGCCTGCCCCCGTGGTGCAGGTGGGAGCTGACCGCCGCACTTTGTGGCTAGGCAAGTCAGCGATGCGGCGGCGCCGGTGCTGCTGCAGAGCTCAGCCACCTCCGGTTCCGGCTAAAGCGGAGGTTCGGCGGTACCTCGAGGACAGTGGGGTGACAGCGGTTACAATGCATATGGTGATGGACAGCACCGGGATCCTCGTCTCACGGGTGGCGGACGGGATATGCTGGCGAGTGATGGTTCGGCTAAGAGGCCTTTCTTGGGGCCGTCTGGTGGTTTTGTCGAAGGCGATGGGCCAGCTAATCGTAACGAGGCGGGTTCCGTGGCTATCATGGCCGAGGAGGCCGAGGGGTCGGTACCGTCAAGACAACATCATACTACGGTTAAGACGGTAGTCGAGGCTATTCTTGAGGAGACCGACTTGGGTTGCCGGAGATGGAGGTCTTGTGGAACCGGCGCTGTGGAGGCTCGGTCGGCGCCGAGACTCAGGTTATGTCGGCGGACGGCTCGACAGGTCTGAGGTCGACAGGGCTGCAAAGTTTGCTAAGAAAAAGGAAAGAATGCTTTGTTATAGATGTGGCGATAAGGGTCATTTTATTGCTGGCGCGTGGCTGTTCTTTGTGATTCTTGTGGTAAGCCTGCACAGTGCAGGTGTGTCCGATGGTGCGGGAGCAGAGACCGAGCCTCATGACATATGGTGTCTTTTGTTCTGAACTCACTTTTTTGAGTCACCGACCGAGAGGGAGGTTCTGAGGAGGAGCACACTCGACAACTAGGATAGTGAAAGTGACTAAAGGGCAAGTGTCCGAGGCTCAGATTATTCAGCGTCTCGGGAGCTGGCACCGGTGACTTCCATTGGGAGCTTGTCGGTGGAGACCAACATTTTCGTGGTTCAGTTCCCAACTGTGGAGGACTTCTGAGGTTCTTTGAGCTTTGGGATGTGTAAGGTCCTAGGTGCAGAGGCCATACTTGAGTTCCAGGAGTGGAAGCTGGTTGAGCCCAGGTACACCCCCTTATCCAGGCCTGGTTGCGCTTTTGGGGCTCCGTCTCGAGATTCTTGCAAGGACGCCGGGTGGTTGCTAGTCTTGGTATTATGGTGGGTAAGACCGAGCGAGTCGATATGGATTTTACTCGAGCTCATGGGATTGCTCACTGTTGGTCGATATTCTAGACATCGACTATGTGCCCGACATGGTTAAGTGGGCTTATCAAGGGCAGGTATACACTCTTGAGATTCAGTTTGAGGATGATAGCCTCTTGGCGAGGCTCCAGCTGCCACCGGTGATGACATGAGTGAAGGTGACAATGATACAGGTGGTAAGGAAAAAATGGCCGATGATTACGTGGAGTGAGATGGCCAAGAGGCGGAGCCGACGAGTAAGGCTGCAAGAGGAGGGACAGCGCTGGAGCGTCTGTGCCGTCGACCACTTTGCGATTTGGTTCCTTTGGTCCTGCGTCCGCTCCTCCGAGACTGTGGAGTGAGCGGGTGGAGTCTATTGAGGAGTTTGTGTTGGGGAACGTAGCAGAAATTCAAAATTTTTCTACGCATCACCAAGATCAATCTATGGAGATTCTAGCTACGAGGGAAGGAGAGTGCATCTACATACCCTTGTAGATCGCTAAGCGGAAGCGTTCAAGTGAACGGGGTTGAAGGAGTCGTACTCGTCGTGATCCAAATCACCGGAGATCCTAGTGCCGAATGGACGGCACCTCCGCGTTCAACACACGTACAGCCCGGTGACGTCTCCCACGCCTTGATCCAGCAAGGAGAGAGGGAGAGGTTGAGGAAGACTCCATCCAGCAGCAACACAACGGCATGGTGGTGATGGAGGCGTGGCAATCCCAGCAGGCTTCGCCAAGCACCAAGGGAGAGGAGGAGGAGGAGGCGGGGCTGCACCAAGAGGAGAGGTTCTCGTGTGTTATGGGCAGCCCCTGGGCCTCATATATAGGGGAAGGGAGGGCTGCGCCCCTCTAGGGTTTCCACCCCTAGGGGCGGCCAGCCCTAGATGGGATTAAGGGAGGCGGCCAAGAGGGAGGGAGAGGAGGCGCCCACTAGATGGGCCTTAGGGCCCATCTGGACTAGGGTTGCCCCTCCCACTTCCCCTTGCGCTTGGGCCCCTTGTGGGCGCACCAGCCCCTTGGGGCTAGTTCCCTCCACACTTGGCCCACGCAACCTTCCGGGGCAGGTGGCCCCACTTGGTGGACCCAGGACCCTCCGGTGGTCCCATTACATTACCGATATCGCCCAAACTTTTCTCGTGACCAAAACAGGACTTCCATATATAAATCTTTACCTCCGGACCATTCCGGAACTCCTCGTGACGTCCGGATCTCATCCGGACTCGAACAACATTCGGTAACCACATACAAGCTTCCTATATAACCCTAGCGTCACCGAACCTTAAGTGTGTAGACCCTACGGGTTCGGGAGACATGTAGACAAGACCGAGGCGTTCTCGGTCAATAACCAACAGCGGGATCTGGATACCCATGTTGGCTCCCACATGTTCCACGATGATCTCATCGGATGAACCACGATGTCAAGGACTCAATCGATCCCGTATACAATTCCCTTTGTCTAGCGGTATTGTACTTGCCCGAGATTCGATCGTCGGTATCCCGATACCTTGTTCAATCTCGTTACGGCAAGTCTCTTTACTCGTTCCGTAACACATCATCCGTGATCAACCCCTTGGTCACATTGTGCACATTATGATGATGTCCTACCGAGTGGGCCAGAGATACCTCTCCGTCTACGGAGTGACAAATCCATCTCGATCCGTGTCAACCCAATGGTCACTTTCGAGATACCTGTAGTGCACCTTTATAGTCACCCGATTCGTTGTGACGTTTGATACACCAAAGCACTCCTACGGTATCCGGGAATTGCACGATCTCATGGTCTAAGGAAGAGATACTTGACATTGGAAAAGCTCTAGCAAAACGAACTACGATCTTGTGCTATGCTTAGGATTGGGTCTTGTCCATCACATCATTCTCCTAATGATGTGATCCGTTATCAATGACATCCAATGTCCATGGTCAGGAAACCGTAACCATCTATTGATCAACGAGCTAGTCAACTAGAGGCTCACTAGGGACATGGTGTTGTCTATGTATCCACACATGTATTGCTGTTTCCGTCAATACAATTATAGCATGAATAATAAGCGATTATCATGAACAAGGAAATATAATAATAACTAATTTATTATTGCCTCTAGGGCATATTTCCAACAGTCTCCCACTTGCACTAGAGTCAATAATCTAGTTCACATCGCCATGTGATTAACAGCGATAGGTCACATCGCCATGTGACCAACATCCAAAGAGTTTACTAGTGTCTTAAACTAGTTCACATCACCATGTGATTAAGTCTCAATGAGTTCGGGGTTTGATCATGTTTTGCTTGTGAGAGAGGTTTTAGTCAGCGGTCCGAACCTTTCAGATCCGTGTGTACTCATAATTCTCTATGTCATATTGTAAATGCTGCTTTCACGCTCCACTTGGAGCTATTCCAAATGGTTGCTCCACTATCGTATCCGGTTTGCTTCTCGAGTCACTCGGATAGGTGTTAAAGCTTGCATCGGCGTAACCCCTTACGCCCAACTCTTTATCACCTCCATAATCGAGAAACATGTCCTTATTTACTCCAAGGACAATTTTGACATTGTACAATGATCCATTCCTGGATCATTCTTGTACCCCTTGACTGACTCATGGCAAGGCACACTTCCGGTGCGGTACACAGCATAGCATACTATAGAGCCTATGTCTGAAGCATAGGGGACGACCTTCGTCCTTTCTCTCTTTTCTGCGGTGGTCGAGCTTTAACTCTTAACTTCATACCTTACGACTCAGGCAAGAACTCCTTCTTTGACTGATCCATCTTGAACACCTTCAAGATCATGTCAAGGTATGTGCTCATTTGAAAGTATTATTAAGCATTTTTGATCTATCCTTATAGATCTCGATGCTCAATGTTCAAATAGCTTAATCCAGGTTTTCTATTGAAAAACACTTTTCAAACATCCCTATATGCTTTCCAGAAATTCTACATCATTTCGATCATCCATATGTCAACAACATATACTCATCGAAATTCTATAGTGCTCCCACTCACTTCTTTGGAAATACAAGTTTCTCATAAACTTTGTATAAACCCAAAATCTTTGATCATCTCATCAAAGTGCACATTCCAACTCGAGATGCTTACTCCAGGTCCTTAGAAGGATCGCTGGAGCTAGCATACCTTTTAGCATCCTTAGGATCGACAAAACTTTTACGATTGTATCACATACAACCTTTCCTTACTAAAACCGGTAAGGAAACTCATTTTGACATCCATCGCCAGATTTCATAAATGCAGCTTATGCTAACATGATTCCGACGGACTTAAGCATCGCTACGGATGAGAAAATCTCATCGTAGTCAACTCCTTGAACTTGTGAAAAACTCTTTCCCACAAGTCGAGCTTCATAGAAGGTGACATTACCGTCCATGTCCGTCTTCTTCTTAAAGACCCATTTATTTCAATGGCTTGCCGATCATCGGGCAAGTCCACCAAAGTCCATGCTTTGTTATGATACATGGATCCTACCTCGGATTTCATGGTTTCTAACCATTTGTCGGAATTTGGGCCCACCATCGCTTCTCCATAGCTCGCAGGTTCATTGTTGTCTAGCAACATGACCTTCAAGACATGATTACTATACCACTCTGAAGTGGTACGCATCCTTGTCACCCTACGAGGTACGTTAGTGACTTGATCCGAAACTTCATGATCACTATCATAAGCTTCTACTTCAATTGGTGTAGGTGCCACGGGAACAACTTCCTGTGCCCTGCTACACACTAGTTGAAGTGACGGTTCAATAACCTCATCAAGTCTCCACCATCCTCCCACTCAACTTTTCGAGACGAACTTTTCCTCGAGAAAGGACCCGATTCAAGAAACAATCCCTATTGCTTTCGGATCTGAATTAGGAGGTATACCCAACCGTTTTGGGTGTCCTATGAAGATGCATTTTGTCCGCTTTGGGTTCGAGCTTATCAACCTGAAACTTTTCCACATAAGCGTCGCAGCCCCAAACTTTTAAGAAACGACAACTTAGGTTTCTCCAAGCGGTGTCGTCTCAGCGGAATTACGTGGTGCCCTATTTAAGTGAGTGCGGTTGTCTCTAATGCCTAACCCATGAGCGATAGTGGTAATTTGATAAGAGACATCATAGTACGCACCATATCCAATAAGTTGCAACTATGATGTTCGGACACACCATCACACTATGGTGTTCGGTAGGTATTAATTGTGAAACAATTTGCACAATGTCTTAATTGTGTGCCAAAACTCGTAACTCAGATATTCATCTCTATGATCATATCATAGACATTCTATCCTCTTGTCACGATGATCTTCAACTTCACTCTGAAATTACTTGAACCATTCAATAATTCAGACTCGTGCTTCATCAAGTAAATATACTCAATATCTACTCGAATCATCTGTGAAGTCAGAACATAACGATATTCACTGCATGCCTCAGCACTCATTGGACTGCACACATCAAATGTGTTACTTCCAACAAGTTGCTATCTTGTTCCATCTTATTGAAACCGAGGCTTTTCAGTCATCTTGCCCATGTGGTATGTTTTGCATATCTCAAGTGATTCAAAATCAAGTGAGTCCAAACGATCCATCTGCATGGAGTTTCTTCATGCGTATACACCAATAGACATGGTTCACATGTCTCAAACTTTCAAAATGAGTGAGTCAAAGATCCATCAACATGGAGCTTCTTCATGCGTTTTATGCCAACATGACTTACATGGCGATGCCACAAGTAAGTGGTACTATCATTACTATCTTATATCTTTGGCATGAAAATGTGTATCACTACGATCGAGATTCAATAAACCAATTTTTAGGTGCAAGACCATCGAAGGTATTATTCAAATAAATAGAGTAACCATTATTCTCCTTAAATGAATAACCGTATTGCGATAGACATAATCCAATCATGTCTATGCTCAACGCAAACACCAAATGACAATTATTCTGGTTTAATACTAATCTTGATGGTAGAGGGAGCGTGCGATGTTTGATCATATCAACCTTTGAAACAATTTCAACACATATCGTCAGCTCACCTTTAGCTAGTCTCCGTTTATTCCGTAGCTTTTGTTTCGAGTTACTAACTCTTAGCAACCGAACCGGTATCTAATACCCTGGTGCTACTAGGAGTACTAGTAAAGTACACATTAACATTATGTATATCAATATACTTCTATCGACCTTGCCACCTTCTTATCTACCAAGTTTCTAGGGTAATTCTGCTCCGTGGGCTGTTCCCCTTATTACGAAGCACTTAGTCTCGGGTTTGGGTTCAACCTTGGGTTTCTTCACTGGAGCAGCAGCTGATTTGCCATTTCGTGAAGTATCCCTTATTGCCCTTGCCCTTCTTGAAACTAGTGGTTTCACCAACCATCAACAATTGATGCTCCTTCTTGATTTCTACTTTCACGATGTCAAACAACGCGAATACCTCAAGGATCATCATATCTATCCCTGATATGTTATAGTTCATCACGAAGCTCTAGCAGCTTGGTGGCAATGACTTTGGAGAAACATCACTATCTCATCTGGAAGATTAACTCCCACTCGATTCAAGTGATTGTTGTACCCAGACAATCTGAGTACAAGCTTAACGATTGAGCTTTTCTCCCTTAGTTTGCAGGCTAAGAAGATCGTCGGAGGTCTCATACCTCTTGACGTGGGCACGAGCCTGAAATCCCAATTTCAGCCCTCGAAACATCTCATATGTTCCGCGACATTTCGAAAAACATCTTTCATGCCTCAACTCTAAACCGTTTAACTGAACTATCACGTAGTTATCAAGGCGTGTATGTCCGATGTTCGCAACATCCACAGAACGACGTTTGGGGTTTAGCACACCGGCGTTGCATTAAGGACATAAGCTTTCTACGTCCGCATAATCGCTACTTTCAACTTTCAACTATATTTTCTCTAGGAACATATCTAAACAGTGGAACTAAAGCGCGAGCTTACGACATAATTTGCAAAAGGTCTTTTGACTATGCTCAGGATAATTAAGTTCATCTTATGAACTCCCACTCAGATAGACATCCCTCTGGTCATCTAAGTGATTACATGATCCGAATCAACTAGGCCGTGTCCGATCAACACGTGAGACGGACTAGTCATCATCGATGAACATCTTCATGTTGATCGTATCTACTATCGACTCATGCTCGACCTTTCGGTCTCCGTGTTCCGAGGCCATGTCTTTACATGCTAGGCTCGTCAAGTTAACCCTAAGTGTTTCTGCGTGTGTAAATCTTGCTTACACCCGTTGTATGTGAACGTAAGAATCCATCACACCGATTAACACGTGGTGCTTAGAAGCGACGAACTGTAGCAACGGTGCACAGCTTAGGGAGAACACTTCTTGAAATTTGTGTAAGGGATCATCTTATTTACTACCGTCGTTCTAAGTAAACAAGATGCATAAACATAATAAACATCACATGCAATTATATAGTAGTGACATGATATGGCCAATATCATATTGCTCCTTTGATCTCCATCTTGGGGCTCCATGATCATCATTGTCACCGCATGACACCATGATCTCCATCATCATGATCTCCATCATCGTGTCTCCATGAAGTTGTCTCGCCAACTTATTACTTCTACTACTATGGCTACGGTTAGCAATAAAGTAAAGTAATTACATGGCGTCGTTTAATGACACGCAGGTCATACAATAAATAAAGACAACTCCTATGGCTCCTGCGGTTGTCATACTCATCGACATGCAAGTCGTGAATCCTATTACAAGAACATGATCAATCTCATACATCACATATCATTCATCACATTCTTCTTGGCCATATCACATCACATAGCATACCCTGCAAAAACAAGTTAGGCGTCCTCTAATTGTTGTTTGCATGTTTTACGTGGCTGCTTTGGGTTTCTAGCAAGAACGTTTCCTACCTCATAAAACCACAACGTGATATGCCAATTGCTATTTACCCTTCATAAGGACCCTTTTCATCGAATCCGTTCCGACTAAAGTGGGAGGCGGCACCCGCTAGCCACCTTATGCACCAAGTGCATGTCGGTCGGTGGAACCTGTCTCACGTGAGATGCGTGTAAGGTCGGTCCGGCCGCTTCATCCCACAATACCGTCGAAACAAGATTGGACTAGTAACGGTAAGCATATTGAACATCATCAACGCCCACAACTACTTTGTGTTCTACTCGTGCAAAGAATCTACGCAATAGACCTAGCTCATGATGCCACTTGTTGGGGAGCGTGGCAGAAATTCAAAATTTTCTCGCATCACCAAGATCAATCTATGGAGATTCTAGCTACGAGGAAGGAGAGTGCATCTACATACCCTTGTAGATCGCTAAGCGGAAGCGTTCAAGTGAGCGGGGTTGAAGGAGTCGTACTGTCGTGATCCAAATCACCGGAGATCCTAGTGCCGAATGGACGGCACCTCCGCGTTCAACACACGTACAGCCCGGTGGCGTCTCCCACGCCTTGATCCAGCAAGGAGAGAGGAGAGGTTGAGAAGACTCCATCCAGCAGCAACACAACGGCATGGTGGTGATGGAGGCGTGGCAATCCCGCAGGCCGCCAAGCACCAAGGGAGAGGAGGAGGAGGAGGCGGGGCTGCACCAAGAGGAGAGGTTCTCGTGTGTTATGGGCAGCCCCTGTGGCCTCATATATATAGGGGAAGGGAGGGCTGCGCCCCTCTAGGGTTTCCACCCCTAGGGGGGCGGCCAGCCCTAGATGGGATCAAGGAGGCGGCCAAGAGGGAGGAGAGGAGGCGCCACTAGATGGGCCTTAGGGCCCATCTGGACTAGGGTTGCCCTCCCACTTCCCCTTGCGCCTTGGGCCCCTTGTGGGCGCACCAGCCCCTTGGGGCTGGTTCCTCCCACACTTGGCCCACGAACCTTCCGGGGCAGGTGGCCCCACTTGGTGGACCCAGGACCCTCCGGTGGTCCCAGACATTACCGATATTGCCCAAACTTTTCCGGTGACCAAAACAGGACTTCCCATATATAAATCTTTACCTCCGGACCATTCGGAACTCCTCGTGACGTCCGGGATCTCATCCGGGACTCGAACAATATTCGGTAACCACATACAAGCTTCCTATATAACCCTAAGCGTCACCGAACCTTAAGTGTAGACCCTACGGGTTCGGGAGACATGTAGACAAGACCGAGGCGTTCTCCGGTCAATAACCAACAGCGGGATCTGGATACCCATGTTGGCTCCCACATGTTCCACGATGATCTCATCGGATGAACCACGATGTCAAGGACTCAATCGATCCGTATACAATTCCCTTTGTCTAGCGGTATTGTACTTGCCCGAGATTCGATCGTCGGTATCCCGATACCTTGTTCAATCTCGTTACGGCAAGTCTCTTTACTCGTTCCGTAACACATCATCCGTGATCAACCCCTTGGTCACATTGTGCACATATGATGATGTCCTACCGAGTGGGCCCAGAGATACCTCTCCGTCTACGGAGTGACAAATCCATCTCGATCCGTGTCAACCCAATGGTCACTTTCGGAGATACCTGTAGTGCACCTTTATAGTCACCCGATTCGTTGTGACGTTTGATACACCAAAGCACTCCTACGGTATCCGGGAATTGCACGATCTCATGGTCTAAGGAAGAGATACTTGACATTGGAAAAGCTCTAGCAAAGCGAACTACGATCTTGTGCTATGCTTAGGATTGGGTCTTGTCCATCACATCATTCTCCTAATGATGTGATCCGTTATCAATGACATCCAATGTCCATGGTCGAAACCGTAACCATCTATTGATCAACGAGCTAGTCAACTAGAGGCTCACTAGGGACATGGTGTTGTCTATGTATCCACACATGTATTGCTGTTTCCGGTCAATACAATTATAGCATGAATAATAAACGATTATCATGAACAAGGAAATATAATAATAACTAATTTATTATTGCCTCTAGGGCATATTTCCAACAGTTTGAGTATTCTTTACCGGCGCTGGATTTTGAGGTTGCGGGTGTGGAGGCTTCGGGTGGGGGAGCGAGGTTGGATATTGACTTGACTACATCGGCGTGTGGTGACGGGCTGTGGTGCAGGCGGGGGGTCCGATCTCATCTGGGGGTCCGGATCTGGGTTCTTTGGAGGCCCCCCCTCAGTCTCCGGATGCGCAGGTTCGGAGGGAGGGCGTGGGGCAGGTGGCCTCAACGCTCCCGTCTCCTCCTCGGTGCCAGGGGGGCCCTGATCGGGACTGCGGCGTGCACTCCGGACAGGCGGTCCGGGGTGGATGGGGGGAGGGGGCAGGTGGCCTTCGCCTCCCCAGTGCTGGACTCGGCGCTCTCACCTGGTAATGGTGACCGGGTGGATGTTCGGGGAGTGATAGGCGGTCGCTCTCCGGATAATTTCTCGCGGGAGGAGGTCATTATGTTTGGCGGGATCCCGGATCAGGCAGCTGAGGGTCGACGTATGAGTTGTCGGCTTCAGAGCCATCCGGAGGTGGACGACATGCAGCAGCGCTATGCCGTGAGGGCGGCCAAGCTTCGTGAAGTCCAAGTCACTACTGGTATGTCCGTTAATACTTCCAATACTATTATGCATTTCTCGCATGATCAAATTATGGATAAGGCACAACAATTAGGAATTTCACTTGGTAGAGATGAGGGTGAAGTTCTTGATTACATTAACGATTTGCTAGATCTAGAAGCCGAGAGGGCTTTAGAAGTAATTCGTAATTTAGCTGCGGTCAAACCTATGAATGACTCTGAGATTGATGCCTTGGGAGTTCGAGTTCTTGATAATTTTTGTGATGATCTAGCACCGCCCCTCCAGGAGCCGGAGGAGGAGGATGAGAATATCGGGATGGAAGTACATAATCCATCGATTCACGGGCACTTTGGACCGGGAGGCACGACCAGCCCTAACCGCAAGTGGAAGCATAAAACTTACCCGATGTCCGCAGTCCGTAGGAGTGCTAGGATTCGCACGCTAAAAAATTTCATGATGACATATGAGAGGGATCTTTTGGAATAGCGAGAGGTCTTAAGGACTTGGCTAAAGGAGGTTCCTTGCGGAGGCATCTATTGAGCATAGCTTGGACTTTATTGCCACTGTCGGAAGCGGGTAGAGCAAATTTCTCACCCCAATTTCTCAATACCTTGTCGGGAGGATTGAGTTTGGTAGCATTGTTTGCACCGAGAGGCGGGTCGGGGGAATCTTCTTGGGTGTTAGATGTGACTCTCTTGAAGTTAGAAGTGTGGTCATGGGGATTTTGCTGTTAAGTTCAGGTGCGGTCCAAACTGGATGGTTTTGACTGGCTTTGGTAGCGGTGTACGGGCAGCGCAGCGAGTTCAAACCAGATTTCTTGGCAGACCTTGTTAGAGTCTCAGGGTGCGGCGTTACCAATTCTGGTTGGGGTGATTTCAACATAATTAGAAGACGCGATGAAAAGAATAATGACAATTTCGATGGGAGATGGTCATTTATGTTTAATACCATTATTGAACGCTTAGATTTGAGAGAAATTGAGCTTTACGGTAGGAAGTTCACATGGGCTAATCGATGCCAAATCCAACGTCACGAGAGTTGGATCGGGTTACGCTAGTGTTGCTTGGGAACGAAGTTTCCGTGGTAATCTGTTCAGCGCTCTCGCGGGATCTCTGATCACACGCCTTTGTTGCTCGATTCTGGTGGGGCTACCTACTCGGGTAACAAAAATGTTTTCTCTTTTGAGATGGCGTGGTTTGAACGAGAAGGATTTTTGGATCTTGTTGCCAGAGAATGGGCTAAAGATGTAGGAGGAAGAAGTGCCATTGAGCGGTGGCAGAACAAGATTAGGCATCTCCGTAGCTTCCTTCGTGGGTGGGCTAAACATCTAGGTGGAGTGTATAAGGTCGAGAAGGAACGACTCCTTTCACTTATACAAACACTAGATGTAAAAGCGAAACTACGGTTCATTACCCACTGAGCTTCATATTAAGCATGAGGCTGAGATGAGGCTGAAGGAACTGCTCCGTGAGGAAGAATTAAAGTGGGCATTGCGGGCAAAGGTGAGAAAAGTTGTCCAGGGGGATGCGAACACCCAGTTCTTCCACATGATTGCTAATGGCAAGCACAGGAAGAAGAGGATCTTCAATTGGAGCAAGATGAGGGTACAATAGTTGGCGGGACAACTGAAAACATACATTACTGAATATTACAAAGGTTGTTTGGACCACGGAGGAGAGCTGTGTATCCTGGATGAGTCTAGGGTTAGCGATATCCCTCAGCTTTCTTCTGTGGAGAACGATGTGTTAACTGCCCTTTCTCGGAGAAGGAAGTTTTGAGGCTATTGCCAAGATGAAATGCAATAAGGCTCGGGGCGGATGGTGTCCCGCTGAGTTTTACAAGAAGTGTTGGCATATTATCAAAGGGGACCTGATGCGATGTTCCATGATTTGTTCTCGGGACACTTGCAGCTGTTCCAACTTAATTTTGGAGCGATAACGTTGTTGCCTAAGAAATCAGATGCCGTGAAAATTGAACAATTCCGCCCTATCTGCCTACTCAACGTCGGTTTCAAAATATTTACCAAGGTTGGCACGATCAGGCTCACTCGAGATAGCGCGCTGTAGTTCAACCTTCGCAAACGGCTTTCATGCGGATAGGAACATCCTCGAGGGGTTGTGGTCCTACATGAAACGCTTCATGAAATTCATCTGAAAAAACTAGATGGGGTTATTTTCAAAGTCGATTTCGAGAAGGCCTATGATAAAGTCAAATGGCGTTCCTCCAGCAAGCTTTACGAATGAAGAGATTTGATGGCGCTGGAGACAATAGGTGGAAACGTTCACGCAAAAAGGAGTGTTGGCATTAAAGTCAATGATGATATAGGCCACTATTTCCGAGCGCACAAGGGTCGAGACAGGCGATCCTATGTCGCCTATTCTGCTCAATATTGTGGTTGATATGTTAGCGATCCTGATTGGGAGGGCCAAAGAGGCCGGTCAGGTGGAGGAGTGGTGCCTCATCTGGTTGATGGTGGTTTATCCATCCTGCAATACGCTGATGATACAATCATTTTATGGAACATGATTTGGCCAAAGCGAGGAACATGAAGCTAGTATTATGCCTTTTGAACAATTGTGCGGGCTGAAGATTAATTTCCATAAAAGCGAGTTGTTCTGTTTTGGTAGAGCCAAAGACGAACAGGAAGCTTATACACAATTGTTCGGTGTGAGAGTGGGTCTCTTCCTTTCACTTATCTCGGTATTCAATACACCATCGTAAGTTAACGAATGCTGAGTGGAAGTGCATCGAGGATAGATTTGAGAAGAAACTAAGCTGTTGGAAAGGAAAACTCATGTCTTATGGAGGCGGTTGATTCTGATTAACTCGGTGCTCACGAGTTTACCTATGTTTCGCTATCTTTCTTGAAGTACCAGTTGGGGTGAGAAAAGACTAGAATTTTATCGTTCTCGCTTCTTCTGGCAGAGTGATGAGTCTAAGAGGAAGTACAGATTGGCCAAATGGGATATTATCTGCAGACCAAAGGACCAAGGAGGACTTGGTATTGAAAATCTTGAAGTCAAAAATAAATGCCTCCTGAGTAAGTGGCTGTTTAAGTTGTCTTCTGAGACAGAGGCAACTTGGGCGCAGATTTTACGTAGTAAATATTTGTACTCAAAGACTTTATCCCAAGTAACTATGAGACCTACAGATTCGCCGTTCTGGAAAGGGCTAATGAGGGTTAAAGCCGCTTTCTTTAACAGAACGAAATGTATTGTTGGTAATGGAGATGACACGCGATTACGGGAGGATCGTGGCTGGGTGACACGCCTTTGGCTTCACAATATCCAACACTATATCGTATTGTTCAGCGTAGGGATGCTCTTGTGGCCACAGTGATGCAGTCTGTTCCCCTCAATATACAGTTTAGGAGAGTGCTTGTTGGACCTAGATGGGAAGCATGGCTTCACTTGGTCCGTAGGCTGATGGATGTGCAGCTAAATCCTCAGCCCGACCAGTTGTGTTGGAAACTAACTAAAACTGGGGTCTTCACGGTCAAGTCGATGTATATTGATATTATTAATTCATCCGTGATACCTACGTCCAAGGAAGTGCTCGAACGTTAAGGTTCCTTTGAAGATTAAAGTGTTTATGTGGTTTGTGCATAAACAAGTTATTCTTACAAAGGACAACCTAGTTAAGCGCAATCGGACAGGATCTACTAGGTGTAGCTTCGTGATCGGGATGAGACTATCAAGCATTTATTCTTTGATTGCCCGTTGGCACAAGGGTTGTGGCGCACCGTGCAAATTGCCTTTAATATTACTCCACGAGATCGGTAAACACGTTATTTGGGGCGTGGCTGCTTGGGATGGAGCCCGAAACGGCCAGACACATTCGTGTAGGAGTATGTGCGTTATTATGGGCAATTTGGAATTGCAGGAATGATTTGGTTTTAACAGGACAACAAATACTCATTTTTGCAGGTGTTGTTCCGAGCTCGGCACTGATCCGTACTTGGTCCTTACTCACTCCGGCGGAGGCCGGGAGCGTTTGGTTACTGGATCTGTCCGGTGGGAGACGGTAGCGCGGGATATCTTCAACCGGTTTGGATGGCGATCATGTAATAGGATAGGCATCTAGTTTACTTTCCTTATATTATGCCAGCCGGTTTGTGGCTTATCTCATTTTTGTCTTTTAGTCGAGGCTCTATGTGAGCTATAGGCTGCCTTTATTCCTTTGTTTGTAAGACTTCTGTTCAGAACCTCTTTATTTGGTTAATAAGAGAGGCCGTATGCATCGATCTGATGGACAGGCCGGGGATTACCCCCTTTTCAAAAAAAAAAATACCACAATGGAGGTTTATGTGGAATAAAATCAAGCATTTTGCTCCCTCGAAGTTCATAATTGGCTTGAATAAAAGGGTTTTCTTGAACTTGTAATAAGGCTGACGACGAGTTATGACACTCTAGTGTTGTTAAGTGAAGATTTTTTACGTGAAAAATATCGCCATAAAATCAAAGAACTATTTCACTGTGTCTTTTGTCTTCAATGTTCCTATATCTTTCACTATTGGCGCTGCTACGCGGCGGTTGGTAGATTGTTTTAAAAGATCCGCCGCCTCGCGATCCATCGGATCTGACTGATTGAGCGCCAAGTGTCACTTTATGCTCTTGCAATACAGGTCTTGTTCAGAACTTTCCTGGAAAATGGGTCATGTTGTAGAATTTTATGCAACATAGGTCAAGTTCAGATTTTTTTTTTGGCAATTGAGTTATTGTTGCAGCTTTTTTTTTTTGCACAGAAGTGATGGAGGCGGCCGACGACCGTGATACGGAGCGCTCTCTTGCCGGCGGCAGCAACGACGCAACGAATGTGTTTGGTGGCAGCATGGCTGTGATAGGCCGGGTGATCCCAATCATTTCCCTTTAACTATGGGAAATGTTCTTCGCTGGTCGACCGGCTAGAGACTCCGCCGGCCATGTGCGCTTGTGACACTCGACATGGGCCCCAGACGGCTAAAAACATCCATCTCATTCCTTATCTTGTTCCACCGCCCCCAAATCCACCTCTCTCTCTCTCTCTCTCTCTCTCTCTCTCTCTCTCTCTCTCATTTTGATATCTTCCTCTGCCGCTCATCCTTCTCTAATAACCAGTGAGGAGCACCCAAATACCCTACCGCGCGCCGCTGCTCATCGTTTTCCCCCTCCCTCTCGCAGCAAATGACCGGCAATGAGCTCTCAAATAGCGGTTGCACTATGGCTCGCCATGCAAGCAAACACCCTGCAGCTTAGAGCATAGGCAATGGCTGATTTCCAGCTAGCCACGGTGGCGCCATGACCCATGAGCGTGTAGGCCATGCGGCCGTGCTGGAACTGACTACTAAAAAATTTGCAAGCGGTGGCCGCTCATGCTAGAAGCGGCAACTGGTCATGCTGGAATCTGTTACCGATCAGGAGCTGCAACCTGGGGGGATGGGGGTCGCCGTACTAGAATCTCCAAGTGAAGGAGTTGCAACCATTGTTGATGTATGTTGGAACCGGCGTTCATCGGCGCGGCGACCAGCGGAGCAAGGTGTTGCCAGCGGCGATGAGCAGGAGGTTTTGTGTTGAACAGCTATAGTCGTAGCTGGAAGAACCATGGTTTGGGGGCGCTGAAATCAGTGTGTAGAGAAGCTGGAATCCCAATAGCCAAAGCTTTGACGGAGGAGCAAAGCTGCAACCACCTGCGGGAGATGTTAGAACCACGGTGTTAGGGTGCTAGAACGAGTGCACATAGAAGTTGGAACCGACGAGGAAACCAAAGCTACAACCAACTGTCGTAGATGTTGGAACCATGGTGTTTTTTTTAGGGGAACTTGCAACTTTATTCAAATTAAATAAGGTTTGGGACCTCGTCCGCTACAATATGAATAATGCAGTCTGGAGGAAAATCAAAATAAATTGTACTATCATTGCACACCCCCTCTCTAGCCAGACCATGTGCCGCACCATTAGCCGTACACCAAACCCAAGAGATTTTGAACTCCTGTCTAGTTCTCAGGAGCTCCTTGGTCTCCTCCACAACCGGGCCGAACGCCGGGAGGTTTCTGCCCTCACCTTGCACCATCGCCACCACCTCCTGACAATCCAGCTCAATGTGAAGCCGTTGCACATCCATACTAATCGCCATTTGCATCGCACTCTTCACCGCCAGAAGCTCGGCAAGCTGTGGGTGGCCGGCACCTGGGAAGTAGAGCGCAGCTCCTCCCCTAAACGCACCATGGTGATCCCTGAGAACCATTCCTCCACCCCGGTCTTCCGTTTTGGCCGTTGCTCCATCCGCATTTGCCTTGGTCCATCCCGGCTCCGGTGGAAACCACCTTTCCGGTCGCCTTGGCTCCTTGATCGGCACCTCCTTAGAGTGAACTAGCCGCCACTCCTGGATGTAGCTATGAACTTTCTCCGCTAACTCACAAGCATCCTGGATCCTTTTACCGTCTCTAGCATCATTTCTCGCACACCAAATCCCATACAGAGCCTGTACCATCGTTTCTTGCTCTACACCGCTCGCTTCAGTAAACCAGGCCTTGAGCCACGCCACGAGCTGGGACAGAGAACCATCCATCGCCGGCGGCCGGACGAAAGGCTCCCCCTTGCTCTCGCACAAGTGTTTCCAGAATAACTTGGAGTGAGGGCAGACCCAAAAACGATGGTATGTGGTTTCTTCTCTCCCACACGCGCAGCAGAACACACCCGGTTTTATCCGATGACGGTGCAGTTCCGTTCCGACCGCTAGACCATTCTTCAGCAGCCTCCAGGTGTGGATCTTGGCCTTCCCCGGCGCGTTAGTGTCCCATAAAGCAAGCCAAGCTTTGTGCTCATCACAGGGCATCGACGATCCCGGCTGTCCGGTTTTCGCGTCCCTCAAACTCATACCAAAATGGTAGGCGGACTTGACAGTGAACTCGCCGTTCTTGGTGAAGTTCCATGCCATATAATCTTGCATGCTCGGCCCCCCCACCACAATATGCTTTATATCTTCCACATCACCCGGTGTAAAAATACTCTCCAGCTTCGGCAAATCCCAAGCATCGCCTGACTCATTCAGAAGGTGGCTGACGTGCGTAATGCCTAGGATATACTGTTGTCCTGACGGTTGCAGGCTACCTTGGCGCGGAATCCAGTTATCATGATGAACCTTGATGGAGGAACCGTCTCCAACTCTCCACACAGTGCCCTTCCTCAAAAGCTCTTGGCCATGTATAATGCTCCGGAAGGTAAAGGAACCACCTGTCGGACAAGTAGCATTCATGATTGATCCGTCCAGAAAATATCTTGCCTTAAGCACATGGGCACAAAGCGAGTTCGGGTACTGAAGTATACGCCATGCTTGCTTCGCAGGAAGAGCTTGGTTAAACACCTCCGCATCCCTAAAGCCCATTCCTCCTTCTCTCTTTGCCTTACACATTTTTTTCTAGGCCAGCCAATGCACTTTCCTCTCTCCAGTTGCTTCTCCCCACCAGAAGTTAGACGAAATCGAAGTTAGGTTCCTGCACACGTTCTTGGTGAGTTGGAAACAGCTCATAGTGAGAGTTGGTGTGGATTGGAGGTCGGACTTGACCAGCACCTCTCTTGCCGCTTTAGACAAACCTTGTCCTTTCCATCCAGAAACTTTCCCTGCTGAACTTTCTTTCACATATTTGAAAGTTTCATCTTTGGATCTCCCAACCAGTGTTGGCAATCCAAGATATTTTTCACTCAGCGCCTCCGAGTTTATACCAATAACACCTTGAAGTTGAGTCTTGCTAGCAGTACCACATCCTTTCCCAAAAAAATCAAGGATTTTTGTAAGTTAACTCTCTGTCCCGAGGCCTCTTCATAAACCTGCAAGATATCCCGCAGCGCCTCAAAATTGCTTCTCTCCCCCTCGAGGAAGACAACACTGTCGTCTGCAAAAAGAAGATGTGTAATATGGGGGCCAGTGCTCCCAAACGACACTCCTTTGATGCTGCGATCTTGCTGGGCCGCTTTCAACAACGCCGAGAATCCTTCCACACAAAACAAAAAAAGATATGGAGAAAGCGGATCACCTTGGCGCAAGCCCCTAGAAGGAATGAATCCTCTCGAGAGACCACCATTCAGCTTGACAACAAACCTAGCCGAAGTGACACAGCGCATAATCATGTGAATCCATACAGGCGCAAACCCAAACTTAGCAAGCACTTGCTCCAAAAAAATTCATTCCACCCGATCATACGCCTTCATCATGTCTAACTTCACCGCACAGAGCGGTGTTTTCCTCCTCCTCTTCCTAATCGCGTGGGTGCATTCATAAGCCACCAACACATTATCTGTCATAAGTCTCCTGGGAACGAATGCACTTTGTTCTTCAGAGATCAACACCGGAAGAATCATCTTTAGTCTATTGGCGAGAACCTTGGTGGCAATCTTATACAACACGTTACACAAACTGATTGGCCTAAACTGAGAAAGAAGTTCCGGAGAGTTCACCTTGGGGATCATCACAATCACTGTGTCATTAAAAGAATCAGAATTAGTCTCCCCCGAAAGAAACCCCCTAACTGCCGCACACACATCGGCTTTTAACAGTGACCAGTGTCGCTGATAAAAGAGAGTTGGCAGTCCGTCCAGCCCCGGTGCCTTAGTTGGTCCCATCTGGAAAAGAGCCCGTTGGATTTCATCATCCGATATAGGGGTTGTTAGCTTGTTATTCATCTCCGCAGAAATGACAGGGGCAAAATGCGTGAGCAATCTTTCTGCTTGGGCCGAACCTTCGGACCTAAATAAGCTCTCATAGAACGAGGCCGCTAGCTCCCTCATGCCACCATCGTCCGTGCATCTTGTTCCATTCTCCCTTAGTAACGCCTTAACCATATTCTTCCTCTTGCGATGAGAGGCCCGGTTCTAGAAATATTGAGTGTTCCGGTCCCCCGCTTTAAGCCAGTCCACACGAGATCGCTGTTTTTGCATAATTTCTTCCCTTTCATAAACTTCATTGAGTTGGCTCTCGCTGTCTCTAACTTCGGCCATTAGTCCAGTGACCAACGCCCTCTCTTTAGCATCCAGGAGCTGCTCCTTAAGACGTTTAATCTGCCTCCTCAACAACCCAAAGACAGTCCGGCCCCAACTTTGCAGTGCTTTTGTGATATCTTGAAGCCTGTCGCAAACTGCTCCCAGTGTCATATTAGACCCCTGCACTCGCCCCCAAGTCCGGGCGATCATCGCCTCATAGTCCTCGTGCCGCAACCACATTTCTTCAAAACGAAAGGGGCGGTCCCCCTCGGTCCTTCCAATTCCATATCACGCACACGCACTAGCACTGCCATGTGGTCGGATTACTCGGTTACAATATTTTCCACACTCGTACTCGGAAACATCCCAACAAAGCCAGCAGTGCAAGTCGCCCTATCCGGTCTCACTTGGATATTGTCACTGTCATTCTGTTTATTATCCCATGTGTATTGGTAGCCCATCACTCCTAGATCCGCCAAACCGCAGTCGGTTAAGCACTCGCTGAAAGCTTGCATCTGAACAAAGCTCCTTAGGTTGCCACCAATCTGTTCGGACCTAACCATGATTTCATTATAATCCCCAACGCACAACCATGGCAGCTCGTCCTGTGATCTAAGGTAACGGATAGCATCCCAAGCTTTCTTCCTCAGCTCTGTTCGTGGCTCCCCGTAGATTCCAGTGAACCTCCAGGTATGCCCCTCTGCACTGATCTCTGCATCAATAAAGTACTGGCACCATGGCCTAACAGTGACCTGTAAGTGTTCCCTCCACCATAGTGCTAGACCCCCACTTCTCCCATTACAATCCACTGCAACACCACTTCGAAACCCAAGTTTCCATTTCAGCCTCTTCATCGCCCTTGCTTTTTTCTTAGTCTCCGATAAAAAAACACCGCTGGGTTGTATGACCGTATGAGGTCCCGTAGTTTGCCGACTGTCGAGTTCAACCCCAGTCCTCGACAGTTCCAGGCCAAGCAATTCATTGGTCCCGGCGGCCTCGACTCACGGGGTCCGCCGATGCATTGGGCTCTTCGATGCGATCAAACACGGAGGAAGTTTTTTGCCTCGTATCATGGTACTCTTTTTTTTTGCGACATGTATCATGGTACTCTTGCTTGTCCTGGTCTCCCTTGGCTTTCCAAATTTGCTTAGGTGGTCTCTTTTTGCCTGCCTCCTTCTCTCTATACACCTGATGAGATTCCTGATTCATGCCATTGTGAACCCGCGGCATTCGAACATACCTGCCCTTGGTCCTCTCAGCCGGGCCAGAAACATAGCCACCATAGTGATCCCCTCGGCCATTACGGTCAGAACGGGCGCCATGGGTCGACGTAGCCCAGCGCCAGTCCTCCACCCCACGATCTGCATGGTGCCGGCCCTCGTGATACGTGCCTGCATGGCGCCTCACTCCCTCCAAATTACTAGCATGGCTCCTGGCCTCGGGAGGAGGGGCAGCATGCAGTTGCACCCGACGCGGGGAACCGCTTTTTTCCACAGTTTGTCGATGTGTCAGCTCAGCCCGAAGATTCTGCTCCCTTTTTTGCTCCAGCTTGTCTCTGAGATCGCTGCCCTGTCCGTCTCTTGCCTTAGCTGCGCCCTTTGCCGGGCTATTCACCTATCTATGCTCATTCCTTGATCCCCCGCCAGTGCGTGAGTCAGCAGTAAACGAAAACTCTGTGTTTAAATTCCTTTTTACCGGCTGCTCCCTAGGAGGAGCATGACTGAACTGGGATCTTTCCCTATCCTATCCTCTGATCTTGATCCACCCCCACTGTATGAGCTGGAGGTAGGCATCTGCGAGTGCTCCTTTAGGGATGAAGAACTTTTCCCGGTGGTGGCTCTAAGCCAAGGCCCCCATTGGCTGGATTTGTCCACCGGTGGCTCGCACCCACTCTTGCCGTGTACAAGTCTACCACAGTCAAAACGGAAGTGCGGGATTTTTTCATACGAGAATTCATACCACGTCCCCTCTAAGTCCTCCAGTGAGGTCCTTAGACGAGCTCCACGGATCAAAGGCTCAAAAATTGAAATCTTAGCCCGCACCCTGAGATATTCTCCTTTAGCAAAACCATCTTTCTCCACGTCCACTTTGACAACTTCTCCCAACCAATCTCCCAAGGCCTTACCAAATGATTCCGTCCTCATACCCAGTGGTAGATCCGGAACTCTCACCCACATCTCAACTGTATCAAAGACCATCTCTGAAGGACGAACATCCCCCACATAATCCTTCAGAACAAGCACATGAAAGCCAAACTGCCACGGGCCGTTGTTCAAAGCATGTCGCCAATCCCCTTCACTGCCAAATCTCACCTCAAAAATATTATTGCCAATGTCCTTGAATTTAGCCTCCTTGTGAAGTCCCCACGCCCGTGGCATCGCTCTCTCCAGCGCATACTTGTTGAGGGGGCGCGGTGAGAATACCTTCCCCACAGACGACCACTTTACCGTCGTAGCGCGAAGCCTTGGGTCCGAGAAGATAAACCCTTGCCGCTCTTTGTCTGTCAGAACCAGTCCGCCAAAACTCTCCGAGAGGCTGGCTGCCTCCGCCGTCGTCTTTCCGTCAGCCGGAGAGGTCGAAGCCCCCGACTCGTTGACCCCCCTGCCGTCGTTGCAGCCGAGGCCGCCGCCGCGTCCTTCCTGGGAGTGGCCTTCAGACTTGGCGTTGCCGCCCCTCTGCCAACTTTCTCTATCATGGACCCTCCACACGGGAGCTCCAGATGCCTTCGCCGATCTACTACCCAAGCAGCGCCGTCGCCGCACAAGCAGTCACCGGAGATCCAACCTCACCCCCGCACAAGAAAACCCTAACCCTAGAGGCGGCCTAGCAATCGCCTTCCCCGTCGCCCGTAGCGTTTTCCTGTCGTGGTGGACCCTCTAAAGTTGGTACTAGCACTGGAACCATGGTGTTGGCATGCTGGATTTGATTGCTACAACCCAATCAACCTACGCATTGGCGGATGTTGCAACCAGAGGAGTCTGTGGTCATCGGTCAGTACCTTAACGAAAGCAGATTTTTTTTTTCAAAAGACTGATGTAACTTTCAATTTATCGCAGATATTTGGTGTTCATCGTCATTTAATTTTGTTTGATCTGATGTACTATGTTTAACCGATCAATAAAGCCGTCAAAGTCAGACTTCTTAGTCTCCGATCCTCCTTGAGTCCGTCCATCTAGATGACACTCTATTTAGATTTATATCGTCTCCTTGAGTTGACAAGGTTAGGGTTTTTTGTCGTGCATGCGCGACATCGAGATTTGGTGTCTGTTTCTTGATATCTATTCACAGGTTTATCGGTGACGACTAAGGCTCCGGGGTGGTGGTCCTTAGTGGCATTTGCACGAAGACTTCCCGACACTGATCGACAAGGTCAAGCTAGCTGCGGCAGGGGAGTGGAGACAATGGTGTGTCGTCGGCTAGCTCATTTTGACGGCGGTAGTGGTCATTCGGTGGTCTAGGTACCTTGATGTGAATTTTATTATGTTTGACGTGCTTTATATTTCTGATGAACTTTTGTAATAGATCTGAATATTTTTGGCACAAAAAAAAGAGTAGTTTAATTTTCAAAGAATATATATTAATTCCTGCTTGGAAACTGCAAGAGCCTGCGAACAGTATAGGGAAAACTTGCTCAAATTCGTTTTCTTTTTCAGCAAGCACATCGTGCAGGTTTAAGCCCTTCCTGACCGGTGGGCTCCTTTTTTTCTCAGACAACCAAAACCCTCCTCGCTAAAACCTCCTAAATTCTGGAAGAAAAACCCTCTTCAACGGCGCCATGGTCCTCCTCGCTGCGGCCCGCCGGGCCTCCTCCCTACCCATCATCCGCCGGGCCTCCACGCTTCTCCGCCCCACGTCGTCGTCGGCGATGGCGAGCAGGTGGAGCTCGTCCTCGTCCCTCGACGCCGCAGTCTCCTCCTTCGAGTCCTCCGGCGCCTCCCTCATCGCCGCATTGGAATCTTACCGTCACAGCTCCGTAACCGATGATTCCATCCGTACAGTGTTGGGCCCCCTCCGTGCCTTCTTAACCGAGACCGAATCTCTGAGCGCCACCATGTTCGACCTTGAGCTCCTCGGCGCCATCGACTCCGCGATCAAGTCCCGCAACAAGGACGGCGCGCCCCCCACCAAGCTCCAGTGTCTCCTCGCTAAGGTACGCACGCAGATCGATCTTTCAGTTTCAAATCCACCGAGCTGGACTCTGCTGTGCTAACTACAATCCCATGGTTGAGAACTTGGGATAGATTGGGGCTGTTCTGATCTTTGTGACCTCGATCAAATATGCCTTTAATCCTGCTTGAGAATCTGAGTTGTTGTTGATGCCTTTAATCCTGCTTGAGGATCCGAGTTGCTTTTTTCCCCTCAAGTTTTTCGTATCTTAAACAGATAGAGGAGACCGGGGATTACTTTCCCTTTGAAATCTCTGAAAATAAGTGTCGTGCCAGCATTACACTTACAAGAACTTTAAAGGGCGAGAAGATTGAGGTTGTGGCATCAAAGCCCTGCTTGGATGACGACGACGACGACGAGAACAACTCCTCATGCACCTCACATGAGGATGTAGAATCGCCTTCGGCGTCCTTGAACGAGAATCTAGAAGAAGACGGTGGCCAGAAGAACAAATTAAGATCCAGCATCAACCTAGAGGTCACCATCTCCAAGGGCGATGGCTCAAAGCTTGCGTTCACCTGCTTCGCATATCCCGACAATATCACCATCCATTCCATGTGCATGTTGTCGCGGACAGATAAAGATGATGTTCAGGCCACATATTACGATTTCGAGTAAGAATATTAAGACTAATTTTCCTAGATGGATTAATTGGCAACACTTTTTGGTGTCTTGCCTTGTTGAAGGCTGTCTTTAATTACTAATCGATGACGCTCTTATTAATTAACTACTCTCCGTACGTTGATCTCATGCAGTAAACTCGATGAGAACCTGCAGAAGTCATTCGGGAAGTATCTGGACCTGCGCGGGGTCACGCCAACGACGACAAACTTGTTGCGTGGTTACTTGAGCAGCAAGGTACAGTCCAAGGATCTGCTGATGCTGACCAAGCTGCAGGATTTCATCAAGAAAGACTGATCCTCACCATTCATATAATGTTCATGAGAAAGGCAACATGATCTTATGACTGTTCAGAAGTGTGCATGGTTGCTTTTGCTTTATCTCCTCTAGGATTGTAATGCTCCGCCTACAGAAAGTCGAAACCATTTTAATTAGGGTGCTTTGTTATTCGCTATGTTATGTGATTTGCTTATTTATATAGTGTACTTCAGTTCCCAAGTGAGTTTATTAATTTAATCATGTGTGATGTCCAGCTAGTATTAGGCAATTGTTGCTTCGAAGCTGAAATGCATACGGCAGAAAATTTGAAACGGAAATTAAAGAGATGGCCGATAGAATTAATAAAATGAACTACTTTAAAAAGTGAAAGTTGGACAAAACTCAAACATTAAAGCAGGAGTGAGAAAGACCCAAATTGTATTTCATGTCGAGCAAGAAATTCCTATTACTCAGTGGAGCCATTTCTAATGCTATACTTACGTGATTGTAAATTTTAAAAATATGAATTTAATTAATGTGTAGCAATCAGTTGTATGTTCTTAGACCTAGAGCTAACCTTTTTGTAAATTGTTTAGCCAATGATCAGTACCTGCACACCGAATACAAAACTACCTTTGCCCCCGACAGAATACAAAACCTTTGCCCCCGACAGGACTAGCGAGGTTGCCAGTCTCACTAGCTTGCTAATTACAAGGATTGAAAACACAAGTGTATGGAAGATTTGATTGCAACAAAAAAAAGTAAAAGTAAGGAATCGATAAGAGCGTTTGATCTAGGTTGAAAGAATATAAGAGGAAGATGGACCAGGATCCATGGTGCGGTGAACAAATTACAGTTACGCATCATTTAAATTACAGTTTTCATATCGATGACTATCCATGGCATAATCAACACATGAGCATCATGTCCCAATATCCTGTTATCCAATTGCATCTATAGTTTTTTTTAACACAACTGCATCTATAGCTAATGCTCCATACAAGATAGATATCCAGCATGCATCTTAAAGTATTAAGTAAAAACAGAGTATTACAATAAGTGCAATGACATGAAGTAGATGATATATTATTATCTTCACACTGCGTTCAAAAGAAAACTGCAACCATATTTTTATCCCTAGTGGCAAACAACACTGATGGTACTGTGTTGGACAGTGGCAACCATATGTTGGACGTGGCAGGCGCGCTCGCGGATGAGGCCACCGTGAGTAGATGCTAATTGCTTTGATGACGTCACTAGTCGGCCGGACAGACTCATCAGGCTGAGTTGGCAGGGGAAAAACATCGTGTGGTTAAATAAACTTCCACATAAACACTCTCTTATTCTTCCTCCTCCATTCTCATTTTTCCGCGAAATTATCCCCCAATTCCCACCCACCCGCCCCCGCCGGCGACTTAAAAAAAACTTCCACATAAACACTCTCTTATTCTTCCTCCTTCATGAAAGTCTCCCCTTCCGGCTCCTCTCCCTGGTCGAGGACTAGCAGGTCAGGCGGGGGCCAGATTCGCCACAGCCGTTAGTGTGGTTCTGGATCCACACCCTCGTCACGCAAAGGAGGGGTCGGCTGCTTGCCCCAGTCTCGCACTAACGAGTGGAGAACGTGGCACCGTCGTCGTTCCTGTCCGTGGCCGCGCCGCCTCAGGGTGGACGGCACGAGCGGTCTTTAGGACCGGCTCGTGGCCCGCTCGGTCCGGCCAGGCTCGGTCCTGGCCCGGCATGAAATCCAGTCGGTCCGGGCCCTGCAAAGGGACCGAAAATCCCTCGGTCCGGTCCGGTTAAAGCTCGGTCCGACCGAGCGGACCGGCGAACACGAGCTGTGGCATGGCGGGAGCATGGCAGGGGCATGTCGGGACGAGGCGGGGGCGTGGCGGGGGCGTGCCAGGGGCGTGGCGGGGGCATGTCGACGTCGTGGCAGGCGCGTGGCTGGAGCTGCGTGGCGGGCGCGTCGGTCGTGCACTGGTCAGCGCCGCCGTCATTCATCCGCGCGGCCACCGGCCTCCCTGACGCTGGCAAGCATGTCTACTGGATGCGCCACGCCCGGATCTATCACCTGGAAGGTAGAACTTGAAGCGGGAGGCCCTACACCACCGCTGCACACTGGCCGTCGTGCACCGGCCGTCGTGCCAGATTCTTCGTGGTTGTTGCTTCCCGAGCTCTGCCTGGCCGTCGTGCCGTCCACCGTGAGTCACAGAAGTCGCCAGACACCTCCACGACGAGCCCCTCTGCCTCCAGCGCCCTCCCCGCGTCGCCGTGCTCCGGCGCGAGCTCTGTGGTGACCACCGGCTGGTCCAAACGAGCCGCTCGGTTCGGCTCCGGCTTTCGTCGCTGCGGTCCGGTCCCTGAAAACAGGACCGCGATGCTGCTCGGTCCGGTCCGGTCTGGACCGCCGACGGCCGGTCCAAACGACGGCTCGGTCAGGGACCGGACCGGCCCGGACCTTGTCCACCCTGAGCGCCGCCCTCGGCCGAGGGATGGGACTCTTGGGGCCAAACCTGGACGCTGATGGCATGACCGGCACGGAGGCGTTAATCTCAATCTCTGGTCTCCTCCATCCCAGGCGCGCTGGGGACCACAGGGGCATGTATGGCTCCGCACCGGGCTCGTTCCTCGCCGCGCAGCAGTAAGTTGATGCTTCCCCACCTCGCATCGGCCAGGACTCCAGGACGCTGGCCTCGGCCGCAAGCGCGCCTGCGTTGGACGTGGCAAGCAGGCTCCCA
The DNA here is from genome assembly GCA_021605205.1 of Aegilops longissima. Classification (NCBI taxonomy): domain Eukaryota; kingdom Viridiplantae; phylum Streptophyta; class Magnoliopsida; order Poales; family Poaceae; genus Aegilops; species Aegilops longissima. The sequence goes on along the minus strand of CM038678.1, from coordinate 35,290,413 downwards.
CCACGCGGTGGCTCCGTCCAGTGCGTCACCGACGAGCCGCCGCAAGGTCTCGCTCCCCCTCTCCGTCCAGTGTGTCTCCATCATGGTCACCGCTTCCTCTACGTGCGGAAGGCGTCTGGCTTGGCTAGGTACGGTAGCGCAAAGCACAGAGTGCTCCACAACCGGCGGGTGGTGTTGTCTTTCATTGAGCTTGTCGCGTGTCGCGCAGTGGCGAGGATGGCAAGCGTTCCAACTGATGGTTCCTGTTTGACACCGACGTGATGGGGTTTGAGGGTCCCATGGCCGCCACCTCCATCTCTCCTCATGGCGCCGCTCTGCACATGGGGTATTTGATGAAATGCCAAGGAGAAAGAGCAGGACGACGAAGAAGACAACATGGCAGTTTTTTTTATCTATGTGGCATCTTCTTTTACCAACTCAGCCTGATGTTTGGGGCCGACCAATTACAGACGTCATCAAAGCCCTTATTATTTAGCATCGGTGTTTTTTACCACTGTCAATTTTTCGGCACGGTGCAAAATGCAACGAATTGTAAAGTGTTGGTTTTCTGGTAATGGTGACATGAATACGATGGTTCTGTGCATTTAACTCCACAACAAACACACCAATAAAATAGATCAGATGGATCACAATCATATTGGGCAACTCATGTGATATTTGCATTTAGAAACATGGGAGAGAAACTATCTCCGCCTCTGTGAGTTTTATTCAAAAGTATTGGGAGTCTTTTTCGTCATGTCACTCCAATATGAAGATGGAGGTTAGCAACAAGGGTGAGGAAAGGGTAGAGGTTTTAATTTATACTAATGATGTGTAAGAGAATCTTGTGACTTGGCAGCCTCCTACTATGGAGTTTATTAAGATTAATGTTGATGCAAGTCTTGTGGAGGCCATGAGTGCAGCGAATGTGCGTGTGGTGGCCAAGAACCATACTGAAGAAGTTATCGTTTCGTCGTGGGATTATATTGGGATGTCCAATAGCGTGGAGGAAGCGGAGCTTAAAGCCTACAGCAGCTTCACTCTCCACAAACCTATCATTTTAGAAACCAATTGTTCTTTTGTGGCCTCCTTTCTTGGAAATGATTTTCTAGATAGATCTCCTCTGGTTGATTTAAAGATGGAAGCTTTGAGTATTTCCAAGATGATGATAAATTGCAAGATGTCCAAGATTAGTAGAAGGGCCAATAGGGTGGCTCGCGAAATTGCAAAGTTCAGTTTTGATAATAAGTCCATTGGTATGCTTCTTAATAGTTTTTCGTCCTGCATGGCTAAAGTTGTAACGGATGATTGTATGAATGTTTTAAATTAATTAATATATGGGAGGGGTTTTAAAAAAACATAGAAGAGAAAATCAACTAACTATTTCGATGGATCCATAGTCCAAGGAAAACTACTCACATGCGATCATGACGGCCTTCAAGTTAATGGAAATGGCCAGCGTGACAATTTTACTCTCCGGTAGAGTGCCAAAAAATCCCTCCAAATTGGATCGTCATGGAACAGAGAGGTGCGGGGCGGAAACAGAAGAACTTCTCGATATTCGGAGTACCAGGGTGGTTGTGTGGTGGTGGCGTGTGGGGCTCTGAGCCACTCCGAGCCAGGTTCGGTGACCCCCGGAAGCTTTCCAATGCAAAATAATTCCTGCATATTTTCAGGATTTTTAAAGCTCCGTAAAATTGATTATCCTTAGAGTTCAAAATCATGCCATCATCGCTTGCTATTAAGAATTGACAGGAACAATAGTACGTGCATGCTTGAAAACAAAATGCACAGCTAGACAGTTACTGGAAAAAAAATGGTATCAAGCACTACCAAATTATCAGTGGGTATACAGTTCTGCAACTTACAAAAATAAGCATGTGCGTGTGCTTCAAATATCGGAGAGGAGCAAGTAGCCAGACATACAATGACAAGCAATCTAACCGAGCATCTAAGCTGCATCCGTAGAATCCTAGGAATATTCATCCACTTTGTTTCAACATTTCTATCTTCCTCTTTGTTTTTTGTACACAAGCTGCTTCTTTAGCCATCTTCGAAACACAAATACCTTAAGCTTGCCATATCCCGTCCGCTCCGAAGAGGACTTGAAAAGATTCCGAAGGAGGATTGCGCTGCTTTTTCATCAAAAAAATAAAAATCGGTTCTTTAGCCATGGAATCCTGGAACACCTGTCTCCATACAAATCTGCATTCAACTCTTTATCTAGTGAATTGCCTAACCAGAAACGGAGAAACATGTGTGCAATCTCCAAATGCCATGTCATGAAATAAATAAATGAGGATAGAAAATAACAACCGGCAGAATCGTCATAGCACAATAAGAAATTCCTCAAAGGTATCAATTCAGCCCATGTTCAATACAACAATTTGTGACAGAATAAGGTCAGGAAAACCATTAAAACAGAAAGGTATACCATTTAATGCCACCTACTTTCTGCGTTTCATACTAGTTGTCTCTGATTTAGTACAAAGAGCTTGGGCATGATAACAGCATTTAAACTTTAACTTTCTTTATGAGTATGAGATTTGCGGAGGACCTTGGACATGTAACAAAACTGAGAAAACTGCATATATTTTTTAGTGCAAACAGGAATATCAGAGTCTAGCAAAATAAGGTTGTTATGCGCTTATCTGCAACCTGCAGTTGGTCCCAGCTTACAATACAACATTGGGCTGGAGAATAATAAGTACTTATTAAAGATAGCACACAAATACTAGTAACATTTAACCATCTTGTTCCCCTCCTCAATCCTGGTTTCCTCCAGCATGGGTAACAAAGCAATCTTTGGAAAGGCTTATCTAACACCCTTGGAGCATCCACACAAGGACGAGTCAAAGGGATCAGCCATTGACAAATCATGGATATGCATAAGGTCAGGGGAATTCTGCCAAACACCATTTTTAAGTTCGATTTGTGCATCTTGAGAAGCTCTATTCTCCACTTGTAGCAGCCTACGTTGCCAATGCATCCACTTGTCATTGCGGTTGTAAAGGACTCTGATTTCCATCTTCTTTAGCACTTTCGCATTCGAAATAAAGAATTTCGCAAAGTCAACGAACAGCCTTTCATCACCGTTGTAGTTCAGCAACACTAGCACTTTTAGGTGGAGCTCAAGGCATTGAACTGGATCTAGTGGGCCATAGTCCAGCACATTATTCAAATCCTCTTGTTGATGATGCAACTGGGGATAGGGAAAAGAAAAGATATGAAGGCACTTGTCATAACTCTGACCCAATGGTGAATTTGAAGTTTAAAGCAACAGTTATGAACACTCACGATGACATAAAGCATCTCCAAGCAAGGGAAGCACTTGAGGAAGTCAATGGCCACACCCAGATTAGGACCAACAGAGTGAAGAACCAAAATCTTCATTGTGTGCATTTTGGTTGTCAAGCGGACGGCAACCATTTTCTGGAGAAAAATGTAAGCAGTGTGGTATAAGAACAATAGCCTGCATATAGGAATAGGAACGCTGAATTCATGACTGCCCATGCTGCTACCTCAAAGAATGTGGTTCCAATGCAGAGTGCGGATATTGAGAAACAGTATAACGAGGCTAGTTAGGAGCCTTCACAGCGATTTGAGTGTCTCAGCCGTCAGATCGCTCGAACATACGCTCCAGATCAATTCTGGCCGTCCCTGATCGCTAACGCGCTGCACGCCCCGTCTCGCAGGCCGCTGCTCCGCAGAGCTAGCTGCTCTCAGAAATCGGGCCGCATAAGGCCCACAACTTTTTGTTTCGATGGTAACAGCCCAGGTCGTACGCCGCGTTCCAGCATCGCCCTCCCCAAACGAGAACAATTTCTCTGTTCCCTCAGCGCCGCCGCTCCTTCCTCCTCGATGCGTCGGTGTTCCACCGTCGGCGAGCTGCTGCTGCGACTGCCTCCGCACTGGTGCCGTCCACCCCTCTGTACTCTTCATCTGCAATCTCTTCTTCACTGCTTCTCAATTTCGTGCCCTGCAACGTTCGTCCATGGTGGCTGCGGCGGCCGTCCGCGCCGTCGGCGTCCATCGCCGGCTCTCCTCCTCCTGCACCCTTTCTCCATGCCTTGCAGTTGTACCGCGCGTCCCTTCCCATCCCGTAACCGAAGCTGAAACTGCGGCGATAAAGGTCCAGTGTCTACCTCCTGTGATAATGGTGATGATGGTAATTAGTTTCAGGGGTGATGATGGTGATTAATTTGCCCTGGTGCGTTACCCCAATCTCCCATTCTGCTTCATATATTATTCCTTGCGCCATCTCTTCCTTCCTACCTTCAGTGTCTCTCTCGGCCATGCCTATTGCCTAGGTTTTTGTTCTTGCCGACTATCCATCTTCCTCCCTCTAATTTTCCTCCATGTCTTCGTATCTATGGAAGTGACTTCCTATTTCTTCCTTGAAGTTTTGCAATCCTTATTCCTTGGGATTTGCGTGTTGAAATTGCTTGAGGGTGTGTGCGTTACACCCAATTACAACCATGGCTTCTGGACAGGTATCATGCTCACAAATATTCTTACATACGGTTGTCTTTTGATCATCTACTATGTTTTCTTGATTACTGTGATTTTAGTTGTTACATAGGAATTTGTTTGATTTTCACTCCAACCGGCCACATCCATTTTGTTTGCTTCCTTTCCTTTTCATTGTTTCAGATTTCATACAATCTTGTCTGTGACACGTACTGGACCTAATTAGAGTAAAAATGCCTAAACGTTTTCGATTACAAGCCCATGGAAACGATGCGTGCCAGTTACATTGCGCTAGCGGACCAAGTGGAGTCCTGCCGCAATGTAGGCAGACAAGGATTAATGAACCAGTTACTATATACAATTCGATTGGAACCAAAAACAAATAGTATTCATTCACCTCTACTTGTGCTACTTTACGAGATTTCTGTTTCCTTGATAATTGTGTTCTATACTGCCATACAAACCAGGAGATGAATTCTTCCCTCACTACTCTGTGTGACACACAAGGAAAAAGCCTGCATCAAATTAAGGGACCAATTTAAAATGGTTCGGCAAAGGGTCACCATCTGATCCCAATGGACAACCCATTCATCAATACCCTTGAAGGTTTCACTAGATTACTGACCTCTGCACAAATATTCTGCAACCTGTTTTTCCCATTTAAATCTGACTTTGCACTCTTGCTGGTAATTTCAGCTACTTACAGTGGTCGATCAAATCTTGGTTCACCGATGTTTTAGATGCCAACACTGTGATGCAGCTTTCTGGTGGGAAGAACAAGCGGACAGGTAGGCTCATTAATTCCTCCAACAGGCCAGAAGCCTAAATTTGCCCTACTGTATATCCATGATCACGAGACTGAAAGAAATTGAAAATAGAATATGTGCTTTGTATAATGATATCAGTTTAGAATTGCTAGGGACCGAATAAAGGACTAACCTGACCAGTGCATAGCCATTAGAATATTGGGTCCACAATTAGATGCAGATGTCCAATACAATTTACCTACGTCTGACGACATTGCTTTGCTAATTGTTGCTGTTTTTCGCAACTGATACATTCAAGAGAGATATTATCATGCATGACAAGCAATGTGGCTTGCACTACATCTCCAACTTAAATCATTCCCTTATGCCCTTACAGTACTCAATGTTATTCCCACGCGGTGATCCTGAATTTCATTTGATACCTCCCAAGGCTCGCAAAATAATTAAAATGCTACTCCCTCCATTCCTAAATATAAGTCTTTTTAGACATTTCAAATGGACTACAACATATGGATGTATGTAGACATATTTTAGAGTGTAGATTCACTCATTTTAGTCCGTATGTAGTCACTTGTTGGAATCTCTAGAAAGACTTATATTTGGGAACGGAGGGAGTAGATTATTATGCATATTGCTGCCATTACAGACCTGGCCAATACAACCCATACACATGATGTGGTAGGGCTACATCCCAGCTACAGGTTCATTGTTACACACGCTTAGAATAGAACTGTTGTTTATTGTTCGAAAATAAATTGAGTTCAGATCTTGCCTGACATTGACAAAACGAAGCAAGATGAACTAACTGATGATATTAAAAGAGGTCAAGTTTTTGGACATGATGCAGGATTTTGTTTTCTCTACAAAATTGTTTCTAAATCACATATAATCTTTGTTCATCAACACCTTCGTGGCTTCAACTTGCTGATTTCTCAGATTTTCAAGCACAAGGATTTCACTTTTTCAATTCCTCCGTCGTATCATCAATCTCAAACTTATATGATTCAGTGAGTTTCCCTATCATGGCTATAGCTGCATCTTCCTCAGCATCCACATCAGTGTTCAACGGCCTGGTCAAGTCTACCTGACATATTTTCTTTGTGCTAATAATAACGACTTTCATGCAACTATACTCGGCTCTTCTTTCATCAATCTTCTTAAGAATTTCATCTAAAATTACCTTCGGAGAGAGTTATATGTATATTCGGGCTAACCCGTACACATAATTGTGAAAGGAGAATCACCAAGACAATTACAAATAATTTAATCATGTGAAATATATTACCTCTTGCCACCACAGCCATGGATCCTTCTTGCTTCGTCTGACACTAACCCGCATGCAGCTTACAGCAGGTCATTATAAAGAGCAAACTAAGACACAGTTTTATAATATTAATTAAGTGCAAAGTAAAATGGTAACTGAATCATTAACTTCCCACTACCCACTCAGCTAGCATTACAGTTAGGACAAATACAAATAATAAATTACAAACTTGTGCATTCATCTTTAATTAAAGGAAAAGACTGTCATTCCTACCCATATTCTGAACATATCATGGAGCAATGTTCAAAACAAACATAAATTTTCAAAAGCATCTCTGTTATTGCATCAACGATGGGCGGGCGCGGCAACGCGCGGCTTACAAACCCAGTATCTCCAGTTTAGGAGCCCGCATCACTCGGATGGCCTCTGGACCAGTGTGTGGACAAATTGCTAGCAACCTCTCAAGGAAAGGGGCGTCCTCAATGACCAGCTCCTCGAAACCTTGTTTGTAATGACCATAGCAGGTGATGGACCTAATAGTGGGCGAGCTGATGCAAAGGCGGCCCAATGCCATATTGTAGAGTGAAATGGTGCATCTGGAGATGATGCCTTGGAAGCAGTCCTCCGAGACACTGACATTGTGCAAGAAGAGCTTTTTAAGGTGAGGAAAAGCGGGCCGCGCGACCAGATCGGGGAATTGGCAGTCCGAAAGCTTGAGCGCGTGGAGCGGATCAGCGCGTGTGATGGCAGCGGCAGCGGGCAGTGCGGCCACTCCATGTTGGAGACATGGAGGTCCTGGAGGCCGGCGAGGGACCCGGAGCGGAACCAGCCGTCAACCACGCCCAGGATGTCGGGCTGGAGGGAGATGAGGAGCGAGAAGCGGCGGGCCAGGCCGAGATGGGCGGAGAGGATTCTGGAGACCAGCGCGACGTAGGAGTCGCTGTCGGAGAGACTCCGGTCTGGCCCGAGGTTGAGCGGCGCGTTGGATGAGAGCCAGAGGGGACGCCAGCGGCGGGAGAGGGCCTGAGTTTGCGTGCCATCCTTGGTGGGGAGGAGGGAGACGACAGTGCCTAGCAAGGCGTCGGGGAGACGGCTGATGAAGTCCAAGCCATCGAGACTTCCCTGCACCTCGCCACTGAAGTTGCCGCTCCTGCCTCCGCCCCACGGTGATTCTCCATCAGATCTACGCCTCTTGGGAGCGCGTGTTTCTGGCGCCTTCTTCATGGTCAGCGGCTTGTGCGCGGGTAGGAAGGATTTGGGAATGGGGAACCAGGGTTTGGTTTGCTGCTGCGAATCGGAATGGAATACAAAAGAATGAGAACAGATAGGAGACTCCCCCTGTCTTATTCTTATAGGAGATGCGTGAGATGAGGGACTCGAACTGGCGCTGGCGACATCAACCTTTGTGTTGTCCACCACTCCACCCGGAAGAGCCCCTCACCGGAATGGAATACGACGAGCTCGGAATCGTTAGTTCGTCACGAGGGAGAGAGAGAGAGGAATTTTTTTTTTCTGAGACAAGGGAGAGGAATGTGCGTGACAGACCTGGCCAATGGGCCGGCACGGCACGCCGAGCCTGTATATAAGCGGGCCATGTCGTCCGCCGGGCACGGCTATGTACCTCCCACACGCATTTCCTACACGGCGGTAGCCAACAAAACATCTCGCCCCGATGTGATTACTGATAAGTTACATCCTTTTTATTCTTTTCTTCTTTCTTCAATTTTCATTTTTCCTTTTCTTTTTTCCTTGTTTTCTTTTTTCAAAATGCGTGATTTTTTTATCAAAATTGATGACATTTTCAAATTCATGAACACTTTTTATTAAATCTGGTGAGCTTTTTTCTCAAAATTGATGAACCCGTATTGAAATCCATGAACTTTTTTCCAAAATTGATGAACTTCTTTCAAAATCGATGGAGTTCTTTCAAACTTGATGAATTTTTTTTCAAATTTTTGAAATTTTACTCAAAACTGTAGAACTTTTTTTCAATTCGACGAACATTAACTCATGATTTTTTTTCCAAAATTTGATGATCTTTTTAAATTCTTGTGAACTTTTTTCAATATTGATGAACTTTTTTTCAAATTTATGAACTAGTTTTCAAAACTGATGGACTTCTTTCAAAATCGATTAACTTTTTTGAATTCCCTTTTTCGAAAAGATAACGGTCAATAGGTCAATGGTAGACTCGTCAACCAGGACTGTCAATCCACGACTCCGCAAACAGGTTGTTTTTAGGGAACCAGCGAACCAAAGGTAAGAGCATCTCCAACCGTTGGCCCCCGGGCAGCTCGAAAAATCGCCGTCTGGGGACGAACCGGCGCTAAAATCAGCCTGGGGCGATCGGGTTCCCAGCCGACGCCCCCAGGGTCGGCCCCATGCGCTTGTTTTAAACTTTTTTGAACATTTATTTTACTAAAATTCGGCGAACGAGACAAATTTTCGGCGAAACAGTGCATTACTTCGGCGAACTGAAATAGTTTTTTACATAAATAGATAAAATACTTAGAAAAAACAAAAAGGCCGCGATTATAGGCCGAATAACGCGCTGAGAGGCGAAGTTGCCGCCGTCGCCGCCGCCGCCGTCGTCGTTGTCCTCGTCGTCCTTCTCCTCCTTCACGCGTCCGCCCCTGCTGGACCCCTGCTCGGGGTCGCCCTGGCGGACCGGTGGCGGCGCGTCATCGTCGCTGTCGTCGTCGAGGACGACGACACCTCCCTCGTCACGCCCACAGCACCGAGCGGCGAACTGCTCAAAGGCGCGGCGCTGGCGCTCCAGCTCCATCCGCACCCAGTCTTCGTGCACCCACTTCAAGGCCGCCACGTCGTCGAGCCCTGGCTTCGTGTTCACGCCGACGAGCCCTGGCTCCGTCTTCACGGCGGCGAGCCTCGGCTCCGTCTTCGGGTTGACGAAGCGGGGAGGAGTCGGGCGCTGCGGGTGCGCCGGCCGAGCGGCGTCTCCGCGGGCTCGGCCTTGACGCCGAACAACGCCGACGACCCGGAGGAGTAGGAGGAGGAAGAAGATGATCCGACCCTCCTCGGCATCCATTGACCGCCGCTCCGGCGGGGGATCGGGGCGGCAGGGTACGTCAACGGAAGGTCGTTGCCGCCCTCGAGGTGCTGGAGGACGGCGTGGAGAGTGTGGTCGGGGGTGCCCCGCCACAGGCGGCGGCCCTCGCTGTTCTTGGTCCCCCGCACCACCGGCGCCCCGTTGGTGGAGGCTAGCCGCTCCGCCTGCCGGCGCTGGAAGTACGCCTCCCACGCCTTGTGGTTGCCGGCGGCGTACTGCGGGAGGGCCCGCTGCTCCTCCGTCAGTGACGCCCGCACGCGGTCGACCTCGTCGGCGAAGTAGTCAGCGTGTGCGGTGACGTCGGGCAGTGGGGGAATGGGGACACCACCGGCGTTGAGCTTCCACCGCCCCGGCGCGCGCATGTCGGGAGGCGCCGGGATGTTGGCCTCGAACAACAGGTAGGCTTCCCACTTGTGCAACGGGCGGCGGCCGAAGCCATTAGCCGCTGCCCCATCGCCGGGGAACCTCTCGCCCATCGTTGCAGCTGGGCACGGGGAGAGAGGGGAGGAACGTCGAAGGCAGCGGTGCACGGGGAGAGAGGGGAGGAACGTCGAAGGCAGCGGTGCACGGGGAGAGAGAGCTCGGCAGCTGTGGGCGGGGTGCGGCCACGGGCGAGGGGAGGCGCTGCTTATATAGCGGCCGGGGGGGGGGGGGGTGTGGTTTATAAAAGAAAACTACAAAACAATGAAAGTGAAGTTCTGTCAAATTAATTGTTTATCTTTATAAATTTTTTCTTGAAAACATGGATTCCGATAATTGCTATAAAGTGTTAAAAGAAGAATTTAAGACAATGTTTGGTGTGAGTTCCTTGAATGATAAGAATGATTGAAACGTTGTTAGTATGTTGTCTTTGAATATCCATGATGCTAATGATATGCAAAGCCATAAGCTTGAGGATGCTATGTTTGATGAAGATGATATTTTTTGCCCCCCTACTTTTGATGATAAAATTTACTATCATGAATGCATGCCTCCTATTTATGATGATTACAATAATAAAAGTGGGTTTGAAAGAGTGTCAACTCTAGGTAGTAATGATCCACTATTTTGGAGGGTGTTGAATCTTATTGGAATAATGATAAAGGCGAATTTTGAAAGGTCATGACTTTATATAGTGTTGGATCCACTAAATTTGAAGATGTGTCAATTGATTATTATAAGAAAAAAGTTGTTATATAGGATGATTATTGTGATGACATGTATGTTAAAAACAGTAATGATAACTATGAAACTTGTCATCATGATTTTAATGTTCAATTTGGTTATGTCAAACAAGTATGACATGATAGTTACTCTATTGAATTTGCTCCCGCAACTATTGATGAGAATAAATTTGCTTATGTGGAGAGTAATAAAAAAGTTATGCATGTCAGTCATGAAAAGAATGCTTTATGTGATAATTATATTGTTGAATTTGTTCACGATGCCACTGAAAAATATTATGAGAAAGGAAGATATGCTTATAAGTTTCCTCTTTTTATGTTGAAAGTTTTGAAGTTACACTTGATTTGCCTTCCTATGGTAGTTACTTTCTGCTTCAATGAATTGTTTTCTTACAATATTCCTATGCATAAGAAGTGGGTTAGGCTTAAATGTGTTTGCTATATGATTCATGGTGGTCTCTTTATGTTTCAATTCCTATTTTTATGTGAACATCATTAAAATCATCATGCCTAGCTAAAAGGCATTAAATAAAAACGCTTGTTAGGAGGCAACCCAATATTTATCCTTACAGTTTTTGGGTGTCTACATGATTAATTCTACTCTAGTAATCATGTTTTGTATATTTTCTTTCAATAAAGTGCCAAGTTAAACCTTTGGATGTTCCAAATTGCTTGTTTATTAGGTTCTCTGCAGAAACATGAACCTTGCGTCTATTGTCTAAATTTTCATGATGTAGTGGAACATGATCAATTGCTAAAATATTTACACATAACTGACTAATATATATTTTTGCAGTATGCTAATTTTTCAGAATTTTTGGAGTCACAGTAGTGCGCAAGTTGGATAAATTTTCTGTAGTGTCCTATTCGTTGCGGCAACTTCAATCTCACGGAGATCCTATCAACCTTACCGGCCAATATTGCCTCCTTCCCTGGACGATTTTTGGGTCTCCTGCTTCACTTTCGGCGGCTGCGCAAGATTGATTTCCAACCCCTCATCGACAAGGCCGCTCACAGGTTGCCTGGTTGGATTGGCAAGCACCTTAAGGCCTTGTACAATGCAAGATGCTTAGAGAGGTGCTTGGAGAAATAAACCAGGCTTTCCTTAAGCACTGGTGCTTATTTGTACAGGGTAGACGATTAACTAGGCGTCTCTCCTGTAGAAATAGGCACCAGTGCTTCAGAAAAATCCGATTTATTTTTTTAAGCACCTCTCTAAGCATCTAGCATTGTACAAGGCCTAACAAAGCCTGTCTGGGTTGCCCTAGCCAAGTCAGTCCTCACCGCCATTGCTACTTTCCATCTCGCGTCTCTCGCTCCACCGAAGTGGATCCTACGTAAGTTGGATGTAAGATCTCACGCGGATTCGTGTGGCAGAAGGATAACAATGGGCAACCATTTGAAGGCATTTCGTTGATCAACTTGAAGACGATGTGCCAACCAAGGCAACTGGGTGGCCTTGGGATTGCTGACCTTGAGATTTTTGGGCGGGCTTTGCGTCTTCGAAAGCCGTGGATCTAGTGGACTATCCCGGGCCGGCCTTGGGTGGGTTCAGAACTACCGTGTGATCAGGCATATATGGCTCTTTTCTGGGCTTGCACCACTCCATCGGGAATAGACTCAAGGTGTTGTTTTGGCATGATGACCGGAGTGGTAGGGGACCCCTGAAGCTTCTTGCTTTAGAGCTCTTCAAGATTGCTTCGAGGAAGAACAAGACGGTGAACCATGAGTTGAGTGGCGATAACTGGATTCGCGCTCTGGCAAGGATCCAGTCTGGGCCTCAACTTGGCGAGTATGTCTCCCTTTGGGCTTGGATTAGCAATCTGCAGCTCATGCCGGATTGGGATGACTCCATTACTTGGAACCTGACAATAGACAGGCGTTACTCCTCGATGTCCACTTATGCGGTACAATTTCATGGATCACCCCAAATTTGACTCCAGACAGATTTGGACTGCTCATGCTGAGCCCAAATGCAAGATATTCGCCTGGCTTGTTTTTCATGGGAGTATGTTGGCAGCTCATGGATGGCCGCACGACCCGTGATGCCAACTGTGCCTCCAGGCCCCAGAAACTATGACCCGTCTATGTAAGGACTATGCCTTCTCTATGGCTGTATGGAACCATCTATCTGCCTGGACACACGAGGTGTCTGTCGGTTTTGGGCTTTCTGCCGGAACCACACACACACGCGTGCGCGCGGGGCAGGCATTAGTTGATGTTTGTGCCTGTACTATAGTGTTTGCCACGAGCCCTTCAAAACGTGTGCCCCCTTGTACATATTTGGTTTTTCACCTCTTCCCTTCTATATGAATAGATATTGCTCTTGCCGGTTGTTCAAAAAAAAGTATGATTAAAAAAATTACCAAAATGGAGTCACATAATTTTTGAAGTCACAAAATAAATTACATTTTTGGAGTCACATAATTTTTGCTAATCATTTTTTATGTACCAATTTTTTAAAAGTTATGCAACCATTTTTGTTGACAGGCACGACCATATTTATTAGGAATAAATCTATAGTGTAACATATTTTAAAGAATTTTTTTCACACGACCATATAGATCCACCCAGACAAATTTCAGGCGTTGGTAAAGAAATAAAACAAATTAGAAAAAATAATTTACACAAAATGAGAATTTGCAACGGGCTGGCCTTCCCCCAATAAAAATTCAAATACTTGTTCAACATTTTTAATACTTATTCAACATTTTCAAATACTTTTTCAACATTTTTAATACTTATTTAACATTTTCAAATACTTTTTCACATTTTTAAAATAGTTGTTCAACATTTTTAAGACTTATTCAACATTTTAAAAATACTTTTTCAACATTTTTAATACTTATTCGACATTTTCAAGTACTTTAAAGTATAAAGAAAAGTAACAAAATAAAGCAAAAATGAGAACAGAAAAGAAAAATCAGAGGGAGACTTCCCCCCGTCTCGCTTAAACAGAGCCCGCCCCTCCCCTCCGTCTGCTTCCCCCCAAAACAAAACAGAGTGCTCTGAATCCCGCGAGCTCCTCCACGCCGGCTTCCTCCTCCCCAAGCTCGCACCAGCCAACCACCCAAGAGAGCGTCTCGCCGCCGTCCACCACCACTGCCTCACCGCCCCTCTCTCCGTTCTTTCTCCTTCCGCTCCACCTCGCCGTACGGACGAAGACAAAAGACGACCAAGAAGCCAAGAAGCGGCTTCTTGGGGACAGCCCTCCAATGGCGCAGGGCGCCGGGAAGAAGCTCGGCAAGGCGAAGGCGTCCAAGTACGATGTGAAGGTGTCCGCTCTGGAGCTCCCTGGCGCGCTGACTCGGGCCGAGGTGGCCGCGCTGCGGCTCCCGGGCGCGCCACCACCGCCGACCCAGCCCGAGGTCGACACGACATCTCAGGCGGCCGCGTTGCAGCTCCCAGGCTCGCGACCCCAGCCGCCTCAGGCCGAGGTGTCTCCTCGCCCGCTTACGATCGTCCCCGCCCCCGCTCACCTTCCGCCTCAGGCCGACGCGGTCTGGTTCAGGAGCTTGCTGGAGGCCCTCCGACTCCGGTTTCCGGGGCCGGTTGTGGCGAGGATCTTCGAGGCCTTCCAGGGCGCGTGGGCGTCCGTGCACGGGTGGTGGAGCGGGCCGCCGCCAGCAGCAGCGCCGGTGATCAACAAGAAGAACAAGAACAAGAAGAAGGGCAAGAAGAAGAATACCTTGCTCCCCGTGCCGCGGCGTAGTAAGGCATGGTTGTACTGGGCCCGCCGCCGGGTGATCCCCCCTCCTCCTGCTCCTGTTCTTGATGAGCCGCAGCCCGCAGCAGTGCCACTGGTATGATCCAATTCCTCGAATTCAGACTCTTGCCTTTCCTTCAGAAAACTTCAGTGATAGTTTCAGAACACAAAACTGAGTCACAAACCATAAAATGGACTTTGCTGGAATTTGCCGATAGTTGCATGACAACTGAATTTATGTTAATCGGTTAAAATTTATAGCATTATGCAAAGAATCTTTGCTGGAATTGCAGAAGCTCTCTTCTGATGAAGGGCAGCAAAAACTTTGCATTCAGTTAAAATCCAGTGATAGGAAAACAAAGTTACCAACAAGGTGTTCTTCTGTGAATTTTGCAAACAAAGTTACAAGAGGATTGTTCCTTAACTTGCTTGTATCCACTGGATTAACTTATGTTCAGACCCCTGCCTTTTGTAATCAGAAAATTGAAAAATATATACAATCAGAAAGAAATGAGAAAACTGAACTGATTTCTTTCCCTCGTAATCAGTTAATCAGTGATAGTTCATGTTATTCAGTTAACAAAATTCAGAATGAATTATTTGCTGTTTATCTTTCTGATGAAGTGCAGAAAGAACTGCCTCGGTTGTGATGACCAGGAATTTTTTGCTGTTTACCTTACTAGGTGCCCAGAACCATTATACCTGAATGATATAGTTTCAGAACACAAAATTGAAAAGAAATGACAAACTGAACACAAAATTCAGTTATAGTTTCCGAACACAAAACTGAGTCAGAAACCATAAAATGGACTCTGTTGGAATTCGTGGATAGTTGCATGAGAACTGAATTTGTGTTAATTAGTTAAAAGTAATAGCATTATGCAGAGAAACTTTGCTGGAATTGCAGCAGCTCTCTTCTGATGAAGGGCAGCAAAAACTTTACCTTCCATTCATTTTTTTCCATTGCTTCATTTTTTTACCGGTCAGGGAAAATTGACAGAATGATACTATTGTTTGCTATGCTTGGATACACTAGTGTTTGTGTTTTCCATCTTAATCCTCTCCATTCCATGTACTGTTGAATATTCATTTTGTTGCTCGTAATTGTTTGGTGACTCATTCAATACAACACATCTTATAATGCATCATATCTGAAATAAAATGATCTGCACTGTTTTATCATTCCATCTCATATCTGCGCAAATGATAGCCAGATTTAGTTCAGTTGAGCACAAGTTGTATCATTTACTACTCCTAATGTGCTTTATTTGCTAATGCACTTCTGTTTTTTAATCTTGTATCTCGCCTATGTTCAGATTATCGATGGAGAGACCGTCCCCGCTGAGCTTGTGGAGGGATATAAGAGGTACTGCAGAATAGCTAGATCCTCTCCGGCGACAACAACAGTGTGTCACTTTTGCATTTTTCAGGTGGAGCTTCACCCAAATGGGATTGTGCGCACCTCTGATGTGAGAAATTGAACTAGCATCGTTTTACTCCTTACACCTCTCTCCATTTGATTTTGAGCTAACTTTTGTTTGCTTTTGTAGATGATCGCGCATTTCAGCAAGCATCGTTCAGTAGCTGTTCGCTGCGACAGGGTTGGCTGTGCTGCTAAGGTTCCTCCAGGGCGCGACCTGCGCTGGCACACCTACTTCTGCCACGACCTCCCTGCTGATTGGTGGCTAGCATAAAAGATATGACTTGCTGTATAAACTTGTAAATCGTGTGGGTTCAGTCTGCTATACGCTTATGGTTCTGAAACTACAACCAGATCCTTGTGGTTCATTCATGAACAACAGTGGAAAATATTATGCGGGAACAATATTTCCTTGTGTGCAATGATACAACAAAGAGATCTTATATTTTATTTTCATTTCTGTAGGAAACAACACTGTTGTATTGCTGTAACAGCAGCGAACTAGCATATATTATGAAGAAAATATGTATAGTATTTGAGCCAACTATTACAAATTATTTGAAACAAAAAAAAACTGTCAGATTGTTGTAACTACAAGATGATTCCGTCTTCTCCATGATTTTCTGAAAACACCTGCATATATTCTCTCTGATTACCAGACCAGCATCGTCATCAAAAGACTGAGCAGAAAAGGATGTTAATGTTGAGCACTCCCTCGACCGGCCATTTTTGCAGCAGAGACAAGACCTCTCTCTCGAGACTCGAGTAGTTATGTTAATTGTTAGCAGTTCACTTCACAGTTGTTGGCTCATTGAGCCCATCATGTTGATCTTTCTAAGATCAGGAGTAATCCACATTGGAGCTGGACAGTTGGACCAAAGCTGAGGACACAAAAGCTCCTCCATGCTGTTATCATCCAATTTAAGAATTCCCATATCACGATGACTGTTCTTATGTCCCAGAGTCCATAGAAAATTATCGTCGGTAAAATAGGAACGATTTGCCTTGAGAGCGGGATATTCATCAGCACTGAGGCAGAGCGATAGATTATGACCAAGAAATAACACATGGTCACGCAGGCAATGGATCGCCTTAATTTCATTCCAAAGAGCATCAATCCCAAATATTTTAATCTCCTTAGTGCTCCAGTATTCAGATGCACCAGGCTCAGGTTCTAAATCATGGTCACCAACTATTCTATACACAAGTAGCAGACTGCCCCATGGAGCTTGAACAATGTACCTAGTATCGCAATCATAATGCTCGGGTACCCTTATAACCGTCTTCAGAGTGACCACAGGGCCACTAAGATCGAATGCGTGGAATTCTCCTTTTACATTCACTGTATACAATATGCCATCCTTATAAGTGCAGTCATCATAGAGATAATCAGGCGGTAGCCAGGTCCACTTATCATCCCCTGCCTTTGCAAATGAGAGCTGAGCTTGTGGGTTGTGGATGAGCACTACATTTGCAAATGAGAGCTGAGCTTGTGGGTTGTGGATGAGCACCACAATGTAGCTTCCTGAGGATGTATCAGGAAATACAAACGCCTTCCAATAGAGTCTACCCCTCAGCTCGGCAAGAGCGAAGTTGGATGGCGGATTATGACCTCTGTGCGTCCCAGTGTGCCATGGCATCTCATACTCGCAGACATCACCATACTCATCAAATATGGGCTTCACATGCTCAATGGTGGTCACTGAAGGGAGAGCAATCTGTTCACGGGTGATTGGATTCAGAAGGTGCATCTCAGACCTCTCGTCGACGGTAACAAGCCAGCCATGTGAGGACCCAATCAAATACCTGCTGCGGATAGGTGGCTGCGGCAGAGTTAACTTGTAGGACCTCTTCTCGGCGAGGCTGTAGAGGGACAAAACATCATCAGGATCAGATTCAGAGGTGTAAACCAGGCAAGGCGTCTGGCCCTGCTTGTACTTCCCAAGGGTGCGTAGCTCGGCGTATGCGGAGTGCCAGGATGAACAGACCGAGCCAGCGCGCACGAGGTCGGGGATCTCGAGAGCGGCAAAGATAGCCATCAAGATGTCCTGCGGCAGCTCCAGCAAGGTGGCCGCCATCTTGGTCTCTGTCAGTGCCACATGAACATGTTCATCTTTGCAGAATTTCTTGAGTGGAGGGAAGCCTAGCAGCCTGGGCAAAAGTCTGAAGACTAGAGAGCACAACTTGTGGCGGTACATAGCTAGGTCTTGCAATCTGATAATCCTGGCTATGCTACAGGTCTCCATGGCTTAAAGCAGAGCAGAGCCTCTTGGAAGAGAAGACAAGCCAGTTAGCAGAGCCTCTGTTGGAAAGTCGCAGTCTTGATGAGAGAACAGGAAAGTCCTGCCTATACTTATAGATCGCCGGCCGAGGCCTCACCCCGACTCCGAGGAGGTGAAGCAAATCCGAATCCAGACTGGAACAGGAACACTGAAATTATTTGGACTCTCTGCTGATTGTGAAGGAATTCCGAGTACCCCTGCTCTGCTTTGCTTCCACGAACTCTGGATTCCCAGCGAGGGCCCAAGACAGAGCACTAACTGGCTGCCGAAGAGGGAACAGTTCTGCGGCGAGCTGCTGGGTACGGATCCGGACCCAAAGAGAGAATGGTAGCCGGCACCTTGGGGATCGAGCTAGAGCCTTGGCCGCTTGGCGCCGCTCGTGGCGGTCCGAGACTCCGAGGTCGCCGGAGTGGACGCGCCCGTGTTCTCTGGAGTCACCGCACCGCCGCTCGATTGACTGACCTGCAGTAGTCGCGGCGCCGCCCGTCCGCGGTCTGGTTGGTATCGCCGAGTAGCCCCTCCTCTTATCCCTCTGGATGAACTGAAAGAGCAGGGAATTTTGATCTTCAATCGATCCATGGGGTTCAGTCCAGCCAGGTAAAGAGAAATTGCCAATATGCCACAGGGGTAACTGGGTAATTTCACCATATTTCCTGCACGAAAAGTTCGAGAATCGGTTAAAACCTTTTTTTTAGGGAATCAGTTTTTTTTAGGCTTTTAGGGGAATCAGTTAATAAAACTTATAAAACACTAAATAGGTCAAAAAAAATTATAGGGGAAACATGCTGTCACACCCTGCTTTTTGTAACATGTCATTTGCATTAATAAAGCATGAAAATTTGGACCAACAAAAACTTTTGCATCATTTGGCTTTTTATTTGGAGTTGGTTTTTCTCTCCGTGATTTTCAAGTGCTCTTTAAAGTCAACACAACTCCACCTCATATACTTCATCTCCTTGCCCCAAAACTTCTGCCCAATTATCATGCCATGTGTATAGTGCAATATAGTATTTTCTTACAAAAATAATTTGGCCAAATAGTATTTTCAAAAATTAGTTTTCCAGAAACCCCTGAATTGAGGTTTGCACTACAAGTACTTGATTTGGGGTATGAAAAATATTTCAAAGAGTATATTTGAAACCTATTAGATATAGGACTCCCATAAAACACAAGAATATAATTTTAAAAATAATTTTCCTATTTTATTTAAAGGCTTTTTCTTTAGGCCAGAAATGGTCTTTAATAGGTTAAAATTATTTTAAAGCTTCAAAAATATTTGAGGAAAATCAGGGAAACTCTGTGGACATATATTTTCCATATATAAGAGTTTCAACCCATGGTCATGTTCAAAATATTGGACAAAATCTCCCAAAACCATTCCTGCCCATTTCAAGGATTTGAAATATTTCTACAGGAAATATTTTCATAAAAATCCAAGGAAAATCCAGCAAGTCACAAATGCATATTGTGATCACCTTGCAAAGCCTAATCTCAATTAAGGTCATTTTGGTTCACCAAAATGCCCCAAAACCCCCTCTGACCAGAATCAAATTTGAACAACTTTGTACTGCCAACTTTCTCTCCTTGATCCCAACTTTTGTGAGCATGATCACATGACCAAATGAGGCCACCACACCAAGTGGTGCATCAAGGAGAAGTGATTTACTCAACTGGATCTGCACAAGTTCATTTCTGCTAATTTCTAGGGTTTACAAAAGTTGCATTGGCAACTTTTCCCAAATGAGCTCAAGATTGGTGGAAGACCCTAATTATATGTGCCATTTCACCCTGTGGAGTCTCATGACAAATGGAAATTATCTACTTGCCCAAACCAGCATCAAACACTTTCTGCCACTTTACCAAAAACCCTGTTTGGTCCTCTTCTACTAATTTCCATGAGTTTTACTTTCTACCACAACCCCTCCTAGTCCCCCTCTAGCACCTGGATGCTTTTCTGCCCGAGGAAGCAATGATGAAGGGGGGGGGAGAACCCCATTTTTCTTCTCTGGACAGTGGATTCCTCCCACTCTCTCAGTCCCCTTCTCTCCCCTCAGCTTTTCAGAGCATCGAAGGCTCCCCAGGACTTTTGCCCACACCTCCTGCAGCTCCCAGACACAAGTGGGCGCGCGCGGACGCGGGAAAGCCGCGGATGCCGGCCAAAGTCGCGCTTTGGAGCGCCTGGCAGGGCACCCGACCATTGACGCCGCGTCCCCCGACCACCTCGAGTCTCCCCCGCGTGCCAGTCGATGCCCCTCGACGTCCGCTCCACGCCAGCAGGCCGCCCACTTGCTCCCGCACCCTCCTCTCTCTCCTGCAGCTCGTGCCAGAGCGCCGCCCCGCTCGGCCAATGCTCGCGCCGCTCCTATGGCCCGCCCGCAGCTCGTCCCGCTCCTCCTCTCTCTCCCTGACACCCTAGACCACTCCCACAAACACCCCCGAGCCCTCCATTCCCTCTCTAACGGCCACCCGAGCTGATCTCGCACCACCCATTTGTCTCCAGAGCCGCCCGAGCTCGAGCTCCGCCGCCTCGGCTCGTCGGCATTCGCGCGGTACAGGCCTCCTCCACCCCTGTTTTCTCTCGATCTGGAACCGCACGGCATCGCTGACCCTTTCCCCTCTCTTCCCCACTCTTTTGCATCCGGGAACGGCCGAAACCATCGACGCCCGAAGCACCTCCCCCGCGTGACGTCGTCGCCGGCGAACCAGGCTGCTCCGGCCACCATCTCCACCACCACCCGAACGGCGACATCCCCCTGAGTCCAACGGTACCACCCACGCATCCTCCCGTGCCCTATATCGCCGCCGGGGAGCTCGCCGTCGCCTCTGGACGGAGGTAGACGACGACGGTCGTGGGCCCAGTCCGTCAGCCTCACGCCCTGACGAGTGGGACCCACCCGTCAGGTTTTAAAACGCACGTGCGCGCGCACCGGTTCGCCCGTCGGCTGAAGGCGTACTTCGTCTTTACGCCTTTGACGTGGCGGCCTCGCACGGGCTGATTTCCCTCTGGGCCTGCTACACTGTGGCCTTTCTGGCCCAATGGCACGGTGCCACTTTTCTTTTTCTTTTTCTGTCTGTTTTATAAAAATTCCACAAGATAAAATACTTATCGAAATGAAATAATTCCAACTCCTAAAATCTCAGAATAATCCCATCCATTACACTTTTCTGCACTGTTCAAATTTAAATTCAAATTTAAACAATAAAATCTCTGTTTGAAAATCCACTACTCTGTCCCCCTAACTCCATATCCAAAACTAAGAATATTCCCCTTCTTAGTTTTCCTCCTAGTATTTTACAAAAATAAGCTGACATTTTTTTGAGCACTTTGACTTTTCTGTTTTTATTATTGTCTTATTTTTCCGTTGTTTTCTTGCGACGATTAGATCCCGTGTTTGACAAAGTAGTTGGAGAATAAGAAGGAGAAGGGCCTGAAGACTTTGAAGACCAAGCCAACCAAGGCAAGCAGCCCTTTGACCATGTCCACGAAACCCTTATTATGCATGTCATATAACACTTTATTATTGTTGCATCAGAATCATGATGAGATGGTAAACCACGTTGTTTGGTTGCCTCTGTTACTTCCTTGTTGATACTTGCATGGTGCATGACCCTACCTTCTTATGAGGGTTATGCCGGTGGGAGTAGATAGGATGCTAAAGTTGTTGCTACGCAAAAAGGGACGGGAATATGCATGGTGATGGAGATAAAGTATTTTCAAGGAACTTTTTGGAAAACCCCGTCGGGTGCCACTTATGCCCGAGGGAGATAATGAGATGGGTAAGCACTTGGGACGAAGTGGTGTACCGAGGCAAGTGTGTGTGTGTGTGTGTGTGTGTGTGTGTGTGTGTGTGTGTGTGTGTGTGGTTTTCAAAAACGGATTAGATCTAAGAATTGTCGACTGTCTCAACCTTACAGGCGCAACCACTCTACTCTTATATGGGAAAGGGCATTATTGATTACCTAGGCCGATACTAACTTGGAGCCCGCATTACTAGTGACGGGAGAGTTGTTGTTGCGCTCTCTCGGGACGGGGTCGTGCCAGGTAGGGCGGCCATGACTGTTTTCACAGGGCACCGGACACACCGTTGGTACCCCGTGCTTGTGGTATGTGATGAATATGGGAGCGAGGCTCCACAATCTTAAGATGTGAAATGTTGGGCACGGGGGGTTACTACCAATCGAGTGGACTCTATGTTAGTGTCGTCTAGGGAAAGATAGTGATCGGGTGCTTACCCCGGGTACTTGAGGTACCGCGGGTCGTGGATGACACGGAAGCTCCCAGGATCTTGTGGGTAAAGTGTGCAACCTCTGTAGAGTGTAAAACTATTCGAATAGCCGTGTCCACGGTCAAGGAAAGTTGGGCGGTGCTGCTTAAACTACGTCCAGAGTTTCACAACCGTGTCTATGAGTTGATAAAACTAATTGGGTTAAGTCAGATGGCTTGACACGATGATCAAGTTGGATTGGTGTCCAACTCCGCTTATGTTGATATCTGTAACTTGTTCATATGGATATCTGAACTCCCATGATGCATACTTTACATGTTGATAAATCATGTCATTGCACTCAAGACTAGCTTTCTGCAGATACCTACTTAGTACTATATCATTGCATTGTTGTGCCTTGTTCCAATCATGGGTTGCTTGCGAGTACATTCAAAGTACTCATTGGCTTGCCACTGGTTATTTAATCGACCAGGAATGGAAGAACAGGAGTTCGAGGAAGAGTTCTTTGGTGACGAACACGCGAACTAGGATGCTTCCTAGTCAGAATGCCTGTAGGGTTAAGGCAGATGGCGTGGGTTCTACTTATCGACGAAGATTTCCGCTGCTTGTGTTTGATTTGATGTTCAGCCCTTGAGGATTTATCAATGTAAGATTTGACCATAATGGTCATAATTTGTGTAAGACAGTATGAATGGATGTAAGACTCTTGTTATTCAGCTTCTGTGTGTTCAGTGAGCATTGATCTCTGGGATCACTATACACGTGCATTCGGTGATCTCAACTTTTGAGTCGGGGTCCCTACAGAGCTGGTATCAGAGTCATCCTGACTGTAGGAAGCCTTAGTTAGCATGGACGTTAGTTAGAGTGAGACTATCTACGAAATTACCTATATACCTACGTTTTCTAAAATTATCCCAAACATAGGTCACCTTTTCCCTATTGACCCTTCCCCTTCCACTTTTGTAGATGGCCGTCGTACCCGAGGACTTCCTGACCACCGGATTTCCCGTGCTTCTTGAGGACAGCCTCAGGAAGTGCCAGTTCACTCGAGCCCCCACCTTCTCCTACCACGAGCACTGGATCAACAACACTAAGAAGGAGTATCATGTGGAGGTAGTCGTGAGGGCGAACGACTCCCCGACGAGCTGGTTCTTTGAGGGACCCCAGATGGCGACCCTGCTTCTCGCCATTGAGACTGCTTCTCTCAAGGCGTTGACTCTCCTTCGAGATCTTCTGCCAGAGATGGCAAGTGAGCCAGACACTCGTTACCTACCTTATCATAAGGAGGGTGATGACGAGAGCAGCGCACCAGCTCCACCCATGGATGAAGGGCTTTCCCTCCGTTTCCAGACCTACTTCAGCTTGTGTGCTGACAGCCTGGCACATCACCTGGCCTCGGAGTCGGTGGAGCTTCGGAAGGAACTCCTTGAGACCAAGGAACTCCTCCGCCTAGCTCAGACGAAGGCGGACAGGATCAAGAAGGATGGTGCACCCCTTAGACAGCCCGTTGTTGCCTATCGAGGGGGGCGACCCCCATAGGTTACGCATGCCAAGGGATCATCTCAGCCACGTCGTATGACGGCGAAGGAATATCGCGACCTCTTCACGGTGCCCCCCACGAAGCAGCGCCGTGTTCAGCTCCTCCACTCCCCCACTCCCTCAAGTGACGAAGAAACTGAGACGAATGAAGATGGGGAGGAAGACCCAGAGGAGCCGGAATACGCGACCGAGCATTCCACCACTTAGACACCGTTCAGGACTAGGATAGGCCAGTCCGTAACTCTTAAGGAAGGATAGGTCGTGTACCCATTATGCGAAGTCGAGTCCATGTAATGGTTCAAATGAAACCATGTTGTGTTGTGTTTGCTTTCGACTTGTTTTGATGGAAGTTGTACTTTCCCTTTCGGGAAATTGTAAACAACTATATCACCCATTTGGCTTTTCATGAATGAGTTTGGCCTTCTGGCCCTTACATGAAAACTATTAGTGTCATACCGACCCCCTTACTAGGCATCCCCTTTATATTGCTTTCCCTCATTATTACCAATCATGAGCCCTTGACCGCTCCAACAGGATGCCTGTTGTAACACGTACTGGTACCTCTACCCAGCAGCAAGAAGCTGGAGCCGGAGCCAGTTAGGACCACACCCAAGGACAAGCTCCACCACCGCCACCACCTCCAGACATGGACATGGCTCAGCTTCTCCAAGCCTTCCGGGAGGAACGTCAAGCCAACACTGCAGCCCTACAGATGATTGCTCAAGCTGTAAACCGGCAGCCGGCGGGGAATGGCAATGGACGTTCCACGTTGGCAGAGTTCAAGAAGCATGCACCACCCACCTTCATCGAGACTGCTGAACCCCTGGATGCAGACGACTGGGTCCACACCATTGAGGACCTATTGGAACTAGTCGGCTGCACTGAAGACCATGAAAGGGTGGCATATGCTGCCCACTGTCTCGGGGGAACTGCCAGAGCTTGGTGGGATGGATTCAAGGTCATGCATGCGGGGCAAAACGTCACTTGGAATGACTAAAAGGCAGAATTCCGCAAGGCCCACATTCCTTCTGGAATTATGGCCATTAAGAAGCGTGAGTTCCGGGCCTTGAAGCAGGGAAGTAGCACTGTCAAGGAATACATGCAGAAGTTCAGTGTTCTGTCGAGGTATGCTCCTGAAGATGTCAGCATTGATGCTGCCAAAAGAGAGCGCTTCATGGAAGGCCTCAATCAGACCATGCAGTACTCGCTTGTCGTGTGTGACTGCCCAACCTTTCCTGACCTGGTGAACAAGTCACTCATGCTTGAAGACAAGCGACGTGCTTTGGATGATACCCGTAAGCGCAAAATGATCAGCAAGGGTAGCTCCAGCAACCAGAAGCCTCGCCAATGGCAGCCAGCCCCAGTCAGGCCAACCTATCAGCAGCCAAGAGCTCTTGCGCCCCACACCAGTTATCAGCCTCAGCAGTATGCCAACCCCAGGCCAGCTTACAACAATCTCAATAACAATGCCGGCAAGAGCAGCATCCCCAATCAAGTCACTTGCTTTGGATGTGGTCAGGCAGGACACTACTCCAAGTATTGCCCCAACAAGAAGCCCGATGCCCCGTGCCCCAATGCGCAGAACCCAGGACAAGGCCGCGGAATGCCACCAAGGAACCAAGCTCCCCGCAATCCGCCTAATAACAGCAAGGGTCGGGTGAACCATGTCACTGCAGAAGAAGCCTAGGAAGACCCGGACATCGTGCTGGGTACGTTCCTTGTCAACTGAGCACCCACAACTGTTTTGTTTGATTCTGGAGCCACGCATTCCTTCGTCACCCAAAAGTTTGCATTAAAAAGTGGCATGACCCCTACACCCCTGAATAACCCTATAGTGGTATATACCCCCTGAGCAGAGATGAGAGCCAAGATAGGATGTAAAGGAGTCGGGATTGTCATTAATGGGGTAGATTTCCTAGCAGACCTTATCATTCTAAGATCACAAGGCTTGGACGTGATCTTGGGAATGGATTGGCTCAGCAAGCACCAAGGCTTGTTAGATTGTGCCAACCGAACTGTCACAGTGACCAATGACCAAGGAGTTGAAGTTAAGTTTGCTGCCAACTCTCCTCTAGCTCAAGCCACCCAAGTCAACTGTCTGACTGAAGTTGGATTGGAGCATGTACCGGTAGTATGCGAATACCCTGCTATCTTTCCTGATGAGCTACCGGGAATGCCTCCTGACCGAGACATTGAGTTCATCATCGAGCTCATGCCCGGAGGAGGACCTGTCTATAAGAAGCCTTATAGAATGGGATCGGAAGAGTTAGCAGAGCTGAAGAAGCAACTGGAAGAGCAGTTGAGGAAGGGATTTATCCGCCCTAGTGCCTCCCCTTGGGGATCACCTGTTCTGTTTGCGGCAAAGAAGTACGGTACCATCCGCTTGTGCATTGACTATCACTCCCTCAATGAAGTTACAATCAAGAACAAGTATCCACTTCCCAAGATTGAAGATCTAGTTGATCAACTCAATGGGGCCAAGGTGTTCTCCAAGATCGACCTCAGATCTGGGTACTACCAGCTGAAAATCATACCTCAAGATATTCCGAAGATGGCATTTGTAACCAGATATGGTCTGTATGAGTGCACGGTCATGTCCTTTGGATTGACCAATGCCCCAGCTTACTTCATGTATCTCATGAATAAGATCTTTGAGGGAGTCCTGGATTAGGGGGTGTCCGGATAGCCGAACTATCACCATTGGCCGGACTCCTGGACTACGAAGATACAAGATTGAAGACTTCGTCCCGTGTCCGGATGGGACTTTCCTTGGCATGGAAGGCAAGCTTGGCGATACGGATATGTAGATCTCCTACCGTTGTAACCAACTCTGTGTAACCCTAACCCTATCTGGTGTCTATATAAACCGGAGGGTTTTAGTCCGTAGGACGAACAACAATCATACCATAGGCTAGCTTCTAGGGTTTAGCCTCTCTGATCTTGTGGTAGATCCACTCTTGTACTACCCATATCATCAATATTAATCAAGCGGAGTAGGGTTTTACCTCCATCGAGAGGGCCGAACCTGGGTAAAACATCGTGTCCCTTGTCTCATGTTACCATCCGCCTAGGCGCATAGTTCGGGATCCCCTACCGAGATCCGCCGGTTTGACACCGACATTGGTGCTTTCATTGAGAGTTCCTCGTGTCGTCATCTTTAGGCCCGATGGCTCCTTCGATCATCAACAACGACGCGGTCCAGGTGAGACTTTTCTCCCGGACAGATCTTCGATTCGGCGGCTTTGCTGCGGGCAATTCACCCGGCCATCTAGAGCAGATCGAAGCTTCGCCCCTGGCCATCAGGTCAGATTTGGGAGTTTGAACTACGGCCCGACATCCGCGGAGACTTGATCTTGACGAATTGAGCCACAGCCAAGCGCGCCGCCTTGTCTCTATGGGCACGATCTAGCTCGCCGCGAACAGTGCCACGAGGCGCACCAGCGTCCGCTCCGACCCTTAGCTCGGAGCCGACTCCGCCGATCAGGGCGAGTGGCTGGACACCGCCTCGGGGCTACGATCTCTCGGCGATTGAGCGAACTCCATCCTGTCCTTTGCGAAGACCGTGACTCCAAGGTGTCGGACTCCTCTCCGGACTCCGAACCCTCCGCGCCCCCTTGTCGAATCCAATTGGGCGCGGTTATGGAGTTCACTGCCGCAGACATCTTTCAGCACTCGCCCTTTGGCGACATCCTGAGTTCACTAAAGTCTCTCTCTTTATCAGGAGAGCCTTGGCCGGACTACGGTCAGGAAGGTTGGGATGCGGACGACGAAGAAATTCAACGCCCACCCACCACCCACTTTTTAGCCACTGCAATGATTTAACTGACATGCTCGACTTCGACTCCGAAGACATCGACGATATGGATGACGATGCTGGAGGCGACCAAGAACCAGTGCCTACAGGGCACTAGAAGGCCACCTCGTCATACGACATATACATGGTGGACATCCCAAAAGATGGGAATGGCGATGGAACAGCGGAGGATGACCCCTCCAAGAAACAGCCCAAGCGCCGGTGTCAGCGGTGCCGCTCTAAATCCCGCCACAGCAAAAACGGCGATTCCGGCACGGGCGATAGTAACACCCCAGACAGTGCCGAAGACAACCTCCACCAGCAGGATTCAGCACAGGAGGAGGGAGAAGCCAGCCCTCATGATAGAGCGGCAGACAGGGAGGTGGAGGACAATAATTATATGCCTCCCTCCGAAGATGAGGCAAGCCTCGGCGACAGCAATTTGTCGTGCCTGAGGATCCCGCCGAACAGGAGCGTTTCAAACGCAGGCTTATGGCCACGGCAAGCAGCCTCAAGAAAAAGTAGCAGCAGCTTAGAGCTGACCAAGACTTGCTAGCTGACAGATGGACTGAAGTCCTTGCAGCCGAAGAGTACGAACTCGAACGCCCCTCCAAGAGATACCCAAAACACAGGCTGCTACCCCAATTAGAGGAGGAAGCACCCAAACCTACATCACCAGCGCATGATGCGGCCGACCGGCAACCCCGTGGCCGTGACAGAGAGGC
Source organism: Aegilops longissima (assembly GCA_021605205.1). Lineage (NCBI taxonomy): Eukaryota > Viridiplantae > Streptophyta > Magnoliopsida > Poales > Poaceae > Aegilops > Aegilops longissima. Next base: position 35,262,009 of record CM038678.1, on the reverse strand, counting down.
CTCTAGGCCATCCATTCAAGCCGCACCCTGGCGTCGCTCGAAAAGTACCAAGGCACGAGGAAATGCGCTAGACCTGTGAGACATATTGGAGGACAAGGCAAGGCAAACAAGATCGATCTACGGATCGCGCGGGCGACCCACGACATGTGATGATAACCGTCACGCCGGATACAGCAATTCCGGCCGGGCCGAACACAGTAGACAAAGCTCATTTGAGCTGCGTCGTGATATAGCTCAATACAGAGGCGCCGCACACCCACTATGCTTCACAGACGAAGTGATGGATCGTCAAATCCCCGAGGGTTTCAAACCCGTAAACATCGAATCATACGATAGCACAACAGATCCTGCGGTTTGGATCGAGGACTACCTCCTCCATATCCACATGGCCCGCGGTGATGATCTACACGCCATCAAATACCTCCCACTCAAGCTTAAAGGACCAGCTCGACATTGGCTTAACCGCTTGCCAGCAGAATCAATTGGTTGTTGGGAGGACCTGGAAGCCGCATTCCTTGATAACTTCCAGGGCACATATGTGCGACCACCAGACGCCGATGACCTTAGCCACATAATTCAGCAGACAGAAGAATCGTCCAGACAATTCTGGACACGGTTCCTAACCAAGAAAAATCAAATCGTTGACTGTCCGGATGCAGAGGCCCTTGCATCAAACATAACATCCGCGACGAGTGGCTTGCCCGGCACCTAGGATAGGAAAAGCCGAAATCCATGGCAGCCCTCACAACACTCATGACCCGCTTTTGCGCGGGAGAGGAAAGCTGGCTAGCTCGTAGTAACAACTTGACCAAAAACCCTGGTAGTTCGGATACCAAGGACAACAATGGCAGGTCGCGTCGCAACAAGCACAAGCACCGCATTAACGGCGATAATGCTAAAGATACGGCAGTCAATGCCGGATTGAGAGGCTCTAAACCCGGTCAGCGAAAAGAGCCGTTCAAAAGAAATACTCAGGGCTCATCCAATCTAGATCGAATACTCGATCGCTCGTGCCAAATACATGGCACCCCCGAAAAACCAGCCAACCACACCAACAGGGATTGTTGGGTCTTCAAACAGGCAGGCAAGTTAAATGCCAACGACAAGGGGCTGCATAGCGATGGCGAGGAGGAGCCCGGCGCCGAACAATAGAGGACGAAGGGCTTCCCCCACAAGTGCGGCGGTGAACATGATATCGCAACCCACATATCCAAAAGGGAGCGGAAGCGTGCACTAAGGGGCGTATATGCGATGGAGCGATCGCCCCAAAGTTCAACCCATGGTCCTCCTACCCGATCACCTTTGATCGAAGGACCACCCACTAGCATCCGCCACGGCGGATTCGCCGCGTGGTTCTTGACCCAATCATCGACGGATTTCACCTCACTAGAGTCCGATGGATGGCGGTAGCAGCCTGAACCTGCTCTATCGGGATATAGTGCGCAAAATGGGCATAGACCCTCAAGGATTAAACCCACAAAGACGACCTTTAAAGGCGTCATACCAGTGTAGAGGCCAATTATGCAGGCTCGATTACACTCGTAGTGGTCTTGGATCCCGGATAACTTCCGCGAAGAGTTAATCTTCGACATAGTCCCATTCATGGCGGCTATCACGCCTGCTTGGAAGAACCGCATTTGCAAAGTTCAATGCGGTGCCGCACTACGCATACCTCAAGCTCAAGATGCCAGTCCCTCGAGGAGTAATCATGGTCAATGGAAACATCGAACGCTCTCTCCGAACGGAGGAGCATACAGCGGCCCTCGCGGCGGAGGTGCAAATCAGCCTCTCACAACAATTCTTGAGTCCGGCTACTAAACGTCCGGACACCGTCAAGCGCGCCCGGAGTGACCTACAACAAGACCGCCTGGCACGATCCGAGCACGCGTAGCAATCCGGCCCCAACCCCAGCCCTCGCGAAATTGCGAAGCCAGTACTACGCGTACATAACTACGCTCTAGAGATACCATGGGCATAAGAGGAGGGGCACGACCACGGCACGCCCATAATGCGGCTCAACCGCACCAGGGGCTCCCGATTGTGTCATTCTTTTTCTTTCTTATTTTCTCTTAATTTCAGGACTCCGTTTTCCAGAAGCCCAGTCCGGCACTAGAATTGCCGAACTCACGATGCAACAGCCAGGGAAGCAGAAAGCTACGTCGAGTGTCCAGGTGGTCTCTACTATGAGCATTATACCTGTTTTACATACCATCCCGCAGCTTACCCCTGGAGGGGGACATGTTAAATAGTCCCATCCCTTGCTTATCGCACTATTTGTATCATCCTGCTTTCATTGTAGTACCTTTTTGAATAAACAATACATAGCTTTTACCTATTATTGCACTCCTTTCTTTATCTATATATATGTTCATTCATGACATGTTGCACCCGTACACTTTGGTACGGCCAATACACCAGGGGCTTAAGTTCCCCAAAAATATGGTGTGATAAGTCCGAACACTTTCACAAGTGCGACACCCTGAACTTATAGCATTATATGCATCGGCTCCGAATCATGTCTTGGGTCAATAGTTGGGTTTGCCCGGCTCCCATGTTTTGGTACCTTACGTTCTGTTATATCGGCTAAGGTAGCGCTGGGAGAACCACTGCGATTGTGCCCCGGTTGAGCTGGGTTGAGCACCTCAGTGGAGAAAGCTAAAACTGACTATCATGATAGGGCGAGAGCCGTCGCTGTTCGAGAGGTTTTTTCGGGTCCCTAAAGACTTATGCCGCTTAGAGCGAGGAGTCGGCATTGTCCGGCCAAGGCGTGGATTGCGCCCCGAACTCGGTCTTCCGAATACTAGGGGCTTCGCCGAAATTTAAAATTATAGAATTCTATGGCTAAGTGAGAGTGTTCAAGCACTATAGTCCGGTTGCCTTGTTTGTTGCGTTGAGCGCCTCTCTCGAAGGACCCAAGAATGGGAACAAGAGCGCTCAAGTTTATCCCGAACACAACAGTACTCGTGGCATGGGGGCTGAAGCCAACGACTTGCTATCTCTCAAATTTGATAAACGGCCGCACAGAAGGTAATATTTTAAATTCACAAGCGTTGCTTAGCGCATATGAACAAGTTTTCAGCGTACATGATAACAAATGCGAGTCTATTCAAAAATCACATCTTTGGAGCATTCACCCGCTATAAGGCGGGCACCCTTCAGGACGCCCTCATAGTACATTTCGGGCTTGCGATGCTCCTTGCCCGGCGGTGGCCCGTCCGTCACAAGCTTCTCAGCATCCATCTTGCCCCAGTGCACTTTAGCACGGGCAAGGGCCCGACGAGCACCTTCAATGCAGACGGAGCGCTTCAGGACTTCAATCCATGGACAGGCGTCCACCAGCCGCCACACTAACCCGAAGTAGCTCCCAGACATGGCTTCCGTAGACCACAGCCGAACTATGAGGCCCTTCATGGCCTGTTCGGCAACCTTGTGGAGCTCGACCAGCTGCTTCAGCTGGTCGCTCAGGGGCACCGGATGTCCGGCCTCAGCATACTGAGACCAGAACACCTTTTCTGTCGAGCTCCCTCCTCGGTAGCGGTAGAACGCAGCAAAGATCGGACACACTACGGGCAGATCTGCGAATGCTCTGGAGAGCTCCGGATTCGGTCGATAATAGATAATTCATTTTCACATGCTTGCTTTGCATAAAGAATGCCTTACCCGCCGCTATCTTCTTTAATGATTCAATTTCCTCGAGGGCTTTTTGGGCTTCGGCCTTAGCGGCTTTGGCACTCTCAAGAGCCGAGGCGAGCTCGGACTCTCGAGTCTTGAGTCACGCTCCAAACTCGTGTTTTTCCACGAGCACAGAGCTCTTGGCGCACCTCCGCCACCCGCGCCTCCTGCTTCTCTCGCTCGGTGCGCTCATGCCCGCTTTGCTTTTGGCCGTGGACACCGCTTCCTTCAGGGTCGCCACCTCGTTCGTGGCCCCTACAATACCCACGTTAGTCCTGTCATTTTTGCAACCAAGTCCTTTCTATAAGGTATTACTTTAATAAGGTATTACTTACCTTCCTTGTCCTCGAGCTGCTTCTTGGCAACGCCGAGCTCGTTCTCGGACCGCTCGAGGCTCTGCTTCAATGCATTGACCTCCATGATCGGTCTTGGCAGAGGTCAGCAGCGCAGCCTGCATTCCCATATTGACATACTTATGTTAGACTCCTGCGTATATATTTTTAGATCCTCAGTCCGGCTTTTCTTTCCGAACACCAAACTAAGCATCAGGGGCTACTGTCTATGCGGTAATATTTTTACATATTCTAAACTTACCTCAAAGCCTGTTAGAAGGCTGGTACAGGCTTCAGTCAGCCCGCTCTTGGCGGACTGAACTTTCTGGATCACCACACTCATAACAGTACGGTGGTCCTCGTCGATGGAGGCGCCGTTAAGCGCCTCCAGCAAGCTATCCGGTGCCTCCGTATGGACGGAGGTCACCGGCGTCGCAGTCTTGCCCTTCTTACGAAGGGGCCGCTTGCCGGACTTTGGAACAACTAAAGGTTCCGGTACGGAGTCCGGCACAGGGCCGGACTTAGAGCCCTCTGGGGTCTCGCCCCCTTTCCGCCCGGAGTCCGGGAGGTTGCCTTGCGGCGCCTCTAGGACCACCTCCTCCTGGCTGGGCCCCTTTTGGGACTCCACCGCGGTGTCGTCTGTGTCGCGAGGAGAGGAGGCGGTCGTAAGTGAAGTGCTATTCACATCCGACGAATCCAGGGAGCCGCTCGACGAAGCGGCGAGCTCGTCCTTGGGTGGGCTACATGGTTATATTCGGCGTTAGAAGACATTATGCGACAAATAAAAATTCATGAGCTATTCCGGAGTCCAGACACTTATGATCTCGCCAGGGGCTTGGCCCTTGGTGGCCACTCCTGCTCGTCATTGTCGGCGTTGGTGGAGAAGTCCGGAGGAAGGGTCCTTCCTTTCTTGTACCCTCCGGCCTCTCCAGTCGGGGCGGCCTTCCTTTTCTTCTCTCCCCCCGCTGGGGGAGAGGCTTCTTTTTCCTCCTCCTCGTCCCCAGGGGAGGATTCCGCCTCAGAGTCGTCGGACGATGAGTCCGACAGCACCTGGCGCCGGGAGCTCCTTCGAGTTCCCGTGGCCTTCTTCTCCGGCACCACGTGAGGTGCCGGAGCCAGCAGCCCCGTCAATCGGGCGTCCTTTGGGTCTTCTGGCAAGGGGGCCGGACAGTCAATTTGTCCGGACGTCTTCAGCCAGTCCTGTCAAAGGTTAGGGAGTTTAGGTCCCCCATAGAGTCAAACTATGAAAAAAGAGTCCCATAAAGGGTAAAATAACTTACCTCGCTGGCTTGACGCTACGAGCTGAATCCGCGATCTTCGGTAGCGGATGCGGGAGCTTCGGCGCCCTTGAACAGCACCTTCCAGGCATCTTCGTACGTAGTGTCGAAGAGCCGGCTCAATGTTCGGTGCTGTGCCGGATCGAAATCCCACAATTTGAAGGCCCGTTGCTGGCATGGGAGAATCCGGCGGATGAGCATCACCTGGATTACGTTGATAAGCTTGATATTCTTGTCCACCAGGTTTCGGACGCAGGTTTAGAGTCCGGACAGCTCTTCCGAATCACCCCACGTCAGGCCCGTCTCTTACCATGATGTGATTCGTGTGGGGAAGCCAGATCAGAATTCGGGGGCCGCCGCCCATTGAGAGTCGCGCGGCTCGGTGATGTAGAACCACCCCGATTGCCACCCCTTTATGGTCTCCACAAAGGAGCCCTCGAGCCATAGGACGTTGGGCATTCTGCCCAGCATGGCACCTCCGCACTCCGCTTGGCGGCCGCCCACTACCTTCGGCTTGACATTGAAGGTCTTCAGCCATAAGCCGAAGTGGGGCTGGATGCAGAGGAAGGCCTCGCACACGACGATAAACGCCGAGATGTTGAGGATGAAATTCGGGGCCAGGTCGTGGAAATCTAGGCCGTAGTAGAACATGAGCCCCCGGACAAATGGGTAAAGTGGAAACCCTAGTCCGCGGAGGAAGTGGGGGAGGAACACAACCCTCTCATGTGGCCTGGGGGTGGGGATGAGCTGCCCCTTGTTGGGGAGCCAACACGCGATGTCGCCGGACAAGTATCCGGCTTTCCGCAGCTTTTTGATGTGCCCCTCCGTGACGGAGGAGGCCATCCACTTGCCTCCCGCTCCGGAAATGGTTGGAAAAGGTTGAGGTGGGATGTGCGGACTTGGGCGCTAGAGCTCGAGTGCGCGGAAATGGATGAGCAAAGGAGGAAGAAGGCGTAGGTTAAAAGGTGGATCCTTATCCCCTTATATGGACGGACGAAGCTATGCGTCCCCCGCCAGCCTGGTAAAACTTGCTTATCTTCCAAGTGCCGTAATCAAAGGTGCGGTTGGGTTACCCACATCCGTATTGATGGGAATACCGGAATAAGGGGGCACGATCTCCGCTCTGATAAGACCTGCCAAGGAAACCGCCTCGCTAAACGCGCTGAGATGGAACAGTAAAAACGATTCGTATAAAGGCCTGGCCGTGGTGTGATGTCACGCCGCGGAATACGTCAGCGGATCTGTGCAAAGGTTATTCTCTCTACGGTGATATGTGGAACTTGTTTTGCAGAGCCGGACACAATCCTTGTGTTCAAAATCTTCTATGAAGTATTCGGAGGAGGAACCCGCCTTGCAATGCCGAAGACAATATGCGCGCCGGACTCGTCGTCATTGAAGCCTGGTTCAGGGCTACTCTTGAGGAGTCTGGATTAGGGGTGTCCGGATAGCGAACTATCACCGTTGGCGGACTCTGGACTATGAAGATACAAGATTGAAGACTTCGTCCGTGTCCGGATGGGACTTTCCTTGGCGTGGAAGGCAAGCTTGGCGATCGGATATGTAGATCTTCTACCGTTGTAACCGACTCTGTGTAACCTGACCCTATCCGGTGTCTATATAAACCGGAGGGTTTTAGTCCGTAGGACGAACAACAATCATACCATAGGCTAGCTTATAGGGTTTAGCCTCTCTGATCTCGTGGTAGATCCACTCTTGTACTACCCATATCATCAATATTAATCAAGCAGGAGTAGGGTTTTACCTCCATCGAGAGGGCCCGAACCTGGGTAAAAACATCGTGTCCCTTGTCTCCAGTTACCATCCGCCTAGACGCACAGTTCGGGACACCCTACCCGAGATCCGCCGGTTTTGACACCGACAGTCTTCATGGAATATTTGGACAAGTTTGTTGTCGTCTTCATTGATGTCATTCTTTTCTTCTCAAAGACGGAAGAAGAGCACGAGCAACACTTGAGGATGGTCCTAGACAAGCTTCGAGAGCACCAACTGTACGCCAAGTTCAGCAAGTGTGAATTTTGGCTGCATGAGGTTGGATTCTTGGGTCATGTACTAAATGCCGAAGGGTTGTCAGTGGATCCCACCAAGATCCAGGCCATGGCTGAATGGCAAACCTCGAGCAATGTGAAGGAAGTCAGAAGCTTCCTCGGACTCGCGGGATATTACCACAAGTTCGTTGAAGGATTCTCAAGCATTGCCTGACCTATGACCCAGCTCCTGAAGAAGGACAAGAAGTTTGAGTGGCCACCAAAGTGTGAAGAGAGCTTCCAGGAGCTGAAGAAGAGATTAACCACCGCCCCAGTTCTGGCCACACCTGATATTCACAAGGAATTTGTGATATATTGTGATGCATCAAGAACCGGACTTGGTGGTGTCCTGATTCAAGAAGGCAGAGTCATAGCATATCTACCCAGACAGTTACGTCCTCATGAAGAGAACTACGCTACTCATGACCTTGAGTTGGCAGCTGTAGTTCACGCCTTAAAGACCTGGCGACATTACCTTCTAGGGATGCGATGTGAGATATACACGGATCACAAAAGTATGAAGTATATTTTCACTCAGAAAGAATTGAACATGAGGCAGAGAAGGTGGCTAGAGTTGATCAAGGACTATGACCTCAATGTCCAATACCACCCTGGAAAGGCTAATGTGGTAGCATATGCCTTAAGCAGAAAGGCTTGTTCCTTGAATGCTATGCTTAAGGAAAGGTTACCCGCCTTATATGAAGAACTTGAAGGCTTCGGATTGGAACTGGTTGCACCAGGATTCTTAGCCAACCTTGAAGTCAAGCCTACCCTGATGGATGATGTTAAGGAAGCTCAGAAGGGACACGAGAGTATTGAAGGCATCAAGAGGAAGATCAAGGCGGGCAAAGCCCCAAGTTTCTCAGAGGATGAGCAAGGAATTGTGTGGTTCGGGAATCGCATTTGCGTGCCCAACAAGATTGAGCTCAAGAATCTGACCTTGCAAGAAGCTCATGACACCCCGTATTCCATCCATCCTGGAGGGACCAAGATGTATCAAGACCTGAAGAAAAGATTCTGGTAGCACGGGATGAAAAGGGAGATTGCCACCTATGTTGCAAAGTGTGATGTATGCCAAAGGGTCAAGGCTGAGCATCAGCGACCTGCTGGATTGCTCCAACCACTCAAGGTTCCCGAATGGAAATGGGATAAAGTCAGAATGGATTTCATCACTGGGTTACCCAGGTCAAATAAGGATCATGACTCCATTTGGGTTATAGTCGACCATTTGACCAAAGTGGCCCATTTCATTCATGTCAAGACTACCCATGATGGCAACGAGCTGGCAACTCTATACATCGACAGAATCGTAAGTCTTCATGGTGTTCCTAAGGAGATTGTGTCAGATCGAGGAACCCAGTTTACCTTGAGGTTCTGGAAGAAGTTCCAAGAGGCCATGGGAACCAAGTTGTCGTTCAACACTGCTTTCCACCCACAGACCGGAGGTCAGACAGAACGAGTGAATCAGATACTCGAAGACATGCTCCGAGCATGTGTCTTAGCATATGGAGCTAAGTGGGAAGATTGCCTCCCTTTCGCCGAGTTCTCCTACAACAACAACTATCAGTCAAGCCTCCAGATGGCACCATTTGAGGTGTTGTATGGACGCAAGTGTCGCACACCCCTCAATTGGTCAGAAACCGGAGAAGGACTAGTATTTGGGCCCGACATCCTCCTTGAAGCTGAAGAGCAAGTTCAGCTAGTCAGAGAGCGACTGAAGACCGCCAAGTCAAGACAGAAGAGCTATGCTGACACTCGTTGCCGACAAGTGTACCTCCAAGTTGGAGACCATGTATACCTGCGAGTAACTCCTCTCAAGGGAACCAAGCATTTCCACGTTAAGGGGAAGCTAGCACCAAGATTTATTGGCCCCTTTAAGATCACCGCACGACGAGGAGAAGTGGCTTATCAGTTGGAACTACCACCTGGACTATCCGATGTGCACAATGTAATCCACGTGTCACAACTCCGGAAGTGTCTCCAAGTTCCAGACAAGCCTGATCTTTTCAAGGACGTCGATCACCAAGCCATTGACCTACAGCCTGATTTGACCTACCTTGAGAGGCCCATCCAAATTTTGGATGAAGCAGAACGACGTACGGGAAGCCACACCATCAAATACTTCAAGGTCCAGTGGAGCAACCACACTGAAGCAGAAGCCGCCTGGGAACGTGAAGACTACCTTAGGTCCGAATTTCCAGATCTCTTTTAGAGCCTAGTTTAGGAATCTCGGGGACGAGATTCTTGTAAGGGGGGTAGGTCTGTCACACCCTGATTTTTGTACCATGTCATTTTCATTAATAAAGCATGAAAATTTGGACCAACAAAAACTTTAGCATCATCTGGCTTTTTATTTGGAGTTGGTTTTTCTCTTTGTGATTTTCAAGTGCTCTTTAAAGTCAACATAACTCCACCTCATATACTTCATCTCCTTGCCCCAAAACTTCTGACCAATTATCATGCCATGTGTATAGTGCAATATAGTATTTTCTTACAAAAATAATTTGGCCAAATAGTATTTTCAAAAATTAGTTTTCCAGAAACCCCTGAATTGAGGTTTGCACTACAAGTACTTGATTTGGGGTATGAAAAATATTTCAAAGAGTATATTTGAAACCTATTAGACATAGGACTCCCATAAAACACAAGAATATAATTTTAAAAGTAATTTTCCTATTTTATTTAAAGGCTTTTTCTTTAGGCCAGAAATGGTCTTTAATAGGTTAAAATTATTTTAAAGCTTCAAAAATATTTGAGGAAAATAAGGGAAACTCTGTGGACATATATTTTCCATATATAAGAGTTTCAACCATGGTCATGTTCAAAATATTGGACAAAATCTCCCAAAACCATTCCTGCCCATTTCAAGGATTTGAAATATTTCTACAGGAAATATTCTCATAAAAATCCAAGGAAAATCCAGCAACTCACAAATGCATATTGTGATCACCTTGAAAAGCCTCATCTCAATTAAGGTCATTTTGGTTCACCAAAATGCCCCAAAACCCCCTCTGACTAGAATCAAATTTGAACAACTTTGTACTGCCAACTTTCTCTCCTTGATCCCAACTTTTGTGAGCATGATCACATGACCAAATGAGGCCACCACACCAAGTGGTGCATCAAGGAGAAGTGGTTTACTCAACTGGATCTGCACAAGTTCATTTCTGCTAATTTCTAGGCTTTACAAAAGTTGCATTTGCAACTTTTCCCAAATGAGCTCAAGATTGGTGGAAGGCCCTAATTATATGTGCCATTTCACCCTGTGGAGTCTCATGACAAATGTAAATCATCTACTTGCCCAAACCAGCATCAAACACTTTCTGCCACTTTACCAAAAACCCTGTTTGGTCCTCTTCCACTAATCTCCATGAGTTTTACTTTCTACCACAACCCCTCCTAGTCCCCCTCTAGCACCTGGATGCTTTTCTGCCCGAGCAAGCAATGATGAAGGGGGGGAGAACCCCATTTTTCTTCTCTGGACAGTTGATTCCTCCCTCTCTCTCAGTCCCCTTCTTTCCCCTCAGCTTTTCAGAGCATCGAAGGCTCCCCAGGACTTTTGCCCACACCTCCTGCAGCCGCCAGACACAAGTGGGCGCGCGCGGACGCGGGAGAGCCGCGGATGCCAGCCAAAGTCGCGCTTTGGAGCACCTGGCAGGGCACCCGACCATTGATGCTGCGTCCCCCGACCACCTCAATTCTCCCCCGCGCGCCAGTCGATGCCCCTCGACGTCCGCTCCACGCCAGCAGGCCCACTTGCTCCCGCACCCTCCTCTCTCTCCTGCAGCTCGCGCCAGAGCGCCGCCCCGCTCGGCCAATGCTCGCGCCGCTCCTATGGCCCGCCCGCGGCTCGTCCCGCTCCTCCTCTCTCTCTCCCTGACACCCTAGACCACCCCCCACAAACACCCCCGAGGCCTCCATTCCCTCTCTAACGGCCACCCGAGCTGATCCCGCGGCCACCCGTAGGCCGCGCCTACGGTGGACCTCGGCCAGCCTACAAAAGGCGACCCCGAGCCCCTCTCTCACTCCCTGTCGCTCCCCCACACTCCTAATACACCTCCTGCACCACCCATTTGTCTCCAGAGCTGCCCGAGCTCGAGATCGAGCTCGAGCTCCGCCGCCTCGGCTCGTCGGTGTTCACACGGTACATGCCTCCTCCGCCCCTGTTTTCTCCCGATCTGGAACCGCACGGCATCGCTGACCCTTTCCCTCTCTTCCCCACTCTTTTGCATCTGGGAACGGCCGGAGCCATCGACGCCCGAAGCACCTCTGTCGCGTGACCTCGTCGCCGGCGAACCAGGCTGCTCCGGCCACCACCTCCACCACCACCCGAACAGCGACATCCCCCTGAGTCCAACGGTACCACCCACGCATCCTCCCGTGCCCTATATCGCCGCCGGCGAGCTCGCCGTCGCCTCTAGACGGAGGTAGACAACGACGGTCGTTTGCCCGGTCCGTCAGCCTCACGCCCTGATGGGTGGGACCCACCCGTCAGGTTTAAAAACACACGCGCGCGCGCATCGGTTCGCCCGTCGGCTGAAGGCGTACTTCGTCTTTACGCCTTCAACGTGGCGGCCTCACGTGGGTTGATTTCCCTCTGGGCCTGCTACACTGTGGCCTTTCTGGCCCAATGGCACGGTGCCACTTTTCTTTTTCTTTTTCTGTTTGTTTTATAAAAATTCCACAGGATAAAATACTTATCCAAATGAAATAATTCCAACTCCTAAAATCTCAGAATAATCCCATCTATTTATTGATGTATCTTTCATACACATCCATTACACTTTTCTGCACTGTTCAAATTTAAATTCAAATTTGAACAATAAAATCTCTGTTTGAAAATCCACTACTCTGTCCCCCTAACTCCATATCCAAAACTAAGAATTTTCCCCTTCTTAGTTTTCCTCCTAGTATTTTACAAAAATAAGCTGACATTTTTTTGAGCACTTTGACTTTTCTATTTTTATTATTGTCTTATTTTTCCGTTGTTTTCTTGCGACGATTAGATCCCGTGTTTGACGAAGTAGTTGGAGAATAAGAAGGAGAAGGGCCTGAAGACTTTGAAGACCAAGCCAACCAAGGCAAGCAGCCCTTTGACCATGTCCACGAAACCCTTATTATGCATGTCATATAGCACTTCATTATTGTTGCATCAGAATCATGATGAGATGGTAAACCACGTTGTTTTGTTGCCTCTGTTACTTCCTTGTTGATACTTGCATGGTGCATGACCCTACCTTCTTATGAGGGTTATGCCGGTGGGAGTAGATAGGATGCTAAAGTAGTTGCTACGCAAAAAGGGACGGGAATATGCATGGTGATGGAGACAAAGTATTTTCAAGGAACTTTTTGGAAAACCCCGTCGGGTGCCATTTATGCCCGAGGGAGATAATGAGATGGGTAAGCACTTGGGACGAAGTGGTGTACCGTGGCAAGTGTGTGTGTGTGTGTGTGTGTGTGTGTGTGTGTGTGTGTGTGTGTGTGTGTGTGTGTGTGTGTGTGTGTGTGTGTGTGTGTGTGTGTGTGTGTGTGTGTGTGTGTGTTTGTGTGTGTGTGTGTGTGGTTTTCAAAAATGGATTAGATCTAAGAATTGTCGTCTGTCCCAACCTTACAAAGCAACCACTCTACTCTTATATGGGAAAGGGCATTATTGATTACCTAGGCCGATACTAACTTGGAGCCCGCATTACTAGTGACGGAGAGTTGTTGTTGCTCTCTCGGGGCGGGGTCGTGCCAGTAGGGCGGCCATGACTGTTTTCACAGGGCACCGGACACACCGTAGGTACCCCGTGCTTGTGGTATGTGATGAATATGGAAGCGAGGCTCCACAATCTTAAGATGTGAAATGTTGGGCACGGGGGGTTACTACCAATCGAGTGGACTCTATGTTAGTGTCGTCTAGGGAAAGATAGTGATCGGGTGCTTACCCCGGGTACTTGAGGTACCGCGGGTCGTGGATGACACGGAAGCTCCCCGGATCTTGTGGGTAAAGTGTGCAACCTCTGTAGAGTGTAAAACTATTCGAATAGCCGTGTCCACGTTCAAGGAAAGTTGGGCGGTGCTGCTTATGTTGATATCTGTAACTTGTTCATATGGATATCTGAACTCCCATGATGCATACTTTACATGTTGATAAATCATGTCATTGCACTCAAGACTAGCTTTCTGCAGATACCTACTTAGTACTATATCATTGCATTGTTGTGCCTTGTTCCAATCATGGGTTGCTTGCGAGTACATTCAAAGTACTCATTGGCTTGCCACTGGTTATTTAATCGACCAGGAATGGAAGAACAGGAGTTTGAGGAAGAGTTCTTTGGTGACGAACACGCGAACTAGGATGCTTCCCAGTCAGAATGCCTGTAGGGTTAAGGCAGATGGCGTGGGTTCTACTTATCGACGAAGATTTCCGCTGCTTGTGTTTGATTTGATGTTCAGCCCTTGAGGATTTATCAATGTAAGATTTGACCATAATGGTCATAATTTGTGTAAGATAGTATGAATGGATGTAAGACTCTTGTTATTCAGCTTCTGTGTGTTCAGTGAGCATTGATCTCTGGGATCACTATACACGTGCATTCGGTGATCTCGACTTTTGAGTCGGGGTCCCTACAGAGCTGGTATTAGAGCCATCCTGACTGTAGGAAGCCTTAGTTAGCATGGACGTTAGTTAGAGTGAGACTATCTACGAAATTACCTATATACCTACATTTTCTAAAATTATCCCAAACATAGGTCACCTTTTCCCTATTGACCCTTCCCCTTCCACTTTTGTAGATGGCCGTCGTACCCGAGGACTTCCTGACCACCGGATTTCCCGTGCTTCTTGAGGACAGCCTCAGGAAGTGCCAGTTCACTCGAGCCCCCACCTTCTCCTACCACGAGCACTGGATCAACAACACTAAGAAGGAGTATCATGTGGAGGTAGTCGTGAGGGCGAACAACTCCCCGACGAGATGGTTCTTTGAGGGACCCCAGATGGCGACCCTGCTTCTCGCCGTTGAGACTGCTGCTCTCAAGGCGTTGACTCGCCTTCGAGATCTTCTGCCAGAGATGGCAAGTGAGCCAGCCACTCGTTACCTGCCTTATCGTAAGGAGGATGATGACGAGAGCAGCGTACCAGCTCCACCCATGGACGAAGGGCTTTCCCTCCATTTCCAGACCTACTTCAGCTTGTGTGCTGACAGCCTGGCACAGCACCTGGCCTCGGAGTCGGTGGAGCTTCGGATGGAACTCCACAAGACCAAGGAACTCCTCCGCCTAGCTCAGACGAAGGCGGACAGGATCAAGAAGGATGGTGCACCCCCTAGACAGCCCGTTGTTGCCTATCGAGGGGGGCGACCCCCATAGGTTACGCATGCCAAGGGATCATCTCAGCCACGTTGTATGACGGCGAAGGAATATCGCGACCTCTTCACGGTGCCCCCCACGAAGCAGCGCCGTGTTCAGCTCCTCCACTCCCCCACTCCCTCAAGTGACGAAGAAACTGAGACGGGTGAAGATGAGGAGGAAGACCCAGAGGAGCCGGAATACACGATCGAGCATTCCACCACTTAGACACCGTTCAGGACTAGGATAGGCCAGTCCGTAACTCTTAAGGAAGGATAGGTCGTGTACCCCTTATGCAAAGTCGAGTCCATGTAATGGTTCAAATGAAACCATGTTGTGTTCTGTTTGCTTTCGACTTGTTTTGATGGAAGTTGTACTTTCCCTTTCGGGAAATTGTAAAAAACTACATCACCCATTCGGCTTTTCATGAATGAGTTTGGCCTTCTGGCCCTTACATGAAAACTATTAGTGTCATACCGACCCCCTTACTAGGCATCCCCTTTATATTGCTTTCCCTCATTATTCCCAATCATGAGCCCTTGACCGCTGCAACAGGATGCCTGTTGTAACACGTACTGGTACCTCTACCCAGCAGCAAGAAGCTGGAGTCGGAGCCAGTTAGGACCACACCCAAGGACAAGCTCCACCACCGCCACCACCTCCAGACATGGACATGGCTCAGCTTCTCCAAGCCTTCCGGGAGGAACGTCAAGCCAACACTGCAGCCCTCCAGATGATTGCTCAAGCTGTAAACCGCCAGCCGGCGGGGAATGGCAATGGATGTTTCACGTTGGCAGAGTTCAAGAAGCATGCACCACCCACCTTCATCGAGACTGCTGAACCCCTGGATGCAGACGACTGGGTCCGCACCATTGAGGACCTATTGGAACTAGTCGGCTGCACTGAAGACCGTGAAAGGGTGGCATATGCTGCCCACTGTCTCGGGGGAACTGCCAGAGCTTGGTGGGATGGATTCAAGGTCATGCATGCGGGGCAAAACGTCACTTGGAATGACTTCAAGGCCGCAAGGCCCACATTCCTTCTAGAATTATGGCCATTAAGAAGCGTGAGTTCTGGGCCCTGAAGCAGGGAAGTAGCACTGTCAAGGAATACATGCAGAGTTCGATGTTACGTCGAGGTATGCTCCACGAGGATGTCAAGATCGATGCTGCCAAAGAGAGCGCTTCATGGAAGGCCTCAATCGACCATGCGATACTAAGCATGGTGTGTGTGCCCAACCTTTCTGACACAGTGAACAAGGCACTCATGCTTGAAGACAAGCGGCGTGCTTTGGATGATACCGTAAGCGCAAAATGATCAGCAAGGGTAGCTCCAGCAACCAGAAGCCTCGCTAATGGCAGCCAGCCCCAGTCAGGCCAACCTATCAGCAGCCAAGAGCTCTTGCGCCCCACACGATTATCGACCTCGGCGATGTGCCAACCCAGGCCAGCTTACAACAATCTCAATAACAATGCGGCAAGAGCAGCATCCCCAATCAAGTCACTTGCTTTGGATGTGGTCGAGGCAGGACACTACTCAAGTATTGCCCCAACAAGAAGCACGATGCCCGTGCCCCAATCGCGAGAACCGGGACAAGGCCACGGAATGCCACCAAGGAACCAAGCTCCCCGCAACCCGCCTAATAATGGCAAGGGTCGGGTGAACCATGTCACTACAGAAGAAGCCCAGGAAGACCCGAACATCGTGCTGGGTACGTTCCTTGTCAACTGAGCACCCGCAACTGTTTTGTTGGATTTTGGAGCCACACATTCATTCGTCACCCAAAAGTTTGCATTAAAAAGTGGCATGACCCCTACACCCCTGAATAACCCTATGGTGGCACAAACCCCCGGAGCAGAGATGAGAGCCAAGATAGGATGTAAAGGAGTCGGGATTGTCATTAATGGGGTAGATTTCCTAGCAGACCTTATCATCCTAAGATCACAAGGCTTGGATGTGATCTTGGGAATGGATTGGCTCAGCAAGCACCAAGGCTTGTTAGATTGTGCCAACCGAACTGTCATAGTGACCAATGACCAAGGAGTTGAAGTTAAGTTTGTTGCCAACTCCCCTCTAGCTCAAGCCACCCAAGTCAAATGTCTGGCTGAAGTTGGATTGGAGCATATACCGGTAGTATGCGAATACCCTGATGTCTTTCCTGATGAGCTACCGGGAATGCCTCCTGACCGACACATTGAGTTCATCATCGAGCTCATGCCCGGAGGAGGACCCATCTATAAGAAGCGTTATAGAATGGGATCGGAAGAGTTAGCAGAGCTGAAGAAGCAACTGGAAGAGCAGTTGAGGAAGGGATTTATCCGCCCTAGTGCCTCCCCTTGGGGATCACCTGTTCTGTTTGCGGCAAAGAAGGACGGTACCATCCGCTTGTGCATTGACTATCACTCCCTCAATGAAGTTACAATCAAGAACAAGTATCCACTTCCCAAGATTGAAGATCTATTTGATCAACTCGATGGGGCCAAGGTGTTCTCCAAGATCGACCTCAGATCTGGGTACTACCAGCTGAAAATCATACCTCAAGATATTCCGAAGACGGCATTTGTAACCAGATATGGTATGTATGAGTGCACGGTCATGTCCTTTGGATTGACCAATGCCCCAGCTTACTTCATGTATCTCATGAATAAGGTCTTTGAGGGAGTCCTGGATTAGGGGGTGTCCGGATAGCCAAACTATCACCATTGGCCGGACTCCTGGACTATGAAGATACAAGATTGAAGACTTCGTCCCGTGTCCGGATGGGACTTTCCTTGGCGTGGAAGGCAAGCTTGGCGATACGGATATGTAGATCTCCTACCATTGTAACCGACTCTATGTAACCCTAACCCTATCCGGTGTCTATATAAACCGGAGGGTTTTAGTCCGTAGGACGAACAACAATCATACCATAGGCTAGCTTCTAGGGTTTAGCCTCTCGATCTTGTGGTAGATCCACTCTTGTACTACCCATATCATCAATATTAATCAAGCGGGAGTAGGGTTTTACCTCCATCGAGAGGGCCGAACCTGGGTAAAACATCGTGTCCCTTGTCTCCTGTTACCATCCGCCTAGGCGCACAGCTCGGGACCCCCTACCGAGATCTGCGGTTTGACACCGACATTGGTGCTTTCATTGAGAGTTCCTCTGTGTGCGTCATCTTTAGGCCCGATGGCTCCTTGATCATCAACAACGGCGCGGTCGGGTGAGACTTTTCTCCCGGACAGATCTTCGTATTCGGCGGCTTTGCCTGCGGGCAATTCACTTGGCCATCTGGAGCAGATCAGCTTCGCCCTGGCCATCAGGTCAGATTTGGGAGTTTGAACTACGGCCGACATCCGCGGAGACTTAATCTTGACGGATTCGAGCCACAACCAAGCGCCGCCTTGTCTCGATGGGCGCGATCTAGCTCGCCTCCGAGCGATGCCACGGAGGCGCACCAGCTCCGCTCCGACCCTTAGCTCGGGCCGACTCCGCCGATCGAGGGCGAGTGGCTGGACACCGCCTCGGGGCTACGATCTCTGGCGATTGGGCGAACTCCATCCCTGTCGCTGCGAAGGCCGTGACTCTAAGGTGCCGGACTCCTCTCCGGACTCGAACCCTCCGCGCCCCGCCAATCGAATCAATTGGGCGCGGTTATGGAGTTCACTGCGCGGACATCTTTCAGCACTCGCCCTTTGGCGACATCCTAAGTTCACTAAAGTCTCTCTCTTTATCAGGAGAGCCCTCGCCGGACTACGGTCGGGAAGGTTGGGATGCGGACGACGAAGAAATTCAACGCCCACCCACCACCCACTTTGTAGCCACTGTCGATGATTTAACCGACATGCTCGACTTCGACTCCGAAGACATCGGCGGTATGGATGATGATGCTGGAGGCGACCAAGAACCAGTGCCTACAGGGCACTCGAAGGCCACCTCGTCATACGACATATACATGGTGGACATCCCAAAAGATGGGAATGGCGATGGAACAACGGAGGATGACCCCTCCAAGAAACAGCCCAAGCGCCCGCGTCAGCGGCGCCGATCTAAATCCCGCCACAACAAAAACGGCAATTCCGGCACGGGCGATAGTAGCACCCCGGACAGTGCCGAAGACAACCTCCTCCAGCAGGATTCAGCACAGGAGGAGGGAGAAGCCAACCCTCATGATAGGCGGCGGGGCGGGGAGGTGGAGGATGATAATTATATGCCTCCCTCCGAAGATGAGGCAAGCCTCGGCGACGACGAATTTGTCGTGCACGAGGATCCCGCTTGAACAGGGCGTTTCAAGCGCGGGCTTATGGCCACGGCAAGCAGTCTCAAGAAAAAGCAGCAGCAGCTTAGAGCTGACCAAGACTTGCTAGCTGACGGATGGACTGAAGTCCTTGTGGCGAAAATCGAACTCGAGCGCCCCTCAAGAGATACCCAAAGCGCAGGCTGCTACCCAAATTAGAGGAGGAGCACCCAAACCTACATCACCAGCGCATGATGCGGCCGACCGGCCACCCGTGGCATGACGACGAGAGCCTCTAGGCCCTCCATACAAGCCGCACCTGGCGTCGCTCGAAAAGTACCAAGGCACGGGGAAACGCGTCAAACCTACGAGACATATTGGAGGACAAGGCAAGGCAAACAAGATCGATCTACGGATTGCGCGGGCGCCCCACGACACGTGATGATAACTGTCACGCCGGATATAGCAATTCGGCGGGCGAACACGATGAAGCAAAGCTCATTTGAGCTGCGTCGTGATATAGCTGAATACAGAGGTGCCGCACACCCACTATGCTTCACAGACGAAGTGATGGATAATCAAATCTCCGAGGGTTTCAAACCCGTAAACATCGAATCATACGATGGCACAACAGATCCTGCGGTTTGGATCGAGGACTACCTCCTCCATATCCACATAGCCCGGTGATGATCTACGCCATCAAATACCTCCCACTCAAGCTTAAAGGACCAGCTCGGCATTGGCTTAACAGCTTGCCGGCGAGAATCAATTGGTTGTTGGGAGGACACGGAAGCCGCATTCCTTGATAACTTCGGGGCATATATATGCGACCACCGGGCGCCAATGACCTTAGCCACATAATTCAGCGAGCGGAAGAATCGGCGGACAATTACGGACACGGTTCCTAACCAAGAAAAATCAAATCGTTGGTGTCCGGATGCGAGAGGCCCTTGCAGCCTTCAAACGTAACATCATGACGGCGGCTTGCCCGGCACCTAGGACAGAAAAGCGAAATCCATGGCAGCCCTCACAACACTCATGACCGCTTTTGCGGGAGAGGATAGCTGGCTAGCTCGTAGTAACAACTTGACCAAAAACCACGGTAGTTCGGATACCAAGGACAGCAATGGCGGTCGGCGTCGCAACAAGCACAAGCGCCGCGTGCGGCGATAATGCTGAAGATCTGGCGATCAATGCGGATTCGAGCTCTAAACCTGGTCAGCGGAAAAAGCCGTTCAAAAGAAATACTCAGGGCCCGTCCAATCTAGACCGAATACTCGATCGCTCGTGCCAAATACATGGCACCCCCGAAAAACCAGCCAACCACACCAACAAGGATTGTTGGGTCTTCAAACAGGCAGGCAAGTTAAATCCCAACGACAAGGGGCTGCATAGCGATGACGAGGAGGAGCCCCGGCCTCCGAACAATAGAGGACAGAAGGGCTTCCCCCCACAAGTGCGGATGGTGTACATGATATACGCAACCCACATACCCAAAAGGGAGCGAGGCGTGCACTAGGGGCGTATATGCGATGGAGCGGTCGCCCCAAAGTTCAACCCATGGTCCTCCTGCCCGATCACCTTTGATCGAAGGACCACCCACTAGCATCCGCCACGGCGGATTCGCGCATTGGTTCTCGACCCAATCATCGGCCAGTTCACCTCACTAGAGTCACGATGGGCGGCGGTAGCAACCTGAACCTGCTCTATCGGGATACGGTCGCAAAATGGGCATAAACCCTCAAGTTAAACCCACAAAGGCGACCTTTAAAGGCGTCATACCAGGTGTAGAGGCCAATTATACAGGCTCAGTTACACTCGAATTGGTCTTGGATCCCGGATAACTTCGGAGCGAAGAGTTAATCTTTGACATAGTCCCATTCATGGCGGCTATCACGCCTTGCTTGGGCGAACCGCATTTTCAAAGTTCAATGCGGTGCCGCACTTCGCATACCTCAAGCTCAAGATGCCAGGCCCTCGAGGAGTAATCATGGTCAATGGAAACACGAGCGCTCTCTCGAGCGGAGGAGCATCTGGCGGCCCTCGCGGCGGAGGTGCAAAGCAGCCTCTCACAGCAATTCTCGAGTCCGGCTACTAAACGTCCGGACACCGTCAAGCGCGCCCGGAGTAACCTACAACAAGACCGCCTGGCACGATCCGAGCATGCGTAGCAATCCGGCCCCAACCCCAGCCCTCGCGAAATTGCAAAGCCAGTACTACGCGTACATAACTACGCTCTGGAGTTACCATGGGCATAAGGGGAGGGGCACGACCACGGCACGCCCAAAATGCGACTCAACCGCACCAGGGGCTCCCGATTGTGTCATTCTTTTTCTTTCTTCTTTTCTCTTATTTTCAGGACTCCGTTTTCTAGAAGCCCTGTCCGGCACTAGAATTGTCGAACTCACGATGCAACAGCCAGGGAAGCAGAAAGCTACGTCGATTGTCCAGGTGGTCTCTACTACGAGCATTATACCTGTTTTACATACCATCCATAGCTTACCCCTGGAGAGGACATGTTAAATAGTCCCATCCCTTGCTTATCGCACTATTTGTATCGTCCTGCTTTCATTGCAGTACCTTTTGAATAAACAATACATAGCTTTTGCCTATTATTGCACTCCTTTCTTTATCTATATATGTTCATTCATGACATGTTGCACCCATACACTTTAGTGCGGCCAATACACCGAGGGCTTAAGTACCCCAAAAATATGGTGTGATAAGTCCGAACACTTTCACAAGTCACGGCACCCGAACTTATAGCATTATATGCATCGGCTCGAATCATGTCTTGGGTCAATAGTTGGGTTTGCCGGCTCCCATGTTTTGGTACCTTACGTTCCGTTATATCGGCTAAGGTAGTCTTGGGAGAACCACTGCGATTGTGCCCCGGTTGAGCTGGGTTGAGCACCTTAGTGGAAAGCTAAAACTGACCGTCATGATAGAGGCGAGAGCGATCGCTGTTCGAGAGGTTTTTGGTCCCTAAAGACTTATGCCGCTTAGGCGAGGAGTCGGCATTGTCCGGCCAAGGCATGGATAGCGCCCGAACTCGGTCTTCGAATACTAGGGGCTTCACGAAATTTAAAATTATAGAATTCTATGGCTAAGTGAGAGTGTTCAAGCACTATAGTCCGGTTGCCTTGTTCGTTGCATTGGCGCCTCGCTCGAAGGACCCAGAATGGGAACAAGGCGCTCAAGTTTATCCGTACACCCCAGCACTTTCGTGGCATGGGGCTGAAATAACGACTTGCCATCTCTCAAATTTGATAAGCGGCCGCCTGAAGGTAATATTTTAAATTCACAAGCGTTGCGTAGCGCATATGAACAAGTTTTCAGCGTACAGGATAACAAATGCGAGTCTATTCAAAAATCACATCTTTGGAGCATTCACCCGCTAGAAGGCGGGCACCCTTCAGGATGCCCTCATAGTACATTTCGGGCTTGCGATGCTCCTTGCCCGGCGGTGGCCCTTCCATCACAAGCTTCTCAGCATCCATCTTGCCCTAGTACACTTTAGCACGGGCAAGGGCCCGACGGGCACCTTCAATGCAGACGGAGCGCTTGAGGACTTCAATCCATGGACATGCGTCCACCAGCCGCCGCACTAACCCGAAGTAGCTCCCAGGCATGGCTTCCGTAGGCCACAGCCGAACTATGAGGCCCTTCATAGCCTGTTCGGCGACCTTGTGGAGCTCGACCAGCTGCTTCAGCTGGTCACTCAGGGGCACCGGATGTTCGGCCTCAGCATACTGAGACCAGAACACCTTTTCCATCGAGCTCCCCTCCTCGGCGCGGTAGAACGCGGCAGCATCAGACACACTACGGTGCAGATCTGCGAATGCTCCTGGAGAGCTCCGGATTCGGGTAACTAATAGATAATCCATTTTCACATGCTTGCTTTGCATAAAGAATGCCATACCCGCCGCTATCTTCTTTAATGATTCAATTTCCTGGAGGGCTTTTTGGGCTTCGGCCTTAGCGGCTTTGGCACTCTCAAGAGCCGAGGCGAGCTCGGACTCTCGAGTCTTTGGGTCACGCTCAAACTCTGTTTTTCCACGAGCACAGAGCTCTTGCCGCCCTCCGCCACCCGCGCCTCCTGCTTCTCTCACTCGGTGCGCTCATTGCCGCTTTGCTTTGGCCGTGGACGCCGCCTTCCTTGAGTCATTGTCGGTGTCAAAACTGGCGGATCTCGGGTAGGGGTCCCGAACTATGCTTCTAGGCGGATGGTAACAGGAGACAAGGGACACGATGTTTACCCAGTTCGGCCCTCTTGATGGAGGTAAAACCCTCGTCCCCGCTTGATTGATATTGATATTGTGGATGTTTACAAGAGTGGATCTACCACGAGATAAGGAGGCTGAACCCTAGAAGCTAGCCTATGGTATGATTGTAAGGGTTGTTGTGATTGTCGTCCTACAGACTAAAGCCATCCGGTTTATATAGACATCGGAGAGGGCTAGGGTTACATAGAGTCGGTTACAATGGTAGGAGATCTACATATCCGTATCGCCAAGCTTGCCTTCCACGCCAAGGAAAGTCCCATCCGGACACGGGGTGAAGTCTTCAATCCTGTATCTTCATAGTCTTGGAGTCCGGTCGATGATCCGGCAAATGATTGTTCGGCTGATGATGGTAGTCCGGCTATCCGGACACCACCTAATCCAGGACTCCCTCAGTAGCCCCTGAACCAGGCTTCAATGACGATAAGTCCGGCGTGTATATTGCTTGGCATTGAAAGGCGGGTTCCTCCTCCAAATGATAGAAGATTGTGAACACCAGGATAGTGTCCGGCTCTGCAAAATAAATTCCACATTCCACCGTAGAGAGAATAATAATACATACACAAGTTCAATCTGCTGACGTTTTCCGTGGCATGACGTCACACCACTACCAAGCCATTACTCGAATTGTTTTTACTTTACCACCTCAGCGCATTTAGCGGCGGTTTCCTTGGCGCGTCTTGTCGAGCGGAGATCGTGTTTCCCTTAATCCGGATTCTCATCAATACGGTCGTGGGTAACCCAACGCATCATTGATGGTGGCGCTTGGGAGATAGCGAGTTTTACCAGGCGGTGGGGGCGCGTAAGACTTCGCCCACCCATATAAGGGATAAGGATTCACCTTCTCACCTCGCCTTCTTCCTCCTTTGCTTATCCATCTCCGGCGCTTTCGAGCTCCAGCGCCCAAGTTCGCGCATCTCGTCTCAACCTTCTCCGACCATGTCCGGGCGGGAGGTAAATGGTTGGCCTCCACCGTTAAGGAGGAGCAAATCGCCAAACTTCTGGGCGCGGATACCTCTCCGGCGACATCGCGCCACCGGCTACCCGACGAGGGCAGCTCATCCCACCCCAGGCCCCATGAGAGGTTTCCTTTCTTTCCCACTTCCTCCATGGACTGGGCTTTCCACTTCACCCCTTTGTCCGGGGCTCATGTTCTACTACGGCCTGGATTTCCATGATCTGGCGCGAACTTCATCTTCAACATCTCGGCGTTTATCGTGGTATGCGAAACCTTCCTCTGCATCCAGCCCCGCTTGACATGGCTCAAGACCTTCAATGTCAAGCGAAGGTAGTGAAGGGCATTCAAGCGGAGTCTTGGGCGCCATGTTGGGCAAGATGCCCAATGTCCTTTAGTTCAAAGGGGCCTTCGTGGAATCCGTCAAGGGGTGGCAATCGGGGTGGTTCTACATCACCGAGCAGCGTGACCCTACATGGGCGGCGGCCCCGAGTTTAGATCTGGTATCCCCACGCAGCTCACCTCCTGGAAAGAGAGGGCTTCTTTGTGGGGTAGTTAAACAGAGCTGGCGGGACTCCAAGCACTGTATCAAGAAGCTGGTGAAGAAGCTTAGGCTGGTTAACGTGATCCAAGTCATGCTCGTCCGCGGATACTCCCATGCCAAGGCGGGCATTCAAACTGTGGGAGTTTGATCCGGAACAGCACCGAGCGCTGAACAAGCTCTTGACCTGACGTCTGAAAGGCGCTGGAAGGTGCTGTTCAAGGCGCCAAGCCCCGCATCCATGGCCGAAGATCGCGGATTCACTCATGGCCTTGAGCCGACGAGGTAAGTGATTCTACCCCTTTATGGGACACTTGTTTTCATAGTTTGACTCTATCTGGGTTTTAATTTCCCTTTTCCTTTGACAGGACTGGATGAGGAAGGCGGAGCAGATTACTGCCGGCTCCTATGCCGAAAATCCGATGGGCCTTCGTCTAGCGAGGCTGCTGGTTCGGCACCGCACGTGGTGCGGAGAAGAAAACCAAGAAGGAGGCCACGGGTGCTCGAAAAAGCTCCGTTTTCAGGTGTCCGGCGACTCGGGCGGACTCCTTCCCGAAAATGAGGAGGAGAAGAGGACTCTCTCGGAGGAGGAGAGAGAAGAGAAAGGCTCCCCCAACAGGGGGGAGGCGAAGGGTCAAGAGGAAGGACTATTCCCGGACAGCTCCGCCAACATCAACGTTGGCGAGGAAGAATAGCCTTCAAGGGCCAGGCCTCGGCGAGATCGTAAGTATCCAGATTCTGAATAATTTATAATTTCTTTTACGCATCACATAATGTCATTCTAATGCCGCATCTGCACGTAGTCCGGCGGTGATGATCTCCCGCTTCATCGGCGGGTCGTTGGCCGTCGGATGTAGACTCCATCCCGACCGCCTCCACCCCTCGCGACACCGAGGGCGCCAAGGTGGGATCCCGGAAGGACCCATCGAGGAGGCTCGGGCGCCACAAGGCGTCCTCCGGACTCTCGCGAACTCCAAAATAGAACCCTTGATGGTTCGGAGTCAGGCGGCGGCCTTCGATCGAAGGAAAGACCGTGGCGCCGGCGGCTTCCGTCCAACCGGGCGCCGGGCAATTTGTTGGGCGCTGCAGGCGCTTCCATCGAGGAAGAACACGGCACTATTATGAGTGCGGTGATTGAAGGTGCAGCTCACCAAAGGCGGGCTGACGAAGCCTGCAATAGCCTTCTATCGGGCTTTGAGGTAAAGCTAAAAATATGCAATGTAATACCGCATAGACGGTAGCCCCGATGCTCGGTTCGGTGTTGGAAAGAAAAGCGGACTGAGGATCTTAAAAAAGATATCATGAGGGTTGCTAAAAATTATGTCAATATGGGTTGCGAGGCTGCTGCTGCTTGACCTCTGCCGCTGGCCCGGGAGGTCGGTGCGTTGAAGCAGGAGCTCGAGCGGTCGAGCAAGAGCTCGGCCGCGCCAGAAGCAGCTCAAGACAAAGAAGGTGAGTAACACCACTTTGAATTTGTACCTTCTGAGAAAAGGATTTAGGTTGCGACAAAAATAACAAGGATAACATGGGTGCTGCGGGGCCCACGAGCGAGGTGGCGGCCACTGAAGGAGGCCGTGTCTGTGACGAGCATAATGCGACCCGCAGGCAGGGGAGGCGAGAAAAGCAGGAGGCGCGGGTGGCGGTGGTTGAGCAAGAGCTCCGGGCTCTCATGGAAAAGCATGAGAGTTTGGGCGTGACTCAAAGACTCGAGTTCGAGCTTGCCTCGGCTCGAAAGTGCCAAACCGCCAAGGCCGAGGCCCATAAGTCCCTTGGAGGTTGAATTGATGAGGAAGATAGCGGCGGGTAAGGCATTTTTCATGCAAAGCAAGCATGTGAATGTAAATTACGTGTTACTTACCGGTCGGAGCTCTCGAGGCGTTTGCAGATCTGCCTGCATGGCGTGTACGATGCCGCCGCATTCTACCGAGCCGAGGAGGGAGCTCAGCGGAGAAAGTCTTCGGTCTCGGTATCTTTGAGGCGGCCATCAGTGCCCCTAGCAACCAGTGAAGCAGCTGGTCGAGCTTCACAAGGTGGCCGAGCAGGCCATGAAGGGCCTCATAGTCCGGTGTGGCTGGAGAGGCCATGCACAGCTACTTGGCCTCGTCTGACGGCTGGTGGATCGTGCCCCAGGTGGAGGTTATCAAGCGCTCCGCTTTGTATTGAAGGTGCTCGTCGGGCCCTTGCCCGCGCAAAGGTGCATTGGGCAAGCTGGATGCGGGAAGCTAATCAGCGGCGCGCCACCAGCGAACAAGGAGCATCGCCGCCCGAAATTTACTATAAGGCTGTCTGAAGGGTGCCCATAAGATTGCGGATGAGTGCCCGGGGATGTAATTTGTGAGTGAATTAGCAATGTGTTATCCTATCGCTGAAAACCTTGTTCATATCGCTAAGCAACGCTTGTTTAATTTAAAATATTACCTTCATGCGGCCGTTTATTAAATCGAGAGATGGCAAGTCGTCGGCTTCAGCCCCCATGCCACAGTCTGGGGTGTTAGGGATAAACTTGAGCACTCTTGTTCCCATTTTGGGTCCATCTAGGGGGCGCTCAACACAGCGAACAAGGCAACCAGACTTATAGTGCTTGAACACTCTCACTTAGCCATAGAATTCTATAATTTTAAATTTGGTGAAGCCCCTAGTATTCGGAAGACCGAATTGGGGCGCTATCCACGCCTTCATCGGACATAATCCGAACTTCGCTCGAGCGGCGTAGGTCTTTAAGGACCGAAAGGACCTCTCGAACAGCGACCAGTCTCTCGCCTTATCATGCCGGTCAGTTTTAGCTTTCTCCATTTGAGGCGTTAACCCGGCTCAACAGGGCGCAATCGCAGTGGTTCTCCCAAAGCTACCTTAGCGATAGAGCGGGCGTAAGGTGCGAACATGGGAGCAGGGCAAACCCAACTATTGACCCAAGGCATGATTGAGCTGATTCATATAATGCTATAAGTTGAGGTGCCGCACTTGTGAAAGTGTCGGACTTTATCACACCATAAAGCGGAGGACATAAGCCCCTGGTGTGTTTGGCGTACCAAGATGCAGGTGCGACATGTAAGTAAATGAACATATATATATATATATATATATATATATATATATATATATATATATATATATATATATATATATATATAAAGTAATGCAATTATAGGCAAAAAGTGCTGCAGTTTATTCGAGAAGATATGCTATCGGTGCGGAATGATACAAATAGTGCGGAAAGCAAGGGAGTTGGGCGAATTAAAGGCGTCTCCCTCGAGGGTAGGCAGCGGAATGTTGTATTTTAACAAATTTAATGCTCGTGATGGAGACCACCTGAGTGTTAAATGCGCCTTTGTCCTTCCACGGCTGTTGCATCATGAGTTCGGCAGGTTCGCCACGGACTGAGTTCTGTATAAAAAAGAAAAATAAAAAAAAAAAGCGACACACTTGGGAGCCCTGGTGTGGTCGAACCGCACTCTGGGTCTGTTGTGGTTGTGCCCTTCCCCTATGCCCATGGTATCTCCAGGCGTCTTTATGTCTGTGAGAGTTTGTCTTGCAATTTTGCGAGGGCTGGGGTTGGGGCCGCATTGCTCTGGCGTGCGGAGCGTGCAGGTGGTCTTAGTTGATGTTGCTCGGGCGCGTTTGGTCGTGTCCGCTCGTTTAACGGCGGACTCGAAATTGCCTTAAAAGGCTTCTCTGTACTTCGCGCGAGCATTGTATGTTCCTCCGTTCGGAGGGCGTTCGTGTTTCCATTGACCGTGATGACTCCACGAGGGCTGGCATCTTGAGCTTAAGGTATGCATAATGCGGCACGCGTTGAATTTTACAAGCGCGTTCGTCCGAAGCGAGCGTGATAGCCGCTGCGAGCGGGACTATGTCGAAGATTAACTCCTCGCTTCGAAATTATCCGGGATCCGAAGACCACTTCAAGTGTAACGAGCACATACAATTGGCCTCGACACCTGGTATGGCGCCTTTGAAGGTCGTCGTTGTAGGTTTAATCCTTGAAGGGTCTATGCCCATCTTGCGCCTTGTATCTGATAAAGTAGGTTCGAGCTCTTGCCGCCGTCCATCGGGACTCTCATGAGGTGAAATCCATCAGCGATTGGGTCTAAAACCAATGCGGCGAATCCGCCATGGCGGATACTGGTCGGATGGTCTCTTCGATCGAAAGTGATCGGGCAAGAGGACCATGGGTTGAATTTTGGGGCGGCTGGCTCCATCGCGTATCGTCCCTTAGTGCGCGCTTCGCTCCCTCTTGGGAATATCGTTGCGTATATCATGTTTACCGTCCGAACTTGAGGGGGAATCCCTTTTGTCTTCATTGTTCGGCGGCGGGTCTCTTCCTCGTCATCGTTGTGTAGCCCTTGTCACTGTTTTTGGCGATTAATTTGCCTGCTTGAATACCCAACAATCTCTGTTGGTATGGTTAGCTGGCTTTTCGAGTTCCATGTATTTGACAAGAAGCGATCGTGTATTCGGTCCAAATTGGGCCGGGCCGGAGTGGTTCTTTTGAATGGCTTCTTCCGTTGACGGGTTTAGAGCCTCGGAATCCGGTGTTGACTGCCGTATCCTCATTCTGTCACCGTTAATCGGCATTTGTTTTTGTTTCGGCGCAACCTGCCATTGCGGTCCTTGGTATCCGGACTGCCAGCGTTTTTTGAGGTTGTTCTGCGGCGAGCCAGCTATCCTCTCCCGCATGAAGCGGGTCATGAGGATGTGAGGGCTGCCATGGATTCGGCTTCTCCTATCCTAGGTGCCGGGCCAGCCACTCGTCGCGGATGTTATGTTTGAAGGCAGCGAGTGCCTCGCATCCGGACGGTCGGCGATTTGATTTTTCTTTGTAAAGAACCGTGTCGAGAATTGCACGGCGATTAAATGCAGCTGCTGGATTATGTGGCTTAGGTCATCTGCGTCGGTGGTCGCTTTATCGTGCCACAGAAGTTGTCGAGAATGCGGCTTCCGGTCTTCCCACATCAATTGACTCTGCGGGCAGGCTGTTAAGCCAATGCCGAGCTGGTCCTTTAAGCAGGCGGGAGATATTTGATGGCGTGAAGATGCGTCGCGCGGGCCATGTGTATATGGAGGAGATAATCCTCAATCCGGACCATGAGTCTGTTGTGCCATCGTGGGATTCGATATTAGCGGGTTTGAACCCTTGAGGATTTGATGATCCATTACTTCGTCGGTGAAGCATAGTGGGTGTCTGGCGCCTCTGTATTGAGCAATATCACGGCGTAGCTCGAGAGGCGTTATGCTGCTGTGTTCGGCCCGGCGGAGTAGTTGTATCATGTGCGGCGGTATTAAATGCGTGGGTCGTAGGGCGTCCGCGTGATCCGTAGATAGATCTGGATTGTCTTGCCTTGTCCTCAATATATCTCGCAAGTCGGCGTGTTCCCCGTGGCTTCCTGCTTTTAGAGCGATGCGGAATGCGGTTTTAGTGGAGGGCTTGCGCCTCTCTATCGTGGCCCACGAGGTGGTCGGTCTGCCGTGTTGTCTTGTTGGTGATGCTGCCTCCTCTAATCGGGGAGCAACTTGCGTTTTAGGTAACTTTGGAGGCGTTCGAGTTCATACTCTTGACGCGAGGACCTCGGTCCATCATGCCGGCGATGGGTCTTGATTAGCTTGAAGCTGTTGTTGCTTTTTCTTTAGGCTGTTTGCGTGGCCATTAGCCAGCGTCTGAAACGCTCTTGTTGACGGGATCCTCGAGCACGGCGAATTAAGTAAATCGCCGAGGCTTACCTCGTCTCCGGAGGGAGGTAAGTAATTGTCATCCTCCACCTCTTAAATGCCCGCCCTCTCACGAGGGCTTGCTTCTGCCCTCTCTGCGCTGGATCGTCTTTGGAGGGAGTTGTCTTCGGCACTTTACGGGGTGTTATTATCTCTGTGCGGATTCTCCATTCTTGCCGTGGCGGGATTTAGAGCGGCGCCGGCGTCGGCGCTTGGGCTGTTCTTTAAGGAATCGGCCTCCGCTGCTTCTTCGCCGTCCCCATCTTTTGGGGTGTCCACCATGTATATGTCGTATGGCGAGGTGGTCTTCCGATGTCCGTAAACCTTTGGTTCTTAGTAGTCTCGGCATCGTCGCCCATACCGTCGATGTCTTCCGTCTAACCGTCCGGCGTGAATTCGGCGAGGCTCTCCGGATAGATCATCGGCGGTGGCTCTGAAGTGGGTGGTGGGTGGGATCTGAATTTCTTCGTCATCCGTCCCAACCGTCCTGGCGTGGTTCGGCCAGGCTCTCGGATAGCGAAGATGCTTCAATGAATTTATGATATCGCCGTAGGGCGAGTGCTGAAAGATGTCCGCGATGGTGAATTCCATGATCGGCGCCCAATCGGATTCGTGGCGAGGCGCGGGGAGGTCGGAGTCGGCGAAGTCCGGCACCTCGGAGTCATGGGCTTTACGTGGGACAAGGTAAGTGTTCGGCTC
The DNA here is from genome assembly GCA_021605205.1 of Aegilops longissima. Taxonomy (NCBI): domain Eukaryota; kingdom Viridiplantae; phylum Streptophyta; class Magnoliopsida; order Poales; family Poaceae; genus Aegilops; species Aegilops longissima. The sequence continues at coordinate 35,230,953 of CM038678.1, read as the reverse complement.
CATCGCCCGTAGAATTGCGGCTTCGGCGGTGTCCAGCCATCCGTCCTTGATTGAGCAATCGGCTCCGGACTATGAGTCGGGCGGATCCGAGTCTGACCTCAAAGGTGCTGTCGGCGGCGAGTTAGGTCATGCCCATCATGACAGCGCAGCACGCTTCGGCTGTGGCTCGAGATCCATCGAGATCAAGTCCCCGGATACCGCCCGTGAAGTTTAGGCTTCCAAACCTGACTGCGGCTAGGGCGTAGCTTCGATCTGCTCTAGATGGCCAAGTGAGTTGGCCCGCGATCTGGCCGCCCGAATCTGAAGATCTGTCCGGGAGAAAGGTCTCACCGGGACTGCGTCGTTGTTGATTGAAGAGGCCATCAAGCCTATCGGTGACAACACGGAGGAACTCTCAATGAAAGCACCAATGTCGATGTCAAAACTGGCGGATCTCGGGTAGGGGTCCCGAACTGTGCGTCTAGGCGGATGGTAGCGGAGACTAGGGACACGATGTTTACCGAGTTGGGCCCTCTTGATGGAGGTAAAACCCTACGTCCTGCTTGATTGATATTGATATTGTGGATGTTTACAAGAGTGGATCTACCACGAGATCAAGGAGGCTAAACCCTAGAAGCTAGCCTATGGTATGATTGTAAGGGTTGTTGTGATAGTAGTCCCACGGACTAAAGCCATCCGGTTTATATAGACATCGGAGGGCTAGGGTTACATAAAGTCGGTTACAATGGTAGGAGATCTACATATCCGTATCGCCAAGCTTGCCTTCCACGCCAAGGAAAGTCCCATCCGGACACGGGGTGAAGTCTTCAATCTTGTATCTTCATAGTCTTGGAGTCCGGTCGATGATGATAGTCCGGCAAATGATAGTTCGGCTGATGATGGTAGTCCGGCTATCCGGACACCCCCTAATCCAGGACTCCCTCAGTCGCCACCTCATTCGTGGCCCCTACAATACCCACGTTAGTCCTGTCATTTTTGCAACCAAGTCCTTTCTATAAGGTATTACTTTAATAAGGTATTACTTACCTTCCTTGTCCTCGAGCTGCTTCTTGCAGCGCCGAGCTCGTTCTCGGACCGCTTCGAGGCTCTGCTTCAATGCATTGACCTCCATGATCGGTCTGGCGGAGGTCGGCAGCGCAGCCTGCATTCCCATATTGACATACTTATATTAGACTCCTGCGTATATATTTTTAGATCCTCAGTCCGGCTTTTCTTTCCGAACACCGAACTAAGCATCGAGGCTCTGTCTATCGGTAATATTTTTACATATTCTAAACTTACCTCAAAGCCTGTTAGAAGGCTGGTGCAGGCTTGATCAGCCCGCTCTTGGCGGACTGAACTTTCAGGATCACCACACTCATAACGATGCGGTGCTCCTCGTCGATGGAGCGCCGTTAAGCGCCTCTAGCAAGCTATCCGGTGCCTCCGGATGGGCGGAGTCACCGGCGTCGCGATCTTGCCCTTCTTCTGAAGGGCCGCTTGCGGACTTTGGAACCACTGAAGGTTCCGGTACGGAGTCCGGCACAGGGCCGGACTTAGAGCCCTCTGGGTTCTCGCCCCCTTTGCGCCCGGAGTCCGGGAGGTCGCCTTGCGGCACCTCCAGGTCGACCTCCTCCTGGCTGGGCCCCTTTTGGGACTCCACTGCGGTGTCGTCTGTGTCGCGAGGAGAGGAGGCGGTCGGAAGTGAAGTGCTATTCACATCCGACGAATCCAGGGAACCGCTCGACGAAGCGGCGAGCTCGTCCTTGGGCGGGCTACATGGTTATATTCGGCGTTAGAAGACATTATGCGACAAATAAAAAGTCATGACCTATTCCGGAGTCCGGACACTTACGATCTCGCCAGGGGCTTGGCCATTGGTGGACACTCCTGCTCGTCGTTGTCGGCGTTGGTGGAGAAGTCCGGTGGAAGGGTCCTTCCTTTCTTGGACCCTCCGGCCTCCCGAGTCCGGGCGGCCTTCCTTTTCTTCTCTCCCCGGCTGGGGAGGCTTCTTTCCTCCTCCTCGTCCTCGGGGAGGATTCTGCCTCGAGTCGTCGGACGATGAGTCGCGACAACACACAGTGTCGGGGTTCCTTGAGTTCCGTGGCCTTCTTCTTGGCCTTCTTCTCGGCACCACGTGAGGTGCGGAGCCAGCAACCCGTCAATCAGGCGTCCTGGAGGTCTTCGGCAAGGGCGGATAGTCAATCTGTCGGGACGTCTTCACCGATCTGTCAAAGGTTAGGGAGTTTTAGATCCGCATAGAGTCAAACTATGAAAAAGAGTCCCATAAAGGGTAAAAACTTACCTCGCTGGCTTGGCGCTGCGAGCTGAATCCGCGATATTCGGTGGCGGATCACGGGACTTCGGCGTATGAACAGCACCTTCCGGGCATCTTCGTACATAGTGTCGAAGAGCGGCTCAAGATTCGATCTTTGTGCGGATCGAACTCCACAATTTGAAGGCCCGTTGCTGGCATGGGAGAATCCGGCGGATGAGCATCACTGGATTACGTTGACAAGCTTGATATTCTTGTCCACCAGGTTTGGACGCGAGTTTGGAGTCGGACAGCTCTTCGAATCACCCCACGTCGGACTCGTCTCTTTCCATGATGTGAGCCGTGTGGGAAGCGGATCGAATTCGGGGCCGCCGCCCATTGAGAGTCAGCGGCTCGGTGATGTAGAACCACCCGATTGCCACCCCTTTATGGTCTCGACAAAGGGCCCTCGAGCCATAGGGGCGTTGGCCATCACCTTGACATGGCACCTCCGCCTCCTCTTGGCGGCCGCCCACTACCTTGACTTGACATTGAAGGTCTTGACCATAAGCGAAGTGGGGCTGGATGAAGAGGAAGGCCTCGCACCTGACGATAAGCGCCGAGATGTTGAGGATGAAATTGAGGGCCAGATCGTGGAAATCTAGGCCATAGTAGAACATGAGCCCCGGACGAATGGGTGAAGTGGAAACCCTAGTCCAGCGGAGGAAGTGGGGAGAACACCACCCTCTCATGAGGCACAGGGGTGGGGATGAGCTGCCTTGTTGGGGAGCCGACATGCGATGTCGCCCGGACAAGTATCCGGCTTTCCGCAGCTTTTGATGTGCCCCTCCGTGACGGAGGAGGCCATCCACTGCCTCCGCTCCGGACATGGTTGGAGAAGGTTGAGGTGGGATGTGCGGACTTAGGCGCTGGAGCTCGAGTCTTGAAATGGATGAGCAAAGGAGGAAGAAGGCGTGGGTTAAAGGTGGATCCTTATCCCTTATATGGACGAGACGAAGCTATCGTCCCCATGACTGTTAAAACTAAGCTTATCTCCCAAGCGCCGTAATCAATGGCGTGGTTGGGTTACCCACATCCGTATTGATGGGAATCCGGAATAAGGGCACGATCTCGCTCACGATAAGGCGTGCCAAGAAACCGCCTCGCTAAGCGCGCTGAGGTGGAGCAGTAAAAAGCGATTCGTATAAAGGCCTGGCCGTGGTGTGATGTCATGCCGCGGAATCGTCGGAAGATCTGTGCAAAGGTTATTCTCTCTACGGTGGTATGTGGAACTTGTTTTGCGAGCGGACACAATCCTTGTGTTCAAAATCTTCTATGAAGTATTCGGAGGAGGAACCCGCCTTGCAATGCGAAGACAATACATACGCCGTACTCGTCATCATTGAAGCCTGGTTCGAGGACTCTTGTGAGTCTTGGATTAGGGGTGTCCGGATAGCGAACTATCACCGTTGGCGGACTCTGGACTATGAAGATACAAGATTGAAGACTTAGTCCGTGTCCGGATGGGACTTTCCTTGGCGTGGAAGGCAAGCTTGGCGTCTGAGATATGTAGATCTCCTACCGTTGTAACCAACTCTGTGTAACCCTAACCCCATCCGGTGTCTATATAAACCGGAGGGTTTGATCCGTGGGGCGAACAACAATCATACCATAGGCTAGCTTCTAGGGTTTAGCCTCTACGATATCGTGGTAGATCCACTCTTGTACTACCCATATCATCAATATTAATCAAGCAGGAGTAGGGTTTTACCTCCATCGAGAGGCGGAACACAGGTAAAAACATCGTGTCCCTTGTCTCCTGTTACCATCCGCCTAGGCGCACAGATTCGGGACCCCCTACCGAGATCCGCGGTTTGACACCGGCAGTCTTCATGGAATATTTGGACAAGTTTGTTGTCGTCTTCATTGATGTCATTCTTGTCTTCTCAAAGACGGAAGAAGAGCACGAGCAACACTTGAGGATGGTCCTAGTCAAGCTTCGAGAGCACCAACTGTACGCCAAGTTCAGCAACTGCGAATTTTGGCTGCATGAGTTTGGATTCTTGGGTCATGTACTGAATGCCGAAGGGTTGTCAATGGATCCCACCAAGATCCAGGCCATGGGTGAATGGCAAACCTCGAGTAATGTGAAGGAAGTCAGAAGCTTCCTCAGACTCGCGGGATATTACCGCAAGTTCGTTGAAGGATTCTCAAGCATTGCCCGACCTATGACCCAACTCCTGAAGAAGGACAAGAAGTTTGAGTGGCCACTAAAGTGTGAAGAGAGCTTCCAGGAGCTGAAGAAGAGATTAACCACCGCCCCAGTTCTGGCCACACCTGATATTCACAAGGAATTTGTGATATATTGTGATGCATCAAGAACCAGACTCGGTGGTGTCCTGATTCAAGAAGGCAGAGTCGTAGCATATCTACCCAGACAGTTACGTCCTCATGACGAGAACTACGCTACTCATGACCTTGAGTTGGCAGCTGTAGTTCACGCCTTAAAGACCTGGCGACATTACCTTCTAGGGACGCGATGTGAGATATACACGGATCACAAAAGTATGAAGTATATTTTCACTCGGAAAGAATTGAACATGAGGCAGAGAAGGTGGCTAGAGTTGATCAAGGACTATGACCTCAATGTCCAATACCACCCTGGAAAGGCTAATGTGGTAGCAGATGCCTTAAGCAGAAAGGCTTGTTCCTTGAATGCTATGCTTAAGGAAAGGTTACCGCCTTATATGAAGAACTTGAAGGCTTGGTTGGAACTGGTTGCACCAGGATTCTTAGCCAACCTTGAAGTCAAGCCTACCCGATGGATGATGTTAAGGAAGCTCGGAAGGGACACGAGAGTATTGAAGGCATCAAGAGGAAGATCAAAGGCGGGCAAAGCCCCAAGTTTCTCGAGAGGATGAGCAAGGAATTGTGTGGTTGGGAATCGCATTTACGTGCCCAACAAGATTGAGCTCAAGAATCTGATCTTGCAGAAAGCTCATGACACCCGTATTCCATCCATCTGGAGGGACCAAGATGTATCAAGACACGAAGAAAAGATTACGGTAGCACGGGATGAAAAGGAGATTGCCACCTATGTTGCAAAGTGTGATGTATGCCAAAGGGTCAAGGCTGAGCATCAGCGACCTGCTGGATTGCTCCAACCACTCAAGGTTCCCGAATGGAAATGGGATAAAGTCAGAATGGATTTCATCACTGGGTTACCCAGGTTAAATAAGGGTCATGACTCCATTTGGGTTATAGTCGACCATTTGACCAAAGTGGCCCATTTCATTCCTGTCAAGACAACCCATGATGGCAATCAGCTGGCAACTCTATACATCGACAGAATCGTAAGTCTTCATGGTGTTCCTAAGGAGATTGTGTCAGATCGAGGAACCCAGTTTACCTTGAGGTTCTGGAAGAAGTTCCAAGAGGCCATGGGAACCAAGTTGTCATTCAACACTGCTTTCCACCCACAGACCGAAGGTCAGACAGAACGAGTGAATCAGATACTCGAAGACATGCTCCGAGCATGTGTCTTAGCATATGGAGCTAAGTGGGAAGATTGCCTCCCTTTCGCCGAGTTCTCCTACAACAACAACTATCAGTCAAGCCTCCAGATGGCACCATTTGAGGTGTTGTACGGACGCAAGTGTCGCACACCCCTCAATTGGTCAAAAACCGGAGAAGGACTAGTATTTGGGCCCGACATCCTCCGTGAAGCTAAAGAGCAAGTTCAGCTAGTTAGAGAGCGACTGAAGACCGCCAAGTCAAGATAGAAGAGCTATGATGACACTCGTCGCCGACAAGTAGACCTCCAAGTTGGAGACCATGTATACCTGCGAGTAACCCCTCTCAAGGGAACCAAGCATTTCCACGTTAAGGGGAAGCTAGCACCAAGATTTATTGGCCCCTTTAAGATCACCGCACGACGAGGAGAAGTGGCTTATCAGTTGGAACTACCACCTGGACTATCCGATGTTCAGAACGTAATCCACGTGTCACAACTCCGGAAGTGTCTCCAAGTTCCAGACAAGCCTAATCTTTTCAAGGACGTCGATCGCCAAGCCATTGACCTACAGCCTGATTTGACCTACCTTGAGAGGCCCAGGCAAATTTTGGATGAAGCAGAACGACGTACGGGAATCCACACCATCAAATACTTCAAGGTCCAGTGGAGCAACCACACTAAAGCAGAAGCCACCTGGGAACGTGAAGACTACCTTAGGTCCGAATTTCCCGATCTCTTTTAGAGCCTAGTTTAGGAATCTCGGGGACGAGATTCTTGTAAGGGGGGTAGGTCTGTCACACCCTGCTTTTTGTACCATGTCATTTGCATTAATAAAGCATGAAAATTTGGACCAACAAAAACTTTTGCATCATTTGGCTTTTTATTTGGAGTTGGTTTTTCTCTCTGTGATTTTCAAGTGCTCTTTAAAGTCAACACAACTCCACCTCATATACTTCATCTCCTTGCCCCAAAACTTCTGCCCAATTATCATGCCAAGTGTATAGTGCAATATAGTATTTTCTTACAAAAATAATTTGGCCAAATAGTATTTTCAAAAATTAGTTTTCCAGAAACCCCTGAATTGAGGTTTGCACTACAAGTACTTGATTTGGGGTATGAAAAATATTTCAAAGAGTATATTTGAAACCTATTGGATATAGGACTCCCATAAAACACAAGAATATAATTTTAAAAGTAATTTTCCTATTTTATTTGAAGGCTTTTTCTTTAGGCCAGAAATGGTCTTTAATAGGTTAAAATTATTTAAATCTTCAAAAATATTTGAGGAAAATCAGGGAAACTCTGTGGACATATATTTTCCATATATAAGAGTTCAAACCCATGGTTATGTTCAAAATATTGGACAAAATCTCCCAAAACCATTCCTGCCCATTTCAAGGATTTGAAATATTTCTACAGGAAATATTTTCATAAAAATCCAAGGAAAATCCAGCAAGTCACAAATGCATATTGTGATCACCTTGCAAAGCCTCATCTCAATTAAGGTCATTTTGGTTCACCAAAATGCCCCAAAACCCCCTCTGACCAGAATCAAATTTGAACAACTTTGTACTGCCAACTTTCTCTCCTTGATCCCAACTTTTGTGAGCATGATCACATGAGCAAATGAGGCCACCACACCAAGTGGTGCATCAAGGAGAAGTGATTTAATCAACTGGATCTGCACAAGTTCATTTCTGCTAATTTCTAGGGTTTACAAAAGTTGCATTGGCAACTTTTCCCAAATGAGCTCAAGATTGGTGGAAGGCCCTAATTATATGTGCCATTTCACCCTGTGGAGTCTCATGACAAATGGAAATCATCTACTTACCCAGACCAGCATCAAACACTTTCTGCCACTTTACCAAAAACCATGTTTGGTCCTCTTACACTAATCTCCATGAGTTTTACTTTCTACCACAACCCCTCCTAGTCCCCCTCTAGCACCTGGATGCTTTTCTGCCCGAGGAAGCAATGATGAAGGGGGGGAGAACCCCATTTTTCTTCTTTGGACAGTGGACTCCTCCCTCTCTCTGAGTCCCCTTCTCTCCCCTCGGCTTTTCAGAGCATCGAAGGCTCCCCAGGACTTTTTCCCACACCTCCTGCAGCCCCCAGACACAAGTGGGCGCGCGCGGACGCTGGAAAGCCGCGGATGCCGGCCAAAGTCGCGCTCTGGAGCGCCTGGCAGGGCACCCGACCGTTGACGCCGCGTCCCCCGACCACCTCGAGTCTCCCCGCGCGCCAGTCGATGCCCCTCGATGTCCGCTCCAAGCCAGCAGGCTGCCCACTTCCTCCCGCGCCCTTCTCTCTCTCCTGTAGCTCGCGCCCAGAAGCCGCCCTTCGGCCAATGCTCGCGCCGCTCCTATAGCCCGCCATTGGCTCGTCCGCTCCTCTTCTCTCTCCCTGGCACCCTAGACAACCCCCACAAATACCCCCGAGCCCTCCATTTGTTGGGGAACGTAGTAATTTCAAAAAATTTCCTACGAACACGCAAGACCATGGTGATGGCATAGCAACGAGAGGGGAGAGTGTCCGTCCGTACCCTCGTGACCGAAAGCGGGCGTTATAACAACGCGGTTGATGTAGTCGTCGTCCCCACGATCCGACCGATCCAAGCACCGAGCGTCGGCACCTCCGAGTTACGCACACGTTCAGCTCGATGGCGATCCCGGACTCGATCCAGCAAAGTGTCGGGGATGAGTTCCGTCAACCTGACGGCGTGGTGGCGATGTTGATGCTCCACCGACGAAGGGCTTCGCCTAAGCTCATGACGATATGACTTCTCGGCGCGGGCTTCTCCTAAGCTCATGACGATATGACCGAAGTGGAATATAGTGGAAGGGGCACCGCACACAGCTAAGGCAAGATCCGTAGATCAACTTGTGTCTCTTGGGGTGCCCCCTGCCCCGTATATAAAGGAGACAAGGGGAGGTGGCGGCCCTAGAGGCGCGCAAGGAGGAGTCCTACTCCCACCGGAGTAGGACTCCCCCTTCTCCTAGTTGGACTAGGATTGGAGGAGGGAAGAGGAAGAAGCGCCGCCCCCTTCCTTGTCCTATTCGGACTAGAGGGGAGGGCGCGCAGCCCACCTGGCCTGCCCTTCCTCTTCTCCCATGGCCCATTAAGGCCCATAGACTTCCGGGGGTTCGGTAACCTCCGGTACTCGATAAAATCGATTTCACCGGAACACTTCGAAGTCAAACATAGGCTTCCAATATATCAATCTTTATGTCTCGACCATTTGAGACTCCTCGTCATGTCCGTGATCATATCCGGGACTCGAGCAACCTTGGTGCATCAATACTTATAAACTCATTATGAACTGTCATCGAAGCGTTAAGCGTGCGGACCCTACGGGTTCGAGAACTATGTAGACATGACCTAGAACCATTCTCGGTCAATAACCAATAGCGGAACCTGGATGCCCATATTGGTTCCTACATATTCTCTGAAGATCTTTATCGGTCAAACCGCATAACGTCATCGTTGTTCCTTTGTCATCGGTATGTTACTTACCGAGATTGATCGTCGGTATCAATACCTAGTTCAATCTCGTTACGGCAAATCTCTTTACTCGTTCCGTAATACATCATCTACAACTAACTCATTAGTTGCAATGCTTGCAAGGCTTAAGTGATGTGCATTACCGAGAGGGCCGAGAGATACATCTCCGACATTCGGAGTGACAAATCCTAATCTCGAAATCGCCAACCCAACATCTGCCTTTGGAGACACCTGTAGTACTCCTTTATAATCACCCGATTCGTTGTGACGTTTGGTAGCACCAAAGTGTTCCTCCGTAAGCAGGAGTTGCATAATCTCATAGTTACGGGAACATGTATAAGTCATGAAGAAAGCAATAGCAACATACTAAGCGATCATGTGCTAGGCTAGCGGAATGGGTCATGTCAATCACATCATTCTCCTAATGATGTGATCCGTTAATCAAATGACAACTCATGTCTATGGCTAGGAAACTTAACCATCTTTGATTCAACGAGCTAGTCAAGTAGAGGCATACTAGTGACACTATGTTTGTCTATGTATTCACACATGTATTATGTTTCCGGTTAATACAATTCTAGCATGAATAATAAACATTTATCATGATATAAGGAAATAAATAATAACTTTATTATTGCCTCTAGGGCATATTTCCTTGATCTCCCACTTGCACTAGAGTCAATAATCTAGTTCACATCGCCATGTGATTTAACATCAATAGTTCACATCTATATGTGGTTAACACCCATAGTTCACATCGACATGTGACCAACACCCAAAGGGTTTACTAGAGTCGATAATCTAGTTCACATCGCTATGTGATTAACACCCAAAGAGTACTAAGGTGTGATCATGTTTTGCTTGTGAGATAATTTTAGTCAGCAGATCTGTCACATTCAGAGCCGTAAGTATTTTGCAAATTTCTATGTCTACAATGCTCTTGCGGAGCTACTCTAGCTAATTGCTCCCACTTTCTATATGTATCAGATTGAGACTCGAGTCATCTAGATTAGTGTTAAAACTTGCATCGGCGTAACCTTTTACGACGAACCTTTTTCACTTCCATAATCGAGAAATATATCCTTATTCTACTAAGGATAATTTTGACCGCTGTCCGTTGATCTACTCCTAGATCTCTATTGCACTCCTTGCCAATCTTAGTGGTAGGGTATGCAATAGATCAGTACACACATGACATACTTTATAGAACCTATGGCTGATGCATAGGGAATGACTTTCATTCTCTTTCTATCTTCTGCCGTGGTCGGGTTTTGAGTCTTACTCAATCTCATACCTTGTAACACAGGCAAGAACTCTTTCTTTGACTGTTCCATTTTGAACTACTTCAAAATCTTGTCAAGGTATGTATTCATTGAAAAACTTATCAAGCGTCTTGATCTATCTCTATAGATCTTGATGCTCAATATATAACAGCTTCACGAGGTCTTTCTTTAAAAACTCCTTTCAAACACTCCTTTATGCTTTGCAGAATAATTCTACATTATTTCCGATCAACAATATGTCATTCACATATACTTATCGAAATGCTGTAGTGCTCCCACTCACTTTCTTGTAAATACAGGCCTTTCCAAAAGTCTATAAAATCATATCTTTGATCAACACATCAAAGCGTATATTCCAACTCGAGATGCTTGCACCAGTCCATTGATGGATCGCTGGAGCTTGCACATTTTGTTAGCTCCTTTAGGATTGACAAAAACTTCTGGTTGCATCATATACAACTCTTCTTTAATAAATCCATTAAAGAATGTAGTTTTGACATCCATTTTCCAGATTTCATAAAATGTGGCAATTGCTAACATGATTCGGACAGACTTAAGAATCGCTACTGATTGAGAAAATCTCATTGTAGTCAACACCTTGAACTTGTCGAAAACCTTTTTGCGACAAGTCGAGCTTTGTAGATAGTAACACTACTATCAGCATCTGTCTTCCTCTTGAAGATCCATTTATATAACATGGCTTGCCGATCATCGAACAACTCCATCAAAGTCCATACTTTGTTCTCATACATGGATCCCATCTCAGATTTCATGGCCTCAAGCCATTTCGCGAATCTGGGCTCATCATCGCTTCCTCATAGTTTGTAGGTTCATCATGGTCTAGTAACATGATTTCCGAACACGATTACCGTACCACTCTGTGCGGATCTTATTCTGGAAGACCTCGAGGTTTAGTAACAACTTGATCTGAAGTTTCATGATCATCATCATTAACTTCCTCACTAATTGGTGTAGGAATCACTGGAACTGATTTACGTGATGAACTACTTTCCAATAAGGGAGAAGGTACAATTACCTCATCAATTTCTACTTTCCTCCCACTCACTTCTTTAGAGAGAAACTTCTTCTCTAGAAAGGATCCATCTTAACAACGAAAAACTTGCCTTTGGATCTGCGATAGAAGGTGTACCCAATAGTTGCCTTTGGGTATTCTATGAAGGCGCACTTCTCCGATTTGGGTTCGAGCTTATCGGGTGAAACCTTTTCACATAAGCATCACAACTCAAACTTTAAGAAACGAGCTTAGGTTTCTTGTTTAAACCGTAGTTCATACGGTGTCGCCTCGGCGGTTTAGATGATGCCCTATTAAGCGTGAATGCAGCTGTCTCTAATGCATAACCCCAAAGCGATATTGGTAAATCGGTAAGAGACATCATTGATCGCACCATATCAAAATAAAATGCAGTTATGACGTTCGGACACACCATTACGTTATGGTGTTCCATGTGGCGTGAGCTGTGAAACTATTCCACATTGTTTTATATGAAGGCCAAACTTCGTAACTCAAATATTCTCCTCCACGATCAGATCGTAGAAACTTTATTTTCTTATTACGATGATTCTCCACTTCACTCTGAAATTATTTGAACTTTTCAAATGTTTCAGACTTGTGCTTCATTAAGTAGATATACTCATATCTGCTCAAATCATCTTGTGAAGGTCAGAAAATAACGATACTTGCCGTGAGCTTTAACACTCATCGGACCGCATACATCGGTATGTATTATTTCCAATAAGTCATTTGCTCGCTCCATTGTTCCGGAGAACGAGTCTTTAGTCATCTTGCCCATAAGGCATGGTTACTTAAGCATCAAGTGATTCATAATCAAGTGATTCCAAAGTCCATCAGCATGGAGTTTCTTCATGCGTTTACACCAATATGACCTAAGCGGCGGTGCCACAAATAAGTTGCACTATCATTATTAACTTTGCATCTTTTGGCATCAATATTATGAATATGTGTATCACTACGATCGAGATCCAACAAACTATTTTCATTGGGTGCATAACCATCGAAGGTTTTATTCATTTAAGCGAACAACAATTATTCTCGACTTTAAATGAATAACCGTTTTGCAATAAATATGATCAAATCATATTCATGCTCAGCATAAACACCAAATAACATTTATTTAGGTTTAACACTAATCCCGAAAGTATAGGGAGTGTGTGATGATGATCATATCAATCTTGGAACTATTTCCAACACTCATCGTCACTTCCCCTTCAACTAGTTTCATTCATTCGCAACTCCTGTTTGAGTTACTAATCTTAGCAACGAGCAGTATCAAATACTCAGGGCTACTATAAACACTAGTAAAGCACACATCAATAACCTGTATATCAAATATACTTTTGTTCACTTTGCCATCCTTATTATCCACCAAATATTCAAGGGCATTTCCGCTTCCGTGACCATTTCCTTTGCGATGTAAGCACTTAGTTTCAGGCTTTGGTCCAGCTTTGGGCTTCTTTGCGGAGTGACAACTTACTTGTCTTTCTACTTGAAGTTCCCTTTCTTTCCTTTGACCTTCTCTTGAAACTAGTGGTCTTGTCAATCATCAACACTTGATGCTCTTTTTCTTGATTTCTACCTTCGTCGATTTCAGCATCACGAAGAGCTTGGGAATACTTTTGTCATCCCTTGCATATTATAGTTCATCACGAAGTTCTACTAACTTGGTGATGGTGACTAGAAAATTCTGTCAATCACTATCTTATCTAGAAGATTAACTCCCACTTGATTCAAGCGATTGAAGTACCGGACAATCTGAGCACATGCTCACTAGTTGAGCGATTCTCCTCCATCTTTTAGCTATAGAACTTGTTGGAGACTTCATATCTCTCAACTCGGGTATTTGCTTGAAATATTAACTTCAATTCTGGAACATCCCATATGGTCCATGACGTTCAAAACGTCTTTGAAGTCGATTCTAAGCCGTTAAGCATGGTGCACTAAACTATCAAGTAGTCATCATATTGAGCTAGCCAAGCGTTCATAACGTGCGCATCTGCTCCTGCAATAGGTCTGTCACCTAGCGGTGCATTAAGGACATAATTCTTACTGCGCAGCAATGAGGATAAACCTCAGATCACGGATCCAATCCGCATCATTGCTACTAACATTTTTCAATACAATTTTCTCTAGGAACACATATAAAAACACGGGAAGCAACAACGCGAGCCATTGATCTACAACATAATTTGCAAAATACTACGGGACTAAGTTCATGATAAATTAAAGTTCAATTAATCATATTACTTTAGAACTCCCACTTAGATAGACATCTCTCTAGTTATCTAAGTGATTCGTGATCCAAATCAACTAAACCATGTCCGATCATCACGTGAGATGGAGTAGTTTCAATGGTGAACATCACTATGTTGATCATATCTACTATATGATTCACGTTCGACCTTCGGTCTCCGTGTTCGAGGCCATATCTGTTATATGCTAGGCTCGTCAAGTTTAACTTTGAGTATTCGCGTGCGCAACTGTTTTGCACCCGTTGTATTTGAGCGTAGAGCCTATCACACCCGATCATCACGTGGTGTCTCGGCACGAAGAACTTTCATAGCGGTGCATACTCGGGAGAACACTTCTTGATAATTTTGGTGAGAGATCATCTTATAATGCTACCGTCAATCAAAGCAAGATAAGATGCATAAAGGATAAACATCACATGCAATCAATATAAGTGATATGATATGGTCATCATCATCTTGTGCTTGTGATCTCCATCGCCAAGCACCGTCATGATCACCATCGTCACCGCGCGACACCTTGATCTCCATCGTAGCATCGTTGTTGTCTCGCCAACTATTGCTTCTCGACTATCGCTACCGCTTAGTGATAAAGTAAAGCAATTACATGGCGTTGCATTTCATACAATAAGCGACAACCATATGGCTCCTGCCGATTGCCGATAACTTCGGTTACAAAACATGATCATCTCATACAATAAAATATAGCATCACGTCTTGACCATATCACATCACAACATGCCTGCAAAAACAAGTTAGGCGTCCTCTACTTTGTTGTTGCAAGTTTTACGTGGCTGCTACGGGCTGAGCAAGAACCGTTCTTACCTCGCATCATAACCACAGCGATACTTTGTCAAATAGACTCCGTTTAACCTTCTCAAGGACGGGCGTAGCCACTCGATTCAACTAAAGTGAGAGAGCAGACACCCGCCGGTCACCTTTAAGCAACGAGTGCTCGGGCGGTGAAACCAGTCTCGCGTAAGCGTCTGCGTAATGTCGGTCCGGGCGCTTCATCTCACAATACCGCTGAACCAAAGTATGACATGCTGGTAGGCGGTATGACTTGTATCGTCCACAACTCACTTGTGTTCTACTCGTGCACATGACATCAGCGCATAAAACCAGGCTCGATACCCTTTGTTGGGGAGCGTAGTAATTTCAAAAATTTCCTCACGAACACGCAAGACCATGGTGATGGCATAGCAGAGAGGGAGAGTGTCGTCCACGTACCCTCGTGAGACCGAAAGCGAAGCGTTATAACAACGCGGTTGATGTAGTCGTGCGTCCCCACGATCCAACCGATCCAAGCACCGAGCGTCGGCACCTCCGAGTTACGCACGTTCAGCTCGATGGCGATCCCGGACTCCGATCCAGCAAAGTGTCGGGATGAGTTCCGTCGACCACGACGGCGTGGTAGCGATGTTGATGCTCCACCGACGAAGGGCTTCGCCTAAGCTCATGACGATATGACTTCTCCGCGCGGGGCTTCTCCTAAGCTCATGACGATATGACCGAAGTGGAATATAGTGGAAGGGGCACCGCACACGGCTAAGGCAAGATCCGTAGATCAACTTGTGTCTCTTGGGGTGCCCCTGCCCCGTATATAAAGGAGACAAGGGGAGGTGGCGGCCCTAGAGGCGCGCAAGGAGGAGTCCTACTCCCACCGAGTAGGACTCCCCCCTTCTCCTAGTTGGACTAGGATTGGAGGAGGGAAGAGGGAAGGCGCCCCCCCTTCCTTGTCCTATTCGGACTAGAGGGGAGGGCGCGCCCACCTTGGCCTGCCCTTCCTCTTCTCCCATGGCCCATTAAGGCCCATAGACTTCCGGGGGTTCGGTAACCTCCGGTACTCGATAAAATCCGATTTCACCGGAACACTTCCGAAGTCAAACATAGGCTTCCAATATATCAATCTTTATGTCTCGACCATTTGAGACTCCTCGTCATGTCCGTGATCACATCAGGAACTCGAACAACCTTGGTGCATCAATACTTATAAACTCATTATGAGCTGTCATCGAAGCGTTAAGCGTGCGGACCCTACGGGTTCGAGAACTATGTAGACATGACCTAGAACCATTCTCGGTCAATAACCAATAGCGGAACCTGGATGCCCATATTGGTTCCTACATATTCTCTGAAGATCTTTATCGGTCAAACCGCATAACGTCATCGTTGTTCCTTTGTCATCGGTATGTTACTTACCGAGATTCGATCGTCGGTATCAATACCTAGTTCAATCTCGTTACGGCAAGTCTCTTTACTCGTTCCGTAATACATCATCTCTTAACTAACTCATTAGTTGCAATGCTTGCAAGGCTTAAGTGATGTGCATTACCGAGAGGGCCCAGAGATACCTCTCCGACATTCGGAGTGACAAATCCTAATCTCGAAATCGCCAACCCAACATCTGCCTTTGGAGACACCTGTAGTACTCCTTTATAATCACCCGATTCGTTGTGACGTTTGGTAGCACCAAAGTGTTCCTCCGTAAGCAGGAGTTGCATAATCTCATAGTTACAGGAACATGTATAAGTCATGAAGAAAGCAATAGCAACATACTAAGCGATCATGTGCTAGGCTAACGGAATGGTTCATGTCAATCACATCATTCTCCTAATGATGTGATCCCGTTAATCAAATGACAACTCATGTCTATGGCTAGGAAACTTAACCATCTTTGATTCAACGAGCTAGTCAAGTAGAGGCATACTAGTGACACTATGTTTGTCTATGTATTCACACATGTATTATGTTTCCGGTTAATACAATTCTAGCATGAATAATAAACATTTATCATGATATAAGGAAATAAATAATAACTTTATTATTGCCTCTAGGGCATATTTCCTTCACCATTCCCTCTCTAACGGCCACCCGAGCCGATCCCGCGGGCAACCGTAGGCCGCGCCTACGGTGGACCTCGGCCAGCCTACAAAAGGCGACCCCGAGCCCCTCTCTCACTCACTGTCGCTCCCCCACACTCCTAATCCACCTCCCGCACCACCCATTTGTCTCCAGAGCCGCCCGAGCTCGAGATCGAGCTCGAGTTCCGCCGCCTCGGCTCATCGGCGTTCATGCGGTACAGGCCTCCTCCACCCTCGTTTTCTCTCGATCTGGAACCGCGCGGCATCGCTGACCCTTTCCCCTCTCTTCCCCACTCTTTTGCAGCCGGGAACGGCCGGAACCATCGACGCCCAAAGCACCTCCGCCGCGTGACCTCGTCGCCGGCGAACCAGGCTGCTCCGGCGACCATCTCCACCACCACCCGAACGGCGACATCCCCCTGAGTCCAACGGTACCACCCACGCATCCTCCCGTGCCCTATATCGCCGCCAGCGAGCTCGCCGTCGCCTCTGGACGGAGGTAAAGGACGACGGCCGTGGGCCCGGTCCGTCAGCCTCACACCCTGACGGGTGGGACCCACCCAGCAGGTTTAAAAACGCATGCGCGTGCGCACAGGTTCGCCCGTCGGCCGAAGGCGTATTTCGCCTTTACGCCTTCGATGTGGCGGCCTCGCGCGGGCTGATTTCCCTCTGGGCCTGCTACACTGTGGCCTTTCTGGCCCAGTGGCACGGTGCCACTTTTCTTTTTCTTTTTCTATCTGTTTTATAAAAATTCCACAGGATAAAATACTTATCCAAATGAAATAATTTCAACTCCTAAAATCTCAGATTAATCCCATCTATTTATTGATGTAACTTTCATACACATCCATTACACTTTTCTGCACTGTTCAAATTTGAACAATAAAATCTCTGTTTGAAAATCCACTACTTTGTCCCCCTAACTCCATAACCAAAACTAAGAATTTTCCCCTACTTAGTTTTCCTCCTAGTATTTTACAAAAATAAGCTGACATTTTTCTAAGCACTTTGACTTTTCTGTTTTTATTATTGTCTTATTTTTGTGTTGTTTTCTTGCGACGATTAGATCCCGTGTTTGACGAAGTAGTTGGAGAAGAAGAAGGAGAAGGGCCTGAAGACTTTGAAGACCAAGCCAACCAAGGCAAGCAGCCCTTTGACCATGTCCATGAAACCCTTATTATGCATGTCATATAGCACTTTATTATTGTTGCATCGGAATCATGATGAGATGGTAAACCACGTTGGTTGGTTGCCTCTGTTACTTCCTCATTGATACTTGCATGGTGCAGACCCTGCCTTCTTATGAGGGTTATGCTGGTGGGAGTAGATAGGATGCTAAAGTAGTTGCTACGCAAAAAGGGACGGGAATATGCATGGTGATGGAGACAAAGTATTTTCAAGGAACTTTTTGGAAAACCCAGTCGGGTGCCACTTATGCCCGAGGGAGATAATGAGATGGGTAACCACTTGATGACGAAGTGATGTACCGAGGCAAGTGAGTGTGTGTGTGTGTGTGTGTGTGTGTGGTTTTCAAAAACGGATTAGATTTAAGAATTATAGACTGTCCCAACCTTACAGGCGCAACCACTATACCCATATATGGGAAAGGGCATTATTGATTACCTAGGCCGATACTAACTTGGAGCCCGCATTACTAGTGATGGGAGAGTTGTTGTTGCGCTCTCTCGGGACGGGGTCGTGCCAGGTTGGGCGGCCATGACTGGTTTCACAGGGCACCGGACACACCGTTGGTACCCCATGCTTGTGGTATGTGATGAATATGGGAGCGAGGCTCCACAATCTTAAGATGTGAAATGTTGGGCACGGGGGGTTACTACCAATCGAGTGGACTCTATGTTAGTGTCGTCTAGGGAAAGATAGTGATAGGGTTCTTACCCCGGGTACTTGAGGTACCGCGGGTTGTGGATGACACGGAAGCTCCCCGGATCTTGTGGGTAAAGTGTGCAACCTCTGCAGAGTGTAAAACTATTCGAATAGCCGTGTCCATGGTCAAGGACAGTTGGGCGGTGCTGCTTAAACTACGTCCAGAATTTCACAACCGTGTTTATGAGTTGATAAACTAATTGGGTTAAGTCAGATGGCTTGACACGATGATCAAGTTGGATTGGTGTCCAACTCCGCTTATGTTGATATCTGTAACTTGTTCATATGGATATCTGAACTCCCATGATGCATACTTTACATGTTGATAGGTCATGTCATTGCACTCAAGACTAGCTTTCTGCAGATACCTACTTAGTACTATATCATTGCGTTGTTGTGCCTTGTTCCAATCATGGGTTGCTTGCGAGTACATTCAAAGTACTCATTGGCTTGCCACTGGTTATTTAATCGACCAGGCATGGAAGAACAGGAGTTCGAGGAAGAGTTCTATGGTGACGAACATGCGAACTAGGACGCTTCCCAGTTAGAATGTCTGTAGGGTTAAGGCAGATGGCGTGCGTTCTACTTATCAACGAAGATTTCCGCTGCTTGTGTTTGATTTGATGTTCAGCCCTTAAGGCTTTATCAATGTAAGATTTGACCATAATGGTCATAATTTGTGTAAGACGGTATGAATGGATGTAAGACTCTTGTTATTTAGTTTCTGCGTGTTCAGTGAGCATTGATCTCTGGGATCACTGTACACGTGCATTCGGTGATCTTGACTTTTGAGTCGGGGTCCCCACACATGCTCAGCTTTATTGATCTATATCTACCGCTAGTAATAAAGCACGGATATTACCCTCAAAGTTGACGAGAATTACCCATCATTGCCATCTATAAATAGAAAAAAAACGATTCATTTTTTCCTTATGTCGCTGCCCGTCGCGTTTCGTTCATACAAATTATTGCCCTTGGGTATAACAGGTGGTCAATAGCTTGATTGGCTGGGGCTGTGCTCTTCTATTGTGGAGATCTAAGTTCAAGTCATGGTGCTCACATTTTTTTGCCTTTTATTTTTTGAATTTCTGTTGGCGTAAGATAAAACCAACTCGCTCAATGGATGCACAGTATTGTAATTTGGTCCATCTACTATCTGTTTAACTTTTTTCTTTTTTGTCAGATTCAAGTACTTTTTAAAATATTCATATCTTTCAAATATTAACACAAAATTTAACATATTATATATAAAAGTTGCTCAAAAAAAGTGTACATTTCAAATATGCTATTATCTTGCACGTTAATCATTTCTCAAAATAATACTTTTCTTTGTACGGGTACTTTGAAAATGTCTACTACATATGTTTTCTATCCATTTAAATTGACTAGATTGGATACACTGATGCACTCACAAAATCTATTACTGTTTCAATAGGGGATGTTCATTTCTGCCCATTTAAAATTCTTAGCCAACTTCGTTCCTTTTTGAAGAAAAAACTACTCGCCATCTTTTGTTCTTTTTTCAAAGAAAAACTACTTTCTAGCTTAGTGCTATATATGTACGTGTAGAAACATGTCTACACATCGTTGTGTACAGTGGGTCGGCCGCCGTCTTTGCATCCCAGCGCCCACCAATATGAAGTAGTTGATGGCCGGCTGCAAATGACGTGGACTAAAAAGGAGCAATTTTGGATTCGCGGGGCAAGGGAGTTAATGAGTTATGGTCTGGAGTTCGCATGGATCATGACATCAGGCGGTGATTGGAAGGGGAGGAGGTCTCGACCAGACTATCCCGATCTCACCTAACACAAAGAAGCATGTTCTGCAGATTAATCTACTTGATGTTATTGTTACTTTTAAATTTGTTCATAATATTATTTCCTTCCATTTTACTATTACATTTAGTTCATGACATCAGGTCCAAATTTATTAATAATGTTAATCCTTCAAATTTACTTTAAATTTTAGAAGGAACTAATAAGCTGAATTAAGTTGACTCGGGACCACATCTCATGTTCCAAATAGACATCCTGAAAAACCATACCCTCAACCGACTCATTGTTCGACATGTTGTTTGTTGTTTTGAAGCTGGCCGTTCATGTCGAATGACCATGGGTTGTGATGCTAAAGTACAGGGTGTGGACTTATATATAAAGGGTCATGAGATCACATTAGAATCTTGTGTTATTGTTTGATCTCCCGTTGGAACGCACAGGCATGTTTGCTAGTGACATATTACAGGAATAATCGAAGTATCAAAGGGTTCTAGCAGCCATAAATGGCGACCCTCCCCTTAGTGCAAAGCATGTCTTGCTAAATTATGCGCCTCCATATTGGAAGGCAGCCTTCATGAACAAAGGAAACAGACTGAAAATCTACACAACTATCCTTAATCTCCTTCACAATTGGGGCAGTTATTCCATACGTTCCTGAGTTGATATCTGAGACTGCTGAGAGGCAATCTGAGGCCTTTGATGTTGTGAAGTATCAGATCCTGGTGCAGGAAAGGGCTTCTCTGCACGCCAAAGTTTCCAGTATATTTGGGTCCGTCAAACCAGGAAAAACCAAGGCCGAAGACCCCATATAAGCACCATGTTCATCGCGGCATACTGCACTAACTGCACCAATCGGTGGGTTTCTGCACACCGCACCATGCATCGACATGAACCTTTGTACACCCACTTGGGGGTGGGATCCAAGCCTTAGCATGAGCTTGTGGTGGGCGTACGTTTGATATCACATGTGTCGGCATCGCCACCTGAAGGTCGGAGATGTACCTATTTATGAATATATGGGTCGACAATGGACTCTGATGCTCTCCTTCATGGATTAACTTTCTTCGTGCTGACCATATTGCCCAAAGTGTGATAACAACCCTGATCACCTCCGCATGTGATACTGAAGCAACAATACTGAAAATCCATGCTTTTGCGTCGGGTTCTGCAGCTGCAAGAAAATGTTCTACTAGCTCTGGTTCATTCAAGGCCCATATGCAGTGCGCCATGGTGCAATTTATCAAGGAGTGGAGCTAGGAATCAGTCACGCCGCAGATTGCACAACACGGGGAGGACCCCATGTTTCTTGTTTAACGACATCGGCAGTGGGGAGTGAGCATTGAGCTAGTCACCATAGTAATACCTTAATTTTTGAGGGTACTGGAATTTTCCACAGCTTGGACCAACTTTCCTGCTCTCTCCTGCAGTCCGATGGGCCGGCGCGACCCTCAAGCCAAGCCTCATGGCAGAGTTTTTTGGTGATGAGCATTCAATAGGCCGAGCGAACCGTGAACTCTCCCTTATTCTCATGGGCCCATGCCCAAAAGTCAGGGTACTGTCGGGTGCATATAAGGGGATGTTCAAGATCACATCAGCATTTATAGGTAAGAATGTTGCGCGCACCAGGTCCTGTTTCCAACTCGTTGTAGTATTGTCAATAAGTTCAGGCACTAGTAGAGGCTGGTTTGGTGTTAAACATACGATAGGCCTCATGGATGCTTCTTTAGGGAGCCAACTTTGCTGCCATATGTGAGTATTGTTTCCATCTCCAATACGTCTAATCAACCCTAAACTTTAGAGTGTCTTTCCCTTCCATGATGGCCCTCTATATTTGTGAGGGATGGGTACCAAGTTCTGCACTCAGAAAATCAGTCATAGGGAAATAGCGCGTCAGGATTTTAGCACTCGGCGTGTCCGGTGATTGCAGAATGTGCCACGCCTGTCTTGCCAAGAGGGCAAGATTAAAGAGCTCAATGTCCCTGAATCCCAAACCTCCTTCATATTTTGGCCGTGTCATTACTTCCCACGATACCCAGCTAGTCTTTCTTTCACCCCGTTTGCTACCCAAAACTTTTGAATGATGGAGTTAATATGAAGACAGAGACCTCTAGGTAGCTTGAAACATGCCATAGAGAAAACCGGTATTGCCTGTGCAACGGATTTGATGAGCACTTCTTTTCCTCCTGAGGATAAAATATTTTCAATCCACCCTTTCACCTTGTTCAAAACTCTTTCCTTCAGGTATCTGAATGCCCCGTTTTAGCTGCTTCCAACATCTGTAGGCATACCCAAATATTTTTCAGACAAATTTTCACTATTAACATTAAGGATATTTTTCATACTATCTTTCACTTCCCGCATGCATCCCTTACTGAATAAAACCGAAGATTCTGATAAATTGATTTTCTGCCTAGATGCATGTCAATAGGTTTCTAACAATGAAGATACCAGAGTAGCACCCTCACTACTAGCCTTGACGAACAACAGGCTGTCATCGATGAAAAGTAAATGGCTTACCGGTGGAGTCGTTTCTGCCACTTTGATTCCGTTGATTGGCGATGACTCATTCTGATTTTTTAGGAGGCACAAAAGGCCCTCTGCTGCCAACAAGAATAGATAAGGTGATATCAGATCTCCCCGCCGAATTCCCCTTGTAGGTGTGAATTGCTCCAGTTTCTTCCCATTAAACCGAACTGAGAACTTAACTGAGCTCATCATCCTCATTAGTTTATTAACTCAAACTGGTGCAAAACCCAATTTGGTCATTATAGTGTGCAAATAGTCCCACTCCAGGCGATTATAATCCTTCATCATATCGAGTTTCAAAGCACATAAACCATTCTTCTTTGACTTACTGCATTTCATAAAATGGAGGCACTCGTAGGCCGAGATGATGTTATCGGTAGTGAGCCTCCCAAAAGAAAGGTTGAGTGCTCCTCGGATATGATCTCCGGAAGGAAGATTTTCAATCTATTTGCCAAAACCTTAGAAGAAAACTTATAGAGCACATTACAAAGGCTTATAGGGAGGAACTGTGTCAGAAGAGTTGGGTTCGTTACCTTAGGGATAAGGACTAGAATTGTATCATTCAACTCATCCACTTCTTCTTCGCCTCTTAGGATTTTCAAGATAATCAAACTAAATAGGTCAAATGATCAATATTTTTTGTCCCACTAGGCGTCACCCACGGAGTCATATCCAAGTAACTGTTTTCTTTTTAACTAAAAATGTAACATCTCGACAAGAGGGTCGGTTGGAATTTCCGGTTCACATGCCTCCTAGATAAAAACATCTATGTCGCGTTGGTCGACATAATTGTCATAAACACTAAATGAAACTAATAATACGACACAATCATGTTGCTCCCAGCGTGTTCTGACCAAAAGCTACACTTGTCAAAAAAATCCTCACTGATTATGCTACTTCTATTGGGCTAAAGATTAATTTTCACAAGTCAACTCTCGTGCCCATGAACTGCGATGCCGCAACCGCTCAGCATATTGCACAAATCTTCGGTTGTGTGGTGGGGAAGCTACCTTTTACTTACCTAGGGCTACCCATGGGCACATCTAAACCTACAGTGCAGGATCTCATGCCTCTGGTCTGTGGAGTTGAATGAAGACTTTCATCGACGCTGTCAATGATCTCTTATGGATGGAAACTTTCGCTTCTCAACTCGATCATCACGTCACTTATAATATTTGCGCTTTGCACCCTGAACTTACCTCCGAAGATTATTGATCTGCTAGATAAAATCAGAAGAAAGTGACTATGGACTAAGAAGACTGATAATGGGGACAAGTGCAACTCTTTAGCTTCGTGGCAAATGGTTTGCAGACCCAAGGAGTGTGGATGACTCGGGGTGCTTGACTTACAAACTCAAAGTGATGCTTTGCTCATGAAATATATACACAAGTTCTATAACCACTGGGATCTGCCGTGGGTTGATTTGATTTGGTCCACATATTACGCCAAAAAATTCCACATGCTTCCGACCCATGCGGTTCATTATGGTGGAAAGAAGTGCTCAAACTTACTCCTATCTATAGAGGCATCTCGCACATGATCGTTTGCAGAGGAGACACTGCGCTTATGTGGAAAGATCTCTGGTTGGATGATATTCTTGCAGATTCACACCCCCGTGCGTTTTCATATGCTAAACTTGAAGATATTTTGGTCCGGGATTTTCTTGGTTGTACTAACCTTAATGAAACCTTTCACCTACCCCTCTCCATGCAAGCCCACAATGAGTTGCGCAATATCAAGGAAATTACGACACATGTTGGCAATGATGCGGGAGATGTTGGGGAACGTTGCATAAAATAAAATTTTCCTACGTTCACCAAGATCCATCTATGAGTTCATCTAGCAACGAGAGAGAGAGAGAGAGATGCATCTACATACCCTTTGTAGATCGCGTGCGGAAGCGTTCAAGAGAATGAGGTTGAGGGAGTCGTTCTCGTCGTGATCCAAATCACCGGAGATCCTAGCGCTGAACGGACGGCACCTCCGTGTTCAACACACGTACGGTCAGCGTGACGTCTCCTCCGTCTTGATCCAGCAAGGGGGAAGGAGAGGTTGATGAAGATCCAGCAGCACGACGGCGTGGTGGTGGATGCAGCAGGACTCCGGCAGGGCTTCGCCAAGCAACTCCGGGAGGAGGAAGAAGTGTAGCAGGGGAGGGAGGCGCCAAGACTCAGGGTGCGGCTGCCCTCCCCCCCCCCTCCTTTATATATAGGCCCCCAGGGGGGCGGCCCTAGAGATGGGAATCTCCCAAGGGGGCGGCGGCCAGGGGGGGTGGAGTGCCCCCCAAGGCAAGTGGTGCGCCCCCCACCCTAGGGTTTCCAACCCTAGGCGCAGGGGGGCCCAAGTGGGGGGCGCACCAGCCCACCAGGGGCTGGTTCCCTCCCCACTTCAGCCCACGGGGCCCTCCGGGATAGGTGGCCCCACCCGGTGGACCCCCGGGACCCTTCTGGTGGTCCCGGTACAATACCGGGTGACCCCGAAACTTTCCCGATGGCCGAAACAGCACTTCCTATATATAATTCTTTACCTCCGGACCATTCCGGAACTCCTTGTGACGTCCGGGATCTCATCCGGGACTCCGAACAACTTTCGGTTTGCTGCATACTCATATTCATACAACCCTAAGCGTCACCGAACCTTAAGTGTAGACCCTACGGGTTCGGAGACATCTGAACATGACCGAGACGGCTCTCCGATCAATAACCAACAGCGGGATCTGGATACCCATGTTGGCTCCCACATACTCCTCGATGATCTCATCGGATGAACCACGATGTCGAGGATTCAAGCAACCCCGTATACAATTCCCTTTGTCAATCGGTATGTTACTTGCCCGAGATTCGATCATCGGTATCCCAATACCTTGTTCAATCTCGTTATCGGTAAGTCACTTTACTCGTGCCGTAATGCATGATCCGTGACCAAACACTTGGTCACTTTGAGCTCATTATGATGATGCATTACCGAGTGGGCCCAGTGATACCTCTCCGTGTCTGGAGTGACAAATCCGATCTCGATCCGTGACAACCCAAGACACTTTCGGAGATACCTGTAGTGCACCTTTATAGTCACCCGATTCGTTGTGACGTTTGGTACACCAAAGCACTCCTACGGTATCCGGAGTTACGATCTCATGGTCTAAGGAAGAGATACTTGACATTGGAAAAGCTCTAGCAAGCGAACTACGATCTTGCGCTATGCTTAGGATTGGGTCTTGTCCATCACATCATTCTCCTAATGATGTGATCCGTTATCAATGACATCCAATGTCCATAGTCGAAACCATGACTATCTATTGATCAACGAGCTAGTCAACTAGAGGCTCACTAGGGACATGTTGTGGTCTATCTATTCACACGTGTATTACGATTTCCGGATAATACAATTGTAGCATGAATAAAAGACAATTATCACGAACAAGGAAATATAATAATAATCCTTTTATTATTGCCTCTAGGAACTATTTCCAACAGGAGATGACATGGACTCTTGGGTCTACGAGTGGGGCTCTGAGATATACACTGCCAAAAGATACTACAAATTCTACTTTCGGGAGGTCACTGCACACAACAGTTACAAATGGCTTTGGAAATCTTCGGCCACAATGAAAATCAAGGTTTTTGGTTGGTTGCTACTCTCAGATCGCCTGAACACCAGAAACATGCTTAAGAGGAGGCACTATAATATTGGAGACAATCATGGTTGCATCCTATGTGGCAACACTGAGGAGGAAACGATTGAACACATGATCTTTACTTGTCATTTCAGCTTGGCTTGTTGGGACACCTTGAACATTCACTGGATAACTAATGGAGATCGTCTAAACTGGATCCAGGAAGCCAAATCAGTGTGGAATAACCCCATGTTTATGGAGATCTTTTTGTATGCCTCCTGGAGTTTGTGGAAAGAGAGAAATATTAAGCACTTCTGAAGGGTGGACCCAACTGTCAGCTCATGGGCAAGAAGATTCAAAGAGGACTTCTCCCTCCTCATACATAGAGCCAAAGAGAAGCACAGACAATTTATTTCCTCTTTTACTCAATCTTTTGTAATACCCTAGTCTAGATCTTATTTTGAACTCCTAACTTTACCCTTTATTTTAGCATGGCCATGGATGTAAGGTTATTGATCTGTAAGAACTTTTGATACTTTAATTTAAAACAGACAGTAGGAGGCTCTCCTACTGTTTCAGGTGTCAAAAATATACCACATCTAAATCATAGACAGGACGAGGGCCGGCGGGGGCGGATACCAAA
The DNA here is from genome assembly GCA_021605205.1 of Aegilops longissima. Classification (NCBI taxonomy): domain Eukaryota; kingdom Viridiplantae; phylum Streptophyta; class Magnoliopsida; order Poales; family Poaceae; genus Aegilops; species Aegilops longissima. The sequence continues at coordinate 35,203,832 of CM038678.1, read as the reverse complement.
ACCATGGCACTATATAATAACAAACAATAATAAAAGTAAGAAAATTATACAAGTATCTATCTAAATCATACAAGTAAGAATTTTTTTCTTTTAAAAAGAAGATAAGAACAAGAGGCTCACCACAGTGGTGCCAGTGACGAGATCGGCGTGAGCGATCGACGGCGGTGAGGGCGGGGACAGGACGGGACGGAACACCAAACCTAGATAAATCTTGAGGAAAATGGAGTTTGGAGGTCGAGCTTGTAGAGGAGAAAGCTTAAGTGTGGCTTGGGCATTTCATCAAACACCTCATGTGCATGCATAGAAGGGAGAACAGTGCAGCGCATGCACACACCTCCCACATGGCCAAAAAATAGAGGAGAGGATGGGTAGGTGCGAGGGTATATATAGGCATCTCTTTGGTCCCGGTTCCATCCACCAACCGGGACTAAAGGGGCTGCGCCAGGAGCGAGGCCCTTTGGTCCCGGTTGGTAGTTGGAACCGGGACCAAAGGGGTCAGATGAACCGGGACCTATGGCCCCCGAGGCCCGGTCGGCGCCCTGGCCTCATGAACTGGGACTGATGCACCCATTGGCTTACGAACCGGGATTAATGCTCTATCTGCCCTGGACCAAAGCCCTATTTTCTACTGGGCCAATAGCTCCCGTGTGACGTTTTTCATGCGAATTGGAAGGAGTGCGATGTTGTTGGAATGAATGGCTGTGATGCGACGTCTTCGAAGCCAACAATAGCTCCAATGCAACATGGCTCTGTTTAACCGTGAAATGAAAAACATGAGGGGTTAGCAATTTGAGTTATGACACGCGGGACCCACCAGTTACTCGCATGCAGGTGGGACCCACAACTTATCCACACAAGCATGCCCGTGCTCATCAGCGTGCCCCGACCCGAGCCAGCCACGAGCCCGAGCCAGCCCGCCCCCCTCCATTGCTTGCCCTGCCCCTTTCCTTTCCCACCTTATTCTTCCTCTGCTCCGGCAACGAAGCACGCTGCCGGCGAGTGATGTCTAGCTCGACTTCGGCCACCCGCCAATCATGGACGCAGTACGGTCCACTGCCGTTGACAAGATGCCCCGATTGCCCGCGCATGGAGCCTCTCAAGCGTTTGACTTGTGTGAGGGAAGAAAATGGCAACCGTGGGCGCGAGTTTGTGAAATGTTTGAGCAAGCCATAGCCGGGGCAGGTTAGATCTGTGTTCTTAACCAATCCTATGGTCTATTTTCTCCCGATTTCTTTCTTTTTTCCTCGAAGTAGGGCGGTGGATCTGGGTGGTGGATATAGGATTGATGCGCCGCCGGCCCCCTGTTTTTCAGGTTCTGAAGAAATGTGGGCATTTTGAGTGGCTCGATGACTATGTTGAAAGGTTGAAATTGGAGGGATCAACCCCAACCCAAGAGCTCAATTTTGGGGGGCGGCTTGCCGTGGAACAAGCCCCCAATTTGGCGGACAGATCCGATCCGATGATGCACAGTGCAGAACTGAAGTGTGAATTGAAGAAAATCGGCAAGCAACTAAAGCATCTCATTGATTTGAAGCAGCAAGCAAATATGATGGCTGGAGCATTTTATGGTTGTGTCATTGCTATGGGTTTATTTTACTTGATGTTCATCAATCGCTAGAATTTGTTAGAGTTTCAGTTAGTTAGTCAGCTAGTTTCAGGGGTGCCTAGTAGTTTGAGTTAGTCAGGAATCATTTGTTAGATGAATTTTAATTCGTGTGAAGCAAAACTTGCTTGAATTATTGTAATGATATTCTCAGGGGCCCTATTTGGTGTTCATGCTCTGTTTCCTCTGTTTTGTTCTTCAGTTAACAGAGTACACACCCAAATTCAATTTCTAGTAAAAAACAAAACTGGGTTGCCGAATAGATGTTGGGCCGTGAGAAAATGGGCCCTGAGAAAATAACCATGCCCAAAATAGAGACCAGCCCACCCGCATAGGGGCACCATCCCACCTCTAACTTCGGCAAATAAAAAGTTACTTGTTTTTACTTTGGCCTTTTTCTTGCACTAAATTTTGTGATGGATCATTCTTTGATGCACTAAAACTAAATGTTAATTGTTTTTATGCATGTCTACGTTTCCATGAACTAAATGAGTTGCATGCTTGCATGAAGTGCCCGAAATAAATTAGTTTGCATTTCCTAGTTGCATGTCCATAGTGGGTTTGCATGGGGCTCCTAGTTGCATGTCCATGGTTTGGCCAATATTTTGAAGATGGTGTGTGTGGTGATTGGGGTGTAGCAACCCGGGCCCGTAGCAACCCATAGCAATACACGAATAATAAGCAAGAACAACCCATAGCAATCCACAAATAATAGCACAAAACACACAATATATATCGTAGCATAACGATTATATAGAAGCATACCCATAGTTCCACGATAGCCTTACAACTCCATGATAGCCTTACAACTTAAAGTAGTAATACAACTTAATAATAGTAGCATAACCATTACAACTTAAATAGATAGATCTATAGCAAGCTAGATAGATCGGGGGGCACCAAACGCGGGTTCTTCTTCGGGTTCTTCTTCTCCTCCTCCTCCGGGTGAACAACGCCACCTCGCTCCTCCGGGCGCGGCCCTTCACTCCTCCCCGTTGTTGATGGGGTACGGGAGCGTGTGCATAACGCCGTTGTTGGGGAAGATGCCGTGGAAGTCGGTGAAGATATTGTAGGTGGTGAAAGCTATGAACTCACAACCAACCCAATACACTCGCCCGAGGAGATGGAAAGCATCGAAAGGGTTAGTGAACGTGGCGAGGAGCCCAACCACAACGCTGTTGTGGTTGACCTCCTCAAGATGGTACATCCGAGGAGAGCCGCAGGGGAGGTGGCGGAAGCCGGCCGCAAGGAAGAACTTCGTTAACTCCCTTGCGCCCCTCCACCTCGAGATCGCCCAAACCCTAAGGGCTCTCTCTACATACACTCCGGCCGGGTAGAGCCTTTCCGGCACGATTGGGGGGAAGCAGTAGGTGGGGGCATCGTACTGCATGGTGGCGGGGTGGCTCGAGGGCTCGATCGGGTTTGATGGAGAAGAAGGAAGAAGGAGGGCAGAGGGGACAGAGGATGGGGTATGATGGATGGGCGGAGAGGAAGACGATAGTGCCCGGCTTAAATAGCTCAAGTGCGACGTGGTTTCACCCCGTAGAAACCCTAGAATTAATGGGCGGGCGGCGTTTGGTGGCGCCCCATGAAAGTGCGTACACGAGCGTGGCCCTGGGAAACGGACTGCGACGCTTCTGTGCCACAGGTCGCGGGTCAAGGGGGACGGGCTCACGCACGCGTCTGTGCCGTCGTGGGTCAAGGGGACACGCCTGCCCCGTGTTCTCTGCGTGTGCCGCCCGTGCATTCATGCTGTAGCCCATTAGTTTGCCCATCTTGCTAGGGCCTGGCTAGAGGGAAACGTTCGGTCGATGGGAGACGTGACAATACTGGACACCTTCATTTGCCCATCTTGTAACGGGCAACACGCTGTTTGAACTGCATCGATACCCACATCGATACCCCATGCCAGTATTGCGTCCTCAAAGAGGAGAACACCATGCAGCGTTGGCTTTTTGGTTGTCTTCATCGAGCTGCTTCATTGTGGCCGGGTGCATGCTTTGATGTGACGCTGCATCGGTTCTAATGGTAGGCATGCGACAGCTTACTGCATCGATAGGGGTGGCGGAGCAGGGCTACGTCGAGGGCATGCATGCAACGCTCGCACGCAGTTCTGCAGGTGGGCATGCATGTTGCGGGTAGGCACGGGGCACGCATGCAACGATGTAAAGGGCACTACGTAGGTTTGGTCCATGCACCGCGCCAACTCTTGTCATTGGATTCAAATGAACGGTCCTGATGCCCCAACGAGAGAGGCTGATCCAAACCCCACCGCGTCAACCAATCAGCGCGTCTCATGCGGATCGATTCACACTGTAGCTAACCCTAGCGCCTGATCTCAACCGTCCACGCACAACGATCGACGACCAGGTAGTGTGCGGGGTTTTGAGGGGTTTTGACTAATTAGGGTTGAGCATAACTAATTCAAAAAAATCAAAAATATATAAAACTTGCGCACATAGTCTTATTATGTCGTATAGTAACGAGAAAAAATATAAATATGGTTTACATACATTTTTACGAAAAATCCTTCACAAAATTGTCATTCCTCAAACAATGTAGTATGGAGTTCAAGGGAGAGAGTAGTGGGCACCCGAGAGTAGGTGGGGTTTTGAAAATGAAAAGTGTGAAAACCTCACCAAAACTTCATTTTGGATTGACTAAGAAAGATCTTAACTTACTTTTCTCATTTTCATGTTTTAAACTTGTTATATATATAATTTTCTATTAAACCTTGTTTTTTCAAAAAGAAAAGAAAATAATAGAAAATTAATTCAATAAATAGTGAGACTTTAGATTTACACTATATAGGTAGAATAGATGTGTAGAAAAATTATTTGGCTGGTTTAGACAAGGTGCCAAAAAAACTTGCTTAAATATGAGGCCGTTTACCCTACCTTTGGAGGTCATTTGAAACACACTTTTCATGACTATGATTTCAACTTACCAAAAGGGCTCGGAATGATCAGCAAGCAAACATATTTCAATTGAGGTACTTTAGATAGCACTAAAACATCAATTCCCCATCCCTAATTCAAATTTGATCCTAAATTTGAATTTAGATTTGAATTTTATTTGGCTGGTTTAGACAAGGTACCAACAAACAAGTTCGAATAGAAATACGGGGATACATAGTGACTACCAGTACGCACCAAGTTACAAATATTATTACATGCCCCAAATTTTCAAACTGTTCTCTGTTCTACCTCTTCCTACCACGTCATGTGCCCTTCTTCGCCTTAGCACTTCTTGTTTTTGGTTCTACTACACACACAAGTTCACTGATCATCTTGGTTTTCTTCACTGGTCTTTTCAACACCTCGCCAACACCCTCGTGATCAGTGTCTTCAGTCTCAATGTTGATACCAGTTTCAGTTTCTTTGGTGTGTACCTCAACATGGGTTTCTTCAGTCTGAACCTCGACACGCTCAGGTTCAGTATCAACCTCGAGAGCAGTTTCTTCACTCTGAATGTTGACTGCAATTTCAGTTTCTTCTGTGTGCACCTCCACATCAGTTTCTTCAGTCTGAATGTTGACTGCAGCAGGATTTTCTTCAGTCTTCTCAGGCTCAGGCACACTTCTCTTCTTTCTACACGCCCTTGACTCTTGCTTTTTTTGTTGGCCAACACTGTTCAACAACAAGGGGCTGACTTGCTCGCTTCCTCCTGGCCATTGGGAAAATGTTATAGATATAGTAATTTGAAAAAAGCACCAAATCAAAACACAGACAAATAAACAAGAACATACTTTGGCTTATCAGGAGTGTAACGGCATTTGACAGATCCCACTCTGTGCCCAAGTTCCTGGCACAACTTGCATCTGTTTTTGTTACCTTATTGGGCCCTTTTTGGCTTTCCATCTTTCTTTCCCTTCTTACTACTCCCACCTTTCTCAAACCATGCCTTGAATCTACTCTGTTTAGGCCTGCCAGCCTTTCTTTTCGTCAAGGGAGGACACATGGAAAATTCAATGTCCACTTCAGGCCACTGAGACTGATCTGAAAGTGCTAGAATTGGAGTAGCATATGCAGCTTTGAATCTTGCTACCGAATAATATTCATGCAAATATGGGTGCATGTTTATCTTTTGTTGGGATGCTAAGAAAAGAATGGCATGCTCACATGGTTTACCAGTGTGTTGCCACTCGAGGCAAGTGCAATCATGCAATTCAGTATTAACAACATGTCCCCTTCCAGTTTTGTTATCTCTGACTTCAGCACCCCAAGGTGAAGATTTTTCAACAAACAAATGTGGAAGACATCTGCTCCTATTAACCACCTGTTGTGCCACTGCTGGAAGCTTATCACCTTGCAGACAATCACCTATCCTTCTTCATAATTCCCACAACCGCATGAGCATGATCCTGATTTGGTCAACCATGTCATGCACAGGCAAATCTTTTAACTCCTTCACCTTGTTGTTGAAACTCTCTGCCAAATTGTTGTTGATGTGGTCACACTTGATGGCAGTGTTGAATGCTGACCTCTACCATAACAAAGAATGGTAGGTTGATACGTCGCCAACGTATCTATAATTTATGAAGCATTCATGTTATTTTATTATCGGTTTTGAATGATTACGGGCTTTATTATACACTTTTATATTACTTTTGGGACTAACCTATTAACCGGAGGCCCAGCCCATATTGCTGTTTTATTGCATGTTTCAGTATTTCGAAGAAAAGGAATATCAAATGGAGTCCAAACGGAATGAAACCTTCGGCAGCGTGATTTTTGGAAAGATTATGATCCAGGAGACTTGGAGTTGAAGTAAAGGAAGTGTCGAGGAAGCCACGAGACAGGGGGCGCGCCCACCCCCCTGGGCGCGCCCTACCCTCTCGTGGGCCCCTCGAGGCTCCCCCGACGGACGTCTTTCGCCTATATAAGCCTATGTACCCTAAAAACATCGAAAACGAAGATAGATCAGGAGTTCTGCCGCCGCAAGCCTCTATAGCCACCAAAAACCTCTCGGGAGCCCGTTCCGGCACCTTGCCAGAGGGGGAACCCATCACCGGTGGCCATCTTCATCATCTCTACGCTATCCATGACGAGGAGGGAGTAGTTCACCCTCGGGGCTGAGGGTATGTACCAGTAGCTATGTGTTTGATCTCTCTCTCTCTCTCTCTCTCTCTCTCTCTCTCTCTCTCTCTCTCTCTCTCTCTCTCTCTCGTGTTCTCTCTATGGCACGATCTTGATGTATCGCGAGCTTTGATATTATAGTTGGATCTTATGATGTTTCTCCCCCTCTACTCTCTTGTGATGAATTGAGTTTTCCCTTTTGAAGTTATCTTGTCGGATTGAGTCTTTATTGATTTGAGAACACTTGATGTATGTCTTGCCGTGCGTATCTGTGGTGACAATGGGATATCACGTGCCACTTGATGTATTTTTTGGTGACCAACTTGCGGGTTCCGCCCATGAACATAGGCATAGGGGTTGGCACACGTTTTCGTCTTGACTCTCCGGTAAAAACTTTGGGGCACTCTTTGAAGTACTTTGTGTTGGTTGGATGAATCTGAGATTGTGTGATGCATATCGTATAATCATGCCCACTGATACTTGAGGTGACAATGGAGTATCTAGGTGACATTAGGGTTTTGGTTGATTTGTGTCTTAAGGTGTTATTCTAGTACGAACTCTCGAATAGATTGATCCGAAAGAATAACTTTGAGGTGGTTTCGTATCCTACCATAATCTCTCCGTTTGTTCTCCGCTATTAGTGGCTTTGGATTGACTCTTTGTTGCATGTTGAGGGATTGTTATATGATCTATCTATGTTATTATTGTTGAGAGAACTTGCACTAGTGAAAGTATGAACCCTATGCCTTGTTTCCTATCATTGCAATACCGTTTACGCTCACTTTTATCATTAGTTACCTTGCTGTTTTTATATTTTCAGATTACAAAAACCTATATCTACCATCCATATTGCACTTGTATCACCATCTCTTCGCCGAACTAGTGCACCTATACAATTTACCATTGTATTGTGTGTGTTCGGGACACAAGAGACTCTTTGTTATTTGGTTGCAGGGTTGTTTGAGAGAGACCATCTTCATCCTACGCCTCCCACGGATTGATAAACCTTAGGTCATCCACTTGAGGTAAATTTGCTACTGTCCTACAAACCTCTGCACTTGGAGGCCCAACAACGTCTACAAGAAGAAGGTTGTGTAGTAGACATCAAGCTCTTTTCTGGCGCCGTTGCCGGGGAGGCTAGGTAAGCGGCACTCACACCCCGTCAACTAAGCTATTTTCTGGCGCTGTTGCCGGGGAGGTGAGTGCTTGAAGGTATATCTTTAGATCTTGCAATCGAATCTTTTTGTTTCTTGTTTTATCACTAGTTTAGTTTATAAAACAAAACTACAATAAAAAATGGAATTGAGTTTATCTCATACGCTTCATCTTTTTAATATCTTTCGTGAGTATGATGAAAAGGAAAATTGTGCTCAAGTGCTAGAAGAAGAAGTCTATAAAATATTTGGTACTAAATCTTTGTATGATGAGCAAGATTGCAATGTTGTTAGTATGAATTCCTTGAATATCCATGATGCTAATGATATGCAAAGCCACAAGCTTGGGGAAGCTATGTTTGATCAAGATGATATTTTTTTGTCCCCCAAGTTTTGATGAGCAAATTTATTATGATGATAGCATGCCTCCTATTTATGATGATTATATTGATGAAAGTGGGTTTGGAAGAGTGTCAAATTTAGGAAGTAGTGATCCCACTATTTTGGAGGATCTTGAATCTTATTGTGTTGAATATGAAAGTGGATTTGGAAGAGTGTCAACTTTATTTAGTGATGATTCCACTATTTCAGAAGAGGTTCCAATTGATTATGAGAACAAAGTTGCTATCTATGATGATTATTGTGATGACTTGTATGCTATTAAGAATAATGATAACCATGAAACTTGTCATCATGATTTTAGTTTTCAATTGGATTATGCCTCACGTGATAATTATTTTGTTGAGTTTGCTCCCACTATTATTCATGATAAGAATTTTGCTTATGTGGAGAGTAGTAAATTTTCTATGCTTGTAGATCATGAAAAGAATGCTTTAGGTGCTGGTTATATTGTTTAATTCATTCATGATGCTACTGAAAATTATTATGAGAGAGGAACATATGCTTGTAGCAATAGTGTCAAGTTTCCACTCTATGTGCTTAGAATCTTGAAGTTACGCTTGTTTTACCTTCCTATGCTTGTTGATTATTGTTCCCATAAGTTGTTTGCTCACAAAATCCCTATGCATAGGAAGTGGGTTAGGCTTAAATGTGCTAGTCATATGCTTCATGATGCTCCCGTTATGTTTCAATTCTTATCTTTTATGCCTAGCTAGAAAGGCATTAAAGAAAAGCGCTTGTTGGGAGACAACCCAATATTTACCTTTACTGTTTTTGTGTGTCCACATGATTATGCTACTGTAGTAATCATGTTTTGTAGCTTTTGTTTCAATAAAGTGCCAAGTAAGACCTTTAGGATAGCTTACGGTGATAGTTGTGTTGATCCTGCTGAAAATCAGAAACTTTTGCACCCAGTAAATTAGTTTTGATAATTCAAATAAACGTGATTTTGATCTGATTCTTTTTGCTCTGGATTGGTACACAAATTTCTCAGGTCTTCCTAATTTGGTAGAATTTTTGGAGTTCCAGAAGTATACGTTTGATACAGATTACTACAGATTCTGTTTTTGACAGATTCTGTTTTCTATGTGTTGTTTGCTTATTTTGATGAATCTATGAGTAGTATCGGAGGGTATGAACCATAGAGAAGTTGGAATACAGTATATATTACACCAATATGAATTTAGAATGAGTTCACTACAGTACCTAAGTGGTGGTTTTATTTTCTTATACTAACGGAGCTTACGAGTTTTCTGTTGAGTTTCGTGTTGTGAAGTTTTCAAGTTTTGGGTAAAGATTCGATGGATTATGGAATAAGGAGTGGCAAGAGCCTAAGCTTGGGGATGCCCAAGGCACCCCAAGGTAATATTCAAGGACAACCAAGAGCCTAAGCTTGGGGATGCCCCGGAAGGCATCCCCTCTTTCGTCTTCGTTCATCGGTAACTTTACTTGGAGCTATATTTTTATTCACCACATGATATGTGTTTTGCTTGGAGCGTCATTTTTTTTGTTAGTATTTGCTTTCTGTTATTTATAACAATGTTTTGCATCTATATTTTCAATAAAAATGTCAAGGATAGCCGTTACCATGCTTATTTTGCTAGTATACATGTTGCTGTTTGAAAACAGAAAGTTTACCGCTGTTGCAAATATTCCCTAGAAAAGTCAGAGAATGGTATAATGTTGAAACTTTTTTCATATTGAGCTCTGATAAATCTTCTACAGTGAGATATTTTTCTCATAATTTTTGGAGTTAGGGAAGTATGATGAATCTTGCATTCTTTACAGACTATACTGTTTTGGCAGATTGTTGTTATGTTTGCATTGTTTGCATATGTTTGCTTGTTTAATGATTCTATTTGAGGATATGAGTGTTAAATATGCAGATGCATTTAGTATGCAATGTTGAATAATAATTTAGTGATTTGTTACAGTAGAAATTGATAAGGTTTTGCATTGGTTTATACTAACCTATCTCACGAGTTCTTGTTGAGTTTGGTGTGGATGAAGCTTTTGATAAAAAGAGAAACCATGATATGAGAGGAATTAAGGAGACTCAAAAGCTCAAGCTTGGGATGCCCAAGGCACCCAAAGATAATATTTCAAGAAGTCTCAAGCATCTAAGCTTGGGGATGCCCCGTTGGGCATCCCACCTTTCTTCTTCAACAACTATCGGTTAGTATCGGTTGAGCCTAAGTTTTTGCTTCTTCACTTGAGTTGTGCTATCCTTGCAATATCATTTTATTTTGCTTTTCTTGTTGTTTGAATAAAGTACTTAAGATCTAAAAATATTAAATGTTAGAGAGTCTTCACATAGCTACATAATTATTTAGCTACTCATTGATCTTCACTTATATCTTTTTGGAGTAGTTTGTCATTTACTCGTGTGCTTCACTTATATCCTATGAGTAAATGGTTGAATGAGTTGATTGTCATAAATCTGAAATTATATATGTCTCCTTTGCTTATCCCATGGGGAGTAATGACTTCACATCTAAGAAGTAGAGGTTGTAAATTTATTGAAGGTTAACAAGCGTTGTATTGGTCATTTGAACAATTCATGAAAGAATATTGAAGGAAGAGAGATTCCACATGTAAATATACTATCCTAGACATATTTTATAGTTGGGAGCACTTATTAAGTATGACATGCTAAAGAGTTGATGTTGGACAAGGAAAACAATGTAATGGGTTATGTTTTCGCACATCTCAGTTAAAGTATATTGTCATGGATCATTCAAACATGTTGAGCTTGCCTTTCCCCCTCATGCTAGCCAAAATTTCTTGCACCAAGTAGAGATACTACTTGTGCTTCCAAATATCCGTAAACCCAGTTTTTGCCATGAGAGTCCACCATACCTACCTATGGATTGAGTAAGATCCTTCAAGTAAGTTGTCATTGGTGCAAACAATAAAAATTGCTCTCTAAAAATGTATGATCTTTTGGTGTGAAGAAAATAGCTTTATACGATCTTGTTATGGAAGCAATAAAAGCGACGGACTGCATAATAAAGGTCCATATACAAGTGGCAATATAAAGTGACATTCATTCGCATTAAGATTTTGTGCATCCAACCCTAAAAGCGCATGACAACCTCTGCTTCCCTCTGCGAAGGGCCTATGTTTTACTTTATGTCTTTTACTTTATGCAAGAGTCAAGGTGATCTTCACCTTTCCCTTCTTCATTTTATCCTTTGGCAAGCACCTCATGTTGGGAAGATCATGATATATATATATATATATATATATATATATATATATATATATATATATATATATATATATATATATATATATATATATATATATATATATATATATATATATATATCCAATTGGATGTAAGTTAGCATGAACTATTATTGTTGACATCACCCAAAGGTGAATACGTTGGGAGGCAACACTATAAGACCCTATCTTTCTCAGTGTCCGATTGAAACTCCATAACTATTAGTATTGCGTGAGTGTTAGCAATTGTAGAAGACTATATGATAGTTGAGTATGTGGAGTTTGCTATTCCTGAAAATAAGATGAATTGCAATTGTTTGATGGCTGAGAATGAAATCTGCTAGTTTTCAAGAAAGTTTATGGTCTATGCTTTGACATGTGAATTGCTTGTTACTTTATCATGAGAAGTTTTATGAGATGAACTACTGTTATGACATATTATCATGCTAGAAAAGGTGATTGAAATTATCATTGATCAAACGTGTGCACCTTCTAGCATTCACACTTCATAAATTCTTTCTTTTATCATTTACCTACTCGAGGACAAGTAGGAATTAAGCTTGGGGATGCTGATACGTCTCCAACGTATCTATAATTTATGAAGCATTCATGCTATTTTATTATCTGTTTTGAATGATTACAGGCTTTATTATGCACTTTTATATTACTATTGGGACTAACCTATTAACCGGAGGCCCAGCCCATATTGATGTTATTGCCTGTTTCAGTATTTCGAAGAAAAGGAATATCAAACGGAGTCCAAACGGAATGAAACCTTCGGCAGCGTGATTTTTGGAAAGATTATGATCCAGGAGACTTGGAGTTGAAGTAAAGGAAGCGTCGAGGAAACCACGAGACAGGGGGGTGCTCCCACCCCCCTGGGCGCGCCCTACCCTCTCGTGGGCCCCTCGAGGCTCCCCCGACTGACTTCTTTCCCCTATATAAGCCTACGTACCCTCAAAACATCGAAAAAGAAGATAGATCAGGAGTTCCCCCGCCGCAAGCCTCTGTAGCCACCAAAAACCTCTCGGGAGCCCGTTCCAGCACCCTGCCGGAGGGGGAAACCACCACCGGTGGCCATCTTCATCATCCCGGCGCTATCCATGATGAGGAGGGAGTAGTTCACCCTCGGGGCTGAGGGTATGTACCAGTAGCTATGTGTTTGATCTCTCTCTCTCTCTCTCTCTCTCTCTCTCTCTCTCTCTCTCTCATGTTCTCTCTATGGCACGATCTTGATGTATCGCGAGCTTTGATATTATAGTTGGATCTTATGATGTTTCTCCCCCTCTACTCTCTTGTGATGAATTGAGTTTTCCCTTTTGAAGTTATCTTGTCGGATTGAGTCTTTATTGATTTGAGCACACTTGATGTATGTCTTGCCATGCGTATCTGTGGTAACAATGGGATATCACGTGCCACTTGATGTATGTTTTGGTGGCCAACTTGCGGGTTCCGCCCATGAACCTATGCATAGGGGTTGGCACACGTTTTCGTCTTGACTCTCCGGTAGAAACTTTGGGGCACTCTTTGAAGTACTTTGTGTTGGTTTGATGAATCTGAGATTGTGTGATGCATATCGTATAATCATGCCCACGGATACTTGAGGTGACAATGGAGTATCTAGGTGACATTAGGGTTTTGGTTGATTTGTGCGTTAAGGTGTTATTCTAGTACGAACTCTTGAATAGATTGATCCGAAAGAATAACTTTGAGGTGGTTTCGTACCCTACCATAATCTCCTCGTTTGTTCTCCGCTATTAGTGGCTTTGGAGTGACTCTTTGTTGCATGTTGAGGGATTTTTATATGATCTATCTATGTTATTATTGTTGAGAGAACTTGCACTAGTGAAAGTATGAACCCTATGCCTTGTTTCCTATCATTGCAATACCGTTTACGCTCACTTTAATCATTAGTTACCTTGCTGTTTTTATATTTTCATATTACAAAAACCTATATCTACCATCCATATTGCACTTGTATCACCATCTCTTCGCTGAACTAGTGCACCTATACAATTTACCATTGTATTGGGTGTGTTGGGGACACAAGAGACTCTTTGTTATTTGGTTGCTGGGTTGTTTGAGAGAGATCATCTTCATCCTACGCCTCCCACGGATTGATAAACCTTAGGTCATCCACTTGAGGGAAATTTGCTACTTTCCTACAAACCTCTGCACTTGGAGGCCCAACAACATCTACAAGAAGAAGGTTGTGTAGTAGACATCATAGGTGTTCAGCCATGGACCAAACTCATCACATGCTGCCATTATCTTATCAAGATGATATTTGTGTGTCTGTCTAGTGTAAGATCTTGCTGCTGGCCACATGCGCCCAAATTCTTCTCCTTTAATTTTTTTGATCAAATTCATCCACAAATGATCGAAGCACTCCCTCTGCTCAGCATGTGGGAAAACATTTTTCGCTGAATTTTCCAGCCCCTTACATGCATCTGTGTGTATAGCCAAAGGTGACACTAGCCCTAGGCATCTTTTCAACTGGATCATGAACCATGTGCATGGAGCCTCTGTTTCTGACTGAAACAAGCCAACAGCAATAGGAAACATCCAGTTGTGTCCATCTAGAGAATTGCATGCTGCCAACTGACCATTCCACTTGCCTGTCAAGAATGATGAGTCTATGCTCAAATATGGACGGCACCCTGCTTTGAAGCCATCGATGCAAGGCTTCAAAGCCATAAAAAACTTGGAGAACTTGACTTCACCTTTGGCTGATACCTCAGTATCTATCTCCACAACACTGCCAGGTGACCTCTTTTCCACCTCTGCTTTGAAGTTGTAAAGCATCCGAAATGTATTTGCCCAATCACCATATATATATTTCATTGCCCTTTGTTTTGCCTTCCACACTGTGGTATATTTCAGTTTAATGGGGTACATCTTTTCCAAGTCTACTTTGAGTTTCTTGGCAGTAGTGTTTGGTGTTTTGGCTAAAATTGGGGTGATCTTTTCTGCAACCCAAAGTTGTGATGTCATGGTTGATACTCTCTGTGAACTTGTAATACAAGTATGTTGATTGGGGATTTGGTTAACCCTGACAGTACTTCCATCAGGTTGTAGTCTAGCAGATATGTACCACTTGCAAGGCTTGACACTACCATCCTCTGCACCTCGCATAAAACTTCTTTCTATCAGTCCAAACAGTCTTGGCATCAAACTCATGTTTCACTGCATAAGTCTTGAAACACATCCTAAACTCATTCATGCTTGGGAACAACTTGCCTACTTCAATGACAGGGTTTTCTTTGTCATACACATGCACCAACTCATCATCATGTGCATCATCTACTTCATCTGCAGCTTGTTCCATCAACTGTCCATCTACATCTTCATCAGCATTAGCGAGCAAACTAGATTCGCCCTCTCCTCGCTTATCTCTGTCATCGATTGAATGCCAAAAAGTTTGGCCATCTCAATGTCAGGCATTAGTGCAATGACCAAATCAGTAGGCTCATCTAATTCAACTAATTCCAATCAACAGTTGTTGTAGTTTCAGTTTCAGTTCCAGTCACCTGTCCCTCTTCGGGTATTACTGTAAGTTCAGTACACATGGGAATCAATGGCCTCTGTGTAGCCCAATCATCATCTACCATCTTGATAACCCACAAGTGTAGGGGATCGCAACAGCTTTCGAGGGTAAAGTATTCAACCCAAATTTATTGATTCGACACAAGGGGAGCCAAAGAATATTATTGAGTATTAGCAGTTGAGTTGTCAATTCAACCACACCTGGATAACTTAGTATCTGCAGCAAAGTATTTAGTAGCAAAGTAGTATGATAATAAAGGTAACAGTGGCAAAAGTAAAGATAATAGTTTTGTAGTGATTGTAACAGTAGTAACGGAAACGTAAATAAGCGAAACACAAGATGTGAAAAGCTCGTAGGCATTGGATCAGTGATGGATAATTATGTCGGATGCGATTCCTCATGTAATAGCTATAACATAGGGTGACACAAAACTAGCTCCAGTTCATCAATGTAATGTAGGCATGTATTCCAAATATAGTCATACGTGCTTATGGAAAAGAACTTGCATGACATCTTTTGTTCTACCCTCCAGTGGCAGCGGGATCCTAGCGGAAACTAAGGGATATTAAGGCCTCCTTTTAATAGAGAACCAGAACAAAGCATTAGCACATAGTGAATACATGAACTCCTCAAACTACGGTCATCACCAAGAAGTATCCCGATTATTGTGGCTTCGGGGTTGTCGGATCATAACACATAATAGGTGACTATACACTTGCAAGATAGGATCAAGAACACACATATATTCATGAAAGCATAATAGGTTCAGATCTGAAATCATGGCACTCGGGCCCTAGTGACAAGCATTAAGCATAGCAAAGTCATAGCAACATCAATCTCAGAACATAGTGGATACTAGGGATCAAACCCTAACAAAACTAACTTGATTACATATGGTAAATCTCATCCAACCCATCACCGTCCAGCAAGCCTACGCTGGAATTACTCACGCACGGTGGTGAGCGTCATGAAATTGGTGATGGAGGATGGTTGATGATGACGACGGCGACGAATCCCCCTCTCCGGAGCCCCGAACGGACTCCAGATCAGCCCTCCCGAGAGAGATTAGGGCTTCGCGGCGGCTCCATATCGTAAAATGCGATGAAACTTTCTCTCTGATTTTTTTCTCCGCGAAACAGAATATATGGAGTTGGAGTTGAGGTCGGTGGAGCCTCAGGGGGCCCACGAGACAGGGGGCGCGCCCAGGGAGTGGGCGCCCCCCCCCCCCACCCTCGTGGACAGGGTGTTGGCCCCCTGGTCTTGATTCTTTTGCCAGTATTTTTTATATTTTCCAAAACTTATCTCCATGGATTTTCAGTTCATTCCGAGAACTTTTGTTTTCTACACATAAAACAACATCATGGCAGTTCTGCTGAAAACAGCGTCAGTCCGGGTTAGTTTCATTCAAATCATGCAAGTTAGAGTCCAAAACAAGGGCAAAAGTGTTTGAAAAGTAGATACGTTGGAGACGTATCAACTCCCCCAAGCTTAAACCTTTGCTTGTCCTCAAGCAATTCAGTTGATAAACTGAAAGTGATAAAGAAAAACTTTTACAAACTCTGTTTGCTCTTGTTGTTGTAAACATGCAAAGCCAGCATTCAGGTTTCAGCAAATATTATGAACTAACCATACTCATAATAACACCTAGGTCTCACAATTACTCATATCAATGGCATAATCAGCTAGCGAGCGATAATAATAAAACTCGGATGACAACACTTTCTCAAAACAATCATAACATGATATAACAAAATGGTATCTCGCTAGCCCTTTTTGAGACCGCAAAACATAAATGCAGAGCACCTTTAAAGATCAAGTACTGACTAGACATTGTAATTCATGGTACATGAGATCCAGTCAAGTCATACCCAATATAAACCAATAGTAATTAATGCAAATGACAGTGTGCTCTCCAGCGGGTGCTCTTTAATAAGAGGGATGATGACTCAACATAAAAGTAAATAGATAGGCCCTTCGCAGAGGGAAGCAGGGATTTGTAGAGGTGCCAGAGCTCGATTTTAAAATAGAGATTGAATAACATTTTGAGCGGCATACTTTCACTGTCAACGCAACAACTATGAGATGGCGATATCTTCCATACTACATGCATTATAGGCAGTTCCCAAACAGAATGGTAAAATTTTATACTCCCCCACCACCAACAAGCATCAATCCATGGCTTGCTCAAAACAACGAGTGCCTCCAACTAACAACAGCCCTGGGGGAGTTTTATTTAATTATTTTGATTTTCTTTGATCTTTTTGGATCATGGGACTGGGCATCCCGGTTACTGGCCCTTTCTCGTGAATGAGGAGCCGAGTCCACTCCTCTTGAGAATAACCCACCTAGCATGGAAGATATAGGCAGCCCTAGTTGTAACATGAGCTGCTCGAGCATACAAAACAAAATTTCATTTAAAGGTTTGGAGTTTGGCACATACAAATATACTTGGAATGGCAGGTAAGTACCGCATATAGGAAGGTATGGTGGACTCATTGGAATAACTTTGGGGTTTAAGGAGTTTGGATGCACAAGCAGTATTCCCACTTAGTACAGGTGAAGGCTAGCAAAAGACTGGGGAAGCAACCAATTGAGAGAGCGACAACAATCATAAACATGCATTAAAATTAATTCACACCGAGTACAAGCATGAGTAGGATATAATCTACAATGAACATAAATATCATGAAGGCTATGTTGATTTGTTTCAACTACATGCGTAAACATGTGCCAAGTCGAGTCACTCAATTCATTCAAAGGAGGATACCATCCCATCATACCACATCATAATCATTCTAATAGCATGTTGGCATGCAAGGTAAACCATTATAACTCATAGCTAATCAAGCATGGCACAAGAAACTATAATCTCTAAATGTCATTGCAAATATGTTTACTTCATAATAAGCTGAATCAGAAACGATGAACTTGTCATATTTACAAAAACAAAAGAGGTCGAGTTCATACCAGCTTCTCTCATCTCAGTCAGTCCATCTTATATCGTCATTATTGCCTTTCACTTGCACGACCGAACGATGTGTATAATAATAATAGTGCACGTGCATTGGACTAAGCTGGAATCTGCAAGCATTCAACTCAAGAGAGAAGACAAAGTAATATGGGCTCTAAGTTAAATAATCAATCATGCATATGAGAGCCACTAAACATTTTCAATATGGTCTTCTACTCTCGACCCCCAAAGGAAAGAAAAGAAAATAAAACTATTTACACGGGAAAGCTCCCAACAAGTAAGAAGAAGAACGGGAAATCTTTTTGGGTTTTCATTTTAATTTCTACTACAAGCATGGAAATTAAACTAACTAATTTTTTTGGTTTTTCTTAAGGTTTATCAAACTCACAAGAAGAAAGCGAGAAAAAGAAAATTAAACTAGCATGGATAATACAATGAAAGAGTATGAGCACCGACGACTAGAATAGTGTGTGAACATGAATGTAAAGTCGGTGAGAAATATGTACTCCCCCAAGCTTAGGCTTTTGGCCTAAGTTGGTCTAATGCCAAGGGTAGCCTGGCTGATATCCGTAGTTGTAACTGGGGTCGTACTGAGATGCAGCAGCAAATGCCTCCTGAGCTGCGGCATGTTGGCGAGCCGCCTCCGCTCTCCCCACGTGTTCAGCTGCTTCCTCCCTGGTAACAACATATCTTCCTTTTGCCTGGTAATCAAAAAAGAAAGGAGCAGGAAGAGTAACATGGACAGCGCTACGTCTGTCAAAGATTAGTCGATACTGAAGGAATTGCTCATTCCTCTTAAGAAAATGATGTTGGACCATAGCGTCATAATCTAAATAAGCAGGAGGCAACATTATATCCCCCTCTCGTGGGGCTATACCAAGATAATTAGCCACATGGGTCGCATAAATTCCTCCAAATAAATCTCCAACCCTACCATTGTTATGCAACCTACGTGCAACTATTGCCCCCAAGTTATAATCTTTATTACCTAACACGGCACTCTTGAGGACACAATGATCAGGGACACACATATGACATGCTTCGTCTTTACCGTTCATGCATCTACCAATGAAGAGAGAAAAATAATGTATAGCAGGAAAGTGAATGCTCCCTATGGTAGCTTGTGCAATATCCCTAGATTCTCCCACAGTAATACTAGCAAGAAAATCTCTAAATTCAGATTTGTGGGGATCATTAATATTGCCCCACTGTGGAAGTTTGCAAGCAGTTGTAAAATCCTCTAAGTCCATGGTATAAGATGTATCATAGATATCAAATAGGACACTCGGAGAATTACATGTACATTTATATTTAAACCTTAGCACAAATGAATCAGTCAATTGATAGTACTGAGGACACTTATCTTGTAAGAAGTCCTCCAGATCAGCAGTACACACATACGCGTCAAATTCCTCCTTAAAGCCTGCTTCGACCATAAAATCGCCGGATGGCCACTCACAAGCTCGTACTTCTGCGTCCCTCGGTAGTTCAACGTCTTGCTCACGTATAGCAATCCTGGGCCCTTTCTTTACTGAGGAACCACCTTGGTACATTCTCCTAGACATAATTCTTTTTCTGAAAAAATTCTAAAATTTTAGTAACTTCAAAATAAAAGTGAATGAAACTAAACAAGATTGATAGCAACTACTCCTACAAGTGCCTAGAGCCTATACCATGCATTAGAATTACTTGGGACCTCATAAATTTAACATGCAAGCTCAAGAACATGGTCACCTATGCAGCAAAAATTTGCAATGAATAAAGCACTAGAATAAAAACTAATTGGACCAATGGAGGAGTCACATACCAAGCAACAATCTCCCAAAGCAGTTTTGTGAATGGAGCTTTGAGGAAGGAGATTGAAAATCGCAGCAAAATGAGCTAGAACTCGTGCTTGAGCTGGATGGGGATTTTTTTTGGGAAGAAGACGGAGTGTGCGGGTGCTGGCATAAGTGGAGGGGGGCCACCAGTGGCCCACGAGACAGGGGGCACGCCCTCCACTCTCGTGGCCTGGTGCTTGCCCCTCCTGCAGTGATTTTAGTGCCTAAAATCCTCAAATATTCCATAAAAAATCATACTAAATTTGCAGGGCATTTGGAGCACTTTTATTTTCGTGATATTTTTTATTGCACGGATAATTCAGAAAATAGATGGATAATACTATTTTTTTCTTTATTTATTCTAAATAACAGAAAGTAAAAAGAGGGTACATAAGGTTGTGCCTTCTAGTTTCATCCATCTCATGATCATCAAAATGAATCCACTAACAAGGTTGATCAAGTCTTGTTAACAAACTCATTCCGAATAACACGGAACCGGAGAAATTTTGAATAATGCTAGGTTACCTCAACGGGGATATGAACATCCCCAATAATAAGAATATCATATTTTTTCTTGACAGTAGGAAGAGGAAATTCAAAACCTCCAATAATGATAGTTGGAACTTTTCCAATAGAATTGATGCTATGAACTTGAGATTGTTTCCTCGGAAAGTGTACCGTATGCTCATTACCATTAACATGAAAAGTGACATTGCCTTTGTTGCAATCAATAACAGCCCCTGAAGTATTCAAAAAGGGTCTACCAAGGATAATCGACATACTATCGTCCTCGGGAATATCAAGAATAACAAAGTCCGTTAAAATAGTGACATTTGCAACCACAACAGGCACATCCTCACAAATACCGACAGGTATAGCAGTTGATTTGTCAGTCATTTGCAAAGATATTTCAGTAGGTGTCAACTTATTCAATTCAAGTCTACGATATAAGGAGAGAGGCATAACACTAACACCGGCTCCAAGATCACATAAAGAAGTTCTAACATAATTTCTTTTAATGGAGCATGGTATGGTTGGTACCCCGGGGTCTCCAAGTTTCTTTGGTATTCCACCCTTAAAAGTGTAATTAGCAAGCATGGTGGAAATTTCAGCTTCCGGTATCTTTCTTTTATTTGTAATGATATCCTTCATATATTTAGCATAAAGATTTACTTTAAGCATATCAGTTAAGCACATACGTAAGAAGATAGGTCTAATCATTTCAGCAAAGCGCTTAAAATCCTCATCATCCTTTGTCTTGGATGGTTTAGGAGTAAAGGGCATGGGTTTCTGAACCCATGGTTCTCTTTCTCTACCGTGCTTCCTAGCAACAAAATCTCTCTTGTCATAACGTTGATTCTATGATTGTGGGTTATCAAGATCAACAGCAGGTTCAATCTCTACATCATTGTTTTTGCTAGGTTGAGCATCAACATGAACATTATCGTTAACATTATCACTAGGTTCATGTTCATCACCTGATTGTGTTTCAGCATCAGAAATAGAAATATCATAGGGGTTCTCAGGTATGTCTGCAACAGGTTCACTAGAAGCATGCAAAGTCCTATCATTTTTCCTTTTCTTCTTTTTGGAAGAACTAGGCGCCTCTAAATTGTTTCTTTGAGAATCTTGCTCGATTCTCTTAGGGTGGCCTTCAGGATACAAAGGTTCCTGAGTCATTCTACCAGTTATAGTAGCCACTCTAACAGCAAAGTCAGGTTTATTAATTATTTAGTTCATCGAGCAAATCATTTTGAGCTTTAAGTAATTGCTCAGGTTAAGTAGCAACCATAGAAGCATATTTTCTAATGAATTTAAGTTCACCTTTAACTATAGCCATATAATCACTCAAGCATCCTATCTCGAAAGCATTATTCTTTAATTATCTACCAACATAAGCATTAAAACTTCCTTGTCTAGCCATAAAGTCATCACATCCATCTAAGCATGGGCTATGAAATTCAGTAGAGGGGATTTCAACTTTATCATATCTATAGAGAGAATTTACCTTTACTACCTGTGTCGGGTTATCAAGACAATGTGGTTCTTCAACAGGCGGTATATTAAGACCATGTATTTCTTCAATAGGTGGTAAATTCTTAACATCTTCAGCTTTTATACCTTTTTCTTTCATTGATTTCTTTGCCTCTTGCATATCTTCAGGACTGAGAAATAGAACACCTCTCTTCTTCGGAGTGGGTTTAGGAATAGGCTCAGGAGTTGGCTCAATTGGTTCAGGAATTGGCTCAGGAAGAGTCCAATTATTTTATTTAGTCAACATATTATTTAATAGTAATTCAGCTTCACGATCGTTTCTTTCCTGAAAACACAACCAGCACAACTATCCAAGTAGTCCTTGGAAGCATCGGTTAGTCCATTATAAAAGATATCAAGTATTTCATTTTTCTTAAGGGGATGATCAGGCAAAGCATTAAGTAATCGGAGAAGCCTCCCCCAAGCTTGTGGGAGACTCTCTTCTTTCATTTGCACAAAATTATATATTTCCCGCAAGGCAGCTTGTTTCTTATGAGCAGGGAAATATTTAGCAGAGAAGTAATAAATCATATCCTGGGGACTACGCACACAACCAGGAGCAAGAGAATTAAACCAAGTCTTAGCATCATCCTTTAATGAGAACGGAAACATCTTAAGGATATAATAATAGCGAGACTTCTCATCATTAGTAAACAGGGTGGCTATATCATTTAACTTGGTAAGATGAGCCACAACAGTTTCAGATTCAAGGGCATAAAAAGGATCAGATTCAACCAAAGTAATAATCTCAGGATCAACAGAGAATTCATAATCCTTATCAGTAACACAGATAGGTGAAGTAGCAAAACCAGGGCCAGGCTTCATTCTAGCATTAAGAGATTGCTGCTTCCATTTAGCTAATAATTTTTTAAGATCATATCTATCTTTACAAGCAAAGATAGCTCTAGCAGCTTTCTCTTCCATAACATAACCCTCAGGAACAACAGGTAATTCATAATCAGGGGGAGAACTTTTATCATCACTATCATCAATAATAGCATCTTCAATAATTTCATTCTCTCTAACCCTAGCAAGTTGTTCATCAAGAAATTCACCTAATGGCAAAGTAGTATCACGCACAGAAGTAGTTTCATCATAAGTATCATGCATAGCAGAAGTGGCATCATCAATAACATATGCGAAATATCAGAATTCATAGCAGTATTAGGTTTAGGTGTCGCAAGCTTACTCAAAAAAGAAGGAGAATCTAGTGCAGAGCTAGATGGCAGTTCCTTGCCTCCCCTCGTAGTTGAGGGAAAAATCTTGGTTCTTTCGTCTTTCAAGTTCCTCATAGTGATCAACAGATATAAATCCCAAGTGATTCAAAGAATAGAGCTATGCTCCTCGGCAACAGCGCCAGAAATTGGTCTTGAAAACCCACAAGTGTAGGGGATCGCAACAGCTTTCGAGCGTAAAGTATTCAACCCAAATTTATTGATTCGACACAAGGGGAGCCAAAGAATAGTATTGAGTATTAGCAGTTGAGTTGTCAATTCAACCACACCTGGATAACTTAGTATCTGCAGCAAAGTATTTAGTAGCAAAGTAGTATGATAATAAAGGTAACAGTGGCAAAAGTAAAGATAATAGTTTTGTAGTGATTGTAACAGTAGCAACGGAAAAGTAAATAAGTGAAACACAAGATGTGAAAAGCTCGTAGGCATTGGATCAGTGATGGATAATTATGTCGGATGTGATTCCTCATGTAATAGCTATAACATAGGGTGACACAGAACTAGCTCCAGTTCATTAATGTAATGTAGGCATGTATTCCGAATATAGTCATACGTGCTTATGGAAAAGAACTTGCATGACATCTTTTGTCCTACCCTCCCGTGGCAGCGGGGTCCTAGCGGAAACTAAGGGATATTAAGGCCTCCTTTTAATAGAGAACCGGAACAAAGCATTAGCACATAGTGAATACATGAACTCCTCAAACTACGGTCATCACCGAGAAGTATCCCGATTATTGTCACTTCGGGGTTGTCGGATCATAACACATAATATGTGACTATACACTTGCAAGATAGGATCAAGAACACACATATATTCATGAAAGCATAATAGGTTCAGATCTGAAATCATGGCACTCGGGCCCTAGTGACAAGCATTAAGCATAGCAAAGTCATAGCAACATCAATCTCAGAACATAGTGGATACTAGGGATCAAACCCTAACAAAACTAACTTGATTACATGGTAAATCGCATCCAACCCAGGGCCGGCCCTGGGCCAGGGCAGCAGGGCTGACGGCCCGGGGCCCAGCCAAACTACGGGCTCCGACCTTAGTGCTGCAGCCTATAGAAGAAAAAGCTTGTACGCAGGGGAGGCCCATCATCTAACAAAATCCCAACTGCTAAGATGCCTAAACACACGACTACTGGCTAGAATTGAGCATGGCTGCACAGGGCGAGCGGCTCTTTGCCTCCTCCGATTTGCACGCCAGCGCCCGCTCAAAAATATAAATTGTAACCCCTCAGAAAAAATGGCATGCCGTTGTACGCTCACATATATCGGCCGATCGAGCGACTAATTCTCTACGATAGCGGCTGCCGGATACTAGGGCGTTCGCAAGGAATAGAAGAGGTAAATTTCTAATGAATTTCTCTTAGCCCTCAATCTTACACTTTGATAAATTTATGTTCTTCTTCTTACAATAGTAGAGTCTGGTCATTAGTCTTGCCAGCTTGGTCCTCGACTCAAGGTGTCCTTGAAGATTAGATTTCGATAGCTAAAGAGCATGGGACTTCACTAGTTTTACTGCAACGTTTAGCTGACTTTGCTCTTTTTCTTGCAGACATGTTGCCCAAATAATAGTTATGTGGTTCTGATAAAAAAAAGAGGAAATGAACAAATAATTTAATTGGATCTCATGATTATTGTAGGCTTGGAGGTTAGTTAGCATGTCAGTTCTTTTTTCCAATATATGTATGTAAGTTCTATGAAATTTCATTTAGACTTGAACTAAGACACTTCATCTTATATTGCAGCAGGAAAAATTATCATTGTTTACTATAGCTTTGCAAGAATTTATCTATCAATATATGAAATTAAAAAATTCCTCCATTGTCGCCGCTGGGCTCATTCATTGAATTCACCCTGGGGCCTTCGAAACTCCAGGACCGTCACTGATCCAACCCATCACCGTCCAGCAAGCCTACAATGAAATTACTCACGCACGACGATGAGCATCATGAAATTGGTGATGGAGGATGGTTGATGATGACGACGGCGACAAATCCCCCTCTCCGGAGCCCCGAACGGACTCCAGATCAGCCCTCCCGAGAGAGATTAGGGCTTGGCAGCGGCTCCGTATCGTAAAACGCGATGAAACTTTCTCTCTGATTTTTTTCTCCGCGAAACGGAATATATGGAGTTGGAGTTGAGGTCGGTGGAGCCTCAGGGTGCCCACAAGACAGGGGGCGCGCCCAGGGGGTAGGCGCGCCCCCCACCCTCGTGGACAGGGTGTGGGCCCCCTGGTCTTGATTCTTTCACCAGTATTTTTTATATTTCCGAGAACTTTTGTTTTCTACACATAAAACAACATCATGGCAGTTCTGCTGAAAACAGCGTCAGTCTGGGTTAGTTTCATTCAAATCATGCAAGTTAGAGTCCAAAACAAGGGCAAAAGTGTTTGGAAAAGTAGATACGTTGGAGACGTATCACATCTGCGCAGCCAATTGTGATGGCACATATCCAACCTTTAAAAAAATATTCAGATCAACGAGCTCAGCAAAAAAATTAGCTTGTTTGCTTGTCCAGCCGTTTTGCCGATCGATTTCTTCAACAATCTGTTCACCGTCTTCTATTCTCACATACTCTCCTTTGCAATCATCAAACCGCAACAGTGATACTTCTTGCTCTGGACCCCAAACAATGTTCTCCCCAATTTTTTCCACCCATTTCTTCACTGTTTCTCTCCCATGTTATGTAGAACTTGTGGATCAATCTCTGTAAACTCAACCTCCCATTTAACAATTGTATCTCTCTCAATGTTCTGAATGCTACCGTCAACATTTTGCCTTTGATGGAAAGAAATTGACTGTCAATTCGAAGGTTCGAGCGGCAGCATCCCCTCTGTCAGTGGCGGACAGTGTGAGCCCGTGAGAAAGAGCAGACGAGGCCCTAATTGCATGCAAAATATGAACGGAGAGAGGCGCATTACCTATTCGAAGTTGAATCTGGCGGCTCCATCTCAGTACGCCCACGGGCTCCCCTCATAACCTATCGATTCAACAAGCGAAAACAGAGGAAACGAGCTGAGATCTACGGGCCCGAGAGAGGAACGGGAGGGCGACTAGGGTTCTCACTCACCATTTTCTGAGGACGAAGGCTCCGCCGCCGTTGACACGAGGGCTCCGCCGCCGCCACCAAGAACGCAAGATCCGCCACCACCGGAGAAGAAGGGGGGCAGAGTGGCGGGCCAGGCACGGTCGGGCGGCAGGGCATGGTCAGCTGTTTTGAGAAGCAATTAAGTTGGACCCACATGTCCTAACATAAACGGGCTTGGTTGACGACCAATTTAACCACATTTAACATCCATTGTGGCCATGGGCTATTTACACGCTCAAATGTGTCGCATCACAACCATTCATTCCAACAACGTCGCACTCTTTCCAATTCACATCAAAGACGTCGCACAGGAGCTATTGGCCCATTTTCTACTAGTGCTACATTGTTGTTGACATCATGCACATAATTTTTGCGACTATCTGGATATGTGAATTGCCATGCCTTTTTCTGTTTGTGCCATTGGGAAAAAAACTTGAACCACGGCAAATTTTTTGCTTCTAAAGAAAATTCCATTATTTCTCACATGGCAAATTCTATTATTGTCACATGGCACACTCTTAACATTTTCCTTTTTTATATTGTTTTTTTTCTTCATAACATGGCAAATTCATTTATGGTGACATGCCAAATTCATTTAAGGTCACATGGCAAATCCATAACATTTTTCTTTTTGGTTCCCTAGGACGGGGACGAGCAAGTGGATCAGCAACTCAAGGTCTATTTTCTGTCCATATTTATGGTCACTTTGAAAATGGATCAGCAACCATGGCAACTTTATACTACACTTTTAATTTTGCTTTCATGGCAACTAGTTTTTTTTTTCCGTCGTTCATTTTTTTTACTGTTGGGCTGTTATTTCCGAGGTTTTTCTGTTTTTTGTGTGCTTTTCTTAGTGTCTGGGAAGGGGCCCAGCAAAATGGGCTGTCGGGCCTTTTTTGTTGGCGCTGGTGAGGGTTGTTCGGGCTGGAAGGAGTCGTTGACCGAACGTTTTGGTTCGGGAGAACCTTCCTCCTCGTGCGAATGATGCGTTCAGTCTGGAGCATCTCCAGATCGAACATTCGATCGTTATTGGGGTCCAATTCAGGGCCCGTTTGGTTCCAAATAAGTCACCAACTTATAAGTCCAAAAGTGAAAAAAGTGACTTATTTTCCCAAACATCCCCAACTTATAAGTCACCCCAACTTATAAGCCATAAGTTGCTCCACCCCAACTTAAAACTTATAAGTCACCCTCTTTTATGTGGGACCCACCACCTTTTCTCCTTCAGGTCCACACTGGATGCCCACCCGTGACCCATCCCAAGCTCGATCCCACCGCGCACCCAACCCCTCGCCGCCGCCGCCCTCCATCACGAGCTCGCCCCCGCCGCAATCCTTCCGATCCAGGACGCCGCCTTTGAGATCCAGTACGGCGCTGCCCGGATCCGCTCGCCTCCTCCGCTCGCCGCCCGGTCTCCACCATCGCCGGTAGGAACTCGAGGTTGCAGCTCAACCTTTTCGAAGATTCCCAAGGCGCCGACGAGGAAGACGACTTCTTTGGTGACGGCTCCCAGGTCGGCAACTACCCCCCACCGATTCATGCCCGTGCTGCTCCGTTTAGTGCTCCGACGGCTGGAGGCTTCTCTCCGCGCGTGGGTGCCCTGGGCGCGGCGACTGGAGGCCTGGGTGCTCTGAGCGCGGCGGTTGCCGGCCTCCCTCCGTGTGTGGGTGCTCCGAGTGCACCACAGGCCCCGACTTTCGTCGATCCGCCTGCGCCGGGGGGACTGGACCTGAACTCCGAGGCGGCGGCGTTTCCTGGCATGGGGAGTACCAGCATGTTCTGCAGTCCCAGGAGGCCCCTCCCCGTCGACGCAGCGGCAAGCATGTGGTGGCCACGACTGGACGCGGTCGAGGTGCGGGCCGAGGCGCAGGTGGCCGAGGAACCTCATCCAGCGCCGGCATGCCTCCTCGTCCAGCGAGGTCAGGGGCTGGTCGCGGTGGTGGTGGTGTCAAGCGCGGCAGGTCCCTGACCAATGCCGCAAGCGCTCAAACTGAAGGCCACATTGACCTGGACGACGACGAGGAAGGCTTCTATTGGACCAGCTCCAACATGCTCCAGAACTCCGATGAGGAGGAAGACGACTCTGATGAGGTAATATTTGCAGTGCTCATGTGTTTCACAATTGCAATGTATCACATAGTATCGTTTTGTAATCGATTTGCAATGCATGACAGCGTGGCTTTGATACTGCTAAATGGAATGAACAAAGTCTAGAACTCTTTCTAAAATTAGTCATTCACGAGATTAGTAATGGGAACCGCCCAAACAATCAAATGGCTGTTGTTGGGTGGAAGAACATATGCAGAGATTTTCGTAGATCTTGTGGACAGAAATATAATGTGAAGGCTATGAAGAATAGGTATACCCAAGCAAAGGTCTTGGCAACTTTCTGGAAAGAGGTGCAGGTGAAGTCCAGTGGACTAGGCCGAGGTCCAAATGGTGAAATCCAGGCAAGCGAGTCATGGTGGCAAGCTAATACCAAGGGGAGAACCGAGTGCTACAGAGTATTCAAGGATCGAGTGCCCCCCTATCTAGATGATTTGATGCTGATCTTCGATAATGTGACAGTGGATGGAGCATCTGCATTTTGTCCAGGATTTGATGAGGAAGACAACCAGCCACGCAATGGTGTTGCAGCAGATCTTTATGATCTCACTAGAGAAGGCGACACATGCAGTCCCATGGGCAGTGCCAACAAGAGGGCTAGTAGTAGCAGCAAGAGGGCCACCAGCATTGCAACAACAGGAGAGAGCCCTTCCAAGAAAACCAAGAGTCCTATGGTTAAAGCTCTTAGGGGGCTGGTGAATGAAATCAAGATTGACAGGGAGGAAGGGAAGAAAAAGGAGGACAATTATGCCAAGAGGGAGGAGGCTCGGTCCAGGGCAATTGTAAATGTACAAGCACAGATCATGGTGCAAAAACGCCAAGCAATTCAAGAAGAGATGGATCAGTGTGTAGCTCTTGCTAAAGAGTGTGGGGTAGCTGAAGCATCCGTGGAAATGTGGGTGGCTTCGGAGTTGTTCATGGATGCTAACAAGAGGGCATTTTTCAGAGCTATGCAGACTATTGAAGCAAGGCTTGCGTGGATCCAAATGCATTGCCAGCTGAGAGGAATTGTGACCAAGAAGTAAACTGTAGCAGTGTGATGCTAGTAGTAATCATGTTATGCCGTGTTATGTGAACTGTAATCATGTTATGTCGTGTTATGTGAACTTGAATCATGTTATGTCGTGTTATGTGAACTTGAATCATGTTATGTCGTGTTATGTGAACTGCAATGTGAACTTTGATTGGTCATGTGTTATATTTCTTCATTTGATGTGAACTGGTGCATATGATCCATTATATTCTGTTACTTGTTGGTACTAAATTGATCCTCTACCCTTTTTTGTAGCAATGGATGGCTGCCACCATGGATCAGTGGGCAGAGGAGGACGGAGAAGAGGAGGAGCAAGAAGATGCAGCAGCAGAGAGGAGGAAGAACATAATATTGAGCGCTGCACAAATCATTGGTACGTACCACCTTGAGAACATGGCAAATAAAAATATGTACCGCCAACCTAAAGAAACTGGATATGAGTGGGTCATGAGGACATTACATCATAAGACACAATGTTTCAACATGTTTAGAATGGATAGAGAGGTGTTTGATAGCCTGCACAATTTGCTAGTAGAGTCATATGGATTGAAGTCTACTAGGAAGATGACATCTGTGGAATCTTTAGCCATGTTCTTATGGAAGGTTGGTGCTCCCCAATCTATACGGCAGACTGAAAATCGTTTTGTTCGATCAATGGAGACACTTCATAGGAAGTTTGATAAAGTCTTGGAATGTTTGGTTAAGTTGGCAGGAGACATAATTCGCCCACTAGATCCACAGTTAGGGACACCTCATCCAAGAGTCCAAAATCCAATGTTTGCTCCGTTCTTCGACAATTGCATTGGAGCCATTGATGGAACACATATAGAGGTGGTTGTGCCAAAGACAGACCTCATCACACACATGAACCGAAAATCAACTACTACTCAGAATGTGCTAGCAATATGTGATTTTGACTTAGATTCACCTTCATCGTTACTGGGTGGCCTGGGTCGGTTCATGACATGAGGGTGTTCAAGGCAGCACTAGACAAATTTGGCAGCCACTTCCCACATCCTCCCCAAGGTACATTTAGATTACAGTACCCATTTCTTTGATTAGCCCGATGATTGATGCTTTTCTAACAGTTTAACATTGTAGGGAAGTTTTATGTGGTGGACTCGGGATTCTCTAACCAACCTGGTTATCTTGCACCGTACAAAGGAACGAAGTACCATTTTCAAGAGTACAATCAAGGTCCACCGCCAAGAGGTAAAAAACAAACATTTAATCATAGACATTCCCAAATTCGCAATGTAATAGAGCGATGCTTTGGAGTACTGAAGAACAAGTTTAGGATTTTGTTGCACATGCCCTCTTATCCACCACCAAAGCAAAGTAAAATTATTTCAGCATGCATGGCTTTACACAATTTCATTAGAGAGAGTAAATTGGAGGATAGAGATTTTGGAGAGTGTGATGATGATGAGGAGTTCATTCCAATGGTGGATGAGCCTAGTTGCGTACTACGCCGACGCCAACGACGAAGCCGTGCAACTCAATCGCAGGGGCAAAACTCGCATGATGATCATAACATGAATGTTTTTCGTAATTGGATAGCGGAAGGATTGCATAGTAGGCGGTAATTGGTATTTGTTCTAGTGCCGAACAATGTAATTTGTATTTGTTAGTGATGAATCGATACTTGTATGGATATATGTATGCATATTTGAAATGGATTTGTAAAATGAGGTGTGGTTATTACTTTTGGTCAGGTAGGAACTGCTCTTTACTATAATTAGTTTACACTTGTTTCTGCATGCCTTGGAATGTTATGGATCTGAATGCATGCACTCAATCTTTTTGATATTACCCAATGCACTCATTTTTTTATATTACCCAATGCACTCATTTTTTTTTTCATATACTGTCATTCTAGATATTGTGCTCTTGGAATGTTATGGATCTGTGCATACCAATTATCAAGTTCATGTTGCCTTTCATACTACTCGTATGAGATAGCTACTGATGATCTTATTGATCTATTCTGCTGTTTGGGTATACAACATGAATTATTGCTTTTATACAAGAATTATTGATCTATTTTACACATTCATTATTTTAAGGTGTGGTCAGGTGACTTATAAGTCAGGTGACAACCAAACAAGCGTGACTTATAAGTCACTGGTTTTAAATCACCTGACTTATAAGTCAGGTGACTTATTGGAACCAAACAGGGTCACATTTTTGGTGCACCGCGCTCCGCAGGGGTGTGATGCGTACGTGCTCCTGGACGCGGTCCCGGGCAGCGCCAATGCTGTGGAGAAGACGTCGCCTGCGAAAAGCCCCAGCCTCAGGGGCTACCGCGTCATCGAGCGCACCATGCGG
Organism: Aegilops longissima; assembly: GCA_021605205.1. Classification (NCBI taxonomy): domain Eukaryota; kingdom Viridiplantae; phylum Streptophyta; class Magnoliopsida; order Poales; family Poaceae; genus Aegilops; species Aegilops longissima. The sequence continues at coordinate 35,172,200 of CM038678.1, read as the reverse complement.
GTGGTCGAGCGGCGGTGCCGTCTCACTGTCTCCTGCGCCGACATCGTGGCCTTCGCGACGCGTGACGCCAGCGGCATCCAGGATGTGTTTGTTCCTTATGTATGTGTTCAATCAGGGTGTGTCTGTTCTTTTTGTTCCGAACCTGGGGCAACACATCTTTTGGAGCTACAATATGGGTTTGCTAGTGTTATTTTGTACTTATATAGGGTTTTTTTGCAAATTTCACAGGATGGGGGCGTCCGCACTGTATCCTGGGCATACGTGTTCCATCCAATGGCTATGATGTGGTTGGTGCAGCCGGAGTACTCCATGCTTGGGAGTACAGGATATGCTCTCCGAAGCAGCGCCCATAAGCGGGAACATCACAACATCCACTTCATTTATTGGCAAACGGAAGGGAACTTCATTTTACACAAAGAAAAAACATAATGTAGCCGGTAGGTTGTACATAGTAGCCGGCTACTACCACAACACTCTCAGCGACGATGGGAGGCGTCGCGCACACATTATTCATGGCATAGCATGCATGCACCGGAAATTCCCCCAGTGAAATTACGGTGCATGAAGAGACCTCCTCCTCGACCCCTCAGATGGAGATGCTATTGGGGATGCCCCTGGCAGTGTGCCCTTTGGCCTCACCCTTGTGGTTGGAGGTATTGGGGTAGAGTAGCATGTACGGAAACTTGGCCGGTCCCGTGCGGTTCTTCAGCTGCGCGTTCGCGTTCATGGCCACCACCTGTTTCTCGATGTCCTCCAACCTCGCGCCGAACCGCTTGAACGCCTCCAGCGCCCTGGCGTCCGACGTCCACTCCGGCGTGTCGTGCTGCCCCAGGTAGAGCTCGTCGGAGGTATGCTTGGACAGTACCTCTATCAGCGAGATGCCGATGAGGGCGTGAAACGGGCTGGTGATCGTGCGAAGGAATACCTTCTCCGGGTCACTCTCCAGCTCCGCGTACTCCTTGGATCCTGGCTCCGGCATAGGGCACCTACTCGCCGATGGCTTGTTGGGGTGGTAACCGGAGTAAGGGTACTGCCCGAAGTTGACGGCCGCGTGCAGCGCCGACCCGATCCAGATAATGGTGGTGCAGGCCTTGACCAGCTCCGCCACCGTCTGCATGGTGGGCCACCACGCCGCGTCCTTGAGGTCGCCGTGACCGACCTCTCGCACCTCCTTCCACCATGCCTGTAGCTCCATGTCCCCCTGGAGCACGCCGTCGCCGGGGTAGTATATGGCCAGATAATCTGCCACCCACTGCTCGATTGCGTGCCAGACGGCCAGTCCGTCCGCCGCGTACGGGTAGTCCTCGATGAGCAACCGCACTTTGTACGGGCTCAATGGGTCCTCCACTGCCATGCCCCTGCAACACCAGATTGATTAATTGTTACTAGCAACCATGCATGCATGCATGGTGTACATCGACTATTGAGTATTGACTGATCCTCGCATGCATTGAATCGATCGATTGTCCTGTTTAGCTGCAGTTTAATATCCTACCCACCCACCTCTTGATTAGATCGTTCGGAAGAGCTTGTTCGGTGAAGTTCCAGTTGTTGTAGGCGGCGGAAGACATGGGCATCGCGTGCTTGCCCGGGAAGATGGTACGCTCGATGACGCCGCCCTTGTTGATGAGCAACTCCCGCGCCCTCGCATTGATGTTCATGGTGTCACGGTAGTGCAGGTGAAGGAGCTTGTGCACCGGGTGGGTCACGCTCAGCTGTCTGTTGGTGGCGATGACGAATGGCTCCATCACCGCGTGCGTGTGGAGCCAGTGGCTGACGAGCTGGTGCCAGCCGTAATCGTTCACGGCGACGTAGGCCTTGGCGAGCTGCCATATCCAGGCCTCAACGCCGGTCGACTCCGGCGTGGGCGTGTACACGGTGCTCTTATCAGTGGTCAGGCCGTCCATGATCAGGGGCGAGCTCAGTTCGATGGCAACCGGCGCGAGCGTGCCGTCCCCTCGCAGGAAAAGCAGAGTCCTCGTTGCGTAGACGAAGGTGCCGTCATGGTTGATGTCGACCAGGAACGGCATCAGGTTGTCGTGCCGGTCGACGATGTAGAGTCTGTTGCTGGTGACCGCCTGCTGCACGGTGAGGCCCTCGAGGCTCTTCCCGATGTGCGCCTCGGTGATGGTGCTGGTGTGGTCGCCATACTTGCTAGGATCTAGCGTACTCTTGGGAGGGAACTCCTGCATGCATGCAGGTGTATCGTACCATCCATTAAGTATATACATTCATACTATTATTTTTGCATGCCTTCTACTACACTTTTGAAGTATATCTCTGCCAACATGACCGATGACACCTCCATGCATGATTTATACAATGGTCGATAGATGGATTATGCACTCACCGTGACGCGTTTGATCATCACTGGGTTCACACCCGCAAGCATCTCCCTTGCAAACTCCTCGTCAGTCATCCATGCTTTCTCGTCCACTTCGTGAAATTGACATGGCAGAAGGCATCCATTTAGTAGTAGTATGATATATAGAATTTAAATGTGCAATACTTCTAAATATGCTTTAGTAAAACTGTAATTAATTATTTTCCTACCCAATTTTTATACTCCCTCTGATCTAAATTAATTGACACGCATTTATAGTAGTACAAAGTTGAGGAATCATTTTTATACTAAGTACCTTGGATGATTTGCGGCCTGGGGAAGTTGAAGAGGACGGAACCGGCATCAATAGGGACAAGTTCCTGCCCAAGCTGGAGCGGCAAGCGCTTGCGCACCTCCTGGAGGGCTGGGGTGTTGGGCAGCTTGACACCGCCCTCGTAGAGCTTGAGGACGTCCGCGAAGGAGTCGAAATCACCCAAAAAGTGTTTGAAAAACTCCTTGATTTCGGCCGCCGCGGCTTCCGTGGCCGCCTCGAGCGTGTTGATGAGGAAATCGTGCTGCTTGAGATGCCCGAACATCTCGTCACGTGGCACGTAGATGCTGTTTGCCTGGCTCTCGTGGTCGGGTTCTGTGGGCCGAGCAATCGTCAAACTCAATCCTACACGTACCGACACGGCTAGAGAAAGAAAGATGAAGGGAGGACACGCTCTTACTGTTTTCCGAGGGCTTCCGGCCGGTGCGGCAGCGGCGCGGGTAAGGAAGGACCTTGGAGCCACCGAGGATGTCACGGTCGTCGCCGAGGTCGTTGTAGACGTCGTAGCGGTAGACTCGGTCCTGGACCTTGTACGGTCCCTGCTCGGCGTCGCCCCTCAGGTTCCGGAGCTCGTCCTCGCGGTAGGGCTTTAGCGCCGCCGGCGTCAAGTGCGGCAGGCACGGCTGCACGGTCCAACCCGATTAATCAGGCACTGAGCAAGCAAATTAAATGTTTCATCGATCCTCGGCGGGTACGGCCGGGTACCGCCGCTCCAACTCACATCGTTGGTGAAGAAGACGCGGTTGTAGTGGTACATTGCCTGTGGGTACACCCACGAGTTGGCTATGAAGGTGACGGTGCCGCGGCCAGGGACATCGTAGATTTTAATTGTCTTGAAGAAGATCTCGGAGGCCGTGTGGTTCACGACGATGATGGCTAGCAGCTCCAACAGATCCGCCGGGCAGTCGAACGTGACGTTGAACTTGGACTCGCCCGCCGCGATCGACGGCAGGCTCTGCTCCAGGTTCGCCTCCGCGCCTACCTTCCCGCGCTTCCCGTTGTCTGCACAAGTTCGCACGCACGTACAAGTGCAATAAGGCAGTGCGCCGATGATTGATCATGCCATGCATGTAATGTACGTACGTACACGTACGTGCGTGCCCTTTTTTGTCCGTGTCTCAAGCATTACATGCAATAATGGTGTTATTTGTTTTCACATGTTCCTCGCTTCTTTACATATAGTAATTTCGTCCGTGTGCATGTAAGGAGATCTGCTTTTCTTTGTACGAATTTACAAACGCAAAATGAGCGCACGTGCACGGTGAGAGAATTAAGGGGGTGCTAGCTCACTGTGGTCGACGAGGGTGGAGCTGATGAGCTGGCAGGTGACTCCCCCGCCGAGGAACTGGGCGAGGCCGCTGTCGCCGACGGTGGCGTCCAAGTCGTTCAAGGCGAGCACGTCCCTGCGCATCAGAGTAACGGAGCCCTTCAACTTGAGCACACCCCGTGAGGTCGCTCGCGATGCCGCCAAACATCTTGGTTCCTACGTAGGTACGTATATATACGATTCTATATATGTGAGGAGTCTTGTGGTGTGGTGTGTGAGAGCTTGGAGAGCAGCCAAGGCTATTTATAGATGGACGAAAGGGAGGGTGTGAGCTCCCGTTGGGCACTGCCGCGTTGGACTGTAGATGCATTCTAATATTTCGTGTGCTCATTATTAAGGTACGGAGACAAGATATCAATTGTGTTTTCATGATGATGCAACCACAAATGTAAAACAGAAGTTTCATCATCATGTGTTTTTTACGTGGAAATATGGGAACATGCAATCTGTTTCCGGTTAGGCTGTCGTAGTGGGGAGTATCATATACTAGTATCATGCATGTGATACTAATGTATAATACTACATTTGTAGTGCATATAGTATCATAAAGTAGTATCATATTTGGTTTCATTTATTACCACGCGTGACACATAGTAGCACACAACTTAATATGATATGGTATCATGATATGATACTCAATCCTCTCTTTTTTTCATTTAATTCTATGACACCTCATCAAAATCGTTTAGTTTGCATGCATGATACTACCTATGATACTCCCATTACGAACAGCCTTAGAGCCCGAGAAAGGACCAACCACGGAAGCTACCCTAGGCAGGCCAACCTCCCACACACAGCACCAATCCATTAACGCAACCACCTATTTCCTCACAATGATGTTAGCACAATGATGTCAGCAGTGACATAATCAAGCGAGAAAAGTTAGAGTGTTATTTTTTGCGAGGCCAAAGTCAGACTATTTATTTTCTCCATGATTAATAACTAACACAAATGCGTGTATGTTGTAACGGGAGAAAACATTGAAATCTATCAACCATAGTATTTTTTTCCTTTTTTACAACAATCTATGAACCATATTTGGCCGAGTCGAGAAACTGTGTTATGGGAGAAAGAAAGATGAATGATTTGAGTATGTCGCAACTTGAGCTCGTGACATGGGGTATGATTAAAGGAGTATAAATCCCTAAAGCCCAATATGTTGTCTTTCTGCGGTTTCGAATTTTTTTTTCCCATGAGACCCAATTGATTTTGTTTTGCTTATCAGTTTGGCTCCACCAGTATCGCCGTGTCAATGGAGCTCAGTTCCTCGCATACGGCCTTTGTTATGTCAAAACATGCCATTGACCAGACGGCCTGATCGGGCGCTTCAGACCGGTTTGAGGCGCCTGGGTGGGTCACTTTTTTTTTTGACCAATAAGTGACCGGACGGCTTGATCGGGTATTTGAGGTGGGTTTGGGGCATCCAGCTATAGATGTTCTAATATATTGTATGTATTCTAGGTAAATAGAGACATTAGTACTCGAGTAAGTTATAGAAGAAAGTGTGGAACAACAACATGCATAACCCTATATTGGTGGCGCTCGAGTTATAGGTGCCTAGGCACCATCGACTAGAGCAATCAACCAGGAAATTGATGTCCTTGATAGTCATAAGAAGCTATCAACAAGACATCATGGGCCGAAGCCGTTCATAAGAAACTATTAACAAGACTTCATGGGTCGAAGCCGTGCATGCTAATTGTCAAATCTGGAGCACGTTCATAAAGACGAATATGACTATATGTGTTTGGAAGCATTTGTATATATGGTATGGTGCTTTACAAGAAGAGTAAACTGAAGTGTGCGTACATACGAATCAAAGGTGTTAGTATACATAGTGTATGAGCGTGTGTGCATGGTCACCGCGCCTGCCCTCTCCTGTACGTGGCCTAGGTAGTGCGTGAGTGGGCATTGTGTACGTGCAAGTAGTGGCACACGATCTGGCCGCTGTGGCGTCCTTTAACTGTATATATACGCCCTCAGATGGCTAATGCGAAGTGTGTTGAATCTCGATCCCGCTCTCATGGTATCAGACGCTAAGAACACTAACCCTTTTGCGCACAACCATCTTCCGCTGCCTTGGATGAGTTTGGCAACCACTCTCCTTCCCCCTCCAACGACGACGATCTCCCTGATGATGGGGGCCACCCTGCCGTCGCCCCACCACCTCAGGTCGCGGCCCCGGCTGCGCTCCGCCTTGCGCCGGCCGCTCCTGTCGGTGTCGCTCCCCTTCCGGCTGCCTCTGTCCTCCCTACCGTGGACATTCGGTGCCATGTTCTGATCATCCTCGACCTCAACGCCGGCAATCACGCCCAGTGGCGTCGCCACTTCGACGTCGTCTTTGGCATTTTCGGTCTTCACGACCACGTTTCTGCCACGGCCCTTCCCCACCCCGACGACCCCGAGTGGATCATCACGGATCACGCGGTGGTCCATTGGCTGTACTCCACCATCGCTCCGGAGCTGCTCGATGCGATGATGCAGCCCGAGGAAACCGCCCTCACCGTTTGGACTGCCGTCGGCGAGCTCTTCACCGCCAACCACCTCTCTCGCGCCGTCTACGTCGACGCCGAGTACCACGCCATAGTCTAGGGCGAAATGTCCGTCATGCAGTACTGTACGAAGCTGAAGCTTTACGCGGATCAGCTCCGCGACCTGGGGCAGCCCGTCACTGAGACTCGTCAGGTATTCCATCTCCTACGTGGTCTTGGTCGTCAGTATCATCATGCCGCCCGCACATCACCTTTGGGGCGGGCTCAGGTCAATTCATGGATATTCAGTTGAATACCCTTTATTTTTAACAAAATATTATGTATATGTATACCATATATTATGTAGATGTATGCATAAGAACGAATTTGGCACAAACTAGCAGACAATCGAAGCATCCAGCAACTAGCTAGCCCACCTGCTGCTCTCTTCGTCCCTACTCCCACATGGCCCATGGGCTAGTCTCTCCTCATCCAGCCCATTTCAGATATTTGAAGAGGCAGCAGCGCATAGCGTGGCATGACATGTCTCTATCGCACAAAGTTAGGGCTCATGATTCACGAACTGCTCTCCCAAATCCAACAACTAGGGGAAAAAAATCAAATTCAGAAATTATTGGATGAGTCGGGTGTATGGCATGAAGGTACGGATCAGCTCAAATCTCATGTCACTTCCTACTTCGCTAATCTGTTTACATCTGAGGTGTTGGATCCAGATCCGGTGATTCTGTCTCGAGTTAAAAAATCTGTTACCCGGGAGATGAATGATGCCCTCTTGAAACCTTATACAGATGAGGTTCGCAAAGCTCTGTTTGATATCGGTGACCTCAAGGCCCCAGGGCCAGATGGTTTGCATGCTATTTTCTATAAGCGATTCTGGCCAATGTTAGGCGATGATCTGGTAATGGAGGTCCTAGCTGCTGTTAATTCTTGTAACATACCGGAAGGATGGAATGACACAACTATTGTTATGATTCCAAAGGTTAAAGATCCAGAGAAGGTCACACAATTTAGACCCATAAGCCTATGTAATGTGGTTTATAAGGTAATCTCAAAAATGCTCGCAGCCCGTCTTAAACTTATTCTTCCAGAAGTAATCAGCCCTACATAGAGTGCCTTTGTACCAAGAAGGTTAATTACGGATAATGTACTTGTTGCATATGAGAGTTTCCATGTTATTAAAAACAAACATGTGGGCAAGGAGGGTCTGTGTGCCGTAAAGTTGGATATGCAAAAGGCATATGACAGAATTGAATGGGTCTTCTTGCATAATATACTGTTAAAACTAGGGTTCCACGCCAATTGGGTAGATTTGGTTATGCAGTGTGTGACCTTGGTTGAGTATCGTATTCGTTTAAATTCTGATGTGACAGAAAGTTTTAAACCCAGTAGAGGTCTGCTACAGGGAGATCCACTTTCCCCATATTTGTTTTTGTTGTGCACTGAAGGTCTTACATCGTTATTTAACCATGCTGAAGAAACAGGTTTGTTGGAAGGGGTCAAAGTGTGCAAGGATGCCCCCACTGTTTCAAATCTGCTTTTTGCTGATGATTCATTGATATTAATGAAGGCAAATTCTTCTAATGCAATTGCGTTGAAGAACATACTGGACACATACTGCGCAGCATTAGGTCAGAAAGTGAGTGTTGAAAAGTCCAGTATTTATTTTAGTCCAAACACAAGCGTTGAAGAAAGGGTGCAAATTTGTAACATCTTGAATATCATGACGGAAGCATTGAACGATAAGTATCTTGGCCTACCAACTCATGTGGGATTGAATAAAACGGACACCTTCCAGTACTTGATTGATCGTATATGGCAAAGAGTAAATGGTTGGAAAGAGAGACAACTCTCAGCAGGTGGAAAAGAGGTGCTCCTTAAAGCAGTTGCTCAGTCTATACCATCGTATGCAATGTCGGTCTTCAAAAATCCCAAACAAACATGCAAGGGAATAACTGACGTGATGTCGCATTACTGGTGGGGAGATGGGGATGTTCAGAGGAGAATGCATTGGTTCGCATGCTGGAAAATGTGTGTTCCTAAACGACAAGGAGGTATGGGTTTCAGAGACATCCATTGTTTTAATCTTGCTCTTTTGGCAAAGCAGGCCTGGAGACTAATTGAAAACCCGGACTCCCTGTGTGCACGTATTTTGAGAGCAAAGTACTTTCCTGATGGTGATCTGTTAAATTGCAAGTTGAAAAAGAATTCCTCCTACACTTGGCAGAGCATTATGCAAGGGGTGAATGCCCTGAAACATGGATACATTTGGAGAGTAGGGGATGGTGAAAAAATAAATATTTGGAGGGATGCGTGGATTCCTAACTCACCATCCAGAATGATTATTACCCCAAGGGGTAACCAGTTACTATCAAAGGTGAGTGATTTAATTGATCCAGCTACAGGACAGTGGGATGTGCCACTTGTGGAGCAAACCTTCTGGCCGATTGATGTGGAACGGATCCTTTCTTTACCACTACCCACACATGATATGAGTGATTTTGTAGCATGGAGTTTGAATAAACATGGAATTTTTATAGTAAAATCAGCCTATCATGCTCTATGGTACTACCAGCATGGCCGTAAATTGCAGAGGACAGATGGTTTGGGCGCCACTAGTGCTAACCCAACATGGCAAAAGGTTTGGAACTGAATTGTCCAGCAAAAGTTAAAATTTTTCTTTGGAGAACCTTACATGGAATGCTGCCATGCAATGTGGTTCTTGCTAATAGACACATTCCAGTCCGGCCGATGTGTCCTGCATGTAAGCAAGGAGCAGAAGATGTGTTTCATGTACTCTTTCGATGCCATAAGGCCAGAGAGGTTTGGTGGCAGTTGGGGATAGAGGATGTTATACGCCATGCATGTGGGGTAGACCGAGCAGGGGAGGAGATTCTATCATACTTAATTAATTTACCAGCACAAGAAGCGGCCGTGCTGGGAGTGAAAAACTTCCATGACTTGATGTCCACTTGCTGCTGGTACCTATGGTGGGAGAGGAGAAAGCTTGTGCACAATGAGCCGGTGCAAGATGCGAAGAGAGTTGCGCAAGAAGTATGTGCTTTAGCAGCTAACTATGCTATTGCATATGATCCAAAGGCCTCGTTAAAGAGGGGAGGTTGGTGCAAACCCCCTAGTGGATATGTCAAGTTAAATGTTGATGCGGCCTTTGATTGGGATTTGCTTCAGGGGGCGATGGGAGCAGTCATCCGAGATGATAGAGGACATATGGTTGGAGCTGGAAACAAGCTCATTAATTCATGTTATGATGTACTAACTTCTGAGGCAATGGCTCTGAAGTTTGGGTTGAATATGGCGCTCACAGCTGGGTGCAATAGACTGGTTGTCAACTCGGATAATCTGGAACTCATGGAAATAATGAATAAGGATGGCCAATATGCTGGAGATGATGCGGCCATTGTTGATGATTGTTATCATCTGGCTTGTAAATTTAGCTCTATTGTCTTCAAATTTTGCCCCAGAGAGTCGAATGTGGTTGCACATGAACTAGCTAGGATTGCTAGAAGTTTGCTTTGTAATGAGTGGTTAGATAATGCTCCTTCTGGGCTTCTTCCCCTACTACTTAAAGATGTAAGCCTGATCACGAATGAATAAAGAGGAAGTAAAATTGTCAAAGAAGAAAACCGCTCTCCCAAATCCAATCTAACCGAGCAGGGGTGGGAGCGACTGCGGCAGGCAACCGGCGGCGCCCTGCGTCCATCCCTCGCCTCCTCTATGCTGCATGGTGGCATCCGCACTGCCAGGGACGGAGCCAGGATTCTATCATAAGGGGGGCGAGAGTTCGCCATCGGTGTGTATACTTATAAGAAGATCATTTAGAGACACAGTACCCTAGTTTTTTTAGTGGGACAATAGCCTAGGTTGATGAACTATATATCCTAATCAAGCAAAGAAAATTGGCGCGACTATGAATAAATTCAATTTCAATCAGAAGTTTTCATAAAGCAAATTCTGAAAGCAATTCGGATGTAACTAAATCATTCAACTAGAGGAATACATAACCAATGCAAAACCATGTCTCACGGTTAATATTTTTTTATAGTTTATACAGATCAAATCTTGTACTTCGGTTGTACTTCTAAAGGCACAAGTTAATCTAACCTGAAAACATGAGCCATCGACTAAGTAATTGAGGAGAAGAGAGAGTAATCTAACCATTTTCCATGCGTCGTTGCCCCTCATGTTGACTCTGCGGCCGGCCGGCCGATCAGCCGTGCAAGGTCCGGATTTCCCCTTCAGCAATTCTAGACTAAGATTGGAAACTCCACGTCGATGGATCATGAACTGCTCTAGACGGTGCCCCTATAGCAGCAGAGCAGGCGGCGGGTGACTGGGCATCAGGCGTCGATCTCGTAGCAGCCACCAACGAAGCCACGACCTGACCTATGCGTGCGTGCGTGCGTTCCTGACCTAGCCCCATTGCCTTCTACAATGGGCGTCCCCTTCTTCTTTTGCTATAAATTTGGTTGCCTTCTACAATGGGCGTCCCCTTCTTCTTTTGCTATAAATTTGGGTTTTGCCAATAATCGTATATGGGTTGGGCCTTCACGTTGTGTTACAGAGAGAGGGACAGGGCCACAGGGGGGGCGAAATGAGACAGACACTACGCACAGTTAGCCAAAAAGCAGGGGGAGACACATCGAGCATGAATTCCCCTAGGTTAACCTAGGGTTCCACCTATCCTCCGGCGAAACTGCCGGAGTCCACGTAAATTCTCTCCGGTTGCCGATCCTCGTTGGCCGTCGGTGAGATCCATCATCCTCCGTCGTGTGTACGCGCGTGCATGGCGGATCTGACTAACCAGGTGCAAGGGGGGAAGGGCGGAGCGAGGGCGGATGCAGTAGCGATGGTGGCGGCGGCTAGGCCAAGCGGTTCTGAGACGCCTAGGGGGGCCTCCGGTGAGGAGGACCGCCGAGCCCAATGAGGACTATGTGCTGGAACTGTCGAGGAATTGGCGACCCTGCGACAGTTCGTGAGCTCCGCGATCTTGTGGAGGCTAGTGCGCCGTCGGTGCTGTGTATTGTTGAAACCCAACTGGCAAAGTACCGAGTGGAAGGTTTGGCGAGTAGGTTAGGGTTTAGTAGTAGTTTTGGAGTAGGTAGTAGTGGAAGAAGTGGGGGTTTGTGCTTGTATTGGAAGAATAATATCAATCTTGAAATAAAAACCTTTTCTCAGTATCATATCGACTCGGTGATTTCCCAACCTGGAGAGGAACCATGGCGTTTATCATGCTTTTATGGTGCTGCTAATAGAAGCCTGAGGTACAAAATATGGGATACGATGAAGATTTTAAGAGGTGAAAGCACGCTGCCTTGGGTGTGCATGGGGGATTTCAATGAGATTCTTCGGCCAGAGGAACAAATGGGACCAAATGAACGGGACAGTGCCCAAATTGCAGGTTTTTGAGAAGTTGTTGATGTTTGCAACCTAGCTGATTTGGGGTATAAGGGGCTGGATTGGACTTTCGAGAAGGGAGTGGTGGGGGGTGAGTTCTGTCGTGTTCGACTTGACAGAGCCCTTGCTACTGCAAGTTGGTCGGCTCTGTTTCCATTTGCTTCAGTTGAACATCCCACGGCGGCAAAGTCTGACCACAGCCCCATTGTCCTGTCAAATATGTTGGAGGATAGCAGCATGAGATACTCACTGAAGAAACCTTTCCGCTACGAGTGCGCGTGGGAATCCGATGACAGGTTCGGTGAGGCTCTGGAACAAGCATGGGAGGCTGAGCTCCCTGCAAACACTGTTGGTGATCTGGCGCATAAGTTGAATAATGTTGCAGCAAGTTTAAAGAGGTGGAGTAGACAAACGTTCGGCTCAGTCAGGCAGGAGCTTAGAGACCTGAGGCAACGCCTAGCAGGTTTTCGAGCCGACCCGTTGAGGGTCGGGCCGGGTCCCGAGGAGAAGCAAGTGCAGGACGGGATTGTCGAGCTGTCGTTTCGGGAAGAGGTGATGATGAGGCAACATGCACGAGTGCAATGGCTATCAGAAGGAGATGCGAATACAAAGTATTTTCAGAAGAAGGCGAGTGCACGCAAAGCAAAAAAAAAAAGATCAGTATCTTGGATAGGGGTGATGGAACTACCTGTTCAGATCCACGGGAATTGGCGGATATGACAAGTGCCTTTTATGAGAGTCTGTACTGTTGGGGAACGTAGTAATTTCAAAAATTTCCTACGCACACACTGTTGGAAATATGCCCTAGAGGCAATAATAAAAGCATTATTATTATATTTCCTTGTTCATGATAATTGTCTTTTATTCATGCTATAATTGTATTATCCGGAAATCGTAATACATGTGTGAATACATAGACTACAATACGTCCCTAGTAAGCCTCTAGTTGACTAGCTCGTTGGTCGACAGATAGTCATGGTTTCCTGACTATGGACATCAGATGTCATTGACAACGGGATCACGTCATTAGGAGAATGACGTGATGGACAAGACCCAATCCTAAGCATAGCACAAGATCGTATAGTTCGTTTTGCTAGAGCTTTTTCAGTGTCAAGTATATCTTCCTTAGACCATGAGATCGTGTAACTCCCGGATACCGTAGGAGTGCTTTGGGTGTACCAAACGTCACAACGTAACTGGGTGACTATAAAGGTGCACTACAGGTATCTCCGAAAGTGTCTGTTGGGTTGACACGGATCGAGACTGGGATTTGTCACTCCGTATGACAGAGAGGTATCTCTGGGCCCACTCGGTAATGCATCATCATAATGAGCTCAAAGTGACCAAGTGTTTGGTCACGGGATCATGCATTACGGTACGAGTAAAGTGACTTGCCGGTAACGAGACTGAACAAGGTATTGGGATACCGACGATCGAGTCTCGGGCAAGTAACGTACCGATTGACAAAGGGAATTGTATACGGGGTTTGATCGAATCCTCGACATCATGGTTCATCCGATGACATCATCGAGGAGCATGTGGGAGCCAACATGGGTATCCAGATCCCGCTGTTGGTTATTGACCGGAGAGCAGTCTCGGTCATGTCTGCATGTCTCCCGAACCCGTAGGGTCTACACACTTAAGGTTCGGTGACGCTAGGGTTATTAGGAAGACTTGTATGTGATTACCGAATGTTGTTCGGAGTCCCGGATGAGATCCCGGACGTCACGAGGAGTTCCGGAATAGTCCGGAGGTAAAGATTTATATATGGGAAGTTGTCATACGGACACCGGAAGGTTTCGGGGGCTTATCGGTATTGTACCGGGGCCACCGGAAGGGTTCCGGGGGTCCACCGGGAGGGGCCACCCCTCTCGGAGGGCCACATGGGCCACAAGGGGCAGGGAGCCAGCCCCTGGAGGGCTGGGCGCGCCCCCCACCTTGGGCCCATGCGCCTAGGGTTGGGGGGGAAACCCTAAAGGGGCGCCTGCTTGGGGGCAAGTCCCCCTCCCCGCCGCCCCCCCTCCCTCTAGATCTCATCTAGAGGGGTCGGCCCCTGCCCCTTCCCTATAAATAGAGGGGTGAGGGGAGGGCTGCTGGACACAACTCAAGGCGCAGCCCCTCCCCTCCCCAACACCTCTCCTCCTCCGTACGTGCTTGGCGAAGCCCTGTCGGAGTACTGCTGCACCAACAACACCACGCCGCCGTGCTGCCGTTGGAGCAATCTTCCTCAACCTCTCCTTCCTCCTTGCTGGATCAAGACGGAGGAGATGTCGTCCGTACCGTACGTGTGTTGAACGCGAAGGTGCTGTCCGTTCAGCACTTGGTCATCGGTGATCTGAATCACGGCGAGTACGACTCCATCATCACCATCCCCTTGAACGCTTCCGCACTCGATCTACAAGTGGTATGTAGATGCAAACTCACTCCCTTGACTCGTTGCTTAGATGAACTCATAGATGGATCTTGGTGAAACCGTAGGAAAAATTTTAATTTTCTGCAACGTTCCCCAACAGTGGCATCATGAGCTAGGTCTATGCGTAGTTCTCTATTGCACGAGTAGAACACAATTTTGTTGTGGGCGTAGATCTTGTCAACTTGCTTGCCGCTACTAGTCTTATCTTGCTTCAGCGGTATTGTGGGATGAAGCGACCGGACCAACCTTACACGCAGCGCTTCGTGAGACCGGTTCCACCGACTAACATGCACTAGTTGCATAAGGTGGCTGGCGGGTGTCTGTCTCTCCACTTTAGTTGGAGCGGATTCGATGAAAAGGGTCCTTATGAAGGGTAAATAGAAGTTGACAAAATCACGTTGTGGTTATTCGTAGGTAAGAAAACGTTCTTGCTAGAACCCAATTGCAGCCACGTAAAAGATGCAACAACAATTAGAAGACGTCTAACTTGTTTTTGCAGCAATTGTCATGTGATGTGATATGGCCAAGTTGCGATGAATGATGAATGACATATTGTGATGTATGAGATCATGTTCTTGTAATAGGAATCACGACTTGCATGTCAATGAGTATGACAACCGGCAGGAGCCATAGGAGTTGTCTTTATTTTTGTATGACCTGCGTGTCATTGAAGAACACCATGTAAATTACTTTACTTTATTGCTAAACGCGTTAGCCATAGAAGTAGAAGTAGTCGTTGGCGTGACAACTTCATGAAGACACGATGATGGAGATCATGATGATGGAGATCATGGTGTCATGCCGGTGACAAGATGATCATGGAGCCCCAAAGATGGAGATCAATGGAGCTATATGATATTGGCCATATCATGTCACTACTATATAATTGCATGTGATGTTTATTATGTTTATGCATCTTGTTTACTTAGAACGACGGTAGTAAATAAGATGATCCCTTACAACAATTTCAAGAAGTGTTCTCCCCTAACTGTGCACCGTTGCTAAAGTTCGTCGTTTGAAGCACCACGTGATGATCGGGTGTGATAGATCCTTACGTTCACATACAACGGGTGTAAGACAGTTTTACACATGCAAAACACTTAGGGTTAACTTGACGAGCCTAGCATGTACAGACATGGCCTCGGAACACAGAGACCGAAAGGTCGAACACGAGTCGTATAGAAGATACGATCAACACGAGAATGTTCACCGACAATGACTAGTCCGTCTCACATGATGATCGGACACGGCCTAGTCGACTCGGATCGTGTAACACTTAGATGACTAGAGGGATGTCTAATCTGAGTGGGAGTTCATTATAATAATTTGATTAGATGAACTTAATTATCATGAACTTAGTCTAAACCTTTGCAAATATGTCTTGTAGATCAAATGGCCAACGCTCATGTCAACATGAACTTCAACGCTTCCTAGAAAACCAAGCTGAAAGATGATGGCAGCAACTATACGGACTGGGTCCGGAACACGAGGATCATCCTCATAGCTGCCAGAAACAATATGTCCTAGAAGGACCGCTAGGTGACGCTCCGTCCCGAGAACCAAGACATTATGAATGCTTGGCAGTCTCGTCTTGATGATTACTCCCTCGTTCAAGTGCGGCATGCTTTACAGCTTAGAACCGGGCTCCAAAAGCGTTTTGAGCAACACGGAGCATATGAGATGTTTGAGGAGCTGAAACTAGTTTTCCAAGCTCATGCCCGGTCGAGAGATGAAGTCTCGACAAGTTCTATAGTTGTAAGATGGAGGAAAATAGTTACACGGTGAGCACATACTCAAAATGTCAGGGTTGCACAACCGCTTTGTCCCAGCTGGACATTAACCTCCGGATGAGGCGGTCATTGACAGAATCCTTCAGTCGCTCCCACCAAGCTACAAGAGCTTTGTGATGAACTACAATATGTAGGGGATGGTGAAGACCATTCCTGAAGTATTTTCAATGCTGAAGTCAGCAGAGGTTGAAATCAAGAAAGAACATCAAGTGTTGATGGTCAATAAGACCACTAAGTTCAAGAAGGGCAAGGGTAAGAAGAACTTCAAGAAGGACGGCAAAGATGTTGCCGCGCCCGTAAGCCAGCTTGCGGGAAGAAGTCAAAGAATGGACCCAAGCACGAGACCGAGTGCTTTTATTGCAAGGGGAAGGGTCACTGGAAGCGGAACTGCCCCAAATACTTAGCGGATAAGAGGGCAGGCAACACCAAAGGTATATTTGATATACATATAATTGATGTGTACCTTACCAGTACTCGTAGTAACTCCTGGGTATTTGATACCGGTGCCGTTGCTCATATTTGTAACTCACAGCAGGAGCTGCGGAATAAGCGGAGACTAGCGAAGGGCGAGGTGACGATCTTGCGTCGAGAATGGTTCCAGTTGATGTGATCGCCGTCGCACGCTACCTCTACATTTACCTACGGGATTAGTTTTGAACCTTAATAATTGTTATTTGGTGCCAAGTTTGAGCATGAACATTGTATCTGGATCTCGTTTAATGCGAGATGGCTACTCATTTAAATCCGAGAATAATGGTTGTTCTATTTATATGAGAGATATGTTTTATGGTCATGCTCCGATGGTCAATGGTTTATTCTTAATGAATCTCAAGCGTAATGTTACACATATTCATAGCGTGAATACCAAAAGATGTAAAGTTGATAACGATAGTCCCACATACTTGTGGCACTGCCGCCTTGGTCACATTGGTGTCAAGCGCATGAAGAAGCTCCACGCTGATGGACTTTTGGAGTCTCTAGATTATGAATCATTTGACACATGCGAACCATGCCTCATGGGCAAGATGACCAAGACTCCGTTCTCCGGAACAATGGAGCGGGCAACCAACTTGTTGGAAATCATACATACCGATGTGTGCGGTCCAATGAGCGTTGAGGCTCGCGGAGGATATCGTTATGTTCTCACTCTCACAGATGACTTGAGTAGATATGGGTATGTCTACTTGATGAAACACAAGTCTGAGACCTTTGAAAAGTTCAAGGAATTTCATAATGAAGTAGAGAATCAACGTGACCGAAAGATAAAATTCTTACGATCGGATTGTGGAGGAGAATATTTAAGTCACGAATTTGGTACACACTTAAGAAAATATGGAATTGTTTCACAACTCACGCCGCCTGGAACACCTCAGCGTAACGGTGTGTCCGAACGTCGTAATCTCACTCTATTGGATATGGTGCGATCTATGATGTCTCTTACCGATTTACCGCTATCATTTTGGGGATACGCTCTAGAGACAGCTACATTCACTTTAAATAGGGCACCGTCTAAATCCGTTGAGACGACACCGTATGAATTATGGTTTGGGAAGAAACCTAAGCTGTCGTTTCTAAAAGTTTGGGGATGCGATGCTTATGTCAAGAAACTTCAACCTGAAAAGCTCGAACCCAAGTCGGAAAAATGCGTCTTCATAGGATACCCTAAGGAAACCGTTGGGTATACCTTCTACTTAAGATCCGAGGGCAAGATCTTTGTTGCCAAGAACGGATCCTTTCTGGAAAAAGAGTTTCTCTCGAAAGAAGTAAGTGGGAGGAAAGTAGAACTCGATGAAGTACTACCTCTTGAGCGGGATAGTAGTGCAGCTCGGAAAATGTTCTGTGATGCCTACACCTCTTGAAGAGGAAAATAATGATGATGATCAAGGTACTTGGGTCAAGTTGCTACTGAACTTCAGAGGTCCACAAGGACACGTTTAGCACTGCAGTGGTACGGCAACCCTGTCACGGAAATCATGTTGTTAGACAACGATGAACCTTGAACTATGAAGAAGCGATGGCGGCCCAGATTCCAACAAATGGCTAGAAGCCATGAAATCCGAGATAGAATCCATGTATGAAAACAAAGTATGGACTTTAATCGACTTGCCCAATGATCGGCGAGCGATAGAAAACAAATGGATCTTTAAGAAGAAGACGGACGCGGATGGTAATGTCACCATCTATAAAGCTCGACTTGTCGCTAAGGGTTATCGGCAAGTTCAAGGGATTGACTACGATGAGACTTTCTCTCCGTGGCGAAGCTTAAGTCCGTCTGAATCATGTTAGCAATTGCCGCATACTATGATTATGAGATATGGCAGATGGACGTCAAAACAACGTTCCTTAACGGTTATCTTAAGGAAGAGCTGTATATGATGCAGCGGAAGGTTTTGTCGATCCTAAGAATGCTAACAAAGTATGCAAGCTCCAGCGATCCATTTATGGGCTGGTGCAAGCATCTCGAGTTGGAACATTCGCTTTGATGAGATGATCAAAGCGTTTGGGTTTATCTGCAGACTTATGGAGAAGCCTGCGTTTACAAGAAAGTGAGTGGGAGCTCTGTAGCATTTCTCATATTATATGTAGATGACATACTTTTGATGGGAAATGATGTAGAATTCTTGGACAGCATTAAGGCCTACTTGAATAAGTGTTTTTCAATGAAGGACCTTGGATAAGCTGCTTATATATTAGGCATCAAGATCTATAGAGATAGAACGAGACGCCTCATAGGTCTTTCACAAAGCACATACCTTGATAAGATTTTGAAGAAGTTCAAAATGGATCAGTCCAAGAAGGGGTTCTTGCCTGTATTGCAAGGTGTGAGATTGAGCTCGGCTCAATGCCCGACCACGGCAAAAGATAAAGAAGAGATGAGTGTCATCCCCTATGCTTCAACCATAGGATCTATTATGTATGTCATGTTGTGTACCAGACCTGATGTAAACCTTGCCGTAAGTTTGGTAGGAAGGTACCAAAGTAATCCCGGCAAGGAACACTGGACAGCGGTCAAGAATATCCTAAAGTACCTGAAAAGGACAAAGGATATGTTTCTCGTTTATGGAGGTGACGAAGAGCTCGTCAAAGGGTTACGTCGATGCTAGCTTCGACACAGATCTGATGACTCTAAGTCACAAACCGGATACGTATATGTTGAAAGGTGGAGCGATGGCTGGTGCAGCTGCAAGCGAGCGTCGTGGCGGGATCTACATGTGAAGCGGAGTACATGGCAGCCTCGGAGGCAGCACATGAAGCAATTTGGGTGAAGGAGTTCATCACCGACCTAGGAGTCATACCCAATGCGTCGGGGCCGATCAAACTCTTTTGTGACAACACTGGAGCTATTGCACTTGCCAAGGAGCCCAGGTTTCACAAGAAGACCAGGCACATCAAGCGTCGCTTCAACTCCATCCGTGAAAATGTTCAAAATGGAGACATAGAAATTTGCAAAGTGCATACGGATCTGAATGTCGCAGATCCGTTGACTAAACCTCTTCCGCGGGCAAAACATGATCAACACCAGAACTCTATGCGTGTTCGATTCATCACAATGTAACTAGATTATTGACTCTAGTGCAAGTGGGAGACTGTTGGAAATATGCCCTAGAGGCAATAATAAAAGCATTATTATTATATTTTCTTGTTCATGATAATCGTCTTTTATTCATGCTATAATTGTATTATCCGGAAATCGTAATACATGTGTGAATACATAGACTACAATACGTCCCTAGTAAGCCTCTAGTTGACTAGCTCGTTGGTCGACAGATAGTCATGGTTTCCTGACTATGGACATCAGATGTCATTGACAACGGGATCACGTCATTAGGAGAATGACGTGATGGACAAGACCCAATCCTAAGCATAGCACAAGATCGTGTAGTTCGTTTTGCTAGAGCTTTTTCAATGTCAAGTATCTCTTCCTTAGACCACGAGATCGTGTAACTCCCGGATACCGTAGGAGTGCTTTGGGTGTACCAAACGTCACAACGTAACTGGGTGACTATAAAGCTGCACTATAGGTATCTCCGAAAGTGCCTGTTGGGTTGACACGGATCGAGACTGGGATTTGTCACTCCGTATGACGGAGAGGTATCTCTGGGCCCACTCGGTAATGCATCATCATAATGAACTCAAATTGACCAAGTGTTTGGTCACGGGATCATGCATTACGGTACGAGTAAAGTGACTTGCCGGTAACGAGACTGAACAAGGTATTGGGATACCAACGATCGAGTCTCGGGCAAGTAACGTACCGATTGACAAAGAGAATTGTATACGGGGTTTGATCGAATCCTCGACATCATGGTTTATCCGATGACATCATCGAGGAGCATGTGGGAGCCAACATGGGTATCCAGATCCCGCTGTTGGTTATTGACCGGAGAGCAGTCTCGCTCATGTTCATGATGTCTCCGAACCCGTAGGGTCTACACACTTAAGGTTCGGTGGCGCTAGGGTTATTAGGAAGACTTGTATGTGATTACGAATGTTGTTCGAGTCCGGATGAGATCCCGGACGTCACGAGGAGTTCCGGAATAGTCTGGAGGTAAAGATTTATATATGGGAAGTTGTCATACGGACACCAGAAGGTTTCGGGGGCTTATCGGTATTGTACCGGGGCCACCGGAAGGGTTCCGGGGGTCCACCGGGAGGGGCCACCCCTCTCGGAGGGCCACATGGGCCACAAGGGGCAGGGAGCCAGCCCCTGGAGGGCTGGGCGCCCCACCTTGGGCCCATGCGCCTAGGGTTGGGGGAAACCTAAAGGGGCGCCCCTGCTTGGGGGCAAGTCCCCCTCCTCACAGCCGCCGCCCGCCCTCTAGATCCCATCTAGAGGGGTCGGCCCCCCTTTCCCTTCCCCTATAAATAGAGGGGTGAGGGAGGCTGCTGGACACAACTCAAGGCGCAGCCCTTCCCCTCCCCAACACCTATCCTCCTCCGTGCGTGCTTGGCGAAGCCTCAGCCGAGATCTTGCTGCACCAACAACACCACGCCGTCGTGCTGCCGTTGGAGCAATCTTCCTCAACCTCTCCTTCCTCCTTGCTGGATCAAGACGGAGGAGACGTCGTCCGTACCGTACGTGTGTTGAACGCGGAGGTGTTGTCCGTTCAGCACTTGGTCATCGGTGATCTGAATCACGGCGAGTACGACTCCATCATCACCATCCCCTTGAACGCTTCCGCACTCGATCTACAAGTGGTATGTAGATGCAAACTCACTCCCTTGACTCGTTGCTTAGATGAACTCATAGATGGATCTTGGTGAAACCGTAGGAAAAATTTTAATTTTCTGCAACGTTCCCCAACACACACAAGATCATGGTGACGCATAGCAACGAGAGGGGAGGGTGTTGTCTACGTACCCTCATAGACCGTAAGCAGAAGCGTTATATCAACGCAGTTGATGTAGTCGTACGTCGATCTGACTGATCCAAGCACCGTTACTCCGGCACCTCCGAGTTCTTGGCACACGTTCAGCTCGATGACGATCCCCGGGCTCCGATCCAGCAAAGCGTTGGGGAGGAGTTTCGTCAGCACGACGGCGTGGTGACGATCTTGATGTTCTACCGTCGCAGGGCTTCGCCTAAGCACCGCTACAATATGACCGAGGTGGAATATGGTGAAGGGGGGCACCGCACACGGCTAAGGAACGATCACGAAGATCAACTTGTGTGTCCATGGGGTGCCCCCTGCCCCCGTATATAAAGGAGTGGAGGAGGGGAGGGCCGGCCCTCTCTATGGCGCGCCCTAGGGGAGTCCTACTCCCACCGGGAGTAGGATTCCCCCTTTCCTAGTAGAACTAGGAGCCCTTCCAAGTAGTAGGAGTAGGAGGGAAGGAAAGGGAAAAAGGAGAAGGAAGGAAGGCGCCCCCCCTAGTCCAATTCGGACTAGCCAATGGGGAGGTGCGGCCACCTTTGAGGCCTTTCTCTCTTTCCCGTATGGCCCATTAAGGCCCAATACGAATTCCGTAACTCCCGGTACTCCGAAAATACCCGAATCACTCGGAACCTTTCCGATGTCGAATATAGTCGTCCAATATATCGATCTTTACGTATCGACCATTTCGAGACTCTCGTCATATCCCGATCTCATTCGGGACTCGAACTCCTTCGGTACATCAAAACTCATAAACTCATAATATAACTGTCATCGAAACGTTAAGCGTGCGGACCCTACGGTTCGAGAACAATGTAGACATGATCGAGACACATCTCCGGTCAATAACCAATAGCGGAACCTGGATGCTCATATTGGCTCCTACATATTCTATGAAGATCTTTATCGGTCAGACCGCATAACAACATACGTTGTTCCCTTTGTCATCGGTATGTTACTTGCCCGAGATTCGATCGTCGGTATCTCAATACCTAGTTCAATCTCGTTACCGGCAAGTCTCTTTACTCGTTCCGTAATACATCATCTCACAACTAACTCATTAGTTGCAATGCTTGCAAGGCTTATGTGATGTCTATTACCGAGAGGGCCCAGAGATACCTCTCCGACAATCGGAGTGACAAATCCTAATCTCGAAATACGCCAACCCAACATGTACCTTTGGAGACACCTGTAGAGCACCTTTATAATCACCCAGTTATGTTTTGACGTTTGGTAGCACACAAAGTGTTCCTCCGGCAAACGGGAGTTGCATAATCTCATAGTCATAGAAACATGTATAAGTCATGAAGAAAGCAATAGCAACATACTAAACGATCGGGTGCTAAGCTAATGGAATGGGTCAAGTCAATCACATCATTCTCCTAATGATGTGATCCCGTTAATCAAATAACAACTCTTTGTCCATGGTCAGGAAACATAACCATCTTTGATTAACGAGCTAGTCTAGTAGAGGCATACTAGTGACACTCTGTTTGTCTATGTATTCACACATGTATCATGTTTCCGGTTAATACAATTCTAACATGAATAATAAACATTTATCATGAGATAAGGAAATAAATAATAACTTTATTATTGCCTCTAGGGAATATTTCCTTCAGTCTCCCACTTGCACTAGAGTCAATAATCTAGTTCATATCGCCATGTGATTTAACAGCAATAGTTCACATCACCATGTGATTAACACCCATAGTTCACATCGATATGTGATCAACACCCAAAGGGTTTACTAGAGTCAGTAATCTAGTTCACATCGCTATGTGATTAACACCCAAAGAGTACTAAGGTGTGATCATGTTTTTCTTGTGGGATAATTTTAGTCAACGGGTCTGTCACATTCAGATCCGTAAGTATTTTGCGAATTTCTATGTCAACAATGCTCTACATGGAGCTACTCTAGCTAATTGCTCCCACTTTTCTATATGTATCTAGATCGAGACTTAGAGTCATCCAGATCGGTGTCAAAACTTGCATCGACGTAACTCTTTACGACGAACCTTTTTTCACCTCCATAATCGAGAAACGTATCCTTATTCCACTAAGGATAATATTGACCGCTGTCCAGTGATCTTACTCCTAGATCACTATTGTACTCCCTTGTCAAACTCAGTATAGGGTATACAATAGATCTGGTACACAGCATGGCATACTTTATAGAACCTATGGCCGAGGCATAGGGAATGACTTCCATTCTTTTTCTATCTTCTGCCGTGGTCGGGCTTTGAGTCTTACTCAATTTCACACCTTGTAACACAGGCAAGAACTCTTTCTTTGACTGTTCCATTTTGAGCTACATCAAAATCTTGTCAAGGTATGTACTTATTGAAAAACTTATCAAGCGTCTTGATCTATCTCTATAGATCTTGATGCTCAATATGTAAGCAGCTTCTCCGAGGTCTTTCTTTGAAAAAAACTCCTTTCAAACACTCCTTTATGCTTTGCAGAATAATTCTACATTATTTCTGATCAACAATATGTCATTCACATATACTTATCGAAAATGTTGTAGTGCTCCCACTCACTTTCTTTTAAATACAGGCTTCACATGAAGTCTCAGATAAAACTATATGCTTTGATCAACTCATCAAAGCATATATTCCAACTCGAGATGCTTGCACCAGTCCATAGATGGATCGCTGGAGCTTGTACATTTTGTTAACACCTTTAGGATTGACAAAACCTTCGGCTGCATCATATACAACTCTTTTTAATAAATCCATTAAGGATTGTAGTTTTGTTATCCATTTGCCAGATTTCATAAAATGCGCAATTGCTAACATGATTCGGACAGACTTTAAGCATCGATCGAGTGAGAAAATCTCATCGTAGTCAACACCTTGAACTTTGTCAAAAACCTTTTTCGACAAGTCTAGCTTTGTAGATAGTAACACTACTATCAGCGTCTGTCTTCCTCTTAAAAATCCATTTAATCTCAATGGCTTGCCGATCATCGGGCAAGTCAACCAAAGTCCATACTTTGTTCTCATACATGGATCCCATCTCAGATTTCATGGCCTCAAACCATTTCGCGGAATCTGGGCTCATCATCGCTTCCTCATAGTTTGTAGGTTTGTCATGGTCAAGTAACATGACCTCCAGAACAGGATTACCGTACCACTCTCGTGTGGATCTTACTCTGAAAGACCTACGAGGTTTGGTAGTAACTTGATCTGAAGTTACATGATCATCATCATTAGCTTCCTCACTAATTGGTGTAACAGTCACAGGAACAGATTTCTGTGATGAACTACTTTCCAATAAGGGAGAAGGTACAATTACCTTATCAAGTTCTACTTTCCTCCCACTCACTTCTTTCGAGAGAAAATTCTTCTCTAGAAAGGATCCATCTTAGCAACGAATAACTTGCCTTCAGATCTGTGATAGAAGATGTACCCAATAGTTACCTTTGGGTATTCTATGAAGACGCACTTCTCCGATTTGGGTTCGAGCTTATCAGGTGAAAACTTTTTCACATAAGCATCACAACTCCAAACTTTAAGAAACGACAGCTTAGGTTTACTGTTAAACCATAGTTCATACGGTGTCGTCTCAACGGATTTAGATGGTGCCCTATTAAACGTGAATGCAGCTGTCTCTAATGCATAACCCCAAAACGATATTGGTAAATCAGTAAGAGACATCATTGATCGCACCATATCAAATAAAGTGCGGTTACGACGTTCGGACACACCATAACGTTGTGGTGTTCCAGGTGGCGTGAGCTGTGAAACTATTCCACATTGTTTTAATTGAAGACCAAACTCGTAACTCAAATATTCATCTCCATGATCAGATCGTAGAAACTTTATTTTCTTGTTACGATGATTTTCCACTTCACTCTGAAATTCTTTGAACTTTTCAAATGTTTCAGACTTATGTTTCATCAAGTAGATATACCCATATCTGCTCAAATCATCTGTGTAGGTCAGAAAATAACGATACCCGCCACGAGCCTTAACACTCATCGGATCGCATACATCGGTATGTATTATTTCCAATAAGTCAGTAGCTCGTTCCATTGTTCCGGAGAACGGAGTTTAGTCATCTTGCCCAAAAGGCACGGTTCGCAAGCATCAAATGATTCATAATCAAGTGATTCCGAAAATCCCATCAGCATGGAGTTTCTTCATGCGCTTTACACCAATATGACCTAAACTGCAGTGCCACAAATAAGTTGCACTATCATTATTAACTTTGCATCTTTTGGTTTCAATATTATGAATATGTGTATCACTAAGATCGAGATCCAACGAACCATTTTCATTCGGTGTGTAACCATATAAGGTTTTATTCATGTAAACAGAACAACAATTTATTCTCTTACTTAAATGAATAACCGTATTGCAATAAACATGATCAAATCATATTCATGCTCAACGCAAACACCAAATAACACTTATTTAGTTTCAACACTAATCCCGAAAGTATAGGGAGTGTGCGATGATGATCATATCAATCTTGGAACTACTTCCAACACACATCGTCACCTCGCCTTTTTACTATTTTCTGTTTATTCTGCAACTCCCGTTTCGAGTTACTACTCTTAGCAACTGAACCAGTATCAAAATGCCGAGGGGTTGCTATAAACACTAGTAAAGTACACATCAATAACATGTATATCCAATATACCTTTGTTCACTTTTGCCATCCTTCTTATCCGCCAAATACTTGGGGCAGTTCCACTTCCAAAGGACTAGTCCCTTTGCGAGAAGCACTTAGTCTCGTGCTTAGGACCAGACTTGGGCTTCTTCACTTGAGCAGCAACTTGCTTGCTGTTCTTCTTGAAGTTCCACTTCTTCCCTTTGCCCTTTTCTTGAAACTAGTGGTCTTGTCAACCATCAACACTTGATGCTTTTCTTGATTTCTACCTTCATAGATTTCAGCATCACGAAGAGCTTGGGAATCGTTTTCGTCATCCCTTGCATACTATAGTTCATCACGAAGTTCTACTAAATTGGTGATGGTGACTAGAGAATTCTGTCAATCACTATCTTATCAGGAAGATTAACTCCCACTTGATTCAAGCGATTGTAGTACCCAGACAATCTGAGCACATGCTCACTAGTTGAGCGATTCTCCTCCATCTTTTAGCTATAGAACTTGTTGGAGACTTCATATCTCTCAACTCGGGTATTTTCTTGAAATATTAACTTCAACTCCTGGAACATCTCATATGGTCCATGACGTTCAAAACGTCTTTGAAGTCCCGATTCTAAGCCGTTAAGCATGGTGCACTAAACTATCAAGTAGTCATCATATTGAGCTAGCCAAACATTCATAACGTCTGCATCTGCTCCTGCAATAGGTCTATCACCTAGCGGTGCATCAAGAACATAATTCTTCTGTGCAGCAATGAGGATAAACCTCAGGTTACGGACCCAGTCCGTGTAATTGCTACCATCATCTTTCAACTTTGCTTTCTCAAGGAACGCATTAAAATTCAACGGAACAACAGCACGAGCCATCTATCTACAACGAACATAGATGAGCAAAATACTATCAGGTACTAAGTTCATGATAAATTGAAGTTCAATTAATCATATTACTTAAGAACTCCCACTTAGACAGACATCTCTCTAGTCATCTAAGTGATCACGTGATCCAAATCAACTAAACCATAACCGATCATCACGTGAGATGGAGTAGTTTTCAATGGTGAACATCACTATGTTGATCATATCTACTATATGATTCACGCTCGACCTTTCGGTCTCCGTGTTCCGAGGCCATATCTGCATATGCTAGGCTCGTCAAGTTTAACTGAGTATTCGCGTGTGCAAAACTGGCTTGCACCCGTTGTAGATGGACGTGAGCTTATCACACCGATCATCACGTGGTGTCAGGCACGGCGAACTTTGGCAACGGTGCATACTCAGGAGAACACTTCTTGATAATTAGTGAGAGATCATCTTAAAATGCTAACGTCAATCAAAGCAAGATAAGATGCATAAAGGATAAACATCACATGCAATCAATATAAGTGATATGATATGGCCATCATCATCTTGTGCTTGTGATCTCCATCTCCAGAGCACCGTCATGATCACCATCGTCACCGGCGCGACACCTTGATCTCCATCGTAGCATCGTTGTCGTCTCGCCAACTATTGCTTCTCGACTATCGCTACCGCTTAGTGATAAAGTAAAGCATTTACAGATGCGTTGCATTTCATACAATAAGCGACAACCATATGGCTCCTGCCGATTGCCGATAACTTCGGTTACAAAACATGATCATCTCATACAATAAAATATAGCATCACGTCTTGACCATATCACATCACAACATGCTCTGCAAAAACAAGTTAGACGTCCTCTACTTTGTTGTTGCAAGTTTTACGTGGCTGCTACGGGCTGAGCAAGAACCGTTCTTACCTACGTATCAAAACCACAACGATAGTTTGTCAAGTTGGTGCTGTTTTAACCTTCGCAAGGACCGGGCGTAGCCACACTCGGTTCAACTAAAGTTGGAGAAACTGACACCCGCCAGCCACCTATGTGCAAAGCACGTCGGTAGAACCAGTCTCGTGTAAGCGTACGCGTAATGTCGGTCCGGGCCGCTTCATCCAAAAATACCGCCGAACCAAAGTATGACATGCTGGTAAGCAGTATGACTTGTATCGCCCACAACTCACTTGTGTTCTACTCGTGCATATAACATCTACGCATAAAACCTGGCTCGGATGCCACTGTTGGGGAACGTAGTAATTTCAAAAATTTCCTACGCACACACAAGATCATGGTGATGCATAGCAACGAGAGGGGAGAGTGTTGTCTACGTACCCTCGTAGACCGTAAGCGGAAGCGTTATATCAACGTGGTTGATGTAGTTGTACGTCGATCCGACTGATCCAAGCACCCTTACTTCGGCACCTCTGAGTTCTTGGCACACGTTCAGCTCGATGACGATCCCCGGGCTCCGATCCAGCAAAGCGTTGGGGAGGAGTTTCATCAGCACGACGGCGTGGTGACAATCTTGATGTTCTACCGTCGTAGGGCTTCGCCTAAGCACCGCTACAATATGACCGAGGTGGAATATGGTGGAGGGGGGCACCGCACACGGCTAAGGAACGATCACGAAGATCAACTTGTGTGTCCATGGGGTGCCCCCTGCCCCCGTATATAAAGGAGTGGAGGAGGGGAGGGCCGGCCCTCTCTATGGCGCGCCCTAGGGGAGTCCTACTCCCACCGGGAGTAGGATTCCCCTTTCCTAGTAGAACTAGGAGCCCTTCCA
Source organism: Aegilops longissima (assembly GCA_021605205.1). Lineage (NCBI taxonomy): Eukaryota > Viridiplantae > Streptophyta > Magnoliopsida > Poales > Poaceae > Aegilops > Aegilops longissima. The sequence continues at coordinate 35,143,482 of CM038678.1, read as the reverse complement.
AGTAGTAGGAGTAGGAGGAAGGAAGGGAAGGAAAAGGAGAAGGAAGGAAGGGGCGCCCCTCCTAGTCCAATTCGGACTAGCCAATGGGGAGGGGTGCGGCCACCTTTTGAGGCCTTTCTCTCCTTTCCCGTATGGCCCATTAAGGCCCAATACGAATTCACGTAACTCCCCGGTACTCCCGAAAATACCCGAATCACTCGGAACCTTTCTGATGTCCGAATATAGTCGTCCAATATATCGATCTTTACGTCTCGACCATTTCGAGACTCCTCGTCATGTCCATGATCTCATCCGGGACTCCGAACTCCTTCGGTACATCAAAACTCATAAACTCATAATATAACTGTCATCGAAACGTTAAGCGTGCGGACCCTACGGTTCGAGAACAATGTAGACATGACCGAGACACATCTCCGGTCAATAACCAATAGCGGAACCTGGATGCTCATATTGGTTTCTACATATTCTATGAAGATCTTTATCGGTCAGACCGCATAACAACATACGTTGTTCCCTCTGTCATCGGTATGTTACTTGCCCGAGATTCGATCGTCGGTATCTCAATACCTAGTTCAATCTCGGTACCGGCAAGTCTCTTTACTCGTTCCGTAATACATCATCTCACAACTAACTCATTAGTTGCAATGCTTGCAAGGCTTATGTGATGTGTATTACCGAGAGGGCCCAGAGATACCTCTCCGACAATCGGAGTGACAAATCCTAATCTCGAAATCGCCAACCCAACATGTACCTTTGGAGACACCAGAGAGCACCTTTATAATCACCCGATTCGTTGTGACGTTTGGTAGCACACAAAGTGTTCCTCCGCAAGCGGAGTTGCGTAATCTCATAGTCATAGGAACATGTATAAGTCATGAAGAAAGCAATAGCAACATACTAAACGATCGGGTGCTAAGCTAATGGAATGGGTCAAGTCAATCACATCTCTCCTAATGATGTGATCCCGTTAATCAAATAACAACTCTTTGTCCATGGTCAGGAAACATAACCATCTTTGATTAACGAGCTAGTCTAGTAGAGGCATACTAGTGACACTTTGTTTGTCTATGTATTCACACATGTATCATGTTTCCGGTTAATACAATTCTAGCATGAATAATAAACATATGGTGATACATTCCTCACTTTTGCATCATATCATGTACATTTAAGTACAATATGGTGATACATTCATTTGTACATGCCAAAAATCAAGGATTTAGGATGTACAAAAAAATTAATGTTTAAAATTCTGAATGCACACTTTTGAAATCCTGGGCCCGCCCCTGCATCACCGCCCGCGTTTCGCTCCCCACCTTCCTGGAGACCCGCGCCTTCCTCATGCTCGAGGAGCACCGTGCCGAACAGTCCACGCGCCTTTAAAAAAATGTGTAGATTCTCCCTTCAACTAGATACTCTTTGAGTTGTTTAATATCATTGTGTTGTGCATGCCCTTGCATAGTTCCACCCTCCAAGTACAAGGCCAAAAGAAGGATCATCGTGTTGAGAAAACCAAACGGTGGTAATTTGACAATAGTAGTGGGTAGGGAATGCGCCACCACCTCGTGATTGATCAGAGCATCTTCAGCCGTTCGGCCCCCCAGGGCGCATAAAAATCACCCCCTGGGGGCGAGCCGGCGATTCTTTCGGCGTTGGGGGCGGTTTTGCGCCCAGTCGTCGCTCCCAGTCGCCGATTTTGGCCCACTTTTGAAGCCCCATTTCGGCGAAAAAGGCCCATATGGGCGAGAATAGGCCCATATTCTGCGTGGTTCGCCGTGGCTCGGCGTTCAGTTATTAACATAAATATTTTTTTATCACATATTTCATCATAGAAATTTCAAATACTTCAAAAAAATAGTACAATAACAAATAGTTCAATACAAATTATATAGTTCAAATAATAAAAACTCATATTTCATCACACGTCGCGCCCGGTGTCGCCCTTGAGCCTCCATAGGTGCTCTATCAGATCTTGCTACAGTTGATGATGCACTTGTGGGTCTCGGATCTCCTGATGCATACTGAGGTAGGAAGTTCAGGTTGCCGGTAGCTGGTGATCAACTTGGGCAAGAGGACCACACTGTGGGTATGGTTCGATGTCAAACACTGGCTCTTCCTGCTCGCACTACAAGAAATATGTCAACTAGTGACCTTCTGTCAGTGCCCCTGGAAGAATTGGTCATAGATCTATGACCATTTGAGACCAATTGGTCAAAAGCTATTCGGGGGGCTCCAAACCCTAAACCATTACGACCATTTTGGTCAGAAAGGTCGTAATTTCCTTACACGAAATGGTCATAAAGCAAACAGTGCTGGTCCGCTGCTTTATTTCTAGTTGTTAACGACCAATATAGATGGTCATAACCTTGTACATTGTGGTGGGTTGTGATGACTAGGCGCCACCTCATCAGTTTTGCCTATGTGTCATGTCCATGTGGCAGTTTTTGCCCTAGGTTGTGAAGCAACCTATATTTCTGTCATTCCCAAAATTCCCCAAAAAATCTCATAAATTCTTTGGGTCATATCTTTGTCAAATATGTAAAAACCTTCCTTGCCTAGTTCAAAAATAATTAAAAAATATTCATTTTCCTATTTTGTTCAGAACAACAGTTTGTGAAGGAAGTACCACTTTGGCATGTCCAAATAGTATCCATTTTCTACAGTGCTTTCCTATGCCCAAATAACCATCCTCCACCAAATGCCAGCTCAATCCATTCATTATTTTGAGCTGAGCTTCAACATTCGTATTTATGTCTAGTGTGGTAGTTTGCAAAGCAAGTACCACCTAGGCTCCTCCTTTTGAGCTGAAAATTTGTGAAGACAGTCTTCTTAGTAACTGATTATCCTCAGCCAAAACTCACGCCCATTAGCCATGTACATTTCCCGTACCGCTAATCAAACACTTGGCTGCTAATTCATGTTTGAGCATCGATCGGTCTCCTCGTGAGAATCTTATATTTTAATTTTCTTCCTAGCACCTACCTGGAGAGTGCCCAACCCACTAGACATGCCTAGGCTGCCCAGAACACATGGCAACGCTACGGTCACGCGGTGACCACGCCAGTGAGCATCTTGAGTTCTGGCGCTCTAGAGTTGGGGCCTCGGCCATCGCCCAAACCTCGACGTATCGCCACCAAACCATGTATTTATGATTAAGTAGGTACTTATGTAACTAGAAATGATTTTTGGAAAAAATAAATACTAAACTATGAGGCAGCTGCAGTTCAAATTTGACCCGCTTCCACCTGAATCGGCGGGAATTTGTCTTTTTCACCAGAGGTGGATCAAAACTTTTCACACCCAACCATTTGGTCAATTGTGCATTAAATATGGCCAAGTATTTTAGAAAAATGATTTGGTCCAATTTTGCAACAATTATTTGGGAGGTCCTTCACAAAAAAACCTCCTTTGGGCACTCGAAAAGTGGGAAATGGTTTTTTCGTGCAAAGAAAATGAAAAATTCCTTAGGCAACATTGTTTTCCATTCCAATATGCACCCTTTTGCACAATATGAGATCATTTGAACAAACTATGCCAAGAATGTGGCCATAAGATTGATCATTTGGCTTGAAAGCCATTGATCTCCACACGTGATAGCTCGTTTCTGAGAACACTTTTTTTAAATAATTGACGTATTAAAAGTTTGTTATTTTTCCTGGGAACTTGGACACATATAATGACACAATGCGAAGTTTTTCCAATTTTTTGAATTTTTTTTTAATTTTTTATGCCCGTTTCAAAATGCGGTCAAAACGGCGGGCTTGACCGTTCCTAGCTAGTGATTGAATTTTGGAAAAAAAATTATGTTTCTCTGATTAAATAGATACTTATTTACCTATAAATGATTTTTGGAAAAAATAAAGAGCAAACTATGAGGTAGCCACAGTTCAAATTTGACCCGCTTCCAACTGAATCGCCGGGAATTTGTCTTTTTCACCAGAGGTGGACAAAAACTTTTTACGCCCAACCATTTGGTCAATTTTGCATTAAATATGGCCTAGTATTTTAGAAAAATGATTTGGTACAATTTTGCAACAATTATTTGGGAGGTCCTTCACAAAAAAACCTCCTTTTGGGCACTCGAAAAATGGAAAATGGTTTTTTCGTTCAAAGAAAATGAAAAATTCCTTAGGCAACATTGTTTGCCATTCCAATATGCACCCTTGTGCACGATATGAGATCATTTGAACAAACTATGCCATGAATGTGGCCATAAGATTGATCATTTGGCTTGAAAGCCATTGATCTCCACACGTGATAGCTCGTTTCTGAGAACATTTTTTTTAAATAATTGCCGTATTACAAGTTTGTTATTTTTCCTGGGAACTTGGCCACATATAGTGACACAATGCGAAGGTTTTCCAATTTTTTTGTTTTTTTTTTGAATTTTTTATGCCCGTTTCAAAATGCGGTCAAAACGGCGGGCTTGACCGTTCCTAGCTAGTGGTTGAATCTTGGAAATTTTTTGATGTTTCTCTGATTAAATACATACTTATGTACCTATAAATGGTTTTTGGAAAAAATAAAGAGCAAACTATGAGGTAGCCGCAGTTCAGATTTGACCCGCTTCTAGCTGAATCGGCGGGAATTTGTCTTTTTCACCAGAGGTGGATGAAAACTTTTTACACCCAACCATTTGGTCAATTGTGCATTAAATATGGCCTAGTATTTTATAAAAATGATTTGGTCCAATTTTGCAACAATTATTTGGGAGGTCCTTCACAAAAAACACCTCCCTTTGGGCACTCGAAAAATGGAAAATGGTTTTTTCGTCCAAAGAAAATGAAAACTTCCTTAGGCAACATTTATTGCCATTCCAATATGCACCCTTGTGCACGATATGAGATCATTTGAACAAACTATGCCATGAATGTGGCCATAAGATTGATCATTTTGCTTGAAAGCCATTGATCTCCACACGTGATAGCTCGTTTCTGAGAACACTTTTTTAAATAATTGACGTATTACAAGTTTGTTATTTTTCCTGGGATCTTGGCCACATATAATGACACAATGCGAAGGTTTTCCAATTTTTTTTTTTTTGAATTTTTTTATGCCCGTTTCAAAATGCGGTCAAAAAGGCGGGCTTGACCGTTCCTAGCTAGTGGTTGAATCTTGGAAATTTTTTGATGTTTCTCTGATTAAATAGATACTTATGTACCTAGATATGATTTTTGGAAAAAAATAAAGAGCACTATGAGGTAGCCGCAGTTCAGATTTGACCCGCTTCCAGCTGAATCGGCGGGAATTTGTCTTTTTCACCAGTGGTGGATAAAAACTTTTTACACCCAACCATTTGGTCAATTGTGCATTAAATATGGCCTAGTATTTTATAAAAATGATTTGGTCCAATTTTGCAACAATTATTTGGGAGGTCCTTCACAAAAAAAACCTCCTTTTGGGCACTCGAAAAATGGAAAATGGTTTTTTCGTCCAAAGAAAATGAAAACTTCCTTAGGCAACATTGTTTTCCATTCCAATATGCACCCTTGTGCACGATATGAGATCATTTGAACAAACTATGCCATGAATGTGGCCATAAGATTGATCATATGGCTTGAAAGCCATTGATCTCCACACGTGATAGCTCGTTTCTGAGAACACTTTTTTTAAATAATTGCCGTATTACAAGTTTGTTATTTTTCTTGGGAACTTGGCCACATATAATGACACAATGCAAAGGTTTTCCAATTTTTTGATTTTTTTGAATTTTTTATGCCCGTTTCAAAATGCGGTCAAAACGGCGGGCTTGACCGTTCCTAGCTAGTGGTTGAATCTTGGAAATTTTTTAATGTTTCTCTGATTGAATAGATACTTATGTACCTAGAACTGGTTTTTGGAAAAAATAAAGAGCAAACTATGAGGTAGCCGCAGTTCAGATTTGACCCGCTTCCATCTGAATCGGCGGGAATTTGTCTTTTTCACCAGAGGTGGATGAAAACTTTTTACACCCAACCATTTGGTCAATTGTGCATTAAATATGGCCTAGTATTTTATAAAAATGATTTGGTCCAATTTTGCAACAATTATTTGGGAGGTCCTTCACAAAAAAAACCTCCTTTTGGCCACTCGAAAAATGGAAAATGGTTTTTTCGTCCAAAAAAAATGAAAACTTCCTTAGGCAACATTGTTTGCCATTCCAATATGCACCCTTGTGCACGATATGAGATCATTTGAACAACCTATGCCATGAATGTGGCCATAAGATTGATCATTTGGCTTGAAAGCCGTTGATCTCCACACGTGATAGCTCGTTTGTGAGAACACTTTTTTTAAATAATTGCCGTATTACAAGTTTGTTATTTTTCCTGGGAACTTGGCCACATATAATGACACAATGCGAAGGTTTTCCAATTTTTTGATTTTTTTTAATTTTTTATGTCCGTTTCAAAATGCGCTCAAAACGGCGGGCTTGACCGTTCATAGCTAGTGGTTGAATCTTGGAATTTTTTTGATGTTTCTCTGATTAAATAGATACTTATGTACCTAGAAATGATTTTTGGAAAAAAGAAAGAGCAAACTATGAGGTAGCCGCAGTTCAAATTTGACCCGCTTCCAACTGAATCGGCAGGAATTTGTCTTTTTCACCAGAGGTGGATAACAACTTTTTACACCCAACCATTTGGTCAATTGTGCACTAAATATGGCCTATTATTTTATAAAAATGATTTGGTCCAATTTTGCAACAATTATTTGGGAGGTCCTTCACAAAAAAACCTCCTTTTCGGCATTCGAAAAATGGAAAATGGTTTTTTTGTCCAAAGAAAATGAAAACTTCCTTAGGCAACATTGTTTGCCATTCCAATACGCATCCTTGTGCACAATATGAGATTATTTGAACAAACTCTTCCATGAATGTGGCCATAAGATTGATCATTTGGCTTGAAAGCCATTGATCTCCACACGTGATAGCTCATTTCTGAGAACACTTTTTTTAACTAATTGTCGTATTACAAGTTTGTTATTTTTACTGGGAACTTGGCCACATATAATGACACAATGCGAAGGTTTTCCAATTTTTTTATTTTTTTTGAATTTCTTATGCCCGTTTCAAAATGCGGTCAAAACGGCGGGCTTGACCGTTCCTAGCTAGTGGTTGAATCTTGGAAAAATTTTAATGTTTCTCTGATTAAATAGATACTTATGTACCTAGAAATGGTTTTTGGAAAAAATAAAGAGCAAACTATGAGGTAGCCGCAGTTCAGATTTGACCCGCTTCCATCTGAATCGGCGGGAATTTGTCTTTTTCACCAGAAGTGGATAAAAACTTTTTACACCCAACCATTTGGTCAATTATGCATTAAATATGGCCTAGTATATTATAAAATGATTTGGTCCAATTTTGCAACAATTATTTGGGAGGTCCTTCAAAAAAAAACCTCCTTTTCGGCACTCGAAAAATGGAAAATGGTTTTTTCGTCCAAAGAAAATGAAAACTTCCTTAGGCAACATTGTTTGCCATTCCAATATGCACCCTTGTGCATGATATTAGATCATTTGAACAAACTATGCCATGAATGTGGCCATAAGATTGATCATTTGGCTTGAAAGCCATTGATCTTCACACATGATAGCTCGTTTCTAAGAACACTTTTTTAAAATAGTTGCCGTATTACAAGTTTGTTATTTTTCCTGGGAACTTGGCCACATAAAATAACACAATGCGAAGGTTTTCCAATTTTTTGATTTTTTTGAATTTTTATGCCCGTTTCAAAATGCGGTCAAAACGGCGGGCTTGACCGTTCCCAGCTAGTGGTTGAATCTTGGAAATTTTTTGATGTTTCTCTGATTAAATAGATACTTATGTACCTATAAATGATTTTTGGAAAAAATAAAGAGCAAACTATGAGGTAGCCGCAGTTCAGATTTGACCCGCTTCCACCTGAATCGGCGGGAATTTTTCTTTTTCACCAGAGGTGGATAAAAACTTTTTACACCCAACCATTTGGTCAATTTTGCATTAAATATGGCCTAGTATTTTATGAAAATGATTTGGTCCAATTTTGCAACAATTATTTGGGAGGTCCTTCACAAAAAAACCTCCTTTTGGGCACTCGAAAAATGGAAAATGGTTTTTTCGTCCAAAGAAAATGTAAACTTCCTTAGGAAACATTGGTTGCCATTCCAATATGCACCCCTGTGCACGATATGAGATCATTTGAACAAACTATGCCATGAATGTGGCCATAAGATTGATCATTTGGCTTGGAAGCCATTGATCTCCACACGTGATAGCTCGTTTCTGAGAAAACTTTTTTTAGTTAATTGCCGTATTAAAAGTTTGTTATTTTTCCTAGGAACTTGGCCACATATAATGACACAATGCGAAGGTTTTCCAATTTTTTTATTTTTTTTGAATTTTTTATGCTCGTTTCAAAATGCGGTCAAAACGGCGGGCTTGACCGTTCCTAGCTAGTGGTTGAATCTTGGAAATTTTTATATGTTTCTCTGATTAAATAGATACTTATGTACCTAGAAATGGTTTTTGGAAAAAATAAAGAGCAAACTATGAGGTAGCCGCAGTTCATATTTGACCCGCTTCCAGCTGAATCGGCGGGAATTTGTCTTTTTCACCAGAGGTGGATGAAAACTTTTTACACCCAACCATTTGGCCAATTGTGCATTAAATATGGCCTAGTATTTTATAAAAATGATTTGGTCCAATTTGGCAACAATTATTTGGGAGGTCCTTCACAAAAAAAACCTCCTTTTGGGCACTCGAAAAATGGAAAATGGTTTTTTCGTCCAAAAAAAATGAAAACTTCCTTAGGCAACATTGTTTGCCATTCCAATATGCACCCTTGTGCACGATATGAGATCATTTGAACAAACTATGCCATGAATGCGGCCATAAGATTGATCATTTGGCTTGAAAGCCATTGATCTCCACACGTGATAGCTCGTTTCTGAGAACACTTTTTTTAAATAATTGCCGTATTACAAGTTTGTTATTTTTCCTGGGAACTTGGCCACATATAATGACACAATGCGAAGGTTTTCCAATTTTTTGATTTTTTTTTTAATTTTTTATGCCCGTTTCAAATTGCGCTCAAAACTGCGGGCTTGACCGTTCCTAGCTAGTGGTTGAATCTTGGAACTTTTTTGATGTTTCTCTTATTAAATAGATACTTATGTACCTATAAATGATTTTTGGAAAAAATAAAGAGCAAACTATGAGGTAGCCGCAGTTCAAATTTGACCCGCTTCCAGCTGAATCGGCAGGAATTTGCCTTTTTCACCAAAGGTGGATAAAAACTTTTTACACCCAACCATTTGGTCAATTGTGCACTAAATATGGCCTATTATTTTAGAAAAATGATTTGGTCCAATTTTGCAACAATTATTTGGGAGGTCCTTCACAAAAAAACCTCCTTTTCGGCACTCGAAAAATGGAAAATGGTTTTTTTGTCCAAAGAAAATGAAAACTTCCTTAGGCAACATTGTTTGCCATTCCAATATGCACCCTTGTGCACAATATGAGATTATTTGAACAAACTCTTCCATGAATGTGGCCATAAGATTGATCATTTGACTTGAAAGCCATTGATCTCCACACGTGATAGCTCGTTTCTGAGAACACTTTTTTTAAATAATTGCCGTCTTACAAGTTTGTTATTTCTCCTGGGAACTTGGCCACATATAATGACACAATGCGAAGGTTTTCCAATTTTTTGATTTTTTTTGAATTTCTTATGCCCGTTTCAAAATGCGGTCAAAACGGCGGGCTTGACCGTTTCTAGCTAGTGGTTGAATCTTGGAAATTTTTTGATGTTTCTCTGATTAAATAGATACTTATGTACCTATAAATGGTTTTTGGAAAAAATAAAGAGCAAACTTTGAGGTAGCCGCAGTTCAGATTTGACCCGCTTCCAACTGAATCGGCGGGAATTTGTCTTTTTCACCAGAGGTGGATAAAAACTTTTTACACCCAACCATTTGGTCAATTGTGCATTAAATATGGCCTAGTATATTATAAAAATGATTTGGTCCAATTTTGCAACAATTATTTGGGAGGTCCTTCACAAAAAAACCTCCTTTTCGGCACTCGAAAATGGAAAATGGTTTTTTCGTCCAAAGAAAATGAAAACTTCCTTAGGCAACATTGTTTGCCATTCCAATATGCACCTTTGTGCACGATATTGGATCATTTGAACAAACTATGCCATGAATGTGGCCATAAGATTGATCATTTGGCTTGAAAGCCATTGATCTTCACACGTGATAGCTCGTTTCTGAGAACACTTCTCTAAAATAATTGCCGTATTACAAGTTTGTTATTTTTCCTGGGAACTTGGCCACATAAAATAACACAATGCGAAGGTTTTCCAATTTTTTGATTTTTTTGAATTTTTATGCCCGTTTCAAAATACGGTTAAAACAGCGGGCTTGACCGTTCCTAGCTAGTGGTTGAATCTTGGAAATTTTTTTATGTTTCTCTCATTAAATAGATACTTATGTACCTAGAAATGATTTTTGGAAAAAATAAAGAGCAAACTATGAGGTAGCCGCAGTTCAGATTTGATCCGCTTCCACCTGAATCGGCGGGAATTTGTCTTTTTCACCAGAGGTGGATAAAAACTTTTTACACCCAACCATTTGGTCAATTGTGCATTAAATATGGCCTAGTATTTTATAAAAATGATTTGGTCCAATTTTGCAACAATTATTTGGGAGGTCCTTCACAAAAAAACCTCCTTTTGGGCACTCGAAAAATGGAAAATGGTTTTTTCGTCCAAAGAAAATGAAAACTTCCTTAGGCAACATTGTTTGCCATTCCAATATACACCCTTGTGCACGATATGAGATCATTTGAACAAACTATGCCATGAATGTGGCCATAAGATTGATCATTTGGCTTGGAAGCCATTGATCTCCACACGTGATAGCTCGTTTCTGAGAACACTTTTTTTAGATAATTGCCGTATTAAAAGTTTGTTATTTTTCCTGGGAACTTGGCCACATATAATGACACAATGCGAAGGTTTTCTAATTTTTTGATTTTTATTTTATTTTTTATGCCTGTTTCAAAATGCGGTCAAAACGGCGGGCTTGACCTTTCCTAGCTAGTTGTTGAATCTTGGAAATGTTTTGATGTTTCTCTGATTAAATAGATACTTATGTACCTAGAAATGATTTTTGGAAAAAATAAAGAGCAAACTATGAGGTAGCCGCAGTTCAGATTTGACCCGTTTCCATCTAAATCGGCGGGAATTTGTCTTTTTCACCAGAGGTGGATAAAAACTTTTTACACCCAACCATTTGGTCAATTGTGCATTAAATATGGCCTAGTATTCTATAAAAATGATTTGGTCCAATTCTGCAACAATTATTTGGGAGGTCCTTCACAAAAAAACCTCCTTTTGGGCTCTCGAAAAATGGAAAATTGGTTTTTCGTCCAAAGAAAATGAAAACTTCCTTAGGAAACATTGTTTGCCATTCCAATATGCACCCTTGTGCACGATATGAGATCATTTGAACAAACTATGCCATGAATGTGGCCATAAGATTGATCATTTGGCTTGGAAGCCATTGATCTCCACACGTGATAGCTCGTTTCTGAGAACACTTTTTTTAAATAATTGCCGTATTAAAAGTTTGTTATTTTTCCTGGGAACTTGGCCACATATAATGACACAATGCGACGGTTTTCCAATTTTTTGACTTTTTTGAATTTTTTATGCCCGTTTCAAAATGCGGTCAAAACGGCGGGCTTGACCGTTCCTAGCTAGTGGTTGAATCTTGGAAATTTTTGGATGTTTCTCTGATTAAAAAGATACTTATGTACCTAGAAATTATTTTTGGAAAAAATAAAGAGCAAACTATGAGGTAGCCGCAGTTCAAATTTGACCCGCTTCCAACTGAATCGGCAGGAATTTGTCTTTTTCACCAGAGGTGGATAAAAACTTTTTACACCCAACCATTTGGTCAATTGTGCAATAAATATGGCCTATTATTTTATAAAAATGATTTGGTCCAATTTTGCAACAATTATTTGGGAGGTCCTTCACAAAAAAACCTCCTTTTCGGCACTCGAAAAATGGAAAATGGTTTTTTCGTCCAAAGAAAATGAAATCTTCCATAGGCAACATTGTTTGCCATTCCAATATGCACCCTTGTGCATGATATGAGATCATTTGAACAAACTATGCCATGAATGTGGCCATAAGATTGATCATTTGGCTTGTAAGCCATTGATCTCCACACGTGATAGCTCGTTTCTGAGAACACTTTTTTTAAATAATTGCCGTATTACAAGTTTGTTATTTTTCCTGGGAACTTGGCCACATTTAATGACACAATGCGAAGGTTTTCCACTTTTTTGATATTTTTTTTATGCCCGTTTCAAAATGCGGTCAAAACGGCGGGCTTGACCGTTCCTAGCTAGTGGTTGAATCTTGGAAATTTTTTGATGTTTATCTGATTAAATAGATACTTATGTACCTAGAAATGGTTTTTGGAAAAAATAAAGAACAAACTATGAGGTAGCCGCAGTTCAGATTTTACCCGCTTCCAACTGAATCGGCGGGAATTTGTCTTTTTCACCAGAGGTGGATAAAAACTTTTTACACCCAACCATTTGGTCAATTGTGCATTAAATATGGCCTAGTATTTTATAAAAATGATTTGGTCCAATTTTGCAACAATTTTTTGGGAGGTCCTTCACAAAAAAACCTCCTTTTGGGCACTCGAAAAATGGAAAATGATTTTTTCGTCCAAAGAAAATGAAAAGTTCCTTATGCAACATTGTTTGCCATTCCAATATGCACCCTTGTGCACGATATGAGATCATTTGAACAAACTATGCCATGAATGTGGCCATAAGATTGATCATTTGGCTTGAAAGCCATTGATCTCCACACGTGATAGCTCGTTTCTGAGAACACTTTTTTTAAATATTTGTCGTATTACAAGTTTGTTATTTTTCCTGGGAACTTGGCCACATATAATGACACAATGCGAAGGTTTTCTAATTTTTTGATTTTTTTTTAAATTTTTTATGCCCGTTTCAAAATGCGGTCAAAACGGCGGGCTTGACCTTTCCTAGCTAGTTGTTGAATCTTGGAAATGTTTTGATGTTTCTCTGATTAAATAGATACTTATGTACCTAGAAATGATTTTTGGAAAAAATAAAGAGCAAACTATGAGGTAGCCGCAGTTCAGATTTGAGCCGCTTCCACCTGAATAGGCGGGAATTTGTATTTTTCACCAGAGGTCTATAAAAACTTTTTACACCCAACCATTTGGTCAATTGTCCATTAAATATGGCCTAGTATTCTATAAAAATGATTTGGTCCAACTCTGCAACAATTATTTGGGAGGTCCTTCACAAAAAAACCTCCTTTTGGGCTCTCGAAAAATGGAAAATTGGTTTTTCGTCCAAAGAAAATGAAAACTTCCTTAGGCAACATTGTTTGCCATTCCAATATGCACCCTTGTGCACGATATGAGATCATTTGAACAAACTATGCCATGAATGTGGCCATAAGATTGATCATTTGGCTTGAAAGCCATTGATCTCCACACGTGATAGCTCGTTTCTGAGAACACTTTTTTTAAATAATTGCCGTATTACAAGTTTGTTATTATTCCTGGGAACTTGGCCACATATAATGACACAATGCGAAGGTTTTCCAATTTTTTGATTTTTTTTGAATTTTTTATGCCCGTTTCAAAATGCGGTCAAAACGGCGGGCTTGACCGTTCCTAGCTAGTTGTTGAATCTTGGAAATGTTTTGATGTTTCTCTGATTAAATAGATACTTATGTACCTATAAATGATTTTTGAAAAAAATAAAGAGCAAACTATGAGGTAGCCGCAGTTCAGATTTGACCCGCTTCCACCTGAATCGGCGGGAATTTGTCTTTTTCACCAGAGGTAGATAAAAACTTTTTACACCCAACCATTTTGTAAATTGTGCATTAAATATGGCCTAGTATTTTATAAAAATGATTTGGTCCAATTTTGCAACAATTATTTGGGAGGTCCTTCACAAAAAAAACCTCCTTTTGGGCACTCAAAAAATGGAAAATGTTTTTTCGTCCAAAGAAAATGAAAACTTCCTTAGGCAACATTGTTTGCCATTCCAATATGCACCCTTGTGCACGATATGAGATCATTTGAACAAACTATGCCATGAATGTGGCCATAAGATTGATCATTTGGGTTGAAAGCCATTGATCTCCACACGTGATAGCTCGTTTCTGAGAACACTTTTTTTAAATAATTGCCGTATTACAAGTTTGTTATTTTTCCTGGGAACTTGGCCACATATAATGACACAATGTGAAGGTTTTCCAATTTTTTGAATTTTTTTAAATTTTTTATGCCCGTTTCAAAATGCGGTCAAAACGACGGGCTTGACCGTTCCTAGCTAGTGGTTGAATCTTGGAAATTTTTTGATGTTTCTCTGATTAAATAGATACTTATGTACCTAGAAATGATTTTTGGAAAAAATAAAGAGCAAACTATGAGGTAGCCATGATTCAGATTTGACCCGCTTCCATCCTGAATCGGCGAGAATTTATCTTTTTCACCAGAGGTGGATAAAAACTTTTTACACCCAACCATTTGGTCAATTGTGCACTAAATATGGCCTATTATTTTAGAAAAATGATTTGGTCCAATTTTGCAACAATTATTTGGGAGGTCCTTCATAAAAAAACCTCCTCTTGGGCACTCGAAAAATGGAAAATGGTTTTTTCGTCCAAAGAAAATGAAAACTTCCTTAGGCAACATTGTTTGCCATTCCAATATGCACCCTTGTGCACGATATGAGATCATTTGAACAAACTATGCCATGGATGTGGCCATAAGATTGATCATTTGGCTTGAAAGCCATTGATCTCCACACGTGATAGCTCGTTTCTGAGAACACTTTTTTTAAATAATTGTCGTATTACAAGTTTGTTATTTTTCCTGAGAACTTGGCCACATATAATGATACGATGCGAAGGTTTTCCAAATTTTTGATTTTTTTTGAATTTTTTATGCCCGTTTCAAAATGCGGTCAAAACGGCGGGCTTGACCGTTCCTAGCTAGTGGTTGAATCTTGGAAATTTTTTGATGTTTCTCTGATTAAATAGATTCTTATGTACCTAGAAATGATTTTTGGAAAAAATAAGAGCAAACTATGAGGTAGCCGCAGTTCAGGTATGACCCGCTTCCATCTGAATCGGCAGGAATTTGTCTTTTTCATCAGAGGTGGATAAAAACTTTTTACACCCAACCATTTGGTCAATCGTGCATTAAATATGGCCTAGTATTTTATCAAAATGATTTGGTCCAATTTTGCAACAATTATTTGGGAGGTCCTTCACAAAAAAAACCTCCTTTTGGGCACTCGAAAAATGGAAAATGGTTTTTTCGTCCAAAGAAAAAGAAAACTTCCTTAGGCAACATTGTTTTCCATTCCAATATGCACCCTTGTGCACGATATGAGATCATTTGAACAAACTATGCCATGAATGTGGCCATAAGATTGATTATTTGGCTTGAAAGCCATTGATCTCCACACGTGATAGCTCGTTTCTGAGAACACTTTTTTTAAATAATTGTCGTATTACAAGTTTGTTATTTTTCCTGGGAACTTGGCCACATATAATGACACAATAAGGTTTTCCAATTTTTGATTTTTTTGAATTTTTATGCCCGTTTCAAAATGCGGTCAAAGCGGCGGGCTTGACCGTCCTAGCTAGTGGTTGAATCTTGGAAATTTTTGATGTTTCTCTGATTAAATAGATACTTATGTACCTAGAAATGATTTTTGAAAAAATAAAGAGCAAACTATGAGGTAGCCTTCACAGATTTGACCCGCTTCCAAAATCGGTAGGAATTTGTCTTTTCACGGAGGTGGATAAAACTTTTACACCCAACCATTTGGTCAATTGTGCATTAAATATGGCCTAGTATTTTAGAAAAATAATTTGGTCCAATTTTGCAACAATTATTTGGGAGGTCCTTCACAAAAAAACCTCCTTTTGGGCACTCAAAATATGCAAAATGGTTCTTCCGTCCAAAGAAAAAGAAAACTTTCTTAGGCAACATTGTTTGTCATTCCAATATGCACCCTTGTGCACAATATGAGACCATTGCTTTGAATTTTTCATGTAAAAAAGTAGAAAATGACACCCCCCTAAAAACTCATTTCTCATAACAAATTTTAAAAGATATTTGTCATATTCCAATTCCAAGTTTGTTAGTTTTCCTAAAAACTATGTCACATTTGGTGACACAATGAGAATGTTTCTTTTTGAATTTCTCATATCATAAAACTGTTTCTATGATTCAACCCCTTTTTTTGAAAAAATATGGTTCAACACCTTAGTTTTAGTCGATTGCGACCAATTTAGAAGGTCATAACGTGTACTGGGTTCTGATTGGTCCATGGACTTGTCACGCGGATCGTGCTCAAACACCGTCGGATGCTCTCGGATCCGACGGCAGCCCTTTCTTCCTCCCCCTCCCCCTCTTTGTCTCAAAAAAGAAAAAAGAAAAAAGAAAACTCCCTCGCCCTCTCACCCCACGAACCCTAGTGCTCCCTCTCCCTCACGCGCTCCCCTCGTCTCCCACATCGCCGCCGCCACCCCGCCGATCCCATCCCTCCCTGATTCAGATCCGACCCCGTCGCCCGTGCCCGCGCGCCACCAGCCGCTCCTCCTCGCCTCTCGGAGGACGTCCGCCGCTCTTCCTCCGCCCGTCCCGGAGGCCTCAGTCGGCACCCTCCGCCACAGGGCCGCCACACTCGTCCCTCCCGCCGCAGGGGACAACATCCGGCAGCGCCTGCGCCCGCAGCTGCCGGCCAACTACTTCGGCAACGCCATCATGCGGGACCTCGTGACGGTGCGCGTGGGGGACGTGCTGTCGCAGCCGCTAGGGTTCACGGCGGAGCGGATCAAGCGCGCGGTGGCGCGGGTGGACGACGCGTTCGTGTGCTCCGTCATCGACTACCTGGAGCTGGAGTCTATTGGTCCCCCCTTCGTCTCAAGGTAGGAACTCCCCGATTCGACCCCCTCTCTGGATTTGATTTGGCGCTGCTTGACGAACCTTCTGTTGGTGCTACGCAGCGCGGATCTTGGCTGCCTGCCTTCGGTCGCTGACCACGGGGCTTCTCCAGCCGGCGCGTCCACACCGACCTCCGTGTCCTCCGTCAGCGACCTCAGGAGCCTCGCCGCCTCGGGCCTCGAGTCGCTCAAGCGCCGCCTTGACGCGCTCCACGGCGACACCGCCCGTGACCTCGAGGCCTCCCACTCCCGGATCTCCAAGCGCATCAAGGTGACCTCTCTGACTCTGATCCCGTTCCAGTCCAGTCCATTTTCCATCCTTAGCACACCGATCGATCATGTGATGTGATGTGATGGATCCCCTTCCATGTCCATGTGTGCTCTTCACTTCAGATGCAGACGCAGAGCTGCGTGCAGATGACGGAGGAGGCGGACAAGGAGCATAAGAAGATGCTCGACAACTACTCCCAGCAAGCCGACGACATCAAGGTACCACTTCTCCTTCGATTCGATCCATGTCTGATCCGGTGCTGGTCGTGGGTGCATCTGAATTCCGTGTGGATTGGGAACCTGAAATTGCGACCCTACTGTCGGTGTGGATTCCTTGCAGGCATCGTACAAGAAGTTGATGACAGACGTGCAGTCGTCTTCGTCTCGTGGTACTGCAGAGGCTCACCAAAGACATCTATCTTCTCAATTTTACTTCATCTCAGTCTTCAATTCAAGCCACTGTCTATAGCAGTGGTTTATCGTTTAGTACTAACTTGGTTCACAATGGTCAATGTGCAAGGTGACCCTCCCTGACATGGCAAATGGCAAAGTCTGTGGCCAGAGCTATCGATGGCTTGCGCAGTCGCTACAACTTATTAGATGCACCATCGGACCACGCAGTTTAGTTGATTGTCATCCATGTCAACTTATTAGATGCACCATCGTTGTGCTAGTTAATTGCAACTTTTTGTACAGAATGTCAAGTTTCTCATTGAAAAAAACTAAGCATTTCAATAGTTTTTTATGCCGATGACAACAATGAATGTAGTACTATGAAAAGATCAATTTTGTGCATACTATGGATTATAATACTACAGTCCTTACCTTTTCTTAATACAACAAAAATTCTGCTTGTTCTGTATGCTCCATCCTAAGCATGTATATATACCCATTAGTTTGGTGATGATTACCTAGTTTGCAGCAAGGAATGCACAAAGTAGTCTTTGCGCGAGTGCTGTGCATATAGATGTTGTCGATGAACCCTTAGTGTTCATTTGGATTCTTCTGCCTAAGCTGTGGATTATTTTTCCCATTATGTCAAGCAACTTTGTTTCGTTTGTTGTGTGATCCAGTAATTTTGTTGTTGTCCACCATTCAGCCCAGCGTTTCGTTGCATTATTTTTATTTTATTTGTCGTACATGTATGATTTCAGCTGAAATCTGTAGTTTTTCTTGGTCGTATTCATATTGTAGGGCGGCCAGATTGTTTATTGTGTTACTTTGTTGTTAATTTTCCATATGCAGAAGTAGCTGTGTGTGTTTATCCCACTCCACATGAAGTTATCTTGGTCCATGAATTGCCCTGGTAGTATCTGCATGTCATTATACAACCATTCACTTAAGTGCTTTTGTTGTGCATCGGCAACCTTGCTTTCCTTCTCGTGCTAGTTATTTTGCACTCCTGGTGGTTGGAGATCTATTGCCATTCATGTCAGATATGCGCACCTCTGATTCATAGGTCTTCCGTTGACAGATTTGCAATACGGACTTAAGTTCCTTACTTCTGCTTCTTTGATTGATGTTGCAGGTAATAACATGTTCAGTGCTCTGAAGGTTCCAGAGTCATAATTCCAAGTCAGCTCAATGACCTCATTTGGTGTAAATGCACTAGGTATAAATTAGCCACATCGACTATCTGCGTGCCTGCCTAATTGAACGAATCAATCTGATTAGTATGTTTGCTGCCATTTTGTTAGTCTGCAGAAGCATATCTAGTTTGTTAGTCAGCCGCTTTTTTGCTAGAACCATAAATCATGATGCATGTTGATTATGGTCTGGTTTGTTAGATCTGTTCTACTGTTGCTTAAATTTGACTAGATTCTGAATGTGTATCTGTTGTGTATCTGCTGGTGTGTATCTGCTGTTGCCTGGATTCTGAATGAACATGTCAGTATACTATATACCCAAAAAAACATGCTTACAGTTCTTTTCATTTCCATGATCAATTTAGTTAGAGTTGCACATGTCAGTATACTATATACCAAAAAAAATCCTAGCTAGTGAGAACATTTGTCACTCCATGAACACATACTGGTTAGTGTTAGTCATACTATTTATCTACATGGCATTTGATGTCAATTCTTGCTTATAAGTTATTGGATCACTCCATGAACACATTCTTATTCTTATATTTTCATTCTTATTCTTTGCACAGGTGAAGTGTGAATCCAAGGCCGAAGCTGTGAATCATATCAACAAAGAGGAGCATATTATGTGTTGTAATTGTACGCATATCTGGGTTGTAGTATACTGAATTGTAATAGACTAATGTAGTCTTGTTTTGGACGAATTTCATTTGCTCTCTAGTCTGTTCAAAACAATGATTGTGTATGTGATTTGAATACCCGTGAAATGGAAACCTGACAAAAGGGTCCAAGTTATAATGGTTGTTTGACAAATTTTGAAATTTTTGACATGTGGGACATATTTTGAGATAAGCATGACATGTGGGGTTGGCTTACTAGTGGTACTCCAATGTATAATGGCTGAAAGTAGAAAAATCAATGGACTAAAAAGGCTACGGCCCAAAAATAAAATGGCTTAAATGTTGGGCCTGGCCCATGTAGCTACCGAAAATTAACAAGAAAAAATACATTAAAAGGCCGAATTGTTGGGCTAGGCCCATGTAGAGAATCGAATTGGACCGGGCTGAATCTTGGGCCACATCAGATTGCCACGTTGGATGCCTACGTGGCCTGGGGAGGTTGCTAGCGACCAAAACGCCACAGTGGACATATTTTGGTCATAAACGTCTTCGACCATTCCAGAAGAAAGGTCGCTATAGTCAGTTTACGACCGCCAGCTTTTGACCTTCTCTTTTTGGTCACAAAAAGGTCGCAAATGAAAAACCATGACCTTTCAGTGACCACTAGTCAAGGTCACAAGTTGACATATTTCTTGTAGTGTCGCTCTCAATGATCATGTTGTGGAAGATTACACAGCGGGTCATGATCTCCCACATTTGATCTTTCGACCAGGTCTGAGCGGGGTACCGGACAACAGCAAATCGAGATTGGAGCACACCAAATGCCCGCTCGATATCCTTCCTGCAAGCCTCCTAAATCTTCGCAAAACCACGCGTTCTTGCCTCCAGGCACAGGGTTTTTGATGGTCTTGACAAATGTCGACCATCTCGGATAGATGCCATTAGCTAGATAGTACCCCTTGTTGTACTGCCGCCCATTGATCTCGAAGTTCACCGGAGGAGAATGACCTTCAACAAGCTTGGCAAAGACAGGAGAGCACTGCAAAGACGTTGATGTCATTGTGAGTTCTGGCATACCAAAGAAGGAGTGCCAAATCCAGAGGTCATGTGTGGCCACCACCTCAAGTAGCACATCGCAACCGCCTTTGGCGCCTTTGTACATCCCCCGCCAAGCAAATGGGAAATTCTTCCATTTCAATGCATGCGATCGATGCTTCCAAGCATCCCAGAAATCCTCTTGCTGCATTACGTGCTAGGATCCGGCGGTGTCTTCCGCATTGGGTGTTCTCAAGTATTGCAGTCCAAACACGCCACCACCGCCCGGCGAACTTGTAGAAACACTCTAGGCTGGTGGACTCGCCATGCGCCCATAGTCGCCCTGTGAGTCACCGGGAGCTCCGTATGCAAGCATCCTCATCGCTGTCGTGCATTTCGGATGGAGGTGAATCCAAGTTTGCGGTGCAATCCATCTTGCATTTGAAGTAGTTGTCGAACTCCGGATGGAATTCACAATCCGGAGGAAAAGCTTCGCTCATCCGATAACGACGCCGAAATGTTCTGTCGCCGTGAAGTGGAGCATCGGCGAAGTAGTCGGAGTAGAGCATGCAGTAGCATTCGAGACGATGCCGGTTCTTTGCTTTCACCCGCCCTGGCGCCGAGCCACCTCGCCGCGGCTTTTCATTGCTCGCCAGCAGCTGGGCGAGGGCGGCGAGCACCATGAGATGCTCTTCTTCCTAGACGTCGGCCTCGGCTTCCTCCTCCAGCAGCGCGGCGAGCACTTCCTCGTCATCCGAGTCCATCGCCGAGGCAGGCAAATCGCCGAACACCTTGCGCGTGGTGGGCGTGCACCCGCCGCTAAACTGCCTTCCGCGGCCGGAAACGCCCAGAAGTAGTCGGAGGGGCTGTCGCGGTGAACCTCTGCTATTTTTCCGACGGGGAATGGCTATCTACCGGTGCAGGGCGGCGCTGGGATATGCTTAGTTGCGGCCGAGAGCGCGGGGGGTGGGAGGCGAGTCGGAAAAGAAAATCTTGACTTTTCACCTGACGGCGTGGGCCAGCCGCGCTTTTCCCTTCGCCGAGCCCCAAGCGCCCCAGTAGGCTGGTTGACGCTCTGCGTCACCGGGCGGAAAAAAAGGACCGAATCAGCGCTTTTCGTCGTCCTGGGGGCGCGACTGGGCCGTTTTTTTGGCACCGGCGTCGAAAAACGCCTGAGAGGCCTGTTTGGAGCGCGGCTGGATATGCTCTCACAAGGCTGTCGATGCCGAACATCGTGCCATTGTTTGGGTTGAAGGAGTGCCACATGCGCGAGATGTACACCTGAACTCTGCACCTGTGCGCCGTTGACGGGTTCAACTAAACAATGAGCCCATCCTCAGCTTCGCCCTCTACATATAAGATGTGTAGACGAATGAATAAATACAGTCATCAATATTTATTATTGTCCCTGAACCAAGCCCAACAAGTGCACAGAAAACTTATGAGTGTGCAGCAATAAAAATCCAGAGAGACGTAATATACCTTGTCCAGAAACCAAGAACAAGGTTAGAGCATTTCTAGCAGATCCAGTAAACGTGCATCCCCAAAAAATCGTTTACGGTATCCCGCAAAACGTTTTTTGCAAGACACGCATCCCCGAAAAATCATTTACGGTATCCCGGAAACGTTTTTTGCAAGATGCCGGACGATGAGCCATAGGCCTATAGCAGATCCTTCATACCGAGCCGGCATATTCAAACTTGCAGTTCGCGCTTAAAACTAGATCACCGAA
The DNA here is from genome assembly GCA_021605205.1 of Aegilops longissima. Taxonomy (NCBI): domain Eukaryota; kingdom Viridiplantae; phylum Streptophyta; class Magnoliopsida; order Poales; family Poaceae; genus Aegilops; species Aegilops longissima. Next base: position 35,121,239 of record CM038678.1, on the reverse strand, counting down.
GTTCGTCATACATAAACATAGCAGACCGGAGTTCATAGTACATACCAAAGCTCATACTAAATAAAAACAGAAATTAAACATAGCATACGGAGGTTCATACTACAGGGTGCATACTAGTCTACTCCTCGTCGTCACCATCCTCGCGGATTGTTTTGCCATGGAGGTGGAGGTACATGAGGGTGCTAGAGAGGACCTGCGCGAGTTGGTACTCCTCGAAGAGAACTTGCTCAGAGGTCACGGTGCATGCCACAACAGGCACCACTTCACCTTGTTCGCCTCGACAACCTAGATTGCGTCAGATAAGATAACAGGCAGGCAGGCAGGCAAAAGTTACGCATATGCTTCAAACTACACGCAGGTGAAACCCTGTGTGGAAACCTTCACACACACAGAGCATAATTATTTGTTCACAAAAAAATAGCAGGCTACTTAACAAAATGTTCTATCTGAAGCCCTACTCACAGGTTTTCAACTCTAACATCACCCTGTCGTTTCCACGCTGCCAAAAAAGCGATCTAAAACACGATGATAAGCATACACATCGTCATCATATGCTAAACACGGAGCAGTTCGGAGTTCCGAAGCCCGAAGGTCTCAGAACAGGACGTGCAAAGCACATTGGCTCGTCTTTATGCTAGGGATCATAACTTGCAATCTCTAGATTACTGCTTGACGAAATCCTTGAGCTTGTTGAGCCAAAACAGGTACTCCCGGCTGTCCTTGTTGATCATGTACTCGTGCAGGAAGTTTGTCGTCATGGGCGTGATCCCGCGCAGCTCCAGGTACTTGTGGAATGCCCTCTGCAGGTTCTCATCCAGGTCACTGCACGTCACAAAGACCAAGCATACAACATCAGCAAGCAGCGACGGATAAGCGCATTCAGTTACCCAAGAAATTAACATGGCCAAGCTATGGTTTGTGTTCTTACTTGAAGTCAGGACCCTCGTATGCAATGTAGTCCTCTTCCAATTTCTCAGAGGGCTGCTTCACGGACAAGGTATCGATGAGGATCTCGTCAGGATAGGCGGTGCAGGTGAACTCGAGGCTTGGGCCGTCGCTCTTGGTGATGGTGACTGTGAGGGGAAGGCTGGATTTCGGGGGCTTCTCGCCGTCATCCTGATCATCGTCTTTCTCCTTGTCATCCTCGTCCTGGTCATGCTCTGGCTCGTCTCCAGTGACTAGGTTGGGCATGGAAACCAGAACCTCAATCTTCTCACCCTGGTAAGTTCTTGTAAGAGTGATGTTATTAAGCCCCTTGTTGTCGGTGATTTTGAAAGGGAAGCTATCTGGGATCTCCTCCACCTGCTTAATAAGATGGAAAAGGTGAGGCTCTGAACACAAACTCAACACTACTAAAATGAACACCAAACTCGCTCACGGTAAAGCTCAATGTAAAAAATAGTGTCGCTGCAAGACAAAAAGGGTAACTCAATTCTTTCACAGCCCTCATGTTTTCTCTCCCGAAATGCTAATTATGGATTAGATGCCAAGCCAGAACAAATTGCTTTAATTCCTACACCTTTGGGAAGGCCTTGAAGATTACAACCATGATAACTCAACTCTTTTCCAACACTCATGTTTTCCCTCTAAAAATGCCAATTCATGGATTAGATGCCGAGCCAGAACAAATTGCTTGAATTCCTACACCTTCCAGAAGGCCTGGAAGATTACATTGCTGAACCGTGATAACTCAACTCTTTTCCAACACTCATGCTTTCCCTCTAAAAATGCCAATTCATGGATTAGATGGCAAGCCAGAACAAATTACTTGAATTCCTAAACCTTCTAAAAGGCCTGGAAGATTATATTGCTGAATCATAATAACTCTACGTAGCAGACAAAACCATTGCATTTCACACGCCATCAGAACTTCTACCTTCTGTCCTACTACATCCAAAGACCCCAGCTAGGTTTCTCAAGCATATGTTAAGGTATGAGTAAATCATTACAATATCGAGTCAGTATGTTAGCAACTGCTACTTTCTGTTCGGGTTCGATCTCACTCCAGCCGGCTAGAAATACTCAAGCATGACTGCAAAAGCATATATGCTTTTATGTTGGAACCTTAGACTCAACATTCAACACTAAGTTGGAAAAAAACGTGAAGCAATATGATATAATATAAATAAATGCACCTAATAAAAAAAGTACCCATCAGTGAGCCTTGTCAAAATGGATTGTTTGACACATAAAACCCAACTCAGTGCATAAGCAACCAGTGTCCCTTGCCATCATAGAAAAAAGACAGAGAACCATACAAAGAATTGAACAGTTTATCATAACAGCGGAACACTGATGGTCTGCTATGGCAAGGGACACTAAAAGTCACCAACTGCAGAATCACCAACACTAAAAGTCAAATCTATGGGTACCATGAAAAGAAGTTAACATGGACAGCAATGAGCTGACACAAAACGAGCATAAGCCTAATTTAGCGAAGAAAACCCTAGGGTCGTACTACTAGAGACTACTCTGAAATTCGAACTACACAATCAATTGCAGCAGGAAGATGCGGGCATGACCAGAGTAACGAAATTCCTAAATTACATACGAAAATCCCTCCCTTTTGAATGGGGAATATCAGTATCTATCACCATTTCCAATCCTACCGCTGCAGGTGAACAATAATCGAAATCTCAACTGCCTCACGGCGCACAGATTACCCAATTAATTCCCTCCAGGAACATCAGACCACAACTAAACAGATGGAAGGGATTCGGGCCGCAAGCCGGCGACAGATCTAAATTAGCAGCAACAGCACTAAAGGTTTCGGGGAGCGGGCGGGCGGACGAACGAACCCGGTCGTGGTCGTCGCAGTCCTCGGCGAACTTGATCTCGGCCTTGACGATGCGGAGGAGCTCGTCGTCCGAGCTCGGCTTGAGCGCGGTCGCGGAGGAGAAGGGCATCGGCCGGGCCGCGGCGGCGGCCAGGGGGCGGAGAAGGGCCGCGCCACGGGAGGCCGCGCCGCGGGAGGCGGAGGCGGAGGCGCGGATGAGGGGAATCGAGGAGGACGCCGCACGGCGGGCGGCGGCGAAGAGGGCCATGGCTGGCGGCGGCGGCGGCGGCGGCGGAGAGGGTTTAGGGTTTTCGTGGTCGAGGGGTTGGTTGGGGGTATGGAGGTGGGTTGGGGTTTATAGGCCACTCGACTCTTACCAAGAAAAAAACTGTCCAAACCTTCACGATCTCCAAAATGCTAAATGGAGCTTAAGCTTCATAGAGGCGAAATTTCAAAAAATTCAAAATTCATACTTTTATGTTTCACAAAATTTTGAAAAAAAGCACACACATATATCTAGATACATAAAAGTATGGATGTGTAATTTTTTATGATAAAATACGTTAAGTGAGAGCTACTGGCTTTTTAGCACATACACTATTCACTATCAAAGTCCATGATTTTTGTCTTTTGTGCAGCTTGTAATTCAAAGTTTTTTCAGGACCGGCCTTGAGTATGTGTAGTCGGTGCGGTTGCACAAAGACCCCACAGCCAGGGGCCCTCGTCAAGGTCATACATTGTATGCATTGCTATTTAATATGTGACGGAATTAAACAATGCTATTTAATATTCAGCCCACACGGCCACACTCATCGATGCATCTGTATGGCAACCGAAAAAAATCCTATACGACCCACGTCGTACGCCTTCTATCGTGAGACCACCTCCCAAGGTTATCACGTGGCAAATCGAATCTCAAAGCAATTAGGCCATCATGTTATCTTCTAAGTTCCCCTTTTAATATCATCTTCCCTTCCTAGGGGCCATCGTACCCTTTGCGCTCCTTATGACGCTGCCGCTTTAGACATTGTTGCAGCTGCTGCTCATCCAATTTGTAGGCACTTTCTCCATAGCTCCTACATAGGGCGCCGCACCCGCTGCTTGAACCTCCTCAGGTCACGGCGGTGCATTAGTGTTGGTCCTCACTTGCAGAGCCACGACAAGGCCGAATGGGCCGTGGCGCCCCGCACAGCTTTTTGCGGCTTGTTCTCTTTTTTTTTACTTCTGGGCCTTGGAACACCAACCACAGTTTGTTTCCTTCTACTTGGCCCGCTCAGCCACCTGACAATGGGCTTCAAGCTCCGCCATTGCTCGTCCTGCTGGACACTGAGCGCTAGCTAACAGTAGCCGTCTCCATCCTGTATGGGAGGCAATTCATGGGTTGCCCGCTAGCTCACAATAGACATGCCCTATTTGATGATAGGTCCCTATATATTCTATGTTATGATATCATCGTCATAGTGCACATGCAATGAAAGTTATTGCAAAGATCTTGTTCGGGAGACCAAAACTTTCCACAACTTTAACTATAGAATGACCAATCATGTCACTAGCAATTTGATATGTCAACTTAATGAACACCCACACTAACGTAGTCTTTCTTAGCCCACCACTCCAGATATTAGATGTTAAAGAAACATAAAAGATGCATGTAGTACAGTCTTCTTTTATTTTTCTAAAGACTATTGTGCATAACTTTTTCATATCCCTAGATGTAGTTTGTCTAGAAACTAGAACGAATCTAGGATTATGAATAGTTTGAATATATTCAGTAAAAGTGGGAGTGTCACCAAAATCCAATGGCAAATCTTAAGAATCAATTATACGACAAAGAGCTTCTCGAGCACTTTCAGAATCATAGTCCCAATGACTTACGAACCGACGGATTGTAATGGAGCTAGGTCTGTCTCACCGCCATCTCCCCTCCTTCTTCAAGTGGCTCTCATAGTGCCTCTTCCAGTGGCCGGTTCCTTTTCCCATTTTCCCGGTGAGCTCGTTCTTGCATCTTTTGCACATAGCCTTCCACCTCATTGCACCTTCCACCACATATGCTTCTTCGTCAAACTAATTCCACACAACGAAGGACTGCCGACGAAACCTTTTTGCATCGATGGTGGAGGTACTGTTGGCGCTACTTGAATGGGATTGTGTATGAGAAGGTTATGTATAAGAAGGTTGCGAAGGTGGTGGTTGTGGCTCGGCGGAAAAAAGATTGAGGTTGCTCGGTATGTTAGTCCTGAATTCGTGTGCCTCGAAGGTGGTGAACTGTTGGGATTGAGATCACCCATGAGAAGGGTAGCGAATGAAAGATGAGATGTGGTGTTTGAGTGTGGGAAATGATAGGGGGTACCCTATTTATAGGAAAAAACCATTAATTTTTAGACCATCTTAACCCTTTTAATTTAAAATTTAAAGTTAAAAGGCCAGAATGCAGCTAAAAAGACATAACAACCCTAAAAGGGTGTGACGCCCCCGATTTAATCGTTACACTAATCATGCACGCAAACGTGTACGATCAAGATCAGGGACTCACGGGAAGATATCACAACACAACTATAAAACATAAATAAGTCATACAAGCATCATAATACAAGCCAGGGGCCTCGAGGGCTCGAATACAAGTGCTCGATCATAGACGAGTCGTGGAAGCAACAATATCTGAGTACGTACATAAGTTAAACAAGTTTGCCTTAAGAAGGCTAGCACAAAGCGGGATATGGATCGAAAGAGGCGATGCCTCCTGCACGATCCTCCTAAACTACTCCCAGTCGTCATCACGGGCAAGACGTAGTAGTAGGCACCTCCGATGTAGTAGGAGTCGCCGCGTCGACGGTGGCGTCTGCTCTGGCTCCGACATCCGGTTGCGACAACCGTAGAAAGGAAGGGAAAAGGGGAGAAAAGCAACCGTGAGTACTCATCCAAAGTACTACAAGCAAGGAGCTACACTACATATGCATGGGTATATGTAAAGAGGCAATATCGGTGGACCAATGCAGAATGCCGAATAAGAGGGGATATCTAATCACGTCAAGACTACGCTCGCAGCCTCCGTCTTCTGCAAATGTAGAAGAGAGTAGATCAAGTCCTCCAAGTAGCATCGCATAGCATAATCCTACCCGGCGATCCCTCCTCGTCGCCCTGTTAGAGAGCGATCACCGAGTTGTTTCTGGCACTTGGAAGGGTGTGTTTTATTAAGTATCCGGTTCTAGTTGTCATAAGGTCAAGGTACAACTCCAAGTCGTCCTGTTACCAAAGATCACGGCTATTCAATAGATTAACTTCCTGCGGTGCACCACATAACTCAACACGCCGATCCCATTTGGCGGACACACTTTTCTGGGTCATGCCCGGCCGCGGAAGATCAACACGTCGCAGCCCGATCTAGGCCAACAGAGCGGTCACATGCGGTCTAAAACTAAGCGCCAGGGTCCGGGCCCATCGCCTTAGCACACCGTTCGCTATGAACGCGCCGGAAGCGCACCTAGCAACCTCCATTACAAAGGAAGTCACGTTACGCGGTCCAATCGGCGCGCGCTTCCGATTCTTGGCGTCCACGAAGGCTTCGGTGATACCACGACGTCGAGTGCCCATATCTTTCCCACGTGGTTGGTTAGTGCGTATAGACCAAATGGCGGACTCAGATCAAATACCAAGAACTTCGTTAAGCGTGTTAAGTATCCGCGAACGCCGACAGGCTGGCCCACCTCTCACCCAGTAGTCTCAACCTGCCTGCCGCTCCGCCACAAAGATCCATCCAGAGGGCCGTCGGACAAAGGTCCTTTCATTTAATCCGTGAATCACTCATGGGTACTCCTCGAGCCGATTCGACTTTAATCACCACATGTATCATGTATAAAGTGTATAGTATATACCGTGATCACCTCCCAAGTGATCACGGCCCGATAGTATAGCACAGCAGACGGACAAGAATGTAGGGCCACCGATGGAAAACTAGCATCCTATACTAGGCATGTAGGATCGCAGGTAAAGGTAACAACAAGAGTAGCAAGGACAAAGCTATGCATCGGGATAGGAATAATGGAAGCGATAACATGCTACACTACTCTAATGCAAGCGGTATAGAGGAGAGTAGGCGATATCTCGTGATCAAGGGGGGGGCTTGCACGGTTGCTCGAGACAAGAAGGAGGGTTAAATCGTCGACGTAGTCGATCACAGGGACATCGGTCTCGGGTCTACCAAGAGAAGATGGGAAGAAACAGTAAATATAAAGCAAACATAGCATCACAAAGCAGAACGTGGCAATATGTTGTGTCGGGAGTGACCTAACGTATGGCTACACGATAAAGGTGAGGGGGAATTCAGCAGGAATGTATTCCCGTTACGAACTCAGACGAACGAGATGACCGAGGAATGTTTCATGTTCAGATAGTTAGAGGCATCTGACAGATAAACGGACAACGTATTCGTATTCGTCTCGTTGTTCTGAGCAACTTTCATGTATAAACTTTTACGATCCGAGCTACGGTTTAAAAGTTACGGATTTTCGAAGTTTAAGCCAATTTCTGAAATATTTTAAAAGCGTAAAAGGTTTATTATGCCGGCGATGGCGTCGACAAGATGCGTCAGCTCTGCTGACCAGTCAAACCGACAGTGGGACCCACTGTCGACCTCTCTATCTAACAGAGGCTTAACTAAACTAACGAGGGTTAGTTAGGGCGTGGGCCCGAGAATCGATGACTAGTTAGTACTAATTAACTAACTAATTTAACTAACATTTTAATTAATCGTTTTTTTTAAAACGTTCTACTTGCGGGACCCACATGTCAGCGAGCCAGAGCTGCCATGTGGGCAGTTGACTTGGTCAATCAGCTGGGCCCTTGAGGCCCATGATCGGCACGGCCAGCGTCGTGGGGCCCACGGCCACGCCGGGCGCTTCACGTCCGGACGCGTCGCCGGGCTGCTCCGGCGACCCAAAGCACGGCGGCGCGGGCGAGCAGCCCGGAAGGCGCTAGAGGCACCATTTGCCGCTTGCGGTTGGCTGCGTTCGGACGAGTCCTCGCCCGCGAGTCGAACGGTGGTGTTGGCTTCGCCGGAGTTGGCCGGGAACGGCGCCGGCGACGAGGGGGTGGCGGAGGCGAGGTTCGGGCGGCGACGGAACCGGCGTTGCGGTGCGTGTTTTGGCAAACTAAGGAGCTGGGCGAGGTGTACGCGTTGCGGCGAGGCCAACGGTCGCGAGCCCGTGACCAAAAGGTCACCGGAGTCTCGCCGGCGACGAGATCCGCGGCGATGCATTCGGGCGCTCGCCGGGGATAGGGCTAGGAGGCACGAGAGGGCGAGCGGAAGGGCTCGTCGGGCTGTGGCTCGATTGTTGGGGAACGTTGCAGAAAATAATTTTTTTTCCTACGGTTTCACCAAGATCCATCTATGAGTTCATCTAAGCAACGAGTCATGGGAGAGAGATTGCATCTACATACCACTTTGTAGATCGCGAGCGGAAGCGTTCAAAAGAACGGGTTGAAGTAGTCGTTCTCGTCGTGATCCTATCACCGGAGATCCTAGCGCCGAATGGACGGCACCTCGCGTTCAACACACGTCGGAGGCGGATGGCGTCTCCTCCTTCTTGATCCAGCAAGGGGAGGAGAGGTTGAGGAAGATGGCTCCAGCAGCGGACGACGGCGTGATGATGGTGGAGAGGCAAGATCTCGGCAGGCTTCGCCAAGCACTCAGCGGAGGAGGAGAGGTGTTGGGAGGGAGGGCTGCGCCTTGAAGTGTGTTGCAGCCTCCCTCGCCTCTATTTATAAGGGAAGGGAGAGGGGCGGCCCCTCTAGATGGGATCTAGAGGGGGCGGCGGTTAGGGAGGGCTTGCCCCCAAGCAAGGGCGCCCCTGGGTTTCCCCAACCCTAGGCGCATGGACCCTAGGGGAGTGGCGCCCAGCCCACTTTGGGCTGGATCCTTCCTCATACAGCCCATAAGGCCCTCCGGAGAGGTGGCCCCTCCGGTGGACCCGGAACCCCTCCGGTGGCCCCGTACAATACCGATATGCCCCGAACCTTTCCGGTGACCGTATGATGACTTCCCATATATAAATCTTTACCTCCGGACTATTCCGAAACTCCTCGTGACGTCCGGGATCTCATCCGGACTCAAACAACATTTGGTAATCACATACAAGTCTTCCTAATAACCCTAGCGCCACCGAACCTTAAGTGTAGAGACCCTACGGGTTCGGAGACACGAGACATGACCGAGACGGCTCTCGGGCAATAACCAACAGCGGATCTGGATACCCATGTTGGCTCCCACATGCTCCTCGATGATCTCATCGGATGAACCACGATGTCGAGGATTCAAACAACCCGTATACAATTCCCTTTGTCAATCGGTATGTTACTTGCCCGAGACTCGATCGTCGGTATCCCAATACCTCGTTCAATCTCGTTACGGCAAGTCACTTTAGTCGTCATCAATGCATGATCCGTGACCGGACACTTGGTCACTTTGAGCTCATTATGATGATGCACTACCGAGTGGGCCCATGATACCTCTCCGTTATACGGAGTGACAAATCCCAGCCTCGATCCGTGTCAACCCAATGACACTTTTGGAGATACCGTAGTGTACCTTTATAGTCACCCGATTCGTTGTGACGTTTGGTACACCCAAAGCACTCCTACGGTATCCGGAGTTACGATCTCATGGTCTAAGGAAGAGATACTTGAAATTGGAAAAGCTCTAGCAAAACGAACTACACGATCTTGTGCTATGCTTAGGATTGGGTCTTGTCCATCACATCATTCTCCTAATGATGTGATCCCGTTATCAACGACATCCAATGTCCATAGTCAGGAAACCATGACTATCTATTGATCAACGAGCTAGTCAACTAGAGGCTCACTAGGGACATATTGTGGTCTATGTATTCACACGTGTATTACGATTTCCGGATAATACAATTATAGCATGAATAAAAGACAATTATCATGAACAAGGAAATATAATAATAATCCTTTTATTATTGCCTCTAGGGCATATTTCCAACAGTCTCCCACTTGCACTAGAGTCAATAATCTAGTTACATTGTGATGAACCTAACACCCATAGAGTTCTGGTGTTGACCATGTTTTGCTCGCGGAAGAGGTTTAGTCAACGGATCTGCGACATTCAGATCCGTATGCACTTTGCAAATGTCTATGTCTCCTTCTTGAACATTTTCACGGATGGAGTTGAAGCGACGCTTGATGTGCTCGGTCTTCTTGTGAAACCTGGGCTCCTTGGCAAGTGCAATAGCTCCAAGTTGTCACGAAAGAGTTTGATCGGCCCCGACGCATTGGGTATGACTCCTAGGTCGGTGATGAACTCCTTCACCCAAATTGCTTCATGTGCTGCCTCCGAGGCTGCCATGTACTCCGCTTCACATGTAGATCCCGCCACGACGCTTCGCTTGCAGCTGCACCAGCTTCTCGCTCCACCATTCAACATATACACGATCCGGTTTGTGACTTAGAGTCATCAGATCTGTGTCGAAGCTAGCGTCGGCGTAACCCTTCTGACGAGCTCTTCGTCACCTCCATAAACGAGAAACATGTCCTTTGTCCTTTTCGGTACTTCAGGATATTCTTGACCGCTGTCCGGTGTTCCTTGCGGGATTACTTTGGTACCTTCCTACCAAACTTACGGCAAGGTTTACATCAGTCCGGTACAAAGCATGGCATACATAATAGATCCTATGGCCGAGGCATAGGGATGGCGCTCATCTCTTCTTTATCTTTTCTTGTGGTAGGGCATTGAGCCGAGCTCAATCTCACACCTTGCAAGATGAGCAAGAACCCTTTCTTGGACTGATCCATTTTGAACTTCTTCAAAATCTTATCAAGGTATGTGCTTTGTGAAAGACCTATGAGGCGTCTCGATCTATCTCTATAGATCTTGATGCCTAATATATAAGCAGCTTCTCCAAGGTCCTTCATTGAAAAACTTTTATTCAAGTAGGCCTTAATGCTGTCCAAGAGTTCTACATCATTTCCCATCAAAAGTATGTCATCTACATATAATATGAGAAATGCTATAGAGCTCCCACTCACTTTCTTGTAAACGCAGGCTTCTCCATAAGTCTGCATAAACCCAAACGCTTTGATCATCTCATCAAAGCGAATGTTCCAACTCTGAGATGCTTGCACCAGCCCATAAATGGATCGCTGGAGCTTGCATACTTTGTTAGCATTTTTAGGATCGACAAAACCTTCCGGCTGCATCATATACAGCTCTTCCTTAAGATAACCATTAAGGAACGCCGTTTTGACGTCCATCTGCCATATCTCATAATCATAGTATGCGGCAATTGCTAACATGATTCGGACGGACTTAAGCTTCGCTACGGGAGAGAAAGTCTCATCGTAGTCAATCCCTTGAACTTGTCGATAACCCTTAGCGACAAGTCGAGCTTTATAGATGGCAACATTACCATCCGCGTCCGTCTTCTTCTTAAAGATCCATTTGTTTTCTATCGCTCGCCGATCATCGGGCAAGTCTGTCAAAGTCCATACTTTGTTTTCATACATGGATTCTATCTCAGATTGCATGGCTTCAAGCCATTTGTTGGAATCTGGGCCCGCCATCGCTTCTTCATAGTTCAAGGTTCACCGTTGTCTAACAACATGATTTCCGGGACAGGGTTGCCGTACCACTCAGTGCGGAACGTGTCTGGTGGACCTGAGTTCAAGAGCAACTTGATCTGAAGTACCTTGATCATCATCATTAATTTCCTCTCCGGTCGGTGTAGGCACCACAGAACATTTTCTGAGCTGCACTACTTTCCGGTTCAAGAGGTAGTACTTCATCGAGTTCTACTTTCCTCCCACTTACTCCTTTCGAGAGAAACTCTTTTTCCAGAAAGGATCGGTTCTTGGCAACAAAGATCTTGCCTTCGGATCTAAGGTAGAAGGTGTACCCAATGGTTTCCTTAGGGTATCCTATGAAGACACATTTTTCCGACTTGGGTTCGAGCTTTTCAGGTTGAAGTTTCTTGACATAAGCATCGCATCCCCAAACTTTTAGAAACGACAGCTTAGGTTTCTTCCCAAACCATAATTCATACGGTGTCGTCTCAACGGATTTAGACGGTGCCCTGTTTAAAGTGAATGTAGCTGTCTCTAGAGCGTATCCCCAAAATGATAGCGGGGTAAATCGGTAAGAGACATCATAGATCGCACCATATCCAATAGAGTGCGATTACGATGTTCGAACACACCGTTCTGTTGAGGTGTTCGAGCGGCGTGAGTTGTGAAACGATTCCACATTTCCTTAAGTGTGTACCAAATTCGTGACTTAAATATTCTCCTCCACGATCCGATCGTAAGAATTTTATCTTTCGGTCACGTTGATTCTCTACCTCATTCTGAAATTCCTTGAACTTTTCAAAGGTCTCAGACTTGTGTTTCATCAAGTATACATACCCATATCTACTCAAGTCATCGGTGAGAGTGAGAACATAACGATATCCTCCATGAGCCTCAACGCTCATTGGACCGCATACATCGGTATGTATGATTTCCAATAAGTTGGTTGCTCGCTCCATTGTCCCGAGAATGGAGTCTTGGTCATTTTGCCCATGAGGCATGGTTCGCATGTGTCAAATGATTCATAATAGAGAGACTCTAAAGTCCATCAAAATGGAGCTTCTTCATGCGCTTGACACCAATGTGACCAAGGCGGCGATTACCACAAGTATGTGGGACTATCGTTATCAACTTTACATCTTTTGGTATTCACACTATGAATATGTGTAATATTACGTTCGAGATTCATTAAGAATAAACCATTGACCATCGAGACATGACCATAAAACATATCTCTCATATAAATAGAACAACCATTATTCTCAGATTTAAATGAGTAGCCATCTCGCATTAAACGAGATCCTGATACAATGTTCATGCTCAAACTTGGCACTAAATAACAATTATTGAGGTTTAAAACTAATCCCGTAGGTAAATGTAGAGGTAGCATGCCAACAGCGATCACATCGACCTTGGAACCATTCCCGACGCGCATCGTCACCTCGTCCTTTGCCAGTCTCCGTTTATTCCGCAGCTCCTGCTGTGAGTTACAAATATGAGCAACGGCACGGTATCAAATACCGGGAGTTACTACGAGTCTTGGTAAGGTACACATCAATCACATGTATATCAAATATACCTTTAGTGTTGCCGGCCTTCTTGTCCGCTAAGTATTTGGGGCAGTTCCGCTTCGATGGCCCTTCCTTTGCAATAAAAGCACTCTGTCTCGTGCTTGGGTCCATTCTTTGACTTCTTCCGGCAACTTGCTTACCGGCGTAGCAACATCCTTGCCGTCCTTCTTGAAGTTTTTCTTACCCTTGCCCTTTTGAACTTAGTGGTTTTATTGACCATCAACACTTGATGTTCTTTCTTGATTTCAACCTCTGCTGACTTCAGATTGAGAATACTTCGAATGGTCTTCACCATCCCCTGCATATTGTAGTTCATCACAAAGCTCTTGTAGCTTGGTGGGAGAGATCAAGGATTCTGTCAATGACCGCCTCGTCAGGGAGGTTTATGTCCACTGGGACAGGCGGTTGTGCAACCTGGACATTTTGAGTATGTGCTCACCGACATAACTGTTTTCCTCCATCTTACAACTATAGAACTTGTCGGAGACTTCATATCTCTCGACCGGGCATGAGCTTGGAAAACCATTTTCAGCTCCTCGAACATCTCATATGCTCCGTGTTGCTCAAAACGCTTTTGGAGCCCGGTTCTAAGTGTAAAGCATGCCGCCTTTGAGCGAGGGAGTAATCATCAAGACGAGACTGCCAAGCATTCATAATGTCTTGGTTCTTCGGGATGGGTGCATCACGTAGTGGTGCTTCTAGGATATATTGTTTCTTGGCTGCTATGAGGATGATCCTCAGGTTCCGGACCCAGTCCGAATAGTTGCTGCCATCGTCTTTCAGCTTGGTTTTCTCTAGGAACGCGTTGAAGTTCATGGTGACATGAGCGTTGGCCATTTGATCTACAAGACATATTTTGCAAAAGTTTTAGACTAAGTTCATGATAATTAAGTTCATCTAATCAAATTATTTAATGAACTCCCACTCAGATCTGACATCCTCTAGTCATCTAAGTGTTACATGATCCGAGTCGATCGGCCGTGTCCGATCATCATGTGAGACGGACTAGTCATCGTCGATGAACATCTCCATGTTGATCGTATCTTCCATCGACTCATGTTCGACCTTTCGGTCTCTTGTGTTCCGAGGCCATGTCTGCATACATGCTAGGCTCGTCAAGTTAACCCTAAGTGTTTATGCATGTGTAAAACTGTCTTACACCGTTGTATGTGAGCGTAAGGATCTATCACACCGATCATCACGTGGTGCTTGAAGCAGCGAACTTTAGCAACGGTGCACAGTTAGGGAGAACACTTTCTTGAAATTATTATAAGGGATCATCTTATTTACTACCGTCGTTCTAAGTAAACAAGATGCATAAAACATAATAAACATCACATGCAATTATATAAAGTAGTGACATGATATGGCCAATATCATATAGCTCCTTTGATTTTCATCTTCGGGGCTCCATGATCATCTTGTCACCGGCATGACACCATGATCTCCATCATCATGATCTCCATCATCATGTCTCCATGAAGTTGCTCGCCAACTATTACTTCTACTACTATGGCTAACGCGTTTAGCAATAAAGTAAAGTAATTTACATGGCGTTCTTCAATGACACGCAGGTCATACAAAAAATAAAGACAACTCCTATGGCTCCTGCCGGTTGTCATACTCATCGACATGCAAGTCGTGATTCCAATTACAAGAACATGATATCATACATCACAATATATCATTCATCATTCATCACAACTTCTGGCCATATCACATCACATGACAATTGCTGCAAAAACAAGTTAGACGTCCTCTAATTGTTGTTGCATCTTTTACGTGGCTGCAATTGGGTTCTAGCAAGAACGTTTTCTTACCTACGAATAACCACAACGTGATTTTGTCAACTTCTATTTACCCTTCATAAGGACCCTTTTCATCGAATCTGCTCCAACTAAAGTGGGAGAGACAGACACCCGCCAGCCACCTTATGCAACTAGTGCATGTCAGTCGGTGGAACCGGTCTCTCGTAAGCGTACGTGTAAGGTTGGTCCGGGCCGCTTCATCCCACAATACCGTTGAAGAAAGATAAGACTAGTAGCGGCAAGCAAGTTGACAAGATCTACGCCCACAACAAAATTGTGTTCTACTCGTGCAATAGAGAACTACGCATAGACCTAGCTCATGATGCCACTTTGTTGGGGAGCGTTGCGAGAAAATAAATTTTTTCCTACGGTTTCACCAAGATCCATCTATGAGTTCATCTAAACAACGAGTCATGGGAGAGATTGCATCTACATACCACTTTGTAGATCGCGGCGGAAGCGTTCAAAAGAACGGGTTGAAGTAGTCGTTCTCGTCGTGATCCTATCACCGGAGATCCTAGCGCCGAGCGGACGGCACCTCCGCGTTCAACACACGTCTGGAGCGGATGGCGTCTCCTCCTTCTTGATCCAGCAAGGGGAAGGAGAGGTTGAGGAAGATGGCTCCAGCAGCAGCCGACGGCGTGATGATGGTGGAGAGGCAAGATACTCGGCGAGGCTTCGCCAAGCACTCAGCGGAGGAGGAGAGGTGTTGGGAGGGAGGGCTGCGCCTTGAAGTGTGTTGCAGCCTCCCTCGCCCCTCTATTTATAGGGAAGGGAGAGGGGCGGCCCCTCTAGATGGGATCTAGAGGGGGGCGGCGGCCAAGGGGAGGGGGCTTGCCCCCCAAGCAAGGGGCCCCCCTCAGGGTTTCCCCAACCCTAGGCGCATGGGCCCAAGGGGGGAGTGGCGCCCCAGCCCACTTTGGGCTGGATCCCTTCCTCATACAGCCCATAAGGCCCTCCGGGAGAGGTGGCCCCTCCCGATGGACCCCCGGAACCCCTCCGGTGGCCCCAGTACAATACCGATATGCCCCCGAACCTTTCCGTGACCGTATGATGACTTCCCATATATAAATCTTTACCTCCGGACTATTCCGAACTCCTCGTGACGTCCGGGATCTCATCCGGACTCAACAACATTCGGTAATCACATACAAGTCTTCCTAATAACCCTAAGCGTCACCGAACCTTAAGTGTGTAGACCCTACGGGTTCGGGAGACACGTGAGACATGACCGAGACGGCTCTCGGGCAATAACCAACAGCGGATCTGGATACCCATGTTGGCTCCCACATGCTCCTCGATGATCTCATCGGATGAACCACGATGTCGAGGATTCAAACAACCCGTATACAATTCCCTTTGTCAATCGGTATGTTACTTGCCCGAGATTCGATCGTTGGTATCCCAATACCTTGTTCAATCTCGTTACGCAAGTCACTTTACTCGCATCCGTAATGCATGATCCGTGACCAGACACTTGGTCACTTTGAGCTCATTATGATGATGCACTACCGAGTGGGCCCAAGGATACCTCTCCGTTATACGGAGTGACAAATCCCATCTCGATCCGTGTCAACCCAATGACACTTTCGAGATACCTGTAGTGTACCTTTATAGTCACCCGATTCGTTGTGGCGTTTGGTACACCCAAAGCACTCCTACGGTATCCGGGAGTTACGATCTCATGGTCTAAGGAAGAGATACTTGACATTGGAAAAGCTCTAGCAAAATGAACTACACGATCTTGTGCTATGCTTAGGATTGGGTCTTGTCCATCACATCATTCTCCTAATGATGTGATCCCGTTATCAACGACATCCAATGTCCATAGTCGAAACCATGACTATCTATTGATCAACGAGCTAGTCAACTAGAGGCTCACTAGGGACATATTGTGGTCTATGTATTCACACATGTATTACGATTTCCGGATAATACAATTATAGCATGAATAAAGACAATTATCATGAACAAGGAAATATAATAATAATCCTTTTATTATTGCCTCTAGGGCATATTTCCAACATCGATCTTTGCGTGCGCCTGGAGCACCAAAGGGCTCATGCATGGGTGCGGGAGCACGACGCCATGTGTCACGGCTGACCATGGCGGCGGTGGAGCTCGGTAACGTGATGGAGCGGCTACGGCTAGGCAGAGGGACAGGGAAGAGCGGGGAGAGGAGGGCGAGCTCACAGTGGAGTCGTAGGGAGTGGCAGCGAGCTCGGGGACGGCGCGAGGTAGCCGGAATCAAAGACGATGGCGGCGGTGCCCGAGGAAGAAGATGAAGACGGGACGGTGATGTAGTGGCTCCCGTCCCCAACGGCTTGCTGTAGAGGACGTAGTCGACGAAGGCGGTGCTCGGGAACGCGTTGGCGAGGCATGGCGTGGACGGTGGCCACGTCGACGGCGATCGGTGGCGACGAGCTCGCGCAACCGAGCTCGGGATCGAGCGAGAGGAGAGGGGAGAGGTGGATCTGGGGGAGGAGAGGCGCAAGTGGGTGAGGGGAGACGAGGGGAGCCCGAGGCGTCGCCCTTATCCTCTACTCGGCGAGGCCGGCAAGGTGGTCGGGGTCGACCCTGCCCCTGTAGCGACACGGAGCAGGGGAATAGGAAGGGGAGGGAGCGACCGGTGAGGGGGGGTCGGCCGGCCTGCTGGGCCAGTTGGCTCGGGTGGGCTGAAGCCCAAGTGGTGCAGGGCTTCTCTCTCTCTCCCCTCTACTTCTCCTTTTCTTTTCTTTAATTACCAGAGAAGGAAAATGATTATCTGGGGACCTTAATGATTTAGGAAAAATGTGGAACTGGATCATAAAAGTCCATTGCATTTTTAGGCACTGCCACAATTATTTTTGGGCGAGGTTTAGATCCATTTGGAATTTTCATAAATGAATTTGCATTTTAAATTGCTGGAATGGCACTGTTATAAATGTTAGTGTCCATTTTAGCATAGGAGTGATGTTGTTTTTAATTACATCAAATTGTATTGGAATATTTGCTAAATGATGAACATTTTTCCAGCAACTTTTGTGCAACTTCAAGTTTCACTTATGATTTGAATTTGAATTCAGATTGGAGTTGAAAAGAGATATTGAACAAAGGTGATTAAGAATTCTTTAGCCAAATGATTAGGCTTAATCACAGAGGGTTACTGTAGCATGACACTAGGGGTGTTACAAATCTCCTCCACTACAAGAAATCTCGTCCCGAGATTTTAAGAGGTGGAGTAAGGGGGAAGCTATAAGGATGGATGTCTGAAGGATCAGCATCCGGTAGTTATTTAAGAGGTGGAGTATTTTAGAAGCACCAGGACGTATCGAGAGTGCTACACGGAGATTCAACAAGTTTTAACCAGGCAGGCATCCAGCTGATGCCTAAAATAGGTGATGAAGGGGTTCAGAGCAAAGAAGAATAATGTTGCCTCTGATACCGAAATGAAACATGGTGAGGAGGTTAGCTCGTGTATTACATACGAAGCCGAGTGCCAAGAATATTTCGGAATCAAGGTTGTGCAGAGAGTCGAGTTTCGATCTGTGGAATCAGGGTTATGGGCCCACCTTGTGGTTCTAAAGTAGGAAGGGCGTTGACATATTGCACGGTCATGGTAGCAAGGCATGTCGGAGGATAGCCTGTCAGTTATGTTGGCAACAACGTTGGTACCGAGGGCGAGGGACGAAGAGAACCATTTTCCTGCTCGTTAAGACGAGGCGGACCAATAGGAAAAGTTCTCGTCCATCGGTGGTTACCGGAATGTCATCAACATTAGTAACAGGGTTGTACTGACCGAATTGTACCTCGAGGTGTGTTTTTTATAAGGAGGGAATTATTTCTGCTTATATCATATAGATCAAAAGAAAGATTAACAAACCAATGGAAAGGAAAATGTGTTTATACACAAGATTTAGGAGTGTAACTTTTCCCAAGGAAAAGTAGAGCATGGTGTACATGTTAGATCAACAAGTACATCACCATTTGGATAAAGGGGCAAGGGAATTCATGATGTTATCCATACAACGGTGTTTGGATAATAGATCAAGAAACATTTGGCAATGCACTTCCAATGTTCTTGTTGACAAACGGAGTACCACAGTTGTGCTTCGGGATAGCATTGACATGGTCATCGGGTAAAGGTCATTCTTTGGATACTCAAGGGATCCATCGCAAATTTTTAGAACATCTGATGCAATTTTACCAGAAAAAAATTGAGGATGTGGCCGATGGGTTCAGCAGCAATCCATCGACATGTCAAAAATGATGTATTTCCAAAATTGTATGAACTAGTTGGTGTTGGGGGGAGGCAAGAATGTTTTCGATGATAACATAAACCATCAAGGGGCAAGGGTGGTATTTCTCATCATGAATTTAATTAATATCCTGGAAGAGCTCGGAATGCTGATGATGATCACGACATAGCAGTCGAGAGATTTCAAGATGTAATCGATCGGTGATGACATCAAGTCAAAGGAATGATGAAGCGAAAGGTTATTGGAACCACAGGTACGACACAAACTCGAAAACAAGCTTGTTGTTCAAGGAGAAATGATATGATGAGGAAGAGCGACACATGCTTGGCTCATCGTCGAAAATTGTGCACCGGGGAGAAGAACCATGTAGCACAATTAAAATTTGGCACGGTAATGATATAGCCAACCTGGCTAGGATTGACTAGAAGGATTAATAAACTCATAAGCAACGAAAATTACTTAGAGTTATCGTATCTAAGGTTGGAGCGCGGAATCGATTCACTTATCGATGTTCTCGGTTGACGACAACCCAGAACTCGTGGAGTGACTCTGATAGGGAAAGGTATTGCTCCAGCACAAATTCATAAGATGTAGTGCAATGGCATGATATCCTCAAGATACCAGGGGGATAATACTCCAAGGCATATAAATGAAAGGTTGAAGTGGGGTGTATTGATATATAGAAGACAAGCGCTTTAACTTGACTGAGAATTGGAATCAAAGGAAGAAATTATGGACGGAACCACAATCACAAATGATCGAACCACGGATACAAGATGAACTTCTAACAAGGGGGTAATTATTTTTACGAGCAGCTTCCATGATAAGTTCTAAATGTGTCCATGGGCATGAACACAAAGTTCAAGGTCGACTCCCACTTTTCCAATGCATAACCTTTCATTCGCTTCTCGTTTCTTTTCGAAATGGCATTAGTTGTTGAAAGTTTTACCCGGTGCAATACCAGACAAGTATGAGTTGTGAAATCTTTCGGGTTTGCGCAGATTAGGGAAGGCATTGGTTCAACCCATCGGGGCTTCTTAGGGACATATACCACGAGCTTCAAGAGTAAATATCACCAGCTCGAAAGCAGAGCATGGTTGGCAAAAGGAGAGGATACAATTTACCAAAGGCATTATATATCGAAGAAAGAACTCGCAAGGTGATTAATTATGAAGGACACTGTCAGATAATAATCCAACAGTGGATATGGCGATCCATAATGGAGCTGATGTGAGTATCGATACCCCATCAGAGGAAGAGAGCATGCAAGGAGATTAGATTATAGAAACAACTGACTAACTCAAATCTCAAATGCAAAGGAATTATGATTTCCAAATCAAGGGATCATAGGCAATGCTCTGATTAGGGATGGATAAGTTGAATAGCCTTAGGGTACAATCAACGGCAATTGGATTGATCGAGATCCAGCTCATGTTTAGAATGACGCTTGAGCCGGAAGGACGAATCCTAGGAACTGACTGGGGATTGAGACTATTCGCAACATATTGAATCAACGGACTCAAAATGATAATGACAACGGATGCCAATAAGATTACGAGACTTATGGGATTTATTGCAGGTAGGCAAGGATTTCAAGAGCCATAGGTTGCTCAGGATTTTCGGAAGATCGCATGGTATTTCGAAGACTTATGTGAAACACATGAACAACTGTGAACAAGTGGATACTCGATAAGTGGAATGAATTATTCGTATGGGTATTCACGTGGTAAAGAACTGCAAGGCAGTGAGCTCAAAGGATTCTCGGGATAACAAAGAGTAATTCACGACATCTTGTAATAACAAGATCAACGGGGAATGATTGTATGAAGGGCAAGTGTATGCAGTTTTCATAGGGGTTGACGGTGGAAGGAAATCGCAAATGCGATGGCACAAAGACTCGAGAGAACATCGTAGAGTAACTTCGGAATCTTCTAGTGCAGCAGGCGATCATCTGAAGTGAGGGGCTCTCCGGGATAAAGTACTTGCGAGAACCTAAAGTTAGTTTTGTTTTTAGCAAAATCATTTAACCCGAATAGAAGAGAGCTTAGAGTCCCAGAGTAAAGATCGAGGAGTAAAAGATCCTAATACCACCCAATGGCGACGTGTCCCCGTAAGACACACAACCATGTTAGTAAAAGTTTTTGCAACGTCTAGACTCGACTTGACCAAGGAGTGTGGAAGGGGATTCCTACAGCGATGGCTCGATACCAACTTGTGGCGCCCATGATTTAATCGTACACTAATCATGCACATAAACGTAATGCGATCAAGATCACGACTCACGGAAGATATCACAACACAACTCTAAAACATAAATAAGTCATACAAGCATCATAATACAAGCCGGGGCCTCGAGGGCTCGAATACAAGTGCTCGATCATAGACGAGTCAGCGGAAGCAACAATATCTAAGTACAGACATAAGTTAAACAAGTTTGCCTTAAGAAGGCTATCACAAACTGGGATACAGATCGAAGGAGGCGCAGGCCTCCTGCCTGGGATCCTCCTAAACTACTCTTGGTCGTCATCAGCGGGCAGCACGTAGTAGTAGGCACCTCGGTGTAGTAGGAGTCGTCGTCGACGGTGGCGTCTGGCTCCTAGGCTCCGACATCTGGTTGCGACAACCAGGTACAAGGGAAGGGGGAAAAGGGGGAGAAAAGCAACCGTGAGTATGTTGGGGAACGTAGTAATTTCAAAAAAATTCCTACGCACACGCAAGATCATGGTGATGGCATAGCAACGAGAGGGGAGAGTGTATGTCCACGTACCCTCGTAGACCGTAAGCGGAAGCGTTATAACAACGCGGTTGATGTAGTCGTACGTCTTCACGATCCGACCGATCCAAGTATCGAACGCACGGCACCTCCGAGTTCAGCACACGTTCAGCTCGATGACGATCCCCGGGCTCCGATCCAGCAAAGCGTCGGGGATGAGTTCTGTCAACCTGACGGCGTGGTGGCGATGATGATGCTCCACCGGCGCGAGGCTTCGCCTAAGCTTCGCGACGATATGACCGAAGTGGAATATGGTGGAGGGGGCACCGCTGCACGGCTAAGGAACGATCCGTAGATCAACTTGTGTGTCATGGGGTGCCCCTCGCCCTCGTATATAAAGGAGCAAGGGGTGCGGCCGGCCCTAGGAGGCGCGCGGAGGAGTCCTACTCCCACCGAGTAGGACTCCCCCTTCCTAGTTGGATTAGGACTTGGGGGAGGGAAGAGAAGGGGCGCCGCCCCCTTCCTTGTCCTATTCGGACTAGGGGAGGGGGCACGCGCCCTGCCCCGGCGGCCCTCCTCTTCTCCCTCATGGCCCACTAAGGCCCATTAACCCCGGGAGGTTTCGGTAACCCCGGTGTTCCTAAAATCCGATTTCACGGAACTATTCAAGTCAAACATAGGCTTCCAATATATCAATCTTTATGTCTCGACCATTTGAGACTCCTCGTCATGTCCGTGATCACATCCGGGACTCGAACAAACTTGGTACATAAAAACTTATAAACTCATAATAAACTCATCATCGTAGCGTTAAGCGTGCGGACCCTACGGGTTCGAGAACTATGTAGACATGACCTAGAACTATTCTCGGTCAATAACCAATAGCGGAACCTGGATGCCCATATTGGTTCCTACATATTCTTCAAGATCTTTATCGGTCGAACCGCATAACGACATCGTTGTTCCTTTGTCATCGGTATGTTACTTACCCGATATTCGATCGTCGGTATCAATACCTAGTTCAATCTCGTTACCGGCAAGTCTCTTTACTCGTTCCGTAATACATCATCTCACAACTAACTTATTAGTTGCAATGCTTGCAAGGCTTATGTGATGTGTATTACCGAGAAGGCCTAGAGATACCTCTCCGACAATCGGAGTGACAAAACCTAATCTCAAATCGCCAACCCAACATGTACCTTTGGAGACACCTGTAGTACTCCTTTATAATCACCCGATTCGTTGTGACGTTTGGTAGCACCAAAGTGTTCCTCCGTAAACAGGAGTTGCATAATCTCATAGTTACAGGAACATGTATAAGTCATGAAGAAAGCAATAGCAATATACTAAGCGATCAAGTGCTAGGCTAACGGAATGGGTCATGTCAATCACATCATTCTCCTAATGATGTGACCCCATTAATCAAATAACAACACATGTCTATGGTTAGGAAACATAACCATCTTTGATTAATGAGCTAGTCAAGTAGAGGCATACTAGTGACTATATGTTTGTCTATGTATTCACACATGTATTATGTTTCCGGTTAATACAATTCTAGCATGAATAATAAACATTTATCATGATATGAGGAAATAAATAATAACTTTATTATTGCCTCTAGGGCATATTTCCTTGATCTCCCACTTGCACTAGAGTCAATAATCTAGATTACACAAAATGATTCTAACACCCATGGAGTCTTGGTGCTGATCATGTTTTGCTCGAGGAAGAGGCTTAGTCAGCGGTCTGCAATATTCAGATCCGTATGTATCTTGCAAATCTCTATGTCTCCCACTTGGACTTGGTCCCGAATGGAATTGAAGCGTCTCTTGATATGCTTGGTCCTCTTGTGAAATCTGGATTCCTTTGCCAAGGCAATTGCACCATATTGTCACGAAGATCTTCATTGGTCCCGATGCACTAGGTATGACACCTATATCGGAAATGAACTCTTTCATCCAGACTCCTTCATTTGCTGCTTCCGAAGCAGCTATGTACTCCGCTTCACATGTAGATCCCGCCACGGCGCTTTGTTTAGAACTGCACCAATTGACAGCTCCACCGTTTAATAAAAACACGTATCCGGTTTGCGATTTAGAATCGTCGGATCGAGTGTCAAAGCTTACATCGGCGTAACCATTTACGACTAGCTCTTTGTCACCTCCATATCGAGAAACATATCCTTAGTCCTTTTCGGTATTTCAGGATGTTCTTGACCGCTGTCGATGATCCACTCTGGATTACTTTGGTACCTTCCTACCAAGCTTATTGCTAAGCATACATCAGTCAGGTACACAGCATTGCATACATGATAGAGCCTATGGCTGAAGCATAGGAACATCTTTCATTTTCTCTCTATCTTCTGCTGTGGTCGGGCATTGAGTCGACTCAATTTCACACCTTGTAATACAGGTAAAATCCTTTCTTTGCTCGATCCATTTTGAACTTTTTCAAAACTTTATCAAGGTATGTGCTTTGTGAAAGTCAATTAAGCGTCTTGATCTATCTCTATAGATCTTGATGCCCAATATGTAAGAAGCTTCACCGAGGTCTTTCATTGAAAACTTTTATTCAAGTATCCTTTTATGCTATCCAGAAATTCTATATCATTTCCAATTAATAATATGTCGTCCACATATAATATCAAAATGCTCTGAGCTCCCACTCACTTTCTTGTAAATCTGAGCTTCTCCAAAAGTCATATAAAACCATATCTTTGATCACACTATCAAAGCGTTTATTCCAACTCCGAGAGGCTTGCACTGGACCATAAATTGATCGCTGGAGCTTGCACACTTTGTTAGCACCTTTTGGATCAACAAAACCTTCGGTTGCATCATATACAACTCTTCTTCTAGAAATCCATTCAAGAATGCAGTTTTTACATCCATTTGCCAAATTTCATAATCATAAAATGCAGCAATTGCTAACATGATTCGGACAGACTTAAGCATCGCTCTGGTGAGAAAGTCTCATCGTAGTCAACTCCTTGAACTTGTCGAAAACCTTTTGCAACAAGTCGAGCTTTATAAACGATTACATTACCATCAGCGTCGGTCTTCTTCTTAAAGATCCATTTATTCTCAATGGCTTGCCGATCATCGGGCAAGTCAACCAAAGTCCATACTTTGTTCTCATACATGGATCCCATCTCAGATTTCATGGCTTCCACCATTTTGTGGAATCTGGGCTCACCATCGCTTCTTCATAGTTTGTAGGTTCACCATGGTCAAGTAACATGACTTCCGAATAGGATTACCGTACCACTCAGTGCGGATCTTACTCTAGTTGACCTCGTGGTTCGGTAGAAACTTGATCTGAAGTTTCATGATCATCATCATTAACTTCCTCACTAATTGGTGTAGGTGTCACAGAACCGATTTACTGTGATGAACCATTTTCCAATAAGGGAGCTGGTATCTGTTACCTCATCAAGTTCTACTTTTCTCCCACTCACTTCTTTCGAGAGAAACTCCTTCTCTAGAAAGGATCCATTCTTAACAACGAATGTCTTGCCTTCGGATCTGTGATAGAAGGTGTACCCAACTGTTTCCTTTGGGTATCCTATGAAGACACATTTTCCGATTTGGGTTCAAGCTTATCAGGTTGAAGTTTTTCACATAAGCATCGCAGCCCCAAACTTTCGAAGCGACAACTTTGGTTTCTTGCCAAACCATAGTTCATAAGGAGTCGTCTTAGCGGTTTTGATGGTGCCCTATTTAGCGTGAATGCGGCCGTCTCTAAAGCATAACCCCAAAATGATAGCGGTAAATCGGTAAGAGACATCATAGATCGCACCATATCTAGTAAAGTACGATTCGACGTTCGGACACACCATTACTGTTGTGGTGTTCGGTGGCGTTAGTTGCGAAACTATTCCGCAATTTTTCAAATGTAGACCAAACTCGTAACTCAAATATTCTCCTCCACGATCAGATCGTAGAAATTTTATTTTCTTCTTACGATGATTTTCAACTTCACTCTGAAATTCTTTGAACTTTTCAAATGTTTCAGATTTATGCTTCATTAAGAAGATATACCCATATCTGCTTAAATCATCTGTGAAGGTGAGAAAATAACGATATCCGCCACGAGCTTCAACATTCATCGGACCACATACATCTCAGATGTATGATTTCCAACAGATCTGTTGCTCTCTCCATCGAACCGGAGAGCGGTGTTTTAGTCATCTTGCCTATGAGGCACGGTTACATAAGTACCAAGTGATTCATAATCAAGTGATTCCAAAAGTCCATCGGTATGGAGTTTCTTCATCGCTTTACACCGATATGACCTAAACGGCGATGCCACAAATAAGTTGCACTATCATTATTAACTTTGCATCTTTTGGCTTCGACATTATGAATATGTGTATTACTACTATCGAGATTTAATAAAAATAGACCACTCTTCAAGGGTGCATGGCCATAAAAGATATTACTCATATAAATAGAACAACCATTATTCTCTGATTTAAATGAATAACTGTCTCGCATCAAACAAGATCCAGATATAATGTTCATGCTCAACGCTGGCACCATATAACAATTATTAAGGTCTAAAACTAATCCCGAAGGTAGATGTAGAGGTAGCGTGCCGACCGCGATCACATCGACTTTGGAACCGTTTCCCAGCGCATTGTCACCTCGTCCTTTGCGATGCTCGCTTATTCCGTAGTCCTGTTTTGAGTTGCAAATATTAGCAATGTAACCAATATCAAATACCCAAAGCTACTACGAGCTCTAGTAAGGTACACATCAATAACATGTATATCACATATACCTTTGTTCACCTTGCCATCCTTCTTATCCGCCAAATACTTGGGGCAGTTCCGCTTCGGTGACCAGTTTGCTTGCGGTAGAAACACTCGGTTTCAGGCTTAGGTCCAGACTTGGGTTTCTTCTCTTGAGCAGCAACTTTCTTGCTGTTCTTTTGAAGTTCCCTTCTTCTTTCCTTTGCCCTTTTCTTGAAACTAGTGGTCTTGTTGACCATCAACACTTGATGCTCTTTCTTGATTTCTACCTCAGCAGCTTTTAGCATTGCGAAGAGCTCGGGAATTGTCTTGGTCATCCCTTGCATATTATAGTTCATCACGAAGCTCTTGTAGCTTGGTGGCGTGATTGGAGAATTCATCAATGACACTATCATCCGGAAGATTAACTCCCAGGTTGAATCAAGTGATTATTATACCCGGACATTTTGAGTATATGTTCCTTGATGAACTATTCTCCTCCATCTTGCAGCTATAGAACTTATTGGAGACTTCATATCTCTCAATCCGGGCATTTGCTTGAAATATTAACTTCAACTCTTGGAACATCTCATATGCTCCATGACGTTCAAAACGTCGTTGAAGACCCGGTTCTAAGCCGTAAAGCATGGCACATGAACTATAGAGTAGTCATCAGCTTTGCTCGCCAGACGTTCACAACCACGGCGTTGCTCTCTGCGAGCAGTTGGCACCCAGCGGTGCTTCCAGGGCGTAATTCTTACATGCAGCAATGAGGATAATCCTCAAATTACGGACCCAATCCGTGTAATTGCTACCATCATCTTTCAACTTTGCTTTCTCAAGGAACGCATTAAAATTTAACGGAACAACAACACGAGCCATCTATCTATAGTAAACATAGACAAGCAAAATACTATCGGTACTAAGTTCATGATAAATTTAAGTTCAATTAATCATATTAAAACTCCCACTTAGATGACATCTCTCTAGTCATCTAAGTGATTCGTGATCCAAATCAACTAAACCATAACCGATCATCACGTGAGATGGAGTAGTTTTCAATGGTGAACATCACTATGTTGATCATATCTACTATATGATTCACGCTCGACCTTCGGTCTCCGTGTTCGAGGCCATATCTGCATATGCTAGGCTCGTCAAGTTTAACTGAGTATTCTGCGTGTGCAAAACTGGCTTGCACCCGTTGTAGATGGACGTAGAGCTTATCACACCCGATCATCACGTGGTGTGCAGGCACGACGAACTTTGGCAGCGGTGCATACTCGGGAGAACACGTCTTGATAATTTTAGTGAGAGATCATCTTAAAATGCTACCGTCAATCAAAGCAAGATAAGATGCATAAAGGATAAACATCACATGCAATCAATATAAGTGATATGATATGGCCATCATCATCTTGTGCTTGTGATCTCCATCTCGAAGCACCGTCATGATCACCATCGTCACCGGTAGCGACACCTTGATCTCCATTGTAGCATCGTTGTCGTCTCGCCAACTATTGGTTCTCGACTATCGCTACTGCTTAGTGATAAAGTAAAGCAATTACATGGCGTTGCATTTCATACAATAAGCGACAACCATATGGCTCTGCCGATTGCGATAACTTCGGTTACAAAACATGATCATCTCATACAATATAGCATCACGTCTTGACCATATCACATCACAACATGCCCTGCAAAAACAAGTTAGGCGTCCTCTACTTTGTTGTTGCAAGTTTTACGTGGCTGCTACGGGCTGAGCAAGAACCGTTCTTACCTCGCATCAAAATCACAACAATAGTTTGTCAAGTTGGTGTTGTTTTAACCTTCGCAAGGACCGGGCGTAGCCACACTCGTTCAACTAAAGTGAGAGAGACAGACACCCGCCGGTCACCTTTAAGCAACGAGTGCTCGAAGCGGTGAAACCAGTCTCGCGTAAGCGTCTGGCGTAATGTCGGTCCGGCCGCTTCATCTCACAATACCGCCCGAACCAAAGTATGACATCTTTGGTAAGCAGATGACTTATATCGCCCACAACTCACTTGTGTTCTACTCGTGCATATGACATCAACGCGCATAAAACCAGGCTCGGATGCCTTTGTTGGGGAGCGTAGTAATTTCAAAAAATTCCCTCGCACACGCAAGATCATGGTGATGGCATAGCAACGAGAGGGAGAGTGTATGTCCACGTACCCTCGTGAGACCGTGGCGAAGCGTTATAACAACGCGGTTGATGTAGTCGTCGTCTTCACGATCCGACCGATCCAAGTACCGAGCGCCGCGGCACCTCCGAGTTCAGACACGTTCAGCTCGATGGCGATCCCGGGCTCCGATCCAGAAAGCGTCGGGGATGAGTTCCGTCGACCGACGGCGTGGTGGCGATGATGATGCTCCACGGCGCGGGGCTTCGCCTAAGCTCGCGACGATATGACCGAAGTGGAATATGGTGGAGGGGCACCGCACACGGCTAAGGAACGATCCGTAGATCAACTTGTGTGTCATGGGGTGCCCCCTGCCCGTGTATATAAAGGAGCAAGGGGGTGCGGCCGGCCCTAGGAGGAGGCGCGAGGAGGAGTCCTACTCCCACCAGAGTAGGACTCCCCCTTCCTAGTTGGATTAGGACTTGGGGGAGGGAAAGAGAAGGCGCCGCCCCTTCCCTTGTCCTATTCGGACTAGGGGGGGGCGGCGCCTGCCCCCAGCCGCCCTCCTCTTCTCCCTCATGGCCCACTAAGGCCCATTAACCCCGGAGGTTCCGTAACCCCGTGTTAGAATAAAATCCGATTTCACCCGAACTATTCGAAGTCAAACATAGGCTTCCAATATATCAATCTTTATGTCTCGACCATTTAGAGACTCCTCGTCATGTCCGTGATCACATCCGAGACTCCAAACAAACTTCGGTACATCAAAACTTATAAACTCATAATAAACTGTCATCGTAACGTTAAGCGTGCGGACCCTACGGGTTCGAGAACTATGTAGACATGACCTAGAACTATTCTCGGTCAATAACCAATAGCGGAACACTGGATGCCCATATTGGTTCCTACATATTCTTCAAGATCTTTATCGGTCAAACCGCATAACGACATCGTTGTTCCTTTGTCATCGGTATGTTACTTACCCGAGATTCGATCGTCGGTATCCAATACCTAGTTCAATCTCGTTACGCAAGTCTCTTTACTCGTTCCGTAATACATCATCTCACAACTAACTTATTAGTTGCAATGCTTGCAAGGCTTATGTGATGTGTATTACCGAGAAGGCCTAGAGATACCTCTCCGACAATCGGAGTGACAAAACCTAATCTCAAAATCGCCAACCCAACATGTACCTTTGGAGACACCTGTAGTACTCCTTTATAATCACCCGATTACGTTGTGACGTTTGGTAGCACCAAAGTGTTCCTCCGTAAACAGGAGTTGCATAATCTCATAGTTACGGGAACATGTATAAGTCATGAAGAAAGCAATAGCAATATACTAAGCGATCAAGTGCTAGGCTAACGGAATGGGTCATGTCAATCACATCATTCTCCTAATGATGTGACCCCATTAATCAAATAACAACACATGTCTATGGTTAGGAAACATAACCATCTTTGATTAATGAGCTAGTCAAGTAGAGGCATACTAGTGACTATATGTTTGTCTATGTATTCACACATGTATTATGTTTCCGGTTAATACAATTCTAGCATGAATAATAAACATTTATCATGATATGAGGAAATAAATAATAACCTTATTATTGCCTCTAGGGCATATTTCCTTCAGAGTACTCATCCAAAGTACTCGCAAGCAAGGAGCTACACTACATATGCATGGGTATATGTGTAAAGAGGCAATATCGGTGGACTGAATCGCTGCGAATGCGAGAATAAGAGGGGATATCTAATCTCGTCAAGACTACGCTCGCAGCCTCCGTCTTCTGACATGTAGAAGAGAGTAGATGAAGTCCTCCAAGTAGCATCGCATAGCATAATCCTACCCGGCGATCCCCTCCTCGTCGCCCTAATAGAGAGCGATCACTGGGTTGTATCTGGCACTTGGAAGGGTGTGTTTTATTAAGTATCCGGTTCTAGTTGTCATAAGGTCAAGGTACAACTCCAAGTCATCCTGTTACCGAAGATCACGGCTATTCAATAGATTAACTTCCTGCAGGGTGCGCCACATAACCCAACACGCTCGATCCCATTTGGCGGACACACTTTTACGGGTCATGCACGGCAGCGGAAGATCAACACGTCGCAGCCCGATCTAGGCCAACAGAGCGGTCGACGCGCGCGGTCTAAACCTAAGCGCCCAGTGCAGGCCCATCGCCCTTAGCACACACACTGCACGTTGCGAACGCAACGCGCCGAAGCAGACCTAGCAACCTCCATTATAAAGGAAGTCACGTTCGCGGTCCAATCTGCGCGCGCCGCTCGATTCTTGGCGTCATGAAGGCTTGGTGATACCACGACGTCGAGTGCCCATATCTTTCCCACGTGGTTGGTTAGTGCGTATAGACCAAATGGCGGACTCGGATCAAATACCAAGAACTCATTAAGCGTGTTAAGTATCCGCGACGCCCGGCAGGCTGAGCCCACCTCTCACCCGGTAGTCTCAACCTGCCTGCCGCGCTCCGCCACAAAGATCCATCCAGAGGGCCGTCGGGACAAAGGTCCTTTCATTTAATCCATGAATCACTTTCATGGTACTCCTCGAGCCGACCCGACTTTAATCACCACATGTATCCGTGATCACCTCCCGAGTGATCACGGCCCGATAGTATAGCACAGCAGACGGACAAGAATGTAGGGCCACTGATGGAAAACTATGGTCCTATACTAGGCATGTAGGATCGCAGGTAAAGGTAACAACAGTAGTAGCAAGGACAGGCTATGCATCAGGATAGGAATAACGGAAAGCAGTAACATGCTACACAACTCTAATGCAAGCAGTATAGAGGAGAGTAGGCGATATCTGGTGATCAAGGAGGGGGGGGGGGCTTGCCTGGTTGCTCAGACAAGAAGGAGGGTCGTCGTCGACGTAGTCGATCACAGGGGCGGCATCGGTCTCGGGGTCTACCGGAGAGAAGATGGGGAAGAAACAGTAAATATAAAGCAAACATAGCATCACAAAGCAGAACGTGGCAATATGTTGTGCCGGGAGTGACCTAAAGTATGGCTACACGATAAAGGTGAATGGGAATTCAGCAGGAATGTATTCGGTTAGAACTATGTCGATGAGATGACTAGAGGGGAATGTTTCATGTTCAGATAGTTAGAGGCATCGGCAGGTAAGCGGACCGCGTATTAAAGATTCGCCTCGTTGTTACGAGCAACTTTCATGTATAAACTTTTATGATCCGAGCTACGGTTTAAAAGTTACGGATTTTCAGTTTAAGCCAATTTAAAATATTTTAAAAGCGTAAAAGGTTTATTGCGTCAGCGATGGCGTCAACCTGCGTCGACTCTGCTGACGATCAAACCGACAGTGGGACCCACATCGGCCTCTCTCTCTAATGAGAGGCTTAACTAAACTAACGAGGGTTAGTTAGGGGCGTGGGCCCCAAGATCGATGACTAGTTAGTACTAATTAACTAACTAATTTAACTAACATTTTAATTAATCATTTTATTTATTTATTTTAAAACGTTTTACTTGCGGGACCCACATGTTAGCGAGCCAGAGCTGCCACGTGGGCAGTTGACTTGGTCAACTGGGCCCGTGGGGCCAATGATCGGCCCGGCTCGCTGGGGCCCACGGCCACGCCGGGCGCCACGTCGGACCTTGTCGCCGAGCTGCTCCGGCGACCCAAAGCACGGCGGCTTGGCGGAGCAACCGGAAAAGCGCTAGAGGGCACCATTTGCAGCATGATTGGCTGCGTTCGGACAAGTCCTCGCCATGAAGTCGAGCAGTGGTGTTGGCTTCGCCGAGTTGGCCGGGAACTAAGGAGCTGGGCGAGGTGTACGCGCATTGTGGCGAGGCTCCGCTGGTGGACTTGGAATTTGACTATTTCATCCGCTGGTTTAAAAGAGGTGGACTTGGATCTTTTATCAAGTATCACATCGTCTCTTCACCGTGGAGCGCATTGCGGGAGTTCCTCGCCACTAGGGTTTCGAGATAGTGCCTCAAGGGCTAGTGCGGCTGTCTTGTTTTCGGCTGAGTGCTATGTTCGGATCACTAGCGAGAGTGATGATTCCGTTAGGTCCCGCATTTTAAGCTTCATGTACCCATAATGGGGTATAGCTTGAAAAGTTGTGAATGCCTCTCGCTAATAAAGCATGATATCCGCCGCTGAACGGGACCACTTGAAATGTGACCTCCTCGGACCTGTAATTGTCCCCATGAAATAACACTACGTCCAGGTGATTTTTCCTGCAGATGCTTCCGACTAGGATTATTCCTCTAAAGGTTGTGCCTTCGCTCAATGCGGTTCCAATTATTTCCATTTTTGGAGGGTTTCCTCATAGATGAGGTTTAGTCCTGCCGCCATCCATGAGTACCTTAGTAAGGCGAAGTCATCCACTATCGGACCGAGGACCAATGCGGCTGGTGCTCGGGCTGTTCGTATTTAGGTTCGCACCGGCATTAAAGGTGATAGCCATGCCACTCCATGGATTTATTGTTGCTACTTGGTAGACTTCGCAAGGTTATGGAGTGTTCATTTTCGCATGTTATTTGATGCGGAAGTCTCAAGACTGCTAACACGTGATCGGGTGTTGCTGGGATTATGAAGCTAGAAGCTCTTCGCCACTTTTGGCCACCCGCCGTAGTATCCAACATGCTCAAGGCTATGAGTTGGAGTGGCGCCTGTGCTATGAATTTTGCAGGTTCGCTTAGCCAACCCTCCAAGACTGCACCTTTAGGGGTTTTGGTTTTGGAGTTTAACCCTGTGCTTGGTAATGATGTACCCTTTTATTTCGGACTAGGGATGTATTCGGGGCCGGATTATCCCAAAATTTACTTTCGGTTTTCCAGCGCTCCATCGCACAAGACTTTTTGTACTATGGTTACCAAGTCAAGAAGCGTGTAATTTCGCCGACTTACTTATGCGTTAGGAGTCCCTTGTCCGCAATTATTGCAGAAAATTGGGATTCGGCCTCCTCTCTGGCAGTCCTTTATCCCGTCCATAACCAGGAGGAATCGCCCAAGAATGATGTAATCGTTTCAGCGGCTCTTGCCGGATTCGGATAGATCGCTAACGCTTGGGTGGGCGGGTGGAACGATCCGAACCCCGTCAATTTAAGACTCAGGGTCGGAAGTTTCGAATTCGAAGTTTGGATTTTGAGTGCTATCCAATGAATCCATCCCGTCACCGACTTTAAGTTCGTGGCTTGATCGACATCCATCCCTCTCGCGGAATCCGCATAGAGGATCGGGAATCCGGACGTAGCTAGTCCGTAAGATAGAATAAGAATCGCCATTGCTCCTCTATCACAGAATATGATGGGTAGCCCGGGAGAGTTGATCTCTCGATCGGTTTTAGGCCCGATCCGCTCGTAGTCCTGTGGCGACTCCTGTGATGGCGATGCGATCAAGAGATCGTTACGGAGGAGGGCTCGATCGATCTAACTGCTCGCAAGTTCAATTAACATGAAGATTGGTTTCGATGACTCGAGAAGTCATCGTCGGCCATGGTACGAATCGGGCGGTCATGAGAAACCACCTAGCCAAGAGTTCGACCAAAGGGCAAGGCTTCTTTGGCGATAGTATCATCTTTAAAGACGAGATGAGGCATCCTTCCGACGGTGACGATGCAGGAACTCTCAATGAAAGCACCAATGTCGGTGTCAAAACCGCGGATCTCGTAGGGGGTCCGAATCGTGCGCCTAGGCGGATGGTAACAGGAGACAAGGGACACGATGTTTTACCAGGTTCGCCCTCTCGATGGAGGTAATACCCTACCTGCTTGATTAATATTGATGATATAGGTAGTACAAGAGTAGATCTACCATGAGATCAAGGAGGCTAAACCCTAGAAGCTAGCCTATGGTATGATTGTTGTTCGTCCCTACGGACTAAACCCTCCGTTTATATAGACACCGGATAGGGTTAGGGTTACAGAGTCGGTTACAATGGTAGGAGATCTACATATCCGATCGCCAAGCTTGCCTTCCACGCCAAGGAAAGTCCCATCCGGACACGGACAAAGTCTTCAATCTTGTATCTTCATAGTCCAGAGTCCGCCAACGGTGATAGTTCGCTATCCTGACACCCCTAATCCGGACTTCCTCGGGGCTATCGACGCCCACGTTGGTGGAGACTTCAACCCATGAAGGGTAACGGTTGCGAGTCCACAGAGGGCTTTACCCATGAAGGGTCCACGAAGAAGCAACCTTGTCTATCCCACCATGGCCATCACCCACGAAAGACTTGCCTTACTTGGGTAGATCTTCACGGGCAATCTCCTTGCCCTTACAAACTCCTTGGTTCAACTCCACAATCTTGTCGGAGGCTCCCAAGTGACACCTAACCAATCTAGGAGACACCACTCCAAAAGGTAATAGATGGTGTGTTGATGATGAACCTTGCTCTTGTGCTTCAAATGATAGTCCCCAACACTCAACTCTCACACAGATTTGGTTATAATGGAAAGATGATTTGAGTGGAAAGCAACTTGGGGAAGGCTAGAGATCAAGATTCTTGTGGTTGGATTGGAATGTCTTGGTCTCAACACATGAGTAGGTGGTTCTCTCGTAAAATGACTAGTGGAAGTGTAGACACGCTCGATGGCTCTCTTGAATAGAGAAAGGGGTGGAGGGGTATATATAGCCTCCACACAAAATCTAACTGTTACACATTTGACCCAACTAGGTCGACCAAATAGGTGAACTCGAGAGAGCGATTCAGTTCAAAATGTGAACGTTAGGATTCTCTGTGGGACCGACATGATCAACTCGGTGGTACCGATGTGCTAGGTTAGGCAAAACCTCATCTCGGTGGACTGACATGAACTCGGTGAGACCGATTTCAGCAATGAGCAAACAGAGTTGGTCAGCAAACTCGGTGACTGATTGCACATTCCGTGAGACCGAAATAATTGCAACATGCAATGAGAGTTTGAAGGCGAACTCGTGAGATCGACGCTCATTTCGGTGGGACCGAAATGTTATGAAGGAAACAGAGTTTAGATTGCCATCTCGGTGGGACCGAGATACCTATCGGTGAGACCGAATTGATTAGGGTTTCGGCAGTGGAGGGTTTCGCAAAGTGGCTATGTCAAAGGAACTCGGTATGCTTGATAGATCAAATCGGGGCCGAAGTTTGACTTTAGGTTTAGGAAATATTTGGAATTGAGAAAGTGGTTGAGGGCTTCGGGGCATATCACTAAGCACTTTGAGCAAGTAGACCATTAAGCAACACCTCATCCCCTTTTAATAGTATTGGCTTTTCCTATGGACTCAATGTGATCTTGGATCACTAAAAATAGAAATGTAGAGTCTTGAGCTTTTGCCAATCTTTGTCCTTAGCATCTTGAAAGGGTTCCACATCCTCTTGTCCATGCCACGCCTTTGTTGAACTTTCTGAAATATACTAGATGAAAATATTAGTCCAACAAGAGGTATGTTGACATTAATTACCAAAATCACCTAGGGAGCACTTGTGCTTTCAATCTCCCACTTTTTGGTAATTGATGACAACATACATCAAAGCTTTAGATAAAGATAAGAAGAGTAACAAGTAAAGCTTTGGAAAGATATGTAACATGCATTGGCTCCCCTACATGTATGCATTCATGTAAAGATAGAATGTGAAAGCATGTGAAATGCATAAACATGTCGAGCAAGCAATGAGCTACATGTGTCTTGGCTATATGCATCGTGAGTAAATGATGTAGATAATTATGTACCTTCATGTTCATGAGTCCTTCTTGCAAACAGTATGTACATCAGCAAGAGATCATCATGTACATGAGTGTGATGTATATACTTACCTTGTGGTCTTGAGCTGGCTTTGGAAGAGGTGAACTTGAGAAAATAGGGTTAGATAACTAACACAAGAACACTCTAATTAAAGCAATTTCAGGAAACCACAAGAGTACCAAGACTGGATAACATGTAGAGAGTGTCCCCAAAGATTAAAGATATGAAATGAATTCCAAAGATTTTCTTCCTTAGATATGAGCTCTTTCTCCCCTGAATCTGATATTGATAATGGGAGAAGGTAGGGTAAGAGAAAATCAGAACAAAGCAAAACATAATCAGAGCTTAAATGGTACAAACAAACATTAACATGTCTTTCCCTCTTAAAGACATGTGATTTCTCCTCTATTGTTAATAAGCATCGGAGAAGCTAAGATGTGCTTTCTCTCCATGTGATAAGCTTTGATGTGCTCTCTCCCCTTTGACATCAATTTCCAAGAAGGATCTTCTAGAGCATGAGTCAACTAGGTTTGGTCCTTGAGTCACATTACAAAGCAGCATGTAGTTTAAGATGAGTAGAGGATAAGAATCATCGAGTGGAGCTGGAGAAGAAATGACATTTGTAGTGGCAAAATTTTTTCTCGAGTGAAATCGGTAGCACCGATTCATTCTCATCGGTGACACCGAGTTGGCAGTCATAGATGATGCATATCGGCCGACTGGTTCGCCCTGTCGGTTGTACCGATGAACATTCTTCAAGGAATTTTGTAGTTCGGTCTAGCCGATAGGCGAAATCGTGAGGCTGAGTTCAATACAGAGGAGAAATTTTGTCACCTCAGCTCACTTGGCAAATAAGATCTCACAAAGATGTGCAATGAATTAATGGAAGGATTTGCAATGAATTAGATGCAGAATGCAGAGATGTAAGAAATGGAATCTAGATGAAGTTTTTTTTGAAAAGGAACAAACAAGCAAGAAACAAATGCAAGAATACAAAGAAACACTAGAGAACTTCATCTAGAATTGGTCGGCGACAAACTCACCTATGTTAGAGTATATTGACTGAGGAGTCAAGTGACATCACTTGATCGTAGGTCGTGATTTGATGCGCTTGAAGCTACATCGGATGCAGCACAACAGGGTAGGTATTTCCTCGATGAAACCAAGGTTATCGAACCAGTAGGAGAACCAAGCAACACAACGTAAACAACACATGCACACAAATAACAACTACTCGAACCCGACGTAAAGGGGTTGTCAATCCCTAATGTCGCTTAGTTACCGATTTCCCAAAGAGGAAGGGATGATGCAGCACAACGGTAGGTATTTCTCGATATGAAACCAAGGTTATCGAACTAGTAGGAGAACCAAGCAACACAACGTAAACTGCCCCTGCACAGATAACAAATCCTCGCAACCCGACGTGTTAAAGGGTTGTGAATCCTTCCGGGTATGGCGATAGGCAAACGGATGTGAGATAATTTTAGTAGATTGATAGATCGAACGCCAAATAAAATAAATAGAAATAAAATGCAGCAAGGTGTTTTTGTATTTTAGGTTTAATAGATCTGAAAATAAATGCAAGGAAAAGTAGATCGCAAAGGCAAATATACGAGAAAGAAGGCCCGGGGCCGAGGTTTCACTAGTGGCTTCTCCGTAAAAATAGCAAACAGTGGGTGAACAAATTACTATTGGGCAATTGATGAACTTCAATAATCATGACGATATCCAGGCAATGATCATTATATAGGCATCACATCCAAGATTAGTAGACCGACCGCTCCTGCATCTACTACTATTACTCCACACATCGACCACTATCCAGCATGCATCTAGTGTATTAAGTTCATGGAAAACGGAGTAATGCAATAAGAACGATGACATGATGTAGACAAGATATATCTATGTAGAGATATACCCCATCGCTTTATCCTTAGTAGCAACGACATAATACGCAGTCGCTTTCCTTTCTGTCACTAGGATCAAGCACCGTAATCGAACCCACTACAAAGCACCCCTTCCCATTGCAAGATAAACAGATCAAGTTGGCCAAACAAAACCCAAATATTGGGGAAGAAATAGGCTATAAGAAATCATGCATATAAGAGATCAAAGAAACTCAAATAACTTTCATGGATATAAAAGATAGATTTACTTATAAACTCAAAGTTCATCGATCCCAACAAACACACTGCACAGCCAAACCTGCCACAGCTAACACCTACTGAATGA
This sequence comes from Aegilops longissima, assembly GCA_021605205.1. Taxonomy (NCBI): domain Eukaryota; kingdom Viridiplantae; phylum Streptophyta; class Magnoliopsida; order Poales; family Poaceae; genus Aegilops; species Aegilops longissima. The sequence goes on along the minus strand of CM038678.1, from coordinate 35,082,734 downwards.
TGTATGTTGCGATGATGATCACTGAATTTTCAGTAGGTGTTACAAAAGTTTTGTAACATACATAAGACAACAACTGGTAACTTACTATGTTTTCCTATCACTGAATTTTAACTGAAAGCAAAGTTTTGCTGCCCTTCATCAGAAGAGAGCTGCTGCAATTCCAACAAAGTTTCTTTGCATAATGCTATGAATTTTAACGAGTCACCAAAGAAAAGTGAGGCTAGAAACAATTCCAGAAATCTTTTTATTTCAGACATAGCATGCATTCCAGAAATGTACGCACCCATTCAGGTATATATAATGGCTCTGGCCGCCTATTAAGATAAACAGCAAAACAATTCCTGGTCATTACAACTGGGGCAGTTCTTGTTGCCCTTCATCAGAAGAGATATAATTCAATCTGAATTTTGTTAAATGCGATCTGAATTTTGTTAACTGATTAACATGAATTATCACTGATTAACTGATTACAAGGAAAACAAGTTATCCAGTGGATACAAAAGGAACAATGCTCTTGTAACTTTGTATGCAAAATTCACAGAAGAACACCTTGTGGATAACTTTGTTTTCCTATCACTGGATTTTAACTGAATGCAAAGTTTTGCTGCCCTTCATCAGAAGAGATTTTATGGTTTGTGACTCTGGATGCTATCACTGAATTTTATGTTCGATTTCAATTTTCAGCAAAGGCAAAGTTGTAGAGAAGGAGATAATTTCAAAATCTGAACAATTTGGGTACTGCAGAATACCAACAAAGGCCATGGTTAAAGAGATTTTTGGGAACGAGAGGAATATTCATACCACAACGGGAGGACAGGCTTCTTCCCCGTTGGTCTGCCGATATGATTTGGGCACATCCTTCTTCGTCTGCCCATCATCCTTGTTGGTCTGCCGATCTTCCTTGTTGGTCTGCCGATCATCCTTCTTCATCTTCGTGTACAAGAGTGCCGTATGACGCCGTACAGCGGGAGGACAGGCTTTGTCCTTCTTGCTGTTCTTCTTCTTCTTCAACTCCGGCGCAGCGACAGCGAGCGGCGGCCCGCTCCACCACCCGTGCACGGACGCCCACGCGCCCTGAAAGGCCTCGAAGATCCTCGCCACAACCGGCCCCGGAAACCGTAGTCGGAGGGCCTCCAGCAAGCTCCTGAACCAGACCGCGTCGGCCTGAGGCGGAAGGTGAGCGGGGGCGGGGACGATCGCAAGCCGGCGAGGGGCCACCTCGGCCTGAGGCGGCTGGGCTGGCGCGCCTGCGAGCTGCAACGCGGTCGCCTGATATGGCGCGACGGCTCCATGGAGCCGCCGCGTCGTGTCGACCTCGGGCTGGGTCGGCGGTGGTGGAGCGCCCGGGAGCCGCAGCGCGGCCACCTCGGCGCGAGTCGGCGCGCCAGGGAGCTCTAGACCGGACACCTCGCTCTGAGGAGGTGCGGTCACATCGTACTTGGACTCTTCGCCTTGCCGAGCTTCTTCCCGGCGCCCTGCTCCATTGAGGCTGTCCCCAAGAAGCCGCTTCTGGCTTCTTGGTCGTCTTTTGTCTTCGCCCGTACGGCGAGGTGGAGCGGAAGGAGAAAGCACGGAGAGAGGGGCGGTGAGGCGGTGGTGGTGGACGGCGGCGAGACTGTTGCTTCGGTGCTTGGGTTGGGTGGTGCTTGAGGAGGAGGAAGCCGCGGGGAGGAGCTTGCGGGACTCTGTTTTGGGGGAAGAAGGCGGAGGGAGGGGCGACTTTTATTGGGGGAACCGCGGCCCGTTGCAAATTCTCACGTTGTGTATTTTTTATATATTTTGTTTTATTTGTTTATACCAACACCTGAGATTTGTATGGGTGGGAAAATTTCTACACTATAAATTTATTTCAAATAAAAAAGGCTGTGCTTGTCAACTAAAAATGGTTGAATAAATTCAAATTTTTTTTTGGTACATGGAAATGCTCTGCATTAAACTATGATTTTTTGAACGGTATTCTCATGTAATTGTTCATGTATGTAAAAGACACTGTCCATTACTATTAATTTTTAATACATATAAAAGAATTCATATGAATTTGTTTGATTAACAACACTGCCACTCCTCGGTTCAACTTTTCTTCTTCTAAAATGGTACCAAAGTATATTTAGATATGCAAATAATGTCACCAATAGATTCTTTTTAGACAACCCTCTAAGCTTTATTAATTGATTAAAACATTCATGGTTACATCAGCCCCATCAGTATTTTAATTTTAAATTTCAAAAACATGTTTGAATGGAAAACTTCCTTTAAAGTATTTTACACCATAGGTTTATTTCAAATGAAATTGTCATGCTTATATCAACTAAAAATGGTTGTGTAACTTCAAATTTTTACTTTGGTACATAAAGATGCTCTACATCAAACAAAGTTTTTGAACTATATCCTCATGTAGAGCGTCACCTCAACTCAATGTAAAATAAATTGTCCATGTTCTTAAAAATGTAACATAGATAAAATCTTTTTATACAATTCTTTTGTAAACAACACTGCCACGCCTCAACTCGATGTTTCTTGTTCTCAAATTGTACTAATCAAAGTCGCCACATACACTCACCCTTATGAACCCACCCACTCACACTCTATCCCTATGAGCACTTGTGAGAGAGAACCGACATATATGTAAAAGAAAAATTTAAAATATAATATAGATTAAAAAATCATACAATTTTTTTATAAACAACACCACCACGCCTGTTCAACTTTCCTTCTTCTACAATAAAGCTTTTTCTTCTAAAATGGCACCAACAGGAAGTATTTAGATATGCATGTAAAGACTCCCACCATCTCCACATCACCGCCGCCCCTCCGATGGCCTTCACCCATGGAGGTGGGAAGGATCTCTCCTGCCAGCAAGAAGGACCCCACACTCGTTCTTTTTAGATTCAACATCTTGGTTAGTGCTGCATGCATGGGCGATGTCCCCGAATAGGAATAATGTCTTCCACGCTTGATCACCATCATGATGGTGCATTTAGCATCGCGGAGTGTGTGAAGGAGCCTGAGTCGCTGCCATTGGCAAAGTGGATTTCGTACAACGGAGGTGAAGACGAAGACAACACCGCAAGTTGAAGGAGGCGTGTTGGAGCCTCCTACCACACATGTAGTCCATGGCGGTGGCCGATCTCGATGCCATTGCAAGCTCCCCTGTTGTTGCGGATTAGTCCTCGCCATCTCCTACCAAACTGCTCGGCCCACCCACCCGGCCCTAAAATAAAAGGCCTAGGCTCGATGGCTTGCCTCAGGGCGGGCTTGGGCTGAGTTTTGCCCACCAAACAGGCCTGGACCAAGCCACTATATATTGGCATTTTAAGGAAGAGGCCGCCCACGGCCCTAAGCCCTAAGGGCTTTTCGTGGCTTTTTGCCATGGCTGGGCTTGGGCTTGAAAAGTAGGCCCGATGGTAGGGCTCAGGTCTCTGCCATGGGCTTTTAGGTCTGCCCGCCCATGGCCAGTATATTGGGATACAACCGCGATGTGACCCACCTGAAGGGGCGGTTACACCGTTGGCACTCGGCAAGAGAAAGCCCAAGTAGGTCCAAGAAGATGAAACATGAAGACCGGTGGCGCCAAGGTGGGCCTCACAAGGCCCAAGACCGACGGAATCATGACCCGGAGGTGTGAGCTGCCACGACTTAGAAACCAAGTTGGTCATGTTGTGTGATCCGGCTTGGGACTTGTAAGCCCATGGCATCGACCGTATATAAAGGCGAGACCTAAGAAACAATCGATTGATAGCTAGGCCAAGCGTGTCCTTTGTAATCGATACTAAGTAATATCAACGAAAGGTGGAGTAGGATTTTTACCTCCTCCGTGAGGGGACGAACCGGTAAACCTTGTTCCTCCCGCCCAACCCCTTCAAGCTAATCATCAAGTGATGGCCCCACACCTAAGTCCTTTCACTAGGGCATTCGCTGCGGACAAACCATTTACAGCTGGCGCCACCATGGGGCCAACGCACGTGGTTTCGAAGTTCTTGAATGGCTCTTTCCTGTGGATCGAGGGATACCGCTGATAGGATGACTAAGAGTCGTTATGGCAAGCTTTACATCGATGATGTTGGTCGGGCCCCAAGGCCGACTCAATCGAGTACGGTACAGTGTCCCTTCTCGAATTCACGCCTTCATCGGCAAATTGGCGGATCAGCTCGAGCGGACATCTGACCGTTATCGCCGAGCCGGCTAAGACGCTGCGAATCCCCCGTGCTCAACCCGGACGGAAGCATGCCTTTGTCGGTTTTGTGCATGGGGTCTTGAGGAAGATTCTGCATTTGGTGGAGAGACGACCGCCTATTCAAGTGATGTGTCTTCAACCGGGAAACAGAGTCGATTTACCACCTTCAGGACAAGGGGATTGGTGAAAGGATTGAGAAGAGGTGTCTAGAGGGGGGTGATTAGACCCTCAACAAGCAAAAGTAGCAATTTTTAAATTCTTCAAGTTGAGGTGGATTTTAGCACAAGTTTAAGCATTCACAATACATTTCAAGCAAGCATGGCAAGAGTATATGAGCAGCTTAAAAGTAAAGCATGCAAGTTGCAAGAAAGTAAAGGGATGGGATTGGAGTGTGCAAACGCAATTGGAGACATGGAGATTTGGCGTGGTTCCGATAGGTGGGTGTTGGTGTCAAAAGCGGCGGATCTCGGTAGGGGGTCCCAACTGCAGGCCTAGGCGGATGGTAACATGAGACAAGGGACACGATGTTTTACCCAGGTTCGGGCCCTCTCAATGGAGGTAATACCCTACCCCGCTTGATTAATATGATGATATAGGTAGTACAAGAGTAGATCTACCACGAGATCAAGAAGGCTAAACCCTAGAAGCTAGCCATGGTATGATTGTTGTTCGCCCCACGGACTAAAACCCTCCGGTTATATAGACACCGATAGGTTAGGGTTACACAGAGTCGGTTACAATGGTAGGAGATCTACATATCCGATCGCCAAGCTTGCCTTCCACGCCAAGGAAAGTCCCATCCGGACACGGACAAAGTCTTCAATCTTGTATCTTCATAGTCCAGAGTCCGCCAACGGTGATAGTTCGCTATCCGGACACCCCTAATCCGACTCCTCAAGAGTCCCGAACCAGCTTCAATGACGATGAGTCCTGTTGATTGTCTTCGCATTGCGAGGCGGGTTCTTCTCAGATTCTATATACTTGTCGAATAGTGTCCGCTTCTCGATAAATGCTGCGCCCTTGGCTTCTACGCCCAATAATGGCCATCTTCCACGTGTTTGAACGAATGCGAAAAGCCGGTATTTTTACACTTACCCCTAGCTGCGCAAATGAGCTGCCTATAAAAGGGCGAGGATCTAGATCTGAGTCACACCATCCCCCTTCATGAAGCCATCGAGCGCCCGACCACGCCCATTCCATCATGGACACCGACGCTCCTCCTTCTGGCCCCACCTCACCGAAATTGGGAGAGATGCTGTCCCGCATAGCGAGCTAGTTGTACTCCAAACCAAGGGATTTCTTCCCTGCCTTCATGGTTCGTTCGAGCCGGACTCGCCACCTACAAGGGCGGAAAGCAGGAGAGTGTCCCCATCCCTCTAAAGGAGAGCGGTATGCTTCATCTCTTATCTAGTAAGAGGACTCGATTTCCAATCCATCCGTTTCTGGGCTCTTGAGTTCTACGCCCTCCAGCACCACCTTATGCCCGCTCCATTTTGCACATTGGGCTTCGGCCTTTTGCTAACTATTCTTGGGCCGAGGCTCATTTCGTTGTGGAAGAGATTATTCGCCTAGTACCCCGCTCTCATGAGGGGTCAATATATCAAGGGCGAGCCGAATCTGGCGCATCGCGGACGGATATCTATCCGAACCTCAAGAAGGTGTCCAAGACTGGCCTTCGTAATGGTTTTACATGGAGGACGCCCTGCTGGGATCCTGCTTGATCGGCCTCCGGAGTTTAGCAATGCTCAAGAAGCGCTTAAGCTGGCGCCTCGGAGCTCTCTGTAGGGAAAATGACCGGATGTCCTCTACTTGATGAGCCAATAAGATTATCGCTCATGCCGGATTGACCATGATTGGTCATGGCACTGCATTATGAGGAGTGCAGCCGCCCAATATAGGGGCCACCCTGTGGGACTTCAACGGGAGGACGATACCCGCCATGGCCGCAAAGGGTCGGGATCGGTCACCGAACCGATGAAGACCTTGTTCGCCATGTATAAAGGGGAGGAGGAGGATTTCCTCGCCAATCCATCGAAGGAGTTTTCTTCAATAATCCTCGCTGCTGGGGCAAACATCTTTGTGGTCTGTCCGATCCATGTTCCGTGGTTAAATATCTCATTCCATGGTTTCTGCAGGAACTCGCCGATCGGTGGAGAAGATACACAGCCCGCTTTCACAACCCGAGGATCCGAACGGTCCTCGATCCGACCTCCAAGAGGATCCGGATATAAAGGTGGAGTTGATCGACGGGTGTTCCACCAACTTAGCATCGATAATGCCTGGTTGCCATTATTACCGACATTCCGAATACTCCAGCACCGCAGTAATCGAGACCGAGGTCCCAATACTGATAATGACCCATCCGTGCTAGTTTTTGATCACCGATAACAATGGTGTTTCGCAGGGGTACCTTGAGGCAGGAAGCCGAGCTCATGGCTAGCCAACAAGGGGCAGACGTCCAGAAGTTAAAAAAGAAAGCGGTCCGGATTGAAACTCCGCCCGAATGGCGCGGTCGTCACCATATTCCGTGGATTGATTCTGGAAGGCGATTAATGCTTGTGCTCTTTCAGAAAAAGAGCGCCGAACCGAGTCCGGAGAGGTTGTTAATCGAGCCTCCGCCGCCAGCTCCAAAGCCGGGTCCGGCGGAGGCGAAAGACAAGGCGTCGGATGCTCCCGGCAGAGGAGGCCGACAAATTGTCCGCCACCAACTCCGAGGTGGAGCGCCATGAATCACAAAGCGCCACGGGACAGTTCTTCGTGACGATGTTTTTCCCAAGAGGCCTTGAATGCCTTCACCGGGAGATGCGACTGCGCCGCCAAGATGGTCTAGCAGAGCTACACGGAAAAGATGTAAAGGACTTAGTGTAAGGAAATTTGATGCTTATATATGCTAGTAGCCCCGAGACTTAAAATAGTTAGAATAACTGATTTAAGGATCATTTGTTATGCAGGATCTTACAAAAAGAATACCCGACTGTCCTGTGAGCTTGAAGAATGCAAGGCCCAACTTGAGGTCAAGACTAGCTGCCATGGGGAGCCGCAGAGACCCCCTCCGTAATATATGCTTCAAAAGATAAATAGTTTATGAAGTGTGTATGTGTGTAAACGACAAAATATTGCAGATGGCGCCGACTAGATCCGACAGCAACAACTCTTGCGCCAGCTAAAGGCCGGGCGAGAGCGCTACGAGGGTGCGGCAGGGAGAAAATAACCTCCAAGATGCCAACACCAAACTGGGTGAGGAACTAAAAGATGTTCGTGCTCAGTTATCTCGACCAGAAGGAGAATCGACCTTGCCGCGGCATTTTCAGTAAGTGCTTGAGCGAACTTTGAAAGAGTTCGCGAGGAAGGCGACTAACATAAACATGTATGTAGGTTTGCTCACAGTGTCGCCCCGAGGAGGAGATGCCTTCTGGGTGATCTTCTTCCCAACTGCGCCACCGCACGAGCGAAGTTCGGCAGTGATGAAAGGCATCGGCCGCCTTGTGGCTATCTATCTCCCCGCTCAAGGCATTGGGGAGCCTGGCAGAGCGGCTTCAAGGAGCACGGTGGCGCTCCGATTATGGAAGATATCGGCTCGCCAAGGCGCCAGGAGGCTCGGGCCATGGTAAAGACGCGCAGACACGGTTGTGACCCAAACCACATGGCCGAGGTCACTGGGGGCCTGATGGGACGGAGATCCCCAGAAGTTAGTGTAATGCCAAGTAGAATTGACCGCCAAGTATCCCAAAGAAGATTGTAAATTAGATAGCCTATTAGATGGCATTGAGGAGGAATACAATGAGTCGAGTTGACTATGTAAAAATATGACATGAAAATGTCTTCAGCCGGATTGTAGATCGCTTGTCATAGCGGACCTTTTCGCTCACCTCGTGGACCCAATAGTCCGGAGTGTGTCCTACCTTCGTGGTTATATAAGAACCGGGTATGCATGAAGACAAGGCGTAGGGGTCCTTATTGCTGTATCACAAGTGCCCAACTAGTTATGTTATATTACATGGATAGTAGGAAACATCTTCCAGGAGAATAGTTCCGTTAAGGGTTCCTTTCGCTGGGATGCATGCCCTAAAGTGCATGTCAAAGCTGCTATGAAAGCGTAAAATCATCCGGGGCAGATGGGTACATAGTTAAAATCATCTTTCAGTTCACCGACCGAATATTCCCTTAAGAACGCTAGCTTTGCTTCACCCGCCGAGGTACACATCCGCTGACCCGGCAAGAATAGTAAACCGGTTTTGAAGAGGGAACGGTGTCCGTCCGCTTCTCGTTCGACGACGAGCACCGCTACCGACAACTTGATGTGTTGCGGCGATATATAATAGCATTGGTTCGCCCACATTGGCGCGGCCAGACCGGTTGTTGCCAATATGGCTTTTATCTCTTGAGTCCGGCCGTGGCGGCATCCGGCCCACTCGAAGTGTTCGGTCTTGGCGAGGAGGCGGTAAAGGGTAACGCCTTTTCTCCCAAGCGAAATAAAGCGGCTTAGAGCCGCTCGCATCCGTCAATTTTGTATTTGTTTGAGGTCTTTTGGAATATCCAATTGTGACAGAGCTCGGATCTTGGCTGGGTTTGCTTCAATTCCTCTACGGACACAATGAAGCCCAGGAGCTTTCCGCCGGACGCCAAGACGCATTTTTCCGGATTGAGCTTGATGTCATATTTTCGAAGATTGTCGAATGTGAGCCTCAAGTCGTCTACTAGAGTTTCGACATGCTTGGTTTTGACGACCACGTCATCTACACATGCTTCCACCGTTTTGCCGATCTGGTTTTCCAGACATGTCTGAATCATGCGCTGATATGTTGCGCCGGCGTTTTTGAGCCCGAAGGGCATTGCATTGAAGCAGAACGGGCTGTATGGAGTGATGAATGCTATTGCAGCTTGGTCTGGCTCCGCCATCTTGATTTGGTTGTAGCCGGAGTACGCGTCGAGGAAGCACAATGAGTCGTGTCCTGCTGTAGCGTCGATAATTTGATCAATTCGAGGGAGGGGGAAGGGATCCTTTGGGCAAGCCTTATTAAGGTATTTAAAATCAACACATAGGCGCCAGGATTTATCCTTCTTTGGTACCATCACCAGGTTTGCTAGCCAGTCCGGATGTTTTATATCTCTGATGAATCCGGCTTCCAAAAGTTTGGCTAGCTCTGTCCCATGGCCTGTCTCTTGGGTTGGGAAAAGCGCCAAGAGCCTGTTTGGTCGCTTGAATCCTTTGAGGATATTTAGGCTGTGCTCGGCCAGCCGACGGGATTCTGGCATGTCGAAGGGTGCCAGCAAAGATGTCCCGTTTTCTCGTAGAAATTCTCGTAGTGCGGCGTCTACATCAGGGTTTAATTGTGCCCCAATGGAGGCCGTCTTTGCGGGGTCCGTTGGGTGGACTTGGAATTTGACTATTTCATCCGCTGGTTTAAAAGAGGTGGACTTGGATCTTTTATCAAGTATCACATCGTCCCTGTTCACCGTGGAGCGCATTGCAGTGAGTTCCTCGGCCACTAGGGTTTCAGATAGTGCCTCAAGGGCTAGTGCGGCTGTCTTGTTTTCGGCGCGGAGTGCTATGTTCGGATCACTAGCGAGAGTGATGATTCCGTTAGGTCCGGGCATTTTAAGCTTCATGTACCCATAATGGGGTATAGCTTGAAAAGTTGTGAATGCCTCTCGCCCTAATAAAGCATGATATCCGCTGCTGAACGGGACCACTTGAAATGTGACCTCCTCGGACCTGTAATTGTCCGGCGAGCCGAACACTACGTCCAGTGTGATTTTTCCTGTGCAGCATGCTTCCCGACTAGGGATTATTCCTCTAAAGGTTGTGCTGCTTCGCTCAATGCGGTTCCATCTATTTCCATTTTTGGAGGGTTTCCTCATAGATGAGGTTTAGTCCTGCCGCCATCCATGAGTACCTTAGTAAGGCGAAAGCCGCCCACTATCGGACCGAGGACCAATGCGGCCGGTGCTCGGGCTGTTCGGTATTTAGGTTAAATCACCGGCATTAAAGGTGATAGCCATGCCACTCCATGGATTTATTGTTGCTACTTGGTAGACTTCGGCAAGGTTGCGGAGTGTTCATTTTCGCATGTTATTTGATGCGGAAGTCTCGAAGACTGTTAACACCGTACTGGTGTTGCTGGGCTGGGATTATGAAGCTAGAAGCTCTTCGCCACTTTTGGCCACCTGCCGTAGTATCCAACATGCTCGAAGGCTATGAGTTGGAGTGGCGCCCTCTGTGCTATGAATTTTGCAGGGTTCGTTTAGCCAACCCTCCAGTACGGTTCCGTACCCTTTAGGGGGTTTTGGTTTTTTGGAGTTTAACCCAGGTGCTTGGTAATGATGTACCCTTTTATTTCGGACTAGGGATGTATTCGGGGCCGGATTATCCCAAAATTTACTTTCGGTTTTCCAGGCGCTCTCCATCGCACAGTACTTTTGTACTATGGTTACCAAGTCAGTAAAGCGTGTAATTTCGCGACGACTTATGGCGTTTAGGAGTCCCTTGTCCGTGCAATTATTGCAGAAAATTGGGATTGCGTCCTCCTCTCGGCAGTCCTTTATCCTGTCCATAACCAGGAGGAATCTGGCCCAGTAATGATGTACTGTTTCAGCGGGCTCTTGCCGGATTCGGGATAGATCGCTAATGTTTGGGTGGGCGGGTGGAACTGGATCCGGAACCCCGTCCAATTTAAGACTCAGGGGCCGGGAAGTTTCCGAATTCGGAAGTTTGGATTTTTGAGTGCTATCCAATGAATCCATCCCGTCGCCTGACTTTAAGTTCAGGGCTTGATCGACATCCATCCCTCTGCGGGAATCCGGCATAGAGGGATCGGGAATCCGGACGTAGCTAGTCCGTAAGATAGAATAAGAATCGCCGCATTGCTCCTCTATCACAGGAATATGATGGGTAGCCTGGGGAGAGTTGATCTCTCTCAGATCGGTTTTAGGCCCGATCCGTTCGTAGTCTGTGGCGACTCCCAGGGCGGCGATGCGATCGAAGAGATCGTTTACGGAGGAGGGCTCGATCGGATCTAACTGTTCGGCAAGTTCCGAATTAACATGAAGATTGGTTTCGATGACTCGAGAAGTCATCGTCGCGCTGATGGCGAATGGCGGTCATGAGAAAACCACCTAGCCGAAGAGTCTGACCAGTGGCCAAGGCTTCTTTGGCGATAGTATCATCTTTAAAGACGAGATGAGGCATCCTTCCTGACGGTGACGGCACAGAGGAACTCTCAATGAAAGCACCAATGTCGGTGTCAAAACCGGCGGATCTCGGGTAGGGGGTCCCGAACTGTGCGTCTAGGCGGATGGTAACAGGAGACAAGGGACACGATGTTTTTACCCAGGTTCGGGCCCTCTCGATGGAGGTAATACCCTACTCCTGCTTGATTAATATTGATGATATAGGTAGTACAAGAGTAGATCTACCATGAGATCAAGGAGGCTAAACCCTAGAAGCTAGCCTATGGTATGATTGTTGTTCGTCCTACGGACTAAAACCCTCCGGTTTATATAGACACCGGATAGGGTTAGGGTTACACAGAGTCGGTTACAATGGTAGGAGATCTACATATCCGTATCGCCAAGCTTGCCTTCCACGCCAAGGAAAGTCCCATCCGGACACGGGACAAAGTCTTCAATCTTGTATCTTCATAGTCCAGGAGTCCGGCCAACGGTGATAGTTCGGCTATCCGGACACCCCCTAATCCGGGACTTCCTCAGTGGGGCTATCGCACGTCCACGTTGGTGGAGACTTCAACCCATGAAGGGTAACGGTTGCGCGAGTCCACAGAGGGCTTTACCCATGAAGGGTCCACGAAGAAGCAACCTTGTCTATCCCACCATGGCCATCACCCACGAAAGACTTGCCTTACTTGGGTAGATCTTCACGAAGTAGGCAATCTCCTTGCCCTTACAAACTCCTTGGTTCAACTCCACAATCTTGTCGGAGGCTCCCAAGTGACACCTAACCAATCTAGGAGACACCACTCTCCAAAAGGTAATAGATGGTGTGTTGATGATGAACTCCTTGCTCTTGTGCTTCAAATGATAGTCTCCCCAACACTCAACTCTCTCTCACACAGATTTGGTTATAATGGAAAGATGATTTGAGTGGAAAGCAACTTGGGGAAGGCTAGAGATCAAGATTCTTGTGGTTGGATTGGAATGTCTTGGTCTCAACACATGAGTAGGTGGTTCTCTCTCAGAAAATGACTAGTGGAAGTGTAGACACGTTCTGATGGCTCTCTCTTGAATAGAGAAAGGGGTGGAGGGGTATATATAGCCTCCACACAAAATCTAACCGTTACACACATTTGACCCAACTAGGTCAGACCAAATAGGTGAACTCGGAGAGAGCGATTCAGTTCAAAATGTGAACGTTAGGATTCTCGGTGGGACCGACATGATCAACTCGGTGGTACCGATGTGCTAGGGTTAGGGCAAAACCTCATCTCGGTGTGACCGATTGCGCGAACTCGGTGAGACCGATTTCAGCAATGAGCAAACAGAGAGTTGGTCAGGCAAACTCGGTGTGACCGATTGCACATTCCGGTGAGACCGAAATAATTACAATAGGCAATAGAGAGTTTGCATTGCGAACTCGGTGAGACCGATCGCTCATTTCGGTGGGACCGAAATGTTACGAAGGGAAACAGAGAGTTTGCATTGCCATCTCGGTGAGACCGAGATACCGATCGGTGAGACCGAATTGATTAGGGTTTCGGCAAAGGAGGGTTTCGGCGTGGCTATGTCAAAGGAACTTCGGTGGCGTCGGATAGATCAAATCGGTGGGGCGAGTTTGACTTTAGGTTTAGGAAATATTTGGAATTGAGAAAGTGGTTGAGGGCTTCGGGGCATATCACTAAGCACTTTGAGCAAGTAGATCATTAAGCAACACCTCATCCCCTTTTAATAGTATTGGCTTTTCCTATGGACTCAGTGTGATCTTGGATCACTAAAATAGAAATGAAGAGTTTTGAGCTTTTACCAATCTTTGTCCTTAGCATCTTAAAGGGGTTCCACATCCTCTTGTCCATGCCACGGCTTTGTTGAACTTTTTGAAATATACTTAGATGAAAATATTAGTCCGACAAGATATATGTTGACATTAATTACCAAAATCACCTAGGGAGCACTTGTGCTTTCAATCTCCCACTTTTTGGTAATTGATGACAACATACATCAAAGCTTTAGATAAAGATAAGAAGAGTAACAAGTAAAGCTTTGGAAAGATATGTAACATGCATTGGCTCCCCTACATGTATGCATTCATGTAAAGATAGAATGTGAAAGCATGTGAAATGCATAAACATGTCAGAGCAAGCAATGAGCTACATGTGTCTTGGCTATATGCATCAGAGTAAATGATGTAGATAATTAAGTGTACCTTCATGTTCATGAGTCCTTCTTGCAAACAGTATGTACATCAGCAAGAGATCATCATGTACATGAGTGTGATGCATATACTTACCTTGTGGTCTTGAGCTGGCTTTGGAAGAGGTGAACTTGAGAAAATAGGGTTAGATAACTAACACAAGAACACTCTAATTAAAGCAATTTCAGGAAACCACAAGAGTACCAAGACTGGGATAACATGTAGAGAGTGTCCCCAAAGATTAAAGATATGAAATGAATTCCAAAGATTTTCTTCCCTTAGATATGAGCTCTTTCTCCCCCTGAATCTGATATTGGATAATGGGAGAAGGTAGGGTAAGAGAAAATCAGAACAAAGCAAAACATAATCGAGCTTAAATGGTACAAACAAACATTAACATGTCTTTCCCCTCTTAAAGACATGTGATTTCTCTCCTCTATTGTTAATAAGCATCTGGAGAAGCTAAGATGTGCTTTCTCTCCATGTGATAAGCTTTGATGTGCTCTCTCTCCCCCTTTGACATCAATTTCCAAGAAGGGATCTTCTAGAGCATGAGTCAACTAGGTTTGGTCCTTGAGTCACATTACAAAGCAGCATGTAGTTTAAGATGTGAGTAGAGGATAAGAATCATCGAGTGGAGCTGGAGAAGAAATGACATTTGTAGTGGCAAAATGTTTTCTCAGTAGTGAAATCGGTAGCACCGATTCATTCTCATCGGTGACACCGAGTTGGCAGTGTCATAGATGATGCATATCGGTCAGACTGGGTTCGTCCTTGTCGGTTGTACCGATGAACATTCTTCAAGGAATTCTTGTAGTTCGGTCTAGCCGATAGGCAGAAATCGGTGAGGCTGAGTTCAATACAGAGGAGAAATTTTGTCACCTCAGCTCACTTGGCAAATAAGATCTCACAAAGATGTGCAATGAATTAATGGAAGGATTTGCAATGAATTAGATGCAGAGAATGCAGAGACAGAAGAAATGGAATCTAGATGAAGTTTTTTTTTTGAAAAGGGAACAAACAAGCAAGAAACAAATGCAAGAATACAAAGAAACACTAGAGAACTTCATCTAGAATTGGTCGGCGACAAACTCACCTATGTTAGAGTATATTGACTGAGGAGTCAAGTGACATCACTTGATCGTAGGTCGTACTTGATGCGGCTTGAAGCTACATCGGATGCAGCACAACAGCGGTAGGTATTTCCCTCAGTGATGAAACCAAGGTTATCGAACCAGTAGGAGAACCAAGCAACACAACGTAAACAACACATGCACACAAATAACAACTACTCGCAACCCGACGTGTAAAAGGGGTTGTCAATCCCTAATGTCGCTTGAAGCTACGTCGTATTTCCCCAAAGAGGAAGGGATGATGCAGCACAACGGCGGTAGGTATTTCCCTCAGATATGAAACCAAGGTTATCGAACTAGTAGGAGAACCAAGCAACACAACGTAAACTGCCCCTGCACACAGATAACAAATCCTCGCAACCCGACGTGTTAAAGGGGTTGTGAATCCCTTCCGGGGTATGGCGCCTCAAGATAGGCAAACGGATGTGAGATAATTTTTAGTAGATTGATAGATCGAACGCCAAATAAAATAAATAGAAATAAAATGCAGCAAGGTGTTTTTGTATTTTAGGTTTAATAGATCTGAAAATAAATGCAAGGAAAAAGTAGATCGCAAAGGCAAATATACGAGAAAGAAGGCCCGGGGGCCGTAGGTTTCACTAGTGGCTTCTCTCCAGAAAAATAGCAAACAGTGGGTGAACAAATTACTATTGGGCAATTGACAGAACTTCGAATAATCATGACGATATCCAGGCAATGATCATTATATAGGCATCACATCCAAGATTAGTAGACCGACTCCTGCCTGCATCTACTACTATTACTCCACACATCGACCACTATCCAGCATGCATCTAGTGTATTAAGTTCATGGAAAAACGGAGTAATGCAATAAGAACGATGACATGATGTAGACAAGATATATCTATGTAGAGATATACCCCATCGTTTTATCCTTAGTAGCAACGATACATACGTGTCGTTTCCCTTTCTGTCACTAGGATCAAGCACCGTAAGATCGAACCCACTACAAAGCACCCCTTCCCATTGCAAGATAAACAGATCAAGTTGGCCAAACAAAACCCAAATATTGGGGAAGAAATACGAGGCTATAAGAAATCATGCATATAAGAGATCAAAGAAACTCAAATAACTTTCATGGATATAAAAAGATAGATTTACTTATAAACTCAAAGTTCATCGATCCCAACAAACACACTGCACAGCCAAACCTGCCACAGCGAACACCTACTGAATGATGTATGTTGCGATGATGATCACTGAATTTTCAGTAGGTGTTACAAAAGTTTTTGTAACATACATAAGACACAATCCTCTGGTAACTTACTATGTTTTCCTATCACTGAATTTTAACTGAAAGCAAAGTTTTTGCTGCCCTTCATCAGAAGAGAGCTGCTGCAATTCCAACAAAGTTTCTTTGCATAATGCTATGAATTTTAACGAGTCACCAAAGAAAAGTGAGGCTAGAAACAATTCCAGAAATCTTTTTATTTCAGACATAGCATGCATTCCAGAAATGTACGCACCCATTCAGGTATATATAATGGCTCTGGCCGCCTATTAAGATAAACAGCAAAACAATTCCTGGTCATTACAACCGGGGCAGTTCTTGTTGCCCTTCATCAGAAGAGAGCATAATTCAATCTGAATTTTGTTAAATGCGATCTGAATTTTGTTAACTGATTAACATGAACTATCACTGATTAACTGATTACAAGGGAAACAAATCAGTTCAGTTTTCTCATTTCTTGGGATATATCAGACTCAAGGGTAAAACTTTGACTACAAGGATTGTATATATTTTTCAATTTTCTGATTGCAAAAGGCAGGGGTCTGAACATAAGTTAATCCAGTGGATACAAGCAAGTTAAGGAACAATGCTCTTGTAACTTTGTATGCAAAATTCACAGAAGAACACCTTGTGGATAACTTTGTTTTCCTATCACTGGATTTTAACTGAATGCAAAGTTTTTGCTGCCCTTCATCAGAAGAGATTTTATGGTTTGTGACTCTGGATGCTATCACTGAATTTTATGTTCGATTTCAATTTTCAGAAGTCAAAGGCAAAGTTGTAGAGAAGGAGATAATTCTCTAAAATCTGAACAATTTGGGTACTGCAGAATACCAACAAAGGCCATGGTTAAAGAGATTTTGGGGAACGAGAGGAATAATTCATACCACAACGGGGAGGACAGGCTTCTTCCCCGTTGGTCTGCCGATATGATTTTGGGCACATCCTTCTTCGTCTGCCCATCATCCTTGTTGGTCTGCCGATCTTCCTTGTTGGTCTGCCGATCATCCTTCTTCATCTTCGTGTACAAGAGTGCCGTATGACGCCGTACAGCGGGGAGGACAGGCTTCTTGTCCTTCTTGCTGTTCTTCTTCTTCTTCTTCAACTCCGGCGCAGCGACAGCGAGCGGCGGCCCGCTCCACCACCCGTGCACGGACGCCCACGCGCCCTGAAAGGCCTCGAAGATCCTCGCCACAACCGGCCCCGGAAACCGTAGTCGGAGGGCCTCCAGCAAGCTCCTGAACCAGACCGCGTCGGCCTGAGGCGGAAGGTGAGCGGGGGCGGGGACGATCGCAAGCCGGCGAGGGGCCACCTCGGCCTGAGGCGGCTGGGCTGGCGCGCCTGCGAGCTGCAACGCGGTCGCCTGATATGGCGCGACGGCTCCATGGAGCCGCCGCGTCGTGTCGACCTCGGGCTGGGTCGGCGGTGGTGGAGCGCCCGGGAGCCGCAGCGCGGCCACCTCGGCGCGAGTCGGCGCGCCAGGGAGCTCTAGACCGGACACCTCGCTCTGAGGAGGTGCGGTCACATCGTACTTGGACTCCTTCGCCTTGCCGAGCTTCTTCCCGGCGCCCTGCTCCATTGGAGGGCTGTCCCCAAGAAGCCGCTTCTTGGCTTCTTGGTCGTCTTTTGTCTTCGCCCGTACGGCGAGGTGGAGCGGAAGGAGAAAGCACGGAGAGAGGGGCGGTGAGGCGGTGGTGGTGGACGGCGGCGAGACTGTTGCTTCGGTGCTTGGGTTGGGTGGTGCAAGCTTGAGGAGGAGGAAGCCGGCGGGGAGGAGCTTGCGGGACTCTGTTTTGGGGGGAAGAAGGCGGAGGGGAGGGGGCGACTCTTTTATTGGGGGGAACCGCGGCCCGTTGCAAATTCTCACGTTGTGTATTTTTTATATATTTTGTTTTATTTGTTTATACCAACACCTGAGATTTGTATGGGTGGGAAAAATTTCTACACTATAAATTTATTTCAAATAAAAAAAGGCCGTGCTTGTCAACTAAAAATGGTTGAATAAATTCAAATTTTTATTTTGGTACATGGAAATGCTCTGCATTAAACTATGATTTTTTTGAACGGTATTCTCATGTAATTGTTCATGTATGTAAAAGACACTGTCCATTACTATTAATTTTTAATACATATAAAAGAATTCATATGAATTTGTTTGATTAACAACACTGCCACTCCTCGGTTCAACTTTTCTTCTTCTAAAATGGTACCAAAGTATATTTAGATATGCAAATAATGTCACCAATAGATTCTTTTTAGACAACCCTCTAAGCTTTATTAATTGATTAAAACATTCATGGTTACATCAGCCCCATCAGTATTTTAATTTTAAATTTCAAAAACATGTTTGAATGGAAAAACTTCCTTTAAAGTATTTTACACCATAGGTTTATTTCAAATGAAATTGTCATGCTTATATCAACTAAAAATGGTTGTGTAACTTCAAATTTTTTACTTTGGTACATAAAGATGCTCTACATCAAACAAAGTTTTTTGAACTATATCCTCATGTAGAGCGTCACCTCAACTCAATGTAAAATAAATTGTCCATGTTCTTAAAAAAATGTAACATAGATAAAATCTTTTTATACAATTCTTTTTGTAAACAACACTGCCACGCCTCAACTCGATGTTTCTTGTTCTCAAATTGTACTAATCAAAGTCGCTCACATACACTCACCCTTATGAACCCACCCACTCACACTCTATCCCTATGAGCACTTGTGAGAGACCGAGCCGACATATATGTAAAAGAAAAAATTTAAAAATATAATATAGATTAAAAAAATCATACAATTTTTTTATAAACAACACCACCACGCCTGTTCAACTTTCCTTCTTCTACAGATAAAATAAAGCTTTCTTCTTCTAAAATGGCACCAACAGGAAGTATTTAGATATGTACAGAAAGACTCCCACCATCAGCTCCGTCACTGTTCCGCCCCACCTCCGATGGCCTTCGACCCATGGAGGTGGGAAGGATCTCCTCTGCCAGCAAGAAGGACCCCACACTCGTTCTTTTTAGATTCAACATCTTGGTTAGTGCTGCATGGTGCTGGCGATGTCCCCGAATAGGAATAATGTCTTCCACGCTTGATCACCATCATGATGGTGCATTTAGCATCGTCGGAGGTGTGTGAAGGAGCCTGTAGTCGCTGCCATTGGCAGTGGATTTCGTGCCAACGGAGGTGAAGACGAAGACAACACCGCAAGTTGAAGGAGGCAGTGTTGGAGCTCTCCTACCGTCACACAGAGTCCATGGCGGTGGCCGATCTCGATGCCATTGCAAGCTCCCTGGTTGTTGCGGATTAGTCCTGGCCATCTCCGGCCCAGCCCTGTCGGCCCACCCAGGCCCGGCCCTAAAATCCAAGGCCTAGGCTCGATGGGCTTGCCCGCGGGCCGGGCTTGGGCCTGAGTTTTGAGCCCACCAGCAGGGCCTGGACGGGCTTCAGCTTGGCATATTGGCATTTTAAGGAAGAGGCCCGGCCCACGGCCCTAAGCCCTAAGGGCTTTTCAGGGCTTTTTGCCAGATGGGCTGGGCTTGGGCTTGAAAAGTAGGCCCGATGGTAGGGCCTGTGTCTCAGTTTTCTGCCATGGGCTTTTTAGGCCCGGCCCGGCCCATGGCCAGGTATATTGGGGATACAACCGCGATGTGACCCACCCAGAAGGGGCCGGGTTACACCGTTGGCGACTCGGCAAGAGAAAGCCCAAGTAGGTCCAAGAAGATGAAACATGAAGACCGGTGGCGGCCTACAAGGTGGGCCTACTGAAGGCCCAAGACCTGATGGTGGAATCATGACCCGGAAGGTGTGAGCTGCCACGACTTAGAAACCAAGTTGGTCATGTTGTGTGATCCGGCTTGGGACTCTTGTAAGCCCATGGCATCGACCTGTGTATATAAAGGCGAGACCTAAGAAACAACTGATTGATAGCTAGGCCAAGCGTGTCCGCTCCCTTGTAATCGATACTCAAGTAATATCAACGAAAGCAGGAGTAGGATTTTTACCTCCTCTGTGAGGGGACGAACCTGGGTAAACCTTGTGTCCTTCGTCCCGTCCAACCCCTTCAAGCTAATCATCAAGTGATGGCCCCACACCTAAGTCCTTTCACTAGGGCATCTGCCGTGACAAAACCACGACAGTTGGCGCCCACCATGGGGCCAACGCACGGTGGTTTCGAGTTCTTGAATGGCTCTTTCCCAGGGATCGAGGGATACGCCGTTGATAGGATGACTAAGAGTCGTTGCGGCAAGCTTTACATCGATGATGTTGGCTGGGGCCCCAAGGCCGACTCAATCGAGTACGGGTACCAGGTCCCCTTCGGCGGAATTCACGTCTTCATCGGCAAAATTGGCGGATCAGAGCCTGAGCCGGACATCTGCACCGTTATCGTCGAGCCGGCTCGGCACGCGCAACCCGTCCAGGCTCAACCCGGACGGAAGCATGCCTTTGTCGGTTTTGTGCATGGGGTGGGTCTTGAGGAAGATTCTGCATTTGGTGGAGAGACGACCGTCTATTCAAGTGATGTGTCTTCAACCGGGGAAACAGAGTCGATTTACCAGCTTCAGGACAAGGGGATTGGTGAAAGGATTGAGAAGAGGTGTCTAGAGGGGGGTGATTAGACCCTCAACAAGCAAAAGTAGCAATTTTTAAATTCTTCAAGTTGAGGTGGATTTTTAGCACAAGTTTAAGCATTCACAATACATTTCAAGCAAGCATGGCAAGAGTATATGAGCAGCGAAAAGTAAAGCATGCAAGTTGCAAGAAAGTAAAGGGATGGGATTGGAGTGTGCAAACGCAATTGGAGACATGGAGATTTTTGGCGTGGTTCCGATAGGTGGGTGTTGGTGTCAAAAGCGGCGGATCTCGGGTAGGGGGTCCCGAACTGTGCGTCTAGGCGGATGGTAACATGAGACAAGGGACACGATGTTTTTACCCAGGTTCGGGCCCTCTCAATGGAGGTAATACCCTACTCCTGCTTGATTAATATTGATGATATAGGTAGTACAAGAGTAGATCTACCACGAGATCAAGAAGGCTAAACCCTAGAAGCTAGCCTATGGTATGATTGTTGTTCGTCCTACGGACTAAAACCCTCCGGTTATATAGACACCGGATAGGTTAGGGTTACACAGAGTCGGTTACAATGGTAGGAGATCTACATATCCGTATCGCCAAGCTTGCCTTCCACGCCAAGGAAAGTCCCATCCGGACACGGGACAAAGTCTTCAATCTTGTATCTTCATAGTCCAGGAGTCCGGCCAACGGTGATAGTTCGGCTATCCGGACACCCCCTAATCCGGGACTCCCTCAGTAGCCCCCGAACCAGGCTTCAATGACGATGAGTCCGGCGTGTTGATTGTCTTCGGCATTGCGAGGCGGGTTCTTCTCCAGATTCTATATACTTGTCGAATAGTGTCCGCTTCGATAAATGCTGCGCCCTTGGCTTCTACGCCCAATAATGGCCATCTTCCACGTGTTTGAACGAATGCGAAAAGCCGGGGTATTTTTACACTTACCCCCTAGCTGCGCAAATGAGCTGCCTATAAAAGGGCGAGGATCTAGATCTGAGTCACACCATCCCCCTTCATGAAGCTTTCATCGAGCGCCTCGACCACAGCCCATTCCATCATGGACGGTCGACGCGGCTCCTCCTCTCGCGCCCCCAGCCCTCTCACTCGAAATTGGGAGAGATGCTCACCCCGCATAGCGAGCTAGTTGTACTCCAAACCAAGGGATTTCTTCCCCCGGCCTTCATGGTTCCGGTTCGAGCCGGACTCGCCACCTACAAGGGCGGAAAGCAAGCGGAGAGTGTCCCCGATCCCTCTAAAGGAGAGCGGGTATGCTTCATCTCTTATCTAGTAAGAGGACTCGGATTTCCAATCCATCCGTTTCTCCGGGGGCTCTTGGAGTTCTACGGCCTCCAGTTGCACCACCTTATGCCTGCCTCCATTTTGCACATTGCGGGCTTCGTGGCCCTTTGCGAACTATTCTTGGGCGTCGAGGCTCATTTCGCGTTGTGGAAGAGATTATTCTGCCTAGTACCCCGTTCTCATGAGGGGTCAATATATCAAGTGGGCGGAGCCGAACTGTGGCGCATCGCCGGGACCGGATATCTATCCGGAACCCCGAAGAAGGTGTCCGAAGACTGGCCTTCAGAATGGTTTTACATGGAGGACGTCCCGTTGCCGGATCCTGTTCGGATCGGCCTCCCGGAGTTTAGCAATGCTCCTCTGAAGAAGCGCCTAAGCTGGCGCCCTCGGAGCTCCCAGAGGGAAAATGACCGGGATGTCCTCTACTTGATGAGCCGAATAAGATTACTGGCTCATGCCGGATTGACCATGATTGGAGTCATGGCAATCTGCATTATGAGGGGAGTGCAGCCGCTCCAATATAGGGGCCACCCCATGTGGGACTTCAACGGGGAGGACGATGCCACCCGCCATGGCCGCAAAGGGTCGGGATCGGTCACCGAACTGATGAAGACCTTGTCTGCCATGTATAAAGGGGAGGAGGAGGATTTCCTCCGCGTCAATCCACTGAAGGAGTTTTCTTCGAATAATCCTCGAAGCTGGGTAAGCAAACATCTTTGTGGTCTGTCTGATCCATGTTCCTGTGGTTAAATATCTCATTCCATGGTTTCTGCGCAGGAACTGCGCCGGACTGTGGAGAAGATACACAGCCGGCCCCCACAACCCGAGGATCCGGAACGGTCCCTCGATCCGACCTCCGAAGAGGATCCGGATATAAAGGTGGAGTTGATCGACGGGGTGTTCCACCAACTTAGCATCGACAATGCCTTGGTTGCCATTACGGCCGATTACCCCGGAATACTCCCAGCCTCGCAGGTAACTGAGACCGAGGTCCCAATACTCTGATAATGACCCATCCGTGCTAGTTTCTTGATCACCGTATAACAATGGTGTTTCGCAGGGGGTACCTTTGAGGCAGGAAGCCGAGCTCACAAGCGGCTAGCCAACAAGGGGCAGACGCCCCAAGAAGTTAAAAAAGAAGTGCGGTCCGGATCGAAACTCCGCCGCAACGGTATGGCGTGTCACCATATTCCCAGGATTGATTCCTGGAAGGCGTACTAATGCTTGTGCTCTTTTCAGGAAAAAGAGCGCTCGCCGAACTGAGTCCGGAGAGGTTGCCAATCGAGCCTCCGCCGGCCAGGCTCCAAAGCCGGGTCCGGAAGCGGAGGCGAGCACGAGGCGTGCGTCGGATGCTCCTCCGGCAGAGGAGGCCGACAAATTGTCCGCCACCAACTCCGAGGTGGAGAGCGCCATGAATCACAGGCGCCGCGGACAGTTCTTCGTGACGCATGTTTTTCCCAAGAGGCCTTGAATGCCTTCAATTCGGGAGATGCGCACCTCCGTGCCGCTCAAGATGGTCTAGCCAGAGCCACGGAGCAGTATGTAAAGGACTTACAGGTAAGGAAATTTGACAGTTATATATGCTAGTAGCCCCCGAGACTTAAAATAGTTAGAATAACTGATTTAAGGATCATTTGTTATGCAGGATCTTACAAAAAAGAATACCCGACTGTCCCAGGAGCTTGAAGAATGCAAGGCCCAACTTGAGGCCGCACTAGCTGCTACAGGGGGAGCCGCAGAGACCCCCTCTGGTAATATATGCTTCAAAAGATAAATAGTTTATGAAGTGTGGCGGGTGTGTAAATCTGACAAAAATATTGCAGATGGCGCCGGACTAGATCCGGACAGGCAACAACTCTTGCGCCAGCTAAAGGCCGGCGAGAGCGTGCTTACGAGGGTGCGGCAGGAGAAAATAACCTCCAAGATGCCAACACCAAACTGGGTGAGGAACTAAAAGATGTTCGTGCCCAGTTATCTGACTCCGTAAAGGAGAATCGACGGCTTCGTCGCGGCATTTTCAGTAAGTGCTTGAGCGAACTTTGAAAGAGTTCGGCGAGGAAGGCGACTAACATAAACATGTATGTAGGTTTGCTCACAGTGTCGCCCCGAGGAGGAGATGCCCAGTTCTTGGTGATCTTCTTCCCGAACTGCGTCACCTGCACGAGCGAAGTTCGGCAGTGATGAAAGGCATCGGCCAGGCCTTGTGGCTATCTATCTCCCCGCCCAAGGCATTGGGGAGCTGGCAGAGCGGCTTCAAGGAGCACGGTGGCGCTTCCGATTATGGAAGATATCGGCCTGCCGTCAAGGCGCCAGGAGGCTCGGGCCATGGTAAAGACGCTGTACACGGTTGACCCAAACCACATGGCCGAGGTCGGACCTGTGGGGCTGATGGGACGGAGATCCTCAGAAGCTTAGTGTACGCCAAGTAGAATTGACCGCCAAGTATCCCCAGCAAGATTGTAAATTAGATAGCCTATTAGATGGCATTGAGGAGGAATACAATGAGTCGAGTTGACTATGTAAAAATATGACATGAAAAATGTCTTCTAGCCGGATTGTAGATCGTTTGTCATAGCGGACCTTTTCGCTTCGACCTCAGGACCCAATAGTCCGGAGTGTGTCCGAATACCTTCGTGGTTATATAAGAACCGGGGTATGCATGAAGACAAGGCGTAGGGGTCCTTATTGCTGTATCATACAAGTGCCCAACTAGTTATGTTATATTACATGGATAGTAGGAAACATCTTCCAGGGAGAATAGTTCCGTTAAGGGTTCCTTTCGCTGGGATGCATGCCCTAAAGTGCATGTCAAAGCTGCTATGAAAGCAGAAAATCATCTGGGGGCAGATGGGTACATAGTTAAAAATCATCTTTCAGTTCACCGACCGAATATTCCCTTAAGAACGCTAGCTTTCGCTTCACCCACCGAGGTACACATCCGCTGACCCGCAAGAAACAATCGCAGAGGTGCTCCCTTTACCACCTAGCCAAACAATCGGGAACGTAGGGGTAAGCACAGGAGCCAGGCAATCCATCTTGGCCAAAACTTAAGTCATATCGATGCATATAATGGTTAAAAAAAGGTACATGCGGAAGTTTGACGCATGTGTTGGGCATGAAGCCCGTATAAAATAAGCTTCTGGTAAAGAAGCCCCCAGGTATAATGAGCGCGTACAGCGCGTCAAATATGTGCGAACAAAGTGCAAACGAGCCTCTAAAGGCTTCAGGAAGAAGGAAGGGGAAGGAGAGAAATAAAAGACAGCAAAAAATAGAAAATGTGGATGGAGGAAGGAAACGAACTTGAAGTCCGGCGCTTAGGCGTAGAATCTTCGTAGACGGGCTGCGTTCCATGGGTTCGGCTCGAGTCGGTTATCCGATGCGTTTCGCAGACGGTATGCTCCGCCGGTCAGGACCTGGTCGATGATGAAGGGACCTTCCCATTTGGGCTTGAGTTTGTCCTTTTTCTTGTCCGGCAGGCGTAGAACTAGTTCGCCAACGTTATAAGCTTTGGCCCATACTTCCCTGCTTTGGTATCTTCGAGCCTGGTGTTGATAGAATGCGGAACAAGCTTTTTCCACGTCGCGCTCCTCCTCTAATGCGTCCAAACTGTCCTGCCGATTGAGCTCGGCTTCTCTTTCTTCATACATGCGCACGCGAGGTGAGTCATGAATTATGTCGCAGGGCAGGACTGCCTCTGCACCGTACACCATAAAAAATGGTGTGAATCCGGTAGTACGATTCGGCATGGTCCGCAGCCCCAGTCTGGAGTCGAGCTCCTCAACCCAAAGGCGTGTTAGATTCCTTGAGGGACCGCACTAGTCCGGGTTTAATGCCGCCATGATTAGACCGCTTGCTCGCTCGACTTGGCCGTTGGTTTGAGGGTGATAGACTGAGGCGTAATCGAGCTTGATGCCCATGTTTTTGCACCATAATTTTACCTCATCGGCCGTGAAGTTGGTGCCATTATCAGTGATGATACTGTGGGGGACACCGTAACGGTGAACTACCCTTGATGTGAAGTCTATCACCGGTCCGGATTCGGCCGTTTTAACAGGTTTGGCCTCTATCCATTTGGTGAATTTATCCACCATGACCAATAGGTATTTTTGCTTGTGGGTTCCCCCCTTAAGGGGTCCAACCATGTCAAGCCCCTGCACATGACGGCCAGGTGATGGGTATAGTTTTGAGGGCATGGGTGGCATGTGGCTTTGGTTAGCAAAAGCGGCAACCGACGATCGTTGGACTAAATCCTGCGCATCTGCCCGGGCCGTCGGCCAATAAAATCCTGTGCGGAAGGCCTTGCCTACAAGGGCCCGGGCTGCGGCGTGGTGCCCACCCAGTCCGGCATGAATTTCAGCCAGGAGGTTGCGCCCTTCCTCTTCGAAGATACACCTTTGAAGGACTCCTGCTGTGCTTTTCTTATAAAGCTCTCCCTCATGGACTTTATAGGCTTTAGATCGCCGTACTATGCAGCGAGCCTCATTTTGGTCTTCGAGGAGTTCCTGCCTAGTTAGGTAGGCTAGGAATGGCTCCGTCCACGGGGCAATAACCGCCATTATTTCGTGGGTGGAGGGTGTTATCTCGGTGGCAGAGCTGCCGATTGTGTCAGAGTGTTCGGCGTCAGGCAGTGCGGTTGGGTCCGGATTGTTATTTCCGGACTCCCCTTCCCATAGTACGGATGGCTTGAATAGCCGCTCGAGAAGATGTTGGGCGGGGCGGCATCGCGTTTTGCACCGATGCG
The DNA here is from genome assembly GCA_021605205.1 of Aegilops longissima. Classification (NCBI taxonomy): domain Eukaryota; kingdom Viridiplantae; phylum Streptophyta; class Magnoliopsida; order Poales; family Poaceae; genus Aegilops; species Aegilops longissima. Next base: position 35,056,198 of record CM038678.1, on the reverse strand, counting down.
TGCTAATATGTCCGCCGCCGGTTGTTATCCTGTGCTATATGATGAAATTCGAGCCCTTCAACCGTCGGCCGACATTTTTAGGACCGCATTGCGGTATGTTGCCATTTTCGGATCTTTGGCATCAAAGTCTCCGCTTATTTGAGATATCGCGAGGTTTGAATCCTCGCGCACCTCTAGGCGCTTAATGCCCATGGAGATCGCCATCCGGAGGCCATGCGTAAGGGCCTCGATTCGCTGCATTGTTGGAGTCCGTATACATTATCTCAAGGACGATTGGACTGTATCCCGGTTGGGGACGCCAGACGACGCCAGCCCCGTGCCGCCAACATTTTGGAGCCGTCAAAGTGCATGATCCATTGAGTATGCGCCGTACTTTTAGGGAGTTCGCCGGTCCATTCGCCACGAAGTCGGCCAAAACCTGCGACTTGATAGCTCGTCGTGGCTTATAGGTTATGTCGAATGGAAGGAGCTCTATGGCCCATTTAGCAATCCGCCCGTCGCGTCGTGGTTGTTTATAATGTCGTTAAGAGGTACTTGAGGCTACCGTTATCGAACACTCTTGAAAGTAGTGTCGCAGCTTCGGGATGCCATGAACACCGCGTATGCTATCTTTTGATAGTGTGGGTACCGGACTTGCATGGAGTTAGGACAGTGGACACATAGTAAACCGTTTTTGAAGAGGGAACCGTGTCCGTCCGCTTTCGCTCGACGACGAGCACCGCTACCGACAACTTGATGTGTTGCGCGATATATAATAGCATTGGTTCGCCCACATTGGGCGCGGCCAGACCGGATTTGTTGCCAATATGGCTTTTATCTCTTGAGTCCGGCCGTGGCGGCATCCGCCCACTCGAAGTGTTCGTGCGCGGAGGAGGCGGTAAAGGGTAACGCCTTTTCTCCCAAGCGAGAAATAAAGCGGCTTAGAGCCGCCACGCATCCCGTCAATTTTGTATTTGTTTGAGGTCTTTTGGAATATCCAATTGTGACAGAGCTCAGATCTTGGCTGGGTTTGCTTCAATTCCTCTACGGACACAATGAAGCCCAGAGCTTTCCGCCGAACGCCAAGACGATTTTTCCGGATTGAGCTTGATGTCATATTTTCAAGATTGTCGAATGTGAGCCTCAAGTCGCCTACTAGAGTTTCGACATGCTTGGTTTTGACGACCACGTCATCTACACATGCTTCCACCGTTTTGCCGATCTGGTTTGCCAGACATGTCTGAATCATGCGCTGATATGTTGCGCCGGCGTTTTTGAGCCCGAAGGGCATTGCATTGAAGCAGAACGGGCCGTATGGAGTGATGAATGCTATTGCAGCTTGGTCTGGCTCCGCCATCTTGATTTGGTTGTAGCCGGAGTACGCGTCGAGGAAGCACAATGAGTCGTGTCCTGCTGTAGCGTCGATAATTTGATCAATTCGAGGGAGGGGGAAGGGATCCTTTGGGCAAGCCTTATTAAGGTATTTAAAATCAACACATAGGCGCCAGGATTTATCCTTCTTTGGTACCATCACCAGGTTTGCTAGCCAGTCCGGATGTTTTATATCTCTGATGAATCCGGCTTCCAAAAGTTTGGCTAGCTCCTGTCCCATGGCCTGTCTCTTGGGTTCGGAAAAGCGCCGAAGAGCCTGTTTGATCGGCTTGAATCCTTTGAGGATATTTAGGCTGTGCTCGCCAGCCGACGGGGATTCTGGCATGTCCAAGGGTGCCGAGCAAAGATGTCCCAGTTTTCTCGTAGAAATTCTCGTGGTCGGCGTCTACATCAGGGTTTAATTGTGCCCCAATGGAGGCCGTCTTTGCGGGTCCGTTGGGTGGACTTGGAATTTGACTATTTCATCCGCTGGTTTAAAAGAGGTGGACTTGGATCTTTTATCAAGTATCACATCGTCCCTGTTCACCGTGGAGCGCATTGCAGTGAGTTCCTCGGCCACTAGGGCTTCAGATAGTGCCTCAAGGGCTAGTGCGGCTGTCTTGTTTTCGGCGCGGAGTGCTATGTTCGGATCACTAGCGAGAGTGATGATTCCGTTAGGTCCGGGCATTTTAAGCTTCATGTACCCATAATGGGGTATAGCTTGAAAAATTGTGAATGCCTCTCGCCCTAATAAAGCATGATATCCGCTGCTGAACGGGACCACTTGAAATGTGACCTCCTCGGACCTGTAATTGTCCGGCGAGCCGAACACTACGTCCAGTGTGATTTTTCCTGTGCAGCATGCTTCCCGACTAGGGATTATTCCTCTAAAGGTTGTGCTGCTTCGCTCAATGCGGTTCCAGTCTATTTCCATTTTTCGGAGGGTTTCCTCATAGATGAGGTTTAGTCCGCTGCCGCCATCCATGAGTACCTTAGTAAGGCGAAAGCCGTCCACTATCGGACTGAGGACCAATGCGGCTGGTGCTCGGGCTGTTCGGTATTTAGGTTCGTCACTGGCATTAAAGGTGATAGCCATGTCACTCCATGGATTTATTGTTGCTACTTGGTAGACTTCGGCAAGGTTGCGGAGTGTTCATTTTCGCATTTTATTTGATGCGGAAGTCTCGAAGACTGTTAACACCGTACTGGTGTTGCTGGGCTGGGATTATGAAGCTAGAAGCTCTTCGCCACTTTTGGCCACCTGCCGTAGTATCCAACATGCTCAAGGCTATGAGTTGGAGTGGCGCCTCGTGCTATGAATTTTGCAGGTTCGCTTAGCCAACCCTCCAGTACGGTTCCGTACCCTTTAGGGGGTTTTGGTTTTTTGGAGTTTAACCTAGGTGCTTGGTAATGATGTACCCTTTTATTTCGGACTAGGGATGTATTCGGGGCCGGATTATCCCAAAATTTACTTTCGGTTTTCCAGGCGCTCTCCATCGCACAGTACTTTTGTACTATGGTTACCAAGTCAGTAAAGCGTGTAATTTCGCGACGACTTATGGCGTTTAGGAGTCCCTTGTCCGTGCAATTCTTGCAGAAAATTGGGATTGCGTCCTCCTCTCGGCAGTCCTTTATCCTGTCCATAACCAGGAGGAATCGCCCAAGAATGATGTAATCGTTTCAGCGGGCTCTTGCGGATTCGGGATAGATCGCTAATGTTTGGGTGGGCGGGTGGAACTGGATCCGGAACCCCGTCCAATTTAAGACTCAGGGGCCGGGAAGTTTCCGAATTCGGAAGTTTGGATTTTTGAGTGCTATCCAATGAATCCATCCCGTCGCCTGACTTTAAGTTCAGGGCTTGATCGACATCCATCCCTCTGCGGGAATCCGGCATAGAGGGATCGGGAATCCGGACGTAGCTAGTCCGTAAGATAGAATAAGAATCGCCGCATTGCTCCTCTATCACAGGAATATGATGGGTAGCCTGGGGAGAGTTGATCTCTCTCAGATCGGTTTTAGGCCCGATCCGTTCGTAGTCTGTGGCGACTCCTGTATGCGGCGATCGATCAAGAGATCGTTTACGGAGGAGGGCTCGATCGGATCTAACTGTTCGGCAAGTTCCGAATTAACATGAAGATTGGTTTCGATGACTCGAGAAGTCATCGTCGGCGCGGTGGCCGAACTGGCGGTCATGAGAAAACCACCTAGCCGAAGAGTCTGACCAGTGGCCAAGGCTTCTTTGGCGATAGTATCATCTTTAAAGACGAGATGAGGCATCCTTCCTGACGGTGACGGCACAGAGGAACTCTCAATGAAAGCACCAATGTCGGTGTCAAACCGCGGATCTCGGTAGGGGGTTCCGAACTGTGCGCCTAGGCGGATGGTAACAGGAGACAAGGGACACGATGTTTTTACCCAGGTTCGGGCCCTCTCGATGGAGGTAATACCCTACTCCTGCTTGATTAATATTGATGATATAGGTAGTACAAGAGTAGATCTACCATGAGATCAAGGAGGCTAAACCCTAGAAGCTAGCCTATGGTATGATTGTTGTTCGTCCTACGGACTAAAACCCTCCGGTTTATATAGACACCGGATAGGGTTAGGGTTACACAGAGTCGGTTACAATGGTAGGAGATCTACATATCCAGACGCCAAGCTTGCCTTCCACGCCAAGGAAAGTCCCATCCGGACACGGGACAAAGTCTTCAATCTTGTATCTTCATAGTCTAGGAGTCCGGCCAACGGTGATAGTTCGGCTATCCGGACACCCCCTAATCCGGGACTTCCTCAGTGGGGCTATCGCACGTCCACGTTGGTGGAGACTTCAACCCATGAAGGGTAACGGTTGCGCGAGTCCACAGAGGGCTTTACCCATGAAGGGTCCACGAAGAAGCAACCTTGTCTATCCCACCATGGCCATCACCCACGAAAGACTTGCCTTACTTGGGTAGATCTTCACGAAGTAGGCAATCTCCTTGCCCTTACAAACTCCTTGGTTCAACTCCACAATCTTGTCGGAGGCTCCCAAGTGACACCTAACCAATCTAGGAGACACCACTCTCAAAAGGTAATAGATGGTGTGTTGATGATGAACTCCTTGCTCTTGTGCTTCAAATGATAGTCTCCCCAACACTCAACTCTCTCTCACAGATTTGGTTATAATGGAAAGATGATTTGAGTGGAAAGCAACTTGGGGAAGGCTAGAGATCAAGATTCTTGTGGTTGGATTGGAATGTCTTGGTCTCAACACATGAGTAGGTGGTTCTCTCTCGAAAATGACTAGTGGAAGTGTAGACACGTTCTGATGGCTCTCTCTTGAATAGAGAAAGGGGTGGAGGGGTATATATAGCCTCCACACAAAATCTAACCGTTACACACATTTGACCCAACTAGGTCAGACCAAATAGGTGAACTCGGTGAGAGCGATTCAGTTCAAAATGTGAACGTTAGGATTCTCGGTGGGACCGACATGATCAACTCGGTGGTACCGATGTGCTAGGGTTAGGGCAAAACCTCATCTCGGTGTGACCGATTGCGCGAACTCGGTGAGACCGATTTCAACAATGAGCAAACAGAGAGTTGGTCAGGCAAACTCGGTGTGACCGATTGCACATTCCGGTGAGACCGAAATAATTGCAACATGCAACAGAGAGTTTGGAAGGCGAACTCGGTGAGACCGATCGCTCATTTCGGTGGGACCGAAATGTTATGAAGGGAAACAGAGAGTTTGCATTGCCATCTCGGTGGGACCGAGATACCTATCGGTGAGACCGAATTGATTAGGGTTTCTGGCAGTGGAGGGTTTCTGGCAGTGGCTATGTCAAAGGAACTCGGTGGCGTCGGATAGATCAAATCGGTGGGGCCGAGTTTGACTTTAGGTTTAGGAAATATTTGGAATTGAGAAAGTGGTTGAGGGCTTCGGGGCATATCACTAAGCACTTTGAGCAAGTAGACCATTAAGCAACACCTCATCCCCTTTTAATAGTATTGGCTTTTCCTATGGACTCAATGTGATCTTGGATCACTAAAAATAGAAATGTAGAGTCTTGAGCTTTTGCCAATCTTTGTCCTTAGCATCTTGAAAGGGTTCCACATCCTCTTGTCCATGCCACGCCTTTGTTGAACTTTCTGAAATATACTAGATGAAAATATTAGTCCAACAAGAGGTATGTTGACATTAATTACCAAAATCACCTAGGGAGCACTTGTGCTTCCAATCTCCCACTTTTTGGTAATTGATGACAACATACATCAAAGCTTTAGATAAAGATAAGAAGAGTAACAAGTAAAGCTTTGGAAAGATATGTAACATGCATTGGCTCCCCTACATGTATGCATTCATGTAAAGATAGAATGTGAAAGCATGTGAAATGCATAAACATGTCAGAGCAAGCAATGAGCTACATGTGTCTTGGCTATATGCATCAGAGTAAATGATGTAGATAATTAAGTGTACCTTCATGTTCATGAGTCCTTCTTGCAAACAGTATGTACATCAGCAAGAGATCATCATGTACATGAGTGTGATGCATATACTTACCTTGTGGTCTTGAGCTGGCTTTGGAAGAGGTGAACTTGAGAAAATAGGGTTAGATAACTAACACAAGAACACTCTAATTAAAGCAATTTCAGGAAACCACAAGAGTACCAAGACTGGGATAACATGTAGAGAGTGTCCCCAAAGATTAAAGATATGAAATGAATTCCAAAGATTTTCTTCCCTTAGATATGAGCTCTTTCTCCCCCTGAATCTGATATTGGATAATGGGAGAAGGTAGGGTAAGAGAAAATCAGAACAAAGCAAAACATAATCAGAGCCAGAAATGGTACAAACAAACATTAACATGTCTTTCCCCTCTTAAAGACATGTGATTTCTCTCCTCTATTGTTAATAAGCATCTGGAGAAGCTAAGATGTGCTTTCTCTCCATGTGATAAGCTTTGATGTGCTCTCTCTCCCCCTTTGACATCAATTTCCAAGAAGGGATCTTCTAGAGCATGAGTCAACTAGGTTTGGTCCTTGAGTCACATTACAAAGCAGCATGTAGTTTAAGATGTGAGTAGAGGATAAGAATCATCGAGTGGAGCTGGAGAAGAAATGACATTTGTAGTGGAAAAATGTTTTCTCAGTAGTGAAATCGGTAGCACTGATTCATTCTCATCGGTGACACCGAGTTGGCAGTGTCATAGATGATGCATATCGGTCAGACTGGGTTCGTCCTTGTCGGTTGTACCGATGAACATTCTTCAAGGAATTCTTGTAGTTCGGTCTAGCCGATAGGCAGAAATCGGTGAGGCTGAGTTCAATACAGAGGAGAAATTTTGTCACCTCAGCTCACTTGGCAAATAAGATCTCACAAAGATGTGCAATGAATTAATGGAAGGATTTGCAATGAATTAGATGCAGAGAATGCAGAGATGTAAGAAATGGAATCTAGATGAAGTTTTTTTTGAAAAGGAACAAACAAGCAAGAAACAAATGCAAGAATACAAAGAAACACTAGAGAACTTCATCTAGAATTGGTCGGCGACAAACTCACCTATGTTAGAGTATATTGATCGAGGAGTCAAGTGACATCACTTGATCGTAGGTCGACTTGATGCGGCTTGAAGCTACATCGGATGCAGCACAACAGCGGTAGGTATTTCCCTCAGTGATGAAACCAAGGTTATCGAACCAGTAGGAGAACCAAGCAACACAACGTAAACAACACATGCACACAAATAACAACTACTCGCAACCCGACGTGTAAAAGGGGTTGTCAATCCCTAATGTCGCTTGAAGCTACGTCGTATTTCCCCAAAGAGGAAGGGATGATGCAGCACAACGGCGGTAGGTATTTCCCTCAGATATGAAACCAAGGTTATCGAACTAGTAGGAGAACCAAGCAACACAACGTAAACTGCCCCTGCACACAGATAACAAATCCTCGCAACCCGACGTGTTAAAGGGGTTGTGAATCCCTTCCGGGGTATGGCGCCTCAAGATAGGCAAACGGATGTGAGATAATTTTTAGTAGATTGATAGATCGAACGCCAAATAAAATAAATAGAAATAAAATGCAGCAAGGTGTTTTTGTATTTTAGGTTTAATAGATCTGAAAATAAATGCAAGGAAAAGTAGATCGCAAAGGCAAATATACGAGAAAGAAGGCCCAAATGAGGTTTCACTAGTGGCTTCTCTCCGTAAAAATAGCAAACAGTGGGTGAACAAATTACTATTGGGCAATTGACAGAACTTCAATAATCATGACGATATCCAGGCAATGATCATTATATAGGCATCACATCCAAGATTAGTAGACCGACTCCTGCCTGCATCTACTACTATTACTCCACACATCGACCACTATCCAGCATGCATCTAGTGTATTAAGTTCATGGAAAAACGGAGTAATGCAATAAGAACGATGACATGATGTAGACAAGATATATCTATGTAGAGATATACCCCATCGTTTTATCCTTAGTAGCAACGATACATACGTGTCGTTTCCCTTTCTGTCACTAGGATCAAGCACCGTAAGATCGAACCCACTACAAAGCACCCCTTCCCATTGCAAGATAAACAGATCAAGTTGGCCAAACAAAACCCAAATATTGGGGAAGAAATACGAGGCTATAAGAAATCATGCATATAAGAGATCAAAGAAACTCAAATAACTTTCATGGATATAAAAAGATAGATTTACTTATAAACTCAAAGTTCATCGATCCCAACAAACACACTGCAAAAGAGTTACATCATATGGATCTTCAAGAGACCGTTGTATTGAGAATTTAGCGAGAGAGAGGAAGCCATCTAGCTACTAACTACGGACCCGAAGGTCTACAAAGAACTACTCACGCATCATCGGAGAGGCACCAATGGAGGTGGTGAACCCCATCGGAGATGGTGTCTAGATTGGATCTGGTGGTTCCGGACTCTGCGGCGGCTGGATGAATATTTCGTCGAATCCCCTAGGGTTTCTGGAATAATGGTATTTATAGAGCAAAGAGGCGGTCTGGGGGGGGGGGGGCACCCGAGGTGGGCACAACCCACCAGGGCGCGCCTGGGCCTCCTGGCGCGCCCTGGTGGGTTGTGTCGTCCTCGAGGCACCCCCAGGCGCAGCCAGGGACCGTTGTGTTCCTTCTGGCCCATAAAAATTCTCCGTGGAGTTTCGTGGCATTTGGACTCCGTCTGATATTGATTTTCTGCGATGTAAAAAACATGGAAACAACAGCAACTGGCACTTGGCACTATGTCAATAGGTTAGTACCAAAAAATGATATAAAATGACTATAAAATGATTATAGAACATCCAAGATTGATAATATAACAGCATGGAACAATAAAAAAATTATAGATACGTTGGAGATGTATCAATCCCTTTCGAGTAGCGGCGCCCCAAGATGGGCAAACAGACGTGAGGAAATTGTAGTAGATCGATAGATCGAACGCCAAATAAAATAAATAAGAATAAATTGCAGCAAGGTATTTTTGGTTTAGTAGATCTGAAAATAAAAGCAAAGAAAAATAGATCGCGAAGGCAAATAATATGAGAAAGAGACCCGGGGGCCGTAGGTTTCACTAGTGGCTTCTCTCGAGAAAAATAGCAAACGGTGGGTAAACAAATTACTATTGGGCAATTGATAGAACTTCAAACAATCATGACGATATCCAGGCAATGATCATTATATAGGCATCACGTCCAAGATTAGTAGACCGACTCCTGCCTGCATCTACTACTATTACTCCACACATCGACCGCTATCCAGCATGCATCTAGTGTATTAAGTTCATGGAGAAACGGAGTAATGCAATAAGAACGATGACATGATGTAGACAAGATCTATTTATGTACAAATAAAGCCCATCGTTTTATTCTTAGTAGCAACGATACATACGTGTCGGTTCCCCTTCTGTCACTGGGATCAAGCACCGTAAGATCGAACCCACTACAAAGCACCTCTTCCCATTGCAAGATAAATAGATCAATTTGGCCAAACAAAAGCCAAATATCGGAGAAGAAATACGAGGCTATAAGCAATCATCCCAATAATAGATCAAAGAAACTCAAATAACTTTCATGGATATAAAAAGGATATAACTGATCATAAACTCAATGTTCATCAGATTCCAACAAACACACCGCAAAAAGAGTTACATCATATGGATCTCCAAGAGACCATTGTATTGAGAATCCAGCGAGAGAGAGGAAGCCATCTAGCTACTAACTACAGACCCGAAGGTCTACAAAGAACTACTCACGCATCATCGGAGAGGCACCATGGAAGTGGTGAACCCCTCCATGATGGTGTCTAGATTGGATCTGGTGGTGCTGGACTCCGCAGCAGCTAGAATTGATTTTCGTCGACTCCCCTAGGGAGATTACAACGGGGAGAAGAGGTGTTACACCACTGCATAGAGGGGGAGAAAGTTGGTGTTGACGGTAGCAAGATTGTTGATGTAGATTGCTGTCACGATCCTTGCCCCGGCGGCACTCCGGCACCACCGGGAGAGAGGGGTATAGAGCCCCCTCCTTCTTCTTCTTCCTTGGCCTCCCTCTAGATGGGAGGAGATTTCCCCCTCTAATCCATGGCCTCCATGGCGGCGGAGGGGCGGGAGCCCCTCCAAGATTGAATCTCCCTCTCTGTTCTCTTCTGTTTCGCGTTCCCCGGATCTGGCCGAAAACCGTTTCTTATATTCCTGGAGATCCATAACTTCGATTGCCCTGAGATTTTAACACGATTTTTTTCCGGATATAAGCTTCCTTCCTCCCGAAGTAGAGCCCCAACCGACGTACGAGGTGAGCACAACCCACCATCGCGCTCCTGGCTCCTGGGGTGCGCCCTGGTGTCTTGTGGGCACTGTGGGCCCCCGTTTGATATAGATTTGCTGCGAAACAAAAACATGAAACAAACAGGAACTGGCACTGGGCACTAGATCAATAGGTTAGTCCAAATAAATCATATAAAATGTTTCCAAAAGTATGTGAAAGTTGTATAATATTGGCATGAAACTATCAAAAATTATAGATACGACGGAGACATATCAGGGAGCACAACCCGCCTCCAGGCGCGCCCAGGTGGGTTGTGCCCACCTCGGGTGCCCCCCGAACCGCCTCTTTGCTCCATAAATACCCCAATATTCAAGAAACCCTAGGGGAGTCGACGAAAATCAATTCCAACTGTCGCAAGTTCCAGAACCACCAGATCCAATCTAGACACCATCACGGAGGGGTTCATCATGCCCATTGGTGTCTCTCCGAAGATGCGTGGGTAGTCTTTTATATACCTATGGGTCCGTAGTTAGTAGCTAGATGGCTTCCTCTCTCGTTTCATTATCAATACAATGGTCTCTTGGAGATCCATACAATGTAACTCTTTTTGCGGCGTGTTTGTTGGGATCCGATGAACTTTGAGTTTATGATCAGATCTATCTTTTTATCCATGAAAGTTATTTGAGTCTTCTTTGATCTCTTATATGCATGATTGCTTATAGAATCGTATTTATTCTCCGATATTTGGGTTTTTTTGGCCAACTTGATCTATTTATCTTGCAATGGGAAGAGGTGCTTTGTAATGGGTTCGGTCTTACAGTGCTTGATCCCTGTGACAGAAAGGGAACCGACACGTATGTATCATTGCTATTAAGGATAACAAGATGGGGTCTATTTCTACATAACTAGATCTTGTCTACATCATCTCATCATTCTTATTGCATTAATCTGTTTCTCCATGAACTTAATACACTCGATGCATGCTGGATAGCGGTCGATGTGTGGAGTAATAGTAGTAGATACAGGCAGGAGTCGGTCTACTAATCTCGGACGTGATGCCTATATAATGATCATTGCCTGGATATCATCATGATTATTTGAAGTTCTATCAATTTCCGACAGTAATTTGTTCACCCACGCCGTTTGCTATTTTTCTCGAGAGAAGCCACTAGTGAAATCTACGGCCCCTGGGTCTCTTCTTTATTATATTTGCTTTTGCGATCTATTTTCCTTTGATTTTATTTTCAGATATACTAAACCGAAAATACAAAAATACCTTGCTGCACTTTATTTTATTTGGCGTTCGATCTATCAATCTATTACAACTTTCTCCCGTCAACTAGCCATTTCTGGAGCCGTTACCCGAAAGGGATTGACAACCCCTTTAACACGTCGGGTTGCGAGTATTTGTTATTTGTGTGCAGGTGCTGTTTACATAGTGTTGCTTGGTTCTCCTACTGGTTCGATATCCTTGGTCTCATCACTGAGGGAAATACCTACCGTCGCTGTACTGCATCATCCCTTCCTCTTTGGGGAAATACCGACGTAGTTCTAGCAGACATCAGTCACCCCCTAAGCTATAAAAGGAGGCCCGAGGCAACCTAGCAAGGGGCTCGAACCCTTGATCCCTCAACACTTGTACGTGCGTAGCTACTCTCCCTGAGGTATACTTGCCGGGCTTGAGAGCTCCGTGTCTTCATGTTCCTTCAGATCAATCCACCAAAGCAGGAGTAGGGTGTTACGCTGCTAAGCAGCCCGAACCTGGGTAAAATAGAGTTGTGCCCTCTGTGCTGCCCTCTTGTTTCTACTCTTTGTGCTATGTGATCGTCCCCTGCCGAACCAAAAAGGGGCCTCTTAGTCCCATAGGTGATCATGATCCACCACGAAAAAAAGAATAGCACAGACACTAGCACCCATATCACATAAGCCATGATAACAACGATATCCTATTTTAACTAAGACAACAGGCATGCCAACAACGGGTTTATTTTTATCTTTAATATCAGGTTTGGCAATTCTAGCAGCTTCATCACAGAAATAAATGACATGCCCATCAACATTATAAACCAAAAGATCTTTAACCATATCAATACTAGGTTCCACTTTAATTTGTTCAGGGGGTCTAGGTGCTCTAATATTAGTTTTGTTAACCATGGTTGCAACCTTAGAATGTTCCTTTATCCTAAGAGGGAAAGGTGGTTTTTCAATATAAGCAGTAGGCACAACTGGATCAACACTATAAATGATAGTTTCATCTTTAACTATAACTGGCTCCTCAATCTTTTCTTTAACAGGTGGATGATATTTAAACCATTTCTCCTTAGGGATATCAGCATGAGTAGCAAATGATTCACAAAAGAGGCTACTATCTTAGAATCAAGTTCATATTTAGTGCTAAACTTGTGAAAAGCATCGGTATCCATAAAAGATTTAACACAATCGAACTTAAGTGTTATACCTGACTCATTACCTTTGCCGAGTTCCCAATCTTCGGAGTTGAGTTTAATTCTTTCCAGAAGGTTCCATCTGAATTCAATAGTTTTCTTCATAAAAGAGCCAGTCGAAGAAGAATCGAGCATGCATGGTTTGATTATCATGAGAAAGCCGAGCATAAAAATTATGTAAGATATTTTCCTTTAAGAGCTCATGATTGGGGCATGTATACATCATGTATTTAAGCGTCCCCCAAGCTTGAGCGATACTTTCTCCTTCACGAGGCCAAAAACTATATATGTAACTCCGATCACGATGAACTAGATGCATAGGATTTAACTTTTGATGAAATTCCAATTTCAATCGGTTCTAGTCCCAAGCTCCAGTATCATTAATAACCCACAAGTATAGGGGATCGCAATAGTTTTCGAGGGTAGAGTATTCAACCCAAATTTATTGATTCGACACAAGGGGAGCCAAAGAATATTCTCAAGTATTAGTAGTTGAGTTGTCAATTCAACCACACTTGGATAACTTAATATCTGCAGCAAAGTATTTAGTAGCAAGTAATATGATAGTGACGCTAATAGTGGCAAAGGTAACAGTAGCAGTATTGTAGTGATTGTAACAGTGGCAAAGGTAAAGTAAATAAGCAAAGAACAGTATGTGAAAAGCTCGCAGGCATTGGATCGGTGATGGATAATTATGTCGGATGCGGTTCATCATGTAACAGTTATAACATAGGGTGACACAGAACTAGCTCCAATTCATCAATGTAATGTAGGCATGTATTCCGAATATAGTCATACGTGCTTATGGAAAAGAACTTGCATGACATCTTTTGTCCTACCCTCCCGTGGCAGCGGGGTCCTATTGGAAACTAAGGGATATTAAGGCCTCCTTTTAATAGAGTACCGGAACAAAGCATTAGCACATGGTGAATACATGAACTCCTCAAACTACGGTCATCACCGGGAGTGGTCCCGATTATTGTCACTTCAGGGTTGCCGAATCATAACACATAGTAGGTGACTATAGATTTGCAAGATAAGATCAAGAACTCACGTATATTCATGAAAACATAATAGGTTCAGATCTGAAATCATGGCACTCGGGCCCTAGTGACAAGCATTAAGCATAGCAAAGTCATAGCAACATCAATCTCAAAACATAGTGGATACTAGGGATCAAACCCTAACAAAACTAACTCGATTACATGATAAATCTCATCCAACCCATCACCGTTCAGCAAGCCTACGATGGAATTACTCACGCACGGCGGTGAGCATCATGAAATTGGTGATGGAGGATGGTTGATGATGATGACGACGACGGATCCCCCTCTCCGGAGCCCCGAACAGACTCCAGATCAGCCCTCCGAGAGAGTTTAGGGCTTGGCGGCGGCTCCATATCGTAAAACGCGATGAATCCTTCTCTCTGATTTTTTCTCCCCGAACACGAATATATAGAGTTGGAGTTGAGGTCGGTGGAGCTCCAGGGGGCCCATGAGGCAGGGAGGCGCGCCCCCCACCTCATGGAAAGGGTGTGGGCCCCCTGGCCTTGTTTCTTTCGCCAGTATTTTTTTTTATTATTTCCAAAAATAATCTCCATGGAGTTTCAGGTCATTCCGAGAACTTTTGTTTCTGCACATAAATAACACCATGGCAATTCTGCTGAAAACAACGTCAGTCCGGGTTAGTTCCATTCAAATCATGCAAGTTAGAGTCCAAAACAAGGGCAAAAGTGTTTTTAAAAGTAGATACGACGGAGACGTATCAACTCCCCCAAGATTAAACCTTTGCTTGTCCTCAAGCAATTGAGTTGACAAACTAAAAGTGATAAAGAAAAACTTTTACAAACTCTGTTTGCTCTTGTTGTTGTAAATATGTAAAGCCAGCATTCAAGTTTTCAGCAAGGATTATGACTAACCATATTCACAGTAACACTTAGGTCTCATGTTTACTCATATCAATGGCATAATCAACTAACGAGTAATAATAATAAATCTCGGATGACAACACTTTCTCAAAACAATCATAATATGATATAACAAGATGGTATCTCGCTAGCCCTTTCTGAGACCGCAAAACATAAATGTAGAGCACCTTTAAAGATCAAGGACTGACTAGAAATTGTAATTCATGGTAAAAGAGATCCAGTCATAGTCATACCCAATATAAATTAATAGTAATGGATGCAAATGACAACATTGCTCTCCAACTGGTGCTTTTAAATAAGAGGGTGATGACTCAACATAAAAGTAAATAGATAGGCCCTTCGCAGAGGGAAGCAGGGATTTGTAGAGGTGACAGAGCTCGATTTTGAAACAGAGATAAATAATATTTTGAGCGGCATACTTTCATTGTCAACATAACAACCGAGAGATGGCGATATCTTCCATGCTACACACATTATAGGCGGTTCCCAAACAGAATGGTAAAGTTTATAATCCCCCACCACCAACAAGCATCAATCCATGGCTTGCTCGAAACAACGAGTGCCTCCAACTAACCACAGTCCCGGGGGAGTTTTGTTTGCAATTATTTTGATTTGATTTGCATAAATCATGGGACTGGGCATACTGGTGACCAGCCATTTTCTTGTGAGTGAGGAGCGGAGTCCACTCCTCTTGAGAATAACCCGCCTAGCATGGAAGATACAGACAGCCCTAGTTGATAAATGAGCTATTCGAGCATACAAAACAGAATTTCATTTGAAGGTTTAGAGTTTGGCACATACAAATTCACTTGGAACGGTAGGTTAATACCGCATATAGGAAGGTATGGTGGACTCATATGGAATAACTTTGGGGTTTAAGGGATTGGATGCCCAAGCAGTATTCCCGCTTAGTACAAGTGAAGGCTAGCAAAAGACTGGGAAGCGACCAACTAGAGAGCGACAACAGTCATGAACATGCATTAAAATTAATAAACATTGAGTGCAAGCATGAGTAGGATATAATCCACCATGAACATAAATATCGTGGATGCTATGTTGATTTTGTTTCAACTACATGCGTGAACATGTGCGAAGTCAAGCCACTCGAATCATTCAAAGGAGGATACCACCCTACTATACCACATCACAACCATTTTAATAGCATGTTGGCACGCAAGGTAAACCATTATAAACTCCTAGCTAATCAAGCATGGAACGAGCAACTATAATCTCTAATTGTCATTGCAAACATGTTTATTCATAATAAGCTGAATCAGGAACGATGAACTAATCATATTTACAAAAAAAGAGAGGTCGAGTTCATACCAGCTTTTCTTATCTCAATTAGTCCATCATATATCGTCATTATTGCCTTTCACTCGCACGACCAAACGGTGTGTAAAATAATAATAGTGCACATGCATTGGACTAAGCTGGAATCTACCGGCATTCAATAAACAGGAGAAGACAAGGCAATATGGGCTCTTTGTTAAATTAACAATAATGCATATAAGAGCTGCTTCAACAATTTCATCATGGTCTTCTCCTATCAACCCCCAAAGAAAAGAAAAGAAATAAAACTATTTACACGGGAAAGCTCCCAACAAGCAAAAGAAGAACGGTAAATCTTTTTGGGTTTTCTTTTAGTTACGACTACAAGGATGGAAAGTAAACTAGCTAAAAGCTACAACTAATTTTTTTGTTTTTCTTAAGGTTTTTCAAACACACAAGAAGAAGACTAAAAAGAAAATAAACTAGCATGGATAGTACAATGAAAAAGTATGAGCACCGACAACTAGAATGAGTGTGTGAACATGAATGTAATGTCGGTGAGAAATACGTACCCCCCCAAGCTTAGGCTTTTGGCCTAAGTTGGTCTATTGCCACGGCTGGCCTGGCGGATATCCAAAGTTGTAACTGGAGTCGTACTAAGATGCAGCGGCTATTGCATCATGGGCTACAGCTTGGAGGCGAGCTGCTCTCATCCTCCTCTCGTACTCGTTTGCCTCCTCCCTGGTTATAACATGTCTCCCCTTTTCCTGAAAGTCAAAGAAGGTAGGGGCAGGGAGACTAATATGGACAGCGCGACGTCTGTCAAAGATTAGTCGGTACTGGAAGGGAGGTTCGTCCCTCTCAACAAACTGATGACGAACCATAGCATCATAATCTAAATAAGCAGGAGGCAACTCAATATCATTCTCACGTATGGATATACCAAGAAAAATAGCTAAACGGGTTGCATAAATTCCACCAAAGAAATCTCCATTAATTCTATTATTATGCAACCTACGTGCAACAATGGCTCCCAAATTATAATGTTTATCTCCTAATACAGCACTCCTGAGAACACTGAGGTCAGGGACACACATGTGATATGCTTCATCCTTACCATTTATGCACCTACCTATGATGAGAGCAAAATAATGTATAGCGGGAAAATGAATACTCCCTATGGTAGCTTGTATTATATCTCTAGATTCCCCCACAGTTATACTAGCAAGAAAATCTCTAAACTCAGACTTGCCAGGTTCACTAGGACTATCCCATTGTGGAAGTTTGCAAGCAGTATTAAAATCCTCTAAGTCCATGGTATAAGAATTTTCATAAAGATCACACAGGACAGTTTGAGAATTGTGTGATGATGAAAATTCAAACCTCCTCACAAAAGAATCCATGAGATAGTGATACTGACGGCACTTATCTGCCTCGAAGCTCACAAGATCAGCGTTACGCACATATGAGTTAAATTCTTCCTTAATTCCTGCTCGATCCATGAAGTCCTCTGAAGGCCATTCACAAGCCCGCACTTGAACTTCCCTTGGTGGTTCATCGTCCACATCACGTATTGCGAGCCTGGGTCCTTGCTTCCTTGAAGAACCACCTTGGTACATTTTCCTGAACATATTTCTTCCTCTGAAAAAATTCTGAAAATTTTAGTAACTTCAAATAAAAGTGAACCAAACTCAACAAAATTGATAGCAACTACTCCTACAAATGCCTAGAGACTATATCATGCATTAGAACTACTTGGTGCCAAATAAATTTGACATGCAAGCTCAAGAACCAGGTCACCTAAGCAGCACAAATTTTCAATGAATAAAGCACTAGAACAAAACTAATTGGACCATTGGAGGAGTTACATACAAAGGAACAATCCCCCAAAGCAGTTTTGTGAGAGGTGCTTTGAGCAAGGAGATCGAAAATTGCAGCAAAATGAGCTAGAACTTGTGCTTGAGCTGGTTGGTGATTTTTTTGGGAGGAAGAAGAAGTGTGTGGGTGGAGGAATAAGTGGAGGGGAGCCACCATGGGCCCACGAGGCAGGGGGCGCGCCTGTGGGGTGGGCGCCCTGACCTCGTGGCTGTGCCTGCTCCCCGATGTGTTCTCAGTGCCAGATATTCTCAAATATTCTAGAAAAAACCATATTTCATTTTCGGGGCATTTGGAGAACTTTTATTTTCAGGGTATTTTTTATTGCACGAATAATTCATAAAACAGGCAGAAAAATAATATTTTTACTTTATTTCATCTAAATAACAGAAAGTAAAAGGACGGTACAGAAAGTTGTGCTTTCTAACTTCATCCATCTCATGCTCATCAAAAGGAATCCACTAACAAGGTTGATCAGGGCTTGTTAACAAACTCATTCCGAATTGCATGAAACCAGAGAATTTTCGAATAGCACTAGGTTACCTGAACGGGGATATGAACGTCCCCAACAATAAGAATATCATATTTCTTCTTGATAGTAGGAAGAGGAAATTCAAAACCTCCAATAATGATAGTTGGAATTTTTCCAATAGAGTTGATACTGTGGACTTGAGGTTGTTTCCTCGGAAAGTGTACCGTATGCTCATTACCATTAAAATGAAAAGTGACATTGACTTGTTACAATCAATAGCAGCACCTGCAGTATTCAAAAAGGGTCTTCCAAGAATAATAGACATACTATCGTCCTCGGGAATATCAAGAATAACAAAGTCTGTCAAGATAGTAACGTTTGCAACCACAACAGGCACATCCTCACAAATACTGACAGGTATAACAGTTGATTTATCAGCCATTTGCAAAGATATTTCTAGGTGTCAACTTATTCAAATCAAGTCTACGATATAAAGAGAGAGACATAACACTAACACCAACTCCAAGATCACATAAAGCAGTTTTAACATAGTTTCTTTTAATGGAGCATGGTATAGTTGGTACTCCTGGATCTCCAAGTTTCTTTGGTATTCCACCTTTAAAAGTATAATTAGCAAGCATGGTGGAAATTTCAGCTTCCAGTATATTTCTTTTATTAGTAACAATTTCCTTCATGTACTTAGCATAAGGATTCATTTTGAGCATATCAGTCAAACGCATAATATAGGTCTAATCATTTCAGCAAAGCGCTCAAAATCCTCATCATCCTTTTTCTTGGATGGTTTGTGAGGAAAAGGCATGGGTTTCTGAACCCATGGCTCCCTTTCTTTACCGCGTTTCCTAGCAACAAAGTCTCTCTTATCATAACGTTGATTCTTTGATTGTGGGTTATCAAGATCAACAACAGGTTCAATCTCTACATCATTATCATTGCTAGGTTGAGCATCAACATGAACATCATCATTAACATTATCATTAGGTTCATGTTCATTACCAGATTGTGTTTCAGCATCAGAAATAGAAATATCATTGGGATTCTCAGGTGTGTCTATAACAGGTTCACTAGAGCATGCAAAGTCCTATCATTTTTGTTTTTCTTCCTCTTAGAAGGACTAGGTGCATCTACATTATTTCTCTGAGAATCTTGCTCAATTCTCTTAGGGTGGCCTTCAGGATACAAGGGTTCCTGAGTCATTTTACCAGTTCTAGTAGCCACTCTAACAGCAAAATCATTATTCTTACTATTCAATTCATTGAGAAAATCATTCTGAGCTTTAAGTACTTGTTCTACTTGAGTGGTGACCATATAAGCATGTTTACTAATAAGTTTAAGTTCATCTTTAACTCTAGACATATAATCACTCAAGTGTTCAATCATATAAGCATTACGTTTTAATTCTCTACCAACATAAGCATTGAAGTTTTCTTTTTTAACCATAGAATCATCAACCTCATCTAAACATTGGCTAACAAACTTAGTAGGAGGGATTTCAGCTTTATCATATATATAGAGAGAATTTACCTTTACTACCTGTGTCGGGTTATCAAGACCATGTATTTCTTCAACAGGCGGTAAATTAAGACCATGTATTTCTTCAACAGGAGGTAAATTCTTAACATCTTCAGCTTTTATACCTTTTTATTTCATATATTTCTTTGCCTCTTGCATATCTTCAGGACTGAGAAATAGAACTCCCCTTTTCTTCGGAGTTGGCTTAGGAATAGGCTCAGGAATTGGCTCAGGAGTTGACTCAGGAAGTGTCCAATTATTTTCATTAGTCAATGCTACCTCTTGAGCACTGCGTTGGTTTTCCCTTGAAGAGGAAAGGGTGATGCAGTAAAGTAGCGTAAGTATTTCCCTCAGTTTTTGAGAACCAAGGTATCAATCTAGTAGGAGGCCATGCACGAGTCCCTCGCACCTACACAAACAAATAAATCCTCGCAACCAACGCAATAAAGGGGTTGTCAATCCCTTCACGGTCACTTACTAGAGTGAGATCTGATAGATATGATAAGATAATATTTTTGGTATTTTTATAATAAAGATGCAAAGTAAAAATAAATGGAAATAAACGACGCCAGAAATAGCTTGTTGTCGGGAGATTAATATGATGGAAAATAGACCCGGGGGCCATAGGTTTCACTAGTGGCTTCTCTCAAGAGCATAAATATTACGGTGGGTGAACAAATTACTGTTGAGCAATTGACAGAATTGAGCATAGTTATGAGAATATCTAGGTATGATCATGTATATAGGCATCACGTCCGTGACAAGTAGACCGACTCCTGCCTGCATCTACTACTATTACTCCACACATCGACCGCTATCCAGCATGCATCTAGAGTATTAAGTTCATGAAGAACAGAGTAACGCATTAAGAAAGATGACATGATGTAGAGGGATAAACTCATGCAATATGATATAAACCCCATCTTTTTATCCTCGATGGCAACAATGCAATACGTGCCTTGCTGCCCCTACTGTCATTGGGAAAGGACACCGCAAGATTGAACCCAAAGCTAAGCACTTCTCCTATTGCAAGAAATATCAATCTAGTAGGCCAAACCAAACTGGTAATTCGAAGAGACTTGCAAAGATAACCAATCATACATAAAAGAATTCAGAGGAGATTCAAATATTGTTCATAGATAATCTTGATCATAATCCCACAATTCATCGCTCTCAACAAACACACCGCAAAAGAAGATTACATCGAATAGATCTCCACAAGAGAGGGGGAGAACATTGTATTGAGATCCAAAAAGAGAGAAGAAGCCATCTAGCTAATAACTATAGACCCGAAGGTCTGAGGTAAGCTACTCACACTTCATCAGAGAGGCCTTGGAGATGATGTAGAGGCCCTCCGTGATTGATGCCCCCTCCGGCGGAGCTCTGGAAAAGGCCCCAAGATGGGATCTCACGGGTACAGAAGGTTGCGGCGGTGGAATTAGGTTTTTGGCTCCTACCTGGTAGTTTGGGGGTACGTAGGTATATATAGGAGGAAGAAGTACGTCGGTGGAGCAACATGGGGCCCACGAGGGTGGAGGGCGCGCCCCCCTACCTCGTGCCTTCCTGGTTGATGTCTTGACATAGGGTCCAAGTCCTCTGGATCACATTCGTTCCGAAAATCACGTCCCCGAAGGTTTCATTCTGTTTGGACTGTGTTTGATATTCTTTTTCTGCGAAACTCTGAAATAGGCAAAAAACAACAATTCTGGGCTGGGCCTCCGGTTAATAGGTTAGTCCCAAAAATCATATAAAAGTGTATAATAAAGCCCAATAATGTCCAAAACAGAATATAATATAGCATGGAACAATCAAAAATTATAGATAAATTGGAGACGTATCAAGCATCCCCAAGCTTAATTCCTGCTCGTCCTCGAGTAGGTAAATGATAAAAACAGAATTTTTGATGTGGAATGCTACTTAGCATAATTCCAATGTAATTCTTCTTATCGTGGCACGAATGTTCAGATTTAATATGATTCAAGATAAAAGTTTAATGTTGACATAAAAATAATAATACTTCAAGCATGCTAACCAAGAAATTATGTCTTATCAAAATAACATAGCCAAAGCAAGTTATCCCTACAAAATCATATAGTCTGGCTATGCTCCATCTTCCCCACACAAAATATTCATATCATGTACAACCCCGGTTTTAGCCAAGCAATTGGTTCATACTTTTTAACGCGCTTCAGCCTTTTCAATTCTCACGCAATACATGAGCGCAAGCCATGGATATAGCACTATGGTGGAATAAGGTATAATGGTAGGGGTTATGTGGGAAGACAAAAAAGGGAGAAAGTCTCACATCAACGAGGCTAATCAACGGGCTATGGAGATGCCTATCGATTGATGTTAATGCAAGGAGTAGGGATTGCCATGCAACGGATGCACTAGAGCTATAAGTGTATGAAAGCTCAAACAAAAGAAACTAAGTGGGTGTGCATCCAACTTTCTTGCTCACGAAGACCTCAGGCATTTGAGGAAGCCCATCATTGGAATATACAAGCCAAGTTCTATAATGAAATTTCCCACTAGTATATGAAAGTGACAAAATGAGAGACTCTCTAATGAAGATCACGGTGCTACTTTGAAGCACAAGTGTGGTAAAAGGATAGTAACATTGTCCCTTCTCTCTTTTCTCTCATTTTTTTATTTGGGCCTTTTCCTTTTTTTATGGCCTCTTTTTTTTAGTCCGGAGTCTCATCCCGACTTGTGGGGGAACCATAGTATCCATCATCCTTTCCTCACTTGGGACAATGCTCTAATACTGATGATCATCACACTTTTATTTACTTGCAACTCAAGAATTACAACTTCAATACTTAGAACAAAATATGACTCTATGTGAATGCCTTCGGTGGTGTACCGGGATATGCAACGAATCAAGAGCGACATGTATGGAAGAATTATGAATGGTGGCTTTGCCACAAATACAATGTCAACTACATGATCATGCAAGGCAATATGACAATGATGGAGCATGTCATGATAAACGAAACGATGGAAAGTTGCATGGTAATATATCTCGGAATGGCTATGGAAATGCCATAATAGGTAGGTATGGTGGCTGTTTTGAGGAGGATATAAGGAGGTTTATGTGTGATAGAGCGTATCATATCACGGGATTTGGATGCACCGGCGAAATTTGCACCAACTCTCGAGGTGATAAAGGGCAATGCACGGTAACGAAGAGGCTAGAAAATTGCGGAAAGGTAAGTGTGCGTATAATACATGGACTCACATTAGTCATAAAGAACTCATATACTTATTGAAAAAATTTATTATCCCTCGAAGCAAAGTACTACTACGCATGCTCCTAGGGGAAGGGTTGGTAGGAGTTAACCATCGCGCGATCCCGACCGCCACACAATGGATGACAATCAATAAATACCTCATGCTCCGACTTCGTTACATAACGGTTCACCATACATGCATGCTACGGGAATCACAAACTCCAACACAAGTATTTTTTAATTCCACAATTACTCAACTAGCACAACTATGATATTACCACATTTATATCTCAAAACAATTATCTAGTATCAAATTTCTCATGATATTATAATTAAAGCAAATTCCCATGCTATTTTAAGACTCTCAAAATAATATAAGTGAAGCATGAGAGAATAACAGTTTCTATAAACTAAATCTACCGCCGTGCTCTAAAAGTTATAAATGAAGCACTAGACTGTTTCTATAAACCAAATCTACCATCTTTGGTTGGCAATTATTCAATGAGACATTTATTATCCTTAGGAGTTTCTTTCTTTTTATTAATTATCAAACTTCTAGGCACATAACCGAAAAAATTCATTCGTAGCAAATGGTTCCTTAATGATAGCAAAAAGATTGGGATGAATACTTATAGATTTGAGATCCGCGGTTTCCTTACTAGAGGATTCACCCTTATTTTTAGGAACATACATAAGCTTGGCAATTTTAGTTGGGGGACTTTGAGTATTCTTTACGGAAGAAAAAGCGGTTCCCAAGTTGGTAATAATACCCTCAAGTTTATCAATTCTAGTGGAATCCTGATTTATTTTTTCATTAACTATGGGTTCCTTCTCCTTAATATTTTTCAAAGTGACTCCTACTTTAGATCCATATTGGGTAATTTGGTTGTGGATCTCTTTATCCAAATTTTCAATTAACTCTACGGTAGCAACTTTATTTTCAATAATTTCAAGTCTTTGCATTACATGCTCCAAAGTTAACATAGTTCCATTAACCAAAAGAGGTGGTGTGCCAAACAAATCTATCATTGCATTATAAGAATCAAAAGTATGGCTACCCAAGAAATTCCCTCCGGTAATGGTATCAAGGATATATCTGTACCAAGGAGTAGCGCCTACATAAAAATTGCGAAGAATAACGGAAGTAGATTGCTTCCCGGTAGATCTAGTTTGAGCATTGCAAATTCAATACCAAGCGTCTTTTAGATTTTCTCCCTCCCTTTGCTTAAAATTAAGAAATTCATTCTCGGGAGACAACGGAGAAGATAAGGGACTACTTGTGACGCCCTCGATTCAATCGTACACTAATCATACACGCAAATGTGTACGATCAAGATCAAGGACTCATGGGAAGATATCACAACACAACTCTAGACACAAATTAAAATAATACAAAATTTATATTACAAGCCAGGGGCCTCGAGGGCTCGAATACAAAAGCTCGATTTTACAAGAGTCAGCGGAAGCAACATATCTGAGTACAGACATAAGTTAGACAAGTTTGCCTTAAGAAGGCTAGCACAAAAGCAACATGATCGAAGAGGCAAGGCCTCCTGCCTGGGAACCTCCGAACTACTCCTTAGTCATCGACGGTCTCCACGTAGTAGTAGGCATCGGCGGTGGCATCTGGCTCCTGGGCTCCGACATCTGGTTGCATCAATTGGAAAGAAGAAGAAAGGGGGAAAAGGGGGAGAAAAGCAACCGTGAGTACTCATCCAAAGTACTCGCAAGCAAGGAACTACACTACATATGCATCGGTATCAAGGAAATGGTCTGTATGTGGACTGAACTGCAGAAATGCCAGAATAGAGGGGAGAACCTAGTCCTATCGAAGACTAGCATCTTCTGGAAACCACCATCTTGCAGCAACAGGAGGGAGTAGAGTAGCATAAAGTAAAGTAGTAGTAGTGTTATCAACCTCGTCCAGAGATCCTTTCTCGACTCCCTGCGAGAAAGCAATCCCAGAGCCATACTATCCAAGTGTCATCACAATCCAATTCTCATCACCATCCAGTTCTCATCACAAGTATCCAGTTCTAGTTGTATCGATCGGGATACAACTCCAAGTGTCCGTTACCGTAGGACAGGCTATCGATAGATGTTTTCTTCCCTGCAGGGGTGCATCAACTTACCCACCACGCTCGATTAACTCCAGCCAGACACACTTTCTTGGGTCATGCCCGGCCTCGGCCAAACAATACGCCGCAACCCGACCTATGCATAATAGAGAGGCCAGCACACCGGACTAAACCTATGCCCCAAGGGGTCATGGGCCATCTCCCCGAGAACTCCTGCATGTTGCAAACGCGACCGGTGAGCAGACCTAGCTACCTCCTTCAAAAAGGCAGGTGCTTACGCAGTCCAACCCGACGCGCGCCACTCAGTCGCTGACGTCTATTAAGCTTCGGCTGATGCATACGACGCAGAACTCCCATACTATGCCCACGTGATGGTTAGTGCTATGATGCCAGAGGCCCCTCGGATCAAATATCCAAATCGTAGTGGATTAGGAATGCGCGGTAACAAGCAGAGACTCACGAAAGATGTGACCCCGTTGCCCCGTCTCGACGACTTGCGGCAAGGGCTAAGAATGCCCGGCCACGCCTCGTAATTATCTAGCGGGCACCTTCCAGGTCAACCCGACTCCACATCACTCGCAATTATGCTCGCGCGGGTACCCCTCAGGGTTGACCCGTCTTTAGTAACATGGTTCAGTGCAAAGTCATAGTAATCATAGTAACTGTGTGTTTAACACCAAGTGGAAAACCTGAGGAATCACCCTTAACGGATTCCACTCGATGTAATCATCAAGGTGAACGTAAGGGGAACCACCCCCGAAGTTCACACTTGAGGGGTTGCACGACAGAGTCGTATTGGAAGTGGTTAAGGCGGAATCACTCCCGATGACCACAACCGAATAGCTACACTACATGGTTAACATCAGAAGTCCTGTAGAGATCTCACCCTCGGCACTCGATAGTAACCCAGTAGTGTTGAGCAACTAAGGGGAAAGTGATGTGCGGTGTCGGGGCCTGGTCTTCGATCCCGTTGATCGGGTCTTCAATGATGAAGCAGGGGCAACAAGGACAAGGTAGGGGTCACTGATGGATCACTAACCAACCTATACTAAGCAGTTTAGGATAAACATGTAGGTATCAATAAGCAAACAATAGCAAAATCTAATGCAAGCATGAGAGAATGGAATGGGCGATATTGGGATGATCAAAGGGGGGGCTTGCCTGGTTGCTCTGGCAAGGATGGGTTGTCATCGCGTAGTCGATCACCGGGGCATCATCGGCCTCGGGGTGTACCAGAGAGAAGAGGGGGAAGAAACAGTAAATATAAGCAAACAGATGCAACGCAAAGCAAGACATGATGATAAGAAGAACTAGGGGCGACCTAACGTAGTACTACATGTTGCAGACGGAGGGGATAAACATCCGAGGATGAATTCCCGACATTAGGTGGATTCCGGACAAAGGAAAAGAGGGGGAAAGTTTCAAGTTCATCATGCTAGGGGCATGTGACAGAAGAACGGACCGCGTATTCGGATTGATTGGATTTTTCTGAGCAACTTTCATATATGAAACATTTTCATCGGAGTTACGGTTTAATTACTATGATTTTTCAAAGATTAAAGCATATTATGGAATTATTTAAAATAACAGAAATGGAATATGACATCAACATGATGTCATAGTGACGTCAACCATCAACAGGACGACTGACCAGGTCAAACTGACCAGTGGGGCCACAGGGACCAACATGTCAGCCTCTGTGGGTTAACAGTGGATTAATTATTCACACATGGTTAATTAGGGGTGTGGGCCCCATGTGTCAGTGAGCATTCTAGTTAGCAGATTAGTTTAAAAACTTAATTATCTTAATTAAGCGCGAGGGCCCACAAGTAAGTGGCAGGGGGTGAACAGTTCCCGCGTTGACCGTAGTCAACAAGGTCAACTGAGGCGCTGGGGCCCACGGTCAGCCTCACAGGGGTGGCCCCACGGTTGCCAGGTCAGCGGCGGCGCCGGAGGAGCTCCGGCGACCAAATCAGAGCGCGCCACGGAGTTGGCCGGGCAGCGCTGTGGGGCCTCAGGACCTGCGGCTTTGACCTAAGGGCGCGGCCCGGCGCCGCGCACGATGGTGATGACGACCGGCGCCGGGGACGACCGGAGCATCGCCGACAGTGAGCAGAGGCGGCAACGGCGTTGGGAGGTGGCCGGGTTTCGCGCACAGGGCGCTGTTTCTAGCGCGGCCAGGCTTGTTCGAACGAGAAGACGACGGCGAGGCGATCTGGGGTGGTGGCAGAGGCTGCGGTGGTCGGGAACGTCGACGGGGAGCGGCGAGGCGACGCCGGACTTCGATCGCCGTCGGATCGGGCTGGGGGCGTTCGCGGCAACCCAAGCGGCTAGACAAGGCCTACGCGGTGCGGTGAGCGCGATGGTGGCACGCACGAGACCCTGTTGTCGTCGTGGCTACGCCGGCGACGAGGCCAGGTGGTGTAGGGTGCCGCCTAACACCGGAGCACGGGCTACGGGCGACTAAAGGGGGGCAGGGAAGGGCGCGTTCGGCGCAGGAGCTCACCACGGGAGCGGGGGGTCTATGCAGCGGGCTTGGGGAGAACTGGTGGAGCAGATCGACGGCGTGGTCGTGCGGTGGCCGTAGATGAGGAAGAAGAAGAAAGCGACGACGGTGGCGCTCCTGGTCCCGATCCAGTGTAGAGGAAGAAGAGGCGGACCACGATGGAGCTCCCGGACTTGTCGGAGCAGCGGACGAGCGACGGTGGCCGCGGGCTTCACGGTGGCGAGGCCATGCCGGAGAGGAGAAGCAGTAGCCTGTGGGGGAAGGGGATCTGAGTGGGGAGGCGGAGATGGAGCGTAAGGGGGAGTGGGCGAGTGGGGAGGGAGCTCGAGGCGTCGAGGCTGCTCTTATCCCCTCACCGGCGATGTGGCAGCGCGGGGCACCATGCAGGGTCCGTCGGGAACGAGCGGGGGTGGGGGATGCCTCGGTCGGTCGAACTGAAGGAAAAGGAGGGGATAGCGACCGGGGAGGTAGCTGGGCCGGCCTGTGCAATGGGCTAAGGCCCAGGGAGGCAGGGGCTTCTCTTTCTTTTCTTTTTTTGATTTTCTTTTTCCAGCAGCTTTTGCCTTTTCTTTTTAGCCAATAATGACTTTGCAAAACTATGCCACTGGCCAAAACAATTTCAAAGAATTAAAGTGCACTGCCTCAAAAAGGTTGGGAGGCTTTTGGAATAGTTGCCAATTTTATAAATTAAAAGGGGCATTTAATTTATTGCTTAGGTCACTGTTTTAAGTAGTTTAGGCCACTTAAACCCTTTGCAAAAATGTTGGTTCACCACCAATATTAGTTGTGGAATATTTGGCACATGATGAACATTTTTGTTTTCATGTTTGAGAAATTTTGAATTCCCCTCATAATTTGAATTTGAATTTGACTTTGATTTTTCATCAAGTGATAATTAGCTCAGTAAGCATGGTGACCTGGCACCATTAACAGGGGATTACTGTAGCATGACACCGAGGGTGTTACAAATCTCCTCCACTACAAGAAATATCGTCTCGAGATTTAAGTGGGGAAGAAAAGAGTAACTTCGGGAGAACTGACCCTTATAGGTTTAATTGTCTGGTGAACAATGCAGGTAATGTGACAGAAGTATCTCTCGAGTTGAAATTTAAGAATAACGTCGAGAGCAAAATATGAAGGTACTATAAGAAGTTTCAAGCGGATGGACAAACGATCCATACCTGAACAGAGTGTGAGAAGGGGTTCAGAGCATCAGGAATAGATCATCCCTCGGGGGGGTGGCTCGTGACATGATACGAAGCCAAATGCAAGAATATTTCGGAATGAAAGATATACAGGAGAATCAGGTTTCGATCGTGTGGAACTGTGGGTTATGGGCCCACCATGTGGGTTAAAAGCAGGAAGGCGCTAAAATTTTGCACGGCCATGATAGCAAGGCAGGTCAGAGGATAGCCTGCCAATTATGTTGGCAACAACGTTGGTACCAAAGGCGAGGGACAAAGAGAACCATTTTCCTGCTCGTAACATGAGGCGGACCAATAGGCAAAGTTCTCGTCCATCAGTGGCTACTGGAATCCGACATCTGGTTGCATCAACCGGAAAGAAGAAGAAAGGGGGAAAAGGGGGAGCAAAGCAACCGTGAGTACTCACCCAAAGTACTCGCAAGCAAGGAACTACACTACATATGCATCGGTATCAAGGAAATGGGCTGTATTTGGACTGAACTTCAGAAACGCCAGAATAGAGGGGAGAACGTAGTCCTATCGAAGACTAGCATCTTCTAGAAACCACCATCTTGCAGCAATAGGAGGGAGTAGAGTAGCATAAAGTAAAGTAGTAGTAGTGTTATCAACCTCGGCCAGAGATCCTTTCTCGACTCCCTGCGAGAAAGCAATCCCAGAGCCATACTATCCAAGTGTCATCACAATCCAATTCTCATCACCATCCAGTTCTCATCACAAGTATCCAGTTCTGGTTGTATCGATCGAATACAACCCAAGTGTCCGCTATCAGAGGACAGGCTATCGATAGATGTTTTCTTCACTGCAGGGTGCATCAACTTACCCACCACGCCGATTAACTCCACCGGACACACTTTCTTGGGTCATGCCCGGCCTCGGCCAAACAATACGCCGCAACCCGACCTATGCATAATAGAGAGGCCAGCACACCGGACTAAACCTATGCCCCAAGGGGTCATGGGCCATCTCCCCGAGAACTCCTGCACGTTGCAAACGCGACCGGTGAGCAGACCTAGCTACCTCCTTCAAAAAGGCAGGTGCTTACGCAGTCCAATCCGACGCACGCCGCTTAGTCGCTGACGTCTATTAAGCTTCGGCTGATGCATACAACGCAGAACTCCCATACTATGCCCACGTGATGGTTAGTGCTATGAGGCCAGAGGCCCCTCGGATCAAATATCCAAATCGTAGTGGATTAGGAATGCGCGGTAACAAGCAGAGACTCACGAAAGATGTGACCCCGTTGCCCCGTCTCGACGACTTGCGGCAAGGGCTAAGAATGCCCGGCCACGCCTCGTAATTATCTAGCGGGCACCTTCCAGGTCAACCCGACTCCACATCACTCGCAATTATGCTCGCGCGGGTACCCCTCAGGGTTGACCCGTCTTTAGTAACATGGTTCAGTGCAAAGTCATAGTAATCATAGTAACTGTGTGTTTAACACCAAGTGGAAAACCTGAGGAATCACCCTTAACGGATTCCACTCGATGTAATCATCAAGGTGAACGTAAGAGGAACCACCCCCAAAGTTCACACTTGAGGGGTTGCACGACAGAGTCGTATTGGAAGTGGTTAAGGCGGAATCACTCCCAATGACCACAACCGAATAGCTACACTACAGGGTTAACATCGGCGTCAGAGAGGTCTCACCCTCGGCACTCGATAGTAACCCAAAGAGTGTTGAGCAACTAAGGGAAAGTGATGTGCGTGTGTCGGGCCTGGTCTTCGATCCCGCTGATCGGTCTTCAATGATGAAGCAGGGCAACAAGGACAAGGTAGGGTCAGCGATGGATCACTAACCAACCTATACTAAGCAGTTTAGGATAAACAGGTAGGTATCAATAAGCAAACAATAGCAAAATCTAATGCAAGCATGAGAGAATGGAATGGGCGATATTGGGATGATCAAAGGGGGGGCTTGCCTGGTTGCTCTGGCAAGGAGGGGTTGTCATCGCGTAGTCGATCACCGGGGCATCATCGGCCTCGGGGTGTACCAGAGAGAAGAGGGGGAAGAAACAGTAAATATAAGCAAACAAATGCAACGCTAAGCAAGACATGATGATAAGAAGAACTAGGGGAGACCTAACGTAGTACTACATGTTGCAGACGGAGGGGATAAACATCCGAGGATGAATTCCCGACATTAGGTGGATTCCGGACAAAGGAAAAGAGGGGGAAAGTTCCAAGTTCATCATGCTAGGGGCATGTGACAGAAGAACGGACAGCGTATTCGGATTCATTGGATTTTTCTGAGCAACTTTCATATATGAAACATTTTCATCGGAGTTACGGTTTAATTAGTATGATTTTTCAAAGATTAAAGCATATTATGGAATTATTTAAAATAACAGAAATGGAATATGACATCAACATGATGTCATAGTGACGCCAACCATCAACAGACGACGACCAGGTCAAATCGACCAAGGGGCCACAGGGACCAACATGTCAGCCTCTGTGGGTTAACAGTGGATTAATTATTCACACATGATTAATTAGGGGTGTGGGCCCCATGTGTCAGTGAGCATTCTATTTAGCAGATTAGTTTAAAAACTTAATTATCTTAATTAAGCGCGAGGGCCCACAAGTAAGTGGCAAGGGGTGAACAGTTCCCGCGTTGACCGTAGTCAACAAGGTCAACTGAGGCGCTGGGGCCCACGGTCAGCCTCACAGGGGTGGCCCCACGGTTGCCAGGTCAGTGGCGGCGCCGGAGGAGCTCCGGCGACCAAATCCGTAGCGGCGCTTCGCCGGAGTTGGCCGGGGCCGCGCTACAGGGGGCCTCAGGACCTGCGGCTTTGACCTAAGGGCGCGGCCCGGCGCCGCGCACACGATGGTGATGACGACCGGCGCCGGGGACGACCGGAGCATCGCCGACAGTGAGCAGAGGCGGCAACGGCGTTGGGAGGTGGCCGGGTTTCGCGCACAGGGCGCTGTTTCTAGCGCGGCCAGGCTTGTTCGAACGAGAAGACGACGGCGAGGCGATCTGGGGTGGTGGCAGAGGCTGCGGTGGTCGGGAACGTCGACGGGGAGCGGCGAGGCGGACGCCGGACTTCGGTCGTCGTCGGGATCGGGGCTGGGGGGGGCGTTTGCGGGCAACCCAAGCGGCTAGACAAGGCCTACGCGGTGCGGTGAGCGCGATGGTGGCACGCACGAGACCCTGTTGTCGTCGTGGCTATGCCGGCGACGAGGCCAGGCGGTGTAGGGTGCCGCCTAACACCGGAGCACGGGCTACGGGCGACTAAAGGGGGGCAGGGAAGGGCGCGTTCGGCGCAGGAGCTCACCACGGGAGCGTGGGGTCTATGCAGCGGGCTTGGGGAGAACTGGTGGAGCAGATCGACGGCGTGGTCGTGCGGTGGCCGTAGATGAGGAAGAAGAAGAAAGCGACGACGGTGGCGCTCCTGGTCCCGATCCAGTGTAGAGGAAGAAGAGGCGGACCACGATGGAGCTCCCGGACTTGTCGGAGCAGCGGACGAGCGACGGTGGCCGCGGGCTTCACGGTGGCGAGGCCATGCCGGAGAGGAGAAGCAGTAGCCTGTGGGGGAAGGTGATCTGAGTGGGGAGGCGGAGATGGAGCGTAAGGGGGAGTGGGCGAGTGGGGAGGGAGCTCGAGGCGTCGAGGCTGCTCTTATCCCCTCACCGGCGATGTGGCAGCGCGGGGCACCATGCAGGGTCCTTCGGGAACGAGCAGGGGTGGGGGATGCCTCGGTCGGTCGAACTGAAGGAAAAGGAGGGGATAGCGACCGGGGAGGTAGCTGGGCCGGCCTGTGCAATGGGCTAAGGCCCAGGGAGGCAGGGGCTTCTCTTTCTTTTCTTTTTTTGTTTTTCTTTTTCCAGCAGCTTTTGCCTTTTCTTTTTAGCCAATAATGACTTTGCAAAACTATGCCACTGGCCAAAACAATTTCAAAGAATTAAAGTGCACTGCCTCAAAAAGGTTGGGAGGCTTTTGGAATAGTTGCCAATTTTATAAATTAAAAGGGCATTTAATTTATTGCTTAGGGTACTGGTTTTAAGTAGTTTAGGCCACTTAAACCCTTTGCAAAAATGTTGGTTCACCACCAATATTAGTTGTGGAATATTTGGCACATGATGAACATTTTGTTTTCATGTTTGAGAAATTTTGAATTCTCATAATTTGAATTTGAATTTGACTTTGATTTTTCATCAAGTGATAATTAGCTCAAGAAGCATGGTGACCGGCACCATTAATGAGGGATTACCGTAGCATGACACGAGGGTGTTACAAATCTCCTCCACTACAAGAAATATCGCCTCGAGATTTAAGTGGGAAGAAAAGAGTAACTTCGGGAGAACTGACCTTATAGGTTTAATTGTCCGTGAACAATGCAGGTAATGTGATAGAAGTATCTCTCGAGTTGAAATTTAAGAATAACGTCGAGAGCAAAATATGAAGGTACTATAAGAAGTTTCAAGCGGATGGACAAACGATCCATACCTGAACAGAGTGTGAGAAGGGGTTCAGAGCATCAGGAATAGATCATCCCTCGGGGGGGTGGCTCGTGACATGATACGAAGCCAAATGCAAGAATATTTCGGAATGAAAGATATACAGGAGAGTCAGGTTTCGATCGTGTGGAACTGTGGGTTATGGGCCCACCATGTGGGTTAAAAGCAGGAAGGCGCTAAAATTTTGCACGGCCATGATAGCAAGGCAGGTCAGAGGATAGCCTGCCAATTATGTTGGCAACAACGTTGGTACCAAAGGCGAGGGACAAAGAGAACCATGTTCCTGCTCGTAACATGAGGCGGACCAATAGGCAAAGTTCTCGTCCATCAGTGGCTACTGGAATGTCATCAACAATAGTAACAGGGTCTTACTGACAGAGTTGAACACCGAGGTGCTTACTTAAGCAGGGATTTATCTCTGCTCAGACAAGTTAGATGACAAGAAAGGTGAAACAAAACAATGGAAAGGAAAATGTGATTATTATGATAATCAGACCAATGGAAAGGAAAGATTTTTATACCCAAGTGTTAGAGTATAACTTTCCCAAGGAAAGGCAGAGCATGATAGGGCTCCAAGTATTAAGCCGTTTAGACAAAGGGGCAAGGAATTTATGAGGTTTACCCATACAACGGTGTTTGGATAATTGATCAAGAACAGTTAGCATTGCGCTCCCAATGTTCTTGTTGATGATCGGAGTACCACACACATGCTTCGGGATAGTGTTGACATGGTCATCGGGGAAAGGTCAGACTTCGGATACACAAAGGATCCATCAGAACAACTTATAAAATAAGTCATACAATTTCAGCAAGGAAAAGATGAGGATGGGGCCCACGGGCTCAGCAACAATTCATCGAGGGGGGAAGGATGGTATTTCTCATCATGAATTCGGTTGATATCCTAGAAAAGTTTGGAATGATGATGATGATCACGACACATTTGTCGAGAGGTTTCATGAAGATGTAATCGATCAACGACGACATCAAGCAAAAGGAATGATGAAGCATAAGGTTATTTGAACCATGGGTATGACACAAAATCGAAAGCAAGCTTGCTGTTCATGGCAAAATCGTATGACGAGGAAGATCTACATAAGCTTAGCTCGTCGTTGAAAATTGTGCTCCGGAAAGGACCTGGTAGCACAGTTAAAATTTAGCATGATAATGATATAACAGATCAAGCTAGGAATGATGTGATGGAGTATCATTCCAATAAGAATTCACAAGTGGTAGTGCAATGACACAATATACTCGAGATAACAAGGGGCAATACTTGAGGTAGATCAAAAATAGAGGTTAGACAGATGAAATGATCTGCAGAAGACAAGTATTTTAACTTGTTCGGGAAATGGAGCTAAGGAGAAACTATGGTCGGAACCACGGTTATGAATGATCAAACCACCGATACAAGATGAACTTACAACAAGGGGTAATCATTTTTACGAGCAACTTCCACGATAAGTTCTACATCGGGTCCATGGGCATGAACACAAGGGTTCAAGGTCGACTCCCACTTCTTCAATGCATAACCTTTCATTCACTCCTCGTTTTTCAAAGAAATTGTAGTGCAGAGGATTTATCTGGCGAAGTAACAAAAGAGTAAGACTCGTGAGAACTCTCGGGTTCACTCGGATTATGGAAGGCATAAGTTCAACCCATCGGGGCATTTTTACGAATCTATACAACCATCAACCAAGCAAAAGATACGAGTTCAAAAGCAGAGTATCGGAGTCAAAGCATATGATACAATTTACCGAAGGTATTATGTATCAGGGGAAAACTCACAAGACTTTGGATGTGAAGGACATTCTCAGATAACAACCCAGCAATGGATCTGGCGATTCACGACAGAGTTGATGTGAGTATCGGTAATCAACCAGATGAAGAAGGGGATGCAAAGGAATCATCTTATAGAAACGTCTGAATGATTCGATGCTTGGGTACAAAGGAAATTATGGTTTCAAGACGAAGGATCAGAAGCAGAGGCTTTGATCAAAAGATGAGTAAGTTGAATAGACCTAGAGGTGTACCCGATCAAATCTGGATTGGGCAAGAACCAGCTCATATCTGGAAGGATGTCTGAGCCGGAAAGAAGATTTCCAAAGATTAATTGATGATTGTGAGTAATCGCACACACACTGAATCCATAGGAACAGAATGATAATCACAAAGAATTCTAAAGAATATTGCTAGACATATGGAATTAATCCTAATGCAAGCAGGCAAGGAGAATCAAGAGCAATAGGCTGCAGAGGAATTTGAAAGATCAGATAGCCTTTTCAGGTATTTTGGAAAGCAAATGAACAACTGGGGATGAACGAACCCCGGTCAAGTGAATTATCTGCAGTTCGAAAAGAAGCTGCAAAGGAGAAGGCACAAAGGATTCTCGAAACAACAGAGAGTACTAGTGGTATCTTGTAATAACAGGAGCAACTAGGGATGAAGGTACAAGCGGCAACGATGTTATTCAGGGGGATTATCGGTGGTCAGGAACTGCAAGGCAGTTGGTACAGGGTCTCGAGAAACATCGAGGAGTATCCGCAGAATCTTCTGGCGAAGCAAGCGATCATCGATAATGTCGGGGCTCTCCGGGAGGAAGTGGGTATGAGGACCTAATGTCAGAGTTTAGTAAAATGGTTAACCCGAATAGAAGAGAGATCAGAGTCCAAGAGTATAGACGAGGAATAAAATATCCTAATACCACCCAATTGGCGACGTGGGCCCGTAAGCCACATAGCCAAGTTAGTAAAACAATTTTCGGTTTCTAGACTCAACTATGGCCAAGGAGTTGGAAAGGGGGCTACGTACAGGCAGTCGGCTCGGATACCAACTTGTGACGCCCTCGATTCAATCATACACTAATCATACACGCAAATGTGTACGATCAAGATCAAGGACTAGAGGGAAGATATCACAACACAACTCTAGACACAAATTAAAATAATACAAACTTTATATTACAAGCCAGGGGCCTCGAGGGCTGAATACAGAAGCTCAATTTTACAAGAGTCAGTGGAAGCAACATATCTGAGTACAGACATAAGTTAGACAAGTTTGCCTTAAAAAGGCTAGCACAAAAGCAACACGATCGAAGAGGCAAGGCCTCCTGCCTCGGAACCTCCTAACTACTCCTTAGTCGTTCGGCGGTCTCCACGTAGTAGTAGGCATCGGCGGTGGCATCTGGCTCCTGGGCTCCGACATCTGGTTGCATCAACCGGAAAGAATAAGAAAGGGGGAAAAGGGGGAGCAAAGCAACCGTGAGTACTCACCCAAAGTACTCGCAAGCAAGGAACTACACTACATATGCATCGGTATCAAGGAAATGGGCTGTATTTGGACTGAACTGCAGAAACGCCAGAATAGAGGGGAGAACGCAGTCCTATCGAAGACTAGCATCTTCTAGAAACCACCATCTTGCAGCAATAGGAGGGAGTAGAGTAGCATAAAGTAAAGTAGTAGTAGTGTTATCAACCTCGGCCAGAGATCCTTTCTCGACTCCCTGCGAGAAAGCAATCCCAGAGCCATACTATCCAAGTGTCATCACAATCCAATTCTCATCACCATCCAGTTCTCATCACAAGTATCCAGTTCTAGTTGTATCGATCAAGATACAACTCCAAGTGTCCGTTACTGTAGGACAGGCTATCGATAGATGTTTTCTTCCCTGCAGGGGTGCACCAACTTACCCACCACGCTCGATTAACTCCGGCCGGACACACTTTCCTGGGTCATGCCCGGCCTCGGCCAAACAATACGCCGCTACTCGACCTAGGCGTAATAGAGAGGACAGCACGCCGGACTAAACCTATGCCCCAGGGGTCATGGGCCATCTCCCCGGGAACTCTTGCATGTTGCGAACGCGGCCGGTGAGCAGACCTAGCTACCTCCTTCAAAAAGGCAGGTGCTTACGCAGTCCAACCCGGCGCACGCCGCTTAGTCGCTGACGTCTATTAAGCTTCGGCTGATGCATACGACACAAAACGCCCATACTATGCCCACGTGATGGTTAGTGCTATCAGGCCAGAGGCCCCTAGGATCAAATATCCAAATCGTAGTGGATTAGGAATGCACGGTAACAAGCAGAAACTCACGAAAGATGTGACCCCGTTGCCCCGTCTCAAGGACTTGCGGCAAGGGCTAATAATGCCCGGCCACGCCTCGTAATTATCTCGCGGGGACCTTCCAGGTCAACTTGACTCCACATCACTCGCAATTATGCTCGCGCGGGTACCCCTTAGGGTCGACCCGTCTTTAGTAACATGGTTCAGTGCAAGGTCATAGTAATCATAGTAACTGTATGTTTAACACCAAGTGGAAAACCTGAGGAATCACCCTTGACGGATTCCACTCGATTTAATCATCAAGGTGAACGTAAGTGGAACCACCCCTGAAGTTCACACTTGAGGGGTTGCACGACAGAGTCGTATCGGAAGTGGTTAAGGCGGAATCAGCCCCGATGACCATGACCGAATAGCTACACTACAGGGTTAACATCAGAAGTGCTGTAGTGGTCTCACCCTCGG
The DNA here is from genome assembly GCA_021605205.1 of Aegilops longissima. Lineage (NCBI taxonomy): Eukaryota > Viridiplantae > Streptophyta > Magnoliopsida > Poales > Poaceae > Aegilops > Aegilops longissima. Next base: position 35,018,558 of record CM038678.1, on the reverse strand, counting down.
CACTCGATAGTAACCCAGTAGTGCCGAGCAGCTAAGGGGAAAGTGATGTGCAGTGTCGGGGCCTGGTTTTCGATCCCGTTGATCGGGTCTTCAATGATGAAGCAAGGGCAACAAGGACAAGGTGGGGGTCACTGATGGATCACTAACCAACCTATACTAAGCAGTTTAGGATAAGAAGGTAGGTATCAATAAGCAGGTTACAAAAGCAGGCTATGCATCAGAATAGGAGCAAACAATAACAATAGCATAATCTAATGCAAGCATGAGAGAATGGAATGGGCGATATCGGGATGATCAAAGGGGGGGCTTGCCTGGTTGCTCTGGCAAGGAGGGGTTGTCGTCGACGTAGTCGATCACCGGGGCATCATGAGCCTCGGGGTCTATTGGAGAGAAGAGGGGGAATAAACATTAGATATAAGCAAACAGATGCAACGCTAAGCAAGACATGACGATAAGCAGAACTAGGGGCGACCTAACGTAGTACTACACGTTGCAGACGGAAGGGATAAACATCCGAGGATGAATTCCCGACGTTAGGTGGATTCCGGACAAAGGAAAAGAGGGGGAAAGTTCCAAGTTCATCATTCTAGGGGCATGTGACAGAAGAACGGACCGTGTATTCGGATTCATTGGATTTTTCTGAGCAATTTTCATATATAAAACATTTTCATCGGAGTTACGGTTTAATTACTATGATTTTTCAAAGATTAAAGCATATTATGGAATTATTTAAAATAATAGAAATGGAATATGACATCAACATGATGTCATAGTGACGTCAACCATCAACATGACGACTGACCAGGTCAAACTGACCAGTGGGGCCACAGGGACCAACATGTCAGCCTCTGTGGGTTAACAGTGGATTAATTAGGGGTGAGGGCCCCATGTGTCAGTGAGCATTCTATTTAGCAGATTAGTTTAAAAACTTAATTATCTTAATTAAGCGTGAGGGCCCACAAGTCAGTGGCAGGGGGTGAACAGTGCCCGCATTGACCGTAGTCAACAAGGTCAACTGAGGCGCTGGGGCCTGATCGACCTCACGAGGTGGCCCCATGGTTGCTGTCGTGGCGGTGCCGGAGGAGCTCCTGCGACCAAATCCGTATTGGCGCTTCACCGGAGTTGGTCGGGGCCGCGCTACAGGGGTCCTCAGGACCTGCAGCTTGGACCTAAGGGCGCGGCCCGGCGCCGCGCACACGATGGTGATGACGACCGGCGTCGGGGACGACCGGAGCATCGCCGACGGCGAGCAGAGGCGGCAGCGGCGTTCGGGAGGTGGCCGGGTTTCACGCATAGGGCGCCATTTCTAGCGCGGCCGGGCTTGTTCGAATGAGAAGACGACGGCGAGGCGATCTGGGGTGGTGGCAGAGGCTGCGGTGGTCGGGAACGTCGACGGCGAGTGGCGAGGCAGACGCCGGACTTCGGTCGTCGTCGGGATCGGGGTTGGGGGGCATTTGTGGGCAACCCAAGCGGCTAGACGAGGCCTATGCGGTGCGGTGAGCGCGATGGTGGCACGCATGGGACCCTATGGTCGCTGTGGCTACGCCGGCGACGAGGCTAGGCGGTGTAGGGTACGGCCCAACACCGGAGCATGGGCTACGGGCGACTAAAGGGGGGTAGGGAAGGGCGCGTTCGGCGCAGGAGCTCACCGCGGGAACATGGTGTATATGTAGCGGGCTCGGGGAGAACCAGTGGAGCAGATCGACGACGTGGTCGTGCGGTGGCCGTAGATGAGGAAGAAGAAGAAAGCGACGACGGTGGCGCTCCCGGTCCCGATCCAGTGTAGAGGAAGAAGAGGCGGACCACGACGAAGCTCCCGGACTTGTCAGAGCAGCGGACGAGCGACGGTGGCCGCGGGCTTCACGGTGGCGAGGCCATGGCGGAGAGGAGAAGCAGCAGCCCGTGGGGGAAGGGGATCTGAGTGGGGAGGCGGAGAAGTAGCACAAGGGGGAGTAGGTGAGTGGGGAGGGAGCCCGAGGCGTCGAGGCTGCTCTTATCCCCTCGCCGGCGACGTGGCAACGCGGGGCGCCGTGCCGGGTCCGGCGGGAACGAGTGGGGGTGGGGGGTGCCTCGGTCGGTCGAACAGAAGGAAAAGGAGGGGATAGCGACCGGGGAGGTAGCTGGGCCGGCCTGTGCAATGGGCTAAGGCCCAGGGAGGCAGGGGGTTCTCTTTCTTTTCTTTTCTTTTCTTTTTCTTTTTCCAGCAGCTTTTGCCTTTTCTTTTTAGCCATTAATGACTTTGCAAAATTATGCCACAGGCCAAAACAATTTGAAAGAATTAAACTGCACTGCCTCAAAAAGGTTGGGATGCTTTTGGAATAGTTGCCAATTTTATAAATTAAAAAGGGCATTTAATTTATTGCTTAGGTCACTGTTTTAAGTAGTTTAGGCCACTTAAACCCTTTGCAAAAATGTTGGTTCACCACCAATATTAGTTGTGGAATATTTGGCACATGATGAACATTTTTGTTTTCATGTTTGTGAAATTTTGGATTCCCCTCGTAATTTGAATTTGAATTTGACTTTGATTTTTCATCAAGTGATAATTAGCTCAGTAAGCATGGTGACCTGGCACCATTAACAGGGGATTACTGTAGCATGACACTGAGGGTGTTACACTATCCATAACGACAAGCAAGCGGAAAAGAGGCAAACGGAAAAGAGAGGGCAAAAAAACAGGAAGGGTGAAGTGGGGGAGAGGAAAACGAGAGGCAAATGGCAAATAATGTAATGCGAGGGAGATAAGGGTTTGTGCTGGGTACTTGGTATGGCTTGACTTTTTCGTAAACTCCTCGGCAACGGTGCCGGAAATCCTTCTTGCTACCTCTTGAGCACTGCGTTCACTACAAAAAAAAGACACATCCGTCACATTTTGGGCCGAACGAAAATTTCTTCTGTCATACATATGACACTTCTATGACGATAATTGTGACAAAACCCGGTATCATCACAGATGTGGTGGGCTCCTACTTCTGTGAAAAAAATCATGACAGAAAATGGGCTTTTCGTCCTGGGCGGGCCGGAGACGCAGCTGCATGACATTCTTTGGGCCGTCCATGATGGAAAAAACCATGGTAGAAGCGAGGGGGAGGAAAATTTCGGGGAGTTCCCGGTTACGGTGGGAGGTCGGGGCGAAGCGATGCATGTTTCTCTCGTGCAGTACGCAGCAGCGTGTGTAGGGCATTGGCTCTAATCGAACCCGAGCGAGGCGTTGGGCTCTAATCAACCCGGCGATTGCACCGCAGCTACGCGTTCTTCGAACCCGGCGATCGATCGGTGGTTGTTAATCAACCCGATCGAAGCGATTCTTCGCTCGCCGCTAATCAAGCCGATCGATGCTGCCTCTGGATGAACAATGAGCGTTGCGGGGGAGGGGGGGGGGGGGTTGGATGAATAGTGAGCGTGGCATTGCCTCTGGATGAACAGGACCCCGTGGTGTGGTGGAGGGCTGGATGAACAGTAGACGGTGGAGGGGTGGCCGTGGAGGGGTGGTTGAACAGACCCCGTGGTGTGGAGGGCTGGATGAGCAGAGACGGTGGAGGGTGGTTGAACAAGAGCTGTGGAGTAAGCGCCGCGGTGGAGGCTGGATGAACAGGAGGACGTGGAGGCTGGAGGAGGTCGACGGTAGCCCGTGGAGGCTGGAGGAGGTCGACGGTGGAGATGAACAGTATCCCGTGGAGTCCCGTTTTGTGGTACGCCACACCCCTCCTGATGAACAGGACCCCGCTTTGACCGTGGCGCTCCAACACAAGTCCGTTTAAATCCGCTTTGCGGTACGTCACACCCTCCCGATCAACAGGACCCGTTTGACCGTAGGAGATCCGTTTCATCCGTTTTGTGGTACGCCACACCCCTCTCGATCAACAGGACCCCGTTCGACCGTAGGAGGTCTGTTTCATCCGTTTTGCGATGCACGGCACACCCTCCCGATCAATGAACTCCCGTTTCACCGTAGGAGGTCCGTTTCCTCCGTTTTGCGACGCCACACCCTCCCGATCAACAGGACCCGTTCGAACGTAGGAGGTCCGTTTCTTCGTTGTCGCGATACGCCAGCCTCGTTTCATCGCTGTTCCGTCCAAGCCCTCCCGATGAACACGAGACGCATTCCGTTCCGACCCAGCCGGTTGGCTCCCACGCGTTCCGTTGCCTCCCGATGAACACGACACATTCCGTTGCCTCCCCATGAACACGACGCATTCCGTTGCCTCCCCATGAACACGACGACGACGTTGTTTCTCCGTTCCGACCCATCCATGTACACGAGCCCTGGCCGTACGTATGCGCGAGCAGGCGTTCGAGACCCTGCCGTATGTACGTACATGGCCATATTTTCTTTCTTGCACCCTGGCCGCTGTATGTACGTGTACATGCTACGTGCGTGCCTCTACTACGACACGTGCGCGCCTCTACATCCACCAGTATATATGTACATACACGTTCACGGCCAGAATGACAACGCTACGTACGCTTTGACCAGGTGGGTCCCGACTGTCAGGCACTTCCTTGCGTGCGAAGATGTAGCTGGTGGGTCCCAGCAGTCAGGGGGCGAATCGTTTTGTTTTGTTTTTGCCCGGACGCACTTCCTTGCGTGTGAAGGTGTAGCTGGTGGGTCCCAGCTGTCAGGAGGGAAACTTTTTTTCGCGAAACGGTGGCCCGTCCGGTGGGTCCCCACTGTCAGGTGGAGGAATAATTATTTTGCACGTAATAAGGAGGCACTTCCTTGCTGCGGCCGTGGACCCAACTGTCAGCCTCTCCACGTACAGTCCACGTCCGATGGAAGCCGTTCCTTGACCACGTTGACCACGCCGCACCGAGAGCACCAGGGCGGTGGACGACGGCGAGGCCTAGGAAGGGGACGACGTGGAGCCTGGGAAGACGCGGTAGTGGATGCCCACGCATAGAGAAGTACGAGGGTTCACTGGTTCGCTGCGGTGTGAGGCTGTCGTCGCCGCAGAATAACATGGGGTGTGGGTGAGTAGAGGGATGGACTGGCCAGTGGTGGGAGTAGTAGGGGGCGGTGAGGCCTCCATCGCATCGCAGCCATCCACGGGAGGCAGGAGCACGAGGCACGACCGGCGCTGGTTTGGGTGGCTGGAGCAAGAAGACCAGAGGTTGAAGAAGCACTACGGCTGTTGGATGGACATCGTCTATCCTTTGGAGCTAGAATCGTGCATATTGACTAAGTTGACAAAGCCCTCCGTCCCGTCAACTTAGTAGGCCCTAAGTCAGCCTGCCACTATCTTTGGGTCCCAGCTAACGGGGAGTATTCATTTTTTGTGCGTAATAAGGAGGCACTTCCTTGCGTGCGAAGATATAGCTAGTGGGTCCGAGCTGTCAGTGGGCGGTAACATTTTTTCGCGAATACTGAGAGGTCCTTTCGTGGGTCCCTGATGTCGTGGAGGAGGAATCATTATTTTGCGCGTAATAAGGAGGCATTTCCTTGTGTGCGGCTGTGGACCCAGCTGTCGGCCTCTCCACGTACAGTCCACTTCAGATGCATGTCGGTCATTGACCACGTTGACCAGGCCGCGCCGAGAGCACCAGGGCGTTGGACGACGGCGAGGCCTAGGAAGGGAACAACATGGAGGCAGGGAAGACTCGACAGTTGTTTCCCACGCGGAGGGGAGTATGACTGTACGAGGGTTTACTGGTTCGTCTGCCGTCGCCGGAGAATAACGACAGGTGTGAGTGAGTAGAGGGATGGCTAGGCCAGCGATGGGAGTACGGTGGGGCGGTGAGGCCTGCTTGGCAAAGCACAGCCGTCATGGGAGGAGGGAGCAGGCAGTCCCGCCGGTGCTTGTTTGAGCGGATGGAGCAGGAAGAGCAGAGATTGAAGAAGCACGACGACCGTTCGATGGACATCCAACAGTCATTGCTTGTGCGTCAACCTTTTTTTTAGGAAAGCCTCAAATCTGTGGAAAATAGCATACAACCCATCTGCCATTATTTCTAATAATTTATAGCCCATTTGCTAATTCTTAAGGGTTTTTTTGGAGCCCATATTCTTTTTGTTAGCATCACAGCCCATATTGTGGCCACGGTTAAAAATTATACTGATTTTTTGCATATTTCAAAAGCGACCCGAACTGTTTTTAATCCTGAAATTTCGACTCACATTCAAACTGATTTTAAAAATAAATGTATATCAATATAAAATCCAACAAATTCTCCCCGCATAAAAATTAATGTAATTTAAAATCTCAAAATGAAAAAAATATTTGAAACTAATTGCTGGTTTGATGTGTTTTAAAAATGTACAACCCATTTCTCATTACTGATAGGCCATTTTCTCGGCCAGCCGAATGAAGCTCTCCTCGTCTTGAAAGATTTGCAGCTCAACAGGCCTGACAAAGCGACTTACTTGGCAAATCAAAAAAACCTGGGATGTGGCCGTGGACCCAAATGTCAACCTCTCCACGTACAGTACTCTTCCGATGGAAGTCAGTCTTGACCACATTGACCACGCCGCGCCGAGAGCACCAAGGCGATGGACGACGGCGATGCCTAGGAAGGGGACGACGCGGAGCCAGGGAAGACGCGGCAGCGGATGCCCACGCGAGAGGAGTACGAGGTTTCACTGGTTCGGCTACGGCGTGAGGCTGCCGTCGCCGAGAATAACAGGGGTGTGGGTTAGTAGAGGATACCACAGGCCAGCGATGGGAGTAGTAGGGGCGGTGAGGCCTCCGCGGCATCACAGCCGCCAGAGAGGCAGGAGCACGCGCACGACCGGGCGCTGCTTTGGGCGGCTGGAGCAAGAAGACCAGAGGTTGAAGAAGCACTATGGCCGTTGGATGGACATCGTATGGTCACTGGAGCTAGAATCATTCATATTGACTAAGTTGACAAAGCCCTCCGTCCTCGTCAACTTAGTAGGCCCACAAGTCAGCCACCCACTATGGTGGGTCCCAGCTAGAAGGGGGTATTCATTTTTTGGTGCGTAATAAGGAGGCACTTCCTTGCGTGCGAAGATATAGCTGGTGGGTCCGACCTATCAGCGGGGGAACGTTTTTTTCGTGAAATACAGAAGCCCTTCCCACGTACAGTGCACATACAGTGTGTAATAAGGAGGAACTTTCCTTGCGTGTGACCATGGACCTCGTGGGTCCCAGCCGTCGAGCTCTCCACGTCTGATCCTCTTCCGATGACTCTCAGATGTTGACCACGCGCCGAAAGCGCACCGAGGTGGTGGACGATGGCGAGGCCCAGCATGGAATGACCGGAGATGGGGAAGACGCGCGGTGGAGTCCTGAGCGGAGAGGAGTGGGAAACTTGACTGGTTCGGGTGCGGGGTGGGCCTACACTCGGCAGAGAATAACAGGAGGTGCGGAGTGGAGCGATGGACTGGCTGTCGGCGGGGTAGCGTTTCGCTGAGGAGCGCAAAACAACGCTGCTAGAGCCGAAGGCTAGAGCAGGCGGTTCCGGCAGCACTGGCGGAAGAATACGAGAGATTGAAGAAGAATGCCGGCCGTTGGATGTAAATCCAACGCCTTCTTAGGCTTCGACCTACTGGCCCACATGCCAGCCAGTCCATTTGTTTTTTTAGTCCATTTGGTGGGCTGGGTGAAACGATGATGTAGCATCTATGCAGCCCATTTAAATCCCATTTGCATTTTTCTCGAAATCCGCGGACTTGCTGGGCTGGGTGAAAATATCATGTTGGGCTAGACGGAGAAATGTTATAAAAACATAAACACATGATTGCACGTCAGTAAAATCTTTGCAAGCTTATATACGCAATCACTAGGAGTTAACTTGCCAAGTTATATATAAACAATTATTATTATTATTATATAAGAACTTTCAACTTACGAAATAAAATATCATTTTAATTTGATGAGTTAATAGTACGTGGGGTATTATTATTTTTTAGGCTAGACGTGGGACAGTTGAGTTGGTTCTAGGGGAAAGTACTGGGAGAAAACTCAGTTTACATCGAAAAAGAAAGTGGGAGAAAATTCAGAGACCTGCTGGGTCCACCTGAGGAGGGGAATATGTTGGGAGGAAGGAGATTCAAAGCACGGCAGCTGAGGGAGTCCCGGACTAGGGGGTGTCCGGATAGCCGGACTATCGTCATGGCCGGACTCCAAGACTATGAAGATACAAGATTGAAGACTTCGTCCCGTGGCCGGATGGGACTTTCCTTGGCGTCGAAGGCAAGCTTGGCGATATGGATATGTAGATCTCCTACCATTGTAACCGACTCTGTGTAACCCTAACCTATCCGGTGTCTATATAAACCGGAGGGTTTTAGTCCGTGGGGACGAACAACAATCATACCATAGGCTAGCTTCTAGGGTTTAGCCTCCTTGATCTCGTGGTAGATCTACTCTTGTACTACCCATATCATCAATATTAATCAAGCAGGAGTAGGGTAGTACCTCCATCGAGAGGGCCCGAACCTGGGTAAAAACATCGTGTCCCTTGTCTCCTGTTACCATCCGCCTAGACGCACAGTTCGGGATCCCCTCCCGAGATCCGCCGGTTTTGACACCGACATTGGTGCTTTCATTGAGAGTTCCTCTGTGACGTCGCCATCAGGTAGGATGCCTCATCTCGTCTTTAAAGACGATACCATCGCCAAAGAAGCCTTGGCCACGGGTGGACTCTTCGACTAGGCGGTTTTCTCATGACCACTAGTTCGGCCGCCATACCGACGATGACCTCTCGAGTCATCGAAACCAATCTCCATGTTAGTTCAGAACTTGCCGAATAGTTAGATCCGATCGAGCTCTCCTCCGTAAAAGAGCTCTTGGATCGCATCGCCGCCCTGGGAGTCGCCACAGATTACGACCGGATCGGGCCTAAAACCGATCTGAGAGAGATCAACTCTCCCTAGGCTACCCATCATGTTGCTGTGATAGAGGAGCAATGCGGCAAATCTTCTCCTATCTTAAGGACTAGCTACGTCCGGTTCGATCCCTCCATGCCGGATTCTGCGGAGGGCGGATGTCGATCAAGCCACGAACTTAAAGTCGGTGGCGGGTCGGACTCATTGGATAGCACTCAAAATCCAAACTTCCGAGTTCGGAAACTTCCCGTCCCTTGAGTCCTAAATTGGACGGGGTTCCGGATTTAGTGCCACCCGCCCACCCAAACATTAGCGATCTCTCTCGAATTCAGTACATCATTACTGGGCCAGATTCCTCCTGGTTATGAACAGGATCAAGGACTGCCGAGAGGAGGATGCAATACCAATCTTCTGCAATAATTGCACGGACAAGGGAATCCTAAACGCCATAAGTCTTCGCGAAATTACACGCTTTGCTGACTTGGTGACCATCGTACAAAAGTACTGTGCGATGGAGAGCGCCTGGAAAACCGAAAGTAAATTTTGGGATATCCGGCCCCGAATACATCCCTAGTCCAGAACAAAAGGGTGCATCATCATCAAGCACCTGGGTTGAATACCAAAAAACCAAAAACCCCTAAAGGGTACGGAACCGTATTGGAGGGTTGGCTAAACGCACCCTGCAAAATTCATAGCACAGAGGGCGCCACTCCAACTCATAGCCTTCGAGCATGTTGGATACTACCGCAGGTGGCCAAAAGTGGCGAAGAGCTTCTAGCTTCAGAATCCCAGCCCAGCAACACCAGTACGGTGTTAATAGTCTTCGAGACTTCCGCATAAAATAACATGCGAAAACGACAACTCCGCAACCTTGCCGAAGTCTACCAAGTTGCAACAATAAATCCATGGAGTGACACGGCTATTACCTTCAACGCCAGTGACGAACCTAAATTCCGAACTGCCTGGGCACCAGCCGCATTGGTCCTCAGCCCGATAGTAGACGACTTCCGCTTTAATAAGGTATCCATGGATGGCGGCAACGGACTAAACCTCATCTATGAGGAAACCCTCCGAAAAATGGAAATGGACTGGAACCGCATTGAGCGAAGCAGCACAACCTTTAGAGGAATAATCCCCAGCCGGGAAGAATGCTGCACATGAAAAATCATCTTTGGGCGTAGTGTTCGCTCGCGGACAATTACAGGTCGAGGGTCACATTTCAAGTGGCCCCGTTCAACAGCGGATATCATGCTTTATTAGGACGAGAGGCATTCACAATTTTTCAAGCTATACCCCATTATGGGTACATGAAGCTTAAAATGCCCGGTCCCAACGGAATCATCACTCTCGCTAGTGATCCAAACATAGCACTCCGCGCCGAAAATAAGACAGCCGCACTAGCCCTCGAGGCACTATCCGAAGCCCTAGTGGCCGAGGAACTCACCGCGATGCGCTCCACGGTGAACAGGGACGATGTGATACTTGATAAAAGATCCAAGTCCACCTCTTTTGAACCAGCAGATGAAATAGTAAAATTCCAAGTCCACCCAACGGACCCTACAAAGACGGCCTCCATCGGGGCACAATTAAACCTTGATGTAGATGCCGCACTACGAGAATTTCTACAAGAAAACTGGGACATCTTTGCCTGGCACCCTTCAGACATGCCAGGAATCCCACGTCACCGGCGAGCATAGCCTAAATATCCTAAAAGATTCAAGCCGATCAAGCAGGCTCTTGGTAGCTTTCGAACCCAAGAGATAGGCCATGGGAGAGGAGCTAGCCAAACTTTGGAGGCGGATTCATCGGAGATATAAAACATCCGGACTGGCTAGCGAACCTGGTGATGGTACCAAATAAGGATAAATCCTGGCGCCTATGTGTTGATTTCAAAGACCTTAATAAGGCTTTCCCAAAGGATCCCTTCCCCCTCCCTCGAATTGATCAAATCATTGATGCTACAGCAGGACACGACTCATTGTGCTTCCTCGACGCATACTCCGGCTACCACCAAATCAAGATGGCGGAGCCAGACCAAGCTGCAACATCATTCATCACTCCATACGGCCCGTTCTGCTTCAACACAATGCCCTTTGGGCTCAAAAACACCGGCGCAACATATCAGCGCATGATTCAGACATGTCTGGCAAACCAGATCGGCAAAACGGTGGAAGCATGTGTAGATGACGTGGTCGTCAAAACCAAGCACGTCGAAACTCTAGTAGACGACTTGAGGCTCACATTCGACAATCTTCGAAAATATGACATCAAGCTGAACCCGGAAAAATGCGTCTTCGGTGTTCCTGCCGGAAAGCTCCTGGGCTTCATTGTGTCTGGTAGAGGAATTGAAGCAAACCTGTCGCGACCGGATTTTCCGGATATTAAATTCCAGAAAATGGCCCTTGTGCTCACCAGCCCCAGGATAACTGTTAGCTGATGAGGCACCAACTTGATACAGAAATTCCAAGCAAAATACAAAATATGTAGTACAAGACCATTCTGCTGTGAGTACAACAAATGGTTTCTAGTGGTTGATGGCGGAGCGGTTTGTGGATCATCAGTGGAACTCCGTTTCCCACGGAACAGTGACCAGGTTAACTCCTATCTTCGCGAGGCTGCTATCACTGTTGCTTAGGTTCGGGATGGTCGGCACGGTCGCTCCTTTACGTGCAAGGAAATCTGGCCAAGACAATAGCCAGGACAAGCCGTGAGTACTTTGAATGTACTCGCAAACATTATGAACACAGGTATAATATAACAATGATATGCTGAAAAATATCTTATGCTCATGACGTCAGTCACAAAAGATAAATAAAACTCTGATGCGTGCAAGCATGTTATTTGTGAATATGCAATAACATGGTAGTATTAAAATGATTATGAAATAAATAACAAACATGCCACAGTCGGGCGTCTTAGCGACACCACATAAAGGGCTTATAAAAGAAATGCCACAGTCGGGCGTCTTAGCGACACCGCATAAAGGGCTTTAAAAGAAATGCCACAGTCGGGCGTCTCAGCGACACCGCATAAAGGGCTTTAAAATAATTGCCACAGTCGGGCGTCTCAGCAACACCATATAAAGGGCTTATAAATAAATAAAAACAATGCCGCAGTCGGGCGTCTGAGCGACACCGCATAAAGGGCTTATAAAAGAAAAACAGAAGCAATGCCACAGTCGGGCGTCTCACTGACACCGCATAAAGGGCTTATAATATAAATACGGTGAATATCCAGGAGGTAGAACCGTCCCAGGGATACTCAAGGATTCAAATAATATAAAGGGGTTAGTCCATAATAATAATCATCCATAATAATAATAATCATCATCATCACAAGTCACAAGTCATAAACCAAGTTCAGGTTTAACAGTTTCTCCTCCGAAGACCGACACTAAGACCGACACTTGACCCATCCCAGACTGAAATCCTTAACCATGGACACGGCTATCCGATTAGGTTTAATCTCTGCAGAGGGTGTACTCTTTACCCACGAGTAACGGATTCCTTTAGTCCATCGGGACTAATTCTGTCTACGGTCTTTTAATTGAAAACACACCGACTTGCACACACCAACTTAACTTACCCGTGTCTGGAATCACCCATGACACTGTTAAGCAAAACTCTAAGTGGGAGGCTGCAACCTCGCGTAGCATGGGATCAAATTTATATCGCGGCTCTAAGGGTGGCCTCCCTCTCGGTCTCAACTGGAAACACCCATGCCCCGGACCAGGTGGCATGCCTACCGCTTCAACCGATATCTTCCACCATGGCCTCTCATGCGGTGTGTGCTAGAAATAGGTTGACAACTTATCGAACCGTACTCTACTTGTTGTAGAGGCAGTGGTAATCTGAAACAAGCATGGGGTTCTTTGGAACAAGACTTGATCTAGGGTCGACTCGGGAGGTTTAAGTATTCCCTGCATGATTAGTATAACAAATATATTTCATCCAACAGACAGAGTCACCACTCATCATACTCTCCATGCCATGCCGGACACACTCGTTTCGACGAGGGACTAGGGACAAGCTCTGGTCTGCCCAAGACAACGACTTTCCCATTTTCCTTCCGGCAGGCACGAAAGGCATACGAGGATAGTCATCATCCCAAGCAAGTCCATTTCCAACAGCAAGGAAAAATTTAAATAAGCATGCATGCAAATGATCATACCACCACATAAAATAACGAGTTCCATGTAATGAGGTGATGTCATGATCGTGTCAAACAATGCATGCAACATATTGTGCCGAGGTTCGAATGCTTGCCTTCAATGTGTGGTAAGGCAGGTGCACTCCAAAACTTTTGAAAGTTTTCTTCTCTCTCTCCAAAGTCCTATTTTAAATAAATTTGAATTAACACACAAATCCAAAACATCACAAAAACTAGTTTTTAAAAATTATCAAATAAATCTTAAAATAAACTAGATCAAATTTGAGAGAGGTAGGAAAAAGAATCATCTCATTTGGAGTTGTATTTAAAAAGTCATAGCCAGTCAAAGTCCTGGTCAAAATCTATTTTTAAAAATAAACAGAAAAAGAAAACGTTTCGAAAATAAGCATACGTCGTAGACGTACTTTGAGAAAACGCCTTCACTTACTACACATGGAGGCGGGGCTGGGTCACTGACAGTGGGCCTGCTCGCCCATCGTCGAGTTTGACGATCGCCCTCCCTCCCTTTCTCTGCTGGCGAGGTGCGGGACTCGGCGATCGCCGCCCGGACGGCGGCGGAGGTCCTTGCGGGAGCTGAGGCGGGGATGGATCCGCAGATCAAGGTGGTCCTTCCGGTGGTTGTAGGGTCGACGGGGTGGAGGAATCGCCGTCGGCGAGCTTCAAGGGCGCCGGTGGTTTCGGGAGCGGAGTGAGTTTGTGGTTTTGGTGGCTCTCCGTCGCATGGTGGGGTGCAGGTGGCACCGCAAGAAGGAGTGGAGTCGTCTGGTGGCGTTGGATTGGCCCGGAGGCTCTGGTTGTGCGAGCGGAGCTGGGGGCGGCGGTGGCGAACTGGCCGGAGTCGGTGAAGACGGCCCCTTCCCCCTCAATTGACGGCAGCGGGGGCACTAAGAGGATAGTGAGAGGCTGCCTGCATGCGGGGATGAGCTCGGGGCTCCTTATATAGGCGGTGGAGGTCGGTTCCGAGGTGGCCGGCGATAAGGACGACGGCGAACCGTCTTTCTGTAGCTATGGCGACGTGGCGGCGACGCGCGCTAGTAGACGAGGCTGCGGATGAGCTGGAGATGCTTAAGGGGGCAGCTGGCGAGCGTTGGTGGCTTCGGCGGCGCCGACACGGCCGGGGCCTGCTTGCGGACGCCGGTGTGCCGCCAAGGCTCTGACGGCGGCGCTGTAGGCTGCCAGGGCGGCTTGGCGCGTTGCTGCGAGAAGGGGAGTGCGTGGCGTGGCGCTACAGAGCGGGCCAAAACCAGGGGCGCGACGTGTCGGCTCGGCCGTGGCTCGTGCAATACGGGCGCTCTGCTCGCGCCCAGAGCACGCACGGAATGTGTTCGATAAAATGCCTGGGCATGCTAGAGGTCACGTGAGGTTGGCAAGCAACAGGACTAGGTTAGTGATAGAGGGAAGATCAAATGACAAGGTGGTTTAATCTGGAGACCAAGTCCACCATGTAGACTTGAAATCATGCCAAATCTGGCCTTGCACTCAGGGTGTTTTTCAAAATGCCACAGGCACCTAGGCATTTCTTGGAGTGGCCAATTCTTTCAGATTGAAGTCTCTTTGGATGAAAGAGAGGGTGGTGAGGTTGGTTTGTGAAAAGCACAGACTTGCTAGTGCAAGTTTTGCAGAACTTCAATCCTAGACAGAACTTAAATGGCATCATCTCATGAACCAAAAGTATTCCAATGGTTGCATGCTCCTGGACTTAGAGGTTTGGCAAGGTTGACTATAAGCAGGAGGAAAAATCAAGGGCCCAAGAGCAAGCAAGAATATGGTTGCTGTACAATCCATCATGTTGGACCAGAATGAAGATGAGGCTGATTCACTCAAAATTTTCAAAGAACATCCTTGGATTTTTGCATATAGAGGAATAATATGCTCCTACTGACATCCCATAATTTTGGTGGAGGCTAGAAATAAGTATTTAAATGAGTTGCAGTGCAAAAATGCCTACTGGACCAGAGAAGAAAATTTGGTGTAGAGCTCAAAATAATTTATGAATAAATTATAACTTTGCACAAAAGTGATTTAAAAACATCACCAGACTTCTCCAATTTTTGGTTGGAATTTTAGGTGAATTTATCAAATGGTTGTAGTTCAATTATGGCCATCTAATCTTGGAAAAACCATTTTTCAAGAAACTAAAGATTAAGCAAATTAATTATGTAATTAGTTCTACTAATAAAAGGAAAGTTTTTCTTGAGTGGTTAAACAAGTCCAATATTATAAGTAAAAGATTTTCCACCTTAGGGAACAACTCCAAGGTAACCAAGAAAAGAATGGTTTTGAAATCAAGAAAAACCAAGAAAAAGGAAAGTTAAATTTCCTGGCAAGATTTTTATTAGCAAAACAAAGTTAAAAATTTTGGGGTGTCACAACACTACCCCCCTTAAGAAAAATCTCGTCCTCGAGATTTGCTAAGAGTTATCTCTATAGCAAAAATTGCATCAAAACAAAAACGGCTACAGTGAGAGGGCAATAAGTGGTGCAAAATACAGTGTGGGACACTGGCGCTGTGTGGAAAAATCTACGGTTAGGAGCAAAACGAGAGATTTCTACGCCGGATATAGATTTAGAATAAATTATAAATCTCAAAATACGCTGGTCGCACCCGAGAGTACAGTGCTCTCTCTGGCTGACAGGCGGACCTGGGCCCACGGTCAGCCTCTTCTCCTTCCTCCGGTTCTCCCTTCTTCCTCTCTCCCGCGCGCTTTCCCGCGTTTTCTCCACCGGCGACGCCTAGCGCGTAGGGCATCTAGGCTGTACTACAGTAGTGCGCGGCGTGCGAGTGGCTGGTGCAGCGTGCGCTCATTTCGCGGGCCAGTGCGCTGTCGGCACTTCACGAGGATTCGCCTCCGAACACCGGCGATCGGGCGACGAGCGGCGCTGGTGGAGCTCGCACACCGTACACCGAGCTCGAGCTATAAAACGGCCGAGGTGTTCTCCTCCTTTTCCTCGCACCTGGCCTCGCTTCTCCTCCTCCCTCCTTCTCCTCTGTTTCCGCTGGCCGGAGCTCGAGACGGGGCTCTAATGGCGGAGGTTGTGCCGGACTGGTACGTGATCCTGTTGTGCGGAGGGCTGGCAGTGGTGCTGGGGCTCTCCGTGCTCCCGTGCGGGATGATCCTCGATGATCGTCGCGATACCGCTGCCCGGTTGCTGGCTCTCCGCGGTGGTGGTGACCATGAGGAGTAGGTGGGGTGTGTCGGGCGCTGACTGTCGTCGGGAGGTGCTCAGTTAGATGTAACACTGTTGCAAAAATTTTGCAAGCAGTGTATGTGTTCGTGTAATTGTGGTTGTGAGTCTGCGTGCCGTGGTGCTATGGGAAATAAAATAATCCATGTCGTGAACGATGCAGCAATACCGGGAAAAGAAATCTCACTCCAAGATTTCTCGCGAGAGGACACAGCAATACAATAGAGTCAAAATGCAACAATAACTGAAACTAAATGGTTTACTTGCCGCACAAACTCGGGGTACTACGCATAAATTACAACACACGAATAAACGTCACAGCAATAAATATAGCGGCGACATCTAAAGTGAAAATGGTAATTGGATGGGGTCCTGAGAAAACGTCTCTGGGATACACTCTTCTTCTACCGGAGGAAGTGGATAGACTAGACATGAATGTGTCTCTCCTGGTTGGGCCTCAATGATCTGCCGATGGCGATCTGAGGATTTAAATCTGCGAGGTTCTGTAGATAACCCATCACGCGTTGGGTTAAATGCTCTTGAGGGATGACGTATTGGACGAGGTTGGCCAAGACGGGGTCTCTCTCAATACGTCCACCTGGAAAAGATGTTACTCCTCCGGGTGCTGCACGGCTCGGAAAATAATAATACCCTCGCTCGCTGGCAAAGGGTATCGCGAATCGAAGGCGAGCGAGCGCTTCGTACGCCGCAGCTTCTACGGACATATGCGGGGTTGGCATAGATTTCCCTACGAAGGAGACCTCCGTTGGATCTTGGTTTGGGTTTACGGGAGGGATGTGCACGGCTGCCCAATATCTCGAGGTGGAAGGGGTGATTCTCGATTTGAACAGCCCGTACTGGGGTGGTTGGGTAGCGCCCATGGTACTGCGGGTAAAATCCCACAATATCTTGACAAAACTACCGGGGTTGCATCTGGAGTTCTCGATAGAATCTTGGGGCTCGGCATGGCAAGAAATGGTTGTGAGAATGGTGCACAAGGTGAGGGGTGCTTGGCAGGGTTACTCGGTGGCCTTTATATAGCACCGGAGCTGGGTCATTTTTACCGTGGTGAAGGGTAAAGAATTTGCCGGCTCAGCTTGGGGTCAAGCCACAGATACACACATCTCACTAAAGTGACGTATCACTGTGGGTGTTGTCGGGGCGGTTTTTGGTGGCTGCGCCAAGGATAGGGAAATCACACTGCACGCTAATGTATCCATGCAAGACTACTACATAAAACAGAGGCACGATGACATGCTGCGTTAATTTAAGGGATCGCAGGATTACAAAGCGAGGATACACTGGGACTCGACAATACTCGAGTGACTTAGTCTACTTCATTTACATCCAAGCGGGCGTCCCTTGTGGATGTCGAGGCTTCTCCACGGTTCTCACCGTCGGAATTAGCTGGAGAGGGTTGAGGGGCTGCAGGCTCGGGGTAGTGATGATGACCATCGCGGGGATTGTTGACCACAACCCCGTTGGGGTGTGCTCCCAGGAGGCGACGAAGCACCTCTGGGGTCATCAAAGTACCTTGGCTGACGGCTGGGGCTGACCTCAGGGTCTCGATCGGGTGTCCGAATAGAATGACTGGGTTGTCGGCGTTGGGCTCGATATCTTCTCTCGCCGGGGCTCGACGGACCAGCTCTCCACGAGCTGCGATCAGATCAATGGTGATTTGATCGAACAATGCCTCTAGTGCACTCACATAGCGCACTAGGTGCAACAATGCGGGATCTGTCTCGTGATCTCCGTTGGCTACTTGGGGTGGTCTACCGTACCCTTCACGCCTGGGGTAGTAGTGGAACGAGCGACAGTTAACTCTGGGCGACAGGTGCCTGAGATGAACTATAGCCTCTCGAGCAGCTAGTTGGATGGCTTGTGGCTCAAAGGAAGTTGTTCTTCGGTGAACTGTAAGGCGCTCAGCGCTAGACCCCTACCATAGATGTATACCGTGGCCCAATTGTGGCTCTCACCGCTCAGGGGTCCTTGGTACACAACATATTCAGGTGGCTCTTCTAACGCATAGGCACGGTGAGTGAGGTTTGCGAGTATGGTCACAAAGCCTCCAAGGTTGGTTGCTGTGGTCTCGTTGTGCACGACGGGACCGGGCATTGTGGCTTGGTTTGGGGAAAAAGTTGTGCTATGCTGGGTTGGGGCTAGCATGCCCTTTTTATAGAAAAAGGGGACGGAGTCTTCCTTCGCACGCTTGCGAATGAGACACCTTGGTTGCTGGTCACTGGTGCGCGATAGACGGCTAGGCTGATAGGTTGGGCACCGACTGCCAAAAGGCGTCGGGTCACTGTGTGGCTATCTTGTGCGAGAAGCTTGGCTGAGGTTTTCTTATGGCTTGGTGGGTTGGTTTGCCTAAGTTTATTGACCTGGCTAAGATAGGATTAGCCAATGGTCAGCCTGGCTCTGATACCAAGTCTGTCGCGACCGGATTTTCCGGATATTAAATTCCAGAAAATGGCCCTTGTGCTCACCAGCCCCAGGATAACTGTTAGCTGATGAGGCACCAACTTGATATAGAAATTCCAAGCAAAATACAAAATATGTAGTACAAGACCATTCTGGCCTGTGAGTACAACAAATGGTTTCTAGTGGTTGATGGCGGAAGCGGTTTGTGGAACATCAGTGGAACTCCATTTCCCACGGGAACAGCTGACCAGGTTAACTCCTATCTTCGCGAGGCTGCTATCACTGTTGCTTAGGTTCCGGGATGGTCGGCACGGTTGCTCCTCTCCGTGCAAGGAAATCTGGCCAAGACAATAGCTAGGGACAAGCCAGTGAGTACTTTGAATGTACTCGCAAACATTATGAACACATGTATAATATAACAATGATATGCTGAAAAATATCTTATGCTCATGACGTCAGTCACAAAAGATAAATAAAACTCTGATGCGTGCAAGCATGTTATTTGTGAATATGCAATAACATGGTAGTATTAAAATGATTATGAAATAAATAACAAACATGCCACAGTCGGGCGTCTTAGCGACACCACATAAAGGGCTTATAAAAGAAATGCCACAGTCGGGCGTCTCAGCGACACCGCATAAAGGGCTTTAAAAGAAATGCCACAGTCGGGCGTCTCAGCGACACCGCATAAAGGGCTTTAAAAGAAATGCCACAGTCGGGCGTCTCAGCGACACCACATAAAGGGCTTATAAATAAATAAAAACAATGCTGCAGTCGGGCGTCTGAGCGACACCGCATAAAGGGCTTATAAAAGAAAAACAGAAGCAATGCCACAGTCGGGCGTCTCAGCGACACCGCATAAAGGGCTTATAATATAAATACGGTGAATATCCAGGAGGTAGAACTGTCCCAGGGATACTCAAGGATTCAAATAATATAAAGGGGTTAGTCCATAATAATAATCATCCATAATAATAATAATCATCATCATCACAAGTCACAAGTCATAAACCAAGTTCGGGTTTAGCAGTTTCTCCTCCGAAGACCGACACTAAGACCAACACTTGACCCATCCCAGACTGAAATCCTTAACCATGGACACAGCTATCCGATTAGGTTTAATCTCTGCAGAGGGTGTACTCTTTACCCACGAGTAACGGATTCCTTTAGTCCATCGGGACTAATTCCGTCTACGGTCTTTTAATTGAAAACACACCTGACTTGCACACACCAGCTTAACTTACCCGTGTCTGGAATCACCCATGACACCTGTTAAGCAAAACTCTAAGTGGGGACGCTGCAACCTCGCGTAGCATGGGATCAAATTTATATCGCGCGCTCTAAGGTGTGGCCTCCCCTCTCGTTCTCAACCGGAAACACCCATGCCCCCGGACCAGGTGGCATGCGTACCGGCATCAACCGATATCTTCCACCATGGCCTCTCTGTATGGTGTGTGCTAGAAAGAGGTTCACAACTTACTGAACCGTACTCTACTTGTTTTAGAGACGAGTGGTAGTACGAAACAAGCATGGGGGTTACTGGAACAAGACTCGATCTAGGGTCGACTCAGGAGGTTGAAGTATTCCCTGCATGATTAGTATAACAAATATATTTCATCCAATAGACAGAGTCACCACTCATCATACTCTCCATGCCATGCCAGACACACTCGTTTCGACGAGGGACTAGGGACAAGCTTTGGTCTACCCAAGACAGCGACTTTCCCATTTTCCTTCCGGCAGGCACGAAAGGCATACGAGGATAGTCATCATCCCAAGCAAGTCCATTTCCAACAGCAAGGAAAAATTTAAATAAGCATGCATGCAAATGATCATACCACCACATAAAATAACGAGTTCCATGTAATGAGGTGATGTCATGATCGTGTCACACAATGCATGCAACATATTGTGCCAGGGTTCAGAATGCTTGCCTTCAATGTGTGGTAAGGCAGGGTGCACTCCAAAACTTTTGAAAGTTTTCTTCTCTCTCTCCAAAGTCCTATTTTCAATAAATTTGGATTAACACACAAATCCAAAACAGCACAAAAAGTAGTTTTGAAAAATTAACAAATAAATCTTAAAATAAACTAGATCAAATTTGAGAGAGGTAGGAAAAAGAATCATCTCATTTGGAGTTGTATTTAAAAAGTTATAGCCAGTCAAAGTCCTGGTCAAAATCTGTTTTTAAAAATAAACAGAAAAAGAAAAACGTTCCAAAAATAAGCATACGTCGAAGACGTACTTTGAGAAAACGCCTTCACTTACTACACGTGGAGGCGGGGCTGGAATCATGACAGTGGGCCTGCTCGCCCATCGTCGAGTTTGACGGTCGCCCTCCCTCCCTTTCTCTGCCCGAGCAGGTGCGGGACTCGGCGATCGCCGCCCGTGACGGCGGGTCCTTCTTGAGGAGCTGAGGCGGGATGGATCCGTAGATCAAGGGTGGTCCTTCCGTGGTTGTAGGGTCGTCGGGGTGGAGGAATCGCCGTCGACGAGCCATGGCGGCCGGTGGTTTCGGGCCGGAGTGAGTTTGTGGTTTTGGTGGCTCTCCGTCACAGCTGGGGGTCTGGGTGGCACCGCAAGAAGGAGTGGAGTCGTCTGGTGGCGTTGGATTGGCCGGGGAGGCTCTGGTTGTGCCGAACGGAGCTGGGAGGCGGCGGTGGCCGAACTGGCCGGAGTCGGTGAAGACGGCCCCTTCCCCCTCAATTGACGGCAGCGGGGGCACTAAGAGGATAGTGAGAGGCTGCCTGCGTGCGGGGATGAGCTCGGGGCTCCTTATATAGGCGGCGGAGGTCGGTTCCGAGGTGGCCGACGATAAGGACGAGGCGAACCGTCTTTCTGTAGCTATGGCGACGTGGCGGCGACGCGCGCTAGTAGACGAGGCTGCGGATGAGCTGGAGATGCTTAAGGGGGCAGCTGGCGAGCGTTGGTGGCTTCGGCGGCGCCGAAACGACCGGGGCCTGCTTGCGGACGCTGGCATGCCGCCAAGGCTCTGACGGCGGCGCTGTAGGCTGCCAGGGCGGCTTGGCGCGTTGCTGCGAGAAGGGGAGTGCGTGGCGTGGCGCTACAGAGCGGGCCAAAACCAGGGGCGCGACGTGTCGGCTCGGCCGTGGCTCGTGCAATACGCGCGCTCTGCTCGCGCCCAGAGCACGCACGGAATGTGTTCGATAAAATGCCTGGGCATGCTAGAGGTCTCAGGTGAGGTTGGCAAGCAACAGGACTAGATTAGTGATAGAGGGAAGATCAAATGACAAGGTGGTTTGATCTGGAGACCAAGTCCACCATGTAGACTTGAAATCATGCCAAATCTGGCCTTGCACTCAGGGTGTTTGTCAAAATGCCACAGGCACCTAGGAATTTCTTGGAGTGGCCAATTCTTCCAGATTGAAGTCTCTTTGGATGAAAGAGAGGGTGGTGAGGTTGGTTTGTGAAAAGCACAAACTTGCTAGTGCAAGTTTTGCAGAACTTCAATCCTGGACAGAACTTAAATGGCATCATCTCATGAACCAAAAGTATTCCAATGGTTGCATGCTCCTGGACGTAGAGGTTTGGCAAGGTTGACTACAAGCAGGAGGAAAAATCAAGGGCCCAAGAGCAAGCAAGAATATGGTTGTTGTACAATCCATCATGTTGGACCAGAATGAAGATGAGGCTGATTCACTCAAAATTTTCAAAGAACATCCTTGGATTTTTGCATATAGAGGAATAATATGCTCCTACTGACATCCCATAATTTTGGTGGAGGCTAGAAATAAGTATTTAAATGAGTTGCAGTGCAAAAATGCCTACTGGACCAGAGAATAAAATTGGGTGTAGAGCTCAAAATAATTTATGAATAAATTATAACTTTGCACAAAAGTGATTTAAAAACATCACCAGACATCTCCAATTTTTGGTTGGAATTTTAGGTGAATTTATCAAATGGTTGTAGTTCAATTATGGCCATATAATCTTGGAAAAACCATTTTTCAAGAAACTAAAGATTAAGAAAATTAATTATGTAATTAGTTCTACTAATAAAAGAAAAGTTTTTCTTGAGTGGTTAAACAAGTCCAATATTATAAGTAAAATATTTTCCACCTTAGGGAACAACTCCAAGGTAACCAAGAAAAGAATGGTTTTGAAATCAAGAAAAACCAAGAAAAAGGAAAGTTAAATTTCTTGGCAAGATTTTTATTAGCAAAACAAAGTTAAAAAATTTGGGGTGTCACAAAACCCAGCCAAGATTCGAGCTCTGCCACAAATGGATATTCCAAAAGACCTCAAACAAATACAAAAATTGACGGGATGCGTAGCGGCTCTAAGCCGCTTTATCTCCCATTTAGGAGAAAAGGCATTACCTCTTTACCGCCTCCTCCGCCTTTGAACACTTGAGTGGGCGGATGCCATACCACGGCGGACTTGAAGAAATAAAGGCCATTTTGGCAACAAATCCGGTCCTGTCCGCGTCCAACATGGGCGAACCAATGCTATTATACATCGCCGCAACACATCAAGTTTTCAGCGCGGTGCTCGTTGTCGAACGAGAAACGGATGGACACTGGTTCCCTACTCAAAAACCGGTTTATTATGTGTCCACTGGCCTAAGTCCATGCAAGTCCCGGTACTCACACTATCAAAAGATAGCATACGCGGTGTTCATGTCATCCCGGAAGCTGCGACACTACTTTCAAGAGTGTTCGATAACGGTAGCCTCCGAAGTACCTCTTAATGACATTATAAACAACCGCGACGCGACGGGCCGGATTGCTAAATGGGCCATAGAGCTCCTCCCATTCGACATAACTTATAAGCCACGGCGAGCTATTAAATCGCAGGTTTTGGCCGACTTCGTGGCGAATGGATGGCGTTAACTCCCTAAAGAGTACGGCGCATACTTCAATGGATCATGCACTTTGACGGCTCCAAAATGTTGGCTGGCACAGGGGCTGGCGTCGTCTGACGTCCCAAACCGGGGACACAGTGCAATACGTCCTTCAGATAATGTATACGGACTCCAACAACGCAGCCGAATACGAGGCCCTTCTGCATGGCCTCCGGATGGCAGTCTCCATGGGCATTCAACGCCAAGAGGTGCGTGGGGATTCAAACCTCGTAATATCTCAAATAAACGGAGACTTTGATGCCAAAGATCCGAAAAAGGCAGCATACCGCAATGCGGTCCTAAAAATGTCAGCACGGTTCGAAGGGCTCGAATTTCATCATATAGCCCGGGATAACAACCAGGCGCCGGATATATTGGCACACATCAGTGCAAAACGCGATGCCGTCCCACCCAATATCTTTTTGGAACGGCTGTTCAAGCCATCCGTACTATGGGAAGGGGAGTCCAGCAATAACAATCCGGACCCAACCGCACCGCCTGACGCCGAACACTCTGACACAACCGGAGGCTCCGCCCCCGAGATAACACCCTCTGCTCACGAAATAATGGCGGGTATCGCCCCGTGGACGGAACCATTCCTAGCCTACCTAACTAGGCAGGAACTCCCCGAAGACCAAAATGAGGCTCGCTGCATAGTACGGCGCTCTAAAGCTTATAAAGTCCATGAGGGAGAGCTTTATAAGAAAAGCACTACCGGAGTCCTTCAAAGGTGTATCTCCGAAGAGGAAGGGTGAAACCTCCTGGCTGAAATTCATGCGGACTGGGTGGGCACCACGCCGCAGCCCGGCCCTTGTAGGCAAGGCCTTCCGTACAGGATTTTATTGGCCGACGGCCGGTAGATCTGCAGGACTTAGTCCAACGATGCATCGATCGCCAGCTTTTTGCTAACCAAAGCCACATGCCACCCACCGCCCTTAAAACTATACCCATCACCTGGCCGTTCGCGGTCTGGGGGCTTGACATGGTTGGACCCCTCAAGGGAGGAACCCACAAGCAAAAATACCTATTGGTCATGGTGGACAAATTCACCAAATGGATAGAGGCCAAACCAGTTAAAACGGGCGAATCCGGACCAGTGATAGACTTCATATCAGGGGTAGTGCACCGTTACGGTGTCCCCCACAGTATCATCACTAACAATGGCACCAACTTCACGGCCGATGAGGTCAAATCATGGTGCAAAAACATGGGCATGAAGCTCGATTACGCCTCAGTCTATCACCCTCAAACCAACGGCCAAGTCGAACGGGTAAACGGTCTAATCATGAGCGGCATTAAACCCAGACTAGTGCGGTCCCTCAAGGAATCTAACACGCACTGCGTCGAGGAGCTCGACTCCGTACTGGGGGCTGCGGACTCGCGAATCATACTACGGATTCACACCATTCTTCATGGTGTGCGGCGCAGAGGCAGTCTTGCCTGCGACATAATACATGACTCACCTCGCGTCGCATGTATGAAGAAAGAAAGCCGAGCTCGTCGGCAGGACAGTTTGGGCGCATTGGAGGAGGAGCGGCGTGCAAAAGCTCGTTCGCATTCTATCAACAGCAGGCTCGAAGATATCAAAGCGAGGGAAATGCGGGCTAAAGCTTATAATGTTGGGGAACTAGTTCTCGCTGCGGACAAGAAAAGGACAAACTCAAGCCCAAATGGGAAGGTCCCTTCATCATCGACCAGGTCCTGACCGGCGGAGCATACCGTCTGCGAAATGCATCGGATAACCGACTCGAGCGAACCCATGGAGCGCAGCCCGTCTCGAAGATTCTACGCCTAAGTGCGGACTCCAAGTTCGTCTCCTTCCTCCGCCCGCATTCTTTATTTTTGCTTTTGCTGTCTTTTATTTCTCTCCTTCCCCTTCTTCTTCTTGTAGCCTCTAGAGGCTCGTTTAGCTTTTTTCACTTTTACACTTGGCGCTGTCGCGCTCATTATACTGGGGGCTTCTTTAATGAAGCTTATTTATCTGAGCTTCATGCCCAACACATGTGTTAAACTTCCGCATGTACCTTTTATTCACCATTATATGCATCGATATGACTTAAGTTTTGGCCAAGCTGGGTTGCTGGCTCTGTGCTTACCCCTACGTTCCCGATTGTTCGGCTAGGTGGTAAAGGGAGCACCTCTGCGATTGCTACTACCGGGTCAGCCGGATGTGTACCTCAGACTGGGTGAAGCCAAAAGCTAGCGTTCTTAAGGGAATATTCGGTCGGTGAACTGAAAGATGATTTTAACTATTTACCCATCTGCCCCGGATGATTTTCTGCTTTCATAGCAGCTCAGACATACACTTTAGGGCATGCATCCCAGCGAAAGGAACCCTTAACGGAACTATTCTCCTGGAAGATGTTTCTTACTACCCATGTAATATAACATAACTAGTTGGGTACTTATGCGATACAGCAACAATGACCCCTACGCCTTGTCTCCATGCATACCACGGTTCTTATATAACCACGAAGGTATTCGGACACACTCCGGACTATTGGAGTGCGGAGGTCGGCGAAAAGGTCCGCTACGACAAGCGATCTACAATCCGGCTAGAAGACATTTTTCATGTCATATTTTTACATAGTCAATTCGACTCATTGTATTCCTCCTCAATGCCATCTAATAGGCTATCTAATTTAGAATCTTCTTGGGAATACTTGGCCAATTCTACTTGGCCGTACACTAAGCTTCTGAGGATCTCCATCCCATCCGCCCCACAGGTCCGACCTCGACCATGTGGTTTGGGTCAGCAACCGTGTACAGCGTCTTCACCATGGCCCGAGCCTCCTGGCGCCTTTGACGGCAGGCCGATATGTTCCATAGCCGGAAGCGCCGCCGTGCTCCTTGAAGCTGCTCCGCCAGCTCCCCAATGCCTTGAGGCAGGGGAGATAGATAGCCACAAGGCTTGGCGATGCCTTTCATCACTGCGGACTCGTTCGTGCAGGTG
Source organism: Aegilops longissima (assembly GCA_021605205.1). NCBI lineage: Eukaryota > Viridiplantae > Streptophyta > Magnoliopsida > Poales > Poaceae > Aegilops > Aegilops longissima. The sequence continues at coordinate 34,992,173 of CM038678.1, read as the reverse complement.
GCGCAATTCGGGAAGAAGATCACCCAAAGAACTGGGCATCTCCTCCTCGGGGCGACACTGTGAGCAAACCTACATACATGTTTATGTTAGTGGCCTTCCTCGCGAACTCTTTTCAAAGTTCGCTCAAGCACTTCTTGAAAATGCCGCGACGAAGCCGCCGATTCTCCTTCTGGTCGGACAACTGGGCACAAACGTCCTTTAGTTACTCACCCAGCTTGGTGTTGGCGTCTTGGAGGTTATTCTTCTCCTGTCGCACCCTCGTAATCACGCTCTCGCCAGCCTTTAACTGGCGTAAGAGCTGTTGCTTGTCGGATCTAGTCCGGCGCCATCTGCAATGTTTTGGTCAGATTTACACATCCGCCGCACTTTATAAACTATTTATTTTTAAAAGCATATATTACGGAGGGGCCTCTGTAGCTCCCCTATGGCGGCTAGTCTTGCCTCAAGTTGGGCCTTGCACTCTTCAAGCTCTGGGACAGTCGGGTATTCTTTTACGTAAGATCCTGCATAACAAATGATCCTTAAATTAGTTATTCTAACTATTTTAAGTCTCGAGACTCTTGGCATATATAAGCTGTCAGATTTTCTTACCAGTATGTCCTTTACATACTTGCTCCGTGGCTCTGGCTAGACCATCTTGGCGGCGCAGTGCGCATCTCCAATCAAAGGCATTCAAGGCCTCTTGGGAGAAACATCGCCACGAAGAACTGTCGGCGGCGCCTGTGATTCAAAGCGCTCTCCACCTCGGAGTTGGTGGTGGACAACCTGTCGGCATCCTCTGTCGGAGGAGCATCCGGCCTGCGTCTCGTGCTCGCCTCGGCCTCCGTACCGGCTTTGAAGCTTGGCGGTGAAGGTTCGATTAGCAATCTCTCGGACTCGATCCGGCGGCGCTCTTTTCCGAAAAGAGCATCAGCGTTAATCGCCTTCCGAGGAATCAATCCGGGAGTATGGTGACACGCTATACCGTTGCGGCGGAGTTTCGATCCAGACCGCACTTCTTTTTAACCTGCGGCCGGCGCGCTGCCTTGTTGGCCAGCCGCCGCGAGCTCGACTTCCGCCTCGAAGAACCCCTGCGAAACACCATTGGTATCTGATGATCAATAATAAGCACGGATGGATCATTATCGGGGTTTTGGGATCTTGGTCTCAGATTACAGTAGAGGCTGGAAGTATTCGGGTAATCGGCCGTAATGGCTACCAAAGCGTTGTCGATGCTAAGTTGGTAGAACACCCCGTCGATCAACTCCACCGTTATATCCGGGTCCTCTTCAGAGATCGGATCGAGGGATCGCTCCGGATCCTCGGGTTGTGGGGGCGGGCTGTGTATCTTCTCCACAGTCCGGCGCAGTTCCTGCGCAAAAACCATGAAATGTGATATTTAACTACGGGAACGTGGATCGGACAGGTCATAAAGATGTTTGCTTACCCAGCTTCGAGGATTATTCGAAGAAAACTCCTTCAGTGGGTTGACACGGAGGAAATCCTCCTCCTCTCCTTTGTACATGGCAGACAAGATCTTCACCAGTTCGGTGACCGATCCTGGCCCTTTGCAGCCATGGCGGGTGGCATCGTCCTCCCGTTGAAGTCCCACATGGGTGGCCCTGTATTGGGCGGCTGCTGCACTCCTCATAATGCAGATTTCCATGACTCTGTCATGGTCAATCCGGCATGAGCCAGTAACCTTATTCGGCTCATCAAATAATGGACAACCCGGTCATCTTCTCTCCGGGGGCTCCGAGGGCGCTAGCTTAGGCACTTCTTCAGAGGAGCATTGCTGAACTCCGGAAGGCTGATCCGAACAGGATCCGGCAGCGGGACGTCCTCCATATAAAACCATTCCGAAGGCCAGTCTTCGGACGCCTTCTTTGGGGTTCCGGATAGGTATCCGGTCCCGGCGATGCGCCATAGCTCGGCTCCGCCCACTTGATATATTGACCCCTCATTAGAACGGGGTACTAGGCAGAATATTCTCTTCCACAGTCCAAAATGAGCCTCGACGCCCAAGAATAGTTCGCAAAGGGCCACGAAGCCCGTGATGTGCAGGATGGAGGCAGGAGTAAGGTGGTGCAATTGGAGGCTGTAGAACTCCAAGAGCCCCCGGAGAAACGGATGGATGGGAAATCCGAGGCCTCTTACTAGATAAGAGATGAAGCATACCCGCTCTCCTTTAGAGGGATCGGGGATGCTCTCCGCTTGCTTTCCACCCTTGTAGGTGGAAAGTCCGGCTCGAACCGGAACCATGAAGGCCGGGGGGAGAAATCCCTTGGCTTGAAGTATAACTAGCTCGCTATGCGGGACAGAGCATCTCTCCCAATTTCCTGGCTGAGGGCTGGGAGCGCGAGAAGAGGCGCCGCGTCAACTGTCCATGATGGAATGGGCTTTGGTCAGAGGCGCTCTGATGAAAGCTCGCAAAGGGGGGATGGTGTGACTCCGATCTAGATCCTTGCCCCTTTTATAGGCGGCTCATTTGTGCGGCTAGGGGGGTAATTGTAAAAATACCCTGGTTGTTCGCATTCATTCGAACACGTGGAATATGGCCATTATTGGGCATAGAAGCCGAGGAGCGCAACATTTATCAGAAGCCGGACACTATTCGACAAGTATATGGAATTCGGAGAAGAACCCACCTCGCAATGCCGAAGACAATCAACGCGCTGGACTCATCGTCATTGAAGCCTGGTTCTAGGGCTACTGAGGAAGTCCCGGACTAGGGGGTGTCCGGATAGCCGGACTATCGTCACGACCGGACTCCAAGACTATAAAGATACAAGATTGAAGACTTCGTCCCGTGTCCGGATGGGACTTTCCTTGGCGTGGAAGGCAAGCTTGGCGTCTGGATATGTAGATCTCCTACCATTGTAACCGACTCGTGTAACCTAACCTATCTGGTGTCTATATAAACGGAGGGTTTTAGTCCGTGGGGCGAACAACAATCATACCATAGGCTAGCTTCTAGGGTTTAGCCTCCTTGATCTCGTGGTAGATCTACTCTTGTACTACCCATATCATCAATATTAATCAAGCAGGGGTAGGGTATTACCTCCATCGAGAGGGCCCGAACCTGGGTAAAAACATCGTGTCCCATGTCTCCTGTTACCATCCGCCTAGACGCACAGTTCGGGACCCCCTACCCGAGATCCGCCGGTTTTGACACCGACAGCAGCCGAGTGAAATAGTTTTTTACAGACAAGTGAACTAGTTTACATACATAAGCAAATAGCCACTAAAAAAGCAATCAGGTTAATGTTGGGTTCTACGGTAGGGTGCGTCGACTGCAAATTAAAATTTTCCTACGCGCAGAACATCCAGGAACATGCTATGGGAGATGGATCACAGTTCGTTACCACTAGACCCGCAGTGTCGTGCAGCGGAAGAAGAGTTGGGGCAGCGCGTCCGCGTGGATCGTCTCTTCCTCGTCCGATCTCCCTCGAACAGCCGGTCGTCCGATCCCACGTACGAGTTCGCCGGAGCGGCGCAAGTGCACCGCCTCTAATGGTATCCGCGCGTGCAGGAGGAACACCGTGTGGCGGACTGGTAGGTCCGATCACATAGTCGGCGGCGAGTGGAGGTGGCTATTCGCAACACATGCAAACCCTAGTCGCAGCACCAAAGCGATCAACCGCATGAGTGTGCCGCACCTCCACTTTATATAAGCGTCCGTCGTAGGCTCAACACTTGGGCCTTGCACGAACCCTAAAGCCCAAAGTCTACTCGGTCACGTTCCTAGTCCAGTTCGGATCACATCCGACCAGTGTCCTACGAACCGACCTCGTAGGTTCCTTCCCTTAAGCGCGCGACCCCTAAGGTTCAAGTTGGCTTGGTCATGATACGTCTCCAACGTATCTATAATTTTTGATTGCTCCATGCTATATTATCTACTGTTTTGGGCAATATTGGGATTTATTATACACTTTTATATTACTTTTGGGACTAACCTATTAACCGGAGGCCCAACCCATATTGCTGTTTTATTGCCTGTTTCAGTATTTTGAGGAAAAGGAATATCAAAAGGAGTCCAAACGGAATGAAACCTTCGGCAACGTGATTTTTTGGAAGATTATCATCCTGGAGACTTGGGGTTTACGTCAGAAGATACTCGAGGAGCCCAGGAGATAGAGGCGCCCCCTCTTGGCCCCCGTCTCATGGACCCCTCGAGCACCCCCCGACCGACTTCTTTCACCTATATATTCCCTCGTACCCTAAAAACGTCGAATATCAAGATAGATCGGGAGTTCCGCCGCTGCAAGCCTCTGTAGCCACCAAAAACCTCTCGGGAGCCCGTTCCGGCACCCTGCCAGAGGGGGAATCCATCACCGGTGGCCATCTTCATCATCCCGGCGCTCTCCATGACGAGGAGGGAGTAGTTAACCCTCGGGGCTGAGGGTATGTACCAGTAGCTATGTGTTTGATCTCTCTCTCGTGTTCTCTCTCGTGTTCCCTCTATGGCACGATCTTGATGTATCCCGAGCTTTGCTATCGTAGTTGGATCTTATGATGTTTCTCCCGTCTACTCTCTTGTGATGAATTGAGTTTCCCCTTTGAAGTTATCTTATCGAATTGAGTATTTTATGAGAACACTTGATGTATGTCTTGCAGTGTTTATCTGTGGTGACAATGGGATATCATGTGCCACTTGATGTATGTTTCGGTGACCAACTTGCGGGTTCCGCCCATGAACCTATGCATAGGGGTTGGCACACGTTATTGACTCTCCGGTAGAAACTTTGGGGCACTCTTTGAAGTACTTTTATGTTGGTTGGATGAATATGAGATTGGGTGATGCATATCGTATAATCATGCCCACGAATACTTGAGGTGACAATGGAGTATCTAGGTGACATTAGGGTTTTGGTTGATTTGTGTCTTAAGGTGTTATTCTAGTACGAACTCTTTAATAGATCGATCCGAAAGAATAACTTTGAGGTGGTTTCGTACCTGTAACACCCGGATGATTAAGGAACAATAATCACCTCGGTTACTGTGACTAACCTCACGTTGATTCGAACCCGTTCAAAAACAAAATCAAAACAAAAGCAAACGATGAAAAGTTTCAAAAACTAGATCTAAAATGTTCGGGGGTTGTCTAAAATAGCAAACCTAATTATGGTGGGGTGCACAAAATTTTGTAAAATGTTTTGGCATTTTAAATAAGCTAAAAACAGAAAATAAGAAAAGAAAAAAAAAGAAAAAGAAATGAGAAGGAGAGAACCCCCTGGCCCATCTGGGCCAGCCCTTCTGGCCCGTGAACCCTCCCACAGCCCCCCTCACCTGGCCCAGCCCTCCTGGGCCGGCCCAGCCGGCCCGCCACTTAGCCCTCCAGCTAGAAACCCTAGCCGCCCCCACTCCTCCCCCCTCGCCCCCGATCCGCTCCTCTCTCGCCCGATCCAGATCGGGCGAAACCCCCGCGCCCTCGTGCCAGCGGCCCGCCCCCAACCGTGCGCCCCGCTCCCCCCTCCTCCTCTCCACCGCCTGGCTCCCTCCTCCCCTCCCCTCGCCCCGCTGGGCTCGCCACCGGGTCGACCCGACCTCCCCGCCTCACGGGCGCCTCCCGGCGCGTGACGCTCCCCGCCCGCCTCCTCGCCGGACTCCTGCAGAGCTCCACCGCGCCCGCTCCCCTAGACCCCACGCGCCCTGTGAGCTCGCCTCTTCCCCCCCCCACGTTGTTCCCTCTCTCCCCTCCCGAACAGCGCCGTCACCCGGCCCGTCGCCCGGCTCCGGCCGTCCGCAGCCACGCCCGACCCCCCTCTCGTTCCTCTCCTCCCCCTCGCCCGGCGCAGCTCACCCGCCGCCGCCTTGGCCTCTTCCCCCTCTCTTTCCCGTCGGCGAGCGTCTCCGTGACCAACCTCGCCCTCGTTCCCCGGTCACGGACCGCTCGGCCCCTCCGTCTTGGGTTGCCGCTAGCCCGGCTGCGCCCGTTTTCCGTGGCGTGCCTGCCTCGCCCGTCTTGGCGACCATTGGCGGCGCCCATTGTGCCCGGTGGCTTCGCCCGCCCATCGCCCGAATAGCGCGCCCGTCTTGGCCGGCTGCACCAACCGCCCTCGCGCGCCGGGCCACGCCTCCCGGTGCCCCTGGTGCCCATTGCGGCAACCCGCCGTGGCCACGCCACGCCCGCCGCCAGGCGAAGCTACGGCGCCCATCGCCCTTTGCCGTTAGACCCAAGACCGCTATGGCCCTTAGGGCAAATGACATGGGGGCCCCACCCCCCACAGAACGGTTTATTAATAAAACAGAAAATGAAAATTAAGTAAAACTAATTAAGTAATTAATTAATTAATTAAGTAATTAATTAATCTAATTAATTCTGATTAATTAACCCTAATCACTAATTAACCTAATTAACTGATGTTAATTAAATCTGATTAGGTTAATTAGATAATAGAGAATGACATGCGAGACCCACCTGTCAGGGTTGACTTAGTCAACCCTGTTGACTGCTGACGTCAACATGACATCATGCTGACGTCATAAATACATTTTCGAATTAATTAAATTCCAGAAAGTAATAAAATCTTTTAAAAATCATATATTTTAATCCGTAACCCGGATTAAAATATTTTCAACATGAAAGTTGCTCGAGCAGCGAGGCGAATCCGGATCACGCATCCGTTCGTCCACCACACACCCTAACCTATCAGACCTGCAACTTTTCCCCTCGGCTCCTCTGCGAAAACCCTAAACAGGAATACTTCCGGATGTTTCCCCATAACGATACCCCCTCATACCACGTTAGAACACGCCTAGCATCGCTTCTTGGCATGTCATGCATCGATATGCATCTGTTTACTTTGTATTCATTGTTTCTTCCCCTCTTCTCTCCGGTAGACTACGAGACCGGCGCTGCTGCCGCTTCGACTACGGTGTTGACGACCCTCTCTCTTGCGAGAGCAACCAGGCAAGCCCCCTTGATCACGGATATCGCCTACTCTTCTCTATCTGCTTGCATTAGAGTAGTGTAGCATATTCTGTTTTCGAGATACTCCTATCTTTGCTGCATAGCCTTTGTCCTTGATATACATTGTTACCTTACCCGCAATCCTATATGCTTAGTATAGGATGCTAGTACATTCATCTGTGGCCCTACATTCTTGTCCGTCTGCGTGCTATACTATCGGGCCGTGATCACTCGGGAGTTGATCACGGTATATACTATATACTTATACATGATACATGTGGAGACTAAAGTCGGTCGGTGATGGAGCACCCATGAGTGGATCTTGAGGCGGGCGGCGCAGGTTGAGACCGCCTAGGAGAGAGGTGGGCCTGGCCCTGTTCGGCGTTCGCGGTTACTTAACACGCTTAACGAGGTCTTGGTATTTGATCTGAGTTGGCTCTGAGCTTATCGCACTAACCATCTCGCTGGAGTAGTTATGGGTATCCGGCGTCGTGGTATCGGCGGCACTTCAGACGTCGGCGGAGGCGCCGCGCCGGATTGGGCTGGAGCGCTGCTAGGCTAGAGTGCGCTTCGGCCGCCCTACGCCACGCGTCTTGGTGTGCTTTCGAGGCGATGGGCCCGGACCCTGCGCTTAGGTTTAGACCGGCGTGTTGGCCTCTCTGTTGTGCCTAGGTGGGGCTGCGGCGTGTTGATCTCCAGCGGCGGGCATGACCGAGAAAGTGTGTCCGGCCAAATGGGATCAAGCGTCTTTGGGTAAGATGGTGCACCCTGCAGGAAGTTAATCTATTCGGATAGCCGTGATCTTGATAGCAGGGCGACTTGGAGTTGTACCTTGAGCTTATGACAACTAGAACCGGATACTTGATAAAACACACCCTTCCAAGTGCGGATACAACGGTGGTCGCTCTCGCTCGGGGTTATGAGCGAGGGATTGCGGGTAGGATTATTGCTATATGATGTTACTTGGAGGACTTCCGTTTGTCCTCTTACATGCATTGCAAGACAGGTGTCGAGCGTAGTCTTCGTTAAGACTAGCTATCCCCTCTTATTACGGCATTCTGCAGATTCAGTCCACCGATATGGCCCTTTACACATATATCCATGCATATGTAGTGTAGCTCCTTGCTTGCGAGTACTTTGGATGAGTACTCACGGTTGCCTTGTTCCCCTTTTCCCCTATCTCTACTCGATTGCTGCAATCAGGCGATGGAGCCAGGGCGAGACGCCACCACCTCGGCGACTACTACTACTGAGGTGCCTACTACTACGTGCAGCCCGGCGGCGACCGGGAGTGACCTAGGAGGATCCCGGCGGGAGGCCTGCTCCTCTTCGATCTGTATCCCAGTTTGTGCTAGCCATCTTATGGCACCTTGTTTAACTTATATGCGTACTCAGATATTGTTGCTTCGGCTGACTTCGTCTATGATCGAGCACTTGTATTCGAGCCCTCGAGGCCCTGGCTTGTATTATGATGCTTGTATGACTTATTTTATTTGTAGAGTTGTGTTGTGATATCTTCCGTGAGTCCACGATCTTGATCGTACACATTTGCGTGCATGATTAGTGTCGATTAAATCGAGGCGTCTGAGATTAATATCGAGCCATTGCTGTAGGATCCCCTTCCACACTCCTTGGCGAAGTCGAGTCTAGACATTGCAAAAACTTTTACTAACTTGGCTGTGTGCCTTACGGGCCCACGTCGCCATCGGGTGGTACTAGGATCTTTTACTCCTCGACCTTTACTCGGGATTCGAACTCTCTTCTACTCGGGTTAAGCGATTTTACTAACTATCACTAGGATCCCGTGACCGCATTCACCCCAAAGTTGGATATAGCCTTAGTTGTTTTTGGAATTGTATTTGAGCAATTTCCACACTGTCATTGACTCCTTTGAAGCGTCTTTGTTTTCAGATGGAACCCACGAGGCAGGTAAATGCGCCACACGCGGCCATTGGTGCCTCGGGATCACTGCGGTGCTAGCGAGATGATGACCTATCGGGTTATCGCTGGCACCACAGTACACCGTCTATGAGGAGTACGGGACTATAACCGAGGAGCGATGCAGCGCCATCGTCCACCTCTACTCTCGGGTATGCAGTCCACTCTTGTCTGCACACGCACATGGTGTTGGAGTGACTATCGATATGGCAGTCCACGATGCTGCTTATGCTGCTCGACCGTCTTCGTGCGAGTATCGAGTTGGACACCTCCCCTTGAGGCACATTGCTATCGCGTCGATGTTGGTGAGGAGGTTACTACTGCTGCCTACACCATTGTCACCAGAGCCCTTCCACCATCGAACTTTGTTACGCATCGCGATGGGCTGGATCGAGCTAACCGAGCTCTTCGCCACGAGTTGTACATCACCCGTCGGCACCTCTACCGTGCTCGGCGCTGATGCACCCTTTGTCCGATCCGGAGAGCTGCGCGTTCGGCGATCTACCCAGCCAGGACCGTGATGCCTCGGGGTGTCGGTTGGCGGGGCGTGGGAGGCTACTCTCCGCGCTTGGCCCTTTTACGCCACACGGGCGTCGGATTCAGCACGAGTATCCGCGGCCCCAGTCAGCGGCGTGGAGGACTATCCGCTGCCGCACTATCAGCTTTCAGGCTACAGCTACCTCCGCGATGCAGCGTGGGACTGATGTAGACTTGCTTGTTAGTGTTTGATGTATTCGCCCATGAGCTGCGTGCGCCTATGATGTAGTAGTCTATGTCTTGGACTCTATGTATCGAACTCTATGCATGATTCCTTTTGTAAGACATGCCAACTACTATGTAGTTCCCATCATGCTGCTTTCATTATGCATGTTTCATCATGAATGATTCCTGTCCTTTGCTTAATTTATCAAATGCTGAACTACCCCTGTTATATAATAGCAGGATGGTTAGACCAGCTGGTCGTGGTCGTGGTGCCAACTTCCCACCACCGCCTGAGTACATGGCTGGTATGGTCCAACAGCTTGAGATGAATCGCCAGTTCATGGAGAACATGATGGCTCAGTTTCCTCGCCCCAATATGAACCAGCACCCAAACGGAACAACTCTGCGAGGATTTCATACGCTGAACCCCAGCGTGTACCGCAGCTCAACTCAGCCCTTTGGATCTTGATGGTAGCTCCGTGACATCACCTATGAGATGGAGTCTGCTGATGTAGCCCTGCCAGCTATGTCACCTTTGCATCCTTCTTCCTGAAGGGACCCGCAGCTCAATGGTGGGACAGCCACCGGCGTACTCTGCCAGTTGGAACACTCATCACCTGGCCAGACTTCCAAGCTGCCTTCCGTGCCCGCTTCATCCCTCAAGGGTCATGGACGGAAGAAGCGTGAGTTCATAACCTCACCCAAGGCAACAAGACTGTTGAAGCCTATCGGCAGAGTTCTTGGACTTGTCTCGCTATCTTTGAAGAGGATATTGCAACCGATGCCTTGAGACGGGAGAAGTTCGTGGCGGTCTTCAAGGCGACATCAAGCTCGCACTTCTAGTGCGCGACTTTGCTGATTTCGCCACCTTGGTGAACAAAGCTATCAATGTCGAAACTGGTGCGCAGGAATACGAGCTCTAACAGCGCAACCGTGACACGGGCTCATCTTGAGCCCGTCCTCGCAGAAGCGCAAGATATGGATTCCCAACGGTATGTACCAGGCCGAATGCACCTGCTCCAAGGCGAACTATGCTGCACCTCGTGCGCCTACAACTAAGCAGAAGCTTCCAGCTCCACCACCCCAAGCTCTGTTCCCACCCCCAATAATGGTTTGTGCTTGGTGCGGACAACGAGGCACCGTGCTAGAGAATGCAACCAGAACCAGAATCAGTGGCCCTTCCGGCGGTGGCGGTGGAAACACTCAGCCCGCAACAATCTTGCCAAGCCTTATGGTCAGTTCAGGCCAACCACGTTGATCTGAATGAAGCTCAAGACCAACCTGCTCTTGTGATGGGTACACTTCTCGTAAATTCAGTACCGCATGTGTTTTATTTGATCTGAGGGCATCGCATTCATTCATGTCGAAGATTTTGCATTCATGCATGGCATTAAAAGTGAAGACATGAATGCTTCACTATTAGTACACACCCCAGCGGGCCAATGTCGGACCTCCATGATTTGCAACGCAGCGTCCCGTTGAAATCGAAGGAATGGAATTCCTTGTCTCTCCCATCGTCTGAAGTCTTGTAGCATTGACCTCATTCAGGAATGAATTGGTTGAAAGCGCATCTGGCGTCAATCGTTTGCGCCACTAAGACCGTCCATCTGCTACACCCTTGGATGAAATAGTCACTTACCAAGCTCATCGGTGCAAAATGCGAGGCAAGGCTCTATGCATTGAATGCATTGAGCGCCGCACCACTCGAGGTATTGAAAACATTCACGTCGTTCGCGACTTCCAAGGCGTCTTTCTGAAGAACTTCGAGGATTCCCCTGCTAGAGCTGTCGAATTCGTCATCGACTTGAAACCGAGCACCACTCCTATAATGGCGACCCTACAAGATGCCGCCGCATGAACTCCTTGAGCTAAAGGAGAAATCGACAAATCTCTTCAAAGTGGTTTCATTAGCCCAAGTTGCTCTCCTTGGGGAGCACCTTCTCTCTTTGTCAAGAAGAAGGATGGGACAAACCGATTGGTCCAAGACTACCGTCCTATAAATCAAGCTACCATTCGAATAAGTATCCTCTTCCTCGGATCAATGATCTTTATGATCAAGCTGGCTGGTTCGTCGGTGTTCTCGAAACTTCGACTTGAGGTTGGGTTACCACCAGATCCGTGTTAGTGAGGAGGATATCCCCAAGACCGCATTTGTGACTCGTTATGGTTCATACGAGTACACCGTCATGTCTTCGGCAACCAATGCTCCAGCCACCTTCTCTCGCTTTGATGAACTATATATTCATGGATTACCTCGACAAGTTAAGTGGTGGTTTATCTGGATGATATCGATCTTTTCAAGAATGAAGAAGAACATGCTGAACATCTTAGTCTTGTCTTTGGAAAAGCTACGAGAGCATCAACTCTATGCCAAGTTCTCCAAATGTGAATTCTGGCTTCCGAAGTAACCTATCTTGGGCATGTCATTTCTAAGGATGGTATTGCCGTCAACCTGAAAAGAGTTCAGGCTATTCTCGATTGGACTCCTCCGAAGAGCGTTAAGCAAGTCGAAGTTTTCTCGGTCTCGCCACTATTGCCGTCGATTAAATGAGAACTTCTCCAAGATTGCCGAGCCTCGACTAACTTTGTTGCATAAGGCGTCAAATTCCAATGGACAGATAAGTGCCAGGAAAGTTTCCAGGCACTCAAAGACAAGTTGACTTCTGCCCCAGTGCTAGCTCCTCCTGATACTAAGAAGGACTTCGTCATTTACTGCGACGCTTCTCGTCAAGGATTAGGCGGTGTCCTAATGCAAGAGCGCAAAGTGGTTGCTTATGCCTCTCGACAATTGCGCCCTCACGAAGAGAACTACCCAGTTCACGACCTCGAACTTGCTGCTGTCATTCATGCACTGAAGCAGTGGCGACATTACCTTCTCGGTAATCGTTGCGAGATCTTCACCGACCACCAAAGTCTGAAGTATCTGTTTACTCAGCCAGACCTGAACCTCCGTCAGCAGAGATGGATGGAGACTGTTGCAGACTTTGATTTGGGTATTTCCTATCGCCGAGCAAGGCTAATGTAATGGCTGATGCCTTGAGCATAAAGTCTTATTGCAACCACCTTGAGTTCACAAAGTTCAGCCCCACTTGTTGAAGAATTCAGAAAGCTGAACCTCCATATTGTTCCTCCGGGTGCACTCGCTCCCCCTCCTCCGGAGTTCCAAAAGATGAATCTCCGTGTTGTTCCCCAGGGTTCCCTCTATACCCTGGCTGTTGAACCCGATCTCGTGGGCACCATAAAGACAATGCAGGGATTTGACTCTGAAGTCTACAAGATTAAACAAGACATCAAAAAGGAAATCCTCATCCTTCACTATTAGCGATGATGGCGCCTTGTACTTCAAAGGCCGCCTAGTGGTGCCGTGTAAGAAGGAAAACCTGAATATGACTCGAGAAGGTTATGAAAGAAGCTCATGATACGCCTCTATGTATCCACCCGGTAGTACAAAGATGTATCAAGACATTAAATCGAGATTACGGTGGTCTAATATGAAGCAAGACATTGCTCGCTATGTTTTTGAGTGTGGCGTTTGCCGTCGTATCAAAGCAGAACATCAAAGGCCTTTGGAACTCTGCAACCTATCTCTATTCCCGAATGGAAATGGGACCATGTTGAAATGGACTTAATCCTTTGGATTTCCCAAATCGCGAAAGGTAATGATGCAATTCTTGTCGTCATTGACCGGCTTTCTAAAGTTGCACATTTTACGGCGGTCAAAAAGCGATCACTTGCTAGCCAGCTTGCAACTCTCTATATGTCGAAATTGTTTCACTTCACGGTATTCCACTTGGTTATCGATTCGGACCGTGGCAGCTTATTCACTTCAAGATTACGGGCAAGTTTTCAAGAAGCTATGGGGACTCATTTATCTTTCGATCTGCGTTTCATCCATGATCTCAAGGGCAAGTTGAGCGTGTCAACCAAATTCTCGAAGACATGCTTGAGCTTGTGTCGTTCCTTGACAAGAAATGGGAGGAATCTCTCCCGTATGCTGAGTTCTCTTATAATAATAGCTATCAAGCTAGTCGAAGATGGCCCCCTTGAAGTGTTATATGGGCGAAAGTGCGAACCCCTCTGAACTGGTCGAAATCGGGGAGCGTCCACTCTTGGTCGGATATTATCCAACATGCGAAGAACAAGTCCGCATTATTCGCGAGAATCTCAAGACTGCTCGATCTCGTCAAAAGAGTAATTATGACCGTCATCACAAAGACATGGTCTATCAACTTTGGCGAAAAGGCCTATCTTGCGTTACACCAATGAAGGGTGCTCACGCGCCGGGATCAAGGGCAAGTTAGCTCCTCGCTATATTGGCCCATTCACTATACGGAAAGGCGTGGAAAAGTGGCTTATCAGCTGGAGCTTCCGTCGAACCTTTCTCGGAGTTCACGATGTGTTCCACGTGTCCCAACTCCGCAGCTGCTTCAAGGACCCAATCCGGCGATGGACCATGAAGTGCTCGAATTGCAACAGGACCTCTCCTATAAAGAGCATCCGGTCCGCATTCTCGACCAAGCTGAGCGCCGCACGTCGGAAGGCGATCAAGTTCCTCAAAGTCCGATGGTGAATCACTCTAAAGCGAAGCCACACAGGAGCGAGGATCGTCTTGAGATGAATATCCGCACTCTTTCCTTCTACCTCCTAAATCTCGGGCGAGATTTCTTGTAATGGAGGAGATTTTAACACCGGATGATTAAGGAACAGTAATCACCTCGATTCTTGTGACTAACCTCACGTTGATTCAAACCCGTTCAAAAACAAAATCAAAACAAAAGCAAACGATGAAAAGTTTCAAAAACTAGATCTAAAATGTTAGGGGTTGTCTAAAATAGCAAACCAAATTATGGTGGGGTGCACAAAATTTTGTAAAATGTTTTGGCATTTTAAATAAGCTAAAAACAGAAAATAAGAAAAGAAAAAAAAAGAAAAAGAAATGAGAAGGAGGGAACCCCCCTGGCCCATCTGGGCCAGCCCCCCCAGCCCAAATAACCCTCCCACTGGCCCCCTCACCTGGCCCAGCCCGCCCACAGGCCGCCCAGCCGGCCGGCCACTTAGCCCTCCCGCGGCTAGAAACCCTAGCCGCCCCACTCACTCGCCCCACTCGCCCCCGATCCGCTCCTCTCTCCCCGCCCGATCCGGATCGAGCGAACCCCGCCGCGCCCTCGTGCCGCAGCCCCAGCCCCTAACCGGTCGCCCCCGCTCCCCCCTCCTCCTCTCCACCGCCCGGGCTCCCTCCTCCCCTCCTCGCCCCACGGCAGGCTTCGCCACCGAGGTCGGCCCGACCTCCCCGCCTCACGGGCCGCCTCCCGGCCTTGTGACGCTCCCCGCCCGCCTCCTCGCCCGGACTCCTGCAGGCTCCACTGCACCGCTCCCCTAGACCCCACGCCGCCCCTGTGAGCTCGCCTCTTCCCCCCCCCCGTCGTTCCCCTCTCCCCCTCCCGAACCGCGCCGTCACCCGGAGCCCCGTCGCCGGCTCCGGCCGTCCTGCCACGCCCGACCCCCTCCCGTTCCCTCTCCTCCCCCCTCGCCCAGCCAGCTCTTGCCGCCGCCTTGGCCTCTTTCCCCCTCTCTTTCCCCGTCGGCGACGTCTCCGTGACCAGACCTTGCCTCGTTCCCCGGTCACCGGACCGCTCGGCCCCTCCGTCTTGGGTTGCCGCTAGCCCGGCTGCGGCCCGTTCCGTGGCCGTGCCTGCCTGCTCCCCGTCGCCCGGCGACCATTGGCCGGCGCCCCCTTGCCCGGTGGCTGCGCCCGCCCATCGCCCGAATAGCGCGCCCGTCTGGCCGCTGCACCAACCGCCCTCGCCGCGCCCGGGCCACGCCTCCGGTGCCCTGGTGCCCCTGCTCATGGCAACCCGCCGTGTGCAGCCACGCCCGCCGAGGCGAGTCTCAGGCGCCGTCGCCCTTTGCCGTTAGACCCGCACTCCGCTATGGCCCTTAGAGGCAAATGACATGGGGCCCCACCCCCACGAGCAGTTTATTAATAAAACAGAAAATGAAAATTAAGTAAAACTAATTAAGTAATTAATTAATTAATTAAGTAATTAATTAATCTAATTAATTCGATTAATTAACCTAATCACTAATTAACCTAATTAACGTGTTAATTAAATCGATTAGGTTAATTAGATATGAAGAATGACATGCGGGACCCACATCGGGGTTGACTCAGTCAACCCTGTTGATTCTTGACGTCGGCATGACATCATCTTGACGTCATAAATACATTTCGAATTAATTAAATAATTAATTAAATTCGAAATTAATAAAATCTTTTAAAAATCATATCTTTTAATCCGTAACCGGATTAAAATATTTTCAACATGAAAGTTGCTCGAGCGGCGAGGCGAATCCGGATCGCAGTCCGTTCGTCCACCACACACCTAACCTATCAGACCTGCAACTTTTCCCTCGGCTCCTCTGCAAAAACCCTAAACAAGGAATACTTCCGGATGTTTCCCCATAACGATACCCCCTCATACCACGTTAGAACACGCCTAGCATCGCTTCTTGGCATGTCATGCATCGATATGCATCTGTTTACTTTGTATTCATTGTTTCTTCCCCTCTTCTCTCCGGTAGACTACGAGACCGGCCAGCTGCTGCTGGCGGCAGTTCGACTACGGTGTTGACCCCTCTCTCTTGCGAGCAACCAGGCAAGCCCCCCCTTGATCACGGATATCGCCTACTCTTCTCTATCTGCTTGCATTAGAGTAGTGTAGCATGTTACTATTTTCGAGATACTCCTATCTTTGCATAGCTTTGTCCTTGATACTTCATTTGTTACCTTACGCAATCCTATATGCTTAGTATAGGATGCTAGTACATTCATCTGTGGCCCTACATTCTTGTCCGTGCTGCGTGCTATACTATCGGGCCGTGATCACTCGGGAGTTGATCACGGGTATATACTATATACTTATACATGATACATGTGGAGACTAAAAGTCGAATTGGTGATGGAGCACCCATGAGTGGATCTTGAGGCGGAGGCGGCAGGCAGTTGAGACCGCCTAGGAGAGAGTGGGCCTGGCCTGTTCGGCGTTCGCGGTTACTTAACACGCAACGAGGTCTTGGTATTTGATCTGAGTTGGCTCGAGCTTATCGCACTAACCATCTCGGGGGAGTAGTTATGGGTATCCGGCGTCGTGGTATCGGCCGAAATGCTTGACGTCGGCGGACGGGCGGCGGCGGGATTGGGCTGGAGCGCTGCCGGGCTAGAGTGCGCTTCCGGCCGCCCTGCATAGCGTCTTGAGTGTGCTCGAGGCGATGGGCCCAGACCCTGCGGCGCTTAGGTTTAGACGGCGTGTTGGCCTCTCTGTTGTGCCTAGGTGGGGCTGCGGCGTGTTGATCTTCAGCGGCGGGCATGACCGAGGAAAGTGTGTCGGCCAAATGGGATCAAGCGTCTTTGGGTAAGATGGTGCACCCTGCGGTAAGTTAATCTATTAGGATAGCCGTGATCTTGATAGCAGGGCGACTTGGAGTTGTACCTTGAGCTTATGACAACTAGAACCGGATACTTGATAAAACACACCCTTCCAAGTGCGGATACAACGGTGGTCGCTCTCGCTCGGGGTTATGGCGGGGATTGCGGGTAGGATTATTGCTATATGATGTTACTTGGAGGACTTCCGTTTGTCCTCTTACATGCATTGCAAGACAGGTGTCGAGCGTAGTCTTCGTTAAGACTAACTATCCCCTCTTATTACGGCATTCTGCGATTCAGTCCTTGATATGGCCTTTACACATATATCCATGCATATGTAGTGTAGCTCCTTGCTTGCAGTACTTTGGATGAGTACTCACGGTTGCCTTGTTCCCCTTTTCCCTATCTCTACTCGATTGCTGCAATCAGGCGATGGAGCCGAGGCGAGCCACCACCTCGGCGACTACTACTGCGGAGGTGCCTACTACTACGTGCAGCCCGCGGCGACCGGGGAGTGACCTAGGAGGATCGAGGCGGGAGGCCTGCTCCTCTTCGATCTGTATCCCGGTTTGTGCTAGCCATCTTATGGCACCTTGTTTAACTTATATACGTACTCAGATATTGTTGCTTCGGCTGACTTCGTCTATGATCGAGCACTTGTATTCGAGCCCTCGAGGCCCTGGCTTGTATTATGATGCTTGTATGACTTATTTTATTTGTAGAGTTATGTTGTGATATCTTCCCGTGAGTCCCTGATCTTGATCGTACACATTTGCGTGCATGATTAGTGTACGATTAAATCGGGGGCGTCACAGTACCCTACCATAATCTCTACGTTTGTTCTCCACTATTAGTGGCTTTGGAGTGACTCTTTGTTGCATGTTGAGGGATTGTTATATGATCTATCTTTGTTATTATTGTTGAGAGAACTTGCACTAGTGTAAGTATGAACCCTAGGCCTTATTTCCTATCATTGCAATACCGTTTACGCTCACTTTTATCATTAGTTACCTTGCTGTTTTTATTATTTCAGATTACAAAAACCTTTATCTACCATCCATATTGCACTTGTATCTTCATCTCTTCGCCGAACTAGTGCACCTATACAATTTACCATTGTATTGGGTGTGTTGGGGACACAAGAGACTCTTTGTTATTTGGTTGCAGGGGTTGCTTGAGAGAGACCATCTTCATCCTCGCCTCCCACAGTTGATAAACCTTAGGTCATCCACTTGAGGAAATTTGCTCTGTCCTACAAACTTGTGCACTTGCGGGGCCCAACAACGTCTACAAGAAGAAGGTTGTGTAGTAGACATCAGGTCACAGTTCGGATCACCTCCGACCTGCACGGTTGGTAGCGGCCTCTAGCAAGGCGTGCCGACCACCAAGCGAACTATGAAGCTGGTTAGCGAACACTGTACAACGTGTCACACTTCATTCCCTTTGCCGCCCGATATATGTTATCGGGCTCAAAAGCGAGCTGTCATCCTTGTGCTAGCCCGACCTCTTTCTCGTTCGATGATATCGACCACAAACGGATTATCTCATAATCCTTGTCGCATAGCCATGCTTATCTGGTCGGATCACACGAGGGCCTAGATATTTCTCTCCTGATCGGAGGGCAAATCCCATCTTGCTCGACCATGTCTCGTAGCATGGGACTGGACAAACCGAAACCTACCTTTGTAACTACCTAGTCACGTATTAGCGTTTGGTGGCCCAAAGCAAATCATCACCATCCAGTACATCGTCGGCTCAGGTCTTAGGACATAGAGCGTATGTTATACTAGAGACTCATAGATGACATATCGCTGCGTCTCATAGTTGGGTCTGTCCGACTCGGACCTTATCTCAACTCGGATCCGACTACGTCGAATCTGACTAGACCTTTCCAAGTCCATATTATCCGGTTAGCATCCAATGCTCCATGGCTAGTGAGACCAAGCCATTGACCGTGTCATATGCAGTCTAGTCGACTCTTGGCGTCCACACAGCCCTTCGACTAGGGACCTTTTAGGACAGTCATCATACAATGCATAGTCCCACAAACAAGTCACATACTTGGCGATACACATCATTGATAATGTCCAAGGACTATGTTTATTCATAAACACATAGGAAATATCATCATACATGATTGCCTCTAGGGCATATCTCCAACAGTCTCCCACTTGCACTAGAGTCAATCAAATAGACATCGAATCCCCATAGCTCTAACGTGCCCCTCATGCTTGGGTTGTGGGCGGCTTAGTCAGCGGATCTGCAACATTTGCATCCGTGTGAATCTTGCATAACTCTACATCACCATTCTTTATGATCTTTCGTATCAGGTGATATTTCCAATCTATGTATCGACCTTGTGGTGATTCCTCGACTCCTTGGCTTGTGCGATGGCACGAAATTATCATAATAAAGGTCCAACGGTTTCAGCGAGGCTGGGAAAATACCAAGATCATCCGAAAATGCGGATCAAACACCTTCCTTTGTAGCTTCACAAGCCGCAATGTATTAAACTTCGTGGTAGAATCGGCCACCGTATCCTGCTTGGAACTCATCCGATTGCACGCTCCTCCATTCAGGGCGTACGAACCGGTGTGATCGACAATCATCTCTGTCGGTTTGGAAACTAGCATCAACGTAACCCCTTACGACGAGCTCTTCCTCACCTCCATAAACTAGGAATATCTCTTTAGTCCTTTTCAGGTACTTCAAAATAGTCTTTACTACTGCCTAGTGACTCTCACCTGGGTTGGCCTAGTATCTGCTTGTTAGGTTATTGCAAAAGCAACATCAAGCCTTGTACATATCATGATACATGATGGATCCGATTGCAGAGGCATACGGAATCCTACTCATCCTGCTTCGCTCATCAGATGTCGAAGGACTCTGAGTCTCGCTTAACCTTATACCATGTGAGAGTGGCAAGAACCCTTTCTTTGCCTCACCTCATGTTGAACCGCTTCAACACTTTATCTATGTACGTGCTCTGGCTTAAGCCGAGCAGCCTCCTCGATCTATCTCTATAGATCTTAATGCCTAAAATATATACTGCCTCACCAAGGTCTTTCATTGAAAACTTGCCATTCAATGACTCCTTGACCGAGTTTAGCATCGAAACATCATTTCTGATCAGTAGTATGTCGTCCACATACAAGATCAAAAACACTATCGAGCTCCCACTTAACTTCTTGTATAAACAAGAGTCCTCTTAAGCTTTTGATGAAACCGAGACCGGTGGCGACCTCATCAAAATGAATGTTCCAACTCGAGATGCTTGCTTCAACCCATAAATGGATCTCTTGAGCTTACATACCTTACTAGTGCTAGTCGGATCGGCAAAACCCTCGGGCTGTATCATATACCGTCCTCGGTTAAATTTCCGTGAAGGAAAGCCGTTTTGACATCCATCGCCATATCTACGTAATCAAAATATGCAGCTATAGCTAGTATGATCCTCACTGATTTCAGCATCGCTACCGGCGAGTAAGTCTCGTCGTAGTCAATTCCTTGAACTTGTCCATAACCTTTAGCGACAAGCGAGCTTTGTGGATCTGAACATTTCCATCCACATCGGTTTTCTTCTTAAAGACCCATTTGCAACCAATGGCGATTCTGACGGTGGCGGATCAACCAAGTCGGACTTGATTCTCATCCATGGACTTTAATTCGGATCTTATGGCCTCCAGCCATGCCTCGAATCTGGGCTCACCATCGCTTCCACATCGTGGTCGGCTCGTCGCTTTCTAGCAACAATACATCACGCACTCTGCGCAATCTTTCCGACCTCCGTGGTTCGGTGCGCTTCCACTCTGAGGTTCCACTGATGACTCGGTATGATCTCATCACCAGCCGAGCCGTCCCGAGTGGTCCTCGAATTTCTTGAGTCGAACCGTCCTCCACTGGCCTCCCGGTGAGAAACTCTTTCTCAAGGAAAACCCGTTCGAGCAACAAACACTTTGTTCTCTTCACGGTTGTAGAAGCTATATCCCAAGGGTTCCCTCGGATATCCACGAATATGCATTTATCCGACTTGGGTGTAAGCTTGTCGACATAAGTCGCTTGACAAATGCTTCACAACCCCAAATCTTTAGAAAAGACAAACTGGGACTCTTCGGTCCACATCTCATGTGGTGTCTTGTCTATGGTTTTGATGGTACCTATTAAGTGTAAGCTGCAGTTTCTAGGCGTATCCCCAAAATGACAAGGGTAAATCCGATTTGCTCATCATAGACCAGACCATGTCCAACAAGGTCCTATTCCTCCGTTCCGACCGCCATTTCTCATGGCGTGCACGGAGGTGTGAGCTGAGGTACTATACCTCGACTTTTAGATGATCATCAAACTCTGGCTCATGTACTCACAACCACGATCAGATCGCGAAGCTTTATAGTCTTGCGAGCTGATTCTCAACCTCGTTCTGAAACTCTTTGAACTTTTCAAAAGTCTCCGACTTGTGCCTCATCAAATAGATATATCTATATATACTCAAGTCGTCGGTAAAAGTCATGAAGTACTGATAGCCACCTCTGGCAGTTGTGCTCATTGGACCACACACATCACTGTGTATAAGCTCCAACAGCTCGGACACCCTCTAGCAACTCTTTGTGAAAGGAGACTTAGTCATCTTGCCGAGCAAGCATGATTCACATGTCTCGAACGACCCGAAGTCGGACGAAGTTAGGAGCCCATCATCATGGAGCTTCTTCATGCGTTTCAGACTAATGTGTCCAAGCCGGCAATGCTAGAAGTATGTCGGATTTATCTCATTAGGCTTATGCCTCTTGACATTCATGTTATAGACCGGTTCCTGTTCTAGATTCAATATAAATAGCCCATCAACAATGGGTGCATAGCCGTGGAACATACCATTCAAAAATATCGAACAACCATTGTCCTTTAAATTGAATTCATAACCTTGACTCATCAAACATGAGGCAGAAATAATGTTCCGACTAAGTGCAGGAATATAATAACAATTATTCAATTCCATTATGAATCCGGAAAAGCTGGAGCTGCATCGTGCCGACCTCCAACGCAGCAACTCTTGCTTTGTTGCCGACCCTGATGTCAATCTCCCCTTGTGCCACATGCCTAGTTCATACCGGCCCCTGCATCGAGTTGCAAATATGAACAACCGATCCGGTATCAAATACCCAAGAGCTACTAGGTATGTTAGCAAGGTAAATGTCTATAACATATGCAACAAGTGTACCTTGCCTGAAGAAGCATTTCCGGCCTTCTTGCCATGCTCTGCAAACCACTTGCTACAGTTCCTCTTCCAGTGACCAGTTTCCTTGCAGTGATAGCAAACGGTCTTCGAGTCCGGTCCAGACTTCGGTGCAGCGGCAGAGGTTATCGTCTCTGTGCCCTTTGCCTTAGCCTTTTTCTTGGACCAACTCTTCTTGAACTTAGCCTATTTCTCCACCATCAACACTTGATGCGTGCCTTTCTTAATGTCCTGCTCTGCCACTTTGAGCATCCCATGCAATTCAGTGAGCTTCTTATCCATGCCATGCATATGATAGTTCGAGATGAGCGTCCCATAGCTGGCGGAAGAGAACGAGAACTGCATCGATGCCAGCTCATCCAAGGCGGGAAGCCCAAAGCGATCCAAAGCTTGCACATATCCGATCATCTTGGTCACATGTGGGCTCAGTGGATCACCTTCCTTCAACTTGTAATCCATCAAGGATCGCCATAGGTTGAACCTTTCGGTCCTAGCACGTATGCGAAACATGCTCTTGAGACTCTCGATCATATCGTAAGCCTCAACATTTTCGAAATGCTATTGCAAATCGGGCTCCATACAAGCCAGCATCAGACAGCTGATCTCCGTTGATTCATCAACAAGTTTCTGGTAGGCATTCTTAGTTGTGGCATTAGCATTATCGGCAGGTTCCTCTGGAAGTGGATCCTCTAGAACATGTTCCTTTTATCATGCTTGAGAACAATTCTCAGATTTCTATACCGGTGGTAAAGTTTGTTCCATTCAGTTTATCCTTTTCGAATTGATTTCAATGCAAAGTTGGGTTGAGCAGGTGGTGTCATTGATCTACAACAGAAAATATGCAATCACTAAGCAATGTGTTTATGTAGAGTAATTCTAGCCTAAACAGAAATACTCCCACTGAAGTTGGCATCCCTCCGCAAACTCTCAGTGATTTAGGATCCGACTAGCGCATGTGACTAGTGAGCTTTTGCATCACTACTAGCCAACATACCTATCCGGTAAGCAACTCCTTGCTAATCGTATCTCTATACGACTCCTGTCGGTCGGGAAGGTATCTCACACCCCGGCTCCCAACCTTGTTTGCCACAAGGTCCAAAACCGTTTTGATAGCCTTGTCAAGTTAACCTGATGCAGTGCATGTCCGTGTCCGACACGAACCCTTCAGTTCAAGGACACCCAGCAGCACCTCAATTTGATGAGCCCACTACTAGACATACATGACGTGCGAAGGTGCAACATCGGGGATGGCAATTCGCTTGATATTAATGAGGGATCTTTCTACCATTCTAACATGCATAGAAAGTAAGAAGCACAACAATCACAAATAAACATATATATTGTGAAATAGTATGGCTCCTTCATGGATGTTCTTCAAGGTCGGCACCGACTCCGATGACCATCTAGGAACTCCATCTTGTTGGTCACGCCGGGACGCCAAGCCACCAACCTAATCTCTATTATCCAACTACTACAACTAGTAATGAAAATTACATAGAGTCACAAGTCGACACGCAGGTCGTTATACATTATAATGACAACACTTTGGCTCCTGCCGGCTGACAAACATGACCGCGCAGCCGCATATAAATTACACACATGCATCACATACACATGATCCATACTATTCACATCAAACCTGCAAAACAAAGTTATGCATAGAATCGCATTCTACCGGTTTGTGTGATTGTGTACGAAATACAAGGCGCTACGCACACGGCGGTCCCGATCACGCCGAATTCTCTGATCTGACCGATCTTATCGATAATCGCGAATCTGATTCGGATTTACGTTTCACTGTTAACCCCGATGGCGAATGACCGACCGATAGGGGTAGATCGTGTCACGACCTCATCGATCCCTATTGACAGAAAACATAGCCTCAACGATCCTCATGTGCATTTGATCACATCAACCGTGCACATAGCCGATCTTATCAACGACAAGAGATCTCATCTGCCGCCTCCACATATCTAATATGCATACGATCTGAAACCAAATCCTATAGCGAGGCTCGATACCCTGTTGGGTTCTCTGGTAGGGTGCGTCGACGCAAATTAAAATTTTCCTACCGCGAACATCACGGAACATGCTACGGAGATGGATCACAGTTCGTTACCACTAAACGCTTGATGCCGTCCAGCGGAAGAAGAGTTGGGGCAGCGCATCGCGTGGATCGTCTCCCCTTGTCGATCTCCCTCGAACAACGGTCGTCGATCCCACGTCACGAGTTCGCGGGCGGCGCAAGTGCACCGCCTCTAACGGTATCCGCGCGTGCAGGAGGAACACCGTCGGCGGACTACTAGGTCGATCACCGTCGGCGACGAGTGGAGGTGGCTATTCGCAACACATGCAAACCCTAGTCGCGGCGCCCGGCGATCAACCGCATGAGTGTGCGCACCTCCACTTTATATAGGCGTCCGTCGCGGGCTCAACACTTGGGCCTTGCACGAACCCTAAAGCCCAAAGTCTACTCGGTCACGTTCCTAGTCGATTCGGATCACATCCGACCGGTGTCCTGAACCCGACCTCGTAGGTTCCCTCCCTTAAGCGCGCAACCCCTTAGGTTCAAGTTGGCTTGGTCACAGTTTGGATCACCTCCGACATGCACGGTTGGTGGCGGCCTCTAGCAAGGCGTGTCGACCACTTTGCGGGGAAGAATTGATCGTGCCCCACGAGCACCTCACGGGACCTAGGTCCTTTGTGGTTCGGAGGGGCAGAGATTACAAAGCGGGTCGGCGATGCACGAGAGGTTTCTACCCAGCTTGGACTCTCCGGAGATAATACTCCTCTTGCTGCTTTGTGGATTATCACGGTGCCCTTGCTGAGGGAGCAATCACGGGCTACAAAACCTAGCTTGAATGTGATGAACTAAGCTGGAGCTGGACGAAACCAGCGAACCCTTTCTCGTTGCCCTCGGGCCTCCTTTTATAGGCACAAGGGTTTACCACATATGGCAAGTAGACAAGGGTAAGATAGTAAAACATAGGTTGGTACACGCTTTATGCGTGTACGATAATCTATACCTAACTCGACGACAAGGGACAAGAGTCATCAATGCCGTCTCGATGCGCCGAACAGTTTAACGAGGGACCATTAAGTGCACCTCCGTCCGCCATGAAGGTAGCTTGTCGTGCTATGCATCGCTACTCCCGTTGGCTTCACAGCCCGTCGACCGCAGCGTGCTTAGGAGAGCCCGTGGTGACACGTTGGCGGGTGAGCTGGAGGCGGAGATGAAGAGAGTCGCCCGCCCGGCAAGCGTCTTGTGCGGCGGGAACCTTGTCGCGCTTGGGGGTTCAGCGCCCATAAGCCTTCGGCAAGCTCCTCTTGCGGGGTCTTATTCCTTGGCATACTGAGTGGCCTTCCCGGCAAGCTCCTCTTGCGGGGTCTTATTTTCTTTGTTCTTGAATGGCTCCAAAGGGGTCTTTGAGGATCTTGGCGGCCATCAAGCCCGGCCCGGCCGTGGGGCGCTGCAACTGTCCGTGCCGAGTTGATGTACTAGGGTACCCCTACTCTAGTACACCGGCAGGGCCCCGAACTGGGCCACACACAGCGCCAAGCTCTGTTGGGCCAGTCCCAAAAGCAGTGCAGGCGTCGTGGTCTTGATTACGCCGTTACTGCCTTGGACCCACCATGTCTCCCACAGGCAGCGCGCCGGACGTGGCGTCGTGGGGAGATCGTGGGAGCTTTCTTTAATGGGAAAAATCGGAGCGCCGCCCCTCTCCCTTTATAAGCGGGGGAACGGGGCAGGGGCGCCCACTTGCCCTCGCTGTCACATCGAAAACCCCCATCGCCTTCCCTTCCTTCTTGAGTCCACAAAGCGGCGCTCCGCCCCTCCATTGCCACGGTGCCACCCGCGCCGTCGGCTTCCTCCACCACGACCCCTATGGCTCGAAGGCCGATAAGGGAAGGGCGTGAAATCCGCCGGCGCAGCGGCTCGGCCTGGCTGCGGAAGGCGGGCCCTCTTTGACCCCATGCTCGGCGAGGAAGGGCTGCAGGGACTGTGCTACCTCTTACAGTCGGCGGTGACCGGGCGCATCCAGCGCCGAGGTCATCTCGCCGCCACATCTGCTAGGTCTCCTTGGTACCCC